>OY720632.1:40047086-42511608 GCA_963169105.1 Ceriagrion tenellum
TTTGAACCCTGGCCGCCCGTGTGGTAGGCGAGTTGTCTAGCCACCGCACCAACCCGATCCCCTCCCGTACTATTTCCCATATAAAATGGCAGGCATTGCTGCTTAGTTCTCGTTTTGAAATGTATTCCAGTTTGGTTCGAGAAACATATTGTTACCTTTCAGCGCTAATTTTTTCGCAAACCCTACTTGCAATAACGTATTGTTTAATGGGAAGTTGCGCGAAGTATGGGAAAAATAGTATTTTTATATTTAATATCTATTCCATTTTCGCGGAGGACTATTTGTAAGAAGCGAAAACTCAGGGGAATTTGTTTTTAATCTCCAAGCCATTGGAAACAGAATTTTTCAGCCAAACAGACAAAAAAAACTGTGATTAAGGGAATTAAAGATTTAACCAAAAAAATTAATGAAATACTATAGGTACATAAAATAATAAGGAAAGCAGCGCGTTTCGTTAATAACTGCTACGTGTGTACATATAGTGTCTCACAAGTTTTAGAGGGATTAAGGTGGGAGCTCCTCGAGACTCGGAGGCTACACGCTAGGCTGCTTGATAAATTCAGAACTGATATTTTTCAGAGCGACACAGAAAATATTTTCCTGACTCCTACCTACATCTCAAGGTCTGACAGATGCGACAAAATGAGAGAGATACACTGCCGAATAGATTGGTAGAAGAACTCGTTCTTTCCGCGAACAATAAGCGACCACAATAAAAATTGAGCTCCACTAAACACACTCCTATAATACACATCACCATTTCATCTCACAAAAACTTACATCTTCACGCGGCTGGTGACCTAACACCCCCTGCCACACGGCCATGCGGCGTTTCGCAGGGTATTATGTAGATGTAGATGTAGACTTGATTTACACAGTCGCTGTGGAGCAGCCTGTTCCTGGGTCTAACTAATCCTTTGGTAAAGGTGCACTTCATAGGGTATCGTCGGTGGCTTTTGGATTTAACCTAGTTAAAAAAATTGGATTCGGAAACGCCTTGAGTTGTACCTCACCCAGCTCTTCTTCCTCAACTCTCCTCCCTTGGTGCCTCAGTTAGCCCGTTCCTCCCCCTCCCCTTCACTTCACCCCCGCCCCCAACGAAGTTACCTAGGGGTGTTTTCCATTCCTTTGTTTCGTCCGGCGAAACAATTCAATCGTCCGCTCGCCTATCGTCATTTGTTCCTGCTTGGGGAGTGGTGAGGTAGTGCGCTTCCCTTATCGTTCCTCTCACTCACTCCTGTCGGCCACTCCAGCAATATCTCGCCCGGAGCGTGTATCCCTCGAAACAAATGAATATTCATTCATCCGGGGCGTGGTAGCGGTCGACCACGATTGTCTCTTGGAGTGAGTGGCCCAGGTCTCCTCCGCCAGTGAAACCATTCAGGTCGACTCAAACAGAAGGTAGTTTGAGTGAGGATCCCCTATAGTCATATAAGAGACTGTATTCTGATAATATTTTGAAATCTGAGCACTTGTGCACGATGCTGACTTATGGACACCAATGACTCAAAATATTTGTTTTTATCGCTTTAGCTTCTCAGAAATTATCATAATTCATATGTTTTTAGTCTTAAACTTTTCTTGTTCGTTTCCCGCCGTTCGCTGAAAACGCATTAATAACCGTAGGTATTTAGCGAACATATGAAAGATTAACTAGGATGAGTAATTTAATTAAATATACTTTGAATTAGCATAGCGCGAACCGTCACATTTATGAAGCCACCTTTTCCTCATATTTGCTCATAAAAATATGACGTCTATCTGAAGTGCTATGCCGTGCAGAACCTGAAGGGAAAGGCACTGTTATGCTTGACGAATAGGTATTCCGCAACATTTTTCAATAAGTGACTCAAACTTTTGGTAGCGTTTATAACTAATAAATTCAGGCTTCTCGTTGTGGAACCTCTCCATATCGGAAATCAAAATATTCTGGTATTGGTCCACTTAAAAGTTTTTAGTGGACCAATGCTAGAATATTTTGATTTCCCATTTGGTAGCGTTAATGTTTTCTTTCACTGTCTTAGGTACTTTAATTGTCGTTGCTTTTTATAGCTTATTTAAATAAACGTTTGGATTTTTAGAAATGTGACATTTAGCATAGTGTATTATGCTAAATGGTTCGCTGATATATGCTGATTGGTAACTTTAAATAATCCTTTCGATTTATCCATGATAAAATATAACAACAATAGTAATATCCACACTTTAATGTACTACTTCAACACAGACCATGGTTTCGACATACTATGTCATTATCAAGATAATGACATAGTATGATACCTTGATAATGACATAGTATGTCGAAACCATGGTCTGTGTTGAAGTAGTACATTAAAGTGTGGATATTACTATTGTTGTTATATTTTATCATGGATATATCGTATTTCCACCATGTTAAGCCTGAAACGATTTCAAACCTTTCGATTATTTGAGATATGATATTCAAAATAGTGTGCTATGCTAAATGTCATATTTCTACCTTAGCATAATGTTCTGTTCTCAATTTTTCGTTGATGAGTGCTGATTGATAAATTTCCAAGCAGTTATTTCACACGAACTCTGAATAAGTCGAACAATATGCCCTGAGGAAGTTAATAAATTTGACGAAGAATTGGTCGTGTGTGATGCAATTTTTTGTTAATTTTGACCAATACTCCTAAACAGTATCCTTGAAACATCATCTGCGGTCAGTTAAGAGGAAGTTGTTGTATAATGTGGTAAATTAAAGTCATTTTAATGTGTATTGATACCTCAAAAAATATTTTAAACCCGTATTAACTCGGGACGTTACCTTTAGCTTGTGGAGCTGTCGGGCGTTTCATCGACACGAACACGAGAGCATTCTTCCAAGAGAGGAATAGAAATTGTAGAAATTTCTAGGTTGTATTAGAATTTCTATGTTCATGAATTTTGGCTGAATATAGTTACTTCATTCCTCAGTTGTAGCTGTGTTAATTTCGTCTTTCGTTCTGAAATACTCGATGGAACTTTATCTACTGACTTTGTATTCTTGCTCTTCCCAGTTTCCTCTGAAAACGGGAGCAATCGATCTGGAATGTCGGTAATGTTACTGTGAGTTTCCCACCTTCTTCCGGAGCTACCTGTGCGGATAGCCCCATGCTCGTGTTTCGGACTATATCTTGGAGAAAGGGCTTGTACTATGGCAACATTGGAATATCAGTTGAACTACCTGTGTTCTACAACCAAACAAACGGTTTTGAACAGAACGGCCCACCACAATACCTGACCTGGTGGAAAACCCGAGAAGATTTCATTAAAATCATACACCGGGAAAGAACCAAATTATTCCTCAGTTCGAACGGATTTTTTTAGCGGGACAAACGTTGAAATAAGAGCGATAGTAAAATGGGAGTGGGAAGCGTAACGCGAACGACCAGACACGGCCGCCAAATGCGGATGTCTTTACTCGTTTTTATGAAAGTTAACTTTCATGCCAACAGTTATCGCCTCAGGTCCTCCCTTCAATCGTGGACGATTTGTACACCTGACGTCTGATGGAGCATACCCCATTCGTAATGCCTAAATGAACTCAGACTCGGATTAACTGTGTATGAACATTTTTTTTCCGTGATTAAGCGTTTGAATTCTCGTTTTCGTCATGCATAGCAATCTCCCGAAGGAACTCGCATGTTAATATTTTCCTGTTTTAGTGCTGTGGTTTGAAGTGTGGTAGTCATTAACCATATTCTCTTGTCGTGAGCGTGACCAGTTTTGTCTCATCTTTGAGAGGGAAAGATATATTGAGAGATGAACTTGTTTTTACCGAGTATTATACGTTCTTTTCATTGGTATTTTGTTGTCGTTAATGTACGCTCGGACATACTAACTGTGCCTTCATTATTTGTCGCATTGTTTTAATACTTACGCGCTGCGGGCGGATAAATGATTTTTCCACCCCGGCATTCAGTGAGTCGGAGCTGTCTTAGCGATATTTCACAGCTTCTGTTCATGTTTTGGACTGAGCAATTTGATTTGCACTGAGAAAGTGCTTCCGGTGACGTTGTTACGCCTGGAATTCGCCTCCGTGGCCTAAGAAGGTTATTGCCCGGAGTAGGAACGCAGGTTTTCTGTGATGTGGTTTTCATTCCATTAACGACTTGCTTACGCTTTGTGGAACAAGGGTAGTTGTTACCGGGTCACTGTATATTTCTTTACGTCATATTCCCTCTTTATTCTGCTGTGATCGCGTTTTTTACTCTGCCTTTGTTCTTTCTATCGCGTATTTTGGTTTCTTTATCGTTTTCTTTGGTTTGTTGTGGGTGCTCAGTAGCACGCAATGCGTGTGAATGTTTTCCAACGGGTGTGTTTTTCGAATTATCTCTCTACTAGTAGTAATTATACGCTTGCCATTAATTTACTCTTGTTGTTCAATTAAGCTCTCCTGTTCGATTTTGTCTCAAACCTGGAGAAATTCTAATAAGGCATGAAAATCTTTTAATGACATATCACACCATTTAATGTCGGCTTAAGTACCAAGGGAATTGAAACTCCACCGTCAGGGTCTCATTTCATTGTGTGTTCGTCAGCATAGGCCGATAACCTTGCGCAAAAGGACTGAGATAAGTGGCCGAGATGGCATGGAATATTTCAGGAGGGAAGGAATTTTGTTAGCTTGATTAGGGGGAAGTTCTGAGACCTTTCTCTCTTCCGTATGTAGGAGACATTGCCTCCAGTTCTCCGGCAATTAAGTGGACGTTTTCACTGGATCAGAAAGATCAATGAACTTATAGCCAGTGGATAATTTTTTCTACTGATGATGACGGTTGTGTAAAATTTAAACCCTTATTCTCTATGTACAGGCGGTGCAGAATGTCCTATCTGACTGATTCATTCATTCTTCAACAAAGAACCTTAACTTCTGGTGACAGAAACGCGAAGTTTGGATTATATATTCCTACCATGTGGTTGGAATGCACTGAGAAAGGATTTTTGCGAAAAGCGTTTTATGTGATTTTTTACCCTATTATTGTTCAATTGAATTTTAGTCTGTTATTGCTTATTTTAATAAGAACAGTTTTGTATACAATAGAGACGTTTCTTATTATCCATTGTTTCAACTTACTTTCACTCACAAGAGAAAATGCAAATGTTCATTATTGGACGATGAAAAGAGTAAGGCGCTTAGTTCTTTCGTTCAAATTTCTTATATGCTCCGTTTTTGCCCTGAAAATTTTGTTTTCAGCTTGAAAAGGGTCCAATTTTCTCTCTTTACAGCAATAAAAATTTCCTTGGCAACATAAGGGTTGACTTTGAACAGATATTAATGCCTGTAGCATTGGAAGGCCAGGTAAAATGATAAATATGAGAGCATATGTGAGAATTTCGGAGAGATATTTTTAGAGCCCAGGGTAAAAGTTGACATACTCCAGTGAAATGAGCTTTGATGATAGCACGTTTAAGTGCTTTGCATGCCTTCCGTAAATCAGCTGAACCTACTTTTTGCTCTCGCGAACTTCTGCTATGCAGAGATAAATATTTGAAATTTGGGCTTGGTTCTTTCTTGCAATGAAAAGTCTACGACAGTAACCAAACTTCATTAATGCGCTCTAAGTTAGTAATTTAAGGATATATTCCATCGATAACACACTTGAAATCAGCATGCATTTACTTCTAGAAAATACATTCTTCATGCATATTTATGTTTATTCAAGTTAATAATAATCGCCATTTCCACAACATACTTGCATACCAATCACGCCGTTCCCTTCCGGGGTAGGCACAGTCACCAAGTTTCACTCATAAATAAATATTTGTGCACCTAACTCTGCTTCAATAATTTCCTTCGTACTGATCTATCCTTGCAAACCTCTTTTGCCTCATTTACCCCCACACACTGCTTAATGCACCCCCTCCTGTTTTTAAAGACTCCTAATATTCCTCCTCCTAATAATTTCCTCAACTACATTCAACCATAGCTTTCTCGGCCTACCTCTCCCTCTCGCACCATTCATTTCACTCTTATATATCTGTTTCGCTATTCGACTCTCATCCATTCTCTCAACATGGCCCAACCAACGAACCACTCTCCTTTCATATATGTCCATTACTGGAGCATCTAACCCACATTCATTTATTACCCATTCATACCTGACCCTATCCATCCTACTTCACCCGCAAACACTCCTAAAAAAACAGGAAAATCGAGTATGATGTATAGCTCCTGTGATTAATATCTGCTTTAAGTGTTACTTGAATTGAATTATCAACATGAGGTAGATAGTCTTGCTTTATGCCCGCTAATGAGGCCATTCCTTCGTGCAATCCACAGGCAAGCAATGAAGGAACGGGGAAGCAATGTGGGGGATATATCGGTTGTCCAGTCACAGTTCGGTATGATGACGCTGTGCCCTCTCGATCCACCTCAATGTTTTTAGACATATTAGTTCTCCAATGATTCCTCAGCGCTCTCCATGCGTGGCACAGTTCGAGAAGGGCCGGCACCAAGTGTAAGTACGCTACCGTTGAAATAATGCTATAAGTTTTATGGTCGGTAGAACCCATAATATCGTGGGAGAGTACTGCGCAGTGAGGGGTAGAAAGGGAAGTATTGTCGAAGCCTCATTCTTTTTAGAAAGTAATTTTTTCTGTTTACTTTTTCGTCAATTTTTAGCAAAGAGTTAACATCGATAACGATGGGTCGTATTGCGTGTCATTTGCTGAAAACGTCCGGAATATCAATGAAACATGAGCAAATTAATTACACCAAATTTTTGCCGAAATGCAAGTTGATTGATCTCATTTTCATTGGTTCAGCTTTATCAAAACTTAACTCGATGGCAATTAACTGTTTCGGACAACAGGTGTCGTGCCCGCTGAGGACTAACAGTATCATTGAGGCCCCATGACCAATTTGGCTGAGGATGTGTGCCATACGACCTGGAATTCCGCATTGCAGGTATGCGACTTCTCGGTCTGGAAGAGCCTTCACCCAGATCTAGTGACACGGATGCACGGTGACACCGGAGCGGAGTCTTATCTTATCGACTACGTGTTTCCAGTGGGCTATCTTTACCTCCGCTTCGCTATTCAAACTGGAGCTATAAATTTCTCCCCTGCATGCATGTACGATTTCCGCATGCGCGCGCTAATCGTAATCGGCGCTTTATATGAACTCCTCCAAGAGATGGAGGAGTAGCGGTCACGCTTCATTGCTTCAAGGGATCGATTATCTCGCGCTTTCATGTTATTTTCCTTTTCAATTTCTCGCTCTTATCGATCGGTTTGGGGTTTGCCTCTGCCACGTTCGATTCGATTCGCTCGACCACCCGGAACCTGTTTGCGGAATCAATCGTCTTATTTACATTTTGCGGATGATTAAGCGGCGGCGGCTCGTGTTAATTTTCCTGCGAGGCGCGAGTTGCAGTCAGCTATCGCGGGAAGGGAGGACGAGAGCGGACTCCGGGCACTCCGTCTCCTCTCGGCCGGTTGATGGTGCCATCGCCGTTGGGAGTTGGGGCGCCGGGTCCCCCACCATTCTCTCGCTCTCTCCCCCTCTCAGCACATCCCCGCCGCGTTCATCGATGTTCATCCCTCCCCTGGGGGATGTGCCGGCCAACTCCCGACAAGTCATCCCGCTCGTCCCCCCGTTACGAATATTAATAATTAGACCCAATAAATTAGCGTCACTGTCGGATGCTGCCAGCGGCCCGGGAGTGTTCCGGTTGGATTAATTGGACTCGTTTAATGGATCTTACGCATCTTCCTCCCTCTCCATCCTCAATCGTGAGGTGGTTGGAGCGATTTTCATTTATGAAAGGATTTGCGTGAAACCTTTCTCACTGTACTTATTAGTAATGCTCTTGTATAGATAAAAGTGATAACATTTTTACAGGTACCGATTTGGTGTCTTGGAAATTTAATGCTATTTTAACACATAGCCTTATGACACTGCACCTATATTTCGATTAAGTATGTGCATATTTTCTCCGAAACGCGAAAACATGATTTTTAGTGTTATCATAATCCTTAACTACTATCGTGGTTTTCGGCCACGTACACACTATCCTCGGGTCTTTTTTTGACCCGATTTTTCAAATTGATCATAAACAACAACCGTCACCCGCACTGTCTCAAGATCATCTGGCTCACCTCCCCCTCACTCCGAGGATTACAGTGTAGCCAAGGTTGCTAAGAGCTGCCGTTTTACGACTACATAAAAAGAACAACTTCAAAAAAGATGGGTAAACCGGTCGCCTTATCGTCGGGTCAAAAAAGACCCGATGGTAGCAGTTAAGGGATAATAAATTTCATGGCATTATGCGGAATGAAGTACGTATTTGCATACGATTTTAGCTTAAATTTCGAATTCCATACCGAAAACCCAAGTCATAACAATGCTTTCGTTAAGATAATAATCGGAAAATATAATTCTCACGTCATTTATATTACTGAATGTATGGTTTATTCCATTTTGTAAACAGATTTACTTAAGTGAAGTGTGTTCCAAGAATTTTTTTCGACCTTCCTGAAAAGTTATAAAAATGCGCAGTCAATGATTCACGATAACCGCTCCACCTAAATAACGCCCCCCGCCCACGTCAGCTGTTTTTACTGTGTTTGCAGTTCAACCCTCTCTGCGAATGAATCCTTTTTTTTTATTTAATCAACCCTAGCGGGGATGGTCGATGTTTTCTCCGTGGGGATATCGCGTCGCATCTCTCTCCCGTTTCTTTCCCCGTTACCCGCGTTGCATTTTCAAGATGATTAAAGAGTAGACGGACCAAATGTCCTTTTCGGTTCGCCCCCGCGGCGTCCATTCATCCAGCTGCTATTTAAAAAACATGCGCTTCCTGCTCTTCGCTTTATGGGGCTTTTGACTATTCCGCTGCGCCTTTCAAGCATCCCTCTTGTTCGCGAACCCAGCCCCAATTTACGGCCCCCTTTAATCGGCCAATTTCGTCTCTCTTCCCTCACGGTTTTCTTCATTTCCGTATTCGCTCCAGTATGAATTGCTCTTCTTTTATTTTTTTTTTTTTGGATTCGTGGCGGAAATCTTAGGGCGAGAGGATTTACTGAGCTTGGCCAATGCGAATTAATCAAGGCTTACAACTTCCGGGACCTTTTTCTGGACGCCGCTTGAACTTACGCTGTCGAGCAGCTGCGCTGACCAAGGAAACTCATGCCCCAAGTTTGATCCTCTCAGGTTTCTTGGGGCATTGCTCTTTGGGGTATGTATTTTAAATCAAGAAACCCTCCTAGTTATCGATTGAATGAGTATCTGGCTGCAGTTTGAGCGAATATGTGAATTTTTTGACAGTCGCTGGTAGTTTATAGAAATACATATATGCCATATGAAATAAGCGTTATCTCTAGTAGTGGACGAGGCTCAGGTATATTTATGTATGGTTTTTACGGCACTCTTTGTAAGGCAAATTTTTAAGGAGCAACTATTGTTGATATGCGCTGTGCACGAATTTTGGCTTGTATGAATTTTATGCTCAACTATTGTCCTTATTTGCGTCTTCGACCATTTTGGTAATTTTGAGTCATCATCAATAAAAGAGTCCCGTGAGATCAGAAGGATTGTGGTAATTAGTGGTACCTAGGTTCAGTAATTTTTCTCACCTGCTAGTTAAATTGATTCATTGCTAAAATACTTTAAAATTTCCGACATTAGTCGGTTTAATAAACCCTCTTAGAGTACCCGATTTTACACCCTGGGATTGTTTTACACTGGGATTGAGTTCGTTAATGTTTAGTTGAAAAAATGAAAATGTGAACAGTATAAATATAGATAGTTGTCTTCTGATTATAGTGTATATTTTGTACCGTTTGCGGTAAGGTTTGTGTGTCGTGCGTGGGAAAAGAGTCCTCGACTTACCTCTTCGGCAATCTCTTGTTTTGTTAAACTTCTCTTAAAGATTTGGGTGTTTTCCTGGGCTAGAAGTGTCTTTTTCATTTCGGACTGTGAATTTAAGGCTGAATGGGACTATGCCTTTGTTTGTATTCCTTTGACTTGGTTAGCTTTTCCAAAATAATCGCGTCTGCCAGTATGTGGCACGATAATCTGTTTTTAAGGTAGTTTTAGCGCAATATCATTTTACCTAGAAATCAATGAATTTTGTCTCATTTAATAGAAAAATATCTCACCCTTCTAATGACACCAAAAATTCTACCCCTTACCACATTACTTTCGGAGTTATTTGCCAAAAAATACCAGCCCTTTTACATGGGAAATAGTTCGTTTATGCACTCCAGATATACATTACTTACAAAATGAGGAATTTCTAACCGTTAGATGTCGTAAAAAAAACGAACAGCGTGCAGTTTGTGTGTTTTCTCTACTATTTTTGAAAATTAATCGTATTGTCACCGCAGTATGTTCTTGGGTATCACAAAAAACCTTTGGTTTTGAAGGAGTTTCAAACGCACCTCGCGAAAAAAATGAGTCAAGTTAAAGACTTTTTTTGGATATTTTCATTTAATTACTAACAATTTCTGTCATATAAAACTGTATTATTACATCATTAATAATGCAATATAATTGATGTGTTTTGTGCGCAATCCTTTCATATATCCTTTACTGAGCGTCCAATCCTCATCATTTCATCGCCCACTTATTTGTAACCCGTGTGATTCAGGCTTCCGCGGGGCTTGGATGAAGGTTGAGTCTTTGTTGTTCCATCATGAGGACGATATTTCACCGGGTACCCTGTAGGCTTCCTCAGGTTCGAGTGACGTTGCTGACCTACATAATTAAGTTCCTTATAAAATCCGATGATTTTGGCGATATTGAGTGAACTTCATACATGATGCAGGTATGAAAACTTTGCAATTATCCACAGAAATAAATTATACTGCGACCTAGGTTTCAATGTTTTCACAGACCTGATGATGATGTACAAAAATCGAAACTTAGGTCGCAGCATAATTTATTTCTGTGGATATTGGCAAAGATTTTATTTCTGCATAATTAAGTTTCACCATTGTCGATATTAGCCACTGTAAATACTAAATGCTCCAGAATATATCAACGTATTTCAGGTGGATACACCATTTGGACCTGAGGATGCCTGCAGGATAGCCGGCGAAATATCGTCTTCAAGATGAAACAACGCGGCCGGAACCCCGGAAAACCAAAGAATCAACCTTCGTTTCTAACCCTATTCGTCCTACTTCTCCCACAATCCCCTCGCGGATACCCCATTCCCAATGCATTTAGCCTACTCTTATCCTCCAGAGACCGGATGTCCTCATTGAAGGACATTAGATGTGACTGCACTTCAGTCCCGAAAGTAAGTTGTTAGCCTTAGCTGGAGAGACCGAATGTCCTTTAATTTGATATAATAATCTTTGTTACATACCTCTAATGTCCTGAAAATTATTTTTCAATATTTTGACTCTTAAAAATATTTCTTTTTATTGAATTATAATTATCCATAAAAATATTCATGAAAAAGTAAATAGAGTTAAAAAAATATGAGACTTGCGACGTACTAATGTGAGTACGTAGGGCCTTACATACAATTAAAGTAATTTTTTTCGAAGATCTCAGGAAGATATGCGTATCGTCATTTCCTACACTTAAATCTTGTCAAAAAATCAAAAGTTTGTAGTTTGTGTTTTTTCTCAGCTATTTTTGAAAATATTCATATTGTCACCGCAGTAAATTCTTCGGAATCACAATAAACCTTCCGTTTTGATTGAGTTTCAAACGTAACGCGTGAACAAAATGAGTCCAGTTAAAGACTTATTTATAAATTTTCCTTTGATGACTTACAATTTCTGTCATGTAAAACTATTTTATTGCACCATTAATTATGCAACATTTTATTTGTGTGTCTCACAGTTGGTAAAATTAAAACTTATGTATCGAATATGGTCTATATTATGATTAGGGAACTATCTCGCTTGCACTGCCTAAAATCTGAATGTTTCGTAAGTTTTGAATTGACCGTGACTCATCGCGGTCGCCTTACAGGCATGAATTTGATCATTCCCCATGCAGTGTGGATCCCCGCGAAACGACGCCCCCAGAAATAGAGAGGTGCGATTCAGAGTTCCAGCCGAGGGAATAACGCTTCTTAAGGCGACACGGGAGTGCGTTTTCTCCCAGAGGGCACAAGTTCGACTTGCACTCTAAGGGCACTCAGCTCGCTTCCATTTGGTCACCGTCCTACGTTCAGGCTGTGGGTGCCCGAAGGAGTGGGAGGAGGTGATTCTCGCGGAAGGGAAAGACTTGCCCAGTGAAGAGGGTGGGCGGACTCCGATCCCCTTTGCGAGGCTAAGGTGCTTTGAGAGAGATTTTTACCTAATCCTCATACCGGCCACGTTCGAATTTTATTTTACTTAAATTTAAGGAAGTTTGAGCGAAATATTATTTTACCTAGAAATCAATGAATTTTGTCTCATTTAAAATACAAATATCTCACCCTTCTAATGACACCAAAAATTCTACCACTTACCACATTACTTTCGGAGTTATTTGCCAAAAAATACCAGTCCTTTTACATGGGAAATAGTTCGTTTATGCACTCCAGATATACATTACTTACAAAATGAGGAATTTCTAACCCTTAGATGTCGTAAAAAAATAACAGCGTGCAGTTTGTGTGTTTTCTCAACTATTTTTGAAAATTAACCACATTGTCACCGCAGTATGTTCTTGGGTATCACAAAAAACCTTTCGTTTTGACGGAGTTTCAAACGCACCACGCGAAAGAAATGAGTCAAGTTAAGGACTTAGATATTTTCATTTAATTACTTACCATTTCTGTCATGTAAAAATATATTATTACACCATTAATAATGCAATATGTAATTCATGTATCCTACAGCTGGTGAAATAAAATCTTATAATTCGAATATGGTCTCTGTTATGACTAGAGAACTATCTCGCTCGGACTACCTTAAGCAGCTCTAGGAAGTTAATATTTTCACATTAATTACATAAAAACTTTGTCTACAAAATTAACTAAATTTGGATACATGAGTCTTTCGTTCAAATGTCTCATTTATTTCACACCGTACCCGGTAAGCACCTTCATGACCGAGACTTCTTTTTTTGCGAGTCTTTAAAAAATTATTACGTCTTGCAATTGATTTCTTGGTAAAATTTTTGAGAAAGCATATGAGCTACCCCTCTTGTTTAATTTCTGACGAGATCTTTTTTTTTAAATCCTCATTTTTTAAATAATGGCTATCTGAAGTATTTACCCGTACCATTTCCCAAGGGAAATGGCTGGTATTTTTTTGTTAATACTTTAAAAAGTGATGCTGATATTCTGTCCTCACTGAGAATATGAGATGTTATCCTAATGACGGGGACAAATTGATTAAAAAGAATGTGAAGTGATATCCCGCTGTTAGAGCCTAAAATGGAAAGTACTTTTGTTATACATTTACTAAATGCCGTGCATATACCCATTAGAATGTATGCCATGGAGTTCGGCCTCTATTGATATATGGGAGAGTGTAGCTGTGAAATATTCGGAATATTTTACGCGTTGCATCCTCGTATGCAACAGGTGTCGCCGGCGTTGTCGACGAAGGTGACACAACGGAGAAAACATCTCGTAAATCCCAATGATCCTACTACAACACTCAGCGGTAGCTTCCAGGAAGAGTATTGAAGGAATGTAAAAAGTAATAAAAGAGAAGATTTTTCGGTGGATAACTGATATTTCTTATGTCTTCTTTTTGTTGATGTGGATAGTGATATAGGAAAACAAATTCTTGTGCCTATTTCTTCGACATAGGAGATATGGACTGGATGAATAAAGTGTGACGTATGTTGAGCTAAAGAAAGAAATGTTAAAAGTAGATAAGGGGCCTGCTCGTATAAACCTTGATATTTTTTCTCTCCCACATTTAAACCTATCCTAACCGGTAGATAAGAAATCTCTTTGATGATCATATTTGAGTATAAATCTATTCGCCAGTCTTTCTCGGCCATATTTTCCTTATCACATGTTTTTCCTTCGTGGAACACGAATACAGATTGTCCGGCCGGCTTTAGTAGAAGCGGGTAATCAATCGCTCCTCTGCTCTTGGCAGTCCGGTGGCGAGCCTTTTAAACACCGATCTTTCTTTTTTGTTTGCGACGACGATTCTCTTTGGTTTTTATTGATGTTCCGCGCGCGCCTCCCCTCAGTACGGAGGCGTGAGAAATGGTGCCCGACCGCGTGCGGTGGATAAATAAATGAGAAAAGGAGGCGCGCATCCATCCTCCAGGTCTTTGAAATAATGAGAAAAAAAACCCTCGCCTTTCTCGCCTCTTTTGTTCTCCTTGAAATCCGATCCTCGGGCGCTCATACCCGCCCACGCATTTGGCCTTGCTCCTCTCCCATTCGGAATCGCGCCCTCTTTCGCTTGGAGGAGGGAAACACGCTCCTCCTTCGCGCCTCTACCTTTCTTCCCTTGATGAGGTTGCTCCGCCGACGCCTCCTCCACAAACACCTTTTTCAAAAAAAGTTTTTTTTTATTTCCTCTCGCCCCCCATTTCGGCCTGTACCTTTTGTTTTTCCCGAGATGAGCGACAGGGCTTTGCGTTTGTAATGACGGTCGTGCCCTCATCTGTTCGTCTCTTCATACATTTTTTTTAAGTATAATTTTTATTTTCTCAATTTTTCATCTCTGTATTGAGAGATTTCCGTTAGCTCTAGTGCGCAGCTCGCTTATCAACACAAAAGTGGGTACTCGATTAGTACTTGCTTTGGACCCTGCAAACTTCAAAACGGATCGGGAGCAGAGTTCATGACCCCTTGACGAGAAAAAAACTTCGGCGATCGTATCTTCTGATGTTTTGAGTTTCATTGTTTGGCATAAAAATTATCTGGGGGAAAATCACCCTGCACTGGGAATCAAATCACGGACCTTGGCCTTACCGGGCCAATGCCACACGCCCATGCGGCGGCTCGCAAAGTATTAGAGCTGTGTCGTTCATGAGTGAATCGTTCTTTATGAACGATTCATTGGTATGAACCGAATGAATTGAATCACGTTCTTCAACCTAGTGGTTCCTAAAGAATCGCAAGAACCAAAGGAATTGAAAAGAATCAAGAATTGCTTGAATCTCTTGAATCGGACTGTGGACGAGAAATTACGACAGATCTAATGGTTAACATGTTGTAATATCTTCGTTGGAAAATTGAGAATTCCTGAGCAAGCAACTAAGATATTTTTATTAAATTTCATCTTTATAGATTGCACGTAGGGAATTTCATACTTTCACATTTTTGGATGCTTCAAGGACAAAGTAAAACTTCCATACTTCGCAACCATTACTTTGTCCCCGACATATCCGAGTAATCACATCTTCGGTGGATGTCGTTTTCATTCCTTGTATTCAGTCGGTTCAATCGCCAGTGGTTCACGAAGTCATTTGGTTCTTTGAAGTCATTTGGTTCATTATGAACCATTTGAAATAATGACTCATTCGCATGAACCAAATCGCATGAATCGAATCATCGAAATGAATGGAAAATCCCAGCTCTACAGGGTATTATGTAGATGTAGATTACCACGCTTTTCTTTTCTACGTATTTTATACGAGTGTTATTCATTATTAAATATTAAATTAAATATTAAATAATTTAAAATGGTCAATTAATTAAATTAATTATAAAATTTCAAATATTTTGGTGGTTGATTGACTATTTGATTAAATTAAGCACCCAGAGTGGGCCATCCAACATGGCCGGTTTCCAGTCTCTGACTTGAGGGTCTATACCGAGTTCCGAGCTGCAAGTTTTCTTCAATTGTTGTCGCGATTACTATATTATTAGACTGTGGTTTAACCAGAGTAATGGATGTCAGAAGGTACTAATGAAGTGGGGGAAATTATTTCAATATTTTCCATTGACTGTATATCGCTATATTATCCATTCAACAAGAGAAGAAATTCCCGTGGAAAAATCATTTGACATGGCCAGAATTCTAACCTGGATCTTCCAATTCGGATTTCCATGTATTTTCATGAGGGTTTTGGTGAATGTGAAATCTCTTCATCAATTTAGGCTTCAAACATGGATTATAAATAGTTTTAGATCACCATGAGGCGAAAAGCAAACGTGTTGATCGAAGTTCTGTTGAAGGCTTCCGCGGGGCTTTGATGGAGGTTGATTCCTTCTTTCGGGTTTTCCGCCGCGTTGGTTCATGTTGGGGACGATATTTCGCCGGCTGTCCTGCTGGCTTCCTCAGGTCCATGTTCATGAGGAAGCCAGCAGGACAGCCGGCGAAATATCGTCCCCAACATGAACCAACGCGGCGGAAAACCCGAAAGAAGGAATCAACCTCCGTGTTGATCGAATTTGATAATTCGAAACAAAACATTCGGGCGTGACTTCAGTGACCCCAAAGAATGCTAGCCTATGTCAAGTTACCAAACGTTGCGCCTTGGTATATCGTTTCATCATTTGTTTTTTGTGTGCTCTGAAGCCTCTGAAGTTCGCTTATATGTTCAGATTTACGCCAGATTGAATTTCGTGAATGGATAGATCCTGTCATTCACCAGTACAATTTATTTGCGAGCTCCTCTTTTAATTAGCATTTAAATGCGTCAGGAGATTTTTATTAGAGTACTAATATCTTTTAATTAGTGATTGATGCGTCAGTAATCGACTAGTTTAAACATTCGCGGATAGTAGCCATCTGCAATGAATTACGACCTTTGGGAATACCTTATGACCGCCATTTTTCCTGTTAGACGATGAGTTGCGAGTCTTGCGGCCACCCCCTCTTAATCCACCCCTGTACTGCGTCCAGATAATTTTAGCCGTATTCGAGATTGTCGACCATGGTGCGTCTTGCCCATTGCGCCACTCTTGCCCTGAAAAGACGGGGCAAATTTAAATTTTCTTCACATTCGATCAACTGGTGGAGGATCCTGTCCTCTATATAACTGCGCCAGTTGTATCCAACTAGTTCTCATTATTTTTCCCGCTAATTATGCTTAGCGTTCCATTAGCTTTTATGCAAGGGAGGATAAAGGAGAGAGATTGATAGTATTTGTAGGAATTAAAAAAATTAGGAAAAGGTCTCTTTCTTTGAAAGAAGCTTTTCATTCCTGCATCATATTCTGGAGACATTTTTGTGATGCACCACCTTAAGTAGCGAGTGATTCTTCGAGATAAAATTGTTGTACGTACATGGAAAGCACCCTATTATCTTAATATTTTAGCTATGAAACAATATCTGCCGTGATGGATTATGACGTGTTTTTATTAAGCAGAAATGGCACTTTTTGTCAGCTCCGGGAAAAGTATTAATTTGAAAATATTTAAGTCGATTTGTATAGGAGTTTAGTGCCTTACTTTTTCTCTTAATGCAAATTCAAGAAAGATTATCAGCTAGCCTTTTTCATTTGGTATTCAGGTCCTTTCACTACTCTGTGAGTTAAAATTAATATTAAGTTCCACCTTTTCGCCGGTACTTTTGAAATCATGCTGCATAATCCTCATATACCGCTCCATCCTCAACGTGCTTCTTTCTTTGACGAGGTGTCCTAATTATTAGAAAACAGAATTAGCGTACTTAATATGAATATTACTTGACGTATTATATAATTTTAAAATAGCAATCTTCCTGGCGTAGAAGCAGGGTCTTTCGATTCGATACATCCGTTGCTCCATTGATACGGGTCTCAACCATTTCCATCACACGATCGCCATTAATGTGCTTACTGAGCTCATGCTGCCATACTATACTCGGTGAAATCTGAGATAATACGGCTCAAGCGTCATTTGCAATACAAATGCACAGCCAACTCAAGAAATACTTTGATCAACCTACGTTATGCTCATAGAGAATACGCCGAAAAAAGCACATTAATGGCGGACATGTCTACGTTGCGAAGACCTATATCGAAGGAAGAATACAATCGATATTTAACGATCTTGCCATAGAAGTTGACTTGAACGTCTTTCAGTGTCTGTCTGTTAGCTAGCTCATTTGGTCTTCGTCTCCCGTAGCATTTTATAAGAAATTGAGGAAAACCAAAATGTCTTTCAGTCTCTGTCTGTTAGCTAGCTCACTTGGTCTTCGTCTCCCGTAGCATTTTATATGAAATTGGGGAAAACCAAAATGTATCCTTGCCTAAATTTTAGAAACAACATTCAATTTTATTGCTGGATTCCCCTCTTATCAGTAGTTTTCGAGATTGTGCTGTTCATTTTTATCACTAAGGTGTTGCGCACTTGCGCATTCTGGATTGGGGACGAGGGGGCGGTATCGCCTCATCCTGCGCAGGATAACTAAAGTGAAGTCATTCTCCAATTTAAACCTATGTGACTTCCAGTTCGATATCGTCGAAAAAGAGATGTTGGAAAGCTAGTGTTTTGTATTGTTCATATCAAGCCGTAGTACGCGTATGAATTGCCAGAATGTGAATTAAGTTAGTGCGAGCGAGATAGTTCCCTAATCATAATAGAGACCATATTCGAATTAGACGTTGTAATTTCACCAGCTGTGAGACACACGAATTAAATATTTCATTATTAATGGTGCAATAATATAGTTGTACATGACAGAAATTGTAAGTAATCAAGGGAAAATATCTGAATAAGTCTTCAACTTGACTCATTTTTTCACGCGGTACGTTTGAAACTCCATCAAAACTGAAAGTTTTTTGTGATTCCGAAATATTTACTGCGGTAACAATACGATTAATTTTCAAAAATAGTTGAGCAAACACACAAACTACACACCGTTGAGGTTTTGACGAGATCTTAGAGTAGAGAATGCCTCATTTTTAATAAAAGGTCTCTCTGGAGTGCATACACGTACCATTTCCCATATAAAATGGCTGGCATTTTCTGGCAAATATCAATATGGTAAGGGGTTGGATTTTTGGTGTCAATGGAAGGGTGATATATTTTTCTTTAAGATGAGACCAGATTCATTGATTTATAGGTAAAATGATATTTCGCTCTAACTACCTTAATCAAATTTTATATTTTCCACATACTGAGGGACCACCTCAATGAACTTGTGGGTTTCTCTTCCGTTTGGACTCTGGTTGTCGCGATGGATCCTCCTCTTTGATTCAGTTTGCCTCTTCCCCGAGCGTCACAATGAAAGGAGTCGTCATCTCTTTGAAGGTTGCTGACCTTTCTTCTTCTTCCAGACTCCCTCTGCTTCGCCACTTCCACTCACTCCTCCATTTCTTTCTCGGGGGCGCCTCTTCTTCCCTCTCGAACCACCCTCATCCCCATTCACCCTCTTCCTTCCTCCCCTCTTCCTCTCATCCACTTGCCCGAATTTAATCATGCGTTCGCGTGTTGGCACTGCCGCGGATGAGGAGGCTCCCTCTCGTAATGGCGTAATAAAATGCCGCCGAAGATATATTGCCCTCTCCACATGCGGAAACAGCCCCGGGGAGTGTTGCGGGAGAAGAGAGTGGTGTGTTTGGTGGAGTTGGCGCTCGGGGGAAAAGAGATAGGAAGAGCGGAGAATGAAGGCAAGATGATTGTTTGTGCTGCTCTTCCTTCCTCTTCTCCTGAGGGATTTCTCTCTCACTGTCTCTCCGTATCCTTCATAAAGGGTCCGACTTGTCTTTTCCGCCCTCAAAAAACTCCCTTGTCTCTTAAATTACCCGAAACCCTTTCTCGCTTATGCATTCTTTATCGCCCCTATCGTCTCAATAAAGGGTTAAAAGTTGTGGTGGGCTTACTCAACGCGGCTTTGAGGGCCTGTCGTTGAATTTGAATCTTGCAGTATAGCCCGTTCCATGTTTAGCTTAGAGTATGGACTCTTGGAGAACGCTAATGCCAAACTACCACTCCGTGTTTCAATAAAGGGTTAGGAGTTGAGGTGGGCTAACTCACCTCAGCTTTTAGGGCCCTATGTTAAATTTGAATCGTGTAGTATAGTCTTAGCTTACATTATAGGGCTCTTGGAGAACTCCGTTGCCAAACTTACGCTCCGCGTTACAATGATGGGTTAGGAGTTGAGGTGGGCTTATTGAACTCGGCTTTGAGGGCCCAATGCTGAATTTGGATTTTGAGGTAGACCTTTCCACATTTTGTTGACAGCATGAACCTTTTGGACATCGCTGCTGACAAGCGTCCGCTCCGCGCGATCACCCTCCAGTCGCGTTGGTTACCATTTCTAACACCGTGCCAAGTACAATTTTGACATCTATAGGGATGATATTTTGCCTGGCGAAAGACTCTCAGTTAGGATACTGCGTAGTGTTATGCTAATTTTTGTAGGTTATTGACAACATCGCACCACCGGCCTATCGGAGATTAACACTGGAAATGAACCTCCATAGTAGCCCATAGTTTCAATTATATGTAGTACGCTCTTTTTTGTAGTATAATTTAATTAAACGTTCTTCGATGTCTGAGATCATTTCGCACTTTCAGTCTGCCACTGGCAGGCTGAGGAAACAGCACTGGGGCGAATAGGATGATCATCCATTCAAATTCTAACTAAGCCCATTTGGGTACATGGCGAGGGCATTACGTCTTCAAACGGTAACCTGGCAACCTAAATAACAACCATGTTGTTGGTTTTCCTTACTTTCCTCAGGATAGCACGACGGAATGGGCGTATTAGCGGATGTACGAACTTGTACTCGTATTTTTAATTGCATTTAATTTAATTACAGGCAAATAGCCCAGATAAATCGCTTGAAATATTACAAAACAAAATGAATAAAAATATATATAAATATCACTGAAAAAATGCATCAAATAAAATAATATAATCACAATCTTATCATCATCATTTGTCGTCTGCTTTCGCAGGTCCTTGGTGCCTCCATCTCTCTCTGTCCTTTGCTCTCCTCTTCAATTCTCTGTAACTCCCTCCATCCTTCAGGTGATCTAAAATATTTCTTTTCTTTCTTCCTCTTTTGCGGTTTCCATCAACCATTCCTTCAAGTACATCTCGTAACAAACATTTCCTTCCCAGTACGTCTCATCCAGCTCTTCTTCCTATCTTCAATGGTCTTTCAGAGCTTTCTTCTTTCTTTTATTCTCTCCAACACCTCTGCATTCCTAACCCTATCAGACCACTTGATGTTGAGCACTTTCATAAATACAAAATATCACAAAATAAATGCACTATACTCATGCAGCAAATTATCTACCATCTATGTGAAATTTCAAATAAGTAACTCTTGAAACATATATTGACTACTTAGTGCTATGATTTATAATCGATTTACCGTAGTTTTTACCAGAAATTTGGATTATAGAGCATTTAAATAATTATATAAAATATTTATCGAGGGAATGCATTTAAATGGTGCAAGTTCATGCTGATTTCTAGTAAAAATCAATTGAAAACACCGTAAAATTGCAAAATTAGTTCGTCAGCCCGAAAGTCCAGTGATAAATACAAAAAAAAGAGTGTAAAATCAAAATGCTGAACTTAGAGAAGTTAATAAATATGAAGTTCCAAGACCTTTCACACAAGAGGGCCACAGGCAATTAAACGTTTATGTTCCGAAACTGTTCAATAGTTATTATTAAACTCAATATTATAATATGAGTGATTATCTAAAAAATTTGGAATCTATAAGGGAAGTAAAGAGAAGGAAAAAGGAATGGTTGCTAAGCGCATGAATTAAGTTTTGTGTATTTCGCAAATTATTTATTGTTACAATGAATCACAGAAATGGCTATTTTCCTCTAGATGAGGTTTAATACGACCGTAGTTTCGATGCGTTGCATCGTCATGTGATGATGATGCAGTGCATCGAAATCATGGTCGTATTTAACCTTATCTAGTGGAAAATAGCCATTTCTGTGATTCATTATGCTAAACTTCCACCATATCACTCCTGATACTTCTCTTTTTGTTATTTATTGCTCATTATATTTAGAATTTAGGGCTAATGTTTTGCTAGTGACGAATAAAAACACGACTGAGAAATTATAAAAGGCTCCTGCTGCTAAGCCACGAATGGCTTAGCAGGACCATGAAGTTGTAAAGTTGTTTAAAAGCGTGCATTTTACAAGATTTATATAATGCAGTAGATCCTCGCTTTACGATATTAATCCGTTCCGGAGGACCGATCGTAAAGCGAATTCCATTGTATGTTGAATCGGCATTATTTCCGGACGAGGAGTCGGTTTAAAGAGCATCGGTGCCAATCCATTCAGTGTACGCGACAGGGCCAATGCATACGATATATCCTGGATTAAAATTATTTAAAATATTATTAAACCAATATTTAAAACACTATCGATATTCAAAACAAAATCGGAGAAATTTTAAATTTTAAAAAGCGCGCACAAAATCAGCTCAGATCGTAAGTCGAATCCATCGTAAGTAGAACCCATTGTAAAGCGGGGGTCTACTGTATTGCTTTTATATGAGTTTGCTTTTATATCTAAGGTATTGAATTTGTACATTTTTTGTAAATTCCGTGTAATGTAATATGTGTAATAAGCATTAAAAAAAAGTGCGAAAGAAAAATCGGGGTTAAGAACCTCGGAGACGGATCGGAAGCCGGTGTTTCCATCTTGGTCGGTCGTTGCCCTAATCCATGCATTCTTTGAGGAATACAGGTTCTAAGTGAGAATGGTCTCGCATATGCTGCGAAAATTTGGATCCCCCCACAAAAAGACATCGCGAAATAATACGCAAAAGGGAAGCCGCCGCCTTCGATCAAGACTGTAACGAGCGAAAAATGGGTGTATGACGAGCTGATGGACGAATTTGGTTGGGAGCCGCTAATGATTCGGAGGCTTCAATTACTTGAAGAATTCAGATCAGGTGAGATCCAGTTTGCCACTGAGGATATAATTTGGACCCGCAATGCGTCTCTTTGCTTGACAAAAGCGGAAAAATAAGAGATGTATTCTGGCTTAAAGATTGTTTTTAAATTTCCTGCTTTTCCCGTACCCAAAAAACAGCGAAGCTACGTTAACGTGCTGTTCACTTTCGTCCTTCTTTTTCCCTTTACTTATTCCTTCCCTTTCTCATGACCGGTGTCCCAATACCCCCTGCCACATGGCCATGCAGCGACCCGCACTGTAGCTTGCATAACTAGATGGTGTGGTGCTGGTCATGTAAACTGAAGTGCGGTGATTATCTTATTATTGAAAATGCGCTACATATACCAGGATCGTCGATGGGTAGTGTAGGAAATGAATCCATATCTAAGGCTTCCGCGGCGATTGTGTACATCTACGTAATTCCCTGCGAGCCATCACGTGGGCGTGTGGCAGGGGGTGGTAGGTCACCAGCCGTGTAAAGATGTACGTTTTTGAGAGGTGTAATGGTGACATGTATTATAGAAGTGTATTTAGAGGAGCTCAGTTTTTATTGCGGTCGCTTATTGTGCGCAGAAAGAACGAGTTTATTTACCTATCTGTTCGGCAGAGTATCTCTCTTCTTTTATCACATGTGTCAGACCTAGAAATGTAGTGAGGCGTCATGATAATATTCTCTGTGTCGCTCTGAAACACACCAGTTCTGAATTTTTCAAGCAGCCTAAGCCTAGCGTGCAGTCTCCGAGTCTCTAGGGGCTCCCACCTTGATCTCTCGTACAGTTGTGCAACTCTATATGTTCGTTCGTAGCAGTTTTTAACGAAGCGCGCTGCTTTCCTTTGTATTTGTGTGTGTTATGTATTTTTATTATGTGGTATATCACTCTTCGGAGTGTACACCAATTGCCTGCAAAAAATGTATAACAATAGAACGGGTTACTGACTTTAAGTATTTGAGGATTCACCTGGATCAACATTTGAAATGGGATAAATATATATACACAATAAGAAACAGTCTAAACTATTGTAAAACTAAACCTTACTTTATTCGCAACAAATGTCCAATACATTTTTTTTAGCCGTCTGTTATGCGCTAGCATACTCTAAAATGAACTATGGATTAATATGTTGGGGAGGAGCCTATCAAAATTCTCTAAAAAGAGCGGAAAATGCACTTAAGGGTATTGTCCGAGTGATAGCCCTAAAAGTTCGTTTTGAACCGTCCTTCCCCATTTTCAAATCATTAGGACTTTTACCGCTAAGGCACCTCTTTATATTCACGGTCTTGAAATTATTTTTCATTCGAAGTGGCAATTTTCCGCAAATATCTCACAAACCACATTCCTATTCACTTAGAAATAATTATAATTATGTTTTGCCGAAGCCTTATCTTACTCTGTGTACTTAAACGATCTTTCATTTATATAGGGCCGAAGGCATTCAATATGTTACCTTCTCATGTCAAGAATGCAAAGATGTTAAGTGGATTTTTAAGTAGACTAAAAACTTGGCTATTAAATATAGAAAATGTATTTTTCATTTTTTGTTAACTAAGTTCTTGATTGTACTGGATACTGAATACTGAAATACATGTGTCTGGTTCTTAAGTTGTCTAGAAACATGGTCATTGTATATAGAAAATGTTTGTTTCTTTTTTCATAGTTAAATTCTTGATCTTACTGGCCATTGAATACTGTAATATGTGTGTGATTCATAAGTTGTTTAGAAACATGGCCATTGAATATGGAAAATATTTGTTTCTTTTCTTAATTAAATTCTCTGTTATACTGGCTATGGAATACTGAATTATAAGTGTGTGATTACTATATTCATTGAATATAGAAAATGTAAATTGTTTCTTTCTTTCTTAAATAAGTTATTGATTGTACTGGTATTGAATATTGCATTAGACGTGAGTTATTATCAGTATAGTATTGCATTATTTCATTTTGATGGTATCCCCACCCACAGGCCGGGGGTACACCTACCTCCATTGTATTTTGTATGCGCTTAAGAATATGTATATTTTTCTACGGAGCAATAAATTTCAATTTCAATATTTTGGTAATTTTTTGGTTAAATCTTTATGACCAGGATCCAAAATGCTCGTGGCGTATTCGAGGTGTGGCCTAACCAGAGTAAAGTGGCATCTATCTTTGACTTTTTCTTCCGAGGACCTTCCTATTATACGTTTAGCAAAAGCTAGTTTTTTTATGGTGTGCCTCATATGTTTTGTATGTGTAATCCCTACGATATATCAGAAGTTACAGTAATTCCAAAATTTTTTTTGAATGAATTGAGTAAACTTTGTTTTTCCTCAATGAATTCAATAACTTGCGACCATGGTTTCGACGATTCCTGATGATGATGATCGACAGTTCCTGATGATGACGTTAATGGTCGAAACCATGGTCGCAAGTTTCCCAATCAAATTCATTATGGAAAAACAAAGTTTACTCTATTCATTAAAAATGTTTAGTAAATTCCATAAAGTATCGCCGGAAACCACCAACTTAATTCCAAAATTTTTACTGTATATGAAGATTTTATGTTTACTCCACCCACAATACTTGCTTAGTGCTCAGGTCCAGTGAGCCTGGCCGCTCCATCTGCTCCTAGGATACTAAAGTCCTTAACTGGGAATGCCGATACTTACCACGATTGATACGGAAACCATCTTATTGACAAAATGCCCCGATAACTTCAGCAGAGATGACAGTTTTTAACCTGGCAACAACTTAGAGGAGAGTTTTGATGCGCATGGGAAGGAACAAAAAGAAACGGCGCTAAAAGTGATTTTGGCGCCGGAACCAGTAATCGATCAGACGCGACCAACTTGGCCTTGTAACCGTCCAAAATACACCAGTTCTTTGCGGATTGGATATTAGGGGAGGCGACCGGCAGCTTAGGTCATTTGCGCCATAGGGGAAAGGTTAGGGAGAAAGAGCGGATAGAAACCCGGCGTCTGCACTAGCCTGCTCTCAACGAAAGGCGCCAAGGGGACCACGGCTTAACTTCTCACCCGACAGACGGAGTACTGTACTTGAATTGCCCTCCACAAGACACTCAAGTAAGGATCCCTACTAAGTAGGATCTCCTCTAAGTAGGTTTCTCTCAAGTAGGATCCCTACTAAGTAGGTTTCCTCTGAAAAACGGTTCTTTGCGGCCTGGCGGAAGTTTTAGCGGGTTTCCCTCCGCCCACGGGCAAATGTCGGGCCATGCCCATCTCCGCCGCGAGGTCGACGACTGCCATTCATTTTTCACCGTGAACTTAGACCAATCCTGAAGAGGCCACAAGCCTACGCCAGGGGCCATACTATTTTGATTTATTTGTTAGTCTGTTTTCTGAGGGAGCATTATTTGTTAGTCGTGTTATCTGTCATCTGTTGAAACTTTGTTACATTTCAATCGTTGGCTTTCATGGCTAATAAACATATTTTGACTTGGCTTGACAGCGCACACATCTTCGACCTGAAGAGGCCGCCGTGATAGGAAGAGAAACGTTGTCGAGAAAAACAACGACGCGGTTGGAATCCCGAAAGGAGAAATGGGGCAGTGTATTAATTTCGGCGATTTTCTCCATGATGCCTATTTTTTTTATATGCCCATCCCTATTTGTTGGAATCCCTCTCTCCCCCGATCCTTCTATCCGTTTTCCTTTCTCTCCCAATCTCCCCCCCCCCAATCACCTACTTCCTGATGTATTTACGGACGAAGAAAGAAAATTGTAACGAAACCGGTCATGTAAATGAATGTATGGTTGGGTTGCAAAGTTTTAAATTTTGTCTCAACGGAGCTATTCCACAATGTAGAGCCAGAGACAGTGTCTTACTTTGCTCCATATGGTTATTTATACCCCACTATTCTTCTTCGATTTTCCTCGTTTTTGATCCAATCCATTGAATTGATGCTCAGCCTCCACCTCCATCGCCAAGTTCCGGAAGCTCCTTCCTCTCTGCTCCAGCTTTCCCGTTTCCGCGTTTCGGATTCATTCAGCGGAACATCACACGTACGTTTTGAGTTTCTTTCTCCGCATTGCCTATGCTATTTTCTTTGGACTGTTGTTCTTTCATCATTGACGCTCTTTGGACCTGAGCTGTTCTTAGCTCAGTCCCCGTAAAACTTCGTCCATCCCATAATTTGTTTCTCTCAAAGTAGGTGAAAGATTCCACTTGCCATAGAATCTCTCATTGCGTCGTAATGTCGTAGTACAGATTCTCTCATCCACTTGTTATAATTTTCCTCTCCTTCCCGTTATATTTTTTTTAAGGCCTAGGATGTTGCAACACACGAATCAATCCGTCTCTCGGGAACGTTTTTGGACCTCTTTCCCATCGTTTTATTTTTTTTATTGATTTTTAAGTGCGACCCGCTCTGGTCGCTTAATGGCTCCGGCGGTTTCGGAACTTGTAATTCCTTCGTCGGAGAGAAGCGTTGTCTGTGATGAGTTTCCGTGCCGTGATCGTGGATTTATAAACGTTTATACGCTCGCACTTATATACCAGTATGTGTAAAAAAAAAAGTTTTGAGGATCCGTCTTCTCTCGCGAGATGGTCTGATGCATCGTCTCGCCCATCCCCTCGTCCTCCTCTGCCCCCCTCCCCCATTTGCTTTCCTCTTCATCTCCTGGGCTGCGAGGAGGAGTAGATGGATCTGGGCGCCTCTGGCAAGGTGAATGGAATGCTGCGGGAAGCTCTTTTGTTTTTCCACATTCTCTCCTCGCCTTGTTTCGCTCCGCGCAGGCTTTATAAAGTGCCGAGTCACAGGACAGTCAAGCGGCGGGGGAAGATTCGGTGAATGCTCGGCCCCTTGGGAGATCTCATAAAGCGGACTTAAGCCTTCCTCCTCCGCTGGGTGGGTGCGTTGGTGGATATCGGAGTAAACGTACAAAAGCCTTTGAAGATATACATGTCTACCGCAATGTGCTGCGATGAAGTTCGTGATAATTGCCTCCAGAAAAAATCGGCATCGTTTCCCTTGCGGAGCCATCTTTGATGGACTGCAAAGGCTTAACATCTGCTTCCCTTGCATCCTCCAAAAAGAAATAAATTAATAAACCGCCACGGGTTTTGGAAAGCCTCTGTGGCTGGTTGTTTGTGCATTGATCCGGAGAGTAAATGGTCTCTAATTCCATTCCCGGTCCTGACCGAATTTTCCTCGTGGCAGTTTCTACATACGAACTCCTATTCTGGTGAAACTTCATGAGATGTCATTCTTATGACATTTAACGGTTTACAATTTCCATAGCATTTAAACACTGTCTCAATAGTGGACTTCTTCATTTTATCAAATATATTGAATCAGTTTCCTTTTTTTCCTGTAAGGAGTCATGTCTTCTCGTGACATTTATCTACTTTGCAATCCTATTTTATTCAAGTACTGCATCTCAGTGATGATTTCCGTTTCATTAACCATTATAAATACATTTCACTTGTTGCCTTGCAAAAAAATAATCAACCGTCCTTGGTTTCCTTTCTACATTTTGCATACGTCGTTATGAAAATAGTTATATTAGTTTTTAAATCCATTTGTGGCGGACTGAATTGTGTGAAAAGAACGAAGTAATATTGATGTAGCATTAATTCATTACTCTTTGTTGGTTTTTCATTTCTGGCGGCGTATATCAATAGAAGTGATAAGTACCTGGGTTGGTAAGAGTGGACCATATTGGTGATGAGAGGAAGAATGAGTGAAACCCGGCGTGAGAATAAGCCTGCTTTTATCGAAGGTTCCATTTCTGCTCGTCCTACCCGACGCACGGAGTTGTAAACGCGATGCGCTTTTTTTATTACACCATTGTAGGGATAAGTATTTTTCTATGAAATTCTAATTCTGCTCCTCAGAATGGGAAGCCAATGCCCCATGTAGCACAAGTATTCCTTACCCGTTCATAATTATAGTCTCCTGCTGAGTCTATGAATAAATTTTGCCTTGGAATGTTTATTCATGAATGAAACTGTTTTTTTAGGCATTTTATAACGCCTACAAACATTTATTTTTTCCCCCAGAACGAATACAGAGTTATGATCTACAAGGACCCTAATCAAAGTTTAATTCCTCATTTCTTAATTAGACTAGACTTCATTATTATTAACTCATTAACTTAAACATATCTTTGTAGGCCGCTATTGGTTAGTGGTATTTATTGGGGGTTTTAGGATTGTTATGTAATGTTGTAAACCGTAATACGATAGCAAAAATTTCTGGGGCAGAGCAGATGGAGTAAAACAATGTAAGCTTCTTCTTGAACGGGTTTTAGGTGGTACATTCTAGAATGATGAAGTTCAAGGCAACGACTAACTAAGGCAAAACTTAGCGTTCGGCTACTAGGTTTAGCTTTTCCACCGTGTAATTGATAGGACTTTGAATTAAAGTACCATAATCATTGAAATTTTTTGGATCTGTGTTGAAACAAGGTGATAATGATTTATGAATATATGCTTTGAAACACGAGTCCAAATATGATGTTGTACCATGGGATGCATTAAGGCGGCTTTCTCTTTTGAAGTCGAGAAAATTTCATTTCCAAACTGACTCGTATCGTAATAGCTCGGGAGCCGCGTGAGACTCGTACGTATGAACATTTCGTGGCGACCAACTGTCTCTCATGATGCATATTATTCCGGTAGAGTTGTATGCAAAACAAACCTTTTCAATATGTAAATGTTATTAGCTTTCTAGCGACTTTTCTCCAAGTTCGCTCTTATTTTTGTAGCGAAGGGCGTGGCGTAGTACTATCATTTAAATCGACAGCTGTTCGCTCGAGGGGGTAGGTTTATGAACCGGTTTTTCTAATTTGTAATACCCATGATATTGGTCTTTCAGTGCACCTATGCATGCTATGCTTCTAGTCTGCAGACGATCGTGGAAAAGTCCCGTCGTGTCCAATGGGGTGGCTGAGAATACAATTTTGAATACATCATTTAGCGGCTTTATGAATGAAAGTAGCTTAAGGGATTTTATACTTGAAAATAATGTAATTTTAGAATGATAATTAGTAATGTAACTGTTAAGAGTATGCATTTTGCTAATTACACAAGTCTGGGAGTCCAGAAGCACGCTATTAAAACATATAAGATAAAGATAAAGAGACATTTATTTCACCGCAAATAATATTACACAAAATACATAATTAATCAGTGAAATTAGGCACCCCTAAAGATTAACTCTTATATAGGGGTTGCCATTAAATAAAAATAAGGCAGTGCTTGGCAGTGCATATCAAAATAATATTAAAGCAAAAATGGCTCTTATATGAGACCTCATAAGAACATATGCCCATGTACATTTGAGAAAATAAAATAACATTTTGAAACACAAAATATAATAAAATAGAAACACAAAACAAAACAACAAGAACACAGTAATAAGGAAACAACAATCAAACATATAATCAACCCACCAGCGGAAACAAAGCGGAACAAAAGCACCAGAAAATCAATCACACAACGGTCACAAACAAAAACTCAATCTTCCTATGATTAAACAACCATCCTCTCAGTTTAGTGGTAAATTCATGTTCACATTTACAACAGTGCAATTTTGTCCATAGACCCTCATACAATTTAGGAGCTAAGTAATTAAAAAAATGTTTGTATGCTTCAATATGTGGTTTCGGAATATTAACAATTTGGTGGCACCTAAGATTTTTCATACAGGGATATGGTTTGTTTTTATGTCCACCACGATTGTAGAAAATGCGTAAAGTTTTATAAACATATAGATGCCGAACTGGGAGGATATTCAACCTTACAAATAGTGGGAAGGATGATTTAGTTCTGCGGGTTCTTAAAATTACCCTTAGAATTTTGTTTGAATATATTATGAGTATTCTCTTAAAAGGAAGTGAAGACAGGAAGAAACAGCTGCAGAAGAATAGAGATTGGAAACCATGGAGATCTTAAGTTAGTAAAGAATGTTTGAGATGAAATTGACGGAGAAGTCGAGTCACCTTCGAATAAATCCTGTTAGGAGTTAGAGAAAAAAGAAGTAAAATGAAAACTCTGCAAAGAAGCCTTCTTCTTCCTAGGTGAATCTGCCCTTAGACAGGTTTCAGTTGAATTGCTACCTCCATTTTCGTCTATCCTGTGCTGCCTCCCTCAGCTCTTCGTAACTTCATAATATCCGTCAGCATATTATTTCTCCGTCTTCCTCTCCCTCTCTTTCCCTCAATCTTTCATTCTAATTTTATTTTTTTGCGGTTAACCATTCCGTACATATCCATCCAGTTTGCCTTCCCCTTTCTTACTGATCTCAAATATTCCTTTTTTCATTCATTCTTTCCAGCATTTCCCCATCTATGGAAATGCCCGCACTTCCAATCTATACAAACGAGATCCTCGACCAGAATCGCGTGAGGCGTGAAATGTAATTGGACCATTGGAATATTGCACCTCTTGTCACTCGGTACATGACGACTTAAAAGTTCCGCATTTAGCACACGTTACACTTGCCGCTAGACCTGTGCGCGGACAGAAAAACTATCGGAGGCGGACGCCGAGTGGAAATGGGGCGCCGATCCGATTGTTTTTTTCCGGCGGCGGCGACGTGACCGGCGGCGCCGTTAGTTGAATCGTCATGGATCATGTTTGTATTTGTCTCATCTGCTCCTGGAATCTGTGTGTCACGGAGTAAGAGGGAGGGGAGGGGTATCAGAGTGAGCGGAAGGGAATTATAGTTTTCCCATTATTGCTTGAAAGCCCGTCCTGGAATCTGTTGGCCCCCCTTGTTCACCTCCTTGGGTGCCGCATATCGGATCAACATGTAACTACTGGTCAGGGCCACTTCCTTCCCCTCCATGTTTCGAAAGAGACCTCTACCCCTCAACATCATTTGTTCCCATTGCGCCCATGAAGTCTTTGCATCCGGGCTGGGATCGCTCTTCCTCTCAGGTGGTCACAGAAACGTAATTTTGTACCTCTCCCACCATTCTCCCATCTAAACTTTTCCAATAAGGCCCATTTCATGTATTTAAGCACTCTGTTCATCAGTAGACGAAAATCCCTAAGGCTTATTGTTTATTATCCATCAAGACTGACCCACCAAACCCAAGCCGAGAAATCCCTGTGGTGATGGTAGGAGGGAGTGAGGAGGAGTGTGGGAGTGGGAGGGAGTGAGGACGCTTCAGTAGAAAATTCCGGAGTACTTCCGGAGTACTAATTAAATTTTGTGGGGCAATTTAGTAAGTGGTAACAAAAAAGTGGTTAAAACACATCTTAGGCAGAGGTACACATGGGAAATGGCGAGAGGCACTGGGAGATTTCAAACTCATTGCATCATGGTTCGGAAACGATTCAGGAGAAGTGCGAAGAACTCGCGGGGCTATCCGGGGGCTGATTCAGAGTTGTAACTTAATTTAGTAATCATAGTATGTGATCATAGATTCATAAGGCTTAGTAAAAGTGGAATGATAAACAGACGGAACGTAGAAGCTTTGGTAGGGGATAAAAGAAGTGAATACCAAGACCAAGTGGAACTTAGGTGGAGCAAAGGAGATAGGAACAATCCAGGAAAAATGGGAGAATATGAAAACCGGCATAGTAAGAGTGGCGGAGAAAAACGGAGGATTAGTGGAAACGAGGGGAGTAAGGAGTAGTGGGCTATACAGGAAATTATTGGAAAAATGGAGGAGAGAAGGAAGTGGATAAACGCCAACACAAAACTAGGTAAGACGAAGCACTATGAGTTAAATCATCAACTACGGTGAATAACCAATCAGGCGAAGGAAAACTGGTGGAAAAGGCGCTGCGAGGGAATGGATAAGCTGCAATAATATGGGGAAAAGGGTGCGTTATACGATAAAATACTATTGCAATCGGGCGATGAGACGGGGGAAACAGTACCAAAGATTAAGAGCAGAGCAGGTAGAATATTAATCGAGCAAGAAGATATTCAAGTTAGGTAGAGAGAATACGTGGAGGAGCTATATGACAGCGATAATAGACAAACTATTACATATAGAGGATGAGGGAGCACTAGGTGAGGAAAACATCGGTCCAATGATGTTCTACGATGATAAAGGGAATGGATTGAATGAGAAGGCAAGAAAAGATGTCGGAGTAGAAAACATGCCTTCGGAGTTGCTAAATAATTTAGGTAAATAAGGTAGACAACTTTTTCCAAACTAATTTGATGGATCTACGAGGAAGGAATATGGCCAGATGTGGATTCCAATCCCGAAAAAGAAGAAAGCATCAGAATACGAGGAATATGGAACAATCAGTTTTATTTCGTATGCTGCCGAAGGTGCAATTTGAATAATCAATAAAAAGGTTGGAAAGTAAGGCCAATTTCCACTTTGGTGATGACTAGTTGGGATTTGGAAAGGACGGTCAACTCGGAATGCCATTGCGTTGATGAGAACACTTATAGAAAGAAACATAGAGTATAGTAAGGATCTTTTCTCTAGCTTTGTGGATTTCGAAAAAGTGTTTGTTAGAGTGAGGGGAACTCAGGTCGCGGGGTAAATCCTTTGTCGCCTTTGCCTGGTAACATTGGTGCTGAGGGAATGATCAGACGGGCATGGTAAGAACTACATCGATGTGGGAATCAAGGTAGGAGGGTAGGAATCGATAGTTAGTGCAGATCGCAGACGACCAGGCGCTGATTAATGAATCTTCGAAGGGATTACAAGCTTTAGTAGATGCTATAGAAATTCATTACGGAAATTCGGAAAGAAGGCATCATAAGAAAACAATAGTAATGGCATTCTTTAGGACAAAGAAAGCGAGGTTGGTCATTAGTTGGTTGTTTTTGTTGGGTACAAGGGGTTGGGTAAGTTGGAGGGTACAAACTCGAGTTAGTAGAACATTTTAAATACCTACTTGGGCAGGTGTTCCGGCTCTCACCGCAGGATTACAACTTCCGCCCTGGTTTCAAGCTCTCGCGTATGTCCGAGGCAAGGAAGAGGTGGCGAAACCGACAGCCCCATTCGAGGCCGACACCAATAAGGCGGATTGAGGTCAAAAGGACCTCAACTGGCCCCCGCCTCCCCGAAGTGCTCATATTAGTTTGGTTACCCAAACAACTGAGACGAGTGACCGTCGGTCTCCCTTTCGCAAAAAACCTACTGCACATCTATGAGAACCGGAAGAGCCCGTTACCCAAGGATTTGGGATTAGGTGTCTCCCTGGTTCCCTTTCCAGGTAGACGCCGTGCAGTCTGCCGGAGTACATCATCGAATCCGGGGCCACCGGACCCATGGAGGGTCAATTCGGACCAATTCTGGTCAAAGCGTGGGCTCGTCCGTCAACTCAATACTCCTCGTCTACCCTGCCTACCTCGCCTACCTACTTGGGCAGTGCGCTTGAATAAAATGGGCATAGTAGCAAAAAAATTAGGAAGAGAATAGCGTAAGCTTAGGAGGCGCTTAGTGATTGAAGGGAGCTGATGACGGGGAACTTTGGCAAGTATGCGAAGAGGAGGCTGGTGAAGAGCTTGATAAGGAGTGTAGCGTTGTATGGAGCATAAACGTAGACCCTCGGGAAGGAGGACAAGAATAGGCAGCAGACATTTGAGATGTGGGTATGGAGATGGTGAGGTGAAGGGAAAGAGAGGCAATAGAGAAAGTGCTTGAGATGGTGGGTGAGGAAAGGAAACTTCAGAGTGAAATCCGGGATAGGCAGTGTAGGTGTCTTGTGGAAGTAACGAGGGGCGATAAGTTGCACAAGAGTGTGACAGTGGGAAGAATGTTGGCCAGCAGGGTAGCATAGGCGGAATGGAGAACAGTATATCGTATGTTGAGGCGAAAAAGGTAGTGCTAGAAGTAGATAGGACCCCGAAAGTGTAGCAAATCAGGAGGAGATTCTCTGAATTTCACTTCACCAAAACCTACCCTTTGCCGGTAGAAAAGTTAAAAGAAATTACTACCAAAAGTCACAATCAATGCTGAAACATAGCTGGTTTACTTGGTGGTATGTTTCAATAGACATATTTATCATAACTTTTACTTAACCACAAAAAACAGTAAGGGACTAACAATTTTTTTAAGCATTTGATAGGGAAAGATGGAGGGCTGCGGTCGTCCAATTGTATGATAGAAGGACCAATGACGATTAATTCTCAGGGAAACTTTTTCTGATCCTTAATCGTCGTATGCTGGGTAGATTCAGCCAGCTCACACCTGGCTCGCTTTTGCGCGCCGGTCTCGAGTGCATAAGCAGTTTTCATCCCCCTTTCTCCACTTGTCGCTCTGCATTCCTCGTGCTCACGCGGTGCTTATTAATGAAGTGCTGAGTCATGAAAGGTCACCCGCGGTGGTGTCTCGGCGGACACAAGCCGGGCGCTCGGAATTCCCGCAGCGGTCGGACGTTTGCCGGCGAAAGTGACGTCGAATTCCTCCTCCATCGGAGGAGTTAAAACATCGGCGTCTCGTCGTGTCTTCTAGAGAGCCCGTTGAGGTAATGAAGCTATTCCTTTCTGCTTCGCTTTTTCCTTCGTTCGCCCTCGCAGTAAAGAAATCACGTACCTTGCTTGTGTACGAGAGGCGAGAGATTCCTTCCATGCCGAGCGAAGTGCTCGGGTTAATTAAGGTGGTTGGAGCGCGAATCGTGAGTCATTGAGCGTGAAATTTAATCACTTTTCAAGTAAGTCGAAAACAAAATTCATGAACCACACTTCACTTTAGCATTCATATTTATTCATTGGAAATAAACATCCATTTTGTTGTACGTATAAATCATACAAGAGTGATATGTGAAAATTTCTGTCTCTACTAAAGCATTGTTATGATTTGTGCTTACTGTGTGGAATTCGAAATTCAAGCAGAAATCGTATGTAAATACGTGCTTTTTATTCGGTATACTGCCCTGATATTTATTCGGAACCAATGATAATAATATACATACGTACATACATACATACCAATCACGCCGTTCCCTTCCGGGGTAGGCACAGTTACAAAGTTTCACTCATAAATACATATTTGTACACCTAACTCCGCTTCAAAGATTTCCTCCATACTGACCTGTCCTTGCAAACCTCTCTCGCCTTATTTACCCCCATACACTGCTTCATACACTCCCTCCTTTTTCTTCTTCTAATGCTTCTAATATTCCTCCTTCTAAGAATTTCCTCAACCACATTTCTCAGCCTACCTATACCTCTCGCACCATTCATTTCACTCTTATATATCTGTTTCGTTATTCGACTCTCATCCATTCTCTCAACATGGCCAAACCAACGAAGCGCACTCCTTTCACATATCATACATTAGCATATGAGCGTCTAACCCACATTCATTTATTACCCACCCATTTCTGATCCTATCCTATCCTATAAATTTTAATAATAATAAATATATTTATTCTCAATATAATTAAAAGTATAGCCCTGCTAAGCCAATGGTTTGTCAGCAGGTGCTGTTATTAATTAACAAATATATTCACAGCTTTTATCTGTCAAAAACATTTAAAAATTGTTAAAAACCTAAAATATAATAAAATCATATAAATTACTCAAAATCCCAAGAATTAATAATCCCGTTGATAAATAAATTAATTAATAATGACTCTACCCTATAAATCAAGAATATAAATCTTATATTTTCGAGCTTAAGAGAAAATCTGTAGGTTTGTCATCGGATTGTCGAAAAATATGTCAAGTCCCACAAGGCTGCGTGTTAAAGTAGCATTAATTTGCCAAGAAACCAAATTGGTCACATGCAAATTTTTTCGCTTTTATCTATATTTATTACTAATCAGTATGAAATATTTGCAAATCTGTAATGAAAATCGCTCCAGTCACCTTGACGGCTCAGTGGTGCAAGGCGGCACATTCGCCAGGGACACGAGTAAGGATTTGTTTCATCCTGTGAAATATGTGTCTAATTGTTCTCCTGGGCATTCATTAATCATTAGCTATCAGTCTTGGACTCTCACCCACTCAAGGGTGTAATTATTTCGGTTACATCGACACTTAATCATTTGTTGCTATTTTCATGACAACAATTATTGGTTTAATAAGCCAGCGTGGACCATCGTGAAAAGAATTAGGGAACGCGAAGCAAATATAAGGCGTTTCCAACAAGAAAAGTCTGTATTGGCAGAGCATATTCTCTTGATTGGTCATCGTATAGGTTTCCGTAATTGTACGCTCTTTTCCCGACAGATTATTCAGAAATAATCGCAATAGAAGCCATACTAATACAAGTACTAATACTAATACCAGCCATACTAATACAAAGAAAACCTCAATAGAGATAACGCCTTCACCTTAAGTGAGAATCGGAGATCGGTGATGAACATTATTCTAAAGATTCATGTCGGTCGCCAAATGAATGAGGAATTTTGGTCTGTATATAACCGTTCTACGCTCCTTCCCCGTGGGTCCGAGTGTTGGGAAAGGATCACTGTAAAAGCCATGCTTATACAAATTGAGAAAGACAACCTCAATAGAGGTAACGCCTTCACCTTAAGTAAGAATTTGAGACAAGTAATGAACATCATTCTAAAGATGGCTAATGGCTGCCATAACAATGAGGAATTTTGACTGTATTTAACCGCCAGCATACCTGCTCTGAATATTATTATCCTGATGATGATGCCTGACTCTACTTTCGAAACGTTGATAGTTTTCAACCACATTACCCAATGTGAAACACGAGAAACATTTGCACAGTTATTGATTTATTGATTCATATTTCGTGTGTATTCGTTCGTATTTTGGGTGCGTGCATTTATTGTCACTTTGTCTCAGAGATAATTTTCATATTCACTGTATAATTCGCTTTGTCATGCTCATGAGTTACAATGTATTAGTTTTTCTTAATTCGTAATTCATGTGTGAATATTCTCTAACCATTTAATTAAAATTATTTTACCAATACTGTGCATTTGATAATCTAGTGTTCCTTTTCACATAGCCCAACCAATATTTGAATGTTCTTGCTGAGGATTTTCATCTGTTAATCATACTGACTCTTATATCTCTGTTCAGTGCTGTCATGAGCACAAACAACCTTTTTCTCATCAATACAACGCTGTTATATAGATTCATCCCTTATGTAGGAAGACGTTAGTTTTTTACTCAAATGGTTTTGTTGCATTGAGTTTTGTTATCTATAGTGTATGTTAAATTATTTATGTCTTTGATAATATCTAATGCGGGAATGCTTTGTGTGATTAATGTGACTCAATGTGTGTGTTTGTGGTGAGCTTAAAAAGAAACACCATGGTTTCAATGTATTGAATCACGATTTATTCAATTTGTCTCTAATTTTTCGCCGAAGGAAAGGGAGATCTGTTTTGACTTTCGTTGGTGCATTTTTCTCGTAGGTCTCGTGGGTAGGTTTTCTCGTTTCACTGACGCAAATTTTTACACGTTCATAATAATGCCCCCACAGGGAAGTGGGATCGACTGATAAAATCATTGCGTGCTAGGATTCGAAATCGCCCTGACGGAATGGAAAGACAATTATATAGCCCACTTCACCTATTCTTTATAATCAATTCCCTTCACCTGCTCTTTTCTCCTTGAGAATAATCTTTAAGTCGTAGATAGTTTATGTTCTCGTTATTTTTAAAAACTTTAATCGATCAATCATATGACCTTTCTCTTGGAGGGTACAAGGTTGTACGTCTGTCGTCTTCCATGACCAATCACAAGTTAATCCCTGAGAATTTCTCGAGCCATCGGTGAAGGATGAGGCGTCTTGTAAAACTCAGAGGGTTACTTAAAAATCCTAGGAGTAATTTAAATCCGGATATGAGATTTTCTACATGGTTTGGGAAAAACTGATTTCTGATCAGCGCCCTGACCCCCGACTTGTCATCCTGTCTTGCCTCTTTTTGAACGCTTTTGTTGCGCGCACCTGAGATTCCAGCCCCCGAAATGGTAGCCATTCAACGGATGCGGCAGGGCCTCATGCATAATATATTCAAGGCGACTAAAACCGATGGCCATGCCGATGAGGCTTAAGGAAAGATTCTTGATCCTGTGAAGAAGGGTACGTGACGGCCGACCGAAATTTATGCCCGTGGGAGTTTCAACGCTTGGAATTTCCATGTGCCGGCATCTGTAGTCATGGCGCCGCGTAAAGAAAAAAAAATAATTCTTTCACGCTAATCCTTTGGTTAAGAGGCTTGCTGCATTGTGCATTTAAATCGTTACGCGCATTCTACAAGCGGGCCGAGAATGACAAGAGAACATCCGTCAGTGGATTAGGCAACGGTTTCTGTATTTCATCTGCCATACCTTTTCAAATGATCAAACTCGGTACATTTAACTGGTCTTCATTTTACTACGCTTTCGTGTAAATAACATGTTTAAGTAGCGGCGTTTTTCCCTTTAACAATGGACATTTTTTCAAAATGTCTCCCTCGGTAGGCAGAGGTTGAGTGGAAAAAATATGTCCGACCTGTCATGTGTCACAAAACCCTTACGATGATGAAAAGGTGGGCATGTCAGGCTTTCACTGCTTAATTACCCTTTCATCGCGGTCTAGCGGCTGCTCTTATGTTGGTTGCATGGAAATTACGCTGGGGACCAGGTGTCCCCTTTCGTTCTTCGTCGTCTTAAGGTAGTTTGAGCGAGATAGTTCCCTAGTCGTATACAAATAAAACGTTTTAATTTCAGCAGCTGTAGGAAGTATGAATAAAATATTGCATAATAATTAAGCAACAATTTACATGATATGACTGAAATTCTAAGCATATAAATAAAAATATTTGCATAAGTCTTCGATTTGACACTTTTTTCACTCGGTGTATTTAAAATTCCTTCACACGGAAGGTTTTTTTCTATTCTAAAAAAATCTGAGGCTATTATTTAATTCATTAAAAAAATAGTCGAGAAAGCATACAAACAGCACTCTGTTCACTTTTTGACGAGATCAAAGTGTTATTAATGCCTCATTTTTTTAAAATCTGGTCTCTCTGGAGTACATACACGTACAGTTTCCCATGTAAAAGGGCTGGTAATTTTCGTCCAAAAACTCGGGAAGTAGTTCGGTATGGGGATAATATTTTGGTATCTTTGGAAGAGTGAGATATTTTTCTTTAAGGGACCAAATTCATTGATTTCTAGATGAAATGGCATTTCGCTCAACCTACCTTACGGTGACTCGGGCTTGACTGCATGAGTCAACACAAATACCGAGTTGCACATTTTTATTTATTGAGTTTAAAAAATACTGTTTTCGCTGATCAAATGGGCTACCTATTCAAAACCAAAAATTAAGTCAAGTATATATAAGACGTACAAAGTATGCAGATTATTCCTCGAATATGATTCGTTGGTATGGCCATGTTGAGAGAATGGATGAGAGTCGAATAACGAAACAGATATATAAGAGTGAAATGAATGGTGCGAGAGGTAGAGGTAGGCCGAGAAAGTTGTGGTTGAATGTGGTTGAGGAAATTCGCAGGAGGAGGAATATTAGAAGCCTTAAAAATAGAAGGGCGTGTATGGAGCAGTGTATGGGGGTCAATGTGGCAAAAGAGGTTTGCAAGGATAGGTCTGTATAGAGGAAACTATTGAAGCAGAGGTAGGTGCACAAATATGTATTTATGAGTGAAACTTTGTGACTGAGCCTACCCCGGAAGGGAACGGCGTGACTGATATGTATGTATGTAAGTAAATATTTCCTGCCATTGAGGCCTACTGCAGCCCCATTTTGTGTGGAACTACCGAAATTTGAATTTCGTTTCGGAAGCATTTCGCTAAGAACTTTAAAAAAAATAGGTTGTAGTGTACCTATATTTTATATTTGTTCAATCTCCCGGTACCTCCGATTCATATATTCACTTTTAACTAAAAGCTTGAATATACTTTCTCGTTCAAATGTTCTGCTCTAATCTAAGCAATATCAATAAAATTCCATGTTAAAAGCTACACTTACAGGGATGAATTACAGGAAAACTAGCCTGGAAACCGCATTTTATTTTCATCTCTGTTTATGAAACGCACTTCAAAGACTGCCTCAATCAAGTTTTCAGAAAATCTGGAATAGATAGGTAGCTAAATGTATTACTACACTTAAAAAGCAATACAGAAAAAGTTTAGCAATGCAACTGTGGGGCTTTAGGTAGATTTAATGATTTACACCAGTGTAGAACCTACCAGCCCTTATTTATGCGTTCAATGTATATCATTGAAAAAGATAGCAATAGCTTTTTTGACAAAACATGAGCAAAAAACAAACCAATAAACGAGAGCTTACAAGGATGAGAATAAGGTGCTTACTATGGTTTAAGAATTAATAGAAATATAACATGGGCAAAACAAATTACTTTACACTTTTTCATACAATGCACAACCATGTAATCATAATAAAACTTTTATATCATGATGAGATAATAGCCATTTTCTGATCTTTTTACAAAAAATATATTTTCTCTTTACTTTCTTAGTGTCACTCGGTCAATTATTAAAAGTTCTTGGGCCTATGAAAAAAAACGATCTTTTGAATAATGAGATATTTGGCTTTGGAATATGAAATGTAATGCTTCTGCGTAAGTTATGACATTTTACTGTACAAGGCCTTTCTGGCAATAAATGACTGTGAAGCCATAGCAACCTTAACTTCGCCGAATCTGTCTTTCCATCACTTTGGGAAAGATTTGTTTGTCCTTTTCGTGTCCTGGTTGTTGTGGAAGGAGAGCTTTCAGACAACATCTTCTTGGAGATGACATCACTGTACTAGCAGAACAAGATTGGTCTTGTCGTTTGGCTCGGATACTGTGACGCATTTTGTAGTACACTAAGCGTTAAAGACCCTGGAAAAAAGTTAATGGACCAAATAAAGAGGAAAGGACAAAGGGTGAGCTACCAGGAGGTAAGGGAACTAGCATTAGATTGGAAGGGCTGAGGACTGCAGTCACCCAATCTTGGGATCCGACGACCTATGAATGAGAATACGTACAAGGTATTTTGTGATTTTGAAATGATCAAACTTAGCTTTTGTTTCAGGGATCATATGCTCCAAGCTTCGTTTGTTTTTTTGTCGTATTTTCATTGCGTCTCTATGAGCTGCAATAATGCGCCTAAAGTTTATATTTACGCGCAAATATTTATTCCATTTTTTTTAACAACAGCGTACCCTGGGTAAGAAAGTCTCCTCGCTATTTGTATTTCATCATATTTCCTATTCGCATTATGAGATGCTTGAAAAAGCTTCAAACCAGCCCATAGAAGTTTGAACGATTCACTCCTCGTCTTGGACCTCGATCATTTATTTGAACTCATAAGTTTGAGATCTAATGAGAGTAAAAGTGTTTAATGGTAGAAGTCGAAGACATGCGCGCGCTGGACGTTAGTCGGTGAAGCTGGTAGAATATGCAAGGTGCCAATGAGGGAGGTAATTCACTGATACATGAGTGAAGTGTGCGGTAAAATAGTGCATGGTCCCCAACTGCCGATGATCAATTGGCAGAAAATTTCCCGAGACGTAAGAGTTGTGATTAGATATGATTTTAAACCATTGATTATCTGGTGTTATCTCAATTTCTTCGACTTGGGATATTTTAAGGGTGAAGGTTAACCGAAACCAACCACTGGTGAGCAAACTGCCGCACCTTTCATCCAGACTTCCTATTTGTTCTCTCTCCTTTTTAATTCAAGTGATGGCTGATGGCGTGGCGACTACTAAAATGGCCTGTCCCCACTTTCTTGGAAAAAAACTCAGTTATCCCGTTTCCTGTCCATCGCGAGAAGGAGAAAGAATTTAAGTTGGGTGGTGTCTCTGAGCGGTCAACGTCCTCCCTCCTCCTACCCCTCCCCCTGTACCTCCTCCCCACTATCCCTTGCTTAAATGTCTCCAAGCACTCAGCTCTGTCGGTGCTGTACACGCTGGTCCACTCTCGACTCGAGGCGATGTGAGGTAGAGAGGCTGTCAAGTAGTTAGATATACTCGGATGAAGTGGAACGTGAGGGGAAGAGGTCACTGGATGAAGAGTTGGAGGGCATTGGTATAGAAGTTCCATCAACTAATGTGTCTTTGCGATCACCGACATCACTTTCTCTCTCATTCCGTCGGAATGTCCGGGGAGCAAGGGTAGCAAGCGTTCGACCACTTGCCCCACCTCCGTCTGTCTCCACTGCAAGCTCAAAAGAGCGTGGGAGAGCGACGGTACCGCGACCGATGCCGGAGAATAGTTTTCTGAGAAGGCTAGCGTCTCTCCTCCCTCCGAAGTTGTTTTTGTCAATTCGTCAAAAGTTCACTGTCTCATCTCTTATTACCACCAATGTGTATTTTTGGGAAACTTACTTTTTGGTCTTGATTCGATATCCATTTTGGAGGAAAAACATAAACGTTCAATTTTATTTGGCCTGTATCAGCTGAAAAATTCGTTAATATTCATGGTTCCTACAGCATTGATAGCCAAGCTACCTAAATAATAGAAAGGTAAGAGTGCAAGTTAATAACACTTATAGTGATACTGAATTAATGAGGTATGGAGTTCCTCAAGGCTCAATTCTGGGGCCTCTCCTATTCCTTATATATGTAAATGATATAGTTCTACCTATTAAACATTGCAAGGTTATTATGTATGCTGACGACATTGTTTTAATTAGTACACAAACATTTTGAGACCTGCCATAAGACACTCCAACTTGATTTTAGCAGATTAAATTTATGTCACACGATAATGATTTTATAATAAATAAAGATAAAACTTCAACTATGTATATATCCTCGATGAGCAGCAAGAGTAAAGAGGTAAAGATAAAATTGCATTCTCACAGTTGTACTCATTATAATGATATCGCTTGTGATGTTAATTGCAATTGTTCAACTTTGGATCAGGTGGAAAAATATCGTTACCTTGGTATTGTAATAGATGAACATTTTCAATTTCCACACCATATTGATAAACTAAATAAAAAAATGAGAATTGTTGCATATCAAATTTACATGCTCAAAGATATAGTACCTCCATCCATAAAGCTTTTGATGTACAACGCAATGGTACAAAGTATTTTGAGATGTGGAATAACAGTCTGGGGAATGGCTTCTAATACTCTGCTGAACTCAATAATCAGGAACCAGAAGAGAATATTAAAATTGGTTGATGAAGATAAAGGTAAATATTGTGTTAATGCTGAATTAAAATATTTGTGTAGAAAATTTAAAGTGTCAACCGCAGACCAATTAACAAAATGGGTAATTATAATTGTAAATTATTATAAAAAAGAGTATAAAATTCCATGTAAAAACACACATTGCCTGTCAAAAATAAATTCCCCTGTGTTGGAAACTTAGAGATATTGCAATTCATATGGTAAAAGGTTAGCAAAATACTATGTACCACACACTTTTAATTGCATGCCTAAACACCTTGATGATCTTAAAGGGATGGCAGAAGTAAAGAAAGAGGTACATGCATGGTTACTTGATGAAATTAAACATTTTTGATTGGTTATGTTCTATATATTTTTCCATGAATACATGTGTATTCAAAAATGAGGAATGCCTAAATCTAGCTATGTTTAATGTTCTCAAGTTGCAATGTTATAAATTGTTGTAACTTGTTTTATTTTTAGTGTTTAGTGTTTTTTGTTTGCATGTAGTGTAGTTTTTAGTTTACATGTAATATGTAGATGCAGATGAAGTAATCGAAACATTTATATACAATCGGTACAGTGCCTTACTATATAAGGCATTGTGCCGATATTTGTTCGCAACTCAGAGGGTGCTCCGAGACTAGCCTTTAGAGCTGTGAAAGTTGATTTGTGACGAAGGAGAGTGAACTTTGCAACGTGAGATACGATTGAAGTTGTGATGTTTAAGGGCGGGATGGAGAAGATTGTGGTGGTGGAGATTTGGAGAATGCAGCAAGGATGGATGGAGAACATAATGAGGGTTTGGGGAAAGTTGACGAGAAAGAAAAAGGGAATAGGTTGGGTATTTTGGTCGATATAAAGAGAGGCGGTGGTTATGAGAAGATTTGCTGAGACTTCATGGTGTGATATCCTAGTTTTTCGCGGGAAAATTAAAATAGTGACTTCGAAAATGCGCAGAAAAGGTAGAAACAGTCCATATCTACCAATCACTTTTAATGGTGACGTCCGAAATATTGATCTCTTACAAAGGACTGTTTTCTACCATATTTCCCTGGGATTATATATTTATTTTAATTGCTGTAATTTCAATTTCAACTCCGTAGTGAAGGGCGCGATTTTTAACTGTCCATCTTGCTGTAATTTTTTCATTACTTCATCAATCCTGTACATCACACTGGTGCTTACACGCTACGAATAATACTAGGTCGCGATTTTCTGGCGAAAAGAAAATTATTTTGTTTTTTCCTAATATGCCAGTGTACTTTTATTGCTATGTTACTTTGACGTTGATTATTTTCTCCTTTCTCTTCCTTGAAAGGCCCATCCTCTAAGGAGCCTCTCCCCTTACCTCATGATGTATCATTTATTTCTGCCATTCCATGGCAACCTCATTCACAACATCTGCGAACCCGTTGCGACGATCTCGTTTTTGATGCTCACTTCAGAAACATCGAAATCCATCAGTCACGGGTTAATGGAGGCATTAAATTCGCTCAGTAATGTGATAGAAATTGTACTTAATGCTTTTCTCTCGTGACCGTATCGTCCGTTCGAGTGATCCTCCTATTCCTATACGGAGAGAGGGGAGTTTTGGCAAATCGACTTTCTTGTTACATCCCATCATTGTGGGCGTGTGATGTATGAGGAATAAGTGGAGTTTTGCGATCCGAGGAAACAGGGTCGGGGCTCGCAATGTAAACGCCCCTCCCTTGGGCGCTCTGGGTTCCGGAACCTTCGCACTCCGCGCTCGATGAACGAGCGCAATACGGCGGATACGGTCGTGGAGCGGCTACTCAGCTGGAGCGAATATTTTGGCGAGCTTTCAACCGGAGGTTACCGTTTCACCCCCCGCGTAGCTAGGCAGTTACATCGAGAGATGACGTGCGAACTGACCTGTTTTTTTTGGATTCCCTTAGTTATTGGACGCTTCCCATTCGCTCAAGTACGCTGTTGAATTTGCAACATTACCGCACAGTTGCTTTTCATTCGTTTCGTGCCCTGTTTACTTCATTTAAGATCGTGGAAGGGTTGTTGTCGTGTCCAGCGCACAGTGGTCTTGGCGAGCCCTCTTTTCCGGTCAAAAGTCGATAAGCTCTTTTACTGACGTCATTCTACATGAGTTGCTTTGGTTATGTGTACGTACCTAAAGAGTAATTGTTGTTTTTTTTCTCAGAATCACCACGTTTACCAATCGAACTCAGATCTAAATAAACTCGGACCGCTCTGAACATTGTAAGCCAGCCGACTCGGATCGCCTGGTTTACCAATGCGAAATTGATTGAAATATCGATTTGATCGGTTCATATCGATTTGAAATCACAGACTGGCAGAGAAATCGGGCAGAGTTAGCCCGCTTCTCATATCGAACCCCCTAGTCCGTTGCGTTTACCATACCAAGCTGAACCGGCCAAATCGATTCGAGGTCGATTGGTAAACGAAGTGTCACCCCTGTGACCTTTGACCCATGGGTAACCCTTGAAGGTCAAGGGATGACAAGAGGAATCTGAAGACCTTACCGTTGACCTTGGCACCTGTTTAAACCTACGATTCGACAGGTTTGAAGGGGCGATTCACCTTTCGTCACCCCTATGACCTTGAATGTGCCCTTTCAGGAGTCACGCTGCATTTTCGAACTCAAAAGTTCTTCCATCGTGTTCTTCGTGCCCAAAAACCTAATAATTGAAAGTTTGGCCAATTAATTCTGTCTTTTTTGTTTTTCGAATAATTTAACATTGAAAGCCCATAAGACAAATTTTGGATTTTTGGTTGGACCGTCATTCTGTGGTCAAAATTTCATATTTATAAAATTTTGCTTATACTTAACAAAACTTACAACCTTTTCCTACCCAGTTACCAAATTTCATCCATTTGGCTTGAAAGAAAGTGTCTAAAATTACAGGTCAAAAAAGACACACGATCAATGGGACACTGTATAAGTGGAAAGACTGGTGTTTTTAACATTAATATGGGCTAAAGAATTAAAAAAATGAGCGCCTGATATCTATGCTCACCCAATAAGCATATGTGTTCATTTGATGTTAGTTATATATTTTAGTAACCCCGTCAAAACGCGGAATAGTTCAGGGATATAATTTTACGGCGTATAGAGATTCAGCCTAATTTAAAATTTATGTGCAATTTTTTAAAGATACTCTTTATAATTATTTCTAACTATCCTTGATTCTGATATGCTAAAGGTGATCTACATCACTGGATTCTGCCGCTGCGGTGTTCTGGAGAAGAGAAGAATGCCGATAATCACCTTCACGATTATTGTCATACATACCTACTTGCATCCACCGATCCAGCCATTCCCAGTCAGGTTTGGCATAATCAAATAATTATGTTATTGCCGTTATCTCTACAAATCTGGCTCTATTTTTGTTTCCCCCATGAACACTCGTAATAAATCACACTTTGTATGCTCCACAGTTTTATTACAAAGGGTACTCCTAGTTTCGGCAGTTACACAGAGGTGAGTAATCACCAACCTTGAGTACCTGGTGTGTTTCTTGCAATTTCATTCAATATCGACCGACCTTTCACCATGTCACATCTTCAACATTTGAATCTGTAAACACAATCCTTAAAAACCATCGTCGCTCCTCTTGAAATGGTGCATTGTTTCGTCCACTCTCTCTCATTCTTAATATTCCTAATTATCCTCCTCTTTAGAGTCTCTTCTATCACAGTCTCCCCAGAATTTCGCAGTCTAACTACTCCTATCACACCATCCACACAATCATCCGATATCTGTTTCATTACTTCTTTCTCATCCATTCTGTCGACATGGTGAAACCAATGAAGCGCCTTCCTTTCATGTATCGTAGGTCCACTACTGGCGCATCCAACCTACAATCTTTCATCGCATCGAAAGAGTTCAAGATTTTTGCGGTACATGACCACAGTTAAAGGAAATGTTCACTTTGTCATTATCCCTCATAAATTATTTTTCCTCCACTGGTTTCAACTTTTCAACTTCATTATCAAAAACTTGCCTCTTGTTGATGGCGTGAAAACTTCGAAACCAGTCGAGGATAAATACATTATTTAGAAAAATTCAGGAGTGAATATTTAATATTACTATGAATAATATTCATAAATTTAACTCGTAATAGATTTATTCAATTTTTTAAATTATCGTTCGAATTAATTTCAGCCAAGCGTCGCAGATTTAGGGCATTAGATAGGAGGTGTCTTGATGACTTTCTTCGCGACACTTCGTGCGGATAAGCTCACTGAGTTTAGGTGAGAAGAAGGAAAAGCCTAGGCTGGGTGCATTCTCAGCGCAGGTTTTTCCTGCATGGACGTTCAAAGTGTGGCCATTATGCCTTTAAATTGCCTCACAACTGCCCAGAATGTGGAAGACTGCCATGAAGAAGTAATTTAATTTGGCTGGGGTTCAAACTCGGATTTATTGGCCTTCCCGCCAAGTGTGTCAAGTAATGACGGCACCCACCCGTCTTTCCTCGGGGTGAATTGTCGTGTTAATTTGTGGCAATTTACTAGTTGACACCTCTGACTTACAAGCTGTCATACCGTTTGCAGTTATCGTCTTTGGTGTTTTGTTTTTACGGAGCATTACAACCTGATTGTACGTAGACAATTAGTTTAAAGGGGCGTATGAATGGAGCGTTTGAACTCTTTGATTATTTCTTATCGCGGGATTGGGGTTTTGTAATGTCTAGGATACCGCTTCCTATCCTAACGGCATTAGTTTGAAACCAAATAACGCTCCCATCCTTCAGGGCAAGTATTACCTCCGATGCGATTACCTCTCTACCCCAGTGAATTTGTGCTGGATTAGGGCAAATGGTCCCTAATTAATTTTAAGTTTTTTCGCTGATGAATCATTGGTTTAAAGTGGGGGACGCTAAACGGCAAAGATTCTCTAGCATAAGCGTGGCTTTTTAAGATTAGTAATAATATTTTAGGGAATACTTATTATTATTATATATTCTGGTCCTGTATCTCCAGAAAAATAATATTATTCTAAAATTCATTATTAATCGTAAAGTAGAGGTGAGAAGGAATCATCCGAATGTAATGATAATAATAGCTTATCAATTTCAGTTTGAAGGCATTACTTATTTACCTACATGAGATGATCAACTTGTCGGAGGTACTTTCTGAGTGAACATCATTCTTTCGTCGGGAAAGGAATAATCTAATCCTCCCCTTCTCCTGTGTGTCGAAGGAATGCGGGATTAATTATATTTTTTTCGCGTGGGGAGAGCTTCCTTCTCTCAAGTCGCTACAGCCTCTCCTCTGACCTCAACCTATATCCTTTTTTAATGGGGAAGAGAGAATTACGGTGATGCGTATCCTCATTCACGCCCCGTGTCCCGTGAATAACCGTTGCCTTTGGCCTTTGACTGAAAGAGTTGTGCGCTCGGGTGAATCGTTAATGTATTTCGGCAGATTCTCCTCAGAAACTCGGAACGGAACAGGAAAAAACCGGAGTCTCTCTTTGTCTCCGTATCCGGTGTGTGTCGTACAAAATCCATCGAGTCTGCTGACTGTTATTCTCATTGAAAATTTCCCTGGGTCTATTGAGAGTGAATTAATTGTAGAATTGGAAGAACTATTGGATATCGATCTCTAAACTTCATTAAAACACTCGCATTTCCACGTTTTTTTATTTTACTATTTTTTGGCCTCGTAATTCCGCAGAATCTTTTGCAAAATCATTCTAGGTGTTTGGAATATATGGAAGACTTGTACTGAAAGACGAGAAAATTTGTGTGCCAGTGTGAAAAATTTATAAAAGATTAAATAGCTTTTGTTCGACAAGTGTACCAAAGGAGTTATCCTTCAATGCACGGTCATCTAAAAAGGGGCGCTAGCTCCACCAAGGAAGTGCGAGAAAGAATTACAATGGGTGCGAGATAAATTCAAGTGTTTTTCTTTATATCAAGGGTACTTTTCTGTCGGGTTTATGCAACTTTTGCTTGTATTAATATTCTTCTCTGTTTCATTTCTATTCGTATTGTGCCAAAATTACATTTTGTTTTTTTTGTTTTTTTTTTGTTTTTGTTTTGCGTATTGTGTTTTGGTTTTATTTACTTCTGCTCTTCAATTAATCATTACTTTGAGGGGTACGAGAAAATTAAATTTTTTTAGGGGTGTGGGGCATAAAAAGGTCGGGAACCATTGTTTTAAAGTACCTAAATATGCCGCTATTTATCGACGGTCTTATTCCTACAGTAAGAAAAAAATAATAATTTCAAGTGACTTTGATAATATCTGTTGACCTTCCAAAGGTTACATTTTAATCACATTGAAGAATTTTTGTTATCAAAATACGAAAAGGAACTTGTCACAGTTTCTCACGAATTTGAGAAATGTAGTATGATATGCAGCATGTAATTTTGATGTCTCATTTTACCCTCGTTACGCGGCGTTATCCCTCGTTACGCGGCGGAATTATTGCGGGTGAAATGTCTTAATCCAGTATGATTCTCACGTAAAGTCTTAAAATGTCAAATGTCCTTCACCGGTAGTAGTTTTGACAATTTCATGTTTGCTTAGAAAACCTTTTCTCTGGTAAAACCCAATGAAATGGTTTCTCGCAAAATGCCATTGGAGTGTCGTGTCTTTCAAAATGCCATTGGAGAATTGCATTCTGATATGAAAAGTTGTTTAATTACTTCATTAATTAGGATTTAATTCAGGGCGCATCGTAAACCTCCCTGGGGTTGAGTGAGTTTCGTTTCCACACTGGCTTACGACAACGTCCTGGATGCCTATCGTCTTACTTGAACGGTGATCATGCTCCGATGTGGACTTTATAGGGTTGCTTTGCCACTTACTCTCAGACCTTACTCGACAAAACACGCTGCTCCTACGCTGGAAAAAAATAAATATAAAATATGCCAAAGTACTCATGCTGTGATATTTTTTTAATATTCGCACATCCGACATTCTCGTCCCTTGAGTCACACCGATCTGGGGAGTGTGGGGACTTTCAAGCCCCTCCCACCTGGGGCGTGCTGATTCATTTATTTCTTTTTTTAAATGGCTCGCATCCATTCGTTCACTCAATAGTCGGTGGTACAGTGCGCCGTGAGGAATAAGGCGGGATTACGATCGACGCCGTCTGACGTGAAACAGGATAGGACGACGGCGTTATTGAAGCGTGACGATTGTGGTGTTGTGGAACAGCCAGTTACGATCACCGGTCGTTGACGGCAAAGTCAGCATACGATAAACGGGCCTTCTGAAAGCTTTTACTTTTCCGTCATGCTACGAGAAAAGGCAGCCTGTCGGAGGATAGTTTCTTTTACAATATATACCAGCATTGAACAAGTAGTCGATTCTGCAAACTTGTTAATGTGTTTGAGGAAAATGGTAAGAATCGGTGAAGATATTGTAAAGCCTGTTTTTAGGAGGCACATAATTACACAGTCTGATGTACGTACGAACGTGGATTTCAAATTGCGTGGTGGAAAGCGGTAAAGCTTCTTTCAGGGAGACTAATCTGATGGCTTAACCGTTGCCTTTCACATTGCAGTACCCCGGCCGATTCCCTGAACTTGACTCTCGCCAGAAACTGTGGCTGTTGTTGCCGGTCCGATCTCCTTGATCTGCGCCATCAACGCCTTCTACAGAGACTGCTGTATTTCAGTAGTGGGGCCAAATTTGGGTAGCGTGCGGAAGTTGGTTGGTTGGAATATACAATATTAAAAAAAAATATATATTAAGAGGAGGCGGAAAAAATAATTTTTTTCCGCCTCCTCTTCCTTGAACCTGCGACCCTCGGATTGGAAGTCGAACACGCTACCACTGGTCTTAACCGGACCCCTATGCATGTGTTATTTGGTGTCAATAAAGGAATGTTATGCATTTAATGCTATTATGACACGCAGCCTTGTGGCAGTTGACGTATATTTCAAAATTATTTGATGATTTAGGTAACTGATTTTCTCCTAAACGCGAACACGCAACTTTCCTATTATTAAAATGGTTCCTTATACATATCGAGGTGTAATATCGAATAAAAACTCGTATTTACTTATGATTTTTGCATAAAATTTCGACTTCCTCGCATTAGCCCAAATCATAACAATGCCGTAATAGAGACGGAGATTTTTAAGTAGTATATTTCTTATTAAAATGGTTCCTTATAATTATCGAGGCGTAATATCGAAAAAAAACTCGTATTTACTTATGATTTTTGCATAAAATTTCGAATTCCTCTCCATTGACCCAAATCATAACAATGCCGTAATAGAGACGGAAATTTTACAGTATATTTCTTATTAAAATGGTTCCTTATGAATATCTAGGCGTAATATCGAATAAAAACACGTATTTACCTACTATTTTCGCATAAAATTGCGACTTTCTCGCCATAAATCCGAATCATAACAATGCTGTAATAAAGAGACGGAAATTTTAGAGTATAATTCTTCCGTCATTAATGTTACAAAACTATATGATTATTTACTATGTATAAATATGGATGTACCTAAGTTTGGCCCAAGAAATTTTTCGACTCAATTGAAAATTTACTGAAATGTGCACTCAGTGATTCGTGATTCGCGCTCCATCCGCCTTTAGGTAGTGTGAGGGAGATAGTTCCTATGTCATAATGGAGACCATATCCGAATTTTACGTTTAAATTTCAGTAGCTGTAGGAAGCAAGAATTAAATAGTACATTATTAATAATGGTATAATATACTTTTATCTGACCGAAATTCTAAGTTATTACATACATACATACATACATACCAATCACGCCGTTCCCCTCCGCGGTAGGCGCAGTCAAAAACTTTCCCTCATAAATACATATTTGTACACCTAACTCTGCTTCAATAATTTCCTCCATACTGACCTATCCTTGCAAACCTCTTTTGCCTCTTTTACCACCATACACTGCTTCATACACGCCCTTCTGTTTTTAAAGACTCCTAATATTCCTCCTCATATGAATTTCCTCAACCACAACTTTCACGGCCTACCTCAACCTCTCGCACCATTCATTTCACTCATATATATCTGTTTCGTTATTCGACTCCAATCCATTCTCTGTCCGAACCAACGAAGCACACTCATTTCATATATGTTCATTACTGGAGCATCTAACTCACATTCATTTATTACCCTTTCATTCCTGACTCTATCCATCCTATTTTTGTCACAAACAATCCTCAGATAACTAATTCTGAGTAATTAATTTAAAATATCTATATGTCTTGAATTTGACTTATTTTTTTCACGCCGCACGTTTAAAACTCCTTCACAACGAAAGCCAATCTTCGATTCTGCAAATATAATTGCGGTGACAATATTATTTATTTTCAAAAACAGTTAAGAAAATACGTCAACTGCATACTATTAATTTTTAGACGAGATCAAGTTGCTAGATATTCCTCATTTTTTAAAGAGGGATCTCTATGTAGTGCAGACAAATGCCATTTGCCATGAAAATGGTTGGTATTTTTCGTCAAAAATCTCGGGAAGTAGTTCGGTAAGGGAATGATATTTTGGTATCTTTGGAAGGGTGAGATATTTTTCGTCAAAATGAAACAAAATTAATTGATTTCTAGGTGAAATGATATTTCGCTCAAACTACCTTAAATAATGTCTGTGGCCCCAAAGTGAGTTCTCAGGTGCTTTTAAATGTTTCTAATCTAAGTTTTCGCGAATTTAAATTGACGCATTACTAAACGTTGGACAATTAATCTAAAATGAAGTTCAAGAGTTCAGAACCAATTATGGGCTCTGATAGACCGTGTGGCCCGCAACTGGTTCTTTCTATATTTTTTCCCACATAGCAGATCATCTAATGAACTTGTATCTTGAAGAGTTGTGACACTGGTCCCAATTACTCGGGGAAGGATTAGGCTCTTAGAGTCCCTAGGTGGTCAATTTTATGTGTCACGATTGTTACTCAGCTAGGATTTCGCACGCTGTTGGAGATACGCGTTTGAAATCTTTGCTCATGAGGGTTGAAGGGTGGCACCTTTGATTGTCCCTCCGGCTCTAAACTGGTACTGTCTTGGTTTCCTCGTAATGAATGAATTAAGATGGCGTGCGCAAACTTTTTGAGGCGTCTTCGACAGTCCGGATTCTATATCGTCAATAAAATGGCGGCCAGGGTTCAAATCCCTGCAAAGGAGGATGTTTTTCAGGGGAAACCCGATCCCTACTTGAGTGTCTTTTGGAGGGCACTTCAAGTGCAGTACTCCGTCTGTCGGATGAGACGTTAAACTGTGGTCCCCTTGGAGCCTTTCATTAAGAGCAGGCTAATGCCGACGCCGGGTTTCTATCCACCCTTCCTCCCTTACCTATCCCCTATGGCGCAAAGGACCGGAGATAGCCGCCTGCCGCCTCCCCAAACATCCAATCCAATCAATGATAATACCTGAAGGCGAAAGAAAACTGAACGCTTCCGACCCGACGTCTTTCCATCGCGTCAGTTAACGTCGATCGTAATCCCACCCTGAGCGAATCTCGCATCTACCCCTCCGCGTGACGGGGGAGTCCGTTTGATTCATTGTCGTCTCGTGGCGCGCACGTCGTCGTCGACCAATGTCGCTAACCCCACCCCGTTCTAGTTCATCGCATCACCGTCATCAAGCAGTGGAAATGGGGGAGGGAAGAGTTTGAGAGAGCATCTCATTCGACGGCTCGGCGCCACTCGGCTGTTTAGTTGTGAGAAATACGCTGGTCAGGGACGGTCCACGCCATAATTCCGGTACGGGACCCGATGCGTAGCGGGAGAGCGGGAAGAGGAGAGTGGTGACCCATGGAACATCACCACTTCGATACCCATGGCCCTTTTAATCCTTTGCAAGTCTTTCAAGACAGAGACCCTTTTGTCATTTTCATCCTCGCAATCTGGGTTATGCGGCAGATCGAGTCAGATAATGATTTCGAATTCATAAATATACCAGGAATGTATAGTTTCTTTCGCCAGTTTTAAATTTTAATCTCGCTTTCAGCGTTGGTGACGGCTGCTCCAAGTCTTCACTTTGGCGTAACTGTTCACTCAGCAGTACTGCTTAGGGTTTTCATTTTTGAACGTTAAAAAAAAATAATTCTTTCGGCTGTGGGTGATATTACAATTTATTTTGCCCAGGGTTCTTGCGCAACATGTCTCTCATCACCATGCTCTTGCGCGTGTTAAGTTGGGACTCTCTTCTTTTGCTGGATAGCGGGAAGTGGGTTTAAGAAATGTGGGGGAGGGAGACACGTGTTCGGGCTACGCTGGACTTTGCCTTACTAGAAACAGCGCTGGCTGACGGCCATCGTGGAGGGGTTGGGAAGGGATGAGAAGGGCTTGCCTTGCGAGAGACATTTCATGCATCAATAATAAAGAAACGGAAAAATTTGTCATTGTATTTTCTTTCTTCATGCCATTATTTGCAATTTACTTGTACCGGTGTATGTACAGATTTACCGTCCTCCGTTTTTGATCCAATTTCGAAGTTCTCCCAGGTACGTTAACTGTAGGGGTCGGGTTGGTGTGGCGCCAAGAGTGCTAGCCATCCATACCGATGGCTAGGGTACAAATTCCGGCGAAGGTGGATATTTTTCGAAGGAAACCCGATCCCTATTTGGCGGTCCTGTGGAGGGCATTTCCAGTTCAGTTCTCCGTCTGTCGGATTAGACGTTAAACCGTGATCCCATTGCGTCTTTCGTTAAGATCAGGCCAATTCTGACGCTGGGTTTCTCTCCACCCTTCCTCCATTCCCCGATAAACCTTCCCTTGCCGACCTACTTTCTTGACTTCAATGGTGCATATGACGCAGTTTTCGGTCGCCTCCCCAAATAACCAACAACCAACTACCTCAATCAACCGGAGATAATAGTACAACTTCTCAGTCACGTCATCCATTTTAGGAATTAATCTTCTCTGTTTTACTGAATAAATCAGATTCTAGCGAGGTTGAGTGTATTTATTGTGCCTAATTAATGTCCGTAAGATGAGGCAGATTTGATTTAAGTGGCTCGTGTCCATTTACTGGCGACCTGCAAATTGTCAACCATCGTTACAAATTCGAAGTAAACGAAACATGGGAAACTATTATTTTTCCAAACTTTTATTACGCCCACCTAGATTTCAATGATCTATTGTCATTCTCCTGGCGAAGAAAAATCGCTGATGCCCTGATATAAATGTATACATGCCTGTGCTACAAGTGGAAGGGGAAGATTAGCGATAGTGGGAGCTGGATGAAAGGGCAGGGTTTTGGAGGTTAAGAGAGGAAGGGGTGGAAGTGAGGTAGGGGAAGGTTTGGCGAGAACGTAAAACTAACGACACAAAAAAAAAAGGGTATAGAAGATTTTTTTTCTTTGTTGTAGTGATGACGGCTACCCGTTTAAATAAAGATCGGCTGAAAGAAGTGGTGTGGATAAATACTATATAAATTTTATTTTCTTAATAAATGAAAAACTTCCCCCTGACAACGTGTTTTACCCGTTAAAATTCGAGCCGGAGGCAATTTGTTTTACTCTCCACAATTCTTTGTACTTGGAATCCCCTCCGCTACCGCCCAATTCCAATCTCTGCCTCGAGTCTTACTCAGGTCCCTGGATTGTATTGGATTTTTGGGGAGGTGACCGACAGCTAAGGTCATTTGCGCCATAGGGTATAAGTAAGGGAGGAAGGGTGGATAGAAACCCGGCGTCGGCATTAGCCTGCTCTTAACGAAAGGCGCCAAGGGGACCACGGTTTAACGTCTCATCCGACAGACGGAGTACTGTACTTGAAGTGCCCTCCACAAGACACTCATGTAGGGATCGGGTTTCCTCTATAAAACATCCTCCTCTGCAGGGATGGATTTGAACCCTGGCTGCCCGTGTGGTTAGCCAGTACTCTAGCCAAAACACCAAATCGATCCCCCTCAGGTCCCTACCTCATTTACGACTAACTAAACGCCACAGGAAGGGCTTCATGGATCTTTTCCTCTCGGGGTTGTTTTAATCTCCATACCACATGTATGCATACATACCCATAACGCTTCTCCAAATTAGGAGCAGACGAAGTCGATAAAACTAAATTCTTGGATATTGAACCAGGAAATGTGGTGTTCTTTTGATAATTTCTCCTATACTTACCTATCCTTGCATAACCAATTTTCGTCTATCATACCCATGCATTGCTTCTTACATACTCTCTTGTTCTTGAGCCTTTTCTTTCTCCCTAAGAGCCTCTTCCACCGCATTCACTCACGAGTCTACCCCTTCCTGTCTCACAACTCCTGTGTCGTAAAACTTTAATTGCGTGATTCTCATACTTCCTCTCGACGTGGCCAGGACCTACAAAGCTCGCTTCTTTCCTACATGACTATTTTCGGAGCAACCACGCTGCATTCTTTCTTTTACATTAATTACTCAAGTTCTCCTCCTATTCCCCTACTAAAACGCCTATTATCACACAAAACACCCCTTATCTACCCAAAGTGGTCAACATTTAGCCTATATTTAATTCTTTTCCTGGAAAACCCAGTTTCCTATATCATACTACAAAGGGGGAAGGAGAAGTATTCTTATACCACGAAAATATCAAATATTATATCCGGGGAGTCGCCAATATTCGAAATTGAATCACTTCTCGTAGCATATAAGTATAGCCATATCATCATTACTCAATAGAGAGAAAAAATTGACATACGTATGCTAGGTATTCGAATAAGCTGAGGTGGCTATATATACATCCAGTTTGATACATCACCGTTTGTGTGTTATATCACATAATTTTTTATTTTTTTTTGTGAATGATTGAATTGATATTTATTTATTGAAACAGTCGTTCCAACCTGGAAATGGTTATGAAGTTTGTGCCAGTCTTTGAAAAGGGGTAATTTCTTTGGTAGTGTTCAATCGCAAGTCGGCATCATCCATGGGTCTGTTTTCTTAAACAACTTTCTGGTGAATTTATCAACATTTTTAGTTTTAATTGTTAAGTTTCATCGTATCTAAATCATCATATTCAGACCTCGGGACCAAATGGGCGGGTGGAGTTCGTTTAAAAAGGATACATGGTCCATTGAAACCCTTTTGCTTTTGTTTTCCCCGCATTCCACGTATTTGTTCCACTGGAAGGGGGAAGGATGGGTAACGTTGATGACAGAAGCCATGTTTGGCTATTTTAGTTTTGTGTAGTTTCTATCTTCTCTTTGTTTTGCGTACGTCATCATGCAATCCTTACTTGTTACTTTTTTGAGAGTAACTCATTCATTAATGCAGGAGCTGTTGGGGCGAGAAATGTAATCGCTGACTATTCCTAAGAATATATTGCAATCATTCAATCGTGTTTTCGGGTTATTATGCTGCTTATACCTATTGAATAGCTTATTGTGGGACCAGACAATATACAATGAAAATAAAAAGAGAATTTATAATAACATAGTAAAGAGCACAGTAACCTACAGCTGTGAAGCATGGCCACTAACTGAAAAATCAGAAAAATTATTATTGACCACTGTAATGGACCTCTGGCGAAGAGCAGCCGGAAAATAAAAAAAAAAAGAAAGAACAAGGAATGAAAGGATCAGAGAAATTATGAATGTCAATGACACAAGAGTAGACCGAATAAAAACACAACGATTGAGGTGGTATGGGCTCGTTCAACGAATGGGAAATTAAATATTTCCAAAACTAATGTTGCTATGGAACCCGGAAGGAAGACGGCGGAGAGGCAGACCGAGGAAAAGCTGGATACAGGGGATACAGAAAGAAATGAGAAAAAGAGGATTAGATGAAGGTCGATCGAGAGGCATGTAAAATGAGAACCGGAAGGCGTAGAACGTCGTAAACCGATAAAAATACAATGTTACTTATTCTTTCACTTCTAATAGTAGAGTACTTGCTAGAAATTGACGATTAATCAAAAGTTTGTTAGAATCAGAGTTGCCACGCGGAGCTGGTTAACAGTGATGATCTGAAATAAACAACTTAATCGGAGTCCAAATAAGTATATAACTCGACCGTCTTTTATTTCCAATTTTATTACAAATTATGTACCCATGGTAGTCCCGATGCTTTAAAATTTCCTGGGCAGTTGTACTTGTGCCATAATGAGAGTTGTTATGAAGCTGTGAAGAAATGAGGATGAAATTTTTTGTAATATACTTTTTTTAAAAATCCAGTAATCCCTTCCTCGAACCCCTACGTATTCTATGGTTACTCCGTCCCCAGTTAACCCTTCCTTTCCCCCCCCCCCCCTCCTCTCCTCTCCTTGGTCCGACTACCTCCCTCCTTTCCCTTTCTAATGACCATACTTACTTTTCTTCCCCCTCAACCCCTTCTTCCCCCCTTTTTTACCGTTTCCCTGGTTTCCCCACTTCTTTGTTCCCCGAGGATTCACTGGTTTCCCCCTCCTTCCCTTGGTTTTTCCGTTTAAGCGCCACTTCCCCACCTCATTTCTGTTCCTAACCCCATACCCCCCTTTTTTTATCAAACTGGTAAGGAATATATAAATGTGATGTGCTCTCTAACAGATTGTCTTGTACCTGATGATGGCTCTGTGAGTTGAAACGCGTAGTACGTAACAAATACCCTGTGGATTAGTGCAATTTTTGTTTCTGTTTTAATAAGAAGATGAAAATCTTGTGAGTAGGAAGGGGCATTGCGTCGGTAATAATGCACAGAAACCCATCGTGCCATTACCTTACGGGGTAGGCAAATTAAAAGAATTTAATTGTTGCCGTCAGCCCTAGGAAAATGGCTCTATTTAAATAATTTCTTCCTCAATGCCCTATCCTTATGTTTCAGACTGACACAGAGAATATTATCATGACGCCCCACTACATCTCTTGGTCTGACAAGCGATAAAATAAGGAAGATGCGCTGCCGAACAGATAGGTACCAAATCCGCGCACAATAAGCGAACTCAAAACTGAGCTCCACTAAATGCACTCCCACAATACACGTCACCATTTCATCTCCCAAAAGCTTATCCCGTGCATCTTTACACGGCTGGTGTCCTAACACCACCTGCCACACGCCCATGCGGCGGTTCGCAGGGTAGTATGTAAATGTAGATCCTTAAAAATCACTTTCGCTTCTCATTCATTGTTCATGCATTGCGTATTCCATAATCTCCAACTCTTAAGATTCCTCACGTCTACCTCCTCTCTAGAGACTCTTCCACCACATTCAACCATGACTTTCTCGGTCTGCCTCTATCTGTCACACCATTCACTCTAATATCATCATTCATTCATTGGTCGTTCATTCCTAAGATTGGCTGACTTCAGCCATCCATTCATCCGAATCTACTGCTATATCCCCTTCTTCCTGGTATTTATTCTTTTGTTATTTTGTCCTTTATTTGGTCCATGTATTTATTCCTGGGCCTTCCTCTTCCTGGGGTATTTTCCATCCTTCTTGCCCTTCAATTAAGTTCTTCACTAATCTATTGTGTCGCAGGGTGTGTCCATTTCATCTGGTTCTTCTTTCCTGTATAGCGTTCCATATCCTCCTTTCCTCCTCTAATCTTCTGTAAACTTCATCATTTCATAATTTGTCCGTACATTTTATCTTAAGCGTCCTCCTCCAGCTCCAGGTTTCGAAAATGTCTAGTATTTTCTGTTGTTTTTCCGATTGCCCATGATTCCGATCCGTAGAGTGCCACGCTCCACACAAATGTTTTCACGTACTGTCTCCTCGTGTGTAGCCCTATCTTCTTTGAACCCTCTAGTATCATATACCTGTTTAATTATTCGACCCTTAACAATTCTCTCGACAAAGCTAAGTCAACGAAGAAATAATAGAAGTTCTTTGTTAACTTTGTGGTATTCCATTTTATCTTTCAGATGATTTAATGGTTACATTAACAAAACCACAACTTAAAAAACGCACACAACCCGGGTTTCAACGCTTGACTGTCATCTTCAGGTCAAGAAGATGGTCAGATCACCTGAAGATGACGCTCAAGCGTTGGAACCCGGGTCGTGTGTGTTTTTTTTTAATTTTTGGTTTTGTAAATGTAACCATTAAATCATCTGAAAGAAGTCAACGAAGCACATTGTATTCATATATAGCCGGTAGAAATACTGTCTCCAAGTAGGAAGTAACGATTTTTACTCTCAACCATATAGACTTATCGTAACCGGTTAATTACCCTAATAAATAAACTATGATCCATTTGAAATTCATTTTTTTTTTCAATTCATTTTTAAATTTCATGCTCTCGAGTGCGTAATAACTCTTTGCTGAAAGAATTGCGATCGTGAACGAACCGATCCATATGCGGGTTGTCGTGTGGATTGCGAGGCGAAGCGGTGAAACGAGTGAGTCTTACAAGAGACGCGACGAAGAAAGTAAATTGCTCCCCACTGTCGGCGCTCGCATTAATTTAAAGGGTTCGCGAGACACGGTCATTCGTTCATTGAGGGCGTTTGGTATAGCCGGTCGTCCCAAGTGGGCGGGTAGAGCTCGTTAAAAAAAGGGACACATAGTCCATTAAAACGCTTTTTTTTTGCTTTTATTTTCCTCGCATTCCACTCACTTGTTCCATCGGAGGGGAGAGGTTGGAATGATATTATGACTCGATCGTTAGAAGGGCGAGTCTATGGAACTCGTGTCCTTAAAGTGAGACTGCGAGCACTTTTGAGGTGGCTCACCTGCTTGTAGAAATCCGGGCGGTTGAAAGAAATGGAGGAGATATGGCCCTTGGGAAACCTTAGACTGCTATGGTAAATTGGAAAAGTCACGGAAGTAATAGAGACAGCACGATAAAATGATATGAGAGCATAAAGAGGGCGAAGGATTGTGTGTGGCAGTGGTAAAATAACTGAAATGACAACCTCCGTGGAAGATAAAATTGTTATTGCTATGACGAGAGTACAGGACAAAAGCAAACTTCAACGGGCATAGAAATTACATTGCGTTGGAATAAACATTGGTGAGATTGAAATGTATGGAGATGATGCAGACGGTGGGCGCTAGTTGCATGAACTCGCATGTTTTACAGTGCTGCCAGAAAGATTTGCATTTAAAAAAAAACTTCCTTCGGGCCGGATTTGAACCAGCGACCTATGGATGTCTGAATTCTGTGCCGTCTACAGTCCACCGCTCTACCAACTGAGCTACCGAAGGCGTGTCGAATGGTGCGAAAGAAGCGAATTTAATCTTGCGAGAGTGTTCAAGGTATGGATGGGTGAGCACTTTCCCCTGTTAGCTCCGCCTCGCGCCACCATGGTAACCTAAGTGTTCGTATGCCGTGGTGATTGTACGATTAGTTTTCCCTACGATCTGTGCAAAATGCAGAATTACCAAATTTGAGAAACTGTATTTTGGTACAGAATTAATCTATTTTAATGAGATAAGTTGTAAATTGAAATAATTCGTGTGTTGTCGTTATAACAGGGTGTAAATCGTAGAGGAACTTCGGGTATTATGGAATACCGTTTATTTTTGTAGTTGTATATCCAAATTTAACTCATTCTTAGCTCTCTTTTACATTTTATCATAAGCTTTAACTATTTAGTAATAAGTATTTGTGTTTATCTCAGTAAAATTTAAAACATTTGCCTCTGAGAAAACGTTGAAATAAAAAGTTGCACGTGGAGGGTAATATGGGATAGTCGGGAAATGTAGAATAGGGTGGTAAAAATGTAGATAATCATATAAGTTTGAAAAAAAAATTTATTGCATACAAAACGCATTTATAGGATTGCTTTCAACTTGAAATCTCAAAAGAATTACTTTTTAGTACTTAATAGATTAAAACATGAACCTATTTGCACAAGTCACAAATATAATCCTCATTCTCAGTACCTGCACAGTCAAGGTGGGCCCACATTTTACAAACAACGCATCTAACCCAAACTTCTTCTCTTCTATCATCTGAAAACTTTCCTTCACAGAACAAACATTCTGCATCATCAGCTGTTGGTACAGAAGATGGTTGTACAAAGTCCAATTGTGATGAAACGTCTGAGTGAAAAGGTTCGTCACTGCCACTGGAAGCGTCCTTAGAAACAAACTCTAATTTCTGGCAAAGTTTTTTTTCCGTGGCTTGAAGCTCTCTTGTTTTTTTCCTTTTATCTGAGTTACCAGGACCACTGTTGTTGCTTTTCTTCTTTCCTTTTTTATTAATGTGCTGTTGCTAACCGTTTTTGTGTCTGGCAATATGGAATACCTAGTATTGCAAAATGCCCGACACACCATCTTGGATTTCAAAACATCATAACAAAACCAATTGTAGCTATATCCAAAAACCGAGCAATACATATCAATCTACAACTCTTTAACTTAATAAATTGCTTAGTTTTAATCACTAGTGTACATTTTCAATAGTTATTACATATTTTCGAAAACTTACCAGCAAAAATGTTGTGAAACTACGAAAACAATATTTCTGTGCCGTAACTCACACGGTGCCTCGAGACGAACTGGACACGTTATAGAGCATGGGAACATGTTGAAGTAGTTCATGCGTCTCCCGCTTGCTTGCTTGCCACAATTGACGAATGAGAAATCACGGTGCTTCATATTGCCCGACTATTCCATATTACCCGAAGTTCCTCTATAAATTGCACTGAAACTGCGGATAGAGAGCAGTAGTGCCACTTTGAATTATTAGCACTCATTAAAATTAAATGTAGGAGGTATGAGCGCTTCATCTTCGTATATATACGAAGGTGAAGCAAGAGCAGGGCTGCATGAGTAGGATTTTATGCCCAGTAGGCGTTTCATAACGGTCACCAAACTTTTTAACGAATGTAAAGTTTTGAAATTTGAATATGGAGGTAAATGCTCTGCCATGGTGGATACCAAAGAAAAAACTATTCAAAATTAACACAATCGTTGAGTTTTCAACTCATACGGTTAATGCAAAAATAATTCGAGTAAAAAATTCTAGTCACAAGGGAACGGCTGACGGAAAGCATAAAATGTAACGTTAGCCCTAAAAAATGCAAGGTTATTTTATTTTATTGAGAAATTAAGTTTTGGTATCACATTCTCTCTCTCTCTATTTTTTATAAGACAATTTGAATACTTAAACACGTATCAAGCCTGCAGCCTATTCTTGTCCTCTTTTGGGAAAGTCCAAGTTTCCGCACCGTACTACGCAACACTTTAAATCAAGCTCTTCACCGGCCTCGGCTGAAGATCTTTAACCAATGTCCCCGTCGTCGGCTCCCTTCTATTGCTGAACACCTCCTTCATTAGCGCTAATCTTATCCTAATGTCTTTCCACGATGCTCAATCAAACATTTCAATCAGAGCGAATATAGAACAAAGAAAGAACGCGCTTCTTCCAGCCACTGTCGTCTCTCCAACCCCTCCCTCATCACAGTGGCCAGCCACCCTGTTCCGTGACATCCCTCTCTTCTGCCGCGAACTTTAAAGAGCTGTGCGCGTCACCCCCTAACTACCTGTTGCAGCTCCGTTCCACCACCCCATTCCCTTTTCTCAAGGACGTGGACTGACGAGAATCGAGGGATGGGGGAGTGTTGGCAGATAAGGGGAGGGTAGGTAGGGGAGGTGTATGAGTGCCGGACGGCGGGAAAGGTTTCACGTTGTCTGAGGGGTGGCATGGTTACCGTCGCCCCCGCCCCCTTTGCCACTCGGCCGCGGGGCTCACAGGGAGCTCGCGTGTTTACGTTTCTCTCCTTGCCGATCGTAAACACAGCCGACTGCGCCGGCGGACATGTCGCGAAAGGGAATGAATTTGCGTCGGAGGACGGGACGTGCGTATGGGAGCGTGTGGGGGTTCAAGGACGCTGCCTTCGCGGGCCTTGAGGACGGACAATGCCGGGTGATGATGGTTGCTGTACCCGCGAAATTATCTTTCCTTCTTTTTCATCCACTCTCATGGTCATCATTTTGGTTTTATGTCGGGGTGAGGCGTCATCTTGTGGAAGTTCACAATATTGAAAGACTATTAAAATTAAACTAATTTTAATTCACTTTACTTAATTTGATTAAAGTTTACTATATAAAAAACTACTATTAATTAAACTAATTTTATATTAAATTTAATTTCTTTTAAATTAAATTAAATTAAATTTTAATTTAAATTAAATTAATTTTAATTTAAAAATCTAATTTATAAATGAAACTAATTTTAATTCACTTTACTTAATTTAATTAAAGTTTACTATTTAAAAAACTACTATTAATTAAACTAATTTTATATTAAATTTAATTTCTTTTAAATTAAATTAAATTAAATTAAATTTTAATTTAAATTAAATTAATTTTAATTTAAAAATCTAATTTATAAATTAAACTAATTTTAATTCACTTTACTTAATTTAATTAAAGTTCACTATTTAAAAAACTACTATTCCACTCTTTCATATTTTAAGAATGAAAGGTTCACAACTGGTTTTTAAAATTTTGAACTCAGACTCATTCCCGAAATCTAACCCCACCCCTCAATACCTTACCACAGTTCCACTCATATGCGCCACAAACTAACCTTCACCATTTCTCTTATTTCCCCTTGAAACTCGAATATCAATGTATAATTCATATATTTATTAAAAAATGATAATTTTTACAGTTCATAATGGAAAATTAAAACCATGGTAATTCTGAAAGTGTGTTGAGTTAAATTTTATTATAGTGGTTAAATTTTCCTGAATCTCTCCCCAGGATTACTATAATCTTCATCGTAGGCTGCAAGATACTTCAGCTAAGCCACCTTAAATTTCACACTTCCGTCATTGACGTTCTGTTTTATATGGAATATCGTTATATGATTTTTGTCGTCGTCAGAAAGTACATTGGCTTTGAACTTATTTCTTTATTTATTTGAGAAAATGATCACATGAAGCCATTTTATAGTGAACGTATCACGAAGAAAAAAGGACACTTAAAAACATAACAAGAAGATGGTAACACATAATAATCCAACATGGGGAGATAGTAAAAATTAGATTTTTTTTGGGAATGTTGTATGGCTAGGTTAGCAAAGATGCTGAAAGATAAGGTGAAAGGGTCTATGTTCTGAAGGAAGAGAATTTGCGAGAGAAGAGATGCGAAAAATGAGGGAGGGAGCGCTTGGTAAGCAATAATCTAGGGGTAGGGGTATGGAGCTATGATTGAGTTCTGGTGTGTCGGGTGGGTATTCTGAAATTTATAAAGGAACCAAGGTCGGGGCAGTCAATGGTTGAGTTTAATGTGCTATGGATAAGTTAAAGATCAGTTTTAAGGAATATATGATCAATTATAATAATGGTGAGTGAGGACAAGACAGCATCAAAGTATGGTGAAATCGTTAATTAAATAAAACTTTGTATACTCCACTATAGGTTTATTAAAACGACCCGGGTTTCGACACTTCGTGTCATCTTCAGGTGCAAATACAAAATCAGTCACTCTATATATGCAGGTTCGTAGTAGGGGAGGGGAAGGAATCTGGGAGAGAGGGGGAGAGGGGTTGTGGGAGGCGGGCGTGGGGGGGGGGATGCTTTGAGGTGGGAAATGGTTTGGGGGGGGGGGGGGAAAGAGTCATAGTTTGTTTTGGGAAATTCATCTACAATTTACACTGCGGGAGATATGGCTATAGGGTGAGGAGCCATGATCGCATTTATAAAGTAGGCAAAGTTTGATAGATCACTTGCCCTTGAGTCATCCGGGTTTGCAGTGTCGAAACTCGGGTCGTGTTAATAAACCTATAGTGGAGTATACAAAATTTTATTTTATTTACTATGAATAACTTCCACAAAGTCAAGCCTGGAACCATTTCCTTTATGGTGAAATCATTCGTCATTCATGCGATTTTGGAACTAGAAATCAATTACCCTGAAAATCTGTCCGCACGGGGAAATAGGCAGTTGGAAATAAATGGTAACTAATAACTTGGGAACTCAATGGTCACCTATTGCTCAGCTAAGTCTGTTGATATTTATTTTCTGATAATCCTTGAACCATTAAAATGAAGCCAGATATGTTAAGAAAACATATTTTCGGTGTTCTTTGATTAACATTTGATATATTCGTCGTAATGTAGACGTCTCTTGGGGAGGTGTCTTTAATTTTTCCAGTTTGGTTTTCAAAAAAAGACGGTCTAACTTTTTATCTTATCCCTGGATTTAATTGTGGGGCACTTTTTCTGTGAGCAGTCTAATGAAACTGTTTAAAAATGCGAGGCTATGTTGTGCGAGAGGGGGAAGGAAGGTGGACGGAAAACCTGCACTTCTCTACGCTTTCAACGGCGCTCGTAAAACCACGGGTGCATAATGTGTCCACGATTCCATTTTTGTGCAAAAAAATGCTTGCTCACCGCTGGCTGGGTCGGAGTAAGTTAATTTCTATGGTTTGCTCGGAGTGGTAATACACGTCAAGGATTGTAATTACCGGAAGGAAACGGGTCATAAAGGTGGTTGGATAACGAGTGTCCCATGGGGAACGTCTACTGAGGAAATGCGGGGAAAGGGTGCTTGTTATTGCTGCCGTCCTTGCAGCTTGAGTGATTTTCATGGGTCGGGGTGGAAGGGGATAAATCAAGTAGGGCTCAAGAGCGTTAATAAAACTTGGCGTATTTTCTTTGTTAGTCCAGCCCAATATCACTTTAAAAAATCACTCTCCTTGTCGAGCGCTTATGGTGTATTGTAGTTAGCTCATTTTTTAGTAAATGAATTCCTTGCGTACTACTTCTAGTTATTTTTTTACCGACTTATTTAAGTTTTTTTCCGCTTGATCTCTGTGAGTTAAATTTTGAACGATTTGAATGATTTAAGTTGGGTCATAGTCCTATCTCCTTTGTTTGCACAGTTTATTTTTTTGAAAAGACATTCTTGATTGTTCGTCATCTTTCACGTGTAGTTTTAAGCGTCGTTTTTTTATTTATGACGACATTTCCGTGAATGGTGTTGAGTAATGAATGATTGTGATGGTGAGACTTAACATCGGCGTTCCTGTTTTTACGTAGAATTTGCTATAGGAAAAAATCAGCCTGGACCGGGAGTCGATCCACGGATTGGATTTTGCTTTCCGCAGACCACTACGCTACCCAAGCTTCCTAATCCTCATGGCAATTTATAAGGATACATACGTATTTCAGCGCCGTATTCGCGGCAGGCCTGCATGCTTTTTGTACAGTGCCAAGCGCGCCTTTTGCGCTGGTATAGAATGCAGTCCTCATGCTGTGGCTTCAATGAAGCCTATTCATCCTTTCGTTGCCATCTTTGATGGACCGCAAGGGCTTAAAATCTAGTTCATACGTATCCTCCTATATTGCCATGAGGGTTAGGAAGCCTGGGTAGCGTATTGGTCTACGAATTGGCGCGGAAAGCTGAAGGTTCGTGGATCGATTCCCGAGCCCGACCGATTTTCATCTCACGTGAAATTCAACGTATTTCACCGCTGTATCCGCGGCAGGTTTGAATACTTGGTACACAGTTGCTGTTTGTGATAATATCTTTGTTGGTGATAATTAATGCCAAGAGCATGTGCCTCACAGCCTGCTTTATATATTTTAACGCACATTCCTTGATAATTAACACATTAGTGATCCATTGCGTGGGGTGAATTGCTGTTTTTTATTCCTCAGAAACATTTTTAATGGATTTCAAGTTGCATTAACAAAAGCTCAGTCGATAATTCTTCCAGCGTAGGCTAAGCAGTTACGACTTCATCTGTATAATTTTTATTGTCATTGCCGTCGCCATTGTCAGCCATTTGAGGCAAATATTAGTTTTCTCTCTTCCGTTCGTCTTGGCTAGTGCCAAATTGTTATTTGAGTTCACTGAATTTTCATTGAAAAAATAATAGTGCTGAGTTTTAGCTTGTGTTTTGACTGCTCTCAGTTTCTTAAATATATATGTAGTAGCTTTTCTGTAAGTGGCAAATAGTTTCAGTTCTTTCCTCAATGATTGGCTTTCTGCATATATTACCCTACATTTTTCTCGGATTTTTCATGACTTTTATGTTATCTGGGGCATCCATCTGAACAGAGAAAACCAACGCACCCTCAAGGTTATATTCTTTCCAAATGCCTTGAAAGTATCTCGAATCAATTAAGAGTTACGAGAGCAATTGCGAAATTTTTATAACTGTTTCGTGTTGAGGGACACTACTCGCCACCAAATCTCCCATTTCAGAGACGTTTATCGTGAGTCACTGATAGGTGTCTCCTTCTAAATACTGATGGCGATATAATTCCAGTTGAATTAACAGTTACGTTGCATGTTTTTTTTTAAATGCGCTGTGCTTAATTAATGCTTTTGGCCTTCTAATTTGAACCCATCTGGTGACGGGCACACAAGCCGTTTTTTATGATGCTCACAGCCTTTGTGTTTCATCGCAGTAATTATCCCAAATTACATTTTTTAAACTCGCATTCAACGATCCAGTCCGAAGGTAAAATGCTTTCGCAACGGTTGCGTCATCCCATTATCATTTTCGAAATATATTCGGTCAGTCAGAATATGCTAATCCTTTTCCAAAGTGTCTCCGCTTGTGAGACGAAGTAATTATTTATTGGGCAAGCCCCCTATCATCATCGTCTGGAGTCTGAAAAAAAAGGTCCAAACGACCGGGGGCCCTCGTAATACCACTGCGGCTTCGTCGAAAAAGTTAATTGGAGACAGAACCGTGTCTAAAACGATCCTATCTTTCCCTTCGCCTTGCTCGGAGAAAGCTTGCTAGTCTCGATGTTTGAACTTACTGTCCATCTTTTCCTTGGATCTTTCCATGCATATATCAGTGCGGAAGGAAAAAAAATCCCCTCTTATGAAGATGTCCGGATGCTCTTTTAGGTCCGAGGATGGACTCCACGGAAGTGCCATTTCCTCAGGGATCGGGGTTTGGTGACCTTTTCCTCCTTAAAATTGGCAATATCCGGCTCCCCGGCTTATCCTAAATCTCTTGGCTGTATCATCATCATTGGGCGTTCAATTGGGCTAAGATTGGTTGACTGCTGCCCTCCACCCTTATCTACTACCTAATGCTAGTTCCTTTGCTTCCTAGTAGCTCTTTCTATATACTTTCCTCTTTATTTAGTCCATAAATTCATTCCTGGGTCTTCATCTGGGGACTTTTCCTACTATTTTCTAATAAAAGTTAATTAAAATGTCCTAAATCATGTATGAAGAGCAAAATGTTACCTTTCCGAGCTATTATTATCGATAGCTGAGCTTGAAATCACATGGTATTTAAAGGGAGAATGGGGAGCTCCCTGTAGTAAATTGCATCAGCGCATCTGCGGTCTTCAAAGATGTGTAGAGGAAACCAATCACCATACTGACAACTAAATGTGAGACACCTCGTGCATAAAAGCAAACCCTGGACCCTGGGGTGCTTGGCTTAAAGGGAATATATTCTGTAGTTGACCGGCATGCATGTAAATGAATGGGATTTAAGGATTAATTACAAAACATTGCTCGACGTATTAAGGATGGAACGAAATCAAAAAGAGACTGGTTGACTGCGATAAATAGTAAAGGGAAGTGGCATCCTAACGGGAACTTTAATTGGTAGAATGGTGGAATTTAGGGAAGAGAAGACATTTTGTAAGCGACGGAGAGGAATTAAGTATGATGTAAGGAAGATGGCTAAAGACTGAGGATCGAGAGGTGGTTGTCATTAATGTATCGCATGTTTACCTTACGGAAAGATCACCATGCGTTAATCCATTTTTAAATGTCGAGAATGAATGTTTATTCCGCTTGATAAATCCGCTAACTGTAATGTACTCTTCGGCGACGCACTCAATGATGAGTTGACATGGTACCATTTCGAAATACCCTGCACAATTTATAAATAAAAATGACTTTTAGAAAACGGATACGAAGCTACATGTTTCATTTCGGAATATTTTGCTGTTTTAAGACTCAGTGGCTCTTTTGTGTAGACAAAGTTTGCACCATCATCACCTTGTAAATATCTCTGATTCAATGGCAAACTCCTGCTGTTGCTGTTTTGCTGTGTCCTGAAGTTTCATACTCTCTGTCGTTTGATGAATGCGCCATCTGTTCCAGGAGGGAAGAATTTAAAACGAGGAAAACGTTTGGATGGAGAAAGCCAAAAAGCGGATGGGAGACTAGAGTGCGAATATGAAATTCAAGCGGAGGCTGAACCAGCTTTACTAGGGAAGCAGCATGCAACTCAAGTACTGTGTGGAGATAGCGAGACAAAGGTTCGAAATGCCTCAAGAAAAACCTTTTGTCTCACCCTGGACTCGAGCCCGGGTCCCTCGATCTCCGTCCGAGTTGTGAAGACAGTTAAACCACCAAGCGTCCTCGTCTACTGTGGATTTTTTGTGGCCTTTTAAGGAATATCATGTTCGAGGCTGCCATGTATAAAATGTAACTAGCGGTACAAGGCGTGCGCTATGCGCCACAGTCCGCGGCGATAAAACCAAAATTTGGCCTCAAAAGTTGTTCGCTTTTTTTGGTAAATTTCGAGTATACCGCCGAGTGATTCTACCCCCTTGGAGTTTATGTGCACTTGCGGGTGACTCCGTTATGGCAAGTCGACTTGGCTTGTCCCTGTGCGCTCAAAATTGGTGGAGGTTAAGGTTGTCGGATTGGTAATCCTAGGTCATTGAGTGCTCATTGTGTGATTTTCGAGGAAAAAAATCTTTTACCTTTTTAAATAAGTGCCGCATTTTATTTCAGTTCGTCTGTACACGTGGTGTAACTCACCGTACTGGAGGTAATGGGAATCACGGAGGAATCATTATTTACATTTTTACAGTGATTAAACAATTTTTATGACTTGAGAAGTCGGTAGTTTTCGGCGTAAATTTTGGCGAGAGTTATATTTTCTTTAATTTATTTATTATTAGTAAATATTACTTTCGAATCTTTGTCTCACTGTGACACCTTGATATTTGTTAATAACCATATAATGAGTACCGGGCTCGTTACAGCATATTTATAAAACCTTTTAGAAACCTTTTTTTGTGTTTTTTATCAGAAATTATCAGACATTTACAATATTTCATTTACAATGGCCTAAATAGGTTTACCCTGAAATATTATAGTTAGAGGTAGATTATTTTATCGTTATCGTCTGCTGAAATAATAGTCGCGTCGTTTATAAGCCCTTCCAACGAACATCTGAAGAGGTAAACTAAGCGAATATATAAGTAAAGCGTGGCTGCGGGGCCACACGAAAGTAACTCAAGTGGCCGTCTATCCATTTCTTATTGGAAGTTTGGCTCCTTTATATCTGCATAAAACATTTTTCGCGATTACGGGACCTATTCTAATCGATGTATCATGCAGCAAAACCCAAAAATGCCAGCATGCGGGAGGATTGGACGACCGTTGACGATAAACCATTACATTGTGCGTGGGTAAATACAATTGCTGCTAGCTCCTCAGAGTATGCGAAAAATACTCTTGTCATTAAGACTCCTTCGTGCTCAACGCGGGTTTCATTATTGGGTTCGTTCCCAATCAGTTTATTTTTAAGTACCTTTTTTTTGTTGATTACATTTAATTTTTTAAAAATGTACAAATTCGGCACCCAAAATGTAAAAGCAAACTCATATAAACGCAATACACCGAATGAACGCGTGTAAGAGGCGCACCCCTCTTTTTAAGCGTCGAAGTTGTAGGAAAAATGTTGGGGCTTTTTTTTCCTCCTATCGCGAGGTTTTGCGGACCTAAATTCGAACTTTCGGCCATTATCAAAGCCTTCCGGACAGTCACACCTTTTCTTTAAATGCCGTTTTCCCCCACCATTTTCCTTATGCACAAGTCGTAGTCGCTGTGAGTATGGGTCTTTTAAACTGCATTTAACTTTTACGCATTATATTTTGCTGTAAGCGATGACGAGCGGCAAGTCGTGCACGAGGCGCGCCCTCATTTTCGGCTGCGATTTCAGGGAAGAAAGGTGCGCCTCTTACACGAGTTTATACGGTAATATAAATATTGTAAAATGCATGCTATTTAATCTACTTTACAACTTAATGGTCCTGCTAAGCCATTCGAGGCTTATCAGCAGGAGCCTTTTTCAGTTGCGTTTTTATTTTACACTTATTAAAAAGAGCTCTAAATACTATATTTAAATAACGCTGAAGAATTTACGAAATAAAAAAATAACATAATTTATGTTAATAATAGCCATTCCTTTGTTCTTCTCTTGTCTTCCCGTACAGATTCCAATTTTTTTAGATCATGACTTATATTGTTGAACAGTTATGGAACAATCACTTAATTCCCTGCAACCCTTGTTTACATGATAACAAGTTGTCATAAAAGTCTTTCGGTGAAAACAGCTTCATTTTCATAATAGTAGCTAAGTAGCTAAAATGTTCTTCTCCTTTGGATCCCTACGTGATTGGTGGTTTCTGAGACGAATGAGCGATTTTGCGGTAATTAAACTTGGCCCAAAGATATTATTTCATTTGTCCGAGAAAATTTGGTAATTTTTTCGTTTAAAACGTAATATTTAAGTAAGTGTAAACGAAGTTTATTACAAAATCATTTATAGGAATTAAGTAATTCATTCTTTCTGCAGCCTGATATGGAAAACTTGAGCCGTATATCTCAATTGCAAATAATTTTAAATATGCAGAAAAAGAAACCTCTGCATTGATTTGAATGCTTTCATTATGGGAATAAAATAGGGGCCCGTGAGGGCTATGGCCCAATGGATGATTCCCTCACTCACACAGACCACTCAGCGGCAAACACGCACAAATATTGCTCGTTTAATAATAGCTCGATAATTTTTTTGTTCAAAATAACAATTATCTGGTAATAATGGTGATAGGAATCGGTGCAGAACGCTGGCAAAATTTGCGCTTTCAACATTCTTAATAGCTAAATATGCTGAGAGCTGAGTGTTGTGTGAAAAATTGGCCTATTGTTTATTTTTTTATTTTTTTAAATTATCTTCACTATCCCGAATACAGCACAATGTGCCAACTTATGTCCGGTGGATAACAGTAGCAACGAACGAGACACAAACCCCCATGTTCTGGGTAGATAATTTTCTACCCAGGCGGGACTCGAACCCGCGACCCTTGGGTTAGCAGATTAGCAGCATTTCCCCTCCGCCACGGGGGCCGACTAATAAGCTCATTGTACCGGATCGTTGCTTTTCAGGAGTAATTTTGAAATTGTGATCATATTTCCCAGGTCTACTTGGTTTCTGAAACCTGATGCTAATATCCTACTAACCTTGGCATGGGTAAACACCTTACAAAGATTTGTCGTTCTAAGCATAAATGGCTGGGAGTGCTCTGAGCCACATTTCCTGAACAACTGCAGTGTGAATAGTCGTTCACGCCGTCTCCACCGATGGCGATGATAATCGGCGTTTGACCTGCTCTAATTGGCCGCTCGGAGTGATGGTTACAGTGACCCCGGCAGGCCTCACTTGGTCACGGCTGTGAAGGGATCTCTCATCGTGAACCCTTTCACCTCTCCGTCTCGTGTCTGACGTGAGTACATTGCGCCGTTTTCGCTGCCTTACGTAAGAGACCACGCCGGCTGATAATAGCTGCTCCCATCCGTGCAATCTTAGCCGTTCCTTGCGAATCAAGCGTCTACGGTTTATGGAGGACGGATTTCAACTTTCCATGTGTGTGGCTAAAATTTTGCGGAGTATTTTAATAAACAATGTGTATGTTTTTATCCATGCCTAATTCTCAGGTGATGATTTATTTCCTTTGGTTGTGGACAGACAAGAAATATCCCTAAATCACAGTGCTTTCTTATGGTAGTTTTAGCGAAACATCATTTTACTTAGAAATTAATGAATTTGGTCTCATTTTAAAGAAAATACATTATCCCTCCATTGGCACCAAAAATTCAACTCCTTTCCACGTTACCTTCCGAGATAAATATTTTCCAGAAAATACCAGCCCTATTATATGGGAAATGCTACGTGTATGCACTACAGAGAGATATTATATTAAAAATGAGGCATTCCCTGCACTTCTCGTAAAAAAAATCAACAGTGTGTAGTTTTTGTGTATTCTCAACTATTTTTTTTAAATTAATCATATAGTCACCGCAGAAAATTCTTCGGAATCACAATAAACCTTCCGTTTTGACGGAGTTTCAAACGTAGGTACCGCATGAAAAAAATGAGTCAAGTTAAAGACTTATTTAGGTTTTTCATTTGATTACTTACAATTTTTGTCATGTATGACTATTTTATTGCACCATCAATAATGCAATATTTTTAGTCATGTGTCTCACAGCTGGTATAATTAAAACTTATGTATCGAACATGGTCTTTATTATGATTAGGGAACTATCTCACTCCCACTACCTTAATTAGTCGGAGTATCATAGCGTTGCCTTTCATGATTGGTTTGCATTTTTGATAAAGATAACGCGAGAGAGTGTTCCGTGATCCCAACCCCGGAGCTGAGTTCGTGTGTGTTGCACAGTTAAAGAACTTTGGTTATTATAAAATTTGCGTTATTTTTTGTGCAGATAACAAGTTGAGGCGTCGAGCGTTGATAGCGTAAGTTTTTTAAGTGCTCTGTTGTTAAAAGTTTACATTGTTTGCACTTATTATTTTTAATTTTAATTAAATCGATGGCTGTTGTCCAAGTATTCAGCTATGACGATGGCAAACCTAGTTGACCCAAAGGTTTCCGAGGCGTTTGGCATGATGGGTGACTGCTTTCGAGTGTCCCTCAGCGTTTGGTCTTTTTGCGACTACGAACACTGTTCCTGACATTTGAAATATCAGGAGTGTCGAAAATACGTATACTTTATGTGGAAAGTAATCAGCGGTGAATAATTTAGAGGTCTTCTCTGAGAAATTAATTACTTTTTCTGACGATAAGATGGTATGATCACCCTGCTAACTTTGAAAACTCTTCTCTGACCTCCCATCGGGTTGGGTTTTACATCATTTTATTCATTACGTGGCAGAAAGGTTACTATCCTGTCGTCGACAGGGATTAAGATGCCGGATTGTTAATGTTTTCGGGATTCTCTTCCCTTAAACCTTAAGGTTAACCCTTCCCTTCAAAGGTCGACTTCAAAATCCGACCACAAGCACATCAAAACACCGAGGAAGGATTATTTTACGACCTTATTTTTATAAAAAATGTGCATCGATGACATAGACGGTGCCTTTTGACGTTGCTAGTGTAGCGCGTTACCGTGGACTGCTACCTAACACTTAATCCGAGAAGTGTATTGGTTGTGTCTTTGCCGTTTGTCCCTTGAACTCGAGGATTTTTTACTGGTAGATTTTTTGATATAATTTTGCTAGCGTCCCTGAATATAGCTCATCGTTCATTTTCCCTCTTATACATGATCCACCATTAGATCCCTTTCAAATTCATCATATCGTCTCCCTCTTCTTCTTTCTTTCTCTTCCACGCCTCCCCAGTGGTCTCCCCTCTATTATCCTCCTCAGCATTCCATCTCCCATCAAAACGTCCGCCATTCATTTCTTCTGCCCTCTCTGAACCTTTCCAACCTTCTCCAAATCCACATCTCAAGTTGCGTACATCCTCCCTTCGCAATGACCCAAGTTTCCGACCCACGCGGCGCCACGCTCCATATTTGAATTTTCACCAGCCTTTAGGTACTTTACATCTCTTCTCTGATCCCCCCTCATTCCCTCCTCTTTACAAATTCTTCTTTCGCCATGGAAATTCTTCATCTTATATCCCTACCACTATCCTCGTTTTAGATACGTTGACTACTCGACCTGCTCTACGCTGTACCCTCCCACCCTGATACTCGGCCCCGTCAGAAGTAAGAATACTTGATATACGAACACAAATTTGTGTTTTTCACTGATTTATGAGATTGAACACGACTGGTTTCGGCAATTAAGCTATCATCAGGTGTAGATTACTCAATACATACAATAATTACATTAGCTTCCGATATATCGTGGGGAACACACATACAAAACATATGCGGCACAACATTAGAGAAACTAGGATTTGTTAAGCGTATAATAGGAAGGTCCTCGGATGAAAAAGTAGAAGGGAGATGCTACTTCGCTCTGGTTAGGCCACTCCTAGAATACGCAGCGAGCATTTGGGATCCTGGTCATAAAGATTTAACAAAAAGAATTAATAAAATACAAAGAAATGCAGCACGCTTCGGCAAAAATTGATACGCTACTGCTACGAGCGTACATATAGTGTCTCACAACTTTTAGGTGGATTAATGTGGGAGCCCCTAGAGACTCGGAGACTACACGATAGGCTTAGGTCGCTTGTGAAATTCAGAACTGGTGTGTTTCAGAGCGCCACAGAGAATATTATCATGAAACCTCACTACATTTCTAGGCCTGACAGATGCGATAAAATGAGAGAGATACACTGCCGGACAGATAGGTACATAAACTCGTTCTTTCCGCACACAATAAGCGACCGCAATAAAAACTGAGCTCCTGTAATACACTTCCATAATACATGTCACCATTACACCTCTCATAAACGTACATCTTTACACGGCTGGTGACCTACCACCCCCTGACACACGCACATGCGGCGGCTCGCGGGGTAGTAAGTGGATGTAGATACACTAGGATTCTATGCTGCTCACCTGACGATGTCATAATTGCCGAAACCAACGGTGTTTTGCCTGATAAATCAGTGGAAAACACAAAGTTGTGCTCTTATTACTAAAATAGAGATATTCCACAATGTAATATCATTATCATATTATTATAAGAATGCTTCTGAAGAATTTCATCATTTTCGTATTGTCATGGTTTATCTTCATCCCGTACTTTTCGCTCTCTTCAAACGCATGCACTCAAGGATTGGTTTTGGAAAAAATTAAGCTGAAAAAGAAAGCAGTGCCTAGTCATTGCGATGATATTGATTTGTTTTGCCTCCTCGTTTGGCCCTCGCGTTGTCACTTGCGATAGCGATGTAAGTTCCTCACTCTCTAGGGAAACCGGCTTGATTAACTGGGACGGTCATCTTGCGGTGGGCGAACTCTTTGAATTTTATTAATCAGCCGCCGGATCAGTTTTTCACCCACCTTGACCCCATTAAAATAATTTCCTCGCGCATGGTGGTGCAGTGTGTAATTTGTTCACTCTCTTTAGCTTCAATCCATGGCCGGTGTTTTTCTCTTCCCTTAAGCAGTTTTTTTTTAATTCAGCCGCGTGTTCCGTCGGCCGAGGCGACGTGTGTGGCGGTTCGGTCGACGCGTAAGTGGAGACGGGGCATGGAATATCCCCTGGGGGGGGGGCGGCTCAGTTTTTTGCCCAACTGTTCCCTTTAACCCTTCCGACCATGTCGTTTGTCGTTTCGGTTCATCCGAAACTTTCGGTCGAGGTGTCTCCTCTGCGGGAAAGGGACCCTTGAAATACGAAATATCGCACACTGAGGGAGATGGGCGTGGGGGGGAGGGGAGAGGGGGGTGTCAACCCATGTTGACCTCTGAAAATTCGCAAATTTTGAAGATATAAAGTGGTTTCGCAACATGGGGGCAGTTGCAAAAATAGATGATCATTTTTCGGTGGAAGAGTCCATTGCCTACATACTAGCACGGGGGAGTAAGGGTATTTCCGTGTTAAGGTAGTCCGAGCAAGATAGATCCCTAGTCATAATAGAGACATTATTCGATATATACGTTTTAATTTCACACACTGCGGGACCCACGAATAAAATATTGCATTATTAATGGTGCAATAATATAGTTTTATACGACAGAAATTGTAAGTAAGTTGAATTAAAACATCTAAATAAGTCTTTAACTTGACTAATTTTTTTCGCGCGGTGCGTTTGAAACTCCTTCAAAACGGAAGGATTTTTGTGTTACCCAAGAACCTACTTCGGTAACAATACGATTTCAAATATAACTGAGAAAACATACAAAATACACGGTTAGTTTTTTTTACGACATCTAAGTGTTAGAAATACCTCATTTTGTAAATTATGCCTCTCTGAAGTGAATACACGTACCGTTTCCCATATAAAAGGGCTGATATTTTTTGACCAATATCTCTGAAAGTTATACGGTAAGGGGTTGAATTTCTGGTGTCATCAGAAGGGTGAGATATTTTTACTTAAAATGAGATAAAATTCATTGATTTCTAAGTAAAATGATATTGCGCTCAAACTACCTTAAATACCAGGGTTTCAAAGGTCGCGAATCTTCATTGACAACCAACTTCAAGATATTTGATATGTTATTCACATCATTTATCTCGATATAAATTGCTCCCAATATAATTTATTTATGTTAGCATCTCCTCTACGGGTTGCGAGCATCGTCAGGTCAGCATATTTTGGCCCAGCTTTGTTCGTACTTAAGGTGGTATGAGCGATTTTCTTTTATGTACTCATTTTTGTGTAGATTAACATACGTTTACTGATTAGTAATATGTATAGTTCATGAAAAATTGCATAGTACCCTTTTTCAAAGTACCACAGAACTAGCCGCGCAGTTACTTCAAGGGAGTCAGCCGCTAGCTAGATCACAGAATTTTATGAAATTTACAGGGGAAAAATCATTCGCCTGGACTGGTAATGGAACCCAGATCCCTCGATTTCGCGCCGAATGCTTTAAACAATTGAGCTACCCAGGCGTCCTCTTCCACTGTGAATCTCAAGGGTCTTTAAGGAGCAAGTTGTCCTCACAGGTACCGTGCATATGATGCCAGAGGTGTCCGTATGGGAGCGCTATGCGCCACAGTCCACGGGGTAAAGCCCAACTTTTAAAAGTAAGGGGTTTATTTTGGACACTTTCAAAGAACCACGGAACTAGTCGCGCAGTTACTTCAACGGAATCACCCGCTAGTGATCACACAATTGTGTGAAATTCACCGTGGAATAATCATTCGCCTGGACTGGGAATCGAACCCACATCCCTCGATTGCGCGAGTGATTTCACGACGCCTTATATTACTTGACATATAAGTATTTCAAACGAATTTGAGTATATTTGTGTAGATTTTCCCCATAAATGCGAAATCATACGTTTCATAATATTGTGACGATTGATGAACAAATTCAGAGAATCAAGCCCGGTAAAAAATAAATATTTTCATATTTGATTTGAGCTTAAATTTCGAATTTCGTCCCTGTAAACCCATGTCTTAACAATGCTTTAATTGAGGATAGAATTTGAAATGCTACTCGTGTGTTTCTGTTTGAAGTGTCCGCGGAGAGCAGGTATTTGTTCCATTTCTTCTTCCGGCATTCGGCCGCGTCGTTGTTTTTCTGACGTTTCTCCTCCTATCCTGGAGGCTTCTTCAGGTCGAAAATCTCCTATACTGGAGGCGTCTTCCATCAGAACGACGCCACCAAATCCCAGAAGTAGAAATGGAACGAATAACTCTTGCATAATGTAGATTATTTCATGCATGGTGAAATCCAACGTATAAAAGGATGTACAAAAGTGAAATGTTGTCCCAAGAGTTTTTTCGACTTATTCAAAAGTGATCATAATATGCATTCAATGACTCACGATAACTGCTTCAACCACTTTTAACTCTGCCCTGAAAAGTAGGGGTACTGTGTTACCATTCCTAAATTGGGCCCCTAAATAAAATTCCCTACATTAGAAATGCAGAGTTCTCTAGATTGTTGTATAGCAAGTACGAAGATTGTGTAATATAGTAACGGGTGAAATGTCATGCTCATATTGAATTTTTAACACTACTTCCTCACCAAGTGTTAGTACCTCGTACCACCATGTGGTTATTATATGGCGATCCTGAGGACTCATGTGCTGCTGGCACTTTGGGGACGTCCATTAATTACGTGAGGCGTTTAGGGGGGTAAGGGGGTCGAGCCGAATTTCACCCAATCTCACGTGGGAATGAGGGGGGGTCTCGGCAAATATTACGTAATTTTTTTCCGCAAGAAACAGAGTTAAATTGCGAGAAAACTGGGTTAAATTAAGTAAAACATGTTTCTCCACTTCAATATGGCTAAATCCTACACAATAATGTTTATCGCGGTTATGCGAACGCCACGATTGTTTATCCGCCACCGGCCAGCCAAACGCGCGGCTCGACGAATGCTGCGGCGTTCGAGCCGTTCTTAGTAGTCTTAAATAAAAATAACTAAGCAAATTATGTTTTTTTTAAATAAATACAAAGCAATCAAGCACAGAGTAACGTATTTACACTAAAAATACACATTTTGAAAAATCTTACGTGAGAAAATGGTGGGTGGGGGTGGGGGGTTGAGCCAAATCTCACGAAATTTCACCAATGGGGGAGGGGGGGTCGAAAATTCGCCAAAATCGCCTCACGTAATTAATGGACGCCCCCTTTCCCGTGCCCTCTCGCGTTCAATAGTCAGTCAGCCATGCTTGCAGCGTTGCCTGACATTTGCTTTTCTCTCCCTGCTGCTACTTATCCGACCCCTTCCACGCGAGTCCACGACGTCGATGAGTTGATAAATGAACTGACGTCAATGAGTCGATGAATTCACCGGTGTAGATGGGGCAATGAATCCATCCCCATTAGATGATAATTATTTGTGTTGCGTCGCCCGCCCGTACCTATCCCTACCTTTCCGTCGGCGATGAAGAATTCATCGACTTATCGAGGTCGGTGAGTTCATCGACTCATCGACGGCGATGACAATCATCGAAACCGAATCATCTCAATGATTTTTTTCATCGACCCTCGATGGGCAAATTCGTTCATCGCACAAGCCTATCAGTATCTCCTTAACGTAACGCTTCGCGGAGGCGAGGGCCATAATCTTTCGCTGCCTCTATACTCTTGCGTGCGTGCTCTTCTACATGCAATGGCGATATGCGCTTCGCCGTCGATCCAACGCGACGATCTTTGATATGTATGGCATCCGGCCCCCGATAGATGAGTTTTTTGTTCGCGCGCGTGTGGTGCTATTCTTGGCCTCTTGTGGCGAAAATGATTCATCTCAAGGCCGTATGGAAATTCATCTCCGCGTGTTGCGTAACATGCATAAGTGCTAGACACTGATTGATCATCCTTTTAGTTAGACGAAAGAACTTCCAATGGAAAGCGATCCATTGTATGATGTCGGTGGGGCGATTGGAGGCAGATTGACTTTCTATTAAAAAAAGATACGTCGTGTCCGTCGGCATTCGTGTTTTTTCATAGGAATTTCGCGGGATAAAAGTCCGTCCAACTTTCTAATGAGAGAGTAATCATCACAGTTACAATAGGGAAGGATATTATTTTAATAAGTATTGTGTAGTGAGAGATATCAGTTTTGCTAGGGTACCAAGAATTATATTGTGTTTTTACCCATCTCCGCCCACCGTAGTCATATGGCTACGCCCTGACGCGCCGAGTGAATGACTCTGTGGGAGGAACAGCGAACTTCATCGCAATCAGCTTGTCAACACTACATCGTTCAAGGTCACGATCACCAAAATATTTTGCATGAGCACTTGAGGTGACCATATGAGTAAAATAACATAAATTCGTCAAACTCGCCAACAAAAATTTTCCTGTGCAGAAAAAGTTCACGTAGTCGCCTACAACATCACGTGTTTTTACAATGCCAAGTGTATCCCGACCTGGTTAATGGTACCTATCGAATGGGAATGGAAATATTAAGTTCACATTAATCGTTGCCTATATCTGTGAAATTTGGCCGTCATGTTAAGTTATACATCAACGTCTATAATTACTGTCCAAATTCTCCGTTCTCTCCTTAAACCATGCGTTTAGTGAGTATGTTCCTCTGCCTATAACTCTGTAGCAACTTTATTTTTAACTCAGCTTTTTTATTGTAACTCTTGAAAATCCATAGGCCCTGGTTAAAATGGGACCTGAAAAACTTACTCATTAGCGTTTACCCATTTAACTAGACTATTGCAATTCGACGCATTAAAGCAACGGGGAATCGCATAGGCTGTCATGCAACGCTGTAAATGAATGATGAAAGCTAAATTTAGCGAATTGTTTTAGGGATTTTTGGAATTATTATAATTATTTGGGAAGTCAACCGATTAAGGTAGATTTCAATGGAAGAGAGCTTTCCAAGGGAAGTGAGCAATGAAGAGAGAGTGAGAGAATGGAAGATTCCTAAAGGTTTGTACTGGCACAGGCCCTTGTCTCATCGCACTGTTTTTCATCATCTCAGCCAGCGTCCACCCCCTCTTCATCCCGTCCCTAAAACCTATCCTATTTATTCCTTCCCCGTTAACCTCACATCCTCCCCTTTAGCACGGCTTTCAGTATCCCTTCGCCCTTCATTGCCTTACCCAACCCCCTACCTAGCCTCTTCCTAATCTCCTCCAGAGGTTTCCTCACCTCTTTATATTGGAATATCGTACTCGATATGATTCCACACTTATTGTTTTTAGCGACCCAGGTTTCGGTTATTATCGATTATTATTATTATCGATATCGATTCTGGCTTAACTTTGTGAAAATCCATTCTAAAGAATTCAAATGAGGTATGGTACTTATTTCACAGTTTTTTTTTCAGGTCGACCGGTTTCGTCACATAGGCGACATCATCACCTGATGATGTCGCCTATGTGACGAACTGTGAAAAAAGTACCATACCTCATTTGAATTCTTTCGGTATTATCGGTCATTTTCAGGATGAAAAAATGAATCTTACGTAGTGGCTTACTTAAGTTTAATCAATATGGAAGATTTACTCTTGATAACCCTCAATAGAACGTCTAATCCAGCTACGATCGCTTCTCCATGACGCGTTTTTTTTTGGATCGAAATCAGTATGTTTACGAAAACTGCGCAAACAAAATGTGTATGTTTTCATTTCCCATAGACCTCATGAGGTGGTACATAGGTGTGGTGTGTTGTCGAATGAAAATTGCCATTTTGTCGATAATATCTAACATTTTCGTCACTGTATCAATTGCTATATTCACCTAACATAATTCGGTTACTGATTAAGTCTTCTCGGGTTATCAGCCGAGTCAGGATGGCCATTACTACCAACGTTTCGATGGCCTTCTCGAAACGTTGACAGTAATGGCGATCCTGACCCGGCTGAGTACCCGAGAAGACTTCATCAGTGGTGTTCGCCGGTTAAAGACGAAATCCTTCATAATTCAATTCTTCGCCTAATCCTCAGTTACGCGCGTGACAGACAATTATTCCGGAAGGGGCACTCGGCTCACGTAAGCGGCGCGATTTTGTCCGCTGGGTTAAAGTTCTCGTCTCACGTTCTCCCGTTCACGGCTCACGTCACACGTTGACGTTGATTGTGTCCCAGCCTTAAGACAGTGTTTCATTTCCTCACCTCACCTACCATACCAAATTCTTCCTATTTCGTCTTCCATTCCGCCCTCCGTACCTTCTCCATCCTCCTCTACTCTCAAGGCTCAAACGTCTCCAACCTATTGCCGTCCTCTTTTTCTCCGAGTCCACGTTTCTGCCCCACACAACCCTACACTCCGTATTAAACTCTTCGCCAATATTTTCCTTGCGTCCTTGCATTCGGCCTCCGTGGTCACCACCTCCCATTGCCTGGACTAAACAAAATGTTGTGCAATTCCTTCTTTGGATCTGTTCGGTCTATAATGCTTGTAATAATATCTTTAAAATAATATGAACTTATTTTCTCCCCATAAAATGGTGCTTTGCAGATTTTCTTATTCATAAGAAAGCTCAATGGCTGTATGTACTCGTAGATATTCACTCACCATGTAAATATTTAAGTTATTCATGTTCATCCAAAAATTTAATCTTCGTTTTTTTCTAATTTTTTTCAATTTATTACGTCTGTAATTTCTATTGTTATCATAAAATTTTAATTCCCACACTAGTTTTGACTTTTATTACATACCTAAAAATTACCCTACTATATTAACGTCGATTAAATGAGCGTTCGCCGAGATAGTAGTAAGTCATGAAAAATGATAAATTAATCTAGAAATTAGCTTTTCCAATTAAAGAATGTTATCGCTTTCTACAAGTGGGTAGTACTAGTTGAGACACTGTTTGTTGATGAGTGGACTTTGGGTTTTTAGTTCTGTTAAGTCCTCGATTTACGTCGGAGATGCGTGTTGAAGAAGAGCGACGTAATTCGAAACAACGTAAAAGGGATCCAGATATACCGGACTACTTTAATCCAGCGATAAATCAAGGCGTTAATTTCAAAATTTGTTTTTTGCCTATATCCCGGAAAAAATAGCTATTGCAGACTGGGTGGGATGAGATGGGATGGGATGAGGATCAGTTTTCAAAAAACGCAAGCATATGCACATACACTCTATTTTATTAGAATTAAACAGGTAACAATTTTTCGACGAACCTTGTCAGCATGGACGTAACATCAGAACAGACGTAAATCGAAACGACGCTTACCGAGGATTTACTGTATGCCTTGCCTGAATGAGGATTGGAGCACTTATTTGTTCACATGGTAATCATGCCTTTAAATAAACTTTTTGAGCCTTTAAACTCATGCTGCGGTGACGTAATAGTTGTTTCTCCTCTGTTGTGTTCAGGCAATTCGTGGCCGAGATGTAAGAAGACTGATCACGAAACCGTTTTAGGGTTTGGTGCTATCCCGGAATATGATGTTGGTGAAGTCTCCACGGATCATCCATCAGGTGAGATAATTGCTGGATGAGGTATCGATGGCTACATCCGCCACGTCTTCCCTGTCCACGATGGCAGTTTTTGAACTGACATGCCCTAAGGGCGATGGCGAAGGTTAACGGCAAAACGTTGCCCAACTACTATCTCACCTGGTGGAAGACCCCTGAAGACTTCATCGAGGAAGCCGATTTTCCCCCAGATAGCGATCTTGGCGGTGCTATATGTGTTGTAAAACTTTCTTTCCCTCACAGTACATGCGTTAATGTATTGTGATCCTATTCTTGCGCCTTCTTTGAAATGTACTCCAAAGAACGTAATTTTACCCTGAAATATTTTAAAATTTGGACCTGGAAATTTGGAAATTCATTACGAAAAATACGAAAATATTCGCAGAAGAGTTTCCGTATCTGATGAGTATGCAGTAACGACCACTTGTTATTGATGTGTTATCATTGTGCACACACTACCCATTTAAAAATGCGTTTACGCTATTCGGACTCCAACTTGACAGCTTTGCGATGGATCCGTCAAACTCCTATCTGGCAATAGAAGAACTAGGATGGGAATTACTATCAGAACGCAGGTTAAAATTTAGGTTAAACCTTTTAAGTAAATTCGAAACAGAGTTGTTCACAGATGACGTTAGATATATATATTGAGAACCCCTGCGTATTATGCTAGGTTTGATCATATTAACAAGATTAGAGAGATAGATTGTCGTACCGATAGATTTAAAATGTCATTTTTCCCTCTTACTATAAGAGAGAACAATAGGCAGCGTAGCAAAGGGATAGGTAGGTGAAATATAGTTAGAGTAGTCTGTAGTGCATGATGCATGTAATAACAACAAATAATCCCTTCCTTATTATGTAGATACTAACCATCTAGCTCCATGTGACCCTATTATCTAGCATATCTCCCTTAAATATCCTACTTGCATGTCAATGGTGCATGTTTGGTGATCTTCACCCCCTGCCACACACCCTCGTGGTGGCTCGCAGGGTATCACGTAGATGTAGATGTAGGGGATCACAGATTTGAATCTTTATCAAGTTAAATGACTTTTTCTTGTCGCATTTCCACCACCTATTGTGATTTCGTAATTTTAATGATTATTTCAAATGTGTATTCTTAACTTAACTAGTATTACCTTTACTTAACTTTACCGGTATCTACCGAAACCCTGAAACACAAAAATGTAGGTTATCGGAATGATTGCCGTGAAGATCAAGGTTTTCTGTGGTGCTGCCCCTCGGACTCTTTCGCCATCAATATTCTTTTTACAACTGCCCACAGTCTTCAATCTGAAGGCCAATTTTGTCTGCGAGGGCAGGGTTCCTCGAGTGCCTCGAAAATTTAAACCTCAAGCCATGGTGCTGCGGCGGCGGCGTGTGAAATTCACGAATTTACGCACGGGGAAGGAGGGACCAGTTCCTTTCCCCGAGTGCCGCACCTGCGGTTTCTCGAAAATCGCACGCAGCTCACCCGTGTGGTCGTTTGCGTGTCCAAGGACACGACTCGGATTTGAACCGAGGACTCGTGTGTATGTGTTAGCCCACGCACGCCTTAAGGCGCGCTACCCACATGCGTTCATAACCCTTTTGTCACACCCACCGGTTGACCGCGGTGACCAGCCTTATTTGTCGTTTAGGTATTTTTTAAAAAAATATTGCCCTCGTAAATTTTCTCTGTAAAGTTTTCCGTTCGTGTCATACGAGAATTTGCGTCGTCCTTGCGGTTGCTCACGTCGAGTCGTGTGACCGTGATCGCCTCTGATCGTTAGCCCGGTACGAGTTGAGGAAAACCCATTCCCTTTCCTAATGACTCACAATCAGCTCCGTTGGGTGAAAGATTCTGAGCAGAGATAAGACGACATTTGCTCATTATATAAAACGAAATGATAGCATTTTCTGCCTTGTCTTTCCCCGCTGTCATCCTAGTTATTATTAATATATATTCAATCAAAGGTCCGTGGTTCGATTCCCGGTCCAGTCGAATTTTTTCTGCTTGGAATCGGCCATCTTTACATCTTCACACCACCATTGTGTTCGTAAATTTTATGTGTTCCTATCCACTTTCTTTCTACCTTTCTGTATGAACATTTATGTGAGTATTTGCCGCTGAGCGGTCTGAGTGAATGAACGAACGATAATATATTTTTTCAATGTATATAAAGCTACAAAACTGACTGACTGACTCATCAAAACTCCTGGGGCATTTCTAAACGAGCTAGGTGGGTGAACTTTTCAGGGTGGAGTTGGAATCATGTGTCGAGTTGGGAAAAAATCGAAAAAGTTAGCTTTCGATAGCTTTACATGGGGTTATATGGGAAACATTTTAGTGTGGACCTTTTTTATTTCGTTCGTTAAAATATGAAATAATTGAGCTACAAGAGTGATTCTTTCACAAATATGAGGCTGAATGTTTGAAGAATCTTATTCTTGCAATCGATTCTTTCCTACCTACCGTAAAACTGATATTTTGAAACTTTTATTTTGGATTTTAGAAATGTTTTCACTTTCGTTGCTATGGATATATTTCTCCATTGTCGCCGGGCCGAGTGTCGATTCGAGGTTTGGAACTCAGCGAGGCGGGCCAGTTTCAGGGGAGGGTTAGATTTATGTATCGATATTGTATAAAAGTAAAAAAAATCGATTAGGGTTCGAGTTATTGCAATCTATAGCTTTACATGTATGAGTTAGGTACACTAAGTGCATGTTATTTAGTCTTCTTTATACCATTTTTTTGCGCTGCTAACTACTGCTTATAATATCTTCAACTTTTTCCTGGCCTCTACCGTAGCTTTGATGGCCAATTTCAAACAGCCAAGCTTCATGAGTTTGTAGTTTTCATTAAAAAAACATGCAGTCCATGTAGATGATTGGAAGAGAAAAATTGAATATGAAAATTAGTATATTAAAAATCTCGATTCCGATCAAATTTATGTAGTAAAATTCTTCATGTGAGCTCTTATTAAGTATGCTGTGCTGAAATGAAATATCTAACGTAGAAGAGCGTCTTATATGCCGTCAAATGAGGTTATGATGATCTTCCAGTGGTTCCACGTTCGTTTCCGTATACTGATTATAGTATTTTGAAATGTCGTTAATTACCGGATAACATACAATATAAGTTTGTACTAGAACTGTCTGGTATCCATACCTCTTGGGACACGTATTTCATTTTCGAGAATTGTACTTTTCTTTGCATGCCTGTAGCACGCAGACTTGAGAGCTTTCATTGTTATTTTTCCTTATTTAAGGAGAATTATCATATAACACTTCCCCCCCTGCTTGCAAATTGCAGGCACCCACTTACTACTCTATCAGAAAAAGGCAATTTTTTACGGTAGTAAAATATTTTTTTCTTTTTTTCAAAGTCGAAGATAATTCAGTGTTCTTTCTCGATCCATCCATCATTTTGAAATGAGATAATCCTTAGTATTTTTTCCTAGATCCCAGTTGGCGTATAAAAAAAACTCGATTGATTCTCATTAATATGCTGTTCTCCGCGTTTTCGATCTCGAGGTATAATAAGTCTTCTCATACATGCTAGCGATGTTTTTTTATAGTGTAAACTTAAATGTTAGACAGTACTACCTATGTGATTAGCAAAATAAAATTACAAGAAAACAAAAACATTGAATGCTAGAATAACCCTTTAATGACGGGTGTAGATTGTACTCATTGTGTTTTTCAGTGATTTTCTGTGGTCCCGATTACTCCTTGCGTTATACATTAGGTCCACGTTTACTTTATATGTTACATTCGAATTGGATCCTTTGTTGGAATTGTGACCGTTTTAAAGTCGAGAGCTTCATAATTTTTCGCTTCGAGGTTTAAAGTCAACGGAAATGTTTGCGGGAATGTTATTTCATCTTAATCTGCTGGTTTTTCTTTTCGATTGTTTATCAACTGAAACAGATTTCGACTGTTTATCAGCTGTATTGCAGTTTTTTGTACAGCTCTCAGTCACAAAAACTCTTTTTGCTGTGACGGAATTGACCCCACGTTGCATTGCGGTCTGATCCAGAGATGAGATATCCTTTCGTCGAGTTTTTTTTTTTTTAATCCTCTGTTTGAACACGGTTTTAGAAAAATTCTACCTTCAAATATCGGAGCAGGTGTCCATCTATTCACTGAGTTCGCCTTGTGCAAGGAGGATGATGATTGTCAAACAGCTCACTTTGAAGTCTCGTAAATGTCTGCTCGCGGCTTAAGTTATTGTGTTGGTACCTTTTGGAGCTCGGTATATTTCGGCATATACAGCGGTTTGACATTCTGTGATAATCATCGTGTGTGAAGCGAATCAAATTGGATGTTTTGGAACCTTGAGAATTGATTTTTTTTCTGTGAGACTGATGGCTGGGGTGATGCGCGACCCAAAAAATTACGTTCTCATGTTACTCTCATGAAAGCATCGTTGGCCCCGTTGATTTTTTATGTACCTGCATGAGCAGACGGGAGGCGCATTTTTTATGGGACCGCGTCGAGACGCGCTATGTATATGGCTAACGGAGGAATATGTTTTTTTTTACCACGGTCTCTCCTGCGTATCCATTGCCTCAGGCCACCTGTGCCGTCAACCGAAGACTCTCTCCTCCCCTCTCGCTTTCATGCGCTTTGATTCAGTGGGTCAGGAGGAGATGGTTTGAAATGCGGTGGGCTCTTTCGGCGGCGGTAACCTTATGCCCAGCGGACCTCCTCAGTGCGTCGCGTCGCCTCGCTCACGGGGGAATAGGTACCGCCTCGGTCGGGTTGGGTGGGTACACCAACGTCGCGTGATTTATCGTCCGAGGTGGTCGGAGCTTCCTTCCCTCACCGTGGAGAAGGCCTTCACCCACGTCGCCTTCCCTTTACAAGGTCGCCTTGAGGTTCGTCTCGGCATGCGAAGACGAGGAGCCGCGTGAACTTCCTTGAGGCTTTTCATGTTCTGCACAAGAAAAATGAATGTACAGGGTGGGGAACGTCTGGGAAAACCTGGAATTGTCTGAGAATTTTGAATTTCTGGAAAAGTCAGGGAATTCTCGTAAAGTCAGGGAGAAACTTGGATAGGAATCCTCGTTATTTTTTTTACCATTGCGTTTGTCGACCAGTCTTTCCCGCCCTTTATTTCACCAACTAAAACTAAAGTCCTTCGCTGACGTGCATGGAATAAGCCCCATTAATTCGTAGAATATTCAGTTGTGAATCTTATTAGTTGTGAGCTTAGTTATTTAGTTGTTAATCAGATGTACAATGTATCCATTTTGTATATCCTCGTTGCGATATTTTCCTAGTAGTATTAAAAATCATGATCACAATATATTACGCTCATCACAAGGAATCCGATGCTATGTTGTTCGGAAAAATTTACCTCACGTTTATCTTTTATCTTCCTAAACTCAGGTAAAGAGGTAGCTGGAGCACACTTGCTTATAGTAAATACATGCTTGTAGTTCTAAAAAATCGGACCATGATTAGAAAGTTTAAAAAATTTAAAGCTGCTGCAGAAAATTTGATTCATCCGAAAAAAAATATTCCATTAATAGGTGAACTTTTGTTGATCTGTCTGGGCAGTCGGGAAATCCATCAGGGAAAGTCATGGAAAAGTCAGGGAATTTAAAAATTGGATATTAGTAGCCATCCTGGTGTACAATTTGTGCAAGAAGGATGGGAAACCCTTACGTTTTTGGGAAATAAGGCACTGGCTTTCCTCCTAGTTAACCAGATGCACCCCACGATTATATTCGCCTTATCCTGATTTAGCCCTCTTCTCTCTTTGCTAAGCATTCAAAGTGCGGACAGAGTCCACCAGTATAGTTGGCTTAAGCTGTATTATTTGCAGAATTTTCCGGTCAAAGAGGAATAAATCCCTGTGGAAATGAATAGACTGATAACTCTTTCGCTTACAAACTTGTTGAAGTATGTAAGAAATGATGTTTCAGGCGGTTGGAGCGAATTTTGTTCATGAACAGACTTGCGTGAAAATTTGCATGATTGGATTTTGGGATTGGGTTATTATTTGGCAATCGAATGCCATTTTTTACGCGTGACCTTTGACGCATGACACATCCATTAAATAATAAGATTACTTACGCTCAGTTTTGAATATAAACGTGAAATAAAACACTTCTTATCGTTACAACCTTTAACAAAATATGTCGAGGCATTGTAACGCCGCGCTCCTTGAGTTATTGTTTGTGTGTTTTAATGTTTGATAATTTTATTGTTTATTATGTGTGTTTTCTCTTATTTCTTATTTTTGTGTTGTAATGTTTAATTTTTATTATTTTGTGTGGTCGTTGTTGGTTGTGAGGGAGTTGTTGAATTTTGAAAAGGGGATTGATGGAGAGGAGAGAGAGAGGAGATAGGAGGTGTACCGGAAATTTGAAAATAAAGCGCTACCAAAAGAAAACACCAAGGCGTTACAGTATCAGTCCGAGTACAAAACAACATGTTGCACTATATTTTTTATAAATTTCGAATACCGTATCGAAACCTCTAATAAAAGCTTGCCCTTATGAATGGAAAAAAATATAATTTTTGTAAGCATTGCGCTCTCAATGACCCGCGAGTAATCCTCCAGCCACCTTGGCATCGAAATTTCTTCTTCTCCGTGTGACGAAAACGCACTCCGAAAGTCTTTCCGCCCCATTTTGTTACACCCTGTAATATGTGTTCATCACGGCACTGATTGCCCGGCAAAGGAGAGGCTGACACGAAAAATTGTTCCTCTCAGGCGTGCTGTAGACGTTCCTCTTTAAAATTGGCCATGCGTAAGCAATTAAGGGAAAAAGAAGTTTTCGTGGTTTTTGGCCGGATTTTTTCGCATTCCAGGCCAATTGATCTCTGTCCACCCCTCCTCTATTCCCAAATGACGTCTTTCCCTCGCATTCTAAATGGCAGAAATGATCTCAGCTGTAAGTCGCATCCTCATTTATCATTATTATCCTCAAAATACAGGCGCCACCCTTGCTCCCCCCTTGTTGTTGTTGGCAAGTATATATGGGGCAAATGCCAGCCGCTCTGTCGGAAACTGAATGGCAAAGCTAATGAGTTTCGGTCCATTTCATTAAATCTTGCCCTTTGTCGCAATTGGTGCGTTACGTTCGGTGCGTAATGTTTCCTCATTAGGCGATTGTTACCACGCGCTTCTGTTCTGCGATAATTTTTGTTTTTAATAAATTTCTCCATCACTGTCGTGATCAGCAATCGGCTTCTCTGTTCTTTTAATCTTAACCACTCTTTGCGTGAGTTCTTTAGCATTGCGAGCGTGAATGTACTGATGGAATTGTTCAATCGCCGATTGCCTTTGTCAATGCCGCGCCTGTGAGAGTCCGGTCGTCGTCTACGCACGTCAATTTTCAGTGCCGGGCTAAGAAGCTATTATTTTTTAGGAGAAAGGGTGTTGAGATTCAAACTGGCTCACCTTGGATTGTCTTTTGTACGTAATTACAACCCCATGAGTTTGGACTCCCCATCATGAGTCTGTACTCTGTAATTAGTCGTATTCCGTGACCATTCCCCTCGTAGGCCTTTCTTTGACGTAAATTATGCGACTTTCATTCCGTGTCGTGGAGTTGAAAGACAGTGAGAGAAAAAGGATTCTGTGTTTGAATAATCACCCGAAGAATTCGTGGTCGCCTGGAACTTTCCAGTGAGTTTGAATTTATGTTTCTCTACGGAAAAAATAAGCATTTCAACATCATTAATCTACCCTCGTTTTAAATAGGACTTCATGCTACATTCTTATCTGGCAGATCATTTTCTGTGTTTTGCGATAGCTTAATTATTTTTCGTTAGATGAACTAGGATGTTGTTGGTTATGTATTTCAGGTGAAATTAACTTCTGTCCAGATAGCGGCCAAGTGAGAATGGATATTGCCGTGAAAAATCTCTGCCACTGCCGGGATTCGGACCCAAGCTTGAGGGCTCGGAGACCGTCATTCTGTCCATCCTGCCCACCCGATTGCCCTCTAGATGGTTTTAAAGCCTTTTTCTTTGTTTATAAAGTAGAGCGCAGAGTGCTATAATGCTTTTCTGGGTCGATAATGTTTTTGATTCTCTAATTCAGATCTGCACTTGTAGTTCCCGAAGTATGGTGAGATCTGACTGCTGAGTTATGGAAAGGGTAGGATGGTATTTTTTTATCACCTGAAGCCACTCTTTCTATTTAAGTATATCCAATTTCTCTTCCTGTTCCCACGGGCGGCGTTTAATTACTCTTTTTATTGTATCCACGATTTCCTTCTTGAGTCGTTCGCAATTTTGTGCATAAATTCTCCTTCTTCTTAGTGGAATCTGTCTTATGACAAGTTTCAACTGGACATCGCAATCGGTCCTGAGCATTTTCTTTCATTTCCCTGTAACTGCGGCCATTTTTTATGTCGTCGAGCATTCCCATTCTTCCTCTTCCCGTTCCTCGCTTTCCTTCAATTTCTCCCTCAATAATTCTTCTAAAAAGACAATTTTGGCGTAATATATTTCCCATCCAAGCTGCCTTCCCCTTTTTTATTTCCCTCAACAGTTTTCTTTCTTTCCTACTGTCATTAGTACTTCCTCATTTCACATTCCATCCGTCCACTTCACCTTAAACATTTTCCTCCACATCCACATTTCGAAACTTTCTTGGTACTTTTCATCTTTCTTTTTGACTGTCCATGTTTCGCTTCCATATGTTCCTCGCATAAATTATCCGATGTAAAAATATGAGGAACTGGGGCATATCGATGGCAAGAGTATATATTTAATGAACTTCGTTCTGACTTACAATTTTAAAGACATGAATAGAAGGATAATTAAATTGTCAAATACCTATTAAATTTATGTTAAAGATTACTTAACCCTTTAGTCCCCACTTGTGTATTTTATCCATTCATGCTGCCGTGTGCGCCAAATGATTCTGAATTCACTTTGACCCGCCCGAAGATGATCATTTATCGCAAACAATTTAGACTGCTGTCGCCTCACAAATATTCTCCGGCTCGTATCAATGTCACTTTTGAATTCCAGATCCGTCCGCTCGCGGAGCAATTGTCCGCTACGGGGCGACCGCTGTCCACCCTTTCCTTCCCTCCATCCCCCGCGTTATGATGGAGCGCCTCTCCCTTAATTCGTCGGAATTAGTCTTCCCCATTTGAGCGAGTTGTATCGCTCGAAATTTTTTGAACTTCACCGACCCCGCTCAAAAAAAAAACACCCTCTGAAACAGTTTGTTCGCATACCCCATTCTACATGCTCTGTCTGAAATAGATCTACTACTTTGGATACAGGTTTGGTAGTTGTGTTAATTGCGAGAGGAAGCGTAGGGAAACTAATGGCAATATCCGTTTAGTGGCAAAGAAATCGATCATTTATGAAACGGGAAAAAGGTGGAGCGTAGCATAAGTCTGGCGTTCAGCATTTGACGCAGTACTCAGCATGGTAATTTTTAACTATGAGGTGTTCATCTAGAGAGTAAGTTCCGTTCGACAGGTCAAATAAAACAAGTGCGTATTTTGAAAAAAATATATTTATTGCGAAAGCACTTTCAGACCCTAAACCATTTTTCTACTTAGCTTCCACTATTTTGTGGGCGCTTTTCACATTGCGGCACCAGCTTTTGTATCCCCTATTTATAAAACGTTGCCGCAAATGATGTCAACCAAGTAACAGCATGCTTTTTTCAAACATTGCATGTAACAAATGATGTGGTACGAAGTCACTCGCACGGGTGCATATACACCAGGGTTGAAATTCGCTGTGAAAAAAATCATTTGACTTGACCGGGATTCGAACCCGGTTCTCCCGATTGCCGGTCAGGTGTGTTAGCCAGTTACACCACCAAGCCATCTTCCTTCAAGGCGAATTTCGAGGGTCCGGGTTCGAATCCCGGTCAAATTATTTTTTCATAGCGAATTTCAACCCTGGTGTATATGCACCCTTGCGAGTGACTTCGTACCACATCATTTGTTAAATGCAATGTTTGGAAATTTGTCAATTTCGTCGTTTTAATAACGACAATGTTGGGTTTATCCACCGCGACAGCGGCTTTGTAAGCACGACTTCGTCTCATGTGCTACAATGTAGACTTGAGGCCTGAACATCTAGTTCGCATAAACCCCCCTCAAAATTCGCCTTGAAGGAAGATGGCTTGGTGGTGTAACTGGCTAACACACCTGACCGGCAATTGTGAGACCCGGGTTCGAATCCCGGTCAAGTCAAATGATTTTTTCGTAGCGAATTTCAACCTTGGTGTAACAGCATGCTCTTTGATCTCGTCGTCATTGTTGAACATCTTGCGACCAAGACTCATTTTCAGGTACAAAACTGATGGAAGTCACTACTTAGGAGCGAGGTTCGGCCCCAATAGAGGGTGATAGAAAGGTTCCCAATCAAAGTTCTGTGAAGGTTACTGCGTCTCATGCGCAATGTGAGGGCGGCAATTGTCACGAATCAAAACAATAACGCTGAAAAGCACGCCTCGGCGGCAGGATTTTCAGTTTTCTTCGCCAGTTCAAGCAAGCATCAGGAAGCGCACACAAAAATCAGCTTACTCATAATGGCGTCAACTCCTCCTTGATAGGTCAATGTATGTACCGCACATGTGCGTAACTGTTTTCGCTGCGCTGCGGTGGCAAGAAATACAAATACTTTCTGGATGTACCTCGTAATTCAGATGTTCCATTCAGTTTCAAAGCCGATTTTGATTGCATATACAAAACATGGTTCTTCAGCAACGAAATTTTCCCAGAGTAAACTTCTAACGGCATCTCTAAAGACACCCGACCCGTGGATTTCGAGTAATGGAAATGAACCGACCCCTGCCACATATCTAATTTCTGCTTGCCATTAACTACTCTGTGGCTGTAGATGTTTTAGACTGTTAGTCCTGCGGTACTATGTATCATCAAGTAGTTTATTGAGGGAATATTCATGGCGTTGATCTTCAATTTCTCTCGAACATATTTTAAATATTCCGTGGGTGAAATCATGTTCAATTTTTGGCGCAATATTGTACTATTTTTTAAATTTTACTTCTCCTTAAAAAAATCCCTTAACGACTCACAGAGAACAAAAAATTGGTGAAAAACGTATTTTCAGAGTTTTTTTTACATCACCAATGGAATATGATCATATTTTCTGCTGCCCAGGGTTGTAGAAACCCGCTGAGGAGGGACTCGAGGATTGACCTACGGGGACTACCCCGCTGGTCGGCTGGGAGAAATAACTTGATGTGTGGGTTTGGGAATTACTATGACATTTCTCATTCCTTATAGTATTTCAGTTCTAAAATACTTTGCAAACCCAGTTTAGAGCCATAGTTTATCCATATTCAAGCAATCCTTTGTTTATATGGGGACAAAAGTTTATAGTATGTTGCCTGAAACTATAAAAAATACGAAATGTTGTTAAGTATTTCTACAGCTGGCTTAGTTTTAAATATTGGCTGAGGAATATATTGTTAAATTTTTCTAAAATATCATACATTATTCTTTTCTTAAACTTAGTGCTGTTTTGCAAATTTCTCTATCATTACTCTATCATTACTGTATCATTAATAATATGACTATTTTATGATGTGGTGTTATCGACGAATGCTGGGAATCAGTTGGGTGGACGGAGTTAAAGATCAAGAGGTGTTCAAGAGAGTTAGAGAGAAGGGGGATGAACTATGGAAGAGTAGTGTGAGAAGAAGAGCAGAATTGGTGGGACATATAATTGAGAGGCGAGAGTCTAGTAAAGCGTGCGTTGGAGGGAATGGTGGAGGGGGTACGATACGGAGGGAGAGGCCAAGGGAACAATATCTGGCGCAAGTGAGGGAGGATGCCGGGGCAACATCCCACGAAGAAATGAAAAGGAAAGCCCAGAAAAGATGTGAATGGAGGTGTATATTCAAACCAATCTAAGGAATGATATTTGCAAGAAGAGATGATGCATAAGATGATTATGTAAAATATTATGTACCTTATCATGTTATATGTTAGAAATATACAAATCTTCAATGAGGGGTGCCTCAGCACAGGTATTTCTCAGAGGCAATCTAGCTTTCCTGTGGATGGAATGTAAATTCAACGTTTCAAGTTGTTGTTGTTGGAAGCAATAAATTTACTTACTTCACTTCAAAATTTCTCCTAAGTGGGAAAAATTTCTGCTTTTAATAACTGCTGCGCACTTTGTCTTCCGTCTGTATGGGTGTGCTTGCGTGCGACCTAACCCCGTGCGTCCTGTCGTACCGAGGAAGGGAGTGATGATGGCGGGGTGAGAGTTTTATTTTTTGGCTGGTGGGTGGAGATTCTCTTGTCCTTCTGTTCAAATTACGGAGTCAGTGGACCGTAATACGTGCGGCGAGGACAAATGGAGCGAGGTCGCTCAGTACGTACATGCACACTCGGAAGAGGGCGCATAATTCTTGATGACCCGACTAATGATCCGCTCTCAAACGATGTTTTCCAACCTTTACCTCATTTCCCTTCTTACTGTCTTCTCTCCCACTCCCCTCTTCCTCCTTTATACACTCTTCTGGCCGAAGAGAAAAGAGATGTAATGTCTGCCAACTCCGCTGGGTCAACGTAATGAAAGTGATGGCAGGGCCTGCTGTGGTAGTTAAAAATGATGGAAGTTGTCTACGCATTGGCTCCGAAACCGGGGAGTAAGATTGTATTAAATCGTGAACACCTTATGTGTGATACAAAAATTTATTCGATTGACCCCTGGGGGGGCTATTCTGATTCTACATACGCTGTCATAACGCGGTTATATAATAGCGTTTGCTGTCGCTAGCGAAGCGCCGCGCGTGATTCTGTTTCTGCCGGCGTCGCGACCATTGCAACAATACGATAAATTAGCGTTGCATAAGCTAAAATGGCGCGAGGTCCGAAAAACATATTTGCATTATGGCGGTGCTACTCTCTATTTTACCGTATGGTCGCGGCACGATGGCGTTATGAAGAAACAGAATCGCATCGCATAAGGTGTTTCAAGACCATCACGACCAACTTAAACTCTTAAGCTGCTATCTTCGGGTCTTTTTTACCCGACGATGAGACGACCGGTCGAAAAGACGATCCGTCTTTTTTGAACTTGTTCTTTTTTTGTTGACGTGAAACGGCCACTCGCAGCAACCTTGGCTACAATGTAATCCTAGGGTAGAGGGGGAGCAGGCCAGTTGAACTGTAGACAGTGCGGGTGACGGTTGTTGTCTACGATCAATTCGATAAAAAACGGGTCAAAAAAGACCCGAAGATAGTGTGTACGTGGCAAAAAACACTTCAGTAGTTAAGGGTTAATATGCTCAATCCTTTATTCACGTCAACGTTCTTGCTTTCTCTGGCTCTCAATCCAATTGCTTATATGGGCTGTGAGTTTCGAGTAACATCAGCTCATTTAGATCAAACGTTATTTGGATCAAAAACACTGCTAAACGCTGTTTGAACTGCGAAAGTGAACCACTCAGAATATCTACCACGCTTGCTACCATGTTACTCTACCGCTCTGTACTGTATTAATGCTGCGAAGTTGGTAAAATATTTTCGTATTCTTGAAATAGGACTCCTTGAATTTTATGTATATAAAATACGAGAAGATGGTGAGATTCCATTCTGGCGACGCAAAGTGGAAGTGCATTACTGCTCAATCGAATTATGTTTGTAACTTTTCGGAATTTGTGGAACAGTATGTCTGATTCATAAAATATTTGGACTATTTAAATTCTTAGGTCTCTGATTACGCTCAAAATTGGCATTGGGAAATCAAATTACCTCCATCGTTACATACCAGAACAGATATGTGGAAAAAGTAACGTGTTTCATGCGAATAAATATTTAAAAAATAGCACGCTTTATCTTGTGGAACCACATAGCGATGAGAAAAAACTTAAATCAGAAATGATAAGCAGTTATTTATTGCAACCGATCCAGGATTGAACTTCAATTATTCATATAAAGGCGACGATAGGTCAGCCCTTTATATGCCATACACAAATTTTGTACATGATGCGCTCGATATGGCCTCTTGCCGCCTTAAAAATGGCCGTGTGAAGTCTAATCCTGGGTTGATTTAAGTGAATTGCAGTCAAATTTTACTGAGTGAATTTTATTTCAGTGTTTTTGCGATTTTAAAATTTTTACAATTTTTCCAAAAAAATCGTGTTGAATTGTTTTTTTTTCTAATTTAGGAGCAGAGTGCTCCTTTTCTTTGTCGGCCATCGTTGCCTTTGAAAAAAGCTGTGCGTTTCTCAATGACTAAAATAGTTCTTTCTATGCATTGCTTTAAATTGTCTTTCTTCAGATTCCTAATTTTCGTTCTTCTATTCATTTTTTAGGTGACGTTTCTCAAATACTGCATAGCAGAAGGCGACTGAATCTTTTTCTAAAAATTTTCACATTTAAGGTGAATTTTATGAGGAGATTTTTAGAAACTCAAATTTCCTAATCTGAAAGAGTACTTTTCCATCTCATTGCATCAATACGTTTAAAAAAATGATTTTAGAATTTTACTATATTTATGCTGCGAAGTAGGGTCGAATGGGGTGCTCTGAAAACTTCCCCTTATTTAGTTGTTTTTCTCGTGAAGGCTTGCCGTCATACCTTAATCCAAGATCCTACTGCGTCTTAAGAGGATGTGTTTCTTTACAAATGTTTTTAAAATTAGTCTTCGCCGTTATCCCCTCCCACTCGTATTTCTCCCCCCACCCTCCGCGGAGGTCGAGGAAGCCGTCATGCTTTCGGCAAATCGTGCGGACTTGGTGAATAAAACGCACATCGGACACGGTGGCTATTCCCCGCGATGACCGCACCGTGGAGCAATTCTGAGGTCACCTCTTGGTCCCTCGTTTGTCTCCAAAGCTTTTAAATGCGCTCATCCCAGAGGGTCATTGGGTCGTTTGGTGCTGGGCGTGGTGACGACGTCGGGTGATGTTGATGAAGAGATTGGAATCCCAGAGGGCGTTTAAAGAGTGGGGGAATGTGGGTGAAAAAAAGAGAATCAGATGATTTGGACGACGAACCCAGCGCCGACAGTAAATTGTCCTCTCTCAACGACGGCAACGGGGTGTCGAATGAAGTCACACCATCTGGGCGTTATCGTTATTAATACGTTAGTACACGTTGGCAATTTGCCCTTGTGTTTTTAATTCGTTTGACTGTTCTACCAGCCGGTGGGTAGGTTTTTGGACAATCTTTATCCTAACATTCCAAGTTTCTGGTACATCTACATCTACATGCTACCTCGCGAGCCGCCGCATGGGCCTGTGGCATGGGGTGGTAGGTCACCAGCCGTGTAAAGGTGTAACATTTTTGGAGGTGAAATGGTGACATGTACTATGGAAGTGTATTTAGAGGAGATCAGTGTTTACTGTGGTCGCTTATTGTGCGCGGAAAGAACGAGTTTTTGCACCTATCTGTTCGGCAGAGTATCACTCTTGTTTTATCGCATCTGTCAGACCTAGAAATGTAGTGATACGTCACGATAATATTCTCTGTGCCGCTCTGAAACACACAAGCTCTTAATTTCTCATGCAGCCGAAGCCTAGCGTGTAGCCTCCGAGTCTCTAGGGGCTCCCACCTTAACCATTCTAACAGTTGTGTCCAACACCGTCCCTTTTGCCCTCCTATTGATGTTCTGCCATTAGATTCCTCTTTTAATTCCTCAGATTGTCTTCCTCTTTCTAATTCATCCTGAATACCTATCTATCCTCTTCCTTCCTCTTCCTTGCTTACCCATTGTACGTGATTAAGATTCCGAAGGATCCGGTGGATTCCGATGATGAGAACTCAAATTTTTATTATATGATTTACATAATAACAGAGCAACTCCAATGACGAGGGGTACGCAACTTCAGAAACAAGGGTACACCGCATTTCCATTTCTGCCATTTCTATCCATTTCTAACCATTTCCATCCATTTATGTCCATTTCCGACCATTTCTGTCCATTTCTGTCAATTTCTATCCATTTCTGTCCATTTCTATCCATTTTGTCCATTTTTATCAATTTGTAACCATTTCTGTCCATTTCTATCCATTTCTAACCATTTCTGTCCATTTCTATCCATTTCTGTCCATTTTTATCAATTTATAACCATTTCTGTCCATTTCTAACCATTTATTTCCATTTATATCCATTTCTGTCTATTTCTAACCATTTCTGTCCATATCTGTCCATTTCTATCCATTTCTAACCATTTATTTCCATGTATATCCATTTCTGTCCATTTATGTCCATTTCGCAAACATTTGTCAACAAGCGTACACTATTTCTCTGAGTTGCATACCCCTCGTCCAATGATAAACAACTTTCCAGGCCGAAGTCTCACTGCTGACTGACTAGGAGACAAGATACCGGAACGCGTGGCTATTGAAACAGAAAAATTTGACTTCCTTAGTCACAAGAAACACGAGAATCACAAAATACACTTTCTAGGCGAAAATTCGTATTGAAATAAGTCTTCCTAAACACCTATTTTTTCCCCTCTATTACCCTCTTCAACATTCCCTCTCCTCTAAAAACCTCCTCCATACATTTCTTCTAAATTCTCCGGAACTTTCCGTCCTTCTCCAAACCCACATCTCAAACGCCTGAAGTCCACGTACTTCCTCCCTTCGCAATGACCAAATCCCCGACCCATGCAACGAATCGAATTTCTCCTCCTAAGAATTTCCTCATATTAGAGTTCTCTTTAGGCTTTTCTCTACATCTCTACTCGGACACCCCTCATCAATGCCCTCCTCTTTGAAGATTCTTCTTTAGCCTTAGCAATTCTACACCTGTTGTCCCTATCACTGAACCCATTCTCTTACGCAATACTACCCAGGCATGTAAACTGCTCAACTTGCACTGTTTGTGGGCTCCCACCCTTTTTTCAGGCTCGGCTTCCTTCTTTTAAAGAATTATTAATTTCGTATCCTTATGGTACATCTTTACCGCCTAACTTCTGCTCTGCATCTCATCAGTGACTGCAAGGCATTCATCAATGACCGCAACCCCATGGCTGACTGACGAGCCAATGCTTGATATTCTGCAAATTTTATTGAATTTGTCATTTCCCCTCCTACCTTCATTCATATCTCCGTCTCTCCCTATACCTCCCATACAATATATAACTAGTATGAAGATTTGGTACTGCTCTCTGATGGTGCTTCACAAAGGAAGAGGTGTGATTAGCCGCAAGCCTCCATATTATATAAAGATGTTAAAATGTATAGGCTGAAATAATTGCATGGTTACTCCGATAGCGGTGGATGCGGTATTTATCTGTGCAATGATGTGTGTTGCTACAGAGGGTAGATAGAGAGGTCATTGCGTCATCAAACTGTAGCCTGGCAACCGGAATAACAGCCATATTGGTTATCCCTGTTCTTTCCTTACTTTCCTTTGGATTGCACGACAGAAGGGACGAATTAGCGAATGTAAGGGAAGATTATCCAACATCTGCATCATCGATATTCCTGACAAGTAAATCTAGAAACGTATACTGGGTACTTTGTGCTATAGATTCTTTTAGTTATAACCATAATTTTCGCCGGAAACGCGGTTTATTATTGATTTAAATTAATAAACAATATATATCAAGATCTAGGACAAAGAAAGCGAAGTTTGTGATTAAAGTTGGAGGATACAAACTAGAGCAAGTAGAACAGTTTAGTTACTTAGGTAGCACGCTAGAGGAAAACGGGCATAGTAGCAAAGACATACGGAAGAGAATAGCGCTAGCTAAGGAGGCGTAATAGAAGAGAGTTGATGACGGGGACAATGGGTAAGGATGTGAAGAAGAGGCTGGTGAAGAGCTAGATATGGGGCGTAGCGTTGTATGGGGCAGAAACGTGGAACCTCAGAAAGGAGGACGAGAATAGGCTGCAAGCTTTTGAGATGTGGGTGTGGAGAAGGTTAGGTGGACGGAAAGGAAGACTAACGAGGAAGGTCTTGAGAAAGAAGAAGGAGAAAAAGAAGGAAGAAGGGAAAGAAGAAAAGAAGGTCTTGAAGGGCGAGGAAAGGAAACTTTTGAATGAAATCCGGGATAGATAGGGAAGATGGCTGAAGGATGTAATATAGGGTGATGGGCTGCTGAAGAGTAAGATAGAGGGAAGGATGCTGGGCAAGAGGGGAAGGGGAAGAAAGAGAAATGGTTTCATAGTCGGGATGAAGAAGGGTAGATCTTATGCAGAGGCGAAAAAGGATATACTTGAGGGAGATAGGCCCCTGTGTGTGTAAATGTGTATTATAACCCATCAAACTTGTGAAATGTTTTGGAGTCTTTTATTATGCGTGGCTTCAGTGCGGAAGTGAATGCCCTAGGGAAGTAAACAAAATAAATATTAATTGTTTCTCGACACTAATCGTCCTCTTAGAACGTACAAAAAATACAATGTGGCAATGGAGCTCATGCATTACATATTAAATAATTTTGAAAAAGTGGGAACATTTTAAATGGCAAATGCATACATACATACCAATCACGCCTTTCCCTTCCGGGGTAGGCACAGTCACAAGGTTTCTCTTATAATTACATATTTGTACACCTATAACTCCTAACACAGCTTCAATAATTTCCTCCATACTGACCTATCCTTGCAAACCTCTTTTGCCTCTTTTACCCACATCATACACTGCTTAATACACGCCCTCCTGTTTTTAAGACTCCTAATATTCCTCCTCCTAAGAATTTCCTCAACCACATTCAACCACGACTTTCTCGGCCTACCTCTACCTCTCGCACCATTCATTTCATCTTATATATTTGTTTCGTTATTCGACTCTCGTCCATTTTCTCAACATAGCCAAACTAACGAAGCGCACTCCTTTCGTATATACCCATTACTGGAGCATGTAACCCACATTCATTCATGACCCACTCATTCCTGACCCTATCCACCCTACTTTTGTCGCAAACACTCCTCAGATAACTCATACCCACGGCGTTTAGTCTACTCTTGCGTCTATCCTGACATACCCATGTTTCACTACCATACAACAAAGCGGGAAGAAGTACACTTTTGTACACGGCGATTTCCGCCTCCTTAGACATTCCTGGATATGCTCCACATGCTACCTACCACTTTCCTTCCAGCATTCGCACGTCTCTTTATCTCCTCATTTTTTTTCATAGAAAAACAATAAATTTTCACACAATGTTTGATGTGATGAATATTTCTTAATGTTCCTTTTCTAGGACATAAAATGGTGCAAAAGTTTTTTCTTATAAAATACACAGTGAGGTGGAATCTTTTATATCCTCAGGAATACTGTTCTAGTACTTTGCCTAAGCAGCACGAAGCGATCATTGGTAAGTGGTCGTTCTATGATGAGGGGTGATTCAATAGTCGGGAGCCATTCTGGTTTTTACATTTGACTTCGTCTCCGTGACGGGAAAAATTTCAACAAATACCCACATCGCTCATCTTTGAAAAGACCCAAAAATACAGAAACGTCCCAAGTGTATATATATTCTTCGAGTTTTGACCTTCAGCCATGCAAGGCTAGTAAAATAAGGGGGAATACGATAATCTTTTTTTAGGTTAAAGACAAATCTTCCGCATATATTTAATGGCTGTTGAAGATTTGGATTGAGTTCCTCATTCAGTGCGTTACCGTTATTTTGTGAGACAATTGCATTGTATTCCTTTTCACTCTTTCAATATTGATTTAATGACATGCATATGCGTATTAAGTGTTGCTAGGATATTATCGAGGCACCTATTTGCGATAACTCTCTTCGATAACTCTTATGGCAACATTTAATCGCAACACAGTGTTTTGGTGGTGTCCGTACGTGTGTTCTGAATTGGTTCTTATCAGTCCAATTTGAGTAAACACCGATAAGATAGGAATATATTTTTTTGTCCTCCTGTAAACTCGTTCACGTGGAGGGCTGACGCATCTGCATATTTAGATTTGTTTTTTTAGCTATAGGAAACAATTTTATGCTCTTCCAACATGCATTCTTTTGCGGAAGATACTTCATTGCTGGCTTTTTCTCAGAGGCTGGAGTTTCTCAGAAAAAAATTGACGCGTGGTAGACCTCGATTCGTCTTCAATTGAGAGAGACAGGAATTCTTTCTCCCCACAATTTTTGCCCTACGTTGTGTGTTCACTCTACAGTGGCGAGGACGTTGACCTAAGTCTGTGACTGTTTCTCATCCCTGAATACATCTACTGATGTCGAGGGTAGCCTTTTTAGTTCCTTCTTTATTGTTAGTTCGCAGGTTTTACGCGGCGTTGATCAAATGATTTCAACATTTCTCGGGTTGCATCCGCGTCAGTTGTCATTCAGCACAACAGTTTCGCGACCCTCAGCCATCCTTCACCTGAGGACGCCAGCAGAAAGCTGGCGAAACTGATGTGCTGAATGACAACTGACGCGGATGCAACCCGAGAAATGTTGAAATCGTTCCTTCTTTATTTCCCGGAAGGCTGCCTCATTGATTTGATTCCTTTATTCCTTATTTCTTTTCACAATTAAACGGTGAGATTACATGATTTTAATTTCTAGAATGAATTAAATATGGTAAGAAAATGTTTTTTGTATCTAATTCAAATGCCATAAATACGAAACTCGGCCCATAAAAAGCGAATTCAGCACGGGAATGCATATACAGGCACCTGCCGTTCATGTCCTTTTGGAGCAGTTGGTGAATTAATGACATGACTGTATCCAAAATGCGTAGTACACCTTTAGTAGTGTTGACTCTATAGTAGGCTCATATGCCTGGAAAAAAGTGTTAATTAAAAACGTATTCTCCGAAAAATCTGTTGTTCCTGAACCTTAATTTTGTTCGCTTGTTACTAAAACATGTAATTAGTGTATTTTTTAAGACAGTACGTACGAAAAAGGAATGCAGTATTTGTTTCTACGTTGTGCATTTACAGTAGACCTTCCCCAATGGCAACCAGATTTTTATTCATACCCACGCATACGCATGTTGTATGTGAGTCTGAAGTGGAGAGTATGAGGAACTGTCCAGAAAATTAACCGCAATGTGATGGCTAAAAAATGGAAATGAATGGAAGACTAATTAATTCCCATAGATTTAGGATATATAGCTATAACAAAATTTGAAACTTTAACAACTCTGAAGTTTTCGGCTACACCAGGAAAAGTAGAAATACAGAATTATGGGAAGTAATGATATCAAGCGGAATATAATATTTCAAGAAATTCTGTTGAAATTCTCCCGTGGAAATAAAAATATGAACTACAAACATTTTTTTGGTATTCATAGCCGTTAGGGTCGCTATGGCTAAAAAAAATAGCGGAAAAAGTATCTTTAATGCCGAAAATAATAGCAATGCCATCGGGATAAATAATTTTACTTTTTTTGATTGGTACTGTAGCAAGGTCAGTGTTTTCAATTTTTATCGAATTTTACTTTACCGAATTATTTTTTCAAAACACTGATCTTGCTTCCTCCCAGTAAGCTTCCACATATTCACCTTACTTCCCTCCCCAACATCTTTTCCTAATTCCCCCCCATCCTCAGTGTATGAATATGTGAGACTGATGGCCTCGGCGTTTAGTAACCTCTTGAAAATGACGCTATTGCGCTGAAACCAGTTGAGGATGATAAACCGTGTGGAGAAATACAAAGTTATTTCATTCCAAACCATGGAAAAATTCCAAAGAGTTAGCCCGTCGACGATTAATTTGATGCGCAAATGGTAGACCACAGAATGGAATGAATGATGAAATGTATATTCTGCAGTACTCTCCCTTTAGCGGAACCAGAATCCCTCCATGTCTCTTTGTGTTCCCCTTAGTTAAACGTCCTAATCCCTTTCAAACCATTTCATTCCCACCCCTCTTCCATTCCCACGACCCCTTCAAATGAGGTTCCCTTCAAGCGGCCTGTCTATAATTTTTAATGGAAAATAAAATGAAGGAAGTTCAAGTGACCCGCTCCAGACAACACTCGCACGCCGACTTCGGCCCTTCTGTTCTCTTAATCTTTCCCATCACCACAGCATCCCTGCGGACCCATTAAACAATTTCCTCCGTCCGTTAACTCCTTTAAAACCCGCCCTCATCTTTCCCTCCCCCCTTGACAAACTTCCCACCCCCCACCCTCAGCCCTCTCCTACTCCTACCCCAACCGGCAACATGACTTTCCTACTCTTCGCCTTCCCCGCCCCTCCCTCTTATACTCCCATAGTTCTCCACCCCCTATCCTTCCCCTACTCTTTTCTCGTCTGCTATCGTCATCTTAACCCCTCGTGACTCATCCCCTTCCATTGCCACCACGTATTCTCCATTACATACAAGCCTCAATAGTTTTATCGTTGGCAACGCATTTTCCGCAATGATGTGCTTAAGGTAGTTTGAGCGAAATATCATTTTACCCAGAAATCAATGAATTTGGTCTCATTTTAGAGAAAAATATCTTACCCTTCTAATGAGACCAAACATTCATTCCCTGACCACATCACTTTCGGAGATATTTGACAAAAAATACCAGTCCTTGTACATGGGAAATGGTACGTGTATGCACTCCAGAGAGACATTTTTAACAAAATGAGGTATTTCTAACACTTAGATGTCGTGAAAAAAATAACAGCTTGTAGTTTGTACGTTTTGTCTACTATTTTTGAAAATTTATCATATTGCCATCTTAGTAAATTCTTCGGGATCACAATAAACCTTTCGTTTGAATGGAGTTTGAAACGCACCGCGCGGAAAATGAGTCAAGTTAAAGACTTATTTAGATATTTTCAATTAATTACTTACCATTTATGTCATGTAAAACTATTATTGCACCATTAATAATGCAATATTTTATTCGTGGGTCTCGCAGTTGGTGAAATTAAAACGTATATATCGATTAATGTCTCTATTATGATTAGGGAACTATCTCGCTCGGACTACCTTAAGTTCGCCCTGGGGACCATATGTTGGGTTCGATCTTGTTTGTCTAATTTTAAAATTAATTTTTTGCGCACCATAGATTTTGTCGGGCGTTTCCCCGAAATTCACCAACTCTGTCATGATCTTATATCTGGCATTCACTGATTCTGTTGCCATTCACCGCTCTGTTCGCGCTGAGGAAATTGATTTTTCACTCAAGTGAGTGCCTCCTTGCTCCGGGAAATTGGTAGTCGAGGGGGCTTCCCATTGCCGTTCCTAACGGATGCTACTCCTAACCGAATACCTTTCACTTGACTGGCCGAAGCGCTGATCACCATGCTGCCCAGGTTTCCTACTTTTCGCGGGAATTTGGAGAATACAAGGGATCATTACTAAAAGGATCAGCGACTAGGTGTCGAAACAGGTAACGGTAGTCAAAAGAAAAAAAATAGATCAAGTTTACAGTAGAAGACGCGTGTGCTATCCTTGCAATGTATTGCTCGTGGAGCCCGAGCAAGCTTGCACACGTGACGTGAGACACAGCAAACGATTGATAATTTTACTCTTTGAGCCTGGAGAATCATGGAATCTCTCATGCCGTAATTTTTAAATGGTAATTAATTATGTTAACTTTTTACTGGTAAGCTAGGTAGTAATTAATCTCAAGTAGTGCCTTTACCGTGAGGAAGGTCAGGAGTTCGGTGCAAGAAATTTAACATTTGTATGAAATTGAAAAAAATGGTTTTAACATGGGGGCTACAGGGATTATCTTCAGCCTCGCCTTCTCTGACGTCACATGCTTGAAGGTTGCTCTGGAGACACTTTTCCTCGCCCAAGGCGTCTCTTTTGTATACATGATCTAAGACGCCAACCATCTCTTGATTTACGCTTCGTTTGACTGCACCCTTCTGTCTATCTTGCTAGGGAGACCATACCAGAAGTAGTAGTTATTGATCCCACCACTCCAGCTCTATCTATATCTACATACTACACTGCCTTCCGCCGCTAGGGCGTATATCTATCGGGGTCATTGGAACGCTCATAATGTTTAATCAGTGTCCTCCCTTTTTTAATTCCGGATGATTTTGTTTTTTTTAATGCACAGTGAAACCTGTATTAATGAGCCACCACAGGATCCATGGGATTATGGCCGCTGAAGGTAGGGAAAATTTACATTGCTCTTATGTACGGAAAATTCATTCGAAGAATCGGCCCCTAAGGCAGGTGACCGCTTGAGAGAGATGGGCGCGAAGGTGGGTCTCTTTGTCTGCTTTTTTATGTGAATTTATGTATACGTGTATGTTAGCATTTCTTCCTTCATATTACCCTCCTCGTGTACACTTGGTACGAGCGTAATTTTCCCGACGATCCATCGCGTCTTCTGCGACCCCTTTGGTGCATCCGTAGACGGGAGGGGTCAGCATTGTGCTTCGAGCCTGGGACACTCCCACGCCTTCCTCGCCGTCTCTTTTCCTTTCTCCGTGAGACAGACTGTCCCTCTTCCATCTCGCATCACGTTTGTGCTTGTGATGCGCGTCTGTGGTTGTGTTGGTTATCCCTCCTCCCAAGGTCTCACTCGGGGATCTAGAAAGGGGCGGGTGACGAACGATGAGAAATAACTGGAATTGATTGGATGACGTCCCGTCTATGGATGGATTCGATGTGAGGGCGGGTGGAGATGTCTTTAGGTGGAGCTAATGTTCGGAGGAAGCGGAGAATGTCTGAATAATGAACCCCAAAGGATATATGGCAGAATGGAATAGACGGCAAAAGGCTCTTCTATCAAACTCTGGTTGGTTCCTGTGGTAGCCACTTACTAAAGATTTCTCTGTACATGAAAAACAAAGGCATCCGGAATTAAAAAATATCGGGCACTCATTAAAAACTGTGAGCGTTCCAATGACCCCGATTGACGCACGCCCTCGCGGCGGCTCTTAGCATTATATTTAGATACAGCTAGAGCTGGATTCTGGATTGGTTGAAGTAATAATTAGTGCTACTGGTAGGGCCACCCTAGCCAAATAAACCGAAGACCACAACAAAACGAGACGTTATTCACGAGATGGTTTGCGTCTTAGATCATATGTACAATTCATATGGAATATGGAGTTACGAATAATATCTGCCCATGCAGGTCAAGCTTTATTTGGATCATGAACACCGCTAAACGCTCTTCGAACTGCGAAAGGGGAACTGTCTTAGAAAACCTACCACGCCTGCCACCACAATACCGATCTTGACTACATTTTTCTGCGAAATTAAAAAAAATATTTTCATATTCTTGAAATAGAACGACTTGAGTTTTACCTAGGTATACAAAATACTAGAAAATGGTAAGGTTGCACAATGGCGAAACTCAGTGGAAGTACATATCAGCCCAATCGAAAAAAGTTGGTAACTTTTTATAACTTAATTCTTAATTAACATGGCTCTATTTTTTGCATTTTATTAAGGATGGTTTGAAAACATCTCCATCGCTTTAGGATCATCTTGTCGGTGGGTCGTTATTTTATGTGCAAAATTTCGACTTTTTTCCTCCTCCACGAGCAAAATTACTGCCGACGTAATTCCACCGTCATCTGTTTCTCACAGTCTTCGCTGCCTGCTCGTCTGCCTTCGCTTTTCTTTTAACGTGTCGCATTTCTCGCGAACTCTCGTTATCCTTTTGTGGAGCGTAGACTGCGATATGTCGCCCTCTGCGTCCAAAAACTTGGTGTGCGTTTCAGATGCCAAAGTTTGGAAAGCTGGATAACTATCGTCCTTACCGACTTTAAAATAGGTGCGGCTGCAACCAGTCAATTGATGTATAATCGATTATTTCCTCTCGATTAATTTCTTGATGTATTGTATTTAATAATCAATTCCATTAAGTTTAATAATAATGTACCATATCTTTCAAAAGTCGTGTCACTCGTAATTATCCGATATCCCTACATCCTTCCTGTTATATTTCATTATCTAAATACAGCTAAAGCTCGACGGTTCTCTTAAAATGTCAGTGTTCAAACCTCACACTCGATAGAGTCCATTTAAATTATCTTGGACATGATGTGAAATGTAATACCCACATCAATTGATTAGGACATTCATGGGTACTCAACGACTATCCTCCAAAAATTCCTGACCCCAAAACATTAATATACTAATTCACCTACAAGGCTATATTCAAGGATAACCAGCTTATCATCAAGTGAAATTGAAAAGAGCTGAGTAGATCACTTTCAAAAGTCTATTTCTTGCAGCTTATATTATTTCTGCCGCTAGATTTTTTGAGCATCTTTTCCGTCATAATTGCTACAATTACAGCAAGCTGAAACACCAACACTAAATTGAGTATTATTCATAAAATGGAACAATCTATGCTAATGATAATAAGGCCAATAAATACAAAAAAAACTCTTAGTTGAGGAGGCACAATTTAATCTATGCTAAAATATGAAACATCATACATCTTATACAGACATATTATCAAGCTTTCACTTTGGCGAAAATCACCTAACTTCCAAAGAAAACAAATTTAATAATGTCAATAACTTTCTGCCATGAATTTTTCATTGCATAACCAAGCTCCGTTTTGTAGTGCGTAATCACAGCCATCCACGATATTTGCTAATTTCTAACAACACTTCAAACACACTGACTGACGTGACACAACGCATTTTAAGTCCAAATTGCCAATAACTGTACACTTATTGCAGAAATATCACCATAGACATCCGTATAACCTATCACAGAAAATGTATGATAATTTCTATCACTGAAAGCCGCTTGAACACCATTCAACATTCGTCTCAACTACTTAAGGATATGATTGTATGAAACAATATTTCAAAACAGAATCCAACAAACTTCATTTGACAAAATAATAATCACCATTTCACTTAGACGAAAACAATCACACAATTTACCCTCAAACTAAAGAATAAGCCTTGACATGGCGAAATATTCAAATGCCTACGTCTAATTTAATTAGTTATCACTTGCCTTAAACGTAGATGGCTTTATTATTGTCACAAAGTGACTCTTGGTATGGCAAGTTACTGCATAAAAATTAAGAAACACTTCAATATTCATCCTTTATTGAGGACGTACAAAAACCACACTTAATACTCAGAAGAAATCCTAAGTCACCAGCATCATTTCAATTGACATAGAATCCAAATCTCGAGTTAGACATTTGATGGAAGGACGTAATAGTTGCTGCTATCAGTCATCTCCGGCATTTGTTACGCAATTGTAAGTCTTTAAGCACAATACCTGCCACAACACACAATCTCAATAGATGAAGCATAACTCTTATTAACCTTAATATGTTAATACATCACCACGAGCACACACACAATCCATCACAGCGCATAAGTAACATTTGTAAGCACTTGTATGCCACGATAAACACTGCCGCTTAATCACACGATAAACCTTTTCACTATCCTCGGCAACTCGTTTTTTCACGCGGAGGTTTTGAAACGCCTTCAAAACGGAAGGTTTTTTGTAATACCCAAGAACCTATTGTGGTGACAATATGATTAATTTTCAAAAATAGTTGAGAAAACACACAAACTACACGCTGGTAGTTTTTTACGACATCTAAGTGGTAGAAATTCCTCATTTTGTAAATAATGTCTCTCTGTAGTGAATACACGTACCATTTCCCTTGTAAAAGGGCTGGTATATTTTGGCAAATATCTCGTAAATAAAAGTGGTAAGGGGTTGAATTTTTGTTGTCATTAGAAGAGTGATATATTTTTGTTTAAAATGAGACGAAATTCATTGATTTCTAGGTAAAATGATATTTCGCTCTAACTACCTTAATCGCGCTATCGATAGCATTTTTAATTGTATTGCCAACACTGCACTGAAACCAGCATCAAATCCGTCACGACAGCAATAGCGGCTCGTTTTGTAGCGCGTATTTTTTTTTAGAGCTTCACCATCTCTCTCCCCACTCCGTTCCATATTTCTCCTCGTCACACCCGAATGAAACCCCTCTCCCCTTCTGTCTTCAACTCGTCCCTTGCTTCCGTTGCATGTCTTCTTTTCTCCACATCTTCCTGACTCCCCTCGCGTGGAACGTTCCCCTAAGAGTCGTCGTGGGCGAAAGGGCGTCTCATTGTATCCCTTTTCATTCGTCCCCCAACCCCTCGTTCCTCCCTTAGGACCCTTCCATTTCCTTCCTCCCCCTACCTTCCCCTTCCTCACTCCAATGACCGTCTGACCTCCTCCCCCCGCTCCTATCTCCTACTGATGCTCTCGATACGACCGTAGGAAATGGCCATTTGTCTTTTTCCCTCGGGTCAAGACGTCCAGCTGTGGTTATTCGTTTGTGCCATTCGAAGGTTAGTCGTGGAGGGCGATGAAGATTGAGGTCCGCTCTGAACCATTTCTGCTACTGGAATCAGTTGGTTGGGGACGAAAATGAATGATGTACGAAAGTTTAGTCTATGTTATACTTGGCAGACACTGATACCGCAAAAGTTGTTCACTTACGTTACGCGCGAAGCTTTGTGTAGTGGTGAATTGTTTTTGGTCCACGTTCATCGTAACGCCATCGTGGTAATTGTTACGAGTAATGCACATATTTTCTGTGTATCAAATCCATGACCTGCCCACTCGTTATTGATAATCGTGCAGTTTAACCCTCTATACATAATAATAATAAAAATTTAATGCTCCAATAATGTACGTACATTTAAACATCAACTCATAATTTATGGAAGCTTTAGGTTACTCCAAAGATCGGAATATGTGTTGGGGTAACAAAACCGATTTTTTTTGTACACCGTGTGCAGTAATTTCACATGTTACCCCACTCGTAGTAGAATCAGAAACTAAAGAGTTACGACTGAGAGATATTTTCGTTGCCCAGCCGTAAAATTGATGTCACAGGGGCATGTAGACGTAAAGAAACCTAATCAGAGACAAAAAAAAGAACTCTTCTATCTGCTACCTCTTGGTCACTCAGCGTGATAGAGGGTTAAATTTTTCCGTATTCTACTGTACCTTTGCTGAATATTGCTTATTTATCGTGTTTGTGTTCCTTCTTTATTGCATGCGGATATCAGTATCGAAATCCATGCATTCGATATTGGGTGAAAAATTCCCACTTTATTTCGCTTGCTTTTTGCGCAAGAAAGGAAGCCTAAGAAAAGCGTAACCTTAATGTAAGCAAAGAAAGCGTAACTATTCACTGGCTAAAGAAAATTTAAAGCTGTTGATTAAACAGTTAAACGACGGGATAGGTAAATGCGATTCAAAGTATAGTACCGTATCAGTCCGGGAGTGAATACCTTGGGTGCTTCTAGAAGGTTGACCGTAGGAAAGAGATACATATATCTCATTTCGGAATTTGTTTCACATTTACTCTTTTCATCTGATACAGTTTTGCGCATATAAACAACAAACATTGTGCTTCTATGATCACTGGTGGTCTTCGTGGTCAAAGCTTTTTCTAATATCTATTTTGACCTCAGCTAATCCAAGCCACTGTCCCCGTTCTGTTTAGGACTACGTTTGGACATTACGTTTCTTGTCAACGAGTTAATCCGAATTCTTCCCCTCTCTTTAATAAAGGCCTAACCTTTAACCTCTCCTTTTCCTGTCAGGAGTTTTCTCTTCCTCTCCGTCCATGTGCGTTCAGAATGTATTCTGGCGTAGGAGTTACTGTTAAGTGAGTTATGTGGAGAATTTAGACAGTTTAAGCTTAAATGTTTCCCTGCCTCAGTCAGAGGAAACCGACGAATCAATTAACCGAAGAATAAAAAGACGCCAGTTTGGATGAAAAAACTTGCTTTTGTTGATGGAGTTGAATGAAGTCGAAGTAAGGGATTACATAGGAATGATCAGGCTATTTAGCAGGAAAGTTAATGCAATTGGAGAGCAGCAGTCGACCAATCTTAGGATTGATATTTTGTGGCCAGTTGCATGAACGACACATATGTATTCGATAAAGTTATGAGACCCTTAAGCCAAGGCAACCATTCGATAAGTGTTGCAGAAACATTCCATAATTTTATTGGTTTCATGACTTATGGAATGGATTTATGAGTTCCGTAAGTAACCAAGATGGCGGATGCGTAATGAATCGGTTGGAGACCTAATTCCTAGATAAAAGAGATTTTTTCAGACAAATGTCCCTGAAAATGACCATGATATATTTACTCTTACTGGCTAATTTTTATATGCATCAGCAATTATTCATATAGGCTAAAATTTCACAAATTTTATCCGGCGGTAGGGGATTAGACCAAATATTAGAAGCTATTCTCTATCGGTGTACAAGTTGTGAAACCGGTTTCTGTGTTCCTGCAGCGCGATAATGTATATGAAGTGCTTGGTGGATCTCTTAACTATTGATTCCATTGCTAAATGTTTTTGCAACCAACAATTAATTATGAAGACTAATTTAACCAGCAATGAAGGACGGTTAGAAAATATCTCCATCGCTAAAGGATCATCTTTTCTTTGCGTCGTTATGTTCTGTGAAATATTTCGACTTTTTTTTTCCACCACCGCTAGCAAAATCACCGTCGACGTAATTCCACCTTCATCTGCTCCCCTTAGTCTTCGCAGCCTGCTCGTCTGCCTTCGCTTTTCTTTTATCGTGTCGCATTTCTCGGGGACTCACGTCGTACTTTGGTTAAGCGCGGACTACGATATGTCGCCTTCTGTGCCTTAGCGTGCGCAAATGTTGCTAGTTTCTCCTTACTTTTTAGTGTCGTACAGCGCAAATTTGTGCGGACGCAGCCGTCTTCTGGTGCTGGAAAGAAGCTCACCTGTCGATGCAGAGCGCGACCTTGCGACCCTCGCTGTCCAAAGCCGCTGCCGCAGCACTTAAAAGTACCGGAGGACGTCAGTTTTTCTCCCCTCGCTGGCTTCTATTTTTCGCCCCCGTATTATTTTTTCCAACTGTCACAATATAATAACTGTCACTGTTGCTATATAGTGGTATACGGAGAGTAGAGCGTGTGGCATTCTGCTACTGTCCATTAAAACAGTCGACTCTGTTGAGTTTGGGACGCTGTATCTTCAAGTAGGGTGGACTGATTTTAACAAGATAAAATGCATACGAGAGAATGATCATTTCTACGTTTGCTGATGTGTGTAAATTTTTTTTCTATCCTTAAAAACACTTTTACGATACTTGTTTTGAAAAAAAGGCCGTTTTCGGCGCTCAAAACCGGATGGCCCGACTTTATGTTATCGCCTTTCTCTAAAGGCTTATTGTAGACATGAGTGGTTTTGATATAAATTAGCCAGACATGTTTCTCACATACCAAATGAAAACAATTGTTTCTATATTGATTTTTACATGAGCTGTTGTAACAGTTATAAACATCGGCTAATTACCCGCGTAAGGCGATAGCATAAGGTCGGGCTATCGGGATTTGAGCGCCGAAAACAGGGCCTTTTTTTCAAAACAATTATCGTAAAAGTGTATATAAGGATAGAAAAAAATTTCATACGTATCGGTAAACGTAGAAATGATCATTCTATCGTATGCATTTTATTTCGTTAAAATCGGTTGACCCTACTTGAAGATACAGCGTCCTAAACTCAACGGACTCGACTTTTTTAATGGACAGTAGGTGTTTCCCGGAGCAAATTTTGCTCTTCGTAAAAGCTCAAGTGCATCCATAATTTGATTCTCTCGTCACCTTTTCGGATATGTTGGAAATCGTGTGTGCTGATACAAACAGAGTGGCAGCTAGAATGTACGCAAAATGCAATCACAACCATCTTAATGGTGAAATGAATTATAAAAACCTGAAACAGAGAGTTACTTGCTTTCCTTGGCATTCGGTTTTGCTACCGGACAACATCCCAGGCCTAAAAACATGCTAAGTGGTCTATGCACTCAGTGCAAGGCTCTTCAATTTCATTTCTTTAGTGCTGTGACATTAAGAGGAAGGGTGATTAGTATTTTTAGATTTATTCGGAACCGTATGTTAGAATTGGAAGATTGGTCTCTGTGGACAAATTTTTTACGTCTTTCCCTTGCGCTGAAACTCTTCGGCAAAAGAATCCGATCCTACTGGGAACAATGTGGTGGAACCAAGCAGATACGCCGGAAGAGTTTCTTCCAAATAATATTCGAGCGGAATTTTCTTCTAGTTTTGGTTTTTCCAGCTGTATGACTTTGCTCTCCTACGCACCAATAGTACGCAATTTTACTAATTATACTATTGAGTAGCTTCATTTTACTTATGATTCTGCATTGTGAAGCATTGGTTAGTGGAAAACTGGATGGGCAAAAAAAAACAATATAATATTTGATTATATTAGCTGAAAGTGTGCCGTTGACACGGGATAAAATGACACGAGAGCGCACTTGAGCTGTTCCCTATGACCCGGTGGTCAGTTCACGAAACGCCGTGATATTTGACGAGTGTGAATATGAGGGATTATCGCATGTTTGAAGTTTCGCACGCCACTCACCCAGTTGAATTTACTACGCAGTAATCATCGCACGCGAACTGGATGCGACACCGGTAGAGTGCCGATTCAACGAACGAGTCCATTTTCACAGGTGATTAGTTTCGTTTTTTGGCTGGACTCAACTTTGCTTCGCCTTTTCACGGTCATCTTTAACTATCTTGAGCTAACTCACATTCATCCATTGTCAAAAATTATGTCGTCCAAGTATCATTCGATATCATTTTTATTTTTCATGCGGAATTTGTGGAGCGTTTCGAGTATAATCCTCCTTGTCATTCATTCGAATATGTGGTGTTGTTTCAGACCAATCCAAGTGAAATGCCTTGATCATGTTTATTGATATTTTTGTGTTGATCCGTCGTCACCTCATAGATTTGAGAAAGCTATGGCTGTTCATTACTCTCTGTATTTTACACATACGTTATTATCACAAGAGGTCTTAATTATATCTCTTTTTGACGGTGAACGAATTTTTTGTGCTAACGCTGACGAGAGAAAATGGAGAGGAAAATGTTAGATGATGCAGTATAGAAACTTCGAAAGGTAAACGACATGTACGTTCCGTTCTAATTCGTAATGTTGCAGTGAAAGGAAAGCCCGCGCCAAATTCTAATATTTATTTTTCAGAGATCGATAAGAGAGCTGAGAAGCTAATATATCAGTGTATTGCTATTCTATAGACAATAAATACGGCGATGGAAAATTTTTGATCTTACCTCATGAGTGTGGATCAAGATAAGAGGAATTATGTTATAGAATTAATGAAGGAGGGAAATGGATTTGGATACCTTGAACGGTTTACTCTGTGGCTTAGGAGTGAAATGAAAGAAAGTGCAGATAGCTTACGGAGAGAGGGGGGCATACTTATAGACTTGAAAACCATGCCTGAGCCTTTAAGTTAATAAATGTTGGTTGATCTCCTAAGTATCATTGGCGTGTGTTTAAATTCTTATCCGGGCTCTTATAAAACGTGGGATTTCTTGATGCTAAGAAAGAGACCCATGATGAGTTTTATCTCCGTTCAGTTACGTGCGATTGAACTGTGGGCTCTGGACATCATTTAACTTGAGCGGAGGAGCTCCCTCCTTGGCAGGTGCGCTTGTTGGAATTTTTTTTTCTTAATCGGGACAACGGCGGTCAAGTGGACGAGTCGAAGTTGAATGAGCGACTGCCCCGAGTGACATACCGTACGCGCGCTATCTCGCCTAACTTCCTCTCTCTCTCTCTCTCTCTCCACTCGTGGATTTTGTTTTTATTGAGTGGCGTCTCTCCGCAATGGGCGGTGCTTTTCTCAGCTGCTAGAACTCCCTCCATTCGTCCTCCCCTCTTTACCGGTGCTGCCGAGCGTGGCGTAATTTGAAATGACGTTGGGTTGAGCGGTAAATAACCTCGGAAATTTCATTGTGCTTGCACCGTATGATTGTTGGAAGTCCAAGTAAAATTATTGTTTACTTGGGAAGGCAAAATGGGGTCATTCTTTGTTACTGGGTGCTCTATAATGAATGCCGTAACATTGCTAAGGGACAAAATTTAGGGTGTGAAGAACAGAAGCATGTTTAAGATCAATGTAAGTACTGGAGGTTATCTCCACGATAATGCATGCGATATGATGGACCATGATGGTTGTTCTAAGTTGTGTCCTAAGGCACATGCAAAGTGTGTAGGAGGCACATAAGACTTTTTCAACCCGAAAAATCGGCCTTAGCTGAGCATAGCCTCGATATGGCGCACTCCATCAATTTTAATGGCGCAAAAATCCTATGCCGATCTTATGGATACTGGGATCGATTAGTAAAAGAGGCAATAGAAATACATCTCGAGGAGAAAAAGCTTAACCGAGACTCTGGGCAGAGCATCAGCCAACTATGGAGTCCGTTGATTGATAAAATAAAACGGTCGCGGATAAAATTCAAATTCCAACCGCCCTGAGCCAAATTTGAATCGGCTGGTCAACAATGGACCTCAACCGTCCATTGGCTATCTTAGTATAAAAACCCGGCGTGGACCAAACTCGGCAGTCAGTCTTACAATTAGCCCTGATGACGATGAGTGAGTTTCTCATCGAAACGTTGGCCTCAAACAGCCTTACCCGGTGCCAAACCCGAGAAATATTTATCTATAGTATTCGCCGGGAAAGCCTACGATCTTTTAGTCGTGATCATATTAACGTTCAGTTATTTTTTGTGTATTCATTTGGAATTTGTACCTTGTTTATAACTGGTATAGTATTAAAGCAGAAACAACAATTGCACTATTCCATAAGCTATTTTAATGCGCACGACCCGTTTCAGCCCACAGAGCCATCATCAGGTACATCAGGTTCTTGTACTTGATGATGGCTCTGTGAGCTGAAACGCGTCGTACGCATTGAAATACCTTGTGAAATAGTGTAATTGTTGTTTCTGTTCAAATATGACGAACTTCCAGGATATCTCGCCTTAATCTATTGTATAGTATTCTTTTAATTCTTAGCTTTCGTGATTAGTTTAGATCGTGAAGAGCGACGAGCATGCTGCCGAAGAAGAAGAAGAATTCCTGTTCCCAAAAAGCTCAGCTGCGTTAGAGGAATAAGGAGCAATCGTAGTCGACATGACTCTTAAAATATTTGTTATCGCTCGGATTTGATTTCTTGGGATCGAGTTGGGGATTCATGTTTGAATATTATCATGGACGGGAGATATCGTTTTTACGTTTTTGAGAACCATTTGCAAAATTAATTGGTTAGCCAATTAAATGCAACTGTGACCGGAGTGTAAGAGCTGATAAAATATATTATTGATGGGCATAAAAAGACAACAAAATTAAAACCTTGGATGACCACCTCTCTGCTCAAAGAGATAAAATCAAAAAATGATATCCTAAAAAAGTATAGGCGTAATCCCAAAAGCGAGAGCTTGAAGGAGGAATTTTTAAAATGTAGAAACAATCTAAGGGTTAAGCTGAGAAAGACCTGCAATGATTTTTACATGAGGAAGTTTGAAAATAATCGAGGTAATCCTAAAGCTCAATGGGACCTAGTTAAAGAAATAACTGGACAAACTAGTTCAAAAACCCTTGATCTATGTATCGAAAGGGAGAACACGGTCATTACTGATCCTTTGACACTGGCATCTGAATTTAATCAATATTTTATCTCAGCTTTTCAATCTAAAATTAACGGAACTACAATCTCCCCTCTGAAAAATCCATGTTCCATGATCGATTCTTGTCAGTCGTTGTATTTGGAGCCAGTATTTCGAAACGAAATCATTGCACTGGTGAAAAGTTTCCCCTCAAACAAATCACCAGGCTTCGATGGCATTAGCATCAATACTTTAAAGAGGACAATAGTATTCATAGCGCCTGTCTTGGAATACGTATTCAATCTGAGCATTTCAACTGGAGAATTTCCTTCGGCTTTAAAAAAGGCAGTCGTCATTCCGCTATTCAAAAAAGGTGATCCAAAAAAATTGGAAAATTACAGACCGATATCACTCCTTTCGACATTCTCAAAAATTTTTGAAAAACTCGTGAAGAAAAGGTTATTAAATTTCCTTGATAAAACTCATTTTTTCAGCCCGAAACAATTTGGTTTTAGAAGTAAATTGGGAACCGAAGATGCTTTAATGCATCATTTGCAAAATGTTTATAATGCACTCAATCATAATAAACGCACAGCTACCTTATTCATCGATATCCATAAGGCTTTTGACACCCTTGACCACGACATTTTATTTAAAAAACTTCATCAAGCTGGAGTCAGAGGAAATATCCTTCAGTGGTTCAATAGCTATCTATCTATGCGCTCACAGTGTGTTCGAGTGAATGGCTGTTATAGTAATTATATAGAAATAAAGGCTGGCGTTCCACAAGGCTCAGTACTGGGACCGATACTTTTTCTGATTTATATAAACGATCTTTGTAATCATAATTTTAATGGACACGTCACAGCTTACGCTGATGACGTTGCACTCAACTATGCAAATGCATCCTGGGACATTGTTGAAAGAAAGATGGAAGAAGATTTAACAGTTCTTAGGCAATGGTTTCTCTTTAACAAACTTTCTTTAAGTTCCAAGACCAAATACATGGTGTATGATTTATGTAACAGGTATAAAATTGACTGGGAAGTAATATATCATTCTCCGGGCTGTTCAGTAGGAAACTGTTTAAATTGCATCACGATTGGAAATGTAACTGAATTTAAATATTTGGGGGTTATCCTGGACAATAAATTAAAATGGAAACACCATGTAAATTGCCTAACTAAAACACTACGGCATTGTATCTCAAATTTATACTTCGTACGAAACAAATGTCCATTGTATTTTCTAAAAGTTATCTACTTGGCACTGGTTCAGTCAAAATTAAGTTATGGTTTAATTTGCTGGGGAGGAGCTTACAGAAATACTATAAACCCCGTACTATTTCGGCAAAAGAGGATAGTACGTGTGATAATGCACAAAAACCGTTTCTCTCATGCATTCCCACTCTTTTTAGAACTGAACTTATTGCCTATCAGGTATATGTATTTTTATAAAGTGTTAAAGAATTTCTATCTAAGAAGTGGCGACGAAGCAAATCTGTTACCCAGGACTCAAGTCCTGACCTTGCGAGAAAGAAATACGATTTCTCTACCCAAGCCTAATTTGACTGTGTTTCAAAGATGCTTTGTGTATATATCCCGAAAAATATTTAACGTCCTTCCAAACCACATTAAGGAAGAAAAAAACGTAAGAAAATTTCTTAAGAAAGTAAAAACTTGGTTATTACTTATAAAAAATATCGAGATTTTGTTTCGTAATTTACATGAAATATTTATCGAATTAAATGTAATGAATTAAGTGATATTGTAATATCATTGTTGAAGTAAGTTTGCCCGATCTTGAATTTGTGTGTCTCTTTTTGTAACCACTATTAAATTATGTATATCTCTGAGTCTTTTTTTTCTATTTTGAATTAGTTTATTCACTGAATGGTAAACGTTTTATCGAAATTTGTAAACCATTTTGTTTTTGCTATCGTTTTTTGCATGGTTTATTTATTTGTCAGTAGCCCCAACACAGGATATTCCTTAGGGGCTATCTATGGTACTACCACTCTGTATTTCCTGAAAAGGAATCAAATTATTATTATATTATAATATAAAAAAGTAATCTTTGTTTGAAGGTAAATATATATTTTTATTTGTGATTATTATATTTATGAATGTTTTATGACCAAAAATAAGTAAAAATATTCCTTGTTGCTGTAAATTTATTGTGACCCATCCAAAGGGAAATTACAGAATGTAAATTATTTGTAAATAAAATTTATTTATTTATTTATTTATTTATATTTCTAAAAGATAACTTCCCTGGAAGATGCTGACCTGCATTCCAGTCAAGCAATCTTAGGATTTAAAGAACAATGGTGAACATTTCTGAAAGAACTTTTAATTTTGACAATGATCGTCATTTTTATTGAAGCAAGGTTTTTCAAAATCAACTATTGGTGAAATCAAGATATTATTTTGTAGTTATCCAATGTAACTTATCCTGTTTGGAGCGCCCAATTTTTTTAAATGAATGAAAATATTCAGATGCTGGCCCGGACCCCGTGGAACTCCCCCCGTAGAATTCTTCACAGCTCATAATGTCCTCTATTCGTATCCAAATCGCACTAAAGCATAATCGCCAAAGAGGGTGAAATTCGTCGTGAAAAACTCCATGTTCTCGGGATTCCAACCCGAGTCTTCAGACTGCCGGTCAGGCGTGTTGATCCAGTTACGCCACCAAGCCATTCTAAACCAAGGCGAATTTCAACGGGAGTTAATTATCGGGGTTTCAATTCCTGTCAGGTCAAATGATTTTTATCGTTGCTAATTTCGTCCTCTTTTGTGTTTATCTTTTCCCCCCGTGCGTGACTACGCACCATATTACTTTTGCATTTTGCTGTGACTCTAATTATTTAGAATCCGAACTTTTCCAGTCGCGGGAATTGCAGTTTAAACTTAAGTAGCCATGGGGAAAACACTTTTCGATCAAGCTTTGCGACGTAAACTTAGCTTTTTAATTTTTTTTTAATTTTCACGAAAGCAGGTCTTTTACTGCTGAAAAACTCATTCCATTTGCATTCCCGTGGTACTTTTTGGGGGTGATTCGCGTTTTAGGGACTGGATCTGGATTGACTCAAAGGATTATTGCATGCCTAATGTGTTCCATGTTCCACCCAGGGATTGGAGAGTCGAAGTCTACTTTAGTCGAACGTCGACTTTTTTCCAAAGAAATAACGAAATTCGACCATTTTGAAGTCAAATTTTTTTCTGTCTACTCAATGTTGACCTAAGTCATCCACTTTCGACTTTTAACCACTGCGAATTCGATTTTCCGAATAATTTTTTGACCGCTTTTCACAAATTGTATTTAATGCAGAACACTGCTAAGCACCTGAACACACGATTTTATATACTATAGAAACATAAACATGGTTTTGAGGAGGAAAAGTGGCGCCAATTTTAAACTTCTAGATGGCCTATCACTCAGAGAATTACTAGTCGACTTTCATAATGGGAGTCGAAAGTCGACTTTTTCGGAACGATTACAATCCCCAGTTCCACCCACCGTGGTTGTGGCTTGTGTGTTACTCCAGAGATGTGGATGTAGATAACCTGGTCTTAAAAAATTATGAGTACGTGCGGTCGAGAATTAAGTGTCCCATTTAAATGTCTTCAGGGTGACATGGGAATGTGTCTGCACGTTATAATTCCTCCATCCCCCACCTGATAAACTACTCTCTGACTGTCCAGCATAAATCCTAAAGCTCCCGGTGGGAGGAATCTACCCTTCCTTTCTCCGCCGATCCTTTCCTGTGAGGAGGGCATGCCGTGTTTTTTGTATACCTACCTAGTTTGAAAGAGGGGGAAGAGAATGTAGTGAAGGGATGAGGCATTCTTCCCCCGATCCCCTATTTCAGTCTCACGGCGTTTATATATATATATATATATTCCGGTGGAAAAGAAATCCCATTTTTAATCTCTTCGAGATCTTTCCACCCTCAGTGTTTGCCCGTGGGACCACCCGACGTGCCAAGAAGGGGCGGCAGACCTCTGTTCTCAACCTGTATTTTTTTTCACGCTCTTGGGAGCGGGCGACCGCAGTGCTGGGTCGCTTGAGGCTTCCTCCACGAGTCCACGATTCCCTGCTCTTCCTCACGTTACTTCCTCTAACTACCCGCTTCGTCTCGCAAATGCCCATAATTTCACGATACTCTTCGGCTCATCTCACCTCGCCCCTGCATTTAAATCAAAAGCGAATGAAAATATTTCATGGCAACTGTTTTAAACAGCGGGGAGGACTTTATTCCTCGTCCGATCTTATTTATCACACAGGTGGTTGGACTCGTATATTTTTCAGGAAGAATCTTTAAAAACGTTTGCTCTGAATTAATGGTGCTAAACATTTGAACTGGAAAAGGTTATGGCTGGAGTCGTCTTCTTGTTATGTTTTCAAAGCTGCATTTCAATGAGATTTTCAGAAAGATTAGAGATACATCGTCAGAATTTAACGTCTGGAGAAGAGTTACTTTGTCCTCACATCATTCGTCCTATGGGTTAATTTGTTCCTTCTCGCGTGTTTCTGTATAACCGAACCTTGACTCAATAGAACTTCATAGCATATACGCTAATTTCTTCCCCTTTTTGTTCGAGAGGTGCTCGATTGCGATTGTGATTATCATGATACTATCAATTACGTATTTAGATCAATCGAAAATTTTCAATCAATTATCCTCCTATCTTTAAGTTTGCAATTCTCGTGTCTCGGTGAGTGAGTATACACCACATATTCCTCTTACGGATGGATTATCGAGATAGTCCTTTCTGGAGGGATCTCAGCCCGTGTAGGAGATTGAAACTGGGCCCAGGATATTACTAGACTTTTGTTTCTCTTGTGGCATACTGAAGAATATGTGCCAATAACTATCTGGTTTAGCGGTGTAACCGTGATCTGGGGAAAGCTGCTCCTGGCGCGGTTACTGTACAAGGGTGGAAGCCTTACGTACCCTATTGAAACTTACTGCTAATAGTCATATAATAACCTCGGACGGCCGAATCCACGATGGGTGACAAAAGCTGTCTTTATTAGTTGGTCCAACCTGAAACGATTAAAATAGGGCGTACAACATTCGCAGAATTATGGTAATGGATATTTGGAGAGGCGACCGACTATTTAGGTCATTTGCGCCACAGGAGGAAGGGTGGAGAGAAACCCGGCGTCGGCATTAGCCCGCTATTAACGAAAGGTGTCAAAGGGGACTGTAGTTAAACGTCTCATCCAACAGAGGGAATACTGCACTTGAAGTGCCTCTATGAGAGACTCGAGTAGGGATCGGGTTTTCTCTGACAAATATCCTCCTCTGCTGGGATTTGAACCCTGGCCGTCCGTATGGTTAGCCAGTACTCTAATATAACTCTTCGATTTACTGTTTATGATTCATTTATTATTATTCATTCATATTTATTTTAATTTCTTGAGTTATCTTTGTTTTGTTTATTTATTGATCTTTATTTTATTTTTTCATTTACATATTTTTTATTTATTTTTACTTTCTTGTTATTCATTTATTTTTATTCTCTTATTACTTATTTAGTTATTTTTAACTTTGCAGTTATGCATTAATAACCCTTTTATTATTATTGTCATTCATGTGTATTTCGTGCAATGTTCTTTTTTGCTTGTGTTACATTGGCTTAACCTGTCTGTAGGTTTTCGCAGGTTTTTCACACTCTCCTTCAGGTGTGGGTGTTCTCCTGCAGTGGGATTTTTCGTCAAGGATATTCTCTTCCTTACTTCCTCACGTTTTTCCCACAAATTTATGCATCTTTCCTCACGCTTATTTCATGTATTTATCTGACGAAGGGTTCGATGGAAGAAGGGACTGCCTTGGTCTCAATCTCGCCCCGATAAAGATCCCTTGTTATTATTATTACTCTTGCCACCTCACCAACCTGATACCCTCGCTGAATTATTTGAACTTGCCTACCGCAGAGTGAATGGCGTAATGAGTCTGTATGTATCTATTATTCAGAACTATTATTATGCCTGGTTATCGACCTGTATTGAGCCTCATTGTGATTATGGTCCTTGGATCTGCTATTTGGGTTTAAATCCCCGTCTTATTATTGCGTCGCTAAACCCGTCCCTTATGACGCGGCGGAACTCACGGATAAGAAGATATCGCCGTTAGAAACGGAAAACCGCGGTCTGGGTAATTTGTTTCTTATATCCCTTTAAGCTGTGCCCAACCAGGGCATATGATGCATCTTTTACTTTTATTATGCGCTCAAATGAGCCAAGTTACTGTTCCTGTTTAAATTTTTCCCGTAGTTCAACATCTAAATCTGGTCGTTCATGTATAGTGACGTAAAAAAATGCGGGGCCTAAATTGACGACTCTGAAAGACCGAAGTTTGGCCGTCATTTTTGCAGACCGGGTGGCCCTCGAGTGAGACCAACCTCATTAATCATGAAAGCTTCCGCGTCGCAATTTAAGATTCGCTTCTGGCTTCCTTGTATCGAGTGTGTAAGCTGTAAAAGGAATGTTGAATCTTGATACCCGTTTCGGATTCGTCTTTTAAATCATTAATTTCCCACCTTGAGTATTTCGATTAGCGTGTGGCGTTTTTAGCGGTAGATAATTAGTATAATTTAATAAACGCTTCCTGATGAACCTAATCGTTTAATTGAAATTTTCATTGGCCCCGAAGTGTTGGAATTTTCAAGGACGCATTTATTCTGTGTACTAAATTAGTGAAGGGAAAAGTGAGTGACCTTTAACACTTGTTTTTAAGAGATCTATTTTCTTGCAAAAGCTGGAGTAAAATTGGGAGTGTACCAGTTTACCTGCCCCGGGAAAGCGCGTGAATCGATTATCCTCGGGCAAGGAACGTAATTGACCGGGGAACATGTATCGCGCGTTGAAGTGTCCCGCATAAAAATCGAAGCCCTTCTGTCGGACCTTACTTATTCATCCTATTAACGATTTTTCCGGGGAAACTCTGGGTCGATATCAACTTTTATTTATGAACTGGACTTCGTTAGCTTCTTAATTTATTCTTTCCTGAATCATTAAATTCATATATGTACACTCACACTCTCTCTTTCTTGGCGTCCTTCGTTCTTTCATTTTTCTCATTTTGTCCTTGAACTTCCTAAAGGTGGACCTTTTTTCTCCGTTTCCATCTAATTTTTTCCTGTTTGCATCTCGAGCTTATGATTATATTCCAAAGACGCACGTACAAAGTTGTGCCTAGGATACTTAAGGTAGTCCGAGCGAGATGGCTCCCTAGTCATAATAGAGACCGTATTCGAATTATACCTTATAATTTCACCAGCTTTAGGACACGTCAGTTAAATATTGCATTATTAATGGTGCAATAATATAGTTTTACATGACGGAAATTGTAAGTAATTAAATGAAAATATCTAAATAAGTCTTTAACTTGACTCATTTTTTTCGCACGGTGCATTTGAAGCACCTTCAAAACGGAAGGTTTTTTTGTGATACCCGAAGGAACCTACTGCGGCGACAATGTGATTAATTTAAAACAAATAGTTGAGAAAACACACAAACTACACGCTGTTAGTATTTTTTTACGAGATATAAGTGTTAGAAATGTCTCTCTGGAGTGCATGCACGTACCATTTCCCATGTAAAATGGCTGATATTTTTTGGCAAATATCTCCGATCTCTGTAAGGGATTGAAAATTTGGTTTCATTAGAAGGATGAGATATTTTCCTTTAAAATTAGACTAAATTCATTGATTTCTAAGTAAAATTATATTTCACTCAAACTACCTTAACCGCTTTTGAAAGATTGTGGACTGTGGTCCACTAAAATCTCCCCGTTACATATCTCTTCATTTTTCTTAGAGGCCCTTTCTCTGACATCTTTCTCCATTTCTTACCGTTTTTTTATTCTTGACCTTGTTCTGCCGTTCTACCCTACTTAGCTGTCTTCCATTACTTTCTTCTGTTAAATATTGTGTCCCGGACAGGGTCTTGTCAGTTTCCCCCGTCTTCTCTCGTCTATCATAGATTTCTCTTTCTTCCCACTCATACTCCAAAGGTCTTCTCATTACCCGCTGTCATTTTCGTTTTCTGAACTTCGGGAGCGCCACTTAAGGTGGTTGAACCAATATTCAGTTATGTACAGATTTGTGTGAAACTTTTTATACATGTGCTTATTGATGATGTGTACATAAAAGTGAAAAAATGCCTCTTTCCGAGTTGGTTTCCTTTTTATGCAATGATTATATTAACACCCAACCTTACAACACTTAACGATTTTTTCGAAATAATTTGATTCTATATGTACGGATTTTCTCTTAAACGCGAAATTATCATTTCTCATTATTTTTTTGGTGGCTATTAAATATCATCTACATCTACACACTACCCTGCGAGCCGCCGCATAGGCGTGTGGCTGGGGGTTTAGGGACACAAGCCCTGTGAAGATGTAAGGGATAAGGTTTTGGGAGGTGAAATGGTGACGTATAGTATGCGAGTGTATTCAGTGGAGCTCAATTTTTATTGTGGTCGCTTATTGTTCGCGGAAAGAATGAGTTTTTGTACCTATCTGTTCGGCAATGTATCTCTCTTATATTATCGCTTCTGTCAGACCTAGAGATGTAGTGAGGCGTCATGACAATATTCCTTTTGTCGCTCTGAAATACGCCAGTTCTGAATTTCTCAAGCAAGCAAAGCCTAGATGTGTTGCCCCCGAGTGTCTTCCCTTAATCTTTAGGCTCCCAACTTAATCCCTCTAAAAGTTATAAAACACAATATGTTCGCCCGAATCAGTTCTGAACTATGCGTGCAGCTTATCTATGTATTTAATTAATATTTTTGGTTAAATCTGTATGACCAGGGTTCCAAAAGCTCGCGGTTTATTCGAGGTGTGGCGTAACCTGAGCGAAGTAACGTATCTCTCTTACTTTTTCACCCAAGAACCTCCAGATTATACGCTTAAAAGAACCTAGTTTCTTTAATTTTGTGCCGCATATGCTTTGTATATCAAGGTATATTAAAATATCGAGGTATGACGCCGAGTTAAAAACACATATTTACTCATGATTTTTGCTTAATCTTTGAATTCCGCGCCGTAAATCCGAGTCACAATTGTGTTTTCATTGACACGAAATTAAAAAAAATAATACTATTTTCGACATTGATATTACAACATATATGGCTGTTTATTTATATAAACCTATGTACTTAAGTGGAGTTTGATCGAAGAATTTTTTTCGAATATCTTGAAAAATTATTAAATGTTCGCTGAACGATTCGCGATTACCGCTCCAACACCCGTCGTGATCTTGTTTCCTTACTGTTTCGTTTTTTTCCTCTTCTATCGACTGAATTCAAGTAAACTTAGCTTAAGTTGTTAATGAGTGAGGTGCTTAGATTGAGGTTACGATTTTCTTTGCAAAGTGAATCGTCGATCACGCTGCATCAAGAAGCTCCTTAATATGGGCTATTCTATGTGGGGTCAGTCCGTTGGTCTATTTACCTCTCTCATAGAGAGATTCAACCTATGATATTGATTCTTATATGTGCAGAAGAAATCGATTGAACATTGACCGTTTATCTCGCTTAAATTGAATGTTGTAGACTTACAATCTCATTTAGCAATAGTATTCATGTCGGGACTTATTCATTACGTATACCAATATCGATTTCACCGAAACAGCTCGGTATGTTAAAAAGCAGTCTGAGAGGCGGCCTGACTCGGCCCCGCTTGCTCAATCAGTCTCTGAGGTTTCAGATCGTTCTGAACCAGCGGGCCTGTGGCGCTCCTCTTCATTCTTTTCATCTACATTTTAGTGGAGCTCAATTTTTATTGTGGTCGCTTATTGTTCGCGGAAAGAACGAGTTTTTGTACGTATCCACTCGGCAGTGTATATCTTATTTTATCGCATCTGTCAGACCTAGAGATGTTGGGAGGAGTCATGATAATATTCTCTTTGTCGCTCTGAAAAATATCAGTTCTGAATTTCTCAAGCAACCTAAGCCTAGCGTGGAGCCTCCGAGTCTTTAGGAGTTCCCGCCTTAATCCCTCTAAAAGTTGTGAGACACTGTATGTACGCCCGTAGCTGTATTTAACGAAACGCCCTGCTTCCATTTGTATTTTATTAATTTTTGGGTTAAATCTATTTGACCAGGGTCCCAAATACTCGCGGCGTATTCGAGGTGTGGCCTAACCAGAGCAAAGTAGCATCTCCCTTTGACTTTTTCATCCGAGGACCTTCCTATTATACGTTTAACAAAACCTAGTTTCTTTAATGCTGCGCCGCATATGTTCTGTATGTGTAATCCCCAAGATATATCAGATGCTAAGGTAATTTCAAGATATTTTACTGTATATGAAGATTTTATGTTTACTCCACCCACAGTATAGGTATGGAGTTTTTGTGATGACTTTCGCAGGAAGTGAACTGTGGTGCATTTACTGATATTTAATAATTTAATAATAATCTAACTCCCACTCCTGGCACCACGAAAGAACGCTGTTAAGGTCCGAAAAGTTTTTGGTTGTTATGGGGAAACAAAATATAATCGTTATTATTCAAGGCGTGAGTTGTAACTAGTCGTAACAAGAATGCAGTAATGGCGAGTAATGATATATTGATGATATCGTAGCAGATCGAGATTCTACCTCCAGTTGGGAAATTTTGTTTACATGGAATGCGACAGAAAATTTCCAAGTTCTGATGAAGGCTTCCGCGGATCTTAGATGGAAGTTGATTCCTTTTTTCGGGTTTTCCGCCGCGTCGGTTCATGTTGAGGACAATATTTCGCCGGCTGTCCTGCTGGCTTCCTCAGGTCCAGGTAACTTAGGTTAACCAACTTACTTGGACCTGAGGAAGCCAGCAGGACATCCGGCGAAATATTGTCCTAAACATGAACCGACGTGGCGGAAAACCCGAAAAAAAGGAATCAACCTCCAGAAAATTTCCAACTCTGCACTTGTTTGAAAGATCGTGCATCAATCGATTAATTCGATCGTTCAATGTCGATATTTTCAGTCCGTGTAGGTTAACCGAGCGACCTTATTCGGCTCACTTGGAATTTTCAGATCGGCCTGAATTCAGATCGATCTGAGATCGACTGATAAACGTATTGATTTTCTATCCTCGCATCTACCTGTTTCATCTGTCGACTGCATTTGGTTTATACTTCCTCCAAGGGTTTGCCTTTTCAGTTTTTTCCATTTGTGCCATTATTATGCGTTCCTATTTCACTTATTAGGTTTCATGAGGACCATGCCTGGCTCGAACCCCATTTGAATCGATCTTCCTTCCAGACTTCACCACATCTGATCTTCATATGACGTCTTCAATATTGAGCGCATATGAATTTTATATCGATTTTATTCATGCTGATATCTATACGGACACGTAAATAATATTCAAAACTGCATTGTTCCAGGCTTCTTCAAAATTTTGGAAGGGAATAATAAGCAGATTCATTTACCTATCGTAGAGGCATAATGCATTTATGTACCATGAGTATGCAGTACCCATCATAATTTTATTCTTGAGAATTCTTACATGTACCATGAGTATGCAGTACCCATCATAATTTTATTCTTCAGAATTCTTACTGGTGTAACCTTAGTACTTATTTATGGGATTCGTTAAATAGTTGGAGATGAGACCGTCATTCTTAATCACTGGCGAATGTTGATTGGATTCGAATTTCCAGGTTTATTAACATGGAATTCACTATATTGGGGCAGGACACCGTGATTATTTTTGGTGACGATTGTTAAGTGGGTTCGAATTTCCTTACATAGTTCGTGACGGGTGAGAAAAGCTATCAAATTTCCCATCGACTTGTTGTCGTCACTGCTAATGGTCATCAGCTCTGGTTCGACGTAGAACTACACGCTATTCATCCATCAACCCTTCTTATTTCTCCTCGTAGTTATTTTCTTCCGTTTGTTTGGACCTTCGTGAAAGGAATTTAAATTACATTTTTTTCCACCGGTAGAATTCCACTTTAAGTGTCCTCGTCTCCGGAGCCTCCCCCGAGCCCGGAGATGCCGGTCGGAGTAGTGGTCGTTCACTGATTCTCCTACAGTCACTCGCCCGAGAATATACGAGGGGTGTTTTTTTTAAGTTAGTACCGTTTTGAAATAAAAATGAAACAAGTATACTTTTCTTAACAGTTTTATTTTTACCTGAAAACCTGTACATTTATCTACTTTTCTACGCAATTTCCACTCATATTAAGGCTCTAATCGCATCGCATAAACAGCTTTTGAATCCCATCCTCATAGAAGTCTGCCGCCTGATTTGACAACCACTGCGACACGGTTGTTTTGACCTCATCATCGTCGTCGTGGCGCTGGCCACCCAGTTGCATCTTCAAATGTAAACACAGGTTGTAGTCATTGGGCGCTAGATCGGGACAGTACGGAGGGTGATCAATTTGTTCCAAGCGGAATTATCCGATGAGATCTTGAGTTTTATTAGCCGTGTGTGGACGGGCATTGTCAATGAGCAAAACGATCCCCTTACTCAGCACGCCACGCCTTTTTTCTCTAAAAGCTCTAACCCATTTTCATACCATTCCATCGCTCATAATGTTTTTTACATAAACTTCACTGATCTGACGATCAATTTCAGCCGCTTTCACGCCTTTAGCACTAAGAAAGCGAATCACAGCGCGTATTTCACTATCGGCGGGATCCTGAATCGGCGGATGCACTTCAAACACAGACAAACGTAAACACGGTCGAATGTTTCCGTAATGGCGTCAGTGGCTTCCTAACAGATGGAGGTGCATGGCGTTTATGCGCCACATGCCGACCGCAGCACTGAAGTGGCCGACTTTCAAAACGGTACTACTTACTTAAAAAACAGCCTCGTATATATAGAATTACACGGACTCCTCTCTTTCTTTGAGAAAAAAGGTAGTGTGACAAACCCGTGTAGCGCCGGTTTATGTGTGTTCATGCGCCCTTCCTCTCCTCCCTTCTCCGTGTGCTCCGTGTGTTTGCCCTCCGCTCCACTTAACAAGTCTCGAAGAAGAAGGAGGAATTCATTCATTTTGTTTGCGTTCGGACCTTGCTCCCCGCGTGCGCCTGGGGAATAAGACGAGGAGGCGGCGAAGGAGGAGGAAGGGGGAACGCCACCAAATTCTCCGCTTCCTCAAACTTCATCTCCACCCTCCGGAGCCTCAATCTTCTCCCTCTCTCACTCATTCTCCGACTGTATTGCTCGAGTAAACAAAAAACCGTGAAACGCCTCCTTCACCTTCTCCTTTTTCTGATTCCACGGCGGTCCAAGCACCACCCTATCCACCCCCCTATGTGGTCTCCCGTAAAAACCAACCCCATGGAAAGGGGGAATCGGGTTGGTTCCGTTGAAAGAGTGCGGTGGCAGCGAAATATGGTGGCAGTTGCGCGTAGGGCACTTTTGTGGAAGGGTCTATTGCCGACGTGCGAACCTGCTCCGCGCGGAAGTGTGGCAGTGTCCGCGTGTTTTTAATCAGAGTTCCCGGCAAAGGAAATCATCGCTGCTAACTTTAAGATGCCCTGTCTGTTATTGTTATCACCTTGAGTGCGCTGCAGGGCTCTTAATCAAATTGTTGATGTAAAGAGCTGAGATCGGTTACGAACCACATCAGGGTAATCTGTTGCAGCATTGTTTGGATCTTAATTAGTGCATCTAACACGCTTCTGCCCTCTCAAACCTGCTCTTTTACCTAAGCCTTCCACGAGAACCTTCTCGTTTCCCACGTCACGCTTCGAGTAGGCGACTGTCACCAAGTTTCGCTACCACCGGCTTTTAAAATTGAACCTGGGGGTAAGGTTCAATTTTTTGTGTTTGAAGAGATTTTTCACGGGAGCCCCAATTTACTAATTGGCTGCCTATGAAGCGCTCCTTAATCAGAGTATCCTGTCCATCGTGGTGTTATAGAAAAATGATTGAGCTCTAATTTTCGGTGAGAATTGCCATTGGAGAAGTCTTGCAGAAGGTTAGATTGGAAGTACGAAGAATAAGTGACTAACGTATTGAGTCACCGGTGCCTCATAATCATAGTGATGCGAGGTGAAAAATGAATGAAAGTATTACCAAGGGAAAATCGTGAATGGAATGTATCGCGCTAATTATGAAGGGTGTCTTGAAGAAGAATGATGTAGGAATGAAGTGGTTAAGCTATAGAAGGGTGATGTGTTGACTTTCAGCAGGCCAATGTTTGGGTTGGTGACTGCTGACGACTCCTGTCCTTTGGATGCGTCGAGAAATTGTGCCCTTCGGTGTCTAGTTGGGAGAAAATTTATTCATAGTTGGTGATTCGGACGACAACCTTGCTTGATTCTCCATTCTATTTTTGAACCTAATGGTGCAGTTGATGTTAGCGAGCGGTCAATTCCCCTCTTAATAAGGAACCAGCCGACTCAGGAGACGAGTAGGCAGTATTATGTAGAGGGTGTAGTTGGACATATGTTCGGTTTTTCCTCTATTCTGTTGCAGAGTTCAATTTCCAAAGTAAGGTTTTAGAAGTGTATAGAACGGAATTTAAAATATTTTTACGCATGAAATCTGTGATTTACCATGCTATTAAGATCTTGCCTTCAATATCATTTCAAATGAAGAAATTAAAGAAAAACTATTGCGGATTTTATACCTTTTCTTCAAACGAATTGTCGGAGACCGGAGCTCATTCCACAAATCAGTACAAGCTGGAGGACTTCAAGTTGTATAGTTTTTAACCTTATCTGCCCCCCACTAGAGCCCCATCAACTACACCAGAAATGACAGTACTGCTTCGTTTATAGCTTCATCTCTATCAGGATAGACGTTTTAGGAATATTCCGAGGTCTATTGAAGTAAAATGAGCCTCTGCAATTGTCCTATACTTTGTTCACTACCTGATCCTAGATTATATCTCTAAATACGTTGAATGAAATATATTGTTGAATGAAGTGGTCGAAGCTCCCTGTAAACTTTTTCATAGTTAGATACAAATAATGGACATTTTTATATCAATTTTATAACTTTTATGAAATCCTCAGTATTATCTCATGAAATTTTTAAATTATTACTATTTATTTTGTCTTACTGTTGAACATGGTGTTATTTCCTCTAGTTTCAGTATTTTCTGAGGTGGCTTGGCTCAAAACTGTATATGATTACTATCGTTAAAAAATGAGTTGAGTATTGCATAAAAGCTCTTTACTAAATTTTTAAAAGAATGAATCCTTTCTGATGATGCAGTGGCTCCAATGAGTTCAATCTGTGTCTGTTCGATCGTTCAATCGTTGCTGTTCCTCGAGAACTCCTGTGGTCGCTTGGCGTCGTGTTGTCCTACATGTTCATTTTCTCCGTTCTGTCCGAGGCATTTCTCTCCCGCCCATTAGGATTGCCTCATTTAATTCCCTTTTCTCTCTGTGGTCTCGTCCTCCCGGCTCCTTCACGTCATTCCATTCTCTCATCCTCCCCGCTCCCTTCTCAGTCCTTATTTGTTTTACTTCCCCACATTACGCTTCCAGTCGCTTCGCCCACCTCCTCCTTTCCTCCTCCCCCGCCATCCCCCGTTCAGCGTCCGCCACGTCTTCTCGGCCCTCCCGTCAAAAATCCCTCCCTCTTTCCGTCTCCTCCCTTTCCTCCCGACTACTACTGCCCCCGTCCGCCCGAAGGATCTTCTGCCCACTTTTGACCCTCCTCTCCCTCTTTCCCTTGGCGCTCCCCTCCCGTTCTTCGAAGGGGATGGGTTTAAGACTCACTCCCCACACCCCCCAGTTCCAATTTTCGTCTTCAGAAATCCATTTCCGACGCCACACGCCGCCTTACACACGTTCTCTAACCATCCCCCCCCCCCTCTACCCTTCCTTGGCTTCTAAAAGGAAGATCCCTCTTTCCCATTAGAAGGTCGAGTGTATTCGTGAGCTCTCGTCCGGTTTGTATCCTCAGGGTGGTTGAATTGGTAATCGTGAGTCGTGTGCACATTTTAATGACTTTTAAGGTCAGGCAGAAGATAAGAATTATGTTACCAAATTACGTTAGAGTGCAGCTGTTCATAATGTGGAAACTCGTTTACCTGCACTAATTTCAGTGATGTAAGAATCATTTTTTTGTATTTTTCTCCTCAATTGAAGCGTGTTATGACTTGCGTGTTTGGCACGATATTAGAACTTCAGAGAATATTATACTTGAATAGAATCACTTTTTTGGACCAGGATTGTTGCCTTGATATTAGTTAGGGGCCATATTTATATGACGAAACGTAATATTTCGTTTTTTTGTAGCAATAACGACATTTGTTCCGTCATGCAGATTTTGCATCAAAAATGTTTCACATATGCAGACTTTTTTTTATTACCCAAAGCTTTCCATGAAAACTGAGGTCTTTACGGCATTACACATACTGAGAGTATTACACCTTGTGGGATCGATGAAAAGCTCGAAAATTCGCTAACAATCACACAAAAAATTAATACCGAAATACTCTACTTGTGAACGGATGACTAAATTGAAAATTACAACTGAATTGATGGACGAAGATGCCATTAAATTGAATGTAAAATATTAAGAAATATTTCGTGTTTGGAAGAAAACCCTTACATATGTAATCGAGTCATTTAAAATTGTATACTACGTGCCATAAGGCTGATAAATTCATCCGTGTTTAGTGCTTTTAATTTCCTAGAAACCAAATCAGTAAAATGTTATATTTTTCACTTTTATCCATACCTAAATATTTCTAACAAAGTCAACTGTGCCAAATTTCACTCGAATTTGCCCTTAAACAAAATTTATCGCACCAACCATCTAATCACGCTATTTTGAGTTCTACATTAAATCGTCGATGAAAAACGCACTCATTATATTTCCTCAATTTTCTTAATCGGAAGATATAGGGGGCTGTGAGTTTCACTGTTTTACGTAATGAAAATGGTAATTATTTGAAGTCTGCTTCACTGTCTCATTTTAAAGAAAAATATATCGCGCTTCCATTGACACGAAAAATTCAACCCCTTACCACATTACTTTCCGAGATATTTGCCAAAAAAATACCAGCCATGTTACATGGAAAATGGTACGTGTATGCACTCCAGAGAGACCATATTTACAAAATGAGGAATGTCTAACACCTAGATCTCGTAAAAAAATCAAGTGTGTAGTTTGTGTTTTCTCAACTATTTTTGAAAATTAATCATATTGTCACCGCAGTCAAATCTTCCAGAGCACAATAAACCTTTCGTTTTGATGGAGTTTTAAACGTACCTCGTGAAAAAAATGAGTCAGGTTAAAGACTTATTTAGATATTTTCGTTTAATTACTTACAATTCTGTCATGTAAAACTATTTTATTGCACCATCAATAATGCACTATTTAATTCGTGTGCCTCACAGCTGGTGAAATTAAAAGGTGTAATTCGAATATGGTCTCTATTATGATTAGGGAACTATCTCGCTCGCACTACCTTAAACAAAAATCGCACCAACCATCTTAAGGGTTTATCGTTCCATATTCTCTCTATTATGAGTTCTACATTAAGTCACTGATGAAAAACGTAATCTTTATGTTTCCTCAATTTTTTCTAATCGGAAGATAGAGGGTACTGTGATTTTCACTGTTTTACGAAGTGAAGATGTAAATTATTTTAAGCCTGCTTTACTGAGGCGAGGTGTTCACATAATAAGACCCCTTGTGCTGCCATCTTAACCTTACGTGTATCCCAAATGATGTGGTAAATCTGTATAGGTTATGTGCTTGTTTTTGTTGTCAAATGATCGAATCATTCTGTGAAATATTCTGCACTCTGATACTTCACGTCTGGATATCTGTCGATATCCAAAGTATAATCTATACTTTGAAGAGGCTCGCGGAGTTAGCGCGGAGTTTGCGTGTAAGTGTCCGGGATATACTCCTTAAATTGAATACTCATTCTTTCCACCGCCGTATTTCCTATTGCTTCTCTTTACCTTTTTTTAATCTATTTTTCCGTCAATTTTTTCGCGATACCCGCCACGCGATTTTCTTAACCGTCAGAAACTTCACTAGTTCATGATATGATGCAATGATCCAATATTCCTGTAAGGATTTTGCATCGCTCGATATTCTCATTTGAAATACTGTATCGATTGAATTTCTCTCGGTCTTGCATTCTTAATAGATGCTCATTTCTTCGGAAAGAGCTTCAGCCTTAACTGGGTGGAGATTCTCAAGTTTCTATGTGCCAATGTTGGAAGAGAAATTATATATTAATTTGGACTCTAATAACTTTGGAAATCGTACTGCTGTTTTTCTTCTATCAGTTAACTGCACGTTGAATTATCGTTAATGAAAATGTTCTAGATTTTGTATTATAAAAACACCTCTTGTAGAACGACTTAAAAGTAGCTCATACCACGTTACACTTGGGTTCGTATTTGTAATTACCCACTTAGCGTTTACAATGAGATTGCGTAGTCTTAAAATTGGGACGATGTTAGCTGAGAGTTCGTTTTTTTATGGTTGATTAAATCGTCGGATATTTAACGTGAATATCGTTGATGTATGATTGTAACCATTTGAAATATTTCACTGAGAAAGTGCCTTATAGGGCATTAAATAATCACGCCTTGGTAGATGAGGAACAGTTCTTTTTTTGTATTTTTAACATTTATTTATTTAAGTATTTGACTCATGATACCGTGAGCGTTGTAGCTTCCACACCTTTAAATGAAGAATTAGAACAAAGCGTTACACCCCTGTGACCATGCCGCGGGGAAGTCGATCCTAAATGGTGTGCTTGAACATTGATCCCCCACAGCACGACTTGGCACGGATGGCCATCATTATCAGTAACATTTGGGTAGCAGTAATTTTTTAGAAAAGCATTGGATGATTATGTTTGTACTGTGCATTCATCGTTTCCTCCATTTCACGTCTGAGTTAACTAATGCCATTGGAGACTAATCGGGTTTTTCTCCGTGTCAAACTCCTCTTATTAGTTCTTTCTTTAAGTATTGCATTATTTTTTATAATTTATGTCACCCGAGGTCTGACTTTTCTTGTATTTATCTTATGTAAAGTCGTTATCCCATTTTTTTATTCTTGATTTGGTTTTTCTACTTTCCAGATTTTCCAGTGGATAAAGTTTGTACCTGAATATTTTTGCCGCTTTCATATTTACTGGAATTGAATGGATAGCCGTGGATTATCTCTTCGATCGTTGAAGTCCCCTGGCTTAGTTTCGGTGAGTTGACATTTTGTGACCCATTCTGGATTACTTATCACCTTCTAATTTATGGAGGGTGCTGTAGAAAAGTTGCGCAGTTATACCATTGGACAGTGTGTGACAATGTGAGATGAATTTCCTAGAAGTATTTCGCCTTTTCTTTTCACCAACTGTCTTAATTACCGTTGCTTTATTGCATAGCTCAGATAAGTGCCGCGTCGAATGATAATAGTACTTTACTACAATTTTATAAAACTACAATCGTGCTGTTCATTTCAATCTTTCTGGCTTCGTTAATGGTCAGCTCCGGGAAGAGCAGGGCGATCTAAACATTGGAATTGCCATAGTCCGTTTTGATATTGAAGTCTCACTCTGATGTTATCCTTATCTTTTTCAACGTGGCTATCCTGTGGAATGTTTAATGTCACCGCCATGTTGGAGAGCCCATTAGTTTGAGCGACCTTCGGTGAAGCATTCCTGGATCGTCATCCGGCTTTTGATCCTTGATTCATCCCCAGGTGTGTTTCCAATGTGGAACAAGTAGAGGAATTGGGGCATTGGGATGATGAGCCGCTCAAACACTATCAGTCTTCGGAACCCGTCACGCCCATCTCCTCCTCGGAGAAATATGCTGTCAAATATGTAGTTTCACCTACTAACGAAACCCAAATCCTGTCATCTTGCTCTCCTGAATTTGAAAAAAAACACTTCGTTCTTCAACATCGGAACTCTTGTCATATCTCGTTTAAAGAAAATAATTTCTGGCATCCCCCTCCTTTTATTTGGGTACCAAGAAACTTTCCCGTATCACTTTCTACCTTGTTTACCCACTGTAGGGGACATCTATTGTGGGCCGTAGGTGCGGAATGCAGAAACTGCAGCTTTGTATGTCAAAGTTTGACGATAAGAGAAACGATTTCTGAGGGTTCTGAAGTTGAGATGATTGAAAAGATAGGAATTACCGTTTCCGCGAGCAGCGCTCCAGTCATTTTTTCCCATACCTTTTCCGAAAATGAAAATTTCGGAGAATTTCTTCTGGTTGAATGTACGTAGGTTATTTTTGGTAATTCATGGTGTTCATTTCATTGGCAACTGACACTCCTTATCTTGAAGCTCTTGGCATTTGGCTCAGTACATGGTAAGTTGTCTAATTTAATCTCACAAATGAAAATGATTGGCATGCTTAATAATCGATTTTACTGTGTAGCATTCAGTGATCTTCGTTAGATGTGTCTGAATAAATTACCAAACTAAAAATACTGTTACAAAATATGCGTGATCTACAGAACATTACATTTTGCTGAATGGAGATCCCAGTTTCCACCAGTGGGACTTCCCTTCTAGTTTAGAACCCATGTTCTAATGAAATACATTGGAAGAGTAGACCAGCATGACACTTCCGCCATTAATTAAGGTTGCATGTTTCCCCTCGGTTGGATTACAAGAAGAAAAGAGGAAGGGTGGAGAGATGTCACATATCGGAACCAGTTTATCGTTGACAGAGGTCAGAATTCGAGCTAAGGAGGGCGAAATTGCGGTTCCCGTAATGCTCAGCAGATGTAGAGCTCAGGATTCGACTGAAAGATCTGCTGGGAAATAAACCTGAGCCCTCGGAATGGAATGCTAGTAGTTACGCCACCGCATCAACTCAATCCGCTCTGAAAGATTAAAGATTAGCGATGGCCACATTTAAAGACATTATAAAGGCAACAGCTGACTTCCGAGGTGTGAATGAGCGTTTTCGAAATATGATAGTATAATTCCACTAACTTCCGATATTTTCTACATTTTTACGGGGAAACAGCATTGCAATTTTTTAAAAGGTTTTTGTAGAAGTAGCTGCGGCGCAAATTCATATTACAGAAATCGTGAGTCCGCGTAGGTGTAAGGTATTTCTATCGGTATCCCTGAATATTTTTTTTCCTCATAGCTTTATTTTTTATATTTTTCCTCAGAAATAGTTTCAAGCCTTGATTGGATTGGATATCTGGGGAGGCGACCGACGGCTAAGGTCATTTGCGCCATAGGGGGTAGGTAAGGGAGGAAGGGTGGATAGAAACCCGGCGTCGACATTAGCCTGCTCTTAACGAAAGGCGCCAAGGGGACCACGGTTTAACGTCTCATCCGACAGACGGAGTAATCCACTTGAGGTGCCCTCCACAAGACACTCAAGTAGGGATCGGGATCCTCTGAAAAACATCCGCCACTGCAGGGATTTGAACCCTGGCCGCCCGTGTGGTAGGCGAGTACTTTAACCACCACACCAACCCGTTCCCCGGATTTTACTTTCTAATCAAAGCCCACTCGGATTGTAAACTACTCGTCTTAGGTCCGGATGGACAACCTGTGAAAGTTTGCCCGAATCTGATCGCTGCGTGATTAGTTTCCTCGCAGCAAGTGGAGGTGTCATCGCTTGTCTGATGGTCGCCACGCAGCTCAAGCCTCTACTCCGTGTAGAGAGCCAATCAACTGTGGTTGAGGGTCTCACGAACCGTGGGAAGACGTTTTCGTCTTCTTGTGTCCGTCAGTCCTCCTTTTCTCCCTCTCTCTTTATTTCCTCCGAGAGCTCTCTCCTTTTCATTATTTCTTACACCCACTCTGCCCTTAACTAGCTTCACTCATCTGTCTCCCCTCAATTGGATGCTAAAATTCACTTTTCTTTTATGTTGGGGCTGCTCACGTATTTGATGCTCTTCTCCGAACTTATATCGGTGCTGTGATTGGAATATTAAAAGTCATATTATTCGTGCTGATTTTTGGAAAAGACTAACTAGGTCATTTTCGCATTAAGGACGCGTAGGTCTTTAAGGCAAATATTTAGGGGTAGTTTGGGTGGGATGAAACCTAGCGACGACATCAGGCTTCTCTCAATGAATTACACGATTTAATCCACAGTTTTACGTCCCCTACTACGTACAGAGTATTTCACTTAAAGTGCTCTCCATTTATAATTCGGGGTTCTACTGAAACTATCCGCCAGCATTGGGATTGGGTCCCTCCTGGCGGAAGCTAGTTCTTCCTACCAAATCCAGTCCATTAATTCCATCTATTAAAATTACTCCCAATCTCTCTTTGTTTATTCTGTTAGGCTTTGTTGAAAAGTTATGTTGTTTGCAAATAATTTTTTGGGCCCCTCCTTTCCTAAGAGGAAGGTGAACTGTAATACCATTACTTAGCGTGTAATACTCGCCGGTGCTTCTTCCTTTCTCTCCTGTAACGTCTGGAGCTCCCCAGGGCAGTGTCCTTGGGCCATACCTATTCAATTTATTCATTAATGATCTTCCTTCTCAGCTCCTTTCCTCCCAAGTTCATTGCCTTCTCTATGCTGACGATTGCAAGATTTACAGGCAAATTAATAATACTTCTGACTGTATTCAACTTGCCTCAAATCAAACTTCCCTGTGGTGTAATACCTGGAAACTTAACCTAAACCCTGGAAAATGCAGCATTATGACTCTTGCTCTGAAAACAAAACCCCTGACTTTCAACTACACAATTAGCTCAACTCCCTTAAACAAAGTGACAACCATGAAAGACCTAGGCGTTTTAACCGATCAAAAGCTAAATTACTCCGACCACATTCAGACTGTAAAAAATAAAGCGATGTTCCTATTAGGCCTTCTTTACCGCTTCACAGAAATTAAAGATCCAATAGCACTCCATTCCTACTACTCAACAATTGTCCTTCCCATAGTATCATATTGTTCCCCAATCTGGTCTATGTCAGCCCCAACAAATCTAAAATCCCTCGATTGCATCTCTCACTTCTTTGCCAAAATAGTCAAGCACAGAGTCCCACATTTCCGTAATATGTCCTCAAACGCTGTGCTGTCCTCTCTTTCCATTTCTAACCTCGAAAACCACAGACTTAAAATGGATTTAAAACTCCTCCACAATACCCTTAACTCGACCATTGATTGCCCTGAACTGCTTTCTCTCTTCAACTTCAGGATACCAACTCGATCCACCCGCACCCATACTCTACTCTATCTGCCTATTCCAAGGATATCTCTCACCAAGCGCTCACCTTTATTTCGCCTCCCATCCCTTCTAAATTCACTCCCCCACACTATCGATCCTTTTTATTTACCATGTAACAATTTCACCACCCAAGCGATATCCCACCTGTCAACAAATTAAATATTTCCCCTTTCCATGTTGGGCTCTCGTTGCTTATTTTTATGCTGTTATAGTGTTTTTGTCCTCTTTCTTGTTTTTTGTTGTATGTTTACTATAAATTGGCGCTATAGCTGTATGTGAACAATTTTTTTTAAATAAAGAAATAAATTAGTGGAGAATGTCGAAACCGTTCGGAAATCGATTACAGAAAAGTCGCGATCTGTTTCAGTGTCAGCACTAATTTGGAATGCAACGCCTTCATTAATCCTCTTCATTTGACATCATATATCTTCAGCTTATGCCATCAAAACATTTATCAGCTGTAAATTAAATGGGGGGACACATTCCTAATACTGCCATATCGTTATTCCATTGCCGCAATTGGTGTTTTTTTACTTGCATATTCGCCACGTTGTTTTTCGCTAGGGCATTTGCTGAATGTTGGGAAACTACTTCCCACCATCATTCTGTATTCACGAGGAAGCGGAAAGAATTCACTTTTCGTGAATAGATGACATAATTTCTCGCACGTTAGTGTCACCAAGCTGACAAAATCTGCAAGTGTATAATTAAAGAATCTTTAACGTCAACAGTTTTCCATGTACTTTCCCTCGTCTGAACTTCGGGCCTCCCCGGGCAATCCCCACCATTCGAATGCCCAATGAATACGCTCAAGCATCGCGACACTTGCGTGCCGATAGAGGGGGTAATCCTAAAAGTGGCGTAGGCATTAGGTTTAAGGGCAGATGATCCCAACTCCTCGGCTCTGCCACCGTGGCACTTAATGCATAGAGGGATCAAAGTCGGCCGATCTGGATCGCTGATCCTTAAGTGTAGAAACAGCGTTCGTGGCAAATGACCTGTGATGTGAAGCCATGTTACTGAAATACATCTTTGTGGCATTTCACGTTGAAATTTTTTGTATCATTTTTCAACTTAACGCAAACGTAAATAAAACTACACCTTCACACCTGACCTGTGTTTCGATGAATTATCATTATCATGTTCATCAGCTGATTTGTTCCACTACGGACACGTCTTCAGACCAAATCAACTGATGTTAATACGGTGTTTCATCAAATTCTTAGTGATATATAACAGTAAATATTTTGCAGTTTATATAATAGTTCGATGGATGAAGAACGTTTTCAGGATTAATAGACTGCTAATACGTTGCAAGCCGCTTCAAGGATGTGTGTCACAGGATGAGTTATTACCAACTTTTACCATACAGTACCTAAGTACGATGCTGAAATAAAGCCAACTTTGTATCTTCCACAGCTTTTAAGACTTCAAATTTTGAAGATTTGTGAAAATTTCTTTCCTGGTGCATAAGAAAAGACGTGCAAATAGTTGCCAAGAGTTAACATTTCACCCAAATGTAGGCCTTCCACCAATGCCAGGGAAAGTATTTGTATACATATATTTTGTCGCCGCTATATTGAAAGCAGTTTTTATCTTGGAATACCAAGGTGGGATTTCTCATTGGTTTTCATCTTGGGACTCTTTCCCGTCACAGGCCGGCTTCCTTAACACTTTCTGCCTCTTCCCACCATCACTATCTTTCCTCTTTCATCCCTACCGCCCCCTTTCTCTTCCTCCCCCCAATCCCGATTTCCTCTCCCCTCCTCCCTGTACCACTTCGACCCCCTCCCCCGTCATTACGCGCCTCGAACACGTACCCTTGGGGCCGGCTCCTTGCCTTCAACATTCCATTCCACCACTCCCCCCATCCTTTTTCCCCGTCCCGACAGATTTTTCCCTCCGTCCACGAACTGACCTCTCTCTCTCTCTTCTCTCTCTCTCTCTCTCTCATTCTCTCGCGCCCAAACCGCCTGACCCCTCCCCTCTTTTCCCAACCCACCTCCCCCAACTACGTCATCCTCCTCTCTACCTCCTCACTTTCATCCCAGTCCTCCTCAGTAGATGTCGTTCGGGTGGCTGTTAGGGCGGGCGATCAATGTGGTTGAAATATAGTGGAGAAGAAGATACCTGGGGAGATTCTGTGTACCGTGGCCGTTTTACTCGGTAAATTTTATTGCGTAAACGAATGTATTTTGGAATTGGCGAGAAAACACGATGTGTTATATTTTCTGAAAGGAATTAGACGAGGTTTCATTTGACGTCCAGTCATTCAGGCAATCGTACTAGAGTTCATAAAATTTACCACCTTTACACACTGCTATTTTCCTTATCCAAGTGTATGCACAAACAAGCGAACCATGTTAATCGGCCTTAAGAAGTTACTTTAGGCGTCACATTGTTATGTTCTCAAAATGAAAGGAAAAGATGACACCAACGCGGTTGTCGTGATGAAGGTTGTATCTTCTCATATATAGATTTTGTCTGCGAAATATTACGCCAGCTATCTCGGAAAGCCTGAGGAAAAGCAGGCAAATTTTTTCCCAATAAATGTTTCTATGCTTAAAATTAAGTTCGATTGAGAGTGGCCCTCTTCAATGTGAGGATAGTTGATGAACTTTTATTGTGGACTTCTTACCGCACGAAAATCTTCATGATGATCTGTCATCACTTCGTACAAATTTTCACTTTAATTTTATTTCTTTACAGAATTCAAAATTTCCATCGTAAAGAATTTCGTGTGCTCAGATGTCTGCCTTGTTTGTTCACTAACTTATGTCAAACTTAAGTGTTCTTCTCTTATTTGGAATTAATTTCAAGCATAGCAATACACTCTGAGTATCATTTGAGATTGTTTATCAGCAACAGTGCGAGTTGAAACGAATGCGACCTACGAAATTTTTCTTTGGCGAATTATGCCTCATAGTTACATTTCTTGGGAAAATTTTGCCTGTTATTCCTAAGGCTTTGCGAGATAGCCAGCGAAATATTAAGCAGTAGAAAACCTGAAGTAAAGGCGATCCAACTTTTATCGCTACAACCGTGGTTTCGCTGTTTTTTCCTTTTATTTGAGGAATTCCGAGCCAACGTTAGTGCTTCTACTAGATTGCCTACAAGTGCACTACTTTGTCATTGGAATAGGACTTAAGTCTTAGGATTCCTATAATTCCCTTGACTACAATGGCCGACGCCAGGTTTCTCTCCACTTATAATCAACTCGCCCAGTATTCTAATCCTAACCGGTGAAAATCAAATTATATGCCTCGTTTATTTCGTTTAGAAATTATTACCAGTCTTAATATGATCGAGTTTTCGATGCATTGTATCTTGTCCCGGTCCCATAAATGACGTATACGTTTCAAGACGTTTGCGAAAGTCTCTGATGTAACTTCGTGCAAAATTTAGCCTCTAGCATTGTTAAAAAAATTACGCACCTCGTTATATTCCTTCTCTTTATCTTTCTTAGCACCACCCATGTTTTCGGAAATACTATAAAGATTTCGGCAATATTATCAAGGTTTTTTACGCTGTTCTTGAATCTCTCCTCAAGAATGCGGTCTTCAGTCAGTTCAGTCCTCCTCATAATTTCGTATTCCCATCCGCATCTGATCATATTTTCGTGTTATGAACCTTGTTTCCTGCCTCTGCGTGGTTTTCTTCGGGGTGTTGATTTTAAGGGCGTGTATACTTTGCAATGGTAATGCTACATTTTGTTGGAACCATGCCCTGTTTTATGTAAGCTGAAGTGTGGAACCCAACGAGGCGTATTATTTAGCAATGTTTGATGTATTTTGAGGCCTTGGTATACTCTACTACAGAATCACAACTAAGTCGGGCACCTCTCTCGGGATACTCGGCTCATTATGGATAGCGGCCTGACACGATGTAAAATGGCGGATGAAAAAATTCGGCTCCTACACCGTTTTCAAAATTAAGGGTACTGTATACCACGGCTGATATTTTTTTTTTACTTTGACTTGGAAACGCATTTTATTTGACGGCTTTTTTTTCTATGTAAAGAAAATATGTTTGCACAATACTCTGGAATATGGATTGGTTTTGATAGTAATTGCTTTCTTTTTTTATCTTTTTTGAATTTTTGATTGAAAATTGATACTACTTGCTTTCTACATAATTATTATAGGGATCGGGTTGGTGTGGTAGCTAGAGTACTCGCCTACCACACGGGCGGCCAGGGTTCAAATCCCTGCTGAGACGGATGTTTTTCAGAGGGAACCGGGTACCTACTTGAGTGTCTTGTGGAGGGCACCTCAAGTGGAGAACTCCGTCTGTCGGATGATACGTTCAAGCGTGGTCCCCTTGGCGACTTTCGTTTCGTTTCGGCTAAAGACAACAACTTCCTCCCTTACCTATCCCCTATGGCGCAAATGACCTTAGCCGTCGGTCGCCTCCCCAAATATCCAATCCAATCCATAATTATTTCGACCGCGGAAAAATTGTAAAGTTGTCGTAAAACAAGCGATCTCCATGACATGTACGACGGATATATCTGAAAGTTTTTTTCCTTTACTATCAATAGGAATCCGTCACCTCCCTGTTGGAGCGTGAAAATACTGAAAAGTGCGCATTTTTACGTCACAGTGAGCATTCTCGTGAACCCCTTGCAGCGCATTCTCCACTGTGCCTTCGGTGGCGCTGTCTAGTGCTTGGAATGGAGTGGAAGTCGAATATTTCTCCTACACTGCGGGAGATGCCTGGATTAAAAGGGCGTTTTCGAGCGGTGTATACATTTCCCCTAAGGTAGTGCGAGTGAGATAGTTCGTGTGAGACACAAATTAAATTTTGCATTATTAATGGTGCTATAAAATACTTTTAAATGAGGGATTTTGTAAGTAATCAAATGAAAACATCTAAATAAGTCTTTTACTTGATTCATTTTTTCACGCAATACGTTTGAAACTCTACATACAAACTACACGCTGTTGATTTTTGAAGAGATCTAAGTGTAGGAAATTCCTCATTTTTTATATAAAGTCTCTCTGGAGTACATGCACGTACCATTTCCCATACAAAAGGGCTGGTATTTTTTAGCAAATATCTCGGAAAGTAATGTGGTAAGGGGTTGAATTTTTTATGTCAATGGAAGAATGATATATTTTTCTTTAAAATGAGACCAAATTCATTGATTTATAAGAAAAATGATTTTTCGATCAAACTACCTTAAGCATGATCGTTTGTTCTCCCATCCGCAGCGGTGATTTTTTCTTTTTCCCTGAGTGCTATTCCCGAGTTGCACTCGGTGAGTGCGGAGTATCCTTAAGTAGTCTAAACACGTCAAAACTAATTTTAACTGCGACCATCCTTCTCTCATATTGTAGGGACGTCAATGTCGTAAGCTCAGGATGATCCCCAACCCCTCATAAGAAAATCATTGAGGAATGCAAGATCCCACTCTTGAGATATCGGTCATCGTCTTTCATGTTGTATACCTAAGATGTTTCCCATCCCCTGCATGCGTGTATCGATTGGATCCCCTCCATTAAACAGGGATTGAAGGTCGATTTCTTCAGTCGTTGACAGTTTTCTTTGGGATCTCGTCGCCGTGCCTACAAATGTTACGCCGTCCTTGAATCTCTCCTCTAGAATGCGGTCTTCTGCCAGTTTAATCCTCCTCATAATTTTGTATTCCCATCCGGATCTGATCAGATTTCCGTGCAATGAACCTTGTTTCCCTCCCCTGCGTGGTTTCTTTCGGGGTGTTGATTTTTAGGGCGTGTATACTTTGGTCGAAAATGCCCGTTTAGTTCTGGCTCCTGCCTCAGCCTGGGTGCGATCCTTTTCGCCTTCCAATTAATTCCTCAGTTGGGACAACACTGATGTCGCAGGAGAAAGTACGTTTCGTGAGGTCACGAGGATGTTTACTGACGTTATCATTAACAATATGATTGGTTTTGATGAAAAAATTGGTGAGAGCACTCGGCGTGAAATCAAGGGATCTGGGTTCGATTCCCAGTTCAGCCGAATGATTTTTTTCCACTGCGAATTTCACACAATTGTGTGATCACTAGCGGGTGACTCCGTTGAAGTAACTGCGCGGCTGCGTGGTTCTTTGAAAATTTCCAAAGTAAACTCCTTTGTGTTTAAAGTTGGGCTTTACCCCGTGGACTGTGGCGCTTAGCGCTCGCATACGGGTACCTCTGGCATCATATGCACGGTATCTGTGAGAACAACTTGCTCCTTATAGCCCCCATGAGATTCACTGTGGAAGAGGATGCCTGGTTAGCTTAAGTGGTTGGAGCACTCAGCGCGAAATCGAGGGATCTATGTTCGAATCCCAGTCCAGGCGGATGATTTTTCCGCTGTGAATTTCACACAATTTTGTAATTTCCAGTAAGAAGTTGCAAATATTTTCAAGGAATAATGTAGTAATTGTCGTGGCGATCACCTGATTTTCGACAACTTAACATCTCTTCCGCGGTCGAAATAATTATGTAGTCAGCAACTAGCGGAAAGATTGGTGACACTCATGTTAAATATTAATCCTTTTTCTAGAGGCCAGCGCTATCATATTTGCTTCAAACAGCGAAGCAGGGTTGTAAAATTAAAGCGCGTAGACGTCTGCTGAGCGTTTTAGGACGTTTGAAGAGCGATAAAAGAATTTTCACCCATGATATCCTGCCCGCTTAAGGTAGTGTGAGCGAAATTGTTCCCTAATCATAATAGAGACCATATGCGAATAATACGTTTTAATTTCAACAACTGTGAAACGCAAGAATTAAATATTGCATTATTAATGGTGCAATAAAATAGTTTTACATGACAGAAATTGTATGTAATCAAATGAAAATACCTAAATAAGTCTTTAACTTATTTTTTTCGCGCGATGCGTTTGAAACTCTTTCAAAACGGAAAGTGTATTGCGATCCCGAAGAATTTACTGCGGTGACAATATGATTAATTTTCAAAAATAGTTGAGAAAATACACAAATTACACACTTGATTTTTTGACGAGATCTAAGTGTTAGAAATTCCTCATTTTTAATACAAGGTCTCTCTAGAGTGCATACACGTACCATTTCCCATGTAACATGGCTGGTATAATTTGGCAAATATCGCGGAAAGTAATGTGGTAAGGGGTTGAATTTTTTATTTCAATGGAAGGGTGATATAATTTTCTTTGAAGTGAGACTAAATTCATTAATTTCTAGGTAAAATGATATTTCGCTCAAACTATCTTAAGGTTGTTGTGTGAGCGAGATTGTTCCCTAGTCATATCGGAGGCCATGTTCAAGTTATACGTTTTAATTTCAGCAGCTGTAGGAAGCATGGACTACATATCCTAAAATTAATTGTGCAATATCATACTTTTACATAGCTGAAATTCTAATAGATTAAAAAAAATATCTCTGTAAGTCTTTCACTTAAATAATTTTTTCGCGCGGTAAGTTTAAAACGCCCTCATAACGGAAGGTTTTTTTCGTGATTTTGAAAAAAAATTACTGCGGTGACAGTGTGATTTTCAAATTAAAAATAACAATGGTAGAGGAAACATGCAAACTACACGCTTTTAGTTTGACGAGATGTAGGTGTTATAAATTTCTCATTATTTTAAATAATACTTCTCTGTTGTGCATGCACGTACCATTTCCCTCGTAAAGGGGCTGTATCTTTTGCAAATATCTCGGAAAACTGTGTGGTAAGGGACTGGATGTTTTGGTATCTTTGGAAGGATGAGATATTTTTTATTAAAATGAGACTGAAGTCATTGGTTTCTCAGTGAAATGATATTTCACTCCTTAACTACCTTAACTCATGCTTCCATCCCTTTTCTTCCTTTCTCTGATTACAGTTAATTTTTAGAAGAAGAAAAATAAAAAATAAATTTGGTGTTACCCAATACATGAAGGAGTGTTCCAATCTGATATCCGTGGTCGAGAGAATTTTCGTGTGAAGAACCTAGGGCGGTGGTTTTCCTGGTGTCTGTGTTGATCTTGTCTAGGATGTGACATAAACCTTATGCGCTGTGAAATTCGATGCTTCCGTCGCAGCCTCTCCGGTCTATTCCAGATTGTGTCAAACGATTTCAACGCCTAGCGGTCGACGAATGGTCTCGGCGAGTGGGAATGGTTTCTTTAGAATATCTATGTGTAGGACATAAGTAAAGTTTAACGGTCGCGTTCGAGTACCAACTTGGCGAAGTCGTTCCGTGTTAGTGAGGCAGAATAAGAATAGAATTTTGCGCTATCGTATTTACTGAAGGTGTTTCCTTATGGGAAATGACTTGCATTTCGTACAGTTCGTTTTCTGTTTGCTTGTCGGGAAACGTGTCCTTCATTTTGTTGGAGGACCAAATCATTTCTTCGCCGACGTTTTATGCTTCGGCGTTATGTTTGTGTTCTTATTAGTTTCTGTCTAAGGAAGCAAAAATCGCCGTGTACAAAAGTGTATTTCTCCCCTCTTTGTTGTATGGTAGTTAAACATGGGTATGTCCGGATAGGCATAAGAGTAGACTAAACGCCGTGGGTATGAGTTATCTGAGGAGTATTTGCGGCAAAATTAGGATGGATAGGGTCAGGAATGAGTGGGTAATAAATGAATGTGGGTTAGATGCTCCAGTAATGGACATAGGTGAAAGGAGTGTGCTTCGTTGGTTTGGCCATGATGAGAGAATGGATGAGAGTCGAATAACGAAACAGATATATAAGAGCGAAATGAATGGTGCGAGAGGTAGAGGTAGGCCGGGAAAGTTGTGGTTGAGGAAGATCTTAGGAGGAGGAATATTTGGAGTCTTAAAAAGAGGAGGGCGTGTATGAAGCAGTGTATCGTATGTGGGTAAGTGATGCAAAAGAGACTTGCAAGGATAGGTCAGTATGGAGGAAATTATTGAAGCAGAGTTAGGTCTACAAATATGTATTTATGAATGAAACTTCGTGACGGTGCCTACCCTGGAAGGGAACAGCGTGACTGGTATGTATGTATGTTTGTAGGTATGTATTATTAATCTAGGTGGTGTATCAATTTTATTTTATATGCACCTTTGCGTGAAACTTTCCATACTCATTCTTATCAGTAATATTTTTGGACAAAAATTGCATGTTGCCGAGTTGGTTTCTTGGCATCTAAATGCAATTTTAATTCGTATGTTTATGGGACTTGATGTATATATCTCAAAATATTTCTATTATATTGGTTATGTGGGGTCTTTGAATGAGGAGAGAGGAGAAGGTGTGTAGGGACGGTTCGGAGTGATATGGGGTGTGCGACGGACTCCTGTTGGAATGTTGCTTTGCATAGTACAGAAAATGGCTTCATAGAGGATCGTAGAGATAGAGGATCATAGAGGATTTTTCGAAAGTGGTACATATCTACATTTTCCTCGCCAGATTATTCTTAAATTTAATTTTGAATCTCATGGCTTTAAATGAGAAAATGGGTGATTGTGGGAAGGACAGTATTTTTTACGAATAACTGTTCTTGGGAAGCCAATATTGCCTGGGATATATTGATGTATACTTAGGGCTTCAGTAATTTTTTAAGGAGTTATTAGAAAATGACCGGAGAAAGTGAATTCATAAAGCGTTTGTTCAATAGTAACCTTGCTACAGCTGGCTCTGATGGCTGGAAAAGGTGGTCACTGAAATGGATTTCTTCACTCTTTGAGTTAACGGCAAATTTTGTTCTTAAATCCTCTTATTTGTATATTCCTAATTCTGTAATAGCAGAGGAGCTTTCTTAATCTATACATTTTCGAACTCGCCAATTACCATAGTATCAGCACTTTCATTTGGGTAAATTGTATGCTTGCGTTTACCCATCATGCTTGACAGCATACCACTATTTATCTCGATTTCCATTTTTTTTGTTTGATATGCTTTTAGTGAATTTTTGGTGGTATCGTGAGTAGAATATTTGCTTTTTAACCGTTAGGATTCTGATTGATCATTTGGTTATCATTTAAAATTTGCTCGGGTAGGAGCGCATCTTTTTCCTTTGGCTTTTAACGCAAATATGCGATAGGGAAATTCAAGTTTAATAGTAATTTATTTAGTCTACCGTTTCACGTGATGAAGTGGATTGATACAGATCCCGATAATCTACGTATTTAGTACCTATTAGAAATGTAGAGGTCTGTGGATGTCGCTGATGAGGAGAGAGTAAATTAATCCTCCTTTTATATCATCCTCTTCGAGGTAATGAAGTAGCCGTCTGCTTGTCCTGACTTCATCAGCGATACAATAACCTGTGTATGAAGATTTAGACGTGGCCAAATTTATTTTGCCGCGAGCTCAACAAGTGACTGTCGATCGATAATTGCCGTGACTAATTACGAGCGGAGATAAGTGGACTGTTGCTTCCATGAGGCAGCCGTTCAATCACCTCGTTTCGGTTTGAACCTTCGGTAAGGGCCAAGGCCTCTCTTTTCTTCCTTCCCCTTCATCTCTTCAATTGACTCCGCGCGGGATTCCTTTGATGCCGCGGGGCCGCCCGGGAAAAATACTTGCTCGGCTTCGTTCGCGGACAGTGAGAAATATCCTCCTCTACATCCTGGCCGCAAACTTTCGCCTGCTTGCCTCATTGCTAGCGTGCGCACGAGGGTGGTTGGAAATTCGACGTCCTCTAATCGCTTCGCCAACGCTATTGCCGCTGGTGAGTGGTGTTGTCTGGTCGAATGGGTGAGAACTTTCATCCGTGGGGAAAGCTTTGTAGCTACAGAAGCCATCGTGAGGTTTTCCATTCGAGGCGTTTAAGTTGGCGCAGGTCGGAATGCATCTGCGAACAAGAACGACGATGGATGAAATGATGTGCTGAGGTGTTACCTCCGTCGTTTCTGCCGGTATGCTGGTCTCTTTACGATTGTAATAGTCATAGCAAAATGTTTTGTTAATAATTAAGAAATCATTTTATGATTATGTACTTAAATAGGTGACTTGTATTACTTTGACGAGAGCCAGGTGTTTAACCACAAAATTACCTTCAATACCTGATTCGGAAGGTGATCCTTACGTGTCGAAACCCGGGTCATTTTTTTATATTTATTTATGGGGTGTAAGTAAAAGTTACCATTAAATATGAAATGAGGTGTATTACCCGCATCTAAAAAAATTTTGCCGTGTAAGTATAAACAGCATTTTTATTAAAATATCAATAAACGCTAATAAAAGGTTTATATGCCTAGCATAAACGCCACGAATACATCTACTTCTTTGTTTCTATAACCACCACGTCTGTTTCTGTAATACGCTGCGGGCCAATCATCAGGGGTTCCGTGCATTTTATTCACGATCATTATTGGCAGTATGGCAGCGTATTCGGTTATTCTTGCATAAAATGTAGTTTCTTCCTTGTGTACCGTCCGCGCTGTGAAGAATGCCCGACTGCCTACGTATGCATGACTCTGTGGAGTTTCGTGATTATTTTATACCAGTTATCCTTTTTTTAGGACTGATATAGTCGTTTTTTCCTTTCCGTAAATTTCTCTGAGGTAGGTTAGCAGAAATTAGCATTACTTTTTTTTTCAACAGCCATTGTGAATAGATATTCTCCATAATTCTAGCTTTAAAACGAAATTCAACCTTTTTTCGTGCTGGGAAGTGATCATGGTGACTTTTTTTAATTCAAGCCAAGTAGTATTAAAATGCTCTTAAGCAGGTCGTAGATAATTACCCTTAAATGTGGAATTTAGGTGGATCTGGCCTATTTGTTTTTTGTGACAATTTTTCTGTATTATGGCAGTGAGTCGTGAGTCAGACAGATGAAATTAAAGTATGCTAAATGTGAATGGAGACTAGGAATGGATAAATTGAAAAATATTTGCGGTAATAGGGGTATTCGGATTGGAAATGAGAGGGTCATGGAAGAGTGGGTTGGAGATATAAGAAAGGAATGTGCTTTGATACTCAAAGGATGAGAACGGAATATGTAGAGGATGGAATAACGAAACGGATATATATGATAATAGATAATGCAGCATTATAGAAAGGTTTCAGCGAAAACGAAGGCTGAATGTGATGGAAGAGATGGGGAATAATCAGGAGTCTTAAGATAGAAAGTAGTAGAGCGTGTAGAATCATTCAATGAACGTACTGGAAGTGAAAGAGGTTTGCAGGCATCGGCCATTTGGACGAAATTACTGGGAGGTAGTCTGATTCCGACGCCGAAGAGCGTTAATAAAGTTCTTTGACTATGCCTACCCCGAATAGGAATGGAGTGATGGGTGTGAAAGTTGGTTTGTAACTAATCATATTCCCGAATTGATTAATAATAATTATTATAATATAACAGTTATTAATCCACAGTTTTCAGTACAAAAGAGTTTTTTTTACAATTTTTCAGGAGCTTTAGGAAGCCTAAAAGGTATCAGACGTGTGAGGAGGCTGCCTTCCGTTAATTACATGCATTACCGTTTGCTAAATTAAAAAAAAAACTTCTCAAGTGTGCGTATCTGACTGCATAGTAGCAGTTCAACGTCGCCGCAAAAAAGTTAAAAAAATAATAACTAACCGATTACAAATTTTTCTCATCGAGATTAAATTGCAGCTTCATACGTACAGCAATGTAATACAATAATTTTGTTATACACCACAAGATAGCATAGCTGCGCATTCATCATCATCATTGGTCGTTCTATCCTATGATTGGTTTACTGCAGCCCTCCACCCTTCCCTATCTTACGGTACGTTACGTTAGTTAAGTTACCTCCTGGTATCTCTATCCTATGTTATTTCATCTTTCTTTGGTCCATGAACTAATTCTTGGGTCTTCCTCAGGGGTCTTTTCCCTCTATTTTACCTTCAATTATGTTCTTCACAGACCCATGTTGTCACTGGGTGAGTCCTATCCATCTGGTTGTTCTTTTCTATATGGTTTCCCATATGGTGTTCCTTTCCTCTTCTACTCTTCTGTACACTTCATCATTTTATATTTTCTCCGTCCTTTTTATCATCAGCATTCTCCTCCAGCACCAAATTTTGAAGGCTTCTTGTCTTTTCTGGTCTTCTCCAATGGTCCATGCTTCCGATCCATAGAGTGCCACGCTTCATACGAAGGCTTTCACAAACTGTTTCCTGATTTGTAGTCCTCTCTTCTTTGAGCACAGCAGTTATCTTTTTCCCTCGAACGCCTTCTTAGCTTGGGCTATTCATTTTATTTATTTTAAGGTGGATTTATTGTAAGACAACGATATAATAATACCAGATATCAACATTTTTGTGAGAAAAATCCATTACACCGATGTACACGGTGGTCGGGTTGGTGTGGTAGCTAGAGTACTGGCTAACCATACGGACGGTCAGGGTTCAAATCCCTGCAGAGGAGGATGTTTTTCAGAGGCAACCCGATCCCTACTTGAGTGTCTTGTGGAGGGCACTTCAAGTGCAGTACTCCGTCTGTCGGATGAGACGTTAAACCGTGGTCCCCTTGGCGCCTTTTGTTAAGAGCAGACTAATGCCGATGCCTGGTTTCTATCCGCCCTTCCTCCCTTACACATCCCCTATGGCGCAAATGACCTAAGCTGCCGGTTGCCTCCCCAAAATCCAATCTTACCAACGTACACCTGCCGACGTTTATCAGGGGGTTATATCTCCGTATTTGTTTTTGGTATCTACGGTTTTTTTTACGTACTGCATCTCTCTGCCAGTGGACCTGCATCTTGGCCTCTCATTTACCCGCATTGCCTTTCTTTGCAGCCCACCGCGACTTGTAAGGGCGAGCGCATACCCAGTGACTAATTCGAGGATCGCCATATGGTTTTCTGTGTCTTCGAAGGAGACGGCGGCGTGCCGAAGTCGATGATGGAGTCAGAAAAACACGCCAAATTTTCTTTTATTTGCATTCTCCGCTCCGGGTTGATGACCGACCTCCTTACGCAGCGAGTGTGTAGATGTATGCCTTTTTAGTTTGCATGTTTTTTTTTTTATTTTTGTCTAAGCGTGACTCCTCCGGGCCATATTAGATGGCGATGCTATTTTTTTTTTCGTTCTCTTGTTTGTGCGATAGGTCCTCTCATATCAGTCGAATCGACGAGAATCGAAAGATTACTACTGGAGGAAGGAAAGATAAGACATTTTTCGACCAGGATGTTTTCTGGCTGTGACGGACGCGCCCCGTTCAATACGCTCCGTTGTATCCCATTGTATTCCGCCGTTTTTCTTTTCCTTTTTTGCGTTCGGTCCGCGGGTTGTTTCTTTTTTTTTGTTTATGGCAGGCCCCGTTTCATTCCCTTCCCCCCTACCATCCAATTGATGGGCTGATCGAATACCCAAATAAACAGCTCGGGTCCACGGATCCATTGATGGCGGAGGATATGGAGAAACGCGCCGGTCGTTTCGAGGTTTTGACCTCCTCCTTCGGCGGGTCGCCGTTTCACTCTCGCGGGATGAAATATTCACTTCCTGGCCTTGAAGAAGAGATCCGTTTTCCCAGAAGGGGAGATATCTTTCCGCCCGTTATTGGGATCGGAAGTTTTTTTTTTTGCTCTGTTGGATTGAATTGAATCGTGCTTTAGAAATCACTCTGAGTACAGCTGCGGTAATGAGTGGTCACTTTTTGCCATGATTTGCGCATATGTCAAAATGTTTTTTTTCTCTTTTCTGAATCTACTGAACTATATGCATTCATTGCAAGAAAGTTCTGTTTAAACAAGGTATTCTAAATTCTTTATTTAAGCCGAACGGGCTAAATGCATTCCAATTAGCAGTAGCATCAAGGCAAGTAACTCTTGAAATATGTATTGGATGCTTATTTAAATGGTTTCTTCTCGATTTTACCATATATATCACCGGGAATGTGGATTATTATCAAGTTTAGTAAATAAACAATGCATGTTAGGAGAACCCACGTAAAATAAGTTAATATATTCTTATTTCTAGCACGTTACCGATGGAAAACCTCGTAAATATGCAAAATTAGGGCATCAGCCATTTTAACGCTTAAGGTAAATCGGGGTTAACTAAGATGGTGGACAGGCTACGCTCTCGCTACAGCTTCTAGCATTGGCTCAAATAGTAAGCGCCCTCTCCATCTCCCTTAATGGTACCCACTCAGTGATGCCTGAAACTATGATCGATTTGCTGGAATGCATCTTGAATACCTTCTTGATTTTTTTTATTATTGAGTAGTTTTTTTCGCTCCATTTGTTAGGTTTTGTCTTTGTTAATACAGTGGCCAATGTGTGTTCTACAGTGACTAATGTTCTAAATTGGTTTAATTTATTTTTTAAGCTACCCTGTAGTTTTATTCCCGTCGATTGATTCTTTTTCGTGATATTTACCACGAATCGATTTTGCCTCAAATGACTGACTGAAATAATATTTGAATTTTGTGACTACCCCATTGCTGCTGGAGAATTTGTATCGAAGTGATTACCCCTCTCTTCAGTTTCCCTTTACTGGTGGGCACCTACCTTAATTGCTTCAAAATCTTTACATTGGAAGACGTGAACGTAAAATTCATTTTCATTAATTTATGACGTTGATTACTAAGTAATTGAAACCAGACCCACGACATTGTTTTTAGAAAGATGGCGTTAGTAGTCTTTCAGAAAAAATGTATACATACATTCTAGGGTAGGTACCAGGGAAGGGTTAAGATTTCTTTATTCCGTGGAACCGCTCTTCCCTCATGTAGTAATTTAACCTCGCTCTGTCGTAACGTTGCTGTTTGTTTGCTCTGGCCAGTGTTTTCTAATTTGTTTCGTCGTGAAAAATAAAAAAAAACGACTCTGAATAATATATTTTGCATTAATCAATTTCCCTACCTCCATAAATCATGCCCAAGCTCTGTTATAGCTTACGGGTTTTGCTTTACGGTTTTTAATACCGCGTTTCAAATCAAATTTATGTTCTCCTTACGGAACATAAACATATCTTGAGGGGACTTGCTCTGTGAGGATGCAAAACTGTTCACTGCCCTTCCCCCCTCCCGGCATTCTTCTGCTTGGAATACGCTCATGTTTCACCAGAGTGAAATGTTTCCGAGAAATGTCATCGCCATGGGACCGAGCAACTATAAAATACGACTCTCATATCTTCTTCTGGGAATTTATTTGAATGAATCAAGAAGATTGTCAGCGCCACCCGGAGATATTTTGTTTCCGAGTAAGTAAAGCGGTACTTGGAAATTTTTCCCCTACGGCCTTCATCTGACGCTCTGGAGGGCCCAATTCGTCCCATTTATCAAGGAGTCGTTTAATTTACATCTGCTGCACCTACCTAAAGTCTCGTTCTTAAATACTCTCATGTCCTGGCTCCAGAATAAAACGAATCCATCCTCGTCTCGATTGGAAACGTAATAATTGCGAATTGAACGAATGGTGTTCGGTTCCCTTGCTGTTGTGTGGCAATATCGTAAATATATCGCACATACCCGCGATCAAAACGCGACATATACAATTCATATGTGGCACAGCATTAAAAATACTAGGTTTTTTTAAACGTATTATAGGAAGGTCTTCGGATGAAAAATTCAAAGAGAGATGCTACTTCGCTCTGGTTATTCCACACCTCGAATACGCCGCGAGGATTTGGGACCCTGGTCATAAAGATTGAACCAAAAAAAAAATCAATAAATTACAAAGGAAAGCATCGCGCTTCGTTAAAAACTGCTACGAGCGTACATATAGTGTCTCACAACTATTAGAGGGATTAAGATGGGAGTCCCTAGAGACTCGGAGGCTACACGCTAGGCTTAGGTTGTTTGAGAAATTCAGGACTGATATTTTTCAGAGCGAAACAGAGAATATTATCATGACTCCTCACTACATCTCTGGTCTGACAGATGCGATTGAATATGAGAGATACACTGCCGAACAGATAGGTACAAAAACTCGTTCTTTCCGCGCACAATAAGCGACCACAATAGAAACTGAGCTACTCCAAAGACACTCTCATAGGACATGTCACCATTTCATCTCCAAAACTTTTACATCTTTACACGGCTGTAGACCCCCCGTCACACGCCCATGCGGCGGCTCGCAGGGTATTATGTAGATTTAGATCAAATCTTTTCGGCCTTATTTCTCATTGAATCCAAACGCCCAAAGATTCACTAATATATATGTACGTTACACTTCAATATGTGTAAATTGGAGGAGAAAACAAAATTTTTATGGCTTCCGCGGCGTCGGTATTTGCCTAACATTAGGAAAGATACAAAGGGGCCAATTGTGACTCTAACTTTAAATTGTTGACGCCTTCCGCCATGTTCTTAGCAATCTCCATCCCCGTCAGTCGATGGTTCAGAGTTGTCGAACAATGAGAGAAAATCCATTTACAGATAAAAGATTGCTCGGAAATAATGTCCTTTTTTAAAATAGTAGGTAAAAGCGGCGAACCGTTGGTGTTTGAACAAGAGCCTTTGTGATTGTTAGTCTGACATATAGAATAGTATTGTATAATTTGTTCGTATTTCCCTCACTTCTTCACCTTTGAAAATCGTTGTGTCTGCTGATTTTCGTGCAGTATTTCCCTTGGTTTTGGAATGACCTCGTTTTCTTGCCCATGGATCAACATTTTCAGTTAGGTCTGGTTAGTGTATTTATACGATTTTCCTAACGTGTATTCAATTCGTCGAAAACCATTCTCCGTTGGGTGAGGCTTGAAACTTTTGCAAATATAGAACTGGATCATAATATAATAAATGGCCGACTCAAACACTGCAAGCCTATGGGCCATTTGCGTTGGCATTCTCAGAAAATGGTGGTCTATACTCTCTACATAGGACCCAAAAGGTGATATGTATCTGTAAAATGTCTATCACTGCCAGAAAATGACGAGTCGCTGGGCTGCCTCTACATCTACCTATTACCCTGCGAGCCGACGCATAGACGTGTGGCTGGAAGTGTCAGGACACTAGCCGTGTAAAGAGGCGAGGGATAAGATTTTGGGAGGTGAAATGGTGACGTGTATTATGGGAGTGTAAAGAGTGGAGGTCTGTTTTTATTGTGGTCACTTATTGTGCGCGGAAAGAACGAGCTTTTGTTCGTATCTGTTCAACAATGTATCTCTCTTATTTTATCGCTTCTGTCAGATGTAGATATTTAGTGAGGCGTCATGATAATGTACTATATGTCGTCCTGAAACACGCCTCTCAAAGTAGCTCATAGGCCCCATCCCTGCAATACTATTCATTATATTGTTACGTCCTTCTTTTATTTTACTTTGGTGTTTTCCGGCGTGACCTTATGGAATTTGCTACATATTTTGAATAAAAGGGCTATACTTTGTTTTTTCACAATTGTTTTAATATCTTACGACCATGGTTTCGACGGTTCATGTCATCTTTAGGTGAAGTTACTAGTTGGATTGGATTTTTGGGAGGGGTTAGACAGCTAAGATCATTTGTGCCATAGGCATAGGGAAGTGAGGAAGGGTGGATAGAAACTTGGCGCCGGCGTTAGCTTGCTCTTAATGAAAGGCGCCAAGGGGACTACAGTTTAACGGCTCATCCGACAGACGGAGTACTGTACTTGAAGTGCCCTCCATTAGACACTCTAGTAGGGACCGGGTTTCCTCTGGAAAACTTCCCCCTCAGCAGGGACTTGAACGCTGGCCGCCCGTATGGTTAGCCAGTACTCTAGCCACCACACCAACCCGATTCCCGGTTACTAGTCGTGCGGACACTCATATTCGTAGTTGTTAACATACATCTCTTCTTTGTTCTTCAGGTTATTTTTCGGTGCATCTTCATTTTTTGCTCGTCCTAGCCACTTTTTTATCTTCAACGCTCGCCTTAAGGTGGCTGGAGCCGTGTTCGTCGGTCATGGAGTACGTGTTTTAATAACTTTTAAGCGAGTCGAAAAATTCTTGTACCGCATTTTACTCAAGAGGACTGTCTGTATACTGAGGCAGAAAACTCCGTTTTAGTTCTGGCTTCCGCCGCCGCCGGGAATAGATATCCGCCTTCCCCATTACTAACCACCCCATATAATGGCGCCACCGATGGCGCAGTGAAATGCGTTGCAAGTGTGCAGCAGAATGTTCACAGTGACGCCATCAGGCACAATTTTCTATATTTTGATGATCGTTTATAGAGGTAAAGGATTCCCATTGACAGTACGTGTATAGAAAATGAGAAATATACGTCGAACGCGGGGAGGCGATCATCTGATTTGCGATTAAGTAACGTTTCTTCCGCCGTCGAAATAGTTGTGTTGAAAGCAAAATGCGAAAAGTTGGGACACTTATTTAAAAAAAAATAATCCTAATGTGAGAGGCCTGTGCAAACAGATTTACTTTAAGTAGCAAAGCTGAGTCTTGAAACAAAAACGCGTAGACGTCCCTGGATGCGTTTCTACCGTTGTGTGAAGCCCCCTTACGTGCGATGGATTATGGAAATCGTCCGAGAATTATAGTTTACATTTTTACCCTAATGAGAGCATGTCATGACTAGAGTTTTTGGCGCGATATTCTCAATTTTGGCGAAATTACTTAGCAATGTGTTTTTTCGCATATTGGACTCGCATTCACACCTTGATATTTCTTAGCTGCAGTTTCTTCACCTACTTACTACGCTGTTAGCCGTCGCAAGGGCGTGTTACAGGGAGTGTCAGGACACTAGTCTTGCGAAGGTGTTAATGATTAGGTTTTGGTTGGTGAAATTGTTACATATATTTCGGAAGTGTTTTGAGTGGAGTTCAGTTTTTATTGTTGCAATTTATTGAGCGCAGAAAGAACGAATTTCTGTACCTATCTGTTCGATAATCTATCTCTCATATTGAATCGCTTCTGTCGGCCTTGAAATGTAGTGTGGCGTCAATTGGGTATTTTTTGTATCGCTCTTAAACACGCCTGTTTTAAACTTCTCAAGCCAACTAAGCCTGACGTGTTGACTCCTAGTCTCTATACGAGGTGTGTTCAAAAAGTAAGGTGACTTTTCAAATTTCGCAGACAACATACATTTTATATTCGATTTTATTGTTTTTTTTTGTGTTAGTTACACATGTCCCAAATATTTGTTTACAGTTTCAACAATATAACATATTTAGTATTGACAGATACAAATGTTAGACGTGTTTTGGTGTGCTCGGCGATTTTCTGATATAAAAAAATGGATCAAAAAATTTGCATCAAATTTTGTGTAAAAAATGGAATTAAGTGCTCCAAAACACTTAAAATGTTGACAGTGGTATACGGTGAGTCTGCTCTGAGTAAAAAAAATGTTTATAAGTGGTACAAGCTCTTCCAAGATGCCCGAGAAGATTCCAATGACGAACCTCGCTCTGGACGCCCCAGCACGTCAACAACAGATGAAAACGTTGAAGCAGTGAAGAATATTGTTTTGAAAAATCGTCGAATCACTATTAGAGAAGTTGCTGAGGATGTTGGCATATCGGTTGGCTTGTGCCATGCAATTTATTTTGCATGTTTTGGGCATGAGACGTGTGTCAGCGAAGTTCGTTCCGAAACTGCTTAATTTTGACCAGAAGAACCGTCGCATGAGCATCGCTCAGGAGCTGTTGAATGACGTCAATGATGATCCTGATTTTCTCAAAAGGATCATAACTGGTGACAAATCATGGGTATATGGTTATGACGTCGAAACCAAAGCCCAATCGTCCCAATGGAAGTACCCAGGAGAACCGAGATCGAAAAAAGCACGCCAAGTTCGATCAAATGTCAAGGTTTTGCTCACTGTTTTCTTCATTTAATGTGGCATATTGCATCAGGAGTTCTTACCACAAGGTCTTACGGTTAATAAGGAGTATTACCTTGAAGTTATGCGCCGTTTGCTAGATTCATTACGAAAAACAACGTCCGGCATTGTGGAAAAACAATTCATGGCTTTTGCATCACGATAATGCACCTGCTCACTCATCGTTGCTTGTGAGAGATTTTTTGGCCAAAAACAACACCACAATCATGCCTCAGCCACCATATTCACCGGATGTGGCCCCCTGCGACTTTTTCCTGTTCCCAAAACTGAAGAGACCTATGAAAGGACGGAGATTTTCAACGATTGAGGAGATAAAGACTGCATCGCTGGAAGAGCTCAAGGCTATACCAAAAAGTGCTTATCAGAATTGCTTCGAGGATTGGAAAAAACGTTGACACAAGTGTATTATATCTGGGGGGGATTACATTGAAGGGGACAACTTGAATATTGAAGAATGAATAAATATTTTTTCATAAAAATATAAAGTCACCTTACTTTTTGAACATACCTCGTAATAATAGGAAATATATATATATATATATATATATATATATATATATATATTATTTCGCGTTTAGAAGAAAATCTATGCGTATGTAATTCAACTCTTTTTGAATATATTCCGTGTGCCACTAGGCTACGTGTCAAATAGGCATTGAATTGCCGAAAAAACAAATATATGAGAGGCAATTAAGATTGCTACCAAGACCACGTGAAGAAGAAAAAGCCGATGAATGGAATAAATCCCTTTTTCCTTAATCAAAGTAGTCGCCGATAACATATCTAGAATATTACGATGGCATTAAATAAGAACAATATTCAAACCACGGCGGCAATCCTCAGCGTGAAAGTAAAACATGGGATGGAGATGGAGGGAGTTGACCAAATAACCTGCAAAACAAGTGACCAATTGTATGTGTGCGAAACGGGTAGAACTATATGGACTGGGATTAAGGAGTATAGAGCCGCGATTCGACTGGGCCATTTCGATAGATGAGCGGTCGCGGAACATGCCACCAAAGACCACGGCATTGGCATCTACGACCCTAAAATCCTCGCCAGAGAAATACACTTCATGATGGGAATATTTTGGGAGTCCTTAGAAATCCATAAACATATAAGCAATTTCATTTGGGACAATGGTCAAAGGATAAGTGAGTTGTGGCTATCCCTAATTTCCAGAAGGAGGAACGATTTTCAGAAGCCTCTACTCCCACCCCAACTCCCTCTTCTCCTTTAACCTCCACAAGGATATATACTTGATGCGCATCATAAGCAAAAAGGTCATTTAGCTTGGACGAGGTTTCCTGCAAGCGAGAAGAAACGTTGACTCGACAAATTCCTGACGCGGGTTACCAAATAAAAACCATAGTACATACTTAAGATGAATATTTTTTTCTTTAAGATGTTTACGAAAGATGGACGGATAGATGAGGAGATAAAGAGACGTTCGAATGTTGGAAGGAAAGTGGTAGGTAGCATGTGGATCATATCAAGGAATAAGTGCCTGTCTAAGGAAGTGAAAACCGCCGTGTACAAAAGTGTACTTCTCCCCACTTTGTTGTATGGTAGTGAAACATAGGTATGCCAGGATTGACATAACAGTAGACTAAACGCCGTGGGTATGAGTTATCTGAGGATTGTTTGCGGCAAAAGTAGGATGGATAGGGTCAGGGATGAGTGGGTAATAAATCAATGTGGGTTAGAGGCTCCGGTAATGGACATATATGAAAGGAGTGTACTTCGTTGGTTTGGCCATTTTATGAGAATGGATGGGAGTCGAAGGACGAAGCAGGTATATGAGAGTGAAATGAATGGTGCGAGAAGTAGAAGTAGGCCGATAAAGTTGTGGTTGAGGAAAATCTTCGGAGGAGGAGTACTAGGGGTCTTAAAAACAGGAGGGCGTGTATGGGGGTAAATTAGGTAAAAGATGTTTGAAAGGATAGGTCAGTGTGGAGGAAATTATTGAAGAAGATATAAGTGCACAAATATGTATTTATGAGTAAAACCTTGTGACTGTATCTACCCCGGAAGGGAACGGTGTGACTGGTATGTATGTATGTATCTGCCGTTATTACAAATAAGAACACTTATGCTAGGTTTCACGCAAATCTGTCCGTAAACAAAAATCGCTCCGACCGCAGCATATATTATGTTTCGGAGTCTTCCAATCCCCCATGAATATCTTTTCCGATTGTACGTGTCGCTATCCATTGGAGATTGCCCCGCCCCGGTTCTCTAATGTGCCTTAAAATGGACCGATTTCGCATCATCGCTGCTTTGGCACCTCCCGTCCCTCGCTCTTATTTCGGCCCGGTATTTCCGCCCGCCGTCTCCCTCTCGAATGATATCTCGCTCCTGGCAGTCACGATCCCGCCAGCCTCCCGGCTCCTCTCAGCCCTGGATTCCGGGTGAGGCTTATTCATTCCGCTTCTGCCGTGAAGAAATAATTCTCCACTTCTGACATCGTAATGAATAAATTTCACCGGTGTTTTTGCGTGCTGTCGAAGACGCGTTGATTGCGGATTTTGCAGTCAGCGGGCCTTGCTTAAAAAAAAATTAGGACACCAACTGAAACAATCAGTAGAGGTCTAACTTGAACGTGTTTAGCTGGTGTCAATGCTAAAAACTGAGTTTGAAATTCTTGGTTACTCGAGATAGGCGACCGACAACTGAGGTCATTTGCGCCTCGGAGGAGTGGTGGGTATGTTGGTTAAGGAAGGGTTACCCTAGGTAACTCGAGTAAAATTTTGCCCAATTCATAATATAAACCATACAACTTGAAATAAATTTAACATGAAAATAATATTACAATTTAAAAAATGATTAAGACAAAGACTAAAATCCTAGTATGCGGAAGAGAAAAGCTTTATGTAGAAGTCGCTCTGGAAGGAAAGGAATTAGAGTAAGTTGATTCCTTTGCCTATCTCGGAAGTACCATCACGTGGGACGGAAGAAGTACTACGGGCACTTGAAAAATTCAGGTCAGACGAATTGCTTGTTGACAAGGAGAGTATTGTTATAACTTCGATCTGTATCTCTGGAACTGATTGGTACCAAAATCCTTTCTTTCCTCGCAATATTGGTGACTGTTAGTGACTAACAAAAATCTTACTCTCACTAACTCTTACTCCTGTGGCCATTGAAAACCTAAGTGGTCTTTGGCCTCGCCAACCAAGGGCCTCCATGCTTTTCTGTCTTCTGCCAGCTCGATCTATGCTCCCATCTTCTCTAGGTCCTTCTTAACTTCATCAGTCCAGCGCATTCTCGGTCTCCCCACGGGTCTTTTACCTTCTAGTGTTCCTTTTGCTACTTGTTTTATCATGGTATCTTCGCTTCTGCGTTGGACATGACCCAGCCACCCCAATCTCTTACTCTTCACTACACCCACGATGTCTGGTTCTTTGTATAGTTTTCTTAAATCTCTGTTTTTTCTTGCTCTCCATGTGTCTTCTTCTTTGACTGGTCCAAAAATTCTTCTTAATACTTTATTCTCAAAAGTAATGTCTTTTTTGTGACTCTTTTGTAATTGAACATGTCTCAGAACCGTAGTATCACAGGATGGGCTATTGTTTTATAAATCCTTACTTTCGGGTTTTTTGATAAAAGTTTTTTTTGAAGAGTTTTATAAGGCTCCAAGATTATGTGACAAAAATCTTAGCCAAATTAAATATACCAACTTTCAGTTTACGTTCGTCCTTCACTCAGTTAAAAATAAAGAAACTTTGAAATACCCACTCTGTTATTTATTCATATCAGTTATTTATTAGTGCATCGTAAAACACTCAGTTATTTATTGGTATGAATAAATAGCTGATTGGGCATTTAAAAGTTTCTTTCTTTTAACTTCACGATAATCTTCCACAATATCTCGCTGGATATCGTTGAATATATTTGTCCTTTCACCGCTTCCTTTTTTTCTATTTCCTTCATTATTATGGATATTATCTCATCACCTCTTGACTCTCGCCGTGCGGCGTCTCGCAGGTTAAAATACTGGTTTAATTATTACCATAGAGTATACTCTGTGATATTACTTTTATTTAAAGGTGCTGATTTTGCCTCTGTTATCATACCTTGTTCCCTCGTGTACGTGTTTCATGTTGAATGGCTGTAATGGTTAATTAATCAATAATGCGATGGATGGATTTTCAATGGAGTGAATGACTAATTTCGTTGAGGGCTTGAGTTAAATAAAATGAAATGATCATTTTCTTTCGAGTCTTTTAAGTCGCATTACGGTATTGAGCTCATAAATTTGAGGTTTTGCGTACTTTGCTTCGAGTTTTATTTCAAATTGCGCCGTGTCGCCTTTCATTTTTTTTCCTACGAAATGATCCCCACCAAAATGAACTGCGCTGAAGCTTTCCGTTGGCTGCTAATGTAATTCGTTTCGACACACATCATTCTCACGCGATACGTCCATCGTTCATACGACTCGGAGATGCTATTCTGATTTGTTTTACGAGCTGTGATGGAAGTGGATTGCATTTGCCGAGATAGATACGATTACCATTGCTTTGGAGCGAGAGGGTCTGAATAGATTCCGCCGACGACGTCTCTGGGGTCATTACCCATCATCCTATACGTTCGACGATCACCTCCCGCATTCGACGAGGCCAATGGGAGTCCACCATTTCATTGAAGTCCCCCGCTTCTCCAAACTTGGCCCGAGGCGTCGCAGGTGCCGAAGAAACCCCCCAGGGCACGTTTCTCTTGTTGCACTCGGCTCGTAAGAAAGCGATCGGGCCTTGAGATTCCTAAGGCTGGATTCCTAGCGAATTCCTTCCATCTATTCTATTGGCCCTCCCTCGCTACGAGCGTCTCTATCTTTCTATTTCTCCCTCTCTCCCCCTCAGCCATGAGTTCGTGACTGAAACGTGCCTTTCGGTTGCCCAAACACCTCCTTTTTTTCCCGTTCCTATCTCTCAGGACGAGGAATAGGTAAGGTTTGGGAGGCACCGGTATTGCCCCCGGTGTTGTGGTGGTTGGTGTTAAGGGGTCATCCCTGCCGGACAACGGTCTCTTCTTCTTTCCGGCCGCTCGTTAATGGGAGGTTCAGCGGCCTCCTCGCGGAAAGTGATTTACTGATTATTTCCATTCCTTCGTAGCTCTTCGTCTTTCCACCATATCGTTTTCGTTCCTCTACCCGCCGCTTGCCCGCTGGCGTCATTCTTTAAGGGATTTGGCGATTGGGATTTCCGCGCCTCTGGGCTCCAGGGATGCGGGGGAGTGACCGTCTTTCATGCTCATAGGAATTAGTAATTGTCAAGAGGAAGTTGGAAATAGCCCGAGGGGTGCCACACGTGGAAGAGTATATTTTGTGCTCAAATTCTTAACGGAGGTTTATATCTTTGGTCATTGTTTACGGCCTCTCATCCTGGTTCACAATGATAACAGAGCCAGAAAAACCAGGAACCAAATTAGGACAGAGCTGGAAAATATCGATGAAAAAGTGTGATTTATATATATTTTAATCCCCATTCTACGTTCATATATTTTCACATGTTCAATATGCACTTACAGCCTGTTTGAGGTGTATAGTTACCTTTTATGAGGCAATATTTTCTAAATTGAGTTTACCGACTCTTTCATGTTAACAAAAGTTCGTTTCGCATGGAAAATGGAAAAAATCATGCGAAGAACCTGAAAAATGTGCAAATACAATGTGTCGACTGGAGAATTATTCTCATGGAAATTGGTGAATGTGACGTAAAAAGCGAAACCATTCCCTGAATGTTTTGTTTGCTATAAATATAATTTTTAAATTTAAGATTTTAAATGTACAAATTCAATGTATGTATACATAAGTGGAATAAAATATGTAAAATGAGAATGAAATAAATCAAAGAATTCTTTGAATAGAATTCTTCAACATTCTAGGTCCTGCTATTCTTGGCTTCTTACCAGTAGTTACTTTTTTTAACCCTACAATTGAGAAAGTGGTAGTTTCAGGCGTAACTTTGTGGTAAGTGTTTCAATCTCTAATCCTACAATTTAGCTGACTTATATATTCATTGACTTATATTATTGGATTGATCATCCTTTTGTCCTTCATTTAACTTTCCTTACAGCATTCATATTTTTGAACATTTTCTTATATTGTAAATGAAAGTAACTTTGTATTCCACGTATTTCATTCATATGAATGAAATTTACGTGGAATACAAAGTTACTTTCATTTACAATATGAGGAAAGTTTAAAGAATATGAAAGTTGTGGTTGAATGTGGTTGAGGAAATTCTTAGGAGGAGGAATATTAGGAGTCTTAAAAACAGGAGGGCGTGTATGAAGCAGTGTATGATGGGGGTAAATGAAGCAAAAGAGGTTTGCAAGGATAGATATAGTATGGAGGAAATTATTGAAGCAGAGTTAGGTGTACAAATATGTATTTATGAGTGAAACTTTCTGACCGTGCCTACCCCAGAAGGGAACGGTGTGATTGGTATGTCTGTATGTATGTATGTAGATATTCCAGGAATGTAAAGGTTCTTCCGCCAGTTTTAAATGTCAATCTCGCTTTCTGCGTTAGTGACGGCTGCTCCAAGTCTGGCGTAACTGGTCACTCAGCAGTACTTCTTAAGGTTTTCATTTTTGAACGTTAAATAAAATAATTCTTTCTACTGTGGGTGATATTGCGATTTATTTTACCCAGGTTTTTTGCGTAACATGCCTCTTATTACTATGCTCTTGCGCGTGTGAAGTTGGTCAGTATGGAGGAAATTATTGAAGCAGGGTTAGTTGTACAAATATGTATTTATGAGTGAAACTTAGTGACTCTGCCTACCCCGGAAGGGAATTGCGTGATTGGTTAGTATGTATGTATGTACTTTCATTTAGGATAACCCGGGTTTCGGGCCGGGTCCGTGTTAAATAAAACCTATATGGAGTAACAAAGTTACTTTTATTTGCAATGTTGAGTAAATTCCACCAAGTGACGCTTGAGAATCATATTGTTAAATAATTTTGGCACGAAACTTAACTACCCTTGAATGTATAGTATCTTCGTATGTCGTATTTACTTATTTTCATTAGTTGAGGAATCTGATAGTACACTCTTTTTAAGTGCACTCTGTTGAGTGAAATCACCGAAATAATAAAGTATAGCTGTCACAGCTTTATTGGAGATCCTGTGGAATTCCTCGAAAATTATGTGAATGTGATAAAGCAAAAGCCTTGAGTAATTTGCTGTTCTACTTCTACATCTACATAATTCCCGGCGAGCCGCCGCGTGGGCGTGTTGCAGGGGGTGTTAGGTCACCAGCCGTGAGAAGGTGTAAGTTTTTTGAAGATGAAATGGTGACATGAGTTATAGGAGTGTATTTAGTGGAGCTTAATTTTTATTGTGGTCGCTTATTGTTCGCGGAAAGAACGAGTTTTTGTACCTATCTGTTCGGCAGTGTATCTCTCTTATTTATCGCATCTGTCAGACCTAGAGATGTAGTGAGGAGTCATGATAACAATCTCTATGTCGCTCAGAAAAATATCAGTTCTGAATTTCTCAAGTAACCTAAGCCTAGCGTGTAGCCTCTGAGTCTCTAGGGACTCCCACCTTAATCCCTCTAAAAGTTGTGAGACACTTTATGTAAGCTCGTAGCAGTTTTTAACGAAACGCGCTGCTTTCCTAGGCATTTTATAAATTTTTCTGGTTAAATCTTTATGACCCGGGTCCCAAATGCTCGCGGCGTATTTAAGGTATGGCCTAACCAGAGCGAAGTAGCATCTCTCTTTGACTTTTTTATCCGAGGACCTCCCTGTTATGCGTTTAACTAGTTTCTTTAATGATGCGCCACATATAGACTGAATGTGTAAACCACACGGTATATCTGATGCTAAGGTAATTCCAAGATATTTTACTGTATCTGAAGATTTTATGTTTACTCCACCCACAGTATAGGTATGGCATTTTTGTGATGAATTTCGCAGGATGTGAACTGTGGTACATTTGCTGATATTTTTTTCTAACCCCCACTCCTGGCACCACGGATGAACGTTGTTAAGGTCCAATGACAGAGCTTCAAAGTCCGCGTCTTCGCTCATTTCACGGTAGATAACTGCATTGACTGCAAGTAATCTTAATTTACTGCTAACTCTAGAACTTAGGTCATTAATATAAATAATGAATAACAGAGAGCCGCTCACTCTTCCCTGAGGAACACCGGATGTGACATCGACCATATCAGAGCTAAAAACCATCAATAACTACTTTTTTCGATTACTGAGATAGTCACTTATCCAATGCACTAAAGTCACTTATCCAATTTACTGTTCTGGTAAAATGTCTCTTTGCTGAGGCTGTTCTCCTCTTGGGAGGATCTTGCCTCTTCCTTCGCTGGTGATCATTCGTCTCCGATAGCAAACTTATTCCATTGGCATAAGTTGTGGCTGTCATAAATGATGAAATTGTCATAATTAGAGCTCTAGAAATCTTATTTAACTTACTTTATCGTCCCTCTTAAATTTAAGGTGGATCGCGCTGTGCGGGTCGCTTGTATGACTTTAGCTTATCCAGGCATCAATTCTGCCTTGTTTCAACTCTACCCCTCCCCTCCCTATCCTCAAACACTCCCTCCTCTGAAATTCTGACTTCCCTCGTGCCCTATTGCCTTCTCTGGCCCCATTTTTCTCTTCGATGAAGGGGGATTTTTTTCTCGTCTAATTTCTCGGGTGAGCGGCGATGCAGCCAAGTTGAGAAATTCGTTGCCTTGACCACCTCCGACTGGATCTCCATGCTGTCGGTCCATTCATTTTTTCAGATGTCGCAATCTCAGTTGCTGGGGAGTGTTGTTTTTTTTTATAGTATCCGTTGCTCTTCATGATGGTTAATCGTTTCGTTTACACAGCTGCTGGATGCTTAATGAATTTTGACGTGGGTTTTTGCGTGCGCAGCTGTGATGAGCCCCTTTATTTTAATCGATATTTTCTAAGTGATCACATTAAAAAAATGGCATAAATTATTCTTTCAATTATAATGGCCCGTTCTTGCGAAGAGGTTCTTAACTTTGCGATGATTATGAGTAAGCTTTTATTTAATTTTAATTTCAATTATTTCTTAACTTATATGGTTATCTAATTCGGAGAATCGTTAATGATTTTTATCATGTCAATGGTAGAAAATATCATCTGTGCTGGCGGTTGAACACCGTTCCTGATTGTCAGCTTAGTTCTTAACGTGTTACTCTTCAACTAATATTTAAGTTTCTGGAATGCCTGCAAAGTTCCTACTATTATTTCTATGCTAGTTGCATGGAAACAGCTGATTTGGATTTGGATATTTGGGGAGGCGACCGACGGCTTAGGTCATTTGCGCCATAGGGGACAGGTGAGGGAGGAAGGGTGGATAGAAACCCGGCATCGGCATTAGCCTGCTCCTAACGAAAGGTGCCAAGGGGAACACGGTTTAACGTCTTATCCGACAGACGGAGTACTGTACTTGAAATGCCCTCCACAAGACACTTAAATAGGCATTGGGTTTCCTCTGAAAAACATCCTCCTCTACAGGGATTTGAACCCTGACCGTCCGTATGGTTAGCCAGTACTCTAGCCACCACACCAACCCGATTCCCAATAAATGATTTTGGTTAAAAATATAATGGTGAGATGTGCGCTCGACACCAGAGTGATTCTGACTTAAAATGACCCTTTAAATTTGGCATTCATATTGGCTCTTTGAATTGCATTGTAAGTAGTGATCATTGATCAGAATTAGGCTTTCAATTTCTTCCAAGTTACGATAAAGTTTTAGATGATTCTGAGCTCCCCCTTTTATTAAATATTCAATTAAAAATATTTGGACCGTTTCAGAGAAACTGCAATGCCATTATAACATGAGGATACATTTGGATATGGTGACTAGAAACGTCGTTAATATTTCTACATGGTGATTACCACCCCTACGTGACGGTTTGTGATTCATTGATGAGATAAATTTTAATAATGTAGGTAATCTATGACCAAACGACTTTTGCTTGCGGCATCTTAGCTGCGTATTAACAAAGGCTTTACTTTTTTAAAAAAAACCTGTCTTCTGGCATGTTGAATGCTTGCGGGTTATCCGGCATAATCAGGCTGTAAAACTAGCCCGGCTTTTTTTTTAAACTTTTTTTTCCGTGCGGGTATATTTCTTAGGAAAAGCAACCTGCCTTCCAGTTCCTGATAACCATCTTCTGAACAGTGATTGAAATTAGTACTTGGAAATCGCAGATTGAAATGAATTTCATCAGCGCGAGGAAATGTGAATTGGTATTTCCCCTATATGGCTGATTCGTAAGCGTTAATGGATGGCGGTCAATGAACTTTCGACTCTACCCGTCCTCCCTCAAGACGCGAAATTTGATAAATGCTCCGAGCAAATTTTTTAAAGCGTATATTTTTCAATTTTTCTGTCAAGAGGATACATCGTAATGCATCCATCCGTTTCCTCGAATAATAATGAGACAAACTCGTGGTTGTGCGTACAGCGGCTGACGAATCTGCTTTTTGATACCGTTTTCCTAGTTTCATTCCTTCATGTGGTGGGCTAATGGTGAGGCTAAGCACCTAAATTCTCCCTGCCAGAGGGTGCGCGTTTTTCTTTCGATTCCTAGCTCATCAAGCGGGATTCGTAACACCAGTGCCATCAACCTTTCTCAGATTTAGGTGTAAGTAATTTGCGTCGAGTGACGAGAATCACTTCGCGGAACGAACTAGTATTTGCTTAATGAATTCATCACCTACCCTATACGTTATGTCTATGCGGTACCACTGAAAGATCTAGCTCTCGGCCGTAAAGTCTCAAATATAGTGGCTTTTCTGCTGTCGTAGCGCATCGAGGAAAAAAAGGATTAATGAGGAGTGAAGGAAAATTGAAGAAAGAATGACGCTGAATGAGAATTGAGTGACATAATTTGTGGTAGAGGTAGAATATTTTATCCGCAGCTGCGTCCGAGTCACATTGAAGTTTTCCTCTGCTATTTTTTTGTAGGATTATTCTTTCCTTATTATTCATGACCCAAGATGTTTTCTTTGCGTTTGCGATTACGTTTACCGATTTGCGATTACGTTTACCAACAAATTCTTAACTGTGTCCATGTCATGAATGATCTCAGAATTTCCCGGCGTATCTGCTGGATAAATGTCTCTCGGGTATTCCACCGGATAAGCAGGTCCATGTATCCCGACGTTGGAGGACGACGAGGATTGTTCTTCACCCTCAGGGGTTCCTCGGTGGCTCAGGGGTTCTGAATTCAGAACCGGAAGGAGAGCAAGTCGTTCTACGCAACGTCGGGAGAAATGGACGTGCTTACCCTTGTGTCCATGCTCTTTGAGGTGTGGTGAACGTGGAATAAATTGCTCATTTTCATGTGTCGAAGTGATTATTAGATATTTATTTCCATGGTTAATACCTGAAGGAGGTACAGCGTTTTTTAACAATTATTTCCATTTATGTGAAAATGCAATGGCAAACGGAAGTAGCCATGTCATTTTTGGACGTTTTTCATGAGATAAACATTCTGGGAAATTGTAGGTGCACGTAGAAATAGATACTGGTATGTATGAGTAAGATGAACACTCTCTAGGTGGGGGAATATTTCATACATTTTGTAGTACTAAAGCTGATGCTGGAATCTTCTTAATTCCAAATGTTCACAATCTTTCTCACAAGTTCTAACATTTAATAAATATTCTGGCTTTCCCAAACACATTGAATTTCAAAATCCTTGCGGCCTGAAATTGGCGATAGTAATGTTGGTGCACTTTTAAAACATATTTCGTAATTTAGGCTCAAGATTACCGTAACACTAATAGCGTTTTGCAATAATATCTAAAAATGGTGTGCTGAGCACGATACTTTTCTTGATGAATCAATGTATGGAAGATTGGTGATGTTGTTTATTTATTTTTTCATCCTTGCATATTGACTTGTATAAACAATAATATTACGTCCCAGTCTTGAAACCGAATCAACAAAATCTTATTTAGCTCTATAGTAATGTTCTGAAGAAACTAATTTGATTGCATTTTGAGACTATCAAGGAAGTGATATCTTCTGGGTGAAAATTGTTCTATAGTTATCACTACATTAAACTCCGCTGATCGGATCTTTGCTCAGCTAGGCTTTCTGTAGAGTGTTCCACTTTTATTTGACAGCATGTGCCGCTCAGTTGAATAATATTTGCGCGTTGGAAGTCTCCTAGGCGCATGGTCAAAAATCTGAGTGTCTCGATTTTTATTTCTCCTGCTACTAGTGACAGCATCGTAACTCCGGTCCGGTGGAGATGAACACGGGAAACGAAACCTCGTTTGTGTCCATGCGTATGTGAGAAACTCAATAAAGTGATGCTATATTTTCAGTTTTTCATTGTTTTTCTTGTTTTGAAAGGCCTTAAACTGTTGATCCTTAGCTCCCCAGGGTATTTGTAATAGAGGAGTGTATCTCTCTCCTACCATTCCTAGGAAGGGGTAACGAGTATGATCAATGGTTGCCTTGGAATATATGACCGTCGATCTTATGACTTTTACGCTTTTTAGCGCCATCATCCATAGAGAGGAATATTGAGTAATTTACAGTATTTTTCCTGCCATGATCACCGCGCGATGATCAGTGTATTCGGTAAAATTATGTTCCCGAAATCTCCCAAGATTTACACGGACCACCTCAGAGTTCGATTTCGAAAAATATTCCGCCCAGAGAACCTCGTCCAATTGAGAGGGCTCTTTGTCGGAAAGAGATGGAGAATAGGGAGGTGGGGGACGGATGCAGGCTGGCCACGGGATGACTTAGATCGGTCCGTTCGTCGTGTTCCCAATCGGATAGGCCTTTCACGTTTTTGCTTTATCAGCGGAACTGAGGTTATTGTAAACTGAGGGTCATTTGGATCACTCCTCATCTTCTTCCGACGGAAATATGTTTGAAGTTGATAATTGCCGTGAGAAGTTAGTTATTTACCCCTTGCTTTTCGTATTGGCTTGTTGGAAGGAGTGGTAATTAAGTATCGTTTTACTGGAGAGTTCCATCGAGGAATATGTTTCTTCTTTGGTGAGAAATAAAAAGGAAGGTTTCCATACCGAATATTGGTAATACAACGCTTTGAATAACGACGAGTGAATTATTCAATTTGGTTCAAAGTTGCGTGTGTGGCCCAAAGTAAATATGCTAGACCAGCGGAGTCAATAGAAGTCAGGCACTGTTTAAGACCAACCGCTACTATGACATGTTATCCATTTCCTGCTTTGATTGGACTAGTTAATTCTTAATTACCAGACTTACCGGAACGAGGGAGTTGGGGCCAAAGGGACCCTTTAGAAGTTGTTTTGGGGCTTGGGAAAGGGCCGGCCCGAGCTCTTTATTTTCCGCACGGCAGACCCTCCCTCTCCCCTTATTCACCTCCCCCTTCTTTACCACTACTTCGCATCTTGGGCGGTCGACCATAATTTAATGTAAGTCCCCTTTCTCCCCCTCCATTTAAAACAATGCAAACAGTGTGTTGGGCCATTTCCGGTCGATGTGATAAAGCCCGAGGATGCCAGGAAGCGGACGGTATTTTCTTTGCCTCGGGTTAATCTGAAAGGATCAGGGCAGTGACTCCTTCGATGTTAACCGTGGACGAGGATTGAGCTGCGCAGAGGAAGTAAAAGAAACGAAGCAGTTATGCTGGCATCCCTTGCGAGTGCTGTTTTCAGAAATTATTCCAGAGTTAAGTTTTTATAATCTTGTCCTAACGTCCTTAAGTTACGATCGCTAATTTTACGAAGCTTTTTTGTTTTTGCATTAACCTACCTCTCGGAAGCCAAATTACAAAAATTAAATGTGTTTGATGCAGATTTCTGTTCTTTCTAAAATCCTGTTGGGTAATCTTACAATCGAGAATGCACGAACAATGTTATAATCAACATTATTTTTTTTCGAATTATCGACCATACCAAAGGGATAACGTCGCCCTCGGCTTGTTGGAGACGGTTACGCCCGTCATTTGGAGACGGTTACGTGTCAAATACCATTAGCTTCCGAGCTGGTGAGACTGAAGCACTATTTTTCTTAGATTATGACTTCGAATCGTCAGTGAGTAATGTATTAAATGAACAAATGTCCGTCCTGCGATACTTATTTACGAATAGGCTCATTAAAGTTCTCTTTTTTCTTTTCTTCCATTAATTGTGGAATACTTCGGGCTAAATCTATGTGGGAATAACATAATAACATTGGTGTTTAGGGTTCAATTTATTTCCTCGAAGACCCTTCCCAGTACACGGAGCGAAAAATTGACATTATATCGCACGCTGCACAGTTGATGATAAACTCAATACATACTTGTTTACAATTACACCTTTCCCACCCAAGGGCTTTCATCTGAATCTACCTGTATTTACCTTCTTACCGCCATAGCCTGTATCACCTGCTCTAGTGATAGATATGCAGGGGTGATGGTCCCCCATTATTCCTGGGAAAATGAAAAATGGGAATCACTAAATGTTCCATACCCACCAGTCTCCCGGAAAGTGGAAAGCCCCACCCCTCTCTCCCCTTTACCCCCCAGAAAATACGACCTTGTTCCGCTCCCGCTGGCTTGGTTGTATTGTGCTTTTATGAATTCAGCAGAAACATTACACTACCTCCTATTTTTATGCGATAAAATAGCCGCTAAAACCCCGGAACGCCTTCGCTTAATCGCTATTACACGTTACTTGGTGTTACGTATGGTGTAACACGTATCTTTGGTGTTCGCTTACATTTAGCACATATTTGCTTAAATTCATTAGGTTTTGTAAAACAACGAAGAGAGCTTGTGATGTATTTTCACCATCAGAGGTGATTAGACTCAGTATTCAAATATGATTGTTTCTCGATATCTGGAAGGTAGGATATCCAGTCATTTCAGTATTGCTGCGATTATTAACTAGTTTACTATCGATACTCTCTCATCCGGTTGCTTTACAGATTGAGATTTGTTTATACTTGCATGAAGTTGGATGTTTAACATCGAGAAATTATGTTAAGGAACACGGTTTATGAAGGACACTGTGAGGAGAATAGACGAACAAATGTAACATTAGAAGGTCTTCCATTGGCCCATTTTTTGGTATTTCTTAACCTCTGGACTATATTGAGTGTCAACTGTTCTTTGTTGGCGGGAAGTAGCTCATAGTTTGGTTTTTAGGCATTCCTAGATGGCGTATATACCTATGCCCTCTCCTGGTGATGGTCATAACTAGTTAAATCTCCTCAAGTAAATCTCTAGATTTTGTGAATTGGACAACCTTATGACGGTTGGATTTTAACTTTGAATTTCGAAAATTGTTTAGTCAATGTCTGGATAATATTTCTTGACTCTTCTTCTGTTGTCATTATCACTGTTGTGTTTTTTAAATTTGTCCTTTACTATCATCTCCCCTTCCACATTCAACTGCCGCGAGGTCTTCCCTTGCTGGCCAAGTTTGGAATACCAAGATCAGACCTTGGGGAGTGCAATAATAAAAGTAATGACAATCCGTTATTGCGAACCAAAAATTTAATTATTTTGTTAACTATCCATTGTTTGCACCAGAGGCTCCCAACGTGTGGTTCATTTACAGTTAGAGGTTCGAGTTTCTTGATTGAGGTGTAGACGAAATGATGAGCTCTTTTTGTTTAAACGAAATGCGATTGAAGAAGAATGAGCCGTGAAGTGCTACGCATGTCGATTAAAACTGTGTACCGTTGTCTAAAGTATACGCCAGCTTCCTCATCATTGGTAGTTCACTCATAAGTATGGTTGATAGCAGCCCTCCAACCTTCTCTATCTACTGCTAGGTAGCTGGTAGCTCTCCCTATGTACTTTCCCATTTATTTGGTCCGTGAACTTATTCCTCGGTCTGCCTCTGGGGACTTTTCCCTCTATTTTACCCTCAATTACGTTCTTCAAAGCACTCATTGTGTCTCAGGGTGTGTCCAATCCATCTTGTTCTTCCTTTCTCTATAGTGTTCCATATGGTCCTTTCCTCTTCTACTCTTCTGTAAACTTCATCGTATCCTACTATGTCTGCTCGTTTTATCTTCTGTATCCTCCGCCAGCACCAGGTTTCGAAGGCTTCTGGTCTACGTTTCCGACAGTCCATGCTTCCCACCCATAAGGTACCACGCTCCACTTGTCTCCACGCACTGTTTCCTCTTTGAGCACAGCAGTTGTCTTTTTACCGTGAACGCTTTCTTAGCTTAGGCTATTCTTCGCTCGGTGTCCGCTGTACTTCTTCCGTCCCACGTGATGATACCTCCGAGATAGGCGAAGGAATTCACATACTCTAATTTTTCTTCTCTAAGTGTGACTTCTGAAATCAGCTATTTTCTTCCGCATACTAACTCTTTCCACATTTTCCGCATACTAAGGGCTCTGAACCCTTGATTCTACATCTGTGTCCACTCGTAGGTCTCTCATCGCCTCGGTTTTTGCAGACCTCTTCTTCCCCTACCGCCTGCTTTCTATCTTTCGTTTCTCCTCCTCCCTTCCCTCTCAGACTCGCTTACTTGAGACGACGCTGGGAGACGTAGAGTCGTGGATTAAGTTTTTGGGGTGAGGAGAGGAAATCTCGTTCAGGTATGTACTCATTTTGGACGTAAGAGAAAACATTGTAAACCCCCGATGACTCAGTAGTTGTTTGTAGGACTCAATAGTTGTTGAGGACTCAATAGTTGTTACTTGAGAACCTGGATTTTACATTCTCTGTGTAGCGGATGGCCGACGATATTAAGAGGAAAAAGCTTTCAGACGATTCAAAATTGTCCAAGCTAGCATTCAGAAACCCCAAAAATGATTTGGGAATCGATAAAGTGCATTTGTATTTCCCTGGTAGGATTTATCATTGGTGACGCTTGTCTCTGTACTGGATGGAGGGTAAGAAGTCAGTGAGAGCGTGAATTTTTTTATTGCCAAGATTACCTACACACCTTACTTTGTGCGAAAAGCATCGAATAGATATATGCTAAAAGCTTTGGGGTAGAGTAAATCATGGCGAGATAGTACTCACGCTCGGCGACAGGATTTGAGAAAGTGACAGTTGGTGCCATAGACCTATGACCCGTTATGAGTCCGAGATAAATTATATTGCCGAATTTTGAACCTGCGAATGATCATCTCATTAATATTCAAAGTTTTTTGTAGTTCGTGCTTGTTCAAAGCAACTTAGCGGTCTTCATATTATGCCTTCAAAAACAGCTGTCACACATTACGAATTTGTTGTACGAGCGCATAATTTTTCTACCTATGAGGTTCGCTAATGCTGTTGAGTATTCATTATTTCGTTCTGTATTTTTTCCTAATGGACCACTTTCAAAGTTATAACGCGATCCGAACGTAATGAGATTCCATAAAATTTTAATTGCAAGTCTTCAGTTCATGCGGTAGATATAATATATTTACTGCTACAAATGTTTATCATCGTCGTTCATTGTATCGCACATTTTAGGATAACCAGTGAAGTGGAAATAATGGGATGATTCTTGCATCGCTTGAAATGAACCTAGCCTAAACTGTTGAAATTAAATTATGATCAATTTTCTATTCGCTTTTCAATTACCTTTTTCGTCAATCATGGACTTTTGGAACAGCTTTATTCCCTCTGAAACAAAGTCAAATTCCCATTATTATGTATGTCATTCGTTTATTTTTTGTACGGTTTTTTAAATTTTTTTCCTGGGAGAGGGAAAAAATCAAATCTAAATTGACGAAAAACGCAGGCTTGAACGTATACTCGCCCGACATCCGAATTAGGTGATTTTGCTCTGAAACTTTCGTTTTCTCGAACGTCCTCTCTGGATTCCTGTTTTCTACTTTTCCCTCTCATAAAAAAAAAAGTAAGAGCCGGTCTAGCTGGATTTAACGGTCCTTCCCAACCCGTGGGATCTACCCATTCCTCTTCGACCCCACCCTCCTCTTCACGAACGCCGCTATTGGAAAAGGAAAAAGGAGAAGATGCATCCCCCCAAAGGAGGGAGGTGGGGCCAAGCCGCCTCCCTATTAAGGGAGGATCCGAAGGGTTTAGCCCCCGACCTCCGTGTCTTAGCTAGCCGAGACTTTCTTGAGAACTCTTCCTCCCCCTTCCCCTCTGCCCTTTAAACGAACCCCATTCATCCTCTCTCTCTCAGGATCAAGCCTATTTTATCCTTTTTTTATTATTTCGTTTTCCGATCCCTGCGAAGGAAGTTTCTTCTTTAGGATATCTTCTCCTCTGGGTGCCCGAGCGGCTCGTGTTGCGCCCACACGGGCTCCGTTTGTTTTTTTTTTTTAATAGTTCCGAAGCCCCCCCTGTGAAGCGCTCACGTATAATCTGGATTCGAGCGTCTCTTTCGGGTTTGTCCCTTTCAAGTTCTTATCTCTGTCACAGAGCCGAGACACCAGAAGGGTTATAAGAGGGACCGCTTTTCGTGGTGGTGGTTACAGGGAGAGAATGGTGTATACCGACCCACCCTCCGCCCTATTCTTCACCCTTTCTCTCTCCTCTCTTTTTTCTCCCCATCTTCATTCCACCAATCGGCCCTTTCCCCTTACCCCTGTCCTGTCCGAAGTGTTCTCGGACAGGTGTGTCCAAAGTAAATGTCCTGGAATCGCTTTTATTCCTTTGAATTTAATTCTCCGACTCTCATTTCTCCTGGGTACTCTCCTCTCTATTTTACGCTTCTAGTTCAACCATTTCGTCGTATCCTTATGTTTTTCGTTTCGCTCTGCATTTTTCCTCTTTCTCTTTTCATTGGTTGATTGCAGCTCTCCATCCTTTCTTAACTAATGCCAGTTCTCTCATTCTTCGGTAGTTTTCCTCGTGTATTTTCCTTTTTATTTCGTTTATCTCTAGGCATTCTTGGGTCTTTTCCCTCTATTTTTCTTCAATTATAATCCTCCCAAAGTCATTTTGCCTCTGGGTGTGCCCAATTCTTCCAGTTCTTCTTGTCTGTATATTGTGTCATATGGTATTCTTGGATCCTACTCTTCTGAACACTTCTTCATTTTTACATTTTATTTTGTGACGCTTGTTCTTCCGCATTCTCCTGCAACACCACATTTCTAATTCCCCTAATTTTCTCTGGTCCACTTTTCTATTGGTACACATCTTACACCCATAGAATGCACGCCCCACACAAAAGGTACTTTTCACGTACTGCTTCCTTGCCTGCAGTCCTAGTTTCTTCGAACACAGCTGTTGCCTTTTCATCTTGAGCTTTGTATTAAATTGTTCTATCCGATGCTTAATGTCCGTTGTACTTTTGCTGTCCTTTATGATGGTATTTCTGAGGTGCGTGAAAGAATCCTTTCGCTCTGTTTTATCTCCCCTCTGCGCGTCTTTTACATTTAGCTTCTCGTTTACGCATTATCGGATTTTGGTCTTTATTTTTTTTTAGTTTCATATTGCGTTCTTGGAGTACATGGTCCATTGTGTTCAGTGATCTTTGAATATCATCATTTTGTCGTTCTGAGACAGCGATGTCATCTGCGAAGCGGTTCTGTGTGTCTAATTATTTTTTGTTACCTTAATTTCGTTCAGACTTATTCGCCTCTAGTTCCAGGTGTCGATGAATAGGAGCTTCCTTTTTTGTAATAATTCCTGGGATATTGGACTTTAATCGCCCATTTTCATATATATCGTGGAAATTTCCGCCCTGTTTGTCAGTTACTTTCTACCGCCTCTGCCAATAGCGCTCTATAATCTAAGGCTGTTAATATATTTTGTTAAATGATTTTTCTCATTTCCTCAATGCTGCTCGATACAGCTCATTTCTTTGGCCACCTCGACAATCCAAGTTTCAATTCTTTTTGGCTTTAATCGTTCCCCCTCCATTTCTTCGAATCCTCCCTTTGCGTGCTCTTTCTCTCCATATGTGTATCCTGTGGTTGAGGTCCCATCTATTTTCGGCTCTGTTGGAGAATATCGATAGATCGGATGGGCGAGGTTGCCCGAAATTTGGCTTCCCATTCCGTGTACCCGGGTTCAAACCCTGGATGAGGAATCCCGATCCTTGAGTTTTAGGTGGAGGGTGCTTCAAATTCTGTAGGAACCCCGTCCGTCGAAAAAGATACTTACCCGTGAGAGCTCTGTAGTGTTTCTACTTCTTTTTTGTACAGTGTATCATATGGTCTTTTTGGACCCTACTCTACTGACTACATCTTCATTTTTACATTTTATGGGCCCATTTGTTCTTCCTCAATCCCCTCTTACCGGGGGTAAGAGTGGATTGAGGTACGCAAATGCCAACGCCAGGTTTAATTTCACCCTGTCCCCATTTACCCCTAGGGTCTCTCCGCCCTAAAATGCCAACTTGCACCAGTAAGTGACCTAATCTGTCTTGATTGACATGTAGTTATTGGGGCCGGCGACTTATAACTAAGGTTGTTCCTCGGGATGAGTAACAACCCCAAATGCCATTCGCCTCCCCTAATTATCACTGCTTGCGGAGGATATTAATTGCTGCCGAACGCGTTTACTCGGAATCAAAAGCCTTTGAGCCATAAATTGGTGATTTCTTTGGCTTGGAAAAGGAAGGATACAGTGTGAAATGGTGCTTATAATTCCGAGGATGATGGGAGTCTTTGAAGGCTAGATATATTGATGTATTCCCTTCTATTATCCACCGCTTAGGTCCCTTAATTGAAAGGCGCAAACCCAGGTAGCCGTTCTGAGACACTTATTAAAAGATTTAATTGCGTTCTAGTAAATTATTGGAATAATTTTAGGACCGTCCTGGTTTTCTAATGAGAACTGCAGTCGTCCTCGAATTGATGCGTGACCTAATCAATCACGGACTAATTACGTGGGTCATTCTTCGCTCCGGCCCATCTTCCCTTTTCTTTGTAAATGGTTCGGGAAGATAGTCTATCGAGCCCTATTTCTAATGAATTGGAGTCTTTTTATCTGGATGATCTTTTCGTGCTGAAGAGCCCTGCCCCTCCAAGACGCCCGTTCGTGGCTGAGTTTGAAGTTTGGCTTCAGTCGTCGACTGATTAGAAATTCTACCATCCGCGATGCCATTCGTTTCTTCATTTATAAGAACCTTTTCTCATCAGTAAAAGTGGGAGGTGAGAGAATTAAAACCATCATGGCTGGAAAAAGAAAAATGAAAAGAAATGTGTAAGTTCCTTCAAGTACCTGGGAAGTATAGTTACTCAGAACGGCAATTGTACAGAGGAATTTAAAAGTAGAATTGCGCCAGGAAAAGTAGCATTTAGCAAGGTTGAGGAACTGGTGACATCGACGAATGTCAGGGCAGATATAAGAAAAAAATTTGCAAAATGCTTCATATGGAGTATTGTACTATACGGATGCGAAACTTGGTCCTTGAGGAAGAGAGAAGAATATTACTTGGAAAGCTTTGAGATTTGGCTGTGGTGACGAATGGAGAGAACTGGGTGGAAAAATAGAGTTGGGAATGATGAGGGGCTGAGGAGGATTGGAGAAGAATGAGAATTTTGAGAGAAATTAAAAAGAGGAAGATTAATTGGATTGGGCGTATTTTAAGGAGGAATAGTGTTCAGAAATTAATTACAGAAGGGGAAAATAGAAGGGAAGAGAGGAAGAAGAAGGAGGAGGCACGGAATGTTAACAGACATCAAAAAAGGAAGGAGCTATGAAGAGATGAAGAGTGAGGCCCAGGACAGAATGCTGTGGAGACAGTACCGTTGAAACCTGTGCAAGGACAGAATCACAATGATAATGATGATTCTCATCACTCTTAGAATCCTTAAGGTGGATCCTCTTACCTCAGGGTCAGTTATTCCAGTGTGTATGAAAACTTGAATAAGTGCATTTTATAAATTGTATTGAAAATAAAACAGGGTTTCCAGGCGAATTTTACTGTAACTCACCCTTGAAGGGGTAGGTTATAACATGAGCTATTATGGAGATTACACATATTACGGCGATAAAACGTCAATTTGAATGAGAAAGCATATTCAGTCTTTTAGCTAAAACTATTTATGAGAAACGAAAAGTTCTGAGAAATTGAATAACAATTAAATATAATAATAAAACGTTAATTGACCTATACATTGGTCTTTCAGACATTTTGGCACATAAATTTTATAATCCACCAAATCCATATATCCACCAAAATTGCCATGGGAATAAGAAGCTTGGATAGCGTAGTGGTCTATGCATTGTTCCGGCAAACCAATGGTCCGTGGTTCGATTCCCGATCCAGGCCAAATTTTTCTCATGGCAATTTCTTCGAAAGTTCATCTGCCATGTTTGAATTTCAACTGGCTAAGCACGGCATAAGTGCTGGTGAAGGATATTGACTCTCGGTTGTAGCTTCTTTGAAGTCCTCTTATCCCTAGCGGTACCATCTCTGATGGACCGCAAGGGCCGAAGATCTAAATGCCTTGTATCCACCAAAATTGTCATGGGAATTAAGAAGCTTGGATAGCGTAGTGGTCTGCGCATTAGTCCGGCAAGCTAAACGTCCGTGGTTCGATTCCCGGTCTAGGACGAATTTTTCTCATGGCAATTTCTTCACATACATTTTATGTTCACGTAACATTAAATTTAAAAATAATAATAATTACATGATGCGAAATATACACAAAAACATTGATTACCCTACTATTTTCAAATGTAAAACGACAAATGTAAATATATATTTATGTAATCCTTTTTCATATTCTCAGTTGAAATTTATCGGAGATGTGGAGTTAAAATAATTATCTTTTAATATTTTGACCTTGATTGGATTATTTGTAAGTCCTCTCACACTTTTGAGCACATGTAAATAATGCTTACTTTAGACAAAATAAAAATTAAATAGGTATCTTCCTACATTTTTTAAATGTTATCAGTGAATTGAGGTGCATGCACTCCAGAGAGACAACATTAAAAATGAGGCATTCCCTGCTCTTAAATCTTTTCAAAAAATCAACAGTGTGTGGTTTGTATGTTTTCTCGACTATTTTTGATAAGTTGTCACCTCAGTAAATTCTTCGGAATCACAATAAACCTTCCGTTTTGATAATGTTTCGAACGCACTGCGTGAAAATAATGAGTCAAGTCAAAGACTTATTTAGATAGCTTCATGTGATAACTTACAGTTCCTATCATGTAAAACCATATTATTGCTCAATTAATATTGTCATATTTAATTCGTGTGTCTCACAGTTGGTGAAATTAAAACGTATGTATCGAATATGGTCTGTATAATGATTGGGGAATTATCTCGCTCGCACGACCTAAATGTCGTAATTGAAGTAAAAAAATATTTCCACACAATTGGCACTGCAGTCAGCTCCTGAGGCAGGGTCGATTTATTCGATATGTTGCACCATCGATGTATGTATAATTGGATAATTATGTAATATCATCTTATATGTTCCCCAGAAATGACGTTGTTTACAAATCATTACGCATAAATTTTAACGACATTACCTCGCGTATCGATTTCAATATGACATCAGGCTGATACGATTCTTTACGCTGAATTAACTGATGTGGTTTTAAGAGAGCGTCAATATTCAAAATAAGCGATAATAGCAAAGGTTTCTGCTCTTTATTTACCATATTTACGGCCAAATTCTCGGCATTTTGAATAGGGTGGTCGAAAATACCGTATACTAACTTCATCGAGGGTAAAATAATCTTCCTAACTACGAGATTATTATAGCATGACATGCTCGATTTACCTTAATATCTGTATTTTTCCTTGTTTGTGCTATACCCCGCAGTGTAAAATAAGCACAGTAATGGCGGCACAGACTTCCCCCATAGTGGAAATCATTGAGAGGACCTGACTCGAGAGGCGAAGAATTGAGATATCGAACGACCTTGCTCCTGAGGTTGGACAAATGTGGCTATTAAAAATCGTGAAATAACCTGCATGTTTTTACGTTAATATTGGTTTTCAGTAGGTAACCCATTTTATCATCGAAAGCAAGATTTTTTAAGCAGAGTGAATTAAGTTGTCTAACTTAGAATTTATCGTGACTTCCATAGCCACCTTACGGTTTCCACTCTCGGAAAGACATCTCTTACATTGCCATTTTTCCGCTTCTCGTTCACTCTGAAAAGATAGTTGGGTGCCTTCGTGAGTGAAAACTCGTGAGTTATTCCACACTCTTATTCTGTCCTGTGTTATAAAGAGTTTTTCTGCTGCGTACGGTGTCCCTAATCTATTGAAAAGTGATAAACAGACGTATTAAAGGTGCCGTTTTTTTATGAATTCATTTTCTATTTTTTTCCTTTTCCCAGTACGATGAAATGATTTTTATTTTTCCAGCAATTACGAGAAAGTAGTCTGTATCTTCATTCGGGGGTCGTTTCCTATCTGTAAATTTCGCGCAATATTTTCTGATATAGCTCATATAATGCCAAATTATGGCAGCTTTAATGCACAGGGGCAATATCAAGAACGCACGGCTTTAAAGGAATCCGTTTTCACTCTGTAGCACATGTTATTTCAACGGGGAAAGCAGTGCATGGAAGTAAACTTTTTGTGTGATTTTAATAATCTTTCTCAAGGAAGTGAGGATCACAATCGAGACAGAAATCAAATATTAGATAAATGCCTTCATAAAATTTGACCTCCACATTTTTTCCTAGGTGTTCGTAATTTCTTAAATTACCTCCCGCCCTTCTGCACGCTTGAGACGATGCTCCGTTAGACTAGCCTATGTTATAACATATGAACGCCAGCACACGTGGGCGGTTCTTGTGATCATAATGAGTGAAACGATAGTTCTATTTGTTTATATCCAACGCACTAACAGCTACCCTCAAGTGAAATATGCTTCTAGATTTTTTTTCGGCTCACTTTTAAAATTATTAAAATGCTTATTCAATGACCCACGATTACTACTTAGCTACCCCGCCGTTAGGCCACGAGAGTAACCGAAGCCAACTACTGGTAATACCCTTGGCCTATTTTCTCTATTCTACTCGATCTAAAATTCATCTACATCTACATACTACCCCGCAAGCCGCCTCAAAAGGCGTGTGGCGGGGGGTGTTAGGACACCAGCCGTCAACAAAAAAAAAGAAAAGAAAAAAATCAAAGTTCCGCCTAGCATTTATTAAAGTCCTTAATTGTTCGGGGGAAAAACGAATTCCCATACATATCCGTTCGGCAAAATATCTCTCTTAATTTATCGATTCTGTCGGATCTGGAAATATAATGTGGTTCTAATATGATGTTCTCCGTGTCGCTCTGAAAGATATTCATTCTCAGTAGCTCAAGCAATCTTAAGGAATTCTGAAAGGACTACCTTGAGACCCAGCATACCGTTAACTGCCACCTATATCCTTTGGAGTACCCCGGGACGCAGGGAGAGCATCTTTTTTGACTGAGGGAAACCCGAAATGGAATGGCGTGATGGATTTGTACGTATCCAACAGTACACCTTAAGAGAATACTTCTAGCTTTTACTTAAGTTACAATGCTTTGCGGTGCTTTATTTTCCTTTCTGAAGAGCTCCGAGTGCTCGTGGACTCACCTTAATATGTGCACATATTTCCCAAGTCCGTTTAATGTTTCTGATACCCCTTTCTCCGCTCCCCTATTTTGTTTTCCCATCTTCCCCTTACCTACCCATCAACTGTGATGGACACTGTGGTCTCTCACCATCTCTCAACTCGAGACATTCGTTATCTTCCGCTTGTGACAGGCGACGATGAAGTAGATAGTGATCCCAGGCTTCTCCACGGAACCCTTTTCTTATTCCTCTCCTCTATCTCTCATCGCCGCGGCTCTTTCGCTGCTACCTCGAGGGAGCAGGTCTTCTTGATGCCTATTTAGCTCCCTCCGCAAACGCAGGTAAAGGTCTCGCGTATCCATCTCCGCACACGCACCGTGAGCTGCGTTAGTGTACGAGTTGTCCCGGTCGTATGCGAGACGTCCTTCGAGTGGACTCTCCCGCAGTCGTATCATCTATCTGTGGGAGCTATTGGGTCTTCTCGTGTCCCACTCGTCTCTGATGTATTTTACTCCTAGCCTCTCGCTGCGTCGTCCGTCGTAATGTGGTCGTTCCTCTTTCGGAGTCGCGAGATTATTCGCGAGTGACTCCTTGGAAAATTATTGAGTTGATGGACGGCGTTTATTTCTCTTCAGGCTCGACCGATGCACTAGACACTGAGCTGCGTCGACGAGTGTCCTTTTTATAATCCTCCATCTGCGACGATGATAGCGAGTTTCTTGGTGACCATTGCATTTTCTGAGTGCAACATTACGCGAAGCAGTAGCTCAACTCTTGGATGTGACGCCAAAAAAAATCCTAAATCAGAAGACAAACATATTCAACTTCTGTCGTTGGCAATAGAAACATGCCTTTCATGGCTGGAGACCGGTTTAAAATACCAAACTAAATTACGACCGACATCTCACTTTAACTGTTTGAGCTGTACCGTTGGGCTGAGTGATGTTTATTTCTTTATCTCCGGGGTGGAAGTCAAGGAAAGCCTGGTTTATGAGCGAGGATTTAGCCTTAACTCAAGCAATATGTATGATGCGCGTCCGAGAGGCGAATACAGTAGCGGGCTTCGTGGTGTGTGTCGTTCATGTTTTTCCTCTTGATTGTGATCTATTATTTATTCAATGTGTGCAATGAAATGGGCACCTTCTCCGTTATTGCCCATATTATCCTCAAAGGATCCTGCTGTATAACTTGAACTTAAAGCGGAGCGTACGGAAAAATTCTAATCCTTCTCGTGCGGCCTTACATGGACTGATGAGAGTCTTAAAGTCATTCGAAAGGATTTGTCTTTGAGATTACGCTCGAGGGTTGGAATCTTGAAGGAGTCACTGTCAGCATCTTGAAACATGCACGAAAAATAGGTCATTGAGGTTATATAGAGCGTTAGTAGACTAAACCTGCAATAGTTCGTGATTGATTATCATGACGGTCGGTTTTTCATTGCGGAACCATGGGCAATCGGCGGTGTCCTCTGCCTTGGCAAGGATTCTATAAGCGATGCCAAGTGTTCAGCGTTGGATTAACGGACGAGGTGATTGAGCTGAAGCCATGACACTCCGAGGAACCTGGCTTAGTTGTTGAAGGAAAAAACACAATTTATTAGTTTTTCAAAGATCACGTGATATTTCCTAGCTGTTTAACGATAACTGTTATTATAAGAAGCAATATACGTAGTTTTGAATCTATCCCTTGAGGGATGGACGCCGTAAATTATTAAGGTGGGGAAATGCTGTTTATATAAGAGTGAAATGAATGGTGCGAGAGGTAGGCCGAGAAATTTGTTGTTGAATGTGGTTGAGGAAATTCTTAGGAGGAGGAATATTAGGAGTCTTAAAAACAGAAAGGCGTGTATGAAGCAGTGTATGGGGTAAATGAGGCAAAAGAGGTTTGCAAGGATAGGTCAGCATGTAGGAAAGTATTGAAGCAGAGTTAGGTGTACAAATATGTATTTATGAGTGAAACTTTCTGACTGTGCCTACCCCTAAAGGGGGTAGGCACAGTCAGAAAGAATGTATGTATGTATGAATAATACAAATTCTTTGTTAGCTTTGTGGTATTCCATTTTTTCTCTCAGATGATTTAATGGTTACATTTACAAAACCACAACTTAAAAAACACACATACGACCCGTGTTTCAACGCTTGAGCGTCATCTTCAGGTGCTTTTACGGGTTTTCAAAGTCTTGGATATATAGCTTGGAAGGAGGGGGGGGGGGGTTTGTGAGGATTAGGGTGGTGTGGATGCGGGTTGGTCAGGAACAGTGATTGGCGGGGAGTTTAGCGGGGGAGGGGGGAGGGAAATTCGGGATGCGACTGTGAGAATGGGAGATGAGGAAGGTTGCAAATACTCATTTAAAATCTTCGAATCAGGGTCGTATAAAGTCTTTAAAATTTCGAGCTGCTCAAGTGAGTCAAGCACACGTCTGTGGTTTGCAAAACATATAAAATATCAAGATTAAAATCACTGTGGTGGTCGTGGTTTAAAAGGTGTTTGGAAAAATTGCTCTTAAGTTCACAATTATTAAAATAGGCTGATTGGTGCTCTTTGACTCTTTCATTAAAGTTACGGGCAGTTTGACCCATATACACACCTTGGCAGTCACCACACTTTAAAGCGTATATGCCACTTCTCTTCTTAGGATTGAACGGGTCTTTGCTTTTGTCGAATTAAGTTTCTTGGGGTTCTAAATGACACACGATATTTTTCTATGTATGTATGTATGCTGTTGAGATATATGCTCTGCATAAAATCTGTTGGGTTGCAACGCAATCAATTAAATTTTAAAAATTTGTAATTGGACTACAACCTTGATGTGGTGGAAAAGCTTAAGCTTTCTAATGACCCCCAGATCTGGACTATCGGGAGGAATTTCAATTGCTCTTGGTAGGGCCTCCCATTCCAGATAAGTAGAAGGGTTGGAGCCAGACGAAAGGTAGACCACGTGATGGTGTCGCGTTAAAAATACCGATGACATGGCAAAGGGAAACTCACGCAACTAAATGTACTCCGACAATGGAAGTCATTCAGGCCGGTATTCGTATCTATGATTATATCTCTAATTAATTACATTTTTCTACTCATAGTCGTTAAATAATCAATGATTCATCAATCTCTGATTATTATGTATTCATAGTCGTCAAATAATCATTGTTTATTTTTCTAGCATTCATAGGCCGGTATTCATAGCCCTCAATAATTACAGATTCGTTCCAATCTATGAGTATATCTCCAATTAATTACAGTTTTCTATTCATGGTCGTTAAAGAATCAATTATTCTTCAGTCGTTGATTCTTGAATCAGAGATTCATCTCTGATTTTTATGTATTCATAGTCATCAAACAATCATTGTTTATTTTTCGTGTATTCATAGTCAAGCAAACTGTAATTATTTGGCCAAATAATCATCGATTCGTGAATTGAGCTCTCGGCCGTAATTAATTAGTGTTTTTCTTTGTTGGACGTCGGTAGTTCTGTGGTTGTTTACGACGTATTCGTGTCTTTACGTTCCGCCTGTACAATTTTATACGGTGCTAAAGGCATAGAATACTCAATATTACCGTCTTGAATTGATTAGGATTATTGATTACCTTGAATTGATTAGGAATTCGGTGCAACAGAATTTCGTTCGAATATTTTGGCGTATGTGATTGCCGATGACGATGTACCAGCGTATCACTAAAGGCTACGAAAAACACTTATTAGGGATCCAACAAATCCACTAAATTATTACTCACAAAGGGGGAGTACGTACCCTGACTCGCCGATTTGAATGCCATATTTTCTATGTCGTGCACGAGGTCAAAGGCTAGTTCGCCTTGGACTTCGTCAAACGTATCCTAGTTGTATTGTAATTAATCATTTTATAACCAGCAATATCCATCCTTTGTATAAACAAGCTGGGAAAATTTATCCTCGTTGGGTTGGTCCGGAGCCTCGCATCGCCCGTCTCAATCGCCCTCAAAGCCACTTTGCTTCTGACTATAATAATCGCTCATCTTCGCTAGTGGATAACCTGGTGTAATGGTTAGCGACGAGGGTTCGTATATGAAGGATCGAGAAGTTCGAGCCTTTTTATTTTTCCGTTTTATTTTCCCTCTTTATATTTCAACCGTTTTATTTTCCTTCTTCATATTCACGACCAGAAAGAAATTTTTCCTCCGATTTGCATATCATATCATGGGACGTCACCTCGTATTTTTCTCGTAGCACTTTCCACCAAATTCGTACTCCATTTTGAATCTTCAATGAAAAATGGCCTCACTGGGGTCTGGACCGCTTAGGATATACGTCAATCTCTGTTTAAAATCCGTAATCTAACTCGCATCGACAATAGACATGTGAGTTGACAGACGAAGAGGTTAATTGAGGATACCGTTTCTCAAAACCCGTAGTGATCGAGTATATTCTTCCTAGAACTGATGCTCATCTATCGACTCTTTCCGCGAGGACTGACAGTTCTTCTTGTGCAACTGTGGCTCATTGCTTTGAGATTTCACGCTAAGGCATCAATATTGAATTGTTGAAATCATTTTAAAAATTAAAAAAAATATATATATATCATAGCGGTTTTTAATCACGCAGTATTTTACAAAATCTCTAGGTTGAAACATCGGCCGAAATTGCCATGAATGTTTTACTCGTAAGCTATCATCAATGCTACTAATTACTTATTTCAAATTTTCTTAATCGGTTTTGATCAGTTATAAATACTGCTACTCTTCGTCTTCTTTGGTGTTTTATGTACATATGTAGGGATTCGCACTCGACGGTGTCCAGTACTGTAATACATATAACTAATCTTTCGGCCGTCCAAATAGTTGACACCATCAGACCACCTGCATCTTACGATGTTCAGGCAACGAATAGGTGTCTCTTTGTGAGAATAGAAAAAAGTGGAGACCACACTTATGGTCGGACAATTCCTGACGTTACACAGCACGCGCTACATCAACAACACTTGCCGGAATACGAGATTACTGCTTGTTGATTTTTCCTAGTAACGCCTCCATTAACGTTGAATAATCCTAAGAAAATAATTCTAATGTAGGCACGGATAATTCATTTTTATCAAAAAAAAACATTGCCAATCCATTTTTTATTTTCTTTTTCGATTAGCAATTAATAAAATCATATACTCCACTTCAATAAAAATTTAACGATACCGACAAAATGTTTTGCCACTTCAATTTCTCACACCACCCAAAAATAAACATACATCCAATCTATAATTCACCAATTACAGATAATTCCTAAATAATTAGAGATTCATGAATAGGAGATTGTTCACTGTCTATGAATACATAAATCATATAATCAATGATTGATGAATAATCGTAGATTCACTAATCATTGATTATTTATCCCGTCCATGAACGCCGGCCTTAAACAAAGAGACGTAAGAGGAAAGTCGGGATGTTTTTGCTTGCTTTACGGATTTCGCAACGGTATTTGACATAGAAAAGGGGAAAAACGGATGTAGATACTTGGGGAAATTGGAGAGGACTGGCGAGGTTTGAGACTCATCCGAAACTTACATGTAACCCAAAGAGCACAGGTAAGGGCGCTGACTGTGAATAGGGGTGCGTATTTATAAGTCATGGGGTAAGGAAATAATTACCAGTATCCGCCTTTGTATCTATGAGGAAATCCATCCATCATGCTGAGGAAATGACGAGAGGGGCATGGGAAGAACTGAATGTTGGAATCAAAGTTGGAAGCCAGGTGATTAATTCGGTTAGATTAGTCTTCCGCTGCGTCAAACGCGTTCGGAGTATTTGGTCTACTAGATGGCTTTCCTGTGCTCAGGTCTCCATATTTTGCTTGCATTTAGCAGAATTTAGTGCAAAAATGAAAAGCAGGTGTCAAGCTGATATATTTTGTTGAATTGATGCGTCGCAATAAAATTCACAACTAAATTAATGAGTCTTGGCAAAAACAAGTGAATTAACTTCTGGAGAAAAATTACTCTTATCAAATTATAACCCTTGAACCTGGAATCGGACCGCGGCGATTGCTTTTCGAGCAAATGATATCCTCTCTGTCTTCCAGAACACTTCATTCCAGAAATCCCTTTTTGGGCGGAGCAGTTAATTTTTAAGAACGAGTGAAAATTTTCAGTTATTTTATCTGTGACGTCTTATGTGAAGAATATAAGATGCAACGTGTTAGAGCAATTGTTTAATAGACCATCTTAGATGACGGGTATGCTTGGAATTTGGTATGACACATTAGGAATATGCATTGATGGGGAATAAAATTGAGTGAAAAAGTAAAAAATGAAGGTCTTTTTGCTAGTACTGCGTATCTTCAGTAGTAATGAATTTCTCCGTATTATTCGATCAAGTCGGCAAGACACAATTTCTTGCCGCGAATTCCATGTATTAGGTTGTCTCTCTCTCTCTCTCTGATCATTTCCAAAGTTCACACCTAAATAGAAAAGTCTTAGGAAATAACTAGTGATCTTCCTTTAGCTGGAAAATCGCACGTACTTGTTTAGCCACATCCTACTTACCTGGAATCGGACCAGGGACATCTGGCTTTCCGAAGAAATGTGGTCTTCTACACCATCTAGAATTCCCTATTCCAGAGTCAGACGTATGGAAAGGAATTTTTTCTTAAGGACGAATGAAATACGCGACATTTTTTATCTGCTATGAATTTTATTCAGAGAAATTTTGATGCGTTATATGAGATCGTGGTTTTTTATACCACCGTCTCAGGTGATGGGAATGGATGGGCTTTTGTAGGATTATTTAGGAGTAACCACAATTGGTAAGAAAAATAAGGGGAAAAGTTCAAAATAAAAACTTTCTTGCTAGCACGACGATTCTTCATCAGAATCATTAGAATCTTCGCATTCTAAACGTTGACAAAAATCTTGCCCGACTCTTTCCCTTATTTGGGCAAGTTGACATTCCTTGAAACGCAATTCCCGTTGAAGGTTTTTAATCTCTTTCGGACGTCTTTCTCTCATCTCCATGGATTTTTCTTCGTCGCCTTTATCGTCTTCTTTCCATCTTCGAAAGCCCTCGAAACACATTTCTTCGTATATTGAGGCTTTTTCACTTCCTCGTCGAGTTGTTCTCGTCTCCTGAAACCTCCGGTGATATATTTGAAACCTTTCTTCAGCCTATTGCGCGCTTTAAGTGCAGTTTCGCAAGGTATTCTCGCCATTCGATTGTCAGTTTTAGCGCTCCTCGAAACAAGGTTTATTTCTTCTCTCGACGAATTCAGTTTATCGCTAAATTCAGTAAAGGCTTCCGCTTCAAGATCTTCCGTTGCGGGACTTATAATTGGATCGGCATGTCTTGCCTAAATATAAAAGAAACCCATTATAATATGCTTACTTTTACAGCGAAAGATGTTGAAATGAAGGCCAGTGATAAATGAATGCTTGGACGAAAGATAGGGTGCGGCCTTTTGAGGGCTGAGAGACTACTTCAAATCGGAATAAACCTTCATTTGAGTTTGCTTTACAAAGGCGAAACACTTTCAGACTCAAATTACCATAGTCAAAAATTTCCAAAGTTTATAATAATATTGCAATCAAAGAAGCACTCTCTTACACCTTGCACAAGACGTATTACAAGCTTTTATCTCCTATCTTTATTCTCAACTCAAGGAGTGCCACTGTTTCTAATTAAATTAGAATTTCATAGCTCCATTTAATAACTTATATGGAATTAGTGTTGAATGAATTTAGAGTAATAATTTTCAAGGAATGTCATTTCAGGTACCGAGGAATTTACTGTAGGAGAACAAAATGTCTACTCATCACTACGGAAAGTTATTGCCTCATGGGGGTGTTTTAAATCAGAAATATAATTAACTGGAAGAGTACACATAATTTTGCGGAAAATGCATTTCAAGTCACGACTTACCGAATCGGGACAGTTGTATCTTGCTTCTCGATTCACGCTGAGGTCCGAAGGACTTGTCGTATCGTCGTCACTAGTAGTGCACCGCGGGGTGAAAGGGGCATTGCCTTCACGTAATGTAGAGACTCGGTCCTCCTGTCGCCGGAAAGATGCTTCTCTTCTTAATAATCTTTCCCTCTCGTCAGTGACCATACTCAAAAGTCTCGCGAGTAATTCATTCCTTACGGCATGTGGGGGCAGATCGTAGAGATAATCGCCATCGCGATACTTGCCCGCGTCTTCCCAAAGCACCTCAAGGATACTCTCCACCCGTGGAATAATTTCGCCCATCATTGATCGCTTGACTTGAGACAAGAGACTATCGTATTTTTCCTGCAGAGTTTCCCAGGATTCGAGACTTCCGCTCCAGGAAAGCATTTCCGATTCCCTCTCCTGGGTCGCTATTGGACTTGACCCACGGTGGTGTCCTCCGATTACCTGTCCATCGAAGTGTTGGTCCATGGTCAACTGTTTTTGATCGGGATTCATCAGTGTTTTCCCACAGCTGAGTCCTTCGTTCTTAGGTCCTTCTCTCTTCTTTTCGGGTGACGTGTAGAAATTTCCCTCGGCGCCAGAGTGTTGTGGGAAAGCCTTCGTCGCCAAGTAAACGCTCTCATCCTTGGACACATGCCGCACTTCGGGTTCCTTTTCAGTCTTCGCTGACTGCACATCCATTTCTGCGATTTTTGAGCAGTGCACTGCTCTCAGTTCTAATTCTTGAAAGTATTAACTGAATAAAGGTCGTTCCACCCCATTTAAAAAAATTAAAGAGAAATGCGACGATTGCTGCGTCGCATATATCATCACCGAGGATCGTGTGCGATACCATGCGCAGCTTGCATTTGACCAACTAGGGGATATTCATGTAGCTAAATTTATTAAATGAGGACTTTCTGATGAATAGATATCTTCATTAATTTAACAGTGTGTAGTTTGTATGTTTTCCCCTCTATTTAAAAAATAAATCCATCGCTATACACAACAATTTTGATATAATCGCACAAAGACCGTTATGACGGCGTGCTCAGTACACGCCGTGAAGAAACTGAGTGAAGTCTACAAATTATGTATGTATATTTATTTGATTACTTTTAAATTGAGCCGTAATTAACATTTTTTTTGCTTTGTATGTACACTCGTCAACATCTCATTATTCTTTTTTCTGCTGTCTACATTTAAAAAAAATCAAATATTTTTATGACTTGGAAAAAATCTCGCTCGTGCTACATCGAATGGGACGAGTAATTGGAAGACGATCCAAAAGTCCTCGCGAGGTTTAAAATACAGTTATGCGACGGAGATTTCGGAATGAACAAAATCAGAATAGAACATACGGCAGCTGAGGACATTGAAGGATGGATACTTTGGTATCTAGTGACCTTTGTGTGCCATTGACCAGAAATCAGAGGTGTTAAAGAGTCCAATTCTGCTGATGCGTAGGGCAATCCTACCCGTTGCCATCCATCAAACCTTTTCGTTCGACGCAACTCACCTCTCTAATAAAAAAACCTCATATCCAACGATTTCTCCTTGTGCCACATATCTTCGGGTTCACACCTTACAATACCTGTTTCCAGTATCGCGCTCTCCATCTGCGGTTTCTTCCTCTCACCTCTCCTTCCTTATTTGTCTCCAGCAAGCTTTGTTGCCCCAATATATTGACTTCATTCGAACGTCTTTCAAGTCTTCCAGGTGCAAGAGTTCTCATACCGGCAGTGCGCCCGTTATTTCGGCTGTCGTGATAAGATTCATAATGATCGTATTCGGAGTACTCGAGCAGCCATGTAATTGAATCATTTCCCACTCGCATAATCTTCCGATCTTGAAGTGATGTACCCCTTCTTTATTTCTCCGGAAAACTTTATTCAGTACATAAAGCGTGTGCCATGACTCAGAAAAAATAACTACCAGACCATTGTGTAAAGATTGTCGGCTCCGGTGGCGGCGGGGTAAAGTCCTCGCCTGCTAACCCGAGGGTCGCGGGCTCGAGTCCCGGGTAGAAAAATATCTGCCTAGGACATGGGCGTTTGTGTCGCCTCCGTTGTTACTGTTATCCTCCCGATGTAAATTGGATCATTTTATGCTGTATTTGGGATAGTGAAAATAAATAAATAAATGAATAAGAATAAATAAATAAATAACTCTTAGAGACTCGGAGGCTGCGCGTAGGACATAGGTTGCTTGAGACATTCAGAAACGGTGTGCATCAGGGCAGTACAGAGATTATCATTCTGACGCCATTCTACGACTATAGTTCCGAAAGATGCGATGAAATATGATGAATTCATTGGCGAACAGATTAGTGCAAACATTCATTCTTTCCAAGCACAATAAGCGAGTAAAACTAGAGGTCCACTTAAACCACAGCCATAATACTCTTCACCATTCCGCCTTCCAAAACTTCATCCTTTACACGGCTCTTGTCCTAACACCCCTTGCCACACCCTCAAGCGACGGCTTGTTGGGTAGTATGTAGACGTAGATTACTCCCTTGATTTCGGATTTGAGAGGTAAAAGCGATGAAGGTGACGGTAGGCGAAGCAACTATGTAGAATCGTGACATGGGTTAAGAATGACATGAAAAGATGACGAGCTAAAATATAAACCGGTTAATATAAATATTATAAGTGTTTGTGTGGGAAATTGAACTATAAAAGTTGATTCCTTTGACTCTTTGAGGGAAAAGTTAAAACGACACATCAAAGAATGGACGTTAAATGTTGATATTTTTGTGTCTTACATCAGTTAATTCGGAGATAAAGTGATGGAAACGATTAAAATCCATTGCGGAAACTCAAAGTGTCTTAAGTCGCGATTACACGACGCATGCATCCACGCAAGTTGATGCGTGAACTTATTCTCCATCAAAATTGTATCGTTCAACCCCCAAATTTTGCAAGTACATGAATGTGTTGCCATAAAATGTCTCTCGTTCTAATATGGAGCTTCTTTTTCCGCCTCTGTCCAGCCACATACTTAGGCGGTACATGCCATGCATCGTGTGAACACACACCTTTGTAGGCAAATATGGCTCGCGGCCTTTCATTGCACTGACGTAATCAAGTGCCTTTCTTGCGCCAGTGCATAATGAAACTAGTCTTTCTATTCTTTCGAGTAAAATTGTAATCACCGAAATTCAGTTTCTTTCGATATCGATTTTATTTTAGGCTTTTGCAGATTGCCGGATTGGTAACCCACCAGCGAGTCAACTGTTATGTGATTGGCTTGAATTTCTTCCTTGGTATGGTTTCTATCATTGAAGGAAGGAAATGATTCGGGGATGGCTCTGAGCACGTGACTGAGGAATCACGTGATATAATAACGACGGAGATTTTGATGCAAACCATTCGTACAAATCTCATCAGATCGAGTTTTTCGCGCGGAAATATTCTTTACGGCGTTGAGTATCGTGATTAGAGAGACACAATAAATAACAATGCATTTGACACTCATTTATTCATGCATGTCGGTAAAACTCGCCAAAATCTCCTGCCCGTCGCTGTTGAACCACGTGACTCCCTAGTTACGTGCTCACAATCGTTCCGAGCTGTTTCAAACACAGCCTTCCTGGAGCGAATCCATCTCTTACCGGTCGATCCCGGTATGCTTCATACGCTCCTAGTTTCTAGAATTGGTTTAGCATCTTTTTCCGTGGTGACTTCTTGCCATACCGTGACAAATAGCCAATCGGCTCTGGGGACCATCGCTTTGTGTGGCAACCGCTACCATCATCCCGAACTCCCCCAGTCTCCTTGGAATAGTCATAAATTCCCCCACCTCGCTCTCTTACCCTGCCCGCCCCCTCCATTATTCGTCCCCTTGTACCGGGTCGGCACTTCAGTTCCATCCCAAGTGCTTTCGTCGTCTTCCTCTTACCTCCCTTCCATGCATCTTGTCGTCCATCCCCTCTGTCCTTCACGCAGCGGTGACTCACGCGGCACATCCCCTGACCCTTCCACTCTTCATTGTCGAGGGTTCGGCCTTATAGATGCAGTCGCTGGAGGAGTTGAGGGAGGGGGTGAGAGCTGGCAGCGGAGGGGTGGGAGGTATGGGGAGGTGTTTGTGGCCGTGACATTGTCCCCCTACCCACCCCTCCCCTCCCCCCTAACATCGCTTAGGAAGGTGAAGGGTCGGGAACGGTCCAGGATGTCTGCAGTCAGCATCTTTAGCCTCTCTTGCTTCCGTCGCCACTCCTCCATCAGTGGTTCGACTCGTCCAGTTATATAGTGTGTACCGTGGATTAGGGGAGATTCTTCTTGGCTGTGAAAGTCAAGGAAGTTCTGAATATAATGAAATCAGTCATTGATGAGCAAACTTTGTAGAAATTATCCATGGTAAAAGGAAATCATTCACTTCGTAATTTTCCGCTCAATTTATTGTTCTCAGCGCTTTCATGTGCTATGCTGATGTGGGTTTCGAGTTGTGTTGCGCGTGGAGAATTTTCTGTCTAACGTTTCGCTCCAGCCACCGTGAGTTGATTCAGGGACTCGGTGATTGTTGCTGTAAATTGGTCCTCTTGTATATTGGAGAGTAACGAAGGTTGTGTCTCTTTTCTCGCCTGCTGTGTTGACTGGTTTCTGTCTCGATGCTTCCTTTTTCTCCATCACCATGGGCCTTGGCGGAATTCGCTGCTCCAAGTTCAGGAGTAAGTTAGGAGGCGTTTCAAGGTGGAGGAAAGTCGGTATAGCCACCGTCGTGATTAATGCCTTAGGCCCGCGCGAGTAAATAATTTTTTTTTAGTGAGAACGAGATTACGAAGTGAATTCATTAGGAAAAATTTCCAGATTTTCTAATTTATTCATTGAAAAATATAGTTATAGGGACCGCATTTAAAATGGAATATTTAATCGATCATTCCCTTTATTTTAATTAATGTTCAAGAGAAATAGTGGCATCCACCTCCTATATTTAAAATAAAACACATTTGTTCATACGCAGGTAGCACTATTGTGGTAGCCATTTTTAATCATATGTATTATTAAAGATTTTTTCTTTATCACCCTATTCATTTACTAACAGCATCGCCTCTGGTCACAATCCCGACCATTGCACACAATTATGTGGTATTCTTATCAGGATAATCCTACACACAATGGCCAAGGATGTGACCCTCGCTGAATTGTCTTTTCTTTTGGAATTTAGTTTTGAGGGACGTCAACCAGCAAAATACATTTCAAAGTACAAGTTGCTAATTAGCCTCAAACGTATTTTCGCTCCACTATTCTCATTTATTCTTTTCCATAATAAATCCTCAGAGGCTTTTATAGCTTTCTCATGATTCTTAAGTTCATATTTTTTCTCAGCCAGAGATACTTGATAGTGATAATTATGCTCACCAGACTCCGACATAGATGGCTACAAGTGCTACTATGCTTCTGAAAAGGAGACGTATATGTACGCCTTTACTGCTCTAGCTCAAGCTTACAGGACGTAAATGTACGATCATATTCCAGATAGCCAGGAGGCCCGAGGACGTACATCTACGTTTGTACTACTCAAAAGGTTAAGTTCAAATCCAAAGCAACTGATACAAGGCAAGCCTGTGGTCAGAGGCGGATACCTGGGTCAGCAGCTGCCTGTGTTAGGTGGAAGATTAGGAATATTGCTTTGGTTCTGTGGAAAAGAATGAGTGGTATATTGATCACCTTTTATTGAAATATGATAGAAACAAACACACGATACATTTCAAGACTAGTGAAATTTTGCACATACAAAGGTTTCCTGTTCTCTTTATCAGTAAATTTTGCTCAGACCAGAGCGAGCTATGATTATCGATACACGGAAATTTTGCTTCGTTTTATGGACATTTGGTTATACGGAGATGCCAGTGTAATATGAAGTTTGTCCGTCTGATGATACGGTTGTATTTATCTATCTACGATACGATTGTATTAATCAATGTATTGATATAGATTTCCTTTCCATTTGATGGGCTAATGACAGGAGTTCGCGTCATGGTACATAAATAATTCATCATACCGATATACCATCAGCCTTAAGTTCTCTTTTTCAATATTGCCCTTGCAGTATCCCTCAAACTACAATTGTAGATGGGTATTGTAACAAGATTAGCAATAAGGGTAAATTAAGGGCAAAAAAGGACTACATAGAGTGTTTTTGAAAATATGAAATCAATTGTATCTTTGCACTGATAAAATATAACTTTGGCAAGTTAATCTGTCTCTCTAGGATACCCATCCATCTTGGATAATTAATTAATGAAAATCACCCAAAAATCCTCATAAATCCCTTTTATTCAACAAAAAATTACCATAAATACACTGAGCAGGCCTATTTTATAGTAATAGGAATCAATTTAAGTGGAGGGGTATTGGTCTCTATTTGTACATCAATTATGCTGCAGCAATATGATAGCCATGTTTGTAATAAAATTACTAAATGTAGTAATGCAGTAAAAGCAGAATTTAGAATCCACTTTCATCACAGGTAGACATAATATCATAAATATATCCTGAAATATTGTAGCACAAATTATCCTAGGAGTGGTAGAGGATGACTGTCTCTTGAAGTATTTTTTGACAAATACGAGGGTGGTCTGAAAAGTTTCCGACCCAAGAAAGATAAAAGACATTTTTTCTTCAAATTTATTTTTATTTTTCTACATAGTCTCCTTGTAAGTCAACACACTTCTCCCAGCGATGCTCCCATCTCTTTAACCCGTCCAAGTAGTACTCGGCATCTTTCTCAGTAAAATAAGTGTTTACGAAGTTGATGGCCAGCAAATGGTTGATCATTTGATGAAAACCTCTGTCCTCCGAGAACAACTTATAGCTAAGGAAACAGAAAAAAGTCGCTTGGGGCTAGATCTGGTGGGTAAGGAGGATGGTCACGTAGTTCAAACCGTAATTCGTGGATTTTCGCCAATGCAACCGCTGAGGTGTGAGACGGCGCATTGTCTTGGTGGAACAAAATTTTTTCTGCAAATGCGGCCCTTTGTCCGCAATTTCTGCCTTCAACTTGTCAAGTAATGATGCATAGTATGCTCCTGTAATGGTTTTTCCTTTTTGAAGATAATCGATTATGAAAACTCCATGACTATCCCAAAAAACAGTAGCCATCACTTTCCCAGCCGAAAAAACAGTTTTTGCTTTTTTTGGAGCCGATTCCCCCTTCGCAATCCACTGTTTTGACTCTTTTTGTTTCTGGAGTATAATAGTGAATCCAAGTTTCATCGACAGTAATTAATCGACGCCAAAACTCTGATTTATTACGCCTGAACTGCGACAAAAGAGCGTTGGAAATGTTCATTCGAACATGTTTTTGGTCTAACATGAGCAAACGCGGCACCCAACGTGCGGACATCTTTCTCATGCCTAATTCTTCATTTAATATGTGAAAAACACGTTCAGTGGACATATTCATAGCCTCTGCTATGTCTCTCACTTTAATTCGACGGTCGTCTAGCACCATTTGGTGAACTTGAGCGATGTTATCTTCAGTGATAGCAGTTTTTGGACGTCCCGAACGTTCATCGTATCCCAAGTTGGTACGGCCACGTTTAAATTCAGCTGCCTAAAATTTCACGGTGGTAAATGATGGTGCAGAGTCCCCGTACACAGCTTCCAATTCGTCTTTGATTTGCGTAGGTGTATTGCCTTTCAAAAACAAATATTTAATGACAGCTCAATACTCGATTTTTTCTATTTGCACAAAAACACTCACATAGACTCATTCAAAGGATTGTTAAACAACAACTGCGCGTCCAAAATGGCTGCAATTTTGCTGATTACATTTCAAAAGATGCGTAAACACATTCCCTTGGTATTGTTTACGTATGCAGCCATCTTTATGTTCAGGTCGGAAACTTTTCAGATTACCCTCGTATCTCCGATGTTCAAACTAATTTAGATGAATGTCTGTTGGAATTGGAATGAGGCCATAAAGCAAAAGAAATTAGAATACCAAGAATCAATACTTTTCAGGCACATCATCTTTTTTGCATGCACATCGTTTTTAATGGGGAAGGTGGAAGATAAGAGAAAGGAGTGAGTAAAAACATTAGTATGAAATAGGAACTTGAAAGCAGGGGCGGATCCAGGCATAAATTTGGGGGGGGGGGAACTTCCTGGAACGGCTGTAGCAAGTGGGGGGGGGAACTTCCTGGAACGGCTGTAGCAAGTGGGGGGGGGTCAAGGGGTGCCACCCCTTGACCCCCCCCCACTTATAAGTAAAATTACTTACAAAACATATTTTCAATCACTACTACTAAAACTTACCACTCAAAAGTAATAAAAAATTGCAATAATGGAAAACAATTTTGCAATAAAAAAAGCTGTAAAGAAACGTATTTGTGAGTATAAAAATTACTACGAAAGAAAATCTATGACGAAAATATTTATGACGGTTAACTGGCTATAAACTAGAACTTACCTTGAAAAATTAACTGAAATTGCCATTTCCAGATATCATATCACCTAGAATTCGATGTATTTGGTCTCATTTTAAAGAAAAATATGCCATCTTTCCAAAGATACCAAAATATTAGCCATTTACTTCTTTCCTTTACGATGCGTTATTCATAAACTGCTTCTAAATGTCTGTGCTGTAAATCCTACTTGTGAGAATCAGATTTCAAGCCGTGAAAGCCCCTTATTTAGCTCTAGCTTTAACTCTATTTAGTCGATGCATAACGGAAAACTGCCACTTGCATCGAGCTCTACTCAAGCAAATGTACCTACATCCGGGTCTTGATCTCCATTTGCTCTCGATCGTCCTAGTGTGTCATTTGTTTCTCTCTTTCCTTCTCCAGTTCCTGCTTAAGTTATTGACTCAAAGTCCGAACCGTAGGTTTCAGCCGTCGCAAGTACCGTGCGCCATCTGCTGTTAGAATGAATGAGCAATTGGCCAGATGTTGACTGCCGTCCACCGAATGATTCCTTTAGGAAATCGGTTCTTTTCCGCACGAATGCACCCTCCCCCCAGCGTTCGATGAATTTAATTGTACAAATCATATACCCTACCCTTAGGCCGGCTTCATAGGTCGGCGGCGGCGGGGATCACGATGAATTTCGCCGCGGCCGGTAGCGGTGGACCCTTCATAGGTCGGCGGCGAGAAAAAAATGAAAGGCGGTAGGCGTACAATAACATTGACACTGCAGTATTTGTATGTCATCGGAAAAGCAACATTTTTTTACTCTTGAGAATGATTCGTGCTATATTATGATAGATTTGGTTAAAGATTAGTATGTAATTATTTATTAATGCGTATTTGATGGCAGTAGTTTCACCATAACCGTATTCGTCAAGCTAACGTGCAACGCCTCAATCTGAAATCCATGTTTATTGAAATGAGTTGAGAAAAATCCTTGTCTCTAAATTCAAGAATTATATTGTGCATCGATCCTTACATTCGAGCGAGTGAAATAATTAGTCGTTGTTTAACGCGTTAGACAGTGTCATATAAGCATTGATCCACTCCACTGTCCCACACTCGTGATCAGCTCCACTGTCCGAATATGCAATAAACAATAGCCACAACTTGTAAATTTTCTCCCCGTGGTTGCAGCATCAAGAATGGATAAAAAATATTTTGCCTTAATAATTTTCAATTGGCTTGATTTAAGCCACTCTCTGGTTAACGCTAGTAGATTAATGATGCTATATAACCTTAAGGAAGTCTATTTCCGTTGGATACCAGCTCATATTTTCGCTAGCCATTATAAATTATACTCTTAACATCTTAAATATATCGTGAACATTATGCGCATCGCTTAAAGCGTCTTTTACTGATACAGATGGGCTCGCTAATCATCCAAAGAGGATTCATTTTTGAAAGGCAGTGGGTTTTCCCGCTTCTCGGCCAGCTTCCGCCGCCACAGAATTCAGTCCAGATTCAGCCAGGCTGAATATTTGCGGCCCCCGCTAGCCATCATAGCACAGCTCATCGGTCTGACGTCATGATTTCTAAAGAAGTGTCCTTATTGGCTGAGTACCACCACTTCCGCCGCCGCCGCCGACCTATGAAGCCGGCCATACTCTTTCAAGAAATACTTCATGCTTCGCTGCGTAAAATATGTCAAACTAGTGCGTATAAGATTTTGCGTCTATCGCCGTATTCTTAGCTTACTTGCGATGCTTGATTTCGGCAGTCACTTTCATTTTCTATAGAACTTTGTTTTTGAACGAATGAGAGCTGGTAGCTGGCCGCTGCTTCATTTTTGGTTCGAGTGATGGGAATTGTCAGTTCCGAATTCAGAGCCCTGTTCCATCCCAGAACGTATCGAGATTTGGGGTTTTTCGTGAGGAAGGAGTGTCGGTCAAGAGAGCTGGCCTACCATACCCATGGCCATGGTTCAAATCCCGGCGGAGATGTATGTATTTCAGAGGAAACCCGATGCCTACTTGGGTGTCTTGGGGAGGACACTTCGAGTTCAGTACTCCGATTGTCGGATGAGACGTTAAACTATGGTTCCCTTGGAGTGTTTCGTTGAGTGCAGGCCAATGTCGATGCCGGGTTTTTCTCGACTCTTCCTTCATTCCCCAATAATCCTTTCCTAATCTACGTACCTGACCTCAATGGCGAACATGACCTCATTTGTCGGTCGCCTCCACAAATAGCCAACCAACCAGATCTTAAGAGCTGAATAAGTCAGTCGCCCCACAAGCGCGTCTGAGCAGTAATCTGGGAATTCGGCTGTCAATGTTTGTGCATAAGCCCCGAATAATGTGCAAAAAAATAGCCAAGACATATATGTGAATTTTATTGTAGTTGAAGAAGGAAGGCATTGTCGTCAATTTTTCTCCGTGTAAGGAATAACATTATGAGCGTTCGAGCTAACTAAAGTGAATATATTAGATAAATCTGATTATTTACTGGAATTCATTAACCATCAGATATCATCAGTGACACAGTCATCCTTTGTCTTCTCTCAAGTGATGGTTGATGGTGGTACAATAATCTCGACAGCCCTGACAATAAAACTCTCGATTATGTGATTGATTTCAATGATGTCATACTTCGCTTAGTGAGCGTTCTCCTTTAAAGTCGCAGGACGCATATTGAGTGTTTCAGAAATATTTTTCATTCGGTCAATTCCGACTGCCAAGCAGCCCGTCAACTTCTGGCATGGAATATTCAGACTTAGGTGTGCAAGACCCGAATATTGTGCAAAAATGAATGACCAAGACATATAGGTGAATATTATGCACATAAATCATGTTTTTTATTTGTAAAATTCTTTAATGTTATTTATATATAGTATTTAGTTCTAATTTTTTGCTATTTTTAAATAAAAACAACTGAAAAATTATAAAAGGCACCTGCTGATAAGCCACGAATGACTTAGCAGGACCATAACGTTGTAAAGTTGATTAAATAGCGTGCATTTTACAATATTTATATAATATTGCTTTTATGTGAGTTTGCTTTTATATTTTAAGTACATATTTAATTTTTAGATTTTTTGTAAATTCCATGTAATAAACAAAAAAAGGTACTTAAATAAACTGAAAAAAAAGGAAAAAAAATTTTCGTTAAAGAACGAAAAGGTTTCCACGAAATTTAAATTTTCATTCTTGTCATATATATAGCTCAAAATAGTCGTGGACGCTTGAGATGACGTGATGAGCGCATTCGGTTCTCACTCCTTTGGTTTGCTTTTTGTTTTGTATTTCCGAGGTTGTAAACGGTATGCATCATTGGTTGTCTCCTCCCTAGTAAAAACAATAGGAGAACCACTGTCGCATTCATCATGGTGAAAAGAATATTGATTAGGCTCTCCTTCTTGTTGGCATTCACCATTGTTATCCAACTGCACGTGGCTGCACGAAATTCCCGCGGAGCGTGGGCGAAGATGCATCGCCTCGGAATTATTTTACTGGACGTCTTCCGCGCTCGCGTCTCCGATTCCCGATGCTATCCTTCGTTCCTCCCTCCCCGTCCATCGTCCACCCCCGTCCACCACCGCTCTTCTCTTCCTAGGAATCCCTCCTTTTAGAAGATAGTACAGCCTCACCCACAACTCCCATCTTCCATTATATATCTGCGTTTTATTAGCTCCTAAATACATAGCTTCTTTAACTTGTTAATATCTGCCAGGAAGGAGAGATCAACACATCTGTCTCTAACGATCTTTATAGTTGTGATCTTCGAAGACCCGCAGTCTGTCTCGTGGGTTTTGGTGTTTAATTTTAAAATGCCTCATCTTCGTGGTCTGCCAGCGTATGGTTTATCATTACCGCGTTTTTAGGAGACTTGTCGCTAATATTACGTGTTACGTCTCTTCACCTGTGCCAATCGTGATGTCCTCAACCTAGCCATTCTCAACTCCATCAAATGTTAACTCCTTCCTTTCGAAATCAAACATGTCTATTTCTTTCACGTCTTTGTAGCGTCCTTTGACATCGGTCGGTCAATCTTAAGTTTGGCTGACTACGGCCCTCTTTCCTTCCCTATCTAATGCCGGTCCGTTTGTGGCATGTATGTCTGTCTTTATTCCAAAATCATCATCGACAGCTCCTTGGCCGGTTTGTTGGTAATTTTAGGGAGGGGATGTAAACCTGAGGTCATTTGCGTCACTAGGACAGGTGGATTGGTTTGCAAGGGAAGGATCACTTTGAGAGTAGTGAAAGAGCGGAGCGAAACCCAGTGTCATCATTATTCGATGAGTCGCGCCAAAGGGTCCTAATTTAAAATTCTGATGGACCCATTCCCGATCAAAATACTGCATTGCAAGTACTTTCCTCGGAGTTCCCAATTGGAGATCAAGATTCCGACGAAACAATCATTGCCGCAGTAGACACTCAAAACCGGGCCTGCCTTGATGGGAAGTCATATTATAGCCTCCACTACAACCCAAACAGAAGTAATAGATTTTCTGAGCAGAGATTAGTATACGTTTTAAAAGTAGCAATTTTTTCGTTATTATAGTTACCTGAAGTCCTTTGTTACTCTTTTGTAAAACTTATTTCATTAATAAATCTTACAATCAAGCTAGTAGTCGTAGTTGTTGATAGGAATTTGTTAATGAAATAAAATATCTGACTGATTCTTCTTGCACAAAAGTTAAGAGCGTATTGAGTAGGTTTAAGGTAATTGGGTAGAATCTTGCCTATTCATTATTTCAATTATTCACCGTGCCATACCTCATGATTACGTGTTTATGACTCATGACATTATTTCAGTAATAGTTCCAAACCATATGGAATGGCAAAAAGTGAAGAAGATACCAAGTTTGGAGTAGATCTCCACTCCTTTCTGGGGCTCATACCTTAGAATGAAGATGATCTGCGTATTTTTCCTTTCTCTTTGGAACTTTTTTGGCGCTAGCTGGTTAGTCATCCATTATGACCACCATGTTGACATTTCCCGTCGTGGAACAGCAAGTGCACCACCTATTCCTATGTCTATAGCGGCACAGTCGTTATATTTCGTCCATTCGACGGATTTATAGCCAGTATTATCCCCCTCCCCTGCCTATGCATTCATCTTATTTAGTTTTGTCACATCTCTCCCTTTTCAAGTTATCATCACCATCTCGGCACCATTAGAAATGCACCCTCAGGAGCGTGGTCCGGAATCCGATTTAGGAAGTAACTCGATTGTCGGGGAAGGGTGGCCACCCTTCCGTGACGGGCGTCGCTAAGGATGGGGTGAAGGTTCTGCAGAAAATGCGATTCTTCTGGGACTGTCTCCCTCCCTTGAAGAGGCCCGAATGCTTCAATTGAGCCGCATACTCCTGCTCCGTTTGTATGACTTCTCTCCCCCTTCATGCGGATTCGGCTGTGGGTAAACTCTCTGGGCCATTATTCATCGTTGAAAATGCGCATACACGTCATCTTGTGTGATATTACCCCCAGAAAAACCTCAATGCCTTCAATCAAGTCCTGAGACGAGAGCATCTAGTTCGCCTAAGTACTTCCAAATACCTCGGTTGAAATTGCAAAGCTGGCTTGGTCGTATCTCTGTCAAATGATTGCTTTCGTAGTGAATATAGTCTCTTTCTTGTTTGCATTTTATATTTTTGCCTTTTTTCAGGAGAATTTTAAAAAAATTTTGTTGGACTTGTGTTTAAGGCACTCCAACTGCTGAAAGTTTATTGTATCCTATAGTGAGTGCATCAGTGAGACAGTTATTCCGAAAAAAAAACTCTTTATCCGGGCCCTTAGCGTGGTATGAACCTGCCATTTTTAAGTTTGCTGGCCGGCGCGTTACCAACTGCTGTGGTAGTTGTCTTTATTTAGAAATTTGCTCCCAAGAAGAGAAATATATTCATTCAAGAGGTAATTGATTGTGGTAGAAGAAGCAGCGTGGCAGACAAAGACACTGATTATTTGACGTCGACTCAAGCTCCATAGCTACTTTGAAAAGTTAATAGGTACTAGGGCAGTAGTCGGCAACCTATGACTCGCGGGTCACCTAGTGACCCACTGGGAAAATTTTAGTGACCCATTAAACAGTTCTTAATTACGACGATCGGTAGGTATTCTTGCCGACGAATTAAAGTGGGTGCTTTCGATTTACCCACCTGCAAAATTTTAGCGAAAAACAATTGAAAAATGACCCACTTGAAAAAAATTTTGCCCTAGTGAAGATGTTTGCTAAAAATTGTCGAGTTTGTGTGTAACAAAAGGGTGTTAGTTTCCGTGTCTTGGCTGGAATATGTGTCAGAAAATCGCCAAAAGTATGATGTCTTGGCGACGTTTATGGCTAGACATCTGATGGGCGAACGTGTTATACTGCAGATTCGAAACCCTAGTCAAGTCAAATGTTAGCAATTTTCTTTTCTTTGGTGTCTTTAGTTTCACATGTGCGCGTGACTGCGCACCGAGTCATTTGTGAGCATTTTGCAGAAATATTGACCTCTCCTGAGTGTTGAAAACTTTTTGTGACCACCTCTTGCTCTCACATTTGGCAAAATGAATGCCTGGCACACTCGACTTTATGAATAAAACGCAATTCCCGCCATTCTCATTGTGTCGCTGCGAAGTTTGATCTTGTATGGAGGCTGTCGTCATCGCTTCTTCATTTGGTTCCATCTCCTATTTGCCTCGACCGCCTTCAGCATTTACTGGCGAAGTAATGCGGTGAATTTCAACCTTATAAGTAAAGTTAAGTTAGCTTAGGTATAGTTTAACGGGGTAGGGAAAGAAACAGGTTTTATGACGTAAAAAAGAAGGGTAGGACGTGTACAGAGAAGATAGAAGTTTCATTGGTATTTTGGTCCCTGCGCACGTCAAAACGAGTGTAGATTTTAACTCGCCTTCATTTAACCTACCTTGACAGGCAGATTATCTTACTAATTATAATGTGAAAAATTGCTAAAGAATTTTTTATATTTAATCTTCATTATCTCTCTTCTTTTCCTCATTTCTTTCCGTTTCTTGGCGTTTTCGGTATAACCCACATCCCGACCACCCCTAGTCTGGATAACCCTTTTGCCATCCATGTTGCCTTTGTCTTACTGCTTAAAAAGGGACTCCATACGGGGACCTAGTCCGAGTGAACCGTCCTCCAAAATAATGTGTTTCCCGGGAACGTTTTAAGGGACTCTCGGGCGTGGGTATACGCGCTCGACTGTGCTCTTCCCTCACGGTTCACGTGTTCACCCGACGACATTTATTGCGTGTGGATTTTATTAGTTTCCGGGTCCTTCCTCTTCCTGCAATGTCATTTCTTTACCCAAAAAAAAGCTAGTCAAAGTTTTATTTTTTAACTTTTTTTAAATCTTTAAGGACCACATCCGGTAAAACCGTGGAAGATTGGATTCTTCGTTTCCTCGTCTTGAGTTATGTTTTCTCTCCTCCGTTTCCCTGTGAACATCATTCTTTCTCTCGCGCTCGTGGATGTTGGGCGCATTATTATCTATAAATTCTGGAAGTGAAATGGAAGCGGTATTTTAAAACCGTTAGGTAATGAGCGTTTGGGGAAAAGAGAAAATGCGGTAGGTGCGGAGAGATTCCGATTCTTTTGATGCCTTTTTAAAATATATTTTATTTCCGGTGACATCCCGTTCGAGTTTTTTTTTACCGTTCTTGAGTACCTGCCTCAAAGCATCGAGGTCGTTCTTATCCCGACGATTCATTCGTGAGACAAATTTCAATTCGTGTAACGACTTTGGACTACCGTGCGGTCGTCCGTCCGTTCAAACGAGCCGACGGAGAAATGGATGGAGCGAGTCACAAGGTAACGTAAATGTTGCTAATGGAAGTTGGACTCGGAAATGATAGTCATTTTGATTTTCTTACACAAACTTGCGGTACTTGAACCCTTTTAGTCCCACTGTATTTTAATTTCTAGACGTTTCGCTTAAAATTGTTTCACGTTACAGCTTACCTCTCGTATCACCGATAATTTCAAAGGAAATCATTTGTTACACACATATACCCTTTTAAATATTTTGTTACATAATGGACAGAAATGTATTTGATGTGATGTAGATGACAGTAATGTACGTATTTGTTATTTATAATAAATATTAATGCATTATAAGTGATATGTGAAAAGGAGAACTCATGTTTTCAAATACTAAGTCGACGGAAATTTTGTTGAAAACAGGTGAAAAAAATTTGCAAAGTAGGTTTGGAATTTGAAACTGAAAAAATTTACGCTCAGCGGACTCTTTTGAGGAGACTTTCAACTAGACAGCTAGTAATATGTACCAGGAAAGTACCTCTGGATTTTTATTTCATACACAAAAGAAGGGCAGTACAAGAGTACAAAGAAAAAAGTTCCAGAGATACATAAAGTACCCCCGGTACTGAAAGGGCTAAATTATATCATCCGACTTCTTTTAGTGCTCACTAAAGTCTATATTGTCGTGCTAGTTTTGCCACGTATCTGTTCTGAGTGCTCCTAAGATTAAAAGCGATAGCAGCCGTTTAATAATGAAAATTCCAATTATAAAAGTTTTTTTAGGATAAATAAAAATAAGCTCCTGAAAAACTGATTTCTGAGGCGTAAAGTGATTTCAAAGTCAACCTGCGGAACTAGCTTTGTTTGATGAACTGTAGAAATCGTTCAATTATTCCGATCTTAGTTGACAAAATGTGTTAGTATGGTAGAATTTGGCCTTCTATTCATCTCAAGGGCAAAGCCCATATAAAGCCTAACCACGGACTGAGAAAAAATCGTCAGATGTCGTCAACCCGAAGATTGGCTCGCTGCAGCACATCACTTCAGTCCCTTTTCAACTGAGCACATAATTTTTTCACTGCCAGAAAAATAATCAATTAAAATACACACGTGTTGACGTCAGGAAAAATAATCAATTAAAATACACACGTGTTGACGTCAGTGCATCATTAGTACCTACCCTGCCCACTTTTTGTTTTCTAAAACATTTTCACTTAATATTCTGGTGGTGGTGGACTAAGAATTTTATGAAGGGCATAAATTAAATGTCGAGTCTCTCATTTGTTAGGAAAAGTGTAGTCGCGAGCCAACCTTTCCCTAAGTTCAGTGGGCATGTTTATTATTTTACCCTTCGAGATCACAGCTTTCAACCCCGACTGCGCCGCGACCAGATGCAACGCCGATTAGCTGGCGTGGCGACCGTGAAATCACGTTTCTTTCCTCGGGAAATGACCGCAAGAATTATTGCGGTCGCTGGCTTGTTATTCACTTGTTTTATTTTTGTTGGAGGCGCACTTGTCGCATCGCTGGACAGCTTTGAGGGGCCACTCATCATTTTTGCTTCCAGTCGTCTGAATGTTACATTGCTCCCCTTCGTCCTCTTCCACCTAAGCAGCGAGCGCCCGTTTCGATTCTTCGCCTTCATCTTGAAGATGACTCGCCATTCAATCCTCCCCTTTCATGTCACTAGGTTTTCTTTAAAATTATCAAATGAAAAGGTGTCGTGCATCAATCAGGAACAGAACTACGTTCCATCGGTTTCCCGGGTCAATGCATAAACGAAAGAATATCAACTTGAAGGCTACCGCGGAGTCGTTCAGATTGCAGTGAAGCCTTTGCGGGCTCTCTTCCGTGTATTTCCATTATCGACGACGACAGTTTCGACAGAATTTCAGCAGTCTTCTTCAGGTTAGACGTGAAGGTGCATGTGATTGTATTCGTCTTATATAGGGGCCGTTTTTCCCGCCAATTCTGTCGGGTGTGCTGCTATTGGTTACTCTTTTCTTCTTTATGAAAACTCTCTTCCAGGCATTGAAGATGGTGTAACCCAAGGCTCTGTTGATGTTTTCTGGTGTTTTTAACGATTTCAATGGCCTCCGTGATTAGTCTGGAGAAGTCGCGGTTCTCTTTTTGCAATTAATTTTGCCTCTTCTAAATTCATGTTGTGGCAAGGTCCACTCCAGGTATGTTCGGCCGGAGCTGATTTGCGCAGCTGCCTGTTGTTGATGTCTCTAAAACCTTCACTGCCAAAAGAATATCAATATAATGTAGGCAATTTTTGGGGGTTCCAATCAGTGATGCGTCCTGGGTTTCTGGCGCCCCTGGCAAAGTGGAAGAGTTGGCGTTCCTCCCCTGCCGAACTATGATCTCGTTTTCCATTTTTCTCTCATTGTCATTAATCAATAACCTCAGCGTCTTCCTAAATGGATATGTTGATGAGGTCATTTTATACGTCTTAGGGTGGGGAAATGATGTAGGCATCAGCACAATCCTATTCGCCCTGGCCTGAACTCTCAATTACTCCGTGGACTTATTTGGCAGCCTCGCGTTTGATGGCTGACACGTTTTGATTGCCGGCGCTACTGGAATTGAGAGCGCGAATGCCCACGCGACCCTCGACGCGAAGCGGATCAAGCGAATCGGATCCGTGTGCGTGGGAGACTTCGCGATATCCGTCGTAAACCTCGGGTCGAATGTTTTAAAAAAATGAATTTGCATTTTCTCATGTCGTCCTTTAATGACCGATGGCCATCATTGTGCGTCCCACTCCAGTCTCATGGCTTTGAGCCTGTGTTCCCAAACTGGTCGAGTGGTTCTTAGTCTACCGTGACAAATACGGTACCAGTGACCAGTGCGGCTCCGTTTTAAGTTAGCGCTTTAAAAACCTTGCAGCGATTATCTTAGGGAAGGAGTGCGTTCATTTCTTCGGTGTTCTCGATCACGGCAATAGGAAAATGTTTGACATGCTATCGCTTAACCTACAATGTTGAGCTTAATGAAACGGGATCACATTGTGCTCATCAATCATACCTTATTTTGCATGCATTATTCTTGTGCTTGTAATAGTTTCCATCCGAAGGTTGATGTGAAATAATAACTGCGCACAGGCGTGTGAATTGATATGCTTGCGTCATATATGGCAACGGAGTGATTCGGCAAGTGTCGGATAGTTAGCCACCTGGATCGTTGCGAATGAATTATTTATATTTATGGTAAGAAGTTAATTGTTATTAATCATCGTGCACGTGTCATTGAATCAGATTAAGTCGCGATTTGAGTGGGCTCATTTCTGTTTCGTCTCGATTCTCACCAATGATATTCTGTTAATTTAATTGCTCATGATATCATCACTACACATTAGTCTTCACTCCGGCTTCGTTTTGAATGAGAATGCTGATCGGATAACACATATATATCGTCTCCATATGCATTCCAATTGTGCGGTCTCTCGATATTCCCGGCAGTGCCAGGTGGGTTACTCTTTTGGGTGCAATATGTATCTCCGTCTTATTCAGATCAACTTCACATTTTCGATCTAGTATTTTTTATTTGTGGCACCATTTATTTACAGTTACCAACTTAAGGATCGCCACACTTCGAAGATGGATGGCTTTTGTCTTGGTTTTGTCTACGCCAACCCTCTAATTGAGTCTTTTCTTTACGTGTATTGTCTTTTTCTAATTAATGGATGCTAATCGCTCATTAAATATCAACGTTGACCGAATCCCTTTGAAATTTCCCGGTATTAGGTAATTGAGGTCAAATTATTTGATCAACGGTCTCTTCGGTCGCTAAATTCTTTGGGTCTTTGGGATGGAGCAAAACAACGTGGACGCTAAATTTTTATATCCCTTAGCAAAACTAGGGAAAAAGGAAATAAAGAGGCATATTTTTCAAACGCTGGAATGTAAGAGAAATAACTTAGGCGAATAAATGATGGACTCTCATTTGAAAAAAAAATCCCAAATTAACCTACAAAAAAGGCACAACCCAGATTTTTTTGTACCAATGAATACTTAATTTTCGTCTTGTAATGAATGTGCTTGCTAAACAGGCTGTTTTGTGCCGATATGACGTCGTTATTTTAATTTTAGAAACGTTACCCGTAAGTTAACGTGCTTGAGTCCGAAAATATTCCCCTTCTACCGGAGATGAAAATACCTACGTAGAAATTGCCTTGAAAAAAAATCCACCTGGACCGGGACTCGATCTTTTGCTGGACGATGCGCAGATCACCACGTTGCTCAGGTTTCCTAATTCCCAAGGCAATCTTCGGAAGGTTTAGGGAAACTAGATGCTCAGGTCCTTACGGTCAACCAGGGTTCGCACGTGTAAGAGAATGTACATTTCGAAGAAGCCTTTCACTGCAAGGATAGATCCTGTTACGTCACTAATGCTATGCTACTAAGCTATGCATGGGTATAGGTGGCATTTTGGCTACGCATTGGCCTGGCAAGTCCAAGGTCCGTGGATCTATGTCAAGTTCCTTTGAGGCCGCACGTTGTCGTAATTAAGTACAAAAATATTTGCAAATGACGTGTACTTGCGCGGATAAAGGCTTCTTGTAAACCCACATTAAGTGATGACTAGAATAGCATCGAATTTCCCCGGAACGTAATCCTGATTATACTTCTTTGCAAAGAAAATCTTATCTAATATTCGTGAATTTGTTTTATGGACGAGTTGAAGAAGGCTTAGAAGTAGACATGTGCGCCGATGGGTAAAATATCGGCGAAGGACGCCAGCTGAAAATGGGTCGGCGGCCGGCGGTGCGCCGAGCCGATGGTTTTTACCGGCGGCGTACTTATCAGGCCATAATGTATTAACAAGTATTTCAGTATGGAATAGCAAAAATTATTCATTTTTTCTCATTATTTAATGTGTTAAATTGTTTATTTCATGTTTAAAACTTATTTTATTACAGTTTTATTGACGTATGCGAGAAATTTCTTTTAATTTTAAGTATTTAAGAAAATATCGTATCGTACAACTTCTATGAAACCTAATATTATACCCTTTTGTTACTAATTTACCTGTTATCTGCAATGCGAGCGAAAAATTTCGTTGTAAACAGGTATGTCTATTAAACTGTTATAATTTTATTTAGTTTTGAAAACATGATGAAATACCATTCAAACGATCCTGTACGTATTTTTATCTATGTACCGCATTGTAAATTTTGAGAGCAGAAGATTTTTTTGAAAAGGCCTCCCATTTTTTAGATTTTTATTAAAAATTTGATATTTATAGATTAACTAGCGAATGGTACCCGTTGAAACTCAACGGGTGTGAAAAACACTGAATTTAACCAAATGCCACAAAACCTGAAGAATACTGAGCGGTTTTCTTTGAGTCGTCTTCTGAGTGAATGAACTTAATCGTTTCCCTTGTGTATATAGGTACATATATTTGCAATCAATGCCTTATTTCAGTTGCGATATTCATTTCTGATATGGGCGTTGAGTAATGTTAATGACTTTAAAAAAATGTAGGGTTAGGAAGGGTTAGGGATTAGGACCGTCCGCGAGGTTGGCCCCACCCAACTTGAGACTACCTGAGATGTGGCCCCAGATATTCGGTTTTAACCAAATGTAGTACTACACGCGCGACGTAATTACACTCTTTTTTAATATTGTCCGGTCTACAGATATATTTAATCCCTCTCCAAATTTAATTACACCAATGCATAACTAACTTCTTAGCACTTCGTGAATATCATTCTACGGCATTTAAATAATAATAATGCGAGGTGAAAAATGGAATGAATTAGAGGACGGATACAAGTACTATAAGGATTTCAAAACCAAGATCCGAAAATATCATCTATGGATGATAAATTGCGCCAATAACTATCATTTTAATAAAAAATAAAGGAGAGATTTTTGAACCTACTCCGAGGCAACACATGAATAGTAGGTAACAAATTAACATCCACATCACTGTATCTAGATCAAAACTTCTGATTCCTAAGGCTATCAACAGGAAATAAACAAAATGAATGTAGCTGTAAATTAACAGTAAAAGATCTACATAGCAGAGAAAAGACTCGCGATGGAAGTTTCATATGCCTCTTGCACACTTCCTGTAGTAGATATTTCCTCTCTAGCATTAACGAAGTAACTGTTAGGTCTCAAAAACAGTCAGCAATTCTTTACAGCATCAAGTAGTTCATATCCCTTCAACCGTGTATTAAATACTAGCAAAAGGTACCCTTTGAAACTCAACGGGTGTGAAAAACACTGAATTTATTATATGAGGAAGCCACGAAACCTGAAGAATTCTGAGCGGTCTTCTTTGAGTCGTCTTCTGAGTGAATGAACTTAATCGCTTCCCTTGTGTATATACATATATTTGCATTCAATGACTTATTTCGGTTGCGATATTCATTTTTGATATGGGCGTTGAGTATCTTCAAACAGGATTGGAGAATAGAGGTACAATCCAGCGGTTGAAAATGCCAAACGGATCATTAACAGCAGCAGCCATGTTTATTTGACAAATTAATACTCCGTTACCTGGACTGCGTCTTAGTTGTAAAGGGTAGCCATAATCATAAGTTTGGGTTTTTAAATCTAAAATATATGTTGATTCTTAGGGCAATTGTAGATTTTCATGCATGGATGGCGTTCATTGAGCAGAATTCCCCGTTCTTCTTTCGGGTAAGATGAATGTAGTGACGTTGTTATAATCTCCGCCATATTAAAACAGGTTGAAGTTTCGAAACATACGGGTCAATATTTGAACCAGATTTATAGCTGGGTACCCTTCCCTGGTTGGGTTAGGATGAGATTTGTGCGGTTCTTAGTGTGACCCAAGAAACACCACTGGAAGGTGACCGACTTAGTTTCCCATTTTTCTTGATACAGGTATCTTTTAGGGTATTTTTGTGTTGGATTTTTTATTTATTTTTTCGTGTAATGCAAAGAAACACCGTCATAATTAAAGCATCGGTATCAGCTCATTAGAAAATAAAGTTAAACATTATATTTTCGGCTTTCCCTCAGGAGTGTTGAATGTATACTTGTTGTAAATATGCATAGAATTTATCACTAACCCACCTAAGAAATCCATCATGTGGCCCTAAGGACTCGGGGCCAATTTGGGCCCATGGGACTCTAGGCCCTTCTTATACAGATATTCTCTCAACATGATATCATGGGCCTGCAGGAAAAAAATATTCTTTAAAGAAGCGTGAATATCTCTTAAAAGTCAAATCTTTGGTTGCCATGGAAATATGATATTGTTGATTTCAGAGAAAATGTGAGATTTTTCAACTAAAAACATGACTTTCATACGAATACGAAACGTAATAAAAAATCGATTGAAAGAATTGGATACTTCATTCATTCAGCCATCCGATAAAAAAATCCCACCTTGAGTGAAAGTGCTTTTAAAAAGCAAAAAATGAAACCACTGCACCGAACCCAATTATTAGCATGGACCAACATGATATCAACATGATATGACCAACATGATATGACATGGGGGGCTTTTGGAACACCGCGTTTTAGAAACTGCATTCACAGATACAGCATTGTAAGCATGCATGAGATAAGCATGTAAATATGCGTTGAATTCATTGATTGCCCACCTAAGCAATCCATCATGGGGCACTTGGGACTCTGGACCCTTCTGATATAGATTTACGTTCAACGTGATATCATGGGCCTGCAGGAAAACATGTTATTTACTTGCTAGTGGCGTAAATATCTTTTGAAGATCAAATCTCTGGTTGCCAAGGAAATATGTTATTGTTGATTTCAGAGAAAATGTGAGATTTTTCAGCTAAAAACATGACTTTCACACGAATACGAAACGTACTAGAAAATCGATTGAAAGAATTAGAAACTTCATTCATTCAGCCATCCGATAAAAAAATTGCAGCCCTCTATCTTGAGTTAAAGTACTTTTATAAAGCAAAAAATAAAACCACTGCACCGAACCCAATGATTAGCATGGACCACCATAGGAGCCTTTGGGGGACCTTAGCGGACTCTGAGGGCTTTTTAATATAGCCTATATTACCCATAGATATTTTTTCTATCTACATGCCAAATTTCAGCTCAATCGGTACCGTAGTTTTTGCGTGGTTGAGTAACAAACATCCAAACTTACATGCATACAAACATACAAACTTACTCATTTATAATATTAGTAGGATATCCGCATTAATCAGACGACCAAAAAGGCAATGTAAAAAAATGTCACTTGGAATCCGGAGAAAACTTCCAGAAAAACAACGCAAACTTTTACAAACTAATGGGGTACCAACCCCATAAGCATCGCTCTAAAAAAGAAAATGGGAAACTGGAACGTAACAATCAAGACAATGGATGAGAATTTGTTAATTCTTTCGAAATACTTCCGAACTGCCCAGAACCCATGGAAAGATTCCCACCAAAAGATCCCAATGTAAACAACCCTAATTCACAAGTAAGTACCAGTTAAAGAAGAAACCACAAGAAAATTAAAAGTCCCCAAAACTTAAAAGAATCAGGTGAAGATGGAATCATATATAGCTCGTGATAGCAGCTCGACCAAAAACCATGGCAGAAATAACACAAAAAATACAAAATTCTGATGAACTGAACAAATCCCTAATGACAGGGAAAATGTCCCCATCCATCCATTTTATTAAAAAAAGGAGGTAGAACAGATGTAAACTCCTACAGAGGAATTCCACTCCTTTCTGTCACACATAAAATTCTCTCAAAATGCTATCTTGTTCAGTAACAACTTAAATCCAAAATTTCCGAATATCAAGCAGGCGTCAGGCCAGGTAGATCACTCCCGGAACAAATTCTAAATCTAAAACTAACAATTTGGCACCAAAAGATGTACTGCAAGAATATTATCTGCACCTTCGTTGACTTCAAAAAATCCTTTGATTGAGTTGATCGCGAATCTCTTGATCAAATTTTGACAAGGGCATGGCCTTAAAACACTTGCAACCGTTAGGCGGGCGCTCACTGACAAAAATTGTCAAGTAAAATTCAGGGGCAAAATTACGGAACCCTTCGAAATCAAAACAGTAGTGAGTGAAAGATAAGGACTCTCAACATTACTCTTAATTTGTGTCCTTGAAAAAGTAACTCGTGAATGGTGAAAAGACGATTGAAGTCTAAAAATTGATCAACCAATCAAATTAGGAATAACAAATCTAACAATTGGCAACCTGGTTTTAGGATATCCGTCACCTTTTTCGATTATGCGGCCTGTTATATCATTATTCGAATCTCCTATTTCACAATGTTGATTAGGACGGCTTCAAGCGGCAAACTGAGGATAACGCACTCATGGGGCACTAAAGGCTTGAGCAGAGTAAAATCCATGCCGAGGAAACGTGGATGTGTGGTTGATGGCTCAAAACAAAATGGTAATTTTGTCGATTCCTCTCGCACAGATGTAATTGAGAGACTATTTTCAACAGCACATCTACTATGGGCAGAAGAGCTGCTCTCTGTTTTCATTAGTTATTAAGTTTTACGTTATTATGAGAAGTCCGCGGTAATAAGTGAATATAAGTATAATTCCGACACAGCGGGGGCAATGGTCGGTAAATTACCACCTATGACGGCGCCGCACCGCGCCGCCGACGCGGAAGACCGGCGGCGCGCTGTACATAATCCATTGGCGGGGGCGGCGACGCCATGACCATCGGCGGTGGCGGTGCGGCGCGGCGCGGCGGCTCAAAGGTCTAGTTAGAAGTATGCTGAGTTGAAAAAAAGAAGTATTTCGTTGACAGGGCCGTGTATATATAAAAATCGAGACGAATTTCACTTGCGCACTACCATTTAAACCTACCTTAACTGGTATGCCACCCGATAAATATAATTATTATCATTATTCATGATGCACCCCCTCAGGATATATTTTCCCCTCCTTCTTCCTTTGCTTTCCCTCTTTATTTTCCCTGCCATCTTCTTCCTTTGGGACCGACTTCTCCCTCGTCTCGGTCCCCTTCCTGTTCATTTCACTTCCCCATTTTTCCTCCCGCAAGACGTCAAGATCCTTACACTGCCCCGCCCCCTTCCTCGTTTTAATGAGGCTTTACCCCCTCACGTCTACGCCTCCCTTATGACGATTTATACTCTTCTCCCGCCGATTCCCATCAATTGGACGATGACTGGTCGAAAATTAAACTGCGACTGTCATTTTTCTCCCCCGCGTCCCATTACGTTCCGAAAATTACGCGGGATCGTCTGCAACGTTGGCTCGGCATGGGTGCCTTGTGTTCTATGTACGGCTTTAATTGGGGACGTCGTGAATTCTCTCCAACTTGAAATTGACTATACTCTCGTCGGGGCGGAATTTTACGTGAGAAATCACGATGAGTTGACTTCCTTCTGCGATCAGGTCGACTGAATCTCATTCTATCGTTAAGTAGAAATATAATTACGTAACTCTTTCGTTATTTTGATTTCTGTAAAAGGATTGGATTGGATTTTTGGGGAGGCGACCGACAGCTAAGGTCATTTGCGCTGTAGGGGATAGGTAAGGGAGGAAGGGTGGGTAGAAACCCGGCGTCGGCATTAGTTCTTAACGAAAGGCGCCAAGGGGACCACGGTTTAACGTCTCATCCGACAGACGGAGCACTGTACTAGAAGTGCCCTCCACTCAAGTAGGGACCGGGTTTCCTCTTAAAAAAACATCGTCCTCTGCAGGGATTTGAACCCTGGCCGCCCTCATGGTTAGCCAGTACTCTAGCCACCACACCAACCCGATCCTCTCTTTGTGAAATTTGTGACATGTTTGTTTTATAAGTTTACTTAAGATCGAGTGTTTATTTTATAAGATCTTTCAAAAAAGAGTTTTAACACTAATTTTTTCAGTTTCTTATTGGGGCGGAAATGGAGATCTATTGTTTGAAAAATTATTTTTTGTGAAACGCCAGGAACATATCATACCAGTCTCGTGTATAGGTGAAAGGTAAAAAAACAAAATTAAGTGGCTTCGAGAACGCTATGTACGTTTATGTTTACATGAACGTTTATCGAACCCACTTTTTCCAACTGCCAGTCGGTTATGTGACTCAGGAAATTATCTCGAGCAATCGCACCTATCCGTAAATTAATAGATTCTGGTTTGAATCCCTTTTATGCCAGTTTTTTTCTTGGGGAATTGTGTTATTGCACACTTCGCTATTTAAGCGTAATAGTTGTTTTCATTGCAGTTTTAAAAATTCCCGCTTCGAATTAAATGCTGTGTTATTATCCTTCGGTATTACTGTCCTAATTGATAATGACGTCGTTAAAATCGATTTATATCTCTTGAACCATTTTCAGAATGCTTTGATACTGTATTATGATATTGACAGTATTGTTCTCTCTTTCGTCAGTATTACCTTGTTTCTGTTTAGCTTAATGGATTGTTAATAATTATAGGTAATATCTCTTTCGAGTCCACTGTTGATCGCGTGCATATTTCTTTGAACCACGCTTTTGGATGCAGTTACGCAACTGCAGCTTTGGAGGATTTTTTTTTCATTTCCCTGTATAGAATGGGGCTCTCTTCGGCACATTCCCTCGGACTTATTTATGGGACGGAAACATCTGTTCCTCATAGGACAGTGTTTTCTATCTCATGAATTTATTGATAAATGCAGCGCGTGACAAATCCAGCTGGAATGCAGTGACAAGCATATTTTCCCCTAATGGCTCAACTGCGTTTTATACATCTTCTCCGCTCCGTTGGAAAGTTGACAGTTGTTAAATTATTCAATAGACGTCGTCAGAAGAGTTTTCCAGAATCATTGTTCGGGCACATCCGGAGCTCCCTGTGGCATCCCATCGAGAATTGTTAATTCTGATCGCTGACCTTGAGTTGAGTGCGTTTTTTGACTGCATCGCTCCCTCTTTGTGACGGGAAAGCTTTTATTCGATTGTTTCCCTAGAGGTTAACCATGAATCAAGCCTAAAGATTAGTGTACATTGAATGCCGTTAACTTTTTAGAAAATGTAGTTACCCTTAATGCATATCTTATACTTTCGGAATATTGACGGCCCTCGTCGAGATTTTATGGTAATTATTCTATGAAATATGTACTTATGTCATTGTTATATGATTATTTTATTTACTTCAACGGCGATATTAGGTAACTTTACAGGAATACGATGAGTCGTGGATGACTTTCTAGGCAACCCTTTCCCGAAGCAACTATCAAGATATGTAAGGCCATCACACTTTCAAGTATCAGAAGTATGCAATACACAAATATGTCGACAATGATCTAAACACGATATTACGCATAAAATCTGCTTTACAGGACTTCTGGGTATTTTTAGGCATTTTAATTTTTTTTTTAAATTCATCTCAAAAGGAAACCAAAGATTTCACTTTGGTTTTATGCCATAATTAGTCCAATAAAATGCGTGTCTCCTAAGAGCGAAAAATTATTTTTTGGAGAGGATTATATTTCGTATGTGCATTGATGAATTGGTTGCTTCGTACTTAATCACATTTGGTTTTTTAGGAAGGCTAATGGCTATTCCTCGTGTAAAACATCTTGCAATATCTATTGCAATGCTCTTAATATCTATAATACTCGAACCTGTGAATGTAAACGATTTCATCCGCTTATCTTGCGAGTCACATGTGCTTTTGAAATAAAGGAATAACTTTTAGACGGTATAGACGTAATTGAACGGCCGATGAACAAATGATTGTAACAATTAAATGGGCCGTTCTCGTGAAGAGCAGTAACACCATCATTACCTATTCGTGTCTTTAAAGGTTGCGCCTGAGGGTTGTTACTTTTTTAGCCTTCCTGTAAAACCCCACCTTTTGAAGTGATTTTATTCTGAAGCAATGTAATTATCAGATTAGGTCAGTTAGATTTGCTGACAAGTGGGCGTATTATTGGTATTGGGGTAGTATTGTATCCAATGCTAGAAGCTGTAATATTGGCGTGGTTTGTGCGCCATCTTTGTTAGCCCCTCTTTTTTCATTCAGCGCATACTAGCACTAATTTTCCAATTTTACATTTTCCTTCGATAATTTATTAAAAATTAGCTTGCATTTACACAATAAAAACAGTTTCCCTGGTCTTTCCCGTTCCTTTGTTCCCCGAGGATTCACTGGATTCCCGCACCTACCCATGGTTTTTCCGTTTACCCGCCACTTCCCCACCTTATTTCTGTTCCTCACCCCCCTTTTTTATCTGAAATTTGTATAATGTATCAATGTGTTTTGCTCTCTACCAAATATGTCTTGTACCTGATGATGGCTCCGTGAGCTGAAACGCGTCGTACGCATTAAAATACCTTGTCGAATAGTGCAATTGTTGTTTCTGTTTTAATATGACAAACTTCCACGATGTCTTGTCTGAACCTGTTGAAATTATTTCCATTTACACCTTTAATATGGATTAGCCATTTATATTTATTTATTAATTTAAATTGATATTAATCCACATTCCAGGTGAAAAATCCAGGGTGATTCACAAGTCTTGATATGATTACGGAAAATCATAATTTTTTTTTATTTTTCAACATAGATACATGAAACAATGATGAAGTTCTGATTTTCCGTAATCGTGACAAGACTTTTGAATCACCCTGTATGGTATATACAATCGAGCATAATATGTAGTACTAGGTACCTTATGCATATGTTTCAAGAGTTCCTTGTCTTAAATTTAAAACAGATGCTGGATTTTCCTTCTTTATACCCGCTAATTTGTCCATTCCATCATGTTATCCGAAGGAAAGTAAGTAAAGAACAGGGATAACGAACATGGTTGTTATTTCGGTTGCCAGGTTACAGTTGTATGACGTTGTGCCCTCTCCATCCAACGCAATGGTTAAAACGGAAAATTAAAAAAACATTATTTTTACGTCACTTATATTTCCATCTGTGTGGTCTTTCAAACGTATAAGCAGGTGTACTTAAGTGGGGTGTGGTCCAATGATTATTTTTTTGGACGCTCTTGAAAATTGATTATAATGTGCTCTCAACGACCCACGGTTAACGCTCCAACCACCTGAAGGAAATTAGAAGTTGGCGGATTAGATGGCTGGAAGAAATAATGAGGGAGAAAGTGATTCTAAAGGCCACGATGGAGGGGAGAATGTAGGGTTAACGGGTAACCGGAGTACGTGGGGAAGGGGGATGAAACAAGAATGGACTAAGTAGCTATATGGATCAGATGAAGAGGGATAGGACGTATGCCATGATGACGAATAAAATCATGCAAGGAGACGAGGAGCTGCGGTTCTAATAATATGTATCGATCTTCCTTCTAATTTAAGCGATAACCACCTCAGGTATATGAAAACTTCGCATTCTGATTCATTACACTGCCTGATGAGGAAAAAAGTTGCAGCTTTTGTAGGCTTTTTATGTTTGATGCGTGTCATGATAAATGACATTTAGTAATATTTCACCCAATAAAACTTACTGAGGACCTTCATATGCTGTATAATATGTCTACATCTTAAAAATTGTATGGAAAATAGAAACACGTCATGAAAATGAAGTTGAAAAAGACCAATGAAAAATAAAAATGATTAACACAAGGTATTTTTTCGTAGAGTTTTTTATTTAGATACAGTTAGTTTCAATGCACAGGCGTCATCCTCCTCAAATCCATTTTGCTATTTGCATTAATGAAAACTAGTTTCCACCAAGTCACCCCTAAATCCACCGAGTTTTTGTGAAGCAAACCATTTTATAAATTTTTCCAATTGATCCTTCCACGTCTTTAGTGTTGCTTTAAATTGAGGACCCCAGAAGTCAAGGGGTCTAAGTAACAAAATCATTGTTTAGAGAAAACTTAAGTCAAAGTTGAAAATGTTTGGTACAGCCCACTAAGTAGTTAAGAGGCATTACCCTAGATAGCATCACCTGTCAAGAAAATCACTTGGATCCCTTTACCACCTAAAAGATTTATATTTTCACATCCCATTCCTGTACCTAACTTATTTTTTTCAAAAATGTCACTTAGACCGCTTGACTTCTGGCGTCCACAATTATTTTGGCTCCTAGACCCTGGCGCATGTCTCAAACTCTCTTGGAGGGATATTTTTTCTCGCACGATCGGTTGCTCTCAAATTCTTCCCTTGAGACCTTTCCAAAATGGGGTTAAAGGAGCTCTTCTACTGTCCTCCTAAACCTAAACCATCCAACACTCGAAGACTCGTGCACATCCATCCAGCGTCCTATGCTCTTCCCTGTTCTCCAACCCCCCTGGGAGTCTGGAGTTGCGGTGGCGGGGAAGTTAGAGAGAGGGTAGTCGTCATGGTAGGAGGCTGTCGTAAAGGGAAGGGGGTGGAGTGGATTGTTGGGTGTGTGCTGGTGTGGAAATAGCACGTGCCACTCATTTGGTTCGTCTCGAGTTTATTCCCTTCCTTGCGCATTCGTCTCATTCACTTTTTTTTCGTCTTCCAAGCGGTCTGGGAAGTGTTTCTCTGCGGTCGCCGTGACATTCCATTTTTCCGCTCCGGACGCACGCGATGAAGGCACCGTTTCTCTCGCTCCCTCCTCCCCAATGTTACGAGCGGTACAAATCGCGCGACCGCGTCATATGGTGTTTTTCGCGTGCGCGTTTAGGACGTGCGTGTGTAGGTATGCGCGTGCGTTTGTGTGGAACAATGAAAATTGTGTGGCGGTTGGAGGGGTGAATGGAATAAGATAGGGTTTGGAGATTTTACTCTCGAGTGAGATAGTATAGAAGTGGTTTTTATTGGTGTTTATAGGTTTTCGAACGTACACTCAGCATTCGGTGCCTGTTTTGTAGGGTTCCCGAGCCAATAGGGCGTATTATGGCTATAATTGATGCCGACAATAATGTTAGTGCTGACTATGATAGCTTTTAAATTTTCTATTTCTGTATGGGATGGTGATTAAGGTGGCTGGATTAATTGAACGCCTTTTTGAACACTGTTTCAATGGAGTTGAAACAAAATTCCATGTCAGTAGGGAAATACGGTTTTGCGTTAAAACTTTTCACACCGGCCCAATGCCCAATCTATCTGGTTCTTCTTTTCTGTATGGTGTTCTATAGGGTCTTTTCACCTTCTACTCTTCTGCGTATCCATTTTTTATGGGCGGGAAAAATAAGAAATGATGAAGCATAGAGAAGAGTAGATGAAGAAAGGATCATGTGGAAAACTAAACAGAAAATAGGAACGGGCACACCCTGAGTCACAATGGGTTTGTGAAGAATATAACTGAAGGAAAAAGAGAAGAAAAAGTCTCGAGAGGAAGGCCAAGGGGTAAATACATGGGACGAATAATGGAGAGAACTGTGGTTATATATGGTTCATAATCATGAATGACAGCCGATGATCAAGAGCTTCTTAATAGATGGGAGAGAAAATATTTAAAGAAGATTTTTGGTGGTACAAAGAGGTCGACATAGGAGAATACGGAAGGATAAAGTTCAAAGGGAACTCTACATGCACCCTGACATACTGTCAGAATTTAAGAGTTTTATGTTAAGATGGTTAGGGTATGTTGGGAGAATGTTTGAAGATAGAATGGTCGAAAAGGTATACCTAGGGCATCCAGGTGGTAAAAGACGGAGAGGAAGGCCCCGGAAATGATGGCTGGAGGAAGTAGAGGAGGATCTGAGAAAGATGTGAATAAGGAGATGGAGAATGCATGCAAGAGGTCGTGATGACTTGGCTAACATTATCGGAGAGGCAAAGACCCTACAAGGACTCTATTGCCGAGGAGTAATTGTAAACTAGCTGACCCGTGCAAACATTTTGGTTAATATGCGGCTTCTTCCTGTTTCTTCCTTCTTTCTTCCTGTTCTTCTACCTGTCGAATATTTCGCACAGTATCCAGCTTCTTCCCGTTTCTTCCTTCTTTCTTCCTGTTCTTCTACCTGTCGAATATTTTGCACAGTATGCAGCTTCTTCCCGTTTCTTTCTTCTTTCTTCCTGGTCTTCTGCCTGTTTCTTCCCATGGACAATTATATGTTATTTATGTTTGTATTAAAGATACAACGTAAACTGTCACACTGATTGCATGTAGAATGTAAACAATCTAACTAAACGATGTGTTAATAGATGGCGCCTCCTACAGTCTTTTAAGGATGTAACCATAGCCAACATATTAGTTTATTATAACAAAAACAGATGGTCCTGTTAATTTTGGATCATTTTTTAACAATAACTTTAATTTTAAATTTTTTACAAAAACTTTAATTTTTACCATTTGTCTATTTGTCGTCTATAGCGGGGAATATAAGCTTAAAAACGATGTTTGAATCATTATGTTTGATTAAGAATTATGGAAGTTATGGCGTTGTGACAATAAAACACCTTTGAGAAATAATATATATGATAGCGTATAGAGTACACCAGAAAAACTTCCAGGTAGTAAGAGAATAAGCCCTCGACAGGGAAGGATGGAGTGCTGTTTTGAACCAATATTAGGGTTGAAACATTGATTGAAAAAGTTGATGAATACACCAACATATTATTTCTCCGTAGTTAGGTAGTTTAATCCACAACATAAAAATTTGTTAGACGAAGACTAAAATCCTAGTACACGAAAGAGAGAGGCTTCAAATAGAAGTCTCCCTGAGAGTAGATAAATTAGAGCAAGTGGATGTCGTCACCTATGTGGGAAGTACCATAACGTGGTACAACGGACATCCAGCGAAGAATAGCCCGAGCTGAGAAAGGGTTCATGGGAAAAAGACAACTGTTATGCTCTGAGAATATTGGACTACATACCAGGAAACAGTATGTGAAGACATTCGTTCGGAGCGTGGCACTATATGAATCGAAAGCATGGGCCATTGGAAAAGCTGACCAGAAGAGACTAGAAGCCTTCTAAACCTAGTGCTGGGAGAGGATGCTGAAGATGAAATAGACGGACAAAATAAGAAACGATGAAGTGTGCAGAAGAGCAGAAGAGGAAAGAACCATAGGGAACAACGTGCAGAAAATAAGAACCAAATGGATCGAACACACCCTGAGACGCAATGGGTTTGTGAAGAACATAATTGAAGGTAAAATAGAGAGAAAAGCCCCTAGAAGAAGACCCAGGAATATGCTCATGGACCAAATAGAGAGGAAAGTACATAGGAAGAGATACCAGGAGGTAAGGGAACCAGCATTTGGTAGGGAAGGGTGGAGGGCAGCAGCCAACTAATCTTAGGATTCAACGACCAATGATTGGGTAGTTTAATCCTGAATGTGGTTACTGTATTGATCTACGAACAAAAAAACAAAAAAGGTACACATAAACCGACAACATTTAAGAGGCTATATTAATAAAGTGCAGCTTTTTAAAATATTATGAAAAGATAGGGGAACATTATTAGTATGTGCTCTCTAAATCTGTCGTGACTAGTTGACCTCCAGTCAAAAATCTCTCTCGACTTTTTTATGACCATGTTAGGCTTGTGCTTGTGTGGAATAGGTAATGGGACGGCATATAATTCTGGATTCTTATGTTTAGATTTTGTGGCATGGGGAGAATTGTGGGTGTTCTGAGGTTTTCGTCGCGTCCGCGCTCTCCTGAGACCATCTGGGAGAAGGGGGGAATGAGGACGGAAAAGCTCGCGACATTTACGCGTGCTTTCTTTTAAGGCGTGAGGCCTATCCTTTCGGCTTCGGTTTGAGGTTTTCTCTTCCCGTTCCGACCCGACGCACCGCAAAACCTCTCGATGGCCGAAGTGAGAAATGGAGTCAACTTGCTCACACCTTTCGCAGTGAAATATATTACCGCGTTTGTCATCCGTTCCCTCAATATTACTTCGACATGCAGGAATGCAATGGCACGAACTTTGTGACTTCCACGCTTTAGTTCAGCACGCACCTGGTCGTGCATTCTGTAATACATTTCGGAAGTAACAGTGATTGTGTGATTACAATTTTGATCTTCCGCCATGTGAGACCTTCGACATTTGAGTGTTCGACATTCTTCTTCATTTTCTTCTTTCGTTCTTCGACTTCTTCGATGTTCTTCATTTCGTTCTTCGACATTTAAATGCATTAATTTTCCATCGTCAGATCTTTGAGTTTGTGGACGAACTCTGCGATGAAAAACAATGTTGAATAGAAGACACGCTTTAGGGCACTGGAAAAGTAAAGTTATTCACTTGAGTGGCCTTAAAAACATGAGGGTATGATTGTAACAATGCGCAAGTGTTCATATAACAAAAGAGGTACTCAAAATAAGGCTATGTTCATGCTTCGATGTTATGGTACTCTGCTTGCGTGTTCTCACAATTGCTATGTATGCTTAAACTAGAAATAAAGGCTCGTTCTGAATAGGTTTTAGGGCTCATCATTGCTAGTTTTGATCATAAACTAATGGCTTATGTCATATACTCCGTAAAAATACGATAGCATTTGCACATGTCTTATTCTGAATTCGAAATAATACATCTCTCTTAACAATTATTGTTGCTGACGAATCTCAAGGTGTCACCCCTGGTCCAATGTTTGAAAAATCATATTTTATCATCATTTAGTGTTACTTTTTATGCCACGCTAATATATATATATAGTTATAGCATGCTTCGTTTTGGAAAAAATTGTAAAACAATTCTTGCATCGTTTCCATGGCTACATAAAATGGTGCATTCCAACGCGTAAATAGAGACGCAATCCGGTGAAGTGTGGTCCGAGAAAAGTTTTCGCTCATCTTGAAAAAAGAGGGAAATGTGCACTTTGTGACCCACGGTTACTGCTCCAGTGTATCTAATAAATGATGTTAGCGGAGCAAATTTTACAGGATCTGCCCCGAAAAATTACTATCAGCTCTTTTTTTTATTTTGCGCTTTCCTTAAGTGAACGAGATGATACTTAAATTTGTCTGTTCGATTCGTTTTAAATTATTACCAATCTAAGAAACGGTGGATAAAACTATCGTGCTCGGAGTTTTAAATAGTGGTTGATAGGTTGTAGCTGAGGCGTGGTGTTTCGAGATACTGTGTTTTGCGAACTTTTTTTTGTTTAAAAAAGGATGACTCCTTTTATCCGATGCCTGTTAAAAGGTTAGTGTAGTTGCGGCACAGAATTTTATACATACATACATACCAATCACGCCGTTACCTTCCGGAGTAGGCATAGTCACAACGTTTTTCTCAAAAATACATATTTGTACACCTAACTCTGCTTCAATAATTTCCTCCATACTGACGTATCCTTGCAAACCTCTTTCGCTTCATTTACCCCCATACACTGCTTCATACACGCCCTCCTGTTTTTTAAGACTCCTAATATTCCTCCGCCTAAGAATTTCCTCGACCACATTCAACCACAACTTTCTCGGCCTACCTCTACCTCTCGCACCGTTTAATTCACTCATATATATCTGTTTCGTTATTCGACTCTCATCCATTCTCTCAACATGGGCCAAACCAACAAAGTAATCTCCTTTCATATATGTCCATTACTGGAGCATCTAAACGACATTCATTTATTACCCACTCATTCCTGGCGGTAACATCTTACTTTTGCCGCAAACATTCATGTAATAATTACCCATGTTTTAATTTTTTTATTGCGTAAGAGGGCACCATGCAGTTCAAAATACAAAGAGTCCTAACGTTCCTTTCGAGTTGCGTAAAAATTCGCTATTTATTGCGATTTCAAATCGTAGGTGATGGAGACGTGAAAATGATTGAAGCCATATGTTGTTTCCTTCTGTTCTCCCGTCACTCATTCGCTCTCTCTTCAGCTCAGTTTTATACGGTGTATGCACAGTTCATTTACATGCTCCGTTAAAACTATATAACAGAACATAATAGCAGAAACGCCTTTATATTTTTCCCATCAATGAACATTGCTCTTTGAAAAGTAGCTTTGCCATTTTTATTCGTTGACAAATGATTTTTTTGTGTAACAGTTCTCCTTCAGGGCAAAATGAAATTCCTGCTTGAAGATACAGAGACTTATCCGTCTCGGTGACATTAAAAAAAACGTCATTAACTTTTTTCTTTATGGTTATTACTAAAACACTCATTTGAATAATTTAACTAATCCGCGTGTTATTTATTTAGGGTACCATAAAAGCCCGCCTTTGGAATCGCTGTAGCAGTATATTTGTATTTTTTACAAATGTGTCTGGTTTTGCAGACTTTAGAAAAAAACATCGTCATAAATAGATCAATTAAAGTATAATGATTTGCTTTGTTTCTCCTTGGTACGTAGTGTATTATTCGAGCTTATAAGTTCATTTTATGAATGGTGAATGTCCCTCACATCGAAGTTTGTGGTTTGTGCTGAATTGCGTGTGCAGTGTTGGACCGAGTACGATTGCAAACACAAAATTACAGCCCAGTTAAAGGAATTCTCCCACCCCATCTGGTAGGGATGATTTATGATATGGCTGGAGTTCAACTACTTGACGTTGAAAAGTTAATAGCGATTAAAGCCATCAGTGTTTTCCCACCATTTTCTCCCTCTACTCATCCCCGGTACGTTCATTGGGTCGTTTAAACGGCTTCAATTGTTGACGCGGTGCCCAAAAATAAAAGCATCGCAATGCGATATCTTCGTCAAACGCGACTCAAATTCCACTTTTAAAAAAAAATTGACTCATTCTTCTCTTTTCCTTCGTTGAGACTCTCTCCTAAACTTCTCTAGGAGTTAATTGCTCATTGGCCTGAGCCTCTTGTAATTCCATCCCTTCGACTTACTGTATTTCCAGTATGAAAAGCGCGTGCACTGCCTGCGGCGTCCCTTTGGGTATAAACTGCCTAACGCCGCCCGCATCGTACGTACGACGACTTGCGTCCATCAAAAGTTTTATTTTGATGCTGCAAACTCATTCAGATGTTGTTCTATTCAACCAGCTCAGCTGCGACTTCTTGCCGAAAATATTGCCTTTGCCATTCCTCCGCGGGTGCTTTTCACTGCTTCTTGTTTCACTGAAACCAAAGCCGCTATCTTTTGAAGCTTCCGCCAAAGGCTTGGATGCTGTTTATTTCTCCCTCGCTCGCACGCAGCGTCCAATCCTAAGTTTTTTTTGTTATCTCTTCCTCGTCTCATCCTCTTCCCGCTATATCATTCATTTTTTTGTGTTTCTCTCCAAGTAATGGCAAACGCCTTCCGCGTTACGTATTGAGAATACGTGCTAATAGTCTTGCGTTGCATGCGAATCTTCTGTGAAAAAATTCAACAGAGCCTTGCCTCTTTCTTTTTTTTGTAACGGTACCACACCTGCGCGGTAAAACTTCACTGGGCCGTAATGCCTGAGACGAAGCATTTCATGTTTTTATTTTTTTTTCTTACAGCACATTCAACTTGCATATTTACTCTTTTGTGATTCTCTTTCTTGATTTTTTTTCTTTCTAGGTGAGTGATGATTTGCAAAATCCTGCGACTTTTAATCGTGGTTGCGCCTCTGAACCACGCACCTGTGACGTTTCACTATCCACCGATGTGTATTCATTGGATAAATGTCGCTGAGGTAAGTTGTTCTGCGATGTTGCAAACATGTTATAGCTAAGCGGAAATATGCGTACTCGCAAACCATGAGAGAGAAATATTCTATAGTGCTAATCATAATTCAAAGCAGAGCTGGTTATATACATGACATTAATTATTCCGCGTGTGGGAATGTTGCTTGTGAGGTTTAGCCAGCGTTTATGTTAACTGAAGCAAAATTTATTGCACGTTCATTAATTCTCAGTCATGGTTGTCGGATTAGGGTTAAAGACGAAATTTATCTTTCTTACTAGTTGGAAATGTTACGAGATACTTTAGAAATTTAAGCAACATGTAGTAGTGATTCGTCAAATGGGTCTGGATTGGTAGTATTTGCATTCCAGCTTTCCTTGAGCGGGTGTGTACGACCAATGGCGAACCGGCATCCGCAAGCGAGGGACGGAACGTGGAATATACGAGTGCAAGATACGAGGGATAAATTATTTTCGCTTAAAGTTATAATTCGCTTTAATAGATTTTCGGTTAGTACTTATCGCTTTGCAAGTAGTGTTTTCTATCCCATTCGTCCGGACATGGGAAATATTCTAAAGATGCCAATTACTTTTCAGTCGTAGGAAAAAAAAACAAAATTGCCAATCCACAAGGAATTGTTGCTACCCGCTGTTGTACCGTTTTTTAATCAAATGCAGCTTAAAAGGGCTCAAAAGAACGAAAGGTGCTTTGATAAAACTACAAAACCAAGGTGCTGCACTTTTCAAACGGGCCAAAATATTGTACAATGCTGCGGCCCCACGTTCAGTATTAATTAAAGATAATAAATGCTAAAATAGGCTATAAAGAAGGAACACTGACCACCTAAACTCCTCTGTCGTTGAGCGTTATATACCCAAACCTCTTAATGTAAAAGATTATGAAGGAAGGCCTACCAGAATTAAGAATAAACTTTCGTAATTAGGTTATATTTCATAGTATCTGAAAGGAGAGTACTTGATCTCATAGTATGTTGGTCTTGATAATGTTGTTAAGTTCATGACGTTATTACTTTTGATGGTGTTGTTTATTTCATGATGTTAATGTTCTCAATTTTATTTGGTGTTCAGTTCATAATGTGAATGTTCTAATTTTATTAATGTTCTAATTTCTGTAAAGACCTGTTTATTGTACTGTGGAGGAGATGTAGTGTAAACACTCATTATATATATTCGTTGTTAATGGGACGTTGTTAAGTACATTGTCAGTTGTTGATCTGGCTGGAAGTCATTAAACACAAATTGACATATAAGCTATGATGGATGTGATTATTCAAATATACTACAGTGACTGAATTCGTGTCATTAATCTTCATGACTCTAGTTTCCAACGTATCGACAGTAATAGAATATCTCCCGTTGGGGATGAGAGAATAACTGTATTTCCAGGAATACGTTCTATATTTCTTCGAGTTAGTGCAAAGTTAGCAAATGTTCAAATATTGACCCGTGTGTTTCGAAACTTCAATCTGTTTTAATATGGCGGAAATTATATTAACGTCACTACATTCACCTTACCCGAAAGAAGAACGGGGAATTCTGCTCAATGAACGCCATCCATGCATGAAAATCGACAATTGCCCTAAGAATAACATATATTTTAGATTTAAAAACCCAAACTTATGATTATGGCTACCCTTTACAACTAAGACGCAGTCCAGGTAACGGAGTATTAATTTGTCAAATAAACATGGCTGCTGCTGTTAATGATCCGTTTGGAATTTTCAACCGCTGGATTGTACCTCTATTCTCCAATCCTGTTTGAAGATACTCAACTTCCATATCAAAAATGAATATCGCAACTGAAATGAGTCATTGAATGCAAGTATATGTCTATACACAAGGGAAGCGATTAAGTTCATTCACTCAGAAGACGACTCAAAGAAGACCGCTCAGAATTCTTCAGGTTTCGTGGCTTTCTCATATAATAAATTCAGTGTTTTTCACACCCGTTGAGTTTCAAAGGGTACCTTTTGCTAGTATTTAATAACGGTTGAAGGGATATGAACTACTTGATGCTGTAAAGAATTGCTGACTGTTTTTGAGACCTAACAGTTACTTCGCAGATGCTAGAGAGGAAATATATACTACAGGAAGTGTGTTTGAGGCATGTGAAACTTCCGTCGTGAGTCTTTTCTCTGCTGTGTCGATCTTTTACTGTTAATTTACAGCTACATTTTTAAAAAATTTCCTGTTGTTAGCCTTAGGAATCAGAAGGTATGATCTAGATACAGTGATGTGGATGTTAATATGTAACCTACTATTCATGTGTTGCCTCGGAGTAGGTTCAACAATCTCTCCTTTATTTGTTATTAAAATGATAGTGAATGGCGCAATTTCTCATCCACAGATGATATTGTCGGATCTTGGTTTTGAAATCCTTAAAGTACTTGTATCCGTCTTCTAATTCATTCCAATTTTTCACTCGTATGATTATTAAATTGCCGCAGAACGATATTAACGAAGTGCTAAGAAGTTAGTTGTGCATTGGTGTAATTAAATTTGGAGAGGAATTAAATATATCTGTATACCGGACAATATTAAAAAAGGGTGTAATTAAGTCGCGCGTGTAGTACTACTTTTTTTATCCACTGCATTATGATAACTGGTAAGTAAAACCGGTGAGACGTGATTATTTTCGATCTGTAGATTGTATTTACATTTGAGCTGCCGTCTTTCATCTCTAGACGGCGACTCAGTCGAAAAAGTTGTTTCTTTACGGAATTCTAGGCAATAGTTTTTTAGCGAGAAGTCGTGGATCCATAATGCATATTCGTGTTGAAGTTCATCGTATCCAGTAAATTTTTATCTGTGAAGAATCTATCGTGCCGTTCGATATCTCGATTCTTCGCCTGTCGAGTGGAAGTCGAGAGAGAATATCGATGGTGCAACACATCGAATAAATCGACCCTGCTATGAAATCAGTGTCGTTCGATTCGGTGTACCCATCGCTCTATCGATATGGGTCTTCACAACATTTTCCACCACATGGCCATTATTAGTGTGCTTACTATCATTTACTGCCATAGAACACGCAAGGAAATCTGCGAATATGCGGCGCACGTCGTCATTTCGAGTTATGTGCCGCCTAATCCACGAAATTGTTATACAACCTATGCAATCCTTACGTAGAATACATCAAAATAAGCAAATTAATGGCGAACTTGTTTACGTTGCGAAGACGTGTATCGAAGGAAGAATTTAAACTATACAATCAAACTTATTCTGTAGATTTTCGCAGCTCATGATGTATGTCTGGTAATCTTTGGGTTCTGCGAGTATTATTTGTATTATTTTTGCGAAAGCTTCGCTGTGCTCTGCTTCCGGCTTCGTTTGGCTTTTTAAACAACAGTGGTCTTTTTTATAAATAAATAAGTACTTTCCGCAGCTTATAAGGGAGGCAATAGAAATGGAAACGAGACCCCAAAATATAAATAGAGAGGATAGCTATAAACTTTCTTATATATGGAAATCACTTCTTTGGAATTAATTTTTATTAATTCTAAATTCATCAACGGCCGAATTTGTTTCTTTATAAAAAAAGACCATTTTTGTTTAAAAAACCCGACGAAGCCGGCCGCAGAGTACGGCGAAACTGTCGCTAGAATAATAGAAAAAATACTCGCAGTGCGATATCAATCGACCTTGCTATGAAATGAAAATCTGTAATTATGTTGATCGATATGCCAAATTTAACAAAATGTGTGTATCGATAAATCGATATATTTTATCTGAATAAATGTGCGTTTTTATATACTCTCCATCCCTATCCTCAAATCATTCTCGGCTATCGATGATCGCCTCATCTTCCCGCGAATGCCGTGCGAATGACATGCGAATATTCGATTTTTCGCTCGTGTTATTAATGATTCAACATGCCCCAAGGGCAAATGTCGCGCCCTCAACCTTCGCCTTCTTCAAGGCCATCCACTTTCTCGTAACGATTAATTATTCAGATTATTTCATGGCTTAGAAGCGGATGTTTTACTCGCCGTAATGGAATGCCTCGAATGGCTTCTTTCATCAGATCTCCTCTTCCCTCTCCTCGTCGGAATTCCTTTTTCGCGTAAGGCGCTTAATCATTTCGACGCGGAATTTTTAGTCCGCCTTTTATTTTTCATGGTGTGTTCTGCCCGTAACATTTTTCATATTCGGGTTATATGACTAATCCGTATATTCTTGGGTTATCAGAACTCCGAGATGCGTTAGTCATTTGGATTTCCAGCCTACGTTTCTCAAGTAATCGTAGCTTGACAATTTCAACGTTCGTTGCGATGCCATTTGAGTTTATTATGATTGGGGGTATCTTAAGGCGGTAATGTATTGATTATGTTAAGGGTTTTTAATTTATATCATTTATTTTTGTTTATATGCTTTAAATGTGCTAGGACTAAAAATACTATCATTATACCCCGCATTATATAGCTGAAACTAATATAAGTGACAAAATTAGAGAAATAACCATTCGATCTAAAAATATACAAATTTACTTCTTTCCACCGGCTATCGGTGACTATGGCGGAAACAGTGTGACGCGTAGACACTCCGGTTACACTCGGTTCACTTTCAACCATATTTTCCTCCATTTCTGTTATCCTCTCTTTTTCAATGGCTAGTGTCCCAACACCCTCTGCTCCAATCCTTTATAGAGGCACGCTGAATAAATCGTGAATGTGTATATGTGCATTTGAATTTGTTGCAAAAAAAATGTAAGCTGACGTGAGGGACACGAATGGCCGAGAGGGACTTTTACATTGACTAGATTAACAGGAATGCTGGAAGGTATGACCAGGATGAATGGAAATCTATGTGGAAGAATGGAGAGAGGGCTGCGGTAAATCAATCTTTTAGTGTAAATACATGAGAAACTTGCGTGAAGTGACTTGCAACACGCATCCAAAGAGTACGTACTTTCCCTTGTACTTCCTAGTAGTATATGCACATCAGTCGCCATATGCCTCATTTTAATTACATCACCTAAAATTCCTACTTTATGCTCGCTCATTTGCGGCCTATTGCCTAAACCTAATTCTGAATTGTGATTTTTTTATTGGTTTAAGAAACAAGCGAGGAATTCCGCTCGCTGATTGAGTGTTCTCAGTCCTATCCGGAACTTTTTAAGTTTAGAAAATCCATTCTTCGTAATTTAGTCTTCTGAGAATTTCTTTGGGTTACAGATATATAGCGGGATTGATAAAATTGAAGCTTTCTATTCAAGATATTGTCCAGTCAGCGTAGGTTAGAAATATCCAGCAGATAGGTCTTTTTTATGGCTGTTTACGATATACTACGTTTGATCAAGCGGTTATTGCTTGATAGTGTCAAAGTACGGTGAAATTTGTTGTGAAATAAAGTCAATATTCGTGGATCACCACAAAATTAGTGTTCCACCTCCACTATGGAACGTTTTCACTATATATTCAGCCCTGAATTATTACTTTCTATTGTAATTAGCATTTTGAGGGTATACAATTATCATGGCAAGGTGTTTTGTAACTTTTTATTTAATACGTTGAAACTACATCGTTGAAACGATAACACTATTACTCCCTAGCCATAATAGACTATATTACCAGGTTACTGTTTACTGTTGATCTTCTGGCATCTGAGAATCTCAGGTATGATTATGAAAGTTCTTTAATAGCCCTGCGCGGACCAACTATACTGCCGAACTATTTCGAATTACGTTGTGTTAGTACGAAGGGTTCTGAAACGAGTGAAAAGCAACTGCGAAACTGCGACAAAATTTGCACCGTTAGCAAAGCCTAGACTGAAGTGTAAAATACACAATATTCTCGTAGTAACCCCTAAACTCGCGTGAAACTTACGGTAGATCATAGGCGATTTCCAATTTAAATAATCATATATACTCTAAGCAAGAATTCGGCGTCCATAATGGTTCGACGTGGAAATAAATTCGTGAACATCATTAAGTCTCTAGAAGGTTTTATAACTTTCAAAACTACTACAAGTTTTCGAAATGGATATTTCGCTAGCTTGAATGGATATTTAAACTAACCTGTTGTTTCTGATTCCTTCGGGTACCTTCTCCCTCATAAAGGTAACATCGGGACAAATGATATCGCTAAGTACTATTGTTCGGAATTATTAATAACGAATTATTAAAATTTTGTTTAGGCTTTACCCGTGATGTTCCTCGTGAATTGCACACTGTGAAGTGAGTTATCGCTTGAACGAAAAATCATCAAGCTTTGGCTGAAGAAAACCTAAAAGCGTGATGTTGCCGAATTTTTTAACATGTTCTTTTTTCTTATAAATATATTTAGTATTAAGTTTGTTTTAAGGATCATTATTTCCATCCTAAGGATACTGGCTGCCTAATTTTTTATTAATATTAATTGCTTTAAAGTTCAAAATCGTGGCAAATGTAGGGATTTTTGGGAAATCACCGCGGTAATTTACACTAAGTGAAAATTAGGGCAATTTACTCACTTCTAGTCATGGATTGACGTATAATCTACGAATCTCAAGCCCATCCCAGCGTAGTACTTCCGTCAGATGTGTTTCGTCATCTCCATTGCCTTCTGACAAGTGACATAATAGATGCTCAGCGGTCGCCTATCTGTCTCTCGGGAATCGAATCGCATTCGTATTGCATAAGGAGCGGGCTCTCTATTTCAGCCCTCTTCTACCTCTTCTACCGCGGGAAATTTCATACACTCTTTAGAGTTCGTGTGCGTTCTCACGACGACGCACCAACAACAGCGCCCCAAAACCACGCGCCGTCGGTCGTCAATTTTTTCTTCGTGTCACCCGTCTCTCGCTCGGGACATACGAGCGCGCTTAACGAATTAAGTTAACTGTTGTACTTTCTGCTGCGGTTTTCGTTCTTGTGTTCTACACAACAGATAGACTGCCGCGAGATATCGCTTTCCGGTGGGACAGTGACTGAAAGCCGCAGAAATGATTGGGTGTGAAAATAGAAAGCTAGAAAACACAGGAGATTGATAGATAGATACTTTTCTCTATTTCTGCCGAAATTGAGGCCATCCTGGGGCATTAAAAAAAATCACAATTCAGAATTAGGTTTAGGCAATAGGCTGCAAATGAGCGAGCATAAAGTGGGGATTTTAGGTGATGTAATTAAAATGAGGCATAGGGCGACTGATGTGCATATACTACCAGGAAGTACAAGGGAAAGTACGTACTCTTTGGATACGTGTTGCAAGTCACTTTCATGTTGCAAGTTTCTCATGTATTTACACTAAGCCCTTGATTAAGGTGGTTTGAGCGAAATATCAATTTCCTTAGGAATCAATGAATTTGTCCTCATCTTATAGAAAAATATCTCACCCTTCAAATGACACCGAAAATTCAACCCCTTATCACATTGATAAACTTTTCTCGGGCTCTGCACCAGGTGATTGGCTTCATGTTTGCCGACGTTTCGGAAAACGACTTGCTTTCCATTATCAAGGCGTGTTACTCTGTCCGTAGCAGAATGTAGAGTTTACATTATCAAGGCGTGTTACTCTGTCCGTGTCAGAATGTAAACTCTACATTCTGACACGGACAGAGTAACACGCCTTGATAATGGAAAGCAAGTCGTTTTCCGAAACGTCGGCAAACATGAAGCCAATCACCTGGCGCAGAGCCCGAGAAAAGTTTATCAATACCTACTATTCACCAGGAGAAACTTAAATCTTTAACCTTATCACATTATTTTCGGAGATATTTGCCAAAAAAATACCGGCCCTTTTACATGGGAAATGGTACGTGTATGAACTCCAGAGAGACATTATTTACAAAATGAGGTATTTCTAGCACTTAGATGTCGTAAAAAAAAACTAGCAGCGTGTAGCTAGTATGTATTCTAAACTATATTTGAAAATTAATCATATTTTCACCGCAGTAGCTTCTTGGGTATCACAATAAACCTTCCGTTTTGAAGGAGTTTCAAACGCACCGCGCGAAAAAAATGAGCCCATGAGTACACGCAGAAAAATTTTCTTGCTAAACTGTCCATGGAAAATTCGCTCCAAGCACCTGAATCTCATCAAACTTCATTCGAAACTCATCCTTATTCCAAACCTCATTCAGGTTGGTGCGAACATATTTCTGCTCTTTTCTCTATTTGCTCGAACTATTTTTTGTCGCCTTCAGTTTTTTTGAAGAAATTGAAGGTTTTCTTTTTTTCAATCAGTTTGTCGAACATTTTCAATTTTAAGAACCATTTCCCACTTTTTCCCTCTGTCATCACCAATCCAATGTTGCCAGCGTCCAAGGTGAGGGTCCATATTTCTCTTCTGCTCTTGTGTTGGTCCTTTTGGTGTAAACCGGGATGTGCTTGGTGATTCCAAAGAAACAAGGACTAACCCATTTTCTATGGGATATGACCGTGCTTTTTTATTTATATGCGAGAAATGCCTACCAGTTTTTACTGTACTACTTGCTCTATACGTGGCGAACTACGGCAGCAGTAGCGCAGTACATCCTTTTCATTAGATGTGTACATTGTCTACAAACTTCCTGTGAACGGGATAGCACGGTTGTCTAGTTGAAGTTAAGTCTAAAAATAGACGCAAACCTTTATTGCCAACTTTAGAATGCTCAGTTTGTTTTTTGCATCAGCCATCTTCCTCTCTATAGCTCTTAATCCATTTGTTTAGAAAGATAGCCCATGGGCTCCTTCTATGCATCTAAACAATTGAGTTAAGGAGCCCATATGCTCCTTCCATGGTCCAATCTAAATAAAAACCATTTAAATGGTTAAAGTCAGATATGTTGGCAGTTTTTCGGTAAATTAGTCTTATTTCCTTTGCTGTACGTCTTAGCCTTCCTCGCCAAATCATATACCAATAATAAAAAGAACATCATATCAGAATGCTATGTTAGATTTGAAGAAATTATCAAGTGCTGGTATTAAATTAACAAATATACGGAAGCAGGCGCGGCCCCGCGTTTCTTTTTAGTCACACATGAACATAAAGTCTCTTTCAAAGTAATTTACTTGAAAGCTGATATAATTTTCATATTTCAGTGCAAATTATTGTAATTTATTTGTTTTTTTTTTCACAAGAAAAGAGGCTATTTGAAAATATTCAAACATGGCGGGTGAATTTTTTTTTGAAGAAATTGCCATAAGAAAAATTCGGCCTGGACCGGGAATCGAACCACGGACCTTTGGTTTGCCGGATCAATGCTCAGACCACTACGCTATCCAAGCTTCCTAATTACCATGGTGATTTTGGTGATACAAGGCAACTAGATCTTAGGCCCTTGCGGTCCATCAAAGATGGCAACGCAAGGGAGAAGAGGACTTCAAATAAGCCACGACCAAGAGTCAGTATTTAGTAAAATTGCCATTGGAATTAGGAAGCTTGGATAGCGTAATGGTCTGCGCATTGGTCCGGCAAACCAAAGGTACGTGGTTTGATTCCCGGTCCAGGCCAAATTTTTCTCATGGCAATTTCTTCAAAAAAGAAAAGAGCCGTTGAATTTTTTTAAACGCGCGAATTGGTTAAGTTACGAAGCCGTCGCGTCGATGAGACGCACAATAAAATTGGACTTCTCTTACTCACGCGGTAGAAATGAAAATCGAACCACCACTGCCTTGATGTCATCGGTCAGGGGTAAATCGGACCCTGATGGTCTGGCGGGAATGCCCTCGTTGCTCTCTTTGCTTTCATTAAAAGACGCGGTCTCGGCAATTAAATTTGCCGAACGCATCAAGTCGCTTGGATGCGAAACCTCACCCGTCTGCCACCCCCCCCCCCTTCCCACTCCTCCTGCAGCCTGCATCATCCTATCCCCTCTTTCGCGGTTGGTTCTTTTTTCTCCCCGCTTTTGCCATCTCACTAGTTGTCAACATCTCGCGTTGCACTCCACGGCCGCATGGTTCGTCTACCTTTATGGTAAATTTATTAGGTCATGTTACTCCGGCATTGTGCATGGAAAGAATAAAAACAGAATAAAATGGTAACAATAGGAAGCTTTTGGTAAGCTCGAAGGGAATGCCTGTAGCTAGTGAATTGTAGTGCTATTGCATCGGTGAAGTGTGGCAAAAAATAAATTATTATTTTAGTAGTTTTACTTGAAGACGATCGGTTTCATTGATAGGGATTGATTTAATCTAAACCTCATCTTCTATATATATAAAAACGAATGTATGTCTGTCCTGTATGCATTACTACACCGTTGATCCGATCACCAAGAACTTTAAGAAGTTGTTGAGTACACTCTTGCGAAGGTTTCGAAGGTTTTAGGTATAAAAATTTTTAAAATTTCCCACTCCTCCCAAAGGTCCTCTTAATCTTTCGAATACTTTTCGCGCAACAACGCCCGACGGGTAAGTGCATTACTACAGTTTTAATCCTATCGTGCTGAAATTTTGCCGAGTAATAGCTCAAGGCAGGAGGAAAGTTGTAGGCTACTTTACAATGATCTCAGGGTCCATAAAGGTCCAAACAAGGGGCCCTTAGGTGGTTCGCGGTACGTATCGGGTTTTGTGCAGTGGTTTCATTTTTTACTTTTTTAAATTATTTCCGCTCAAGATAGAGAGTTGGAATTTTTTTATTGAATGTCTGAAAGAATGAAGTTTTTAATTCTTTCAATTAATTATCCTTTTCACTTCGTAATTGACTGAAAATTGCGTTTTTAGCTGCAGAAACACATATTTTTCTGTGAAATCAACAATACCATATTCGCTTGACAACTAGATTTCGGTCATTGCTGTTGGAATTCATATTGCTTAGTTGGGCCGATTAGGAATGCTAAGCATTGGGATTTGTGCAGTGGTTAATTATTTCGCTTTTTAAAACAACTTTAACTAAAGATAGAGAGTTGAAATTCATTTTATCGCATACCCGAAAGCATAATACTACTAAAATTAGTGGTATCTTGCCCGAAAGAATGAAGTTTCTCTCTTTTTCAATCGATTTTCTTTTACGCATTTTCCTTGACAACCAAATAAACAAACAAAAATAAACATTATATCAAATCTTAATTAACGAAAATGAAATTCTGAATAGCTACTCAACAAGTAACTACTCGAATTATGTACTTAACTATAATGTTCTTTTAGCCTGGCTGTGCAGGTAGTATGATTACAGTAAAGGATTTCAAAAAATTGTCTCTCTACTCTATATTAAACAAGTTTTACAAATTGCATTGTTTTTATTTTACCATGTTATTTTTCATTAGTATGTCAATTTTTCAGTCATTTGACTTATAATTATTATTGTCCATGGGAGATTTTGTCACATTGTTTACTTACTATTGTCTCACAATTGTATAGATGCTCTGCAGAAGAAAATATTAATTTAATAAAACAATTACTTGAAATGTAGTCTGTTATCACAACTACTTACTAACTCCTCACCTCTTATATAAAGAGTTTTGAAGAAAGTATGATCCCGAGCAACGCCGGGTAATTCAGCTATTGTGAAATAAATCATCATCATCATTCTTGGCTCTATAGCCCATGTAGGACTCTGGCCTCCAGAGCGATCTGCTTCCATTCATCTCTATCTTGTGAAATAAAACTATAGTGTACATTGCAAAATCAATTTATTGAATCAATTATGATATATTTTCACCGAGTTGCGCCTGAAAATATCCAGTCAGCCAGTGCTGATTTAAACATCGGATACATTTTGACAAGCTCTGGTACTAAGCAAACAAAATATACGAGCGATTTAATTAGATGTGTGTGTAAAATGTGCGTCTTTTCTTGTTTTCGCAGTGGTTTTATTTGCAGACGACCGGTTTCATTGCTTAGGCATCCCCTGGTGAAATGGAACCATCGGAAAAATTTCAAAGTTAATTTCTTGAATAAGTCATGATGTGATTTTTACCTATGCACGCCTGAAAACATCGCGCAGCCCTGTTGTCATATTAACATTGAACACATTAATGCATGCATTTGGGCTTGGAAAACAACATATCCCAACAATTTTGTTGTGATTTGTGTCCACAAAAATATGTTGAATATCCACGCATTTTAATACCCTTTTTTTTCTTACAGTTTGACCTACTCATTTATATATTCAATTTATATGTTTTTGTCTGGCTGCCTATATTTTTTAGTAAATTTACATGTGATTCGGGCTAACTGATAGGTACTCGTTGAATATTATTCGGAGTTTTAGGCGGGATAGAAAATTAATATCTACGGCAATAAAACGAATAATGGCGAAATGATGTACCGTATGATATAACAGTAAAAATCGACTGATTTAAAAACTTATGAAGTTCTGGAATAATTAGTCAGTTGAGTCTCAATGAATGTTTCCTATCTAACTTGCAGTCTTTCTCCACCAAGCTAGAGAGTGAAAAGTAAAGAAAACTGTGTAATTCCACATAAATATTTAATGTACGACCTAGGTTTCGACGTGGCACGTCATCATCTGGTACAATTGCATAGAATTAGCATAGAATATGCAATTGTACCAGATGATGACGTGCCACGTCGAAACCTAGGTCGTACATTAAATATTTATGTGGAATTACAAAGTTTTCTTTACTTTTCATTATGTTAAGTCGATTCCATGAAGTCACGCCCGAGACGAATGAAAGCTAGAGAGTATTGGCATCTGCTCAAATACCGCTGTCTGTAGGAAATGTCACTCGCCATCTGTTATGCCCTCAAACTATCTCTCCGTTTTTGAACACTTCTTCTTTTCCATTGTCGTCATTTTACTGGCCATATTCGATCTTTCCTCTCGAAGATAGTGCCATCTAGAGACCACGCGCCCGTTCTAATTCCTTCTTGTTTGAATTCAACAGTGTTAGACGCAATATGCTGGAAATGCACATTGAAGTGACTTCCTTCTTCTCCTCTCTTAGTTTCCTTTTCCTTCAATATTCATTCGTCTTTTCCTCTATGACTCTTATTTCTTTCTTCGGGCCAACTGTGCCATGTTTTTCTGTCTCTTCTTCCTTGGAATCCTCCCAATTTTTACTCATAATTTCTCTGTCTTCCTTTTTCTTTTCTTCATTCTGTAATGTTGTTTCTTCCTATGCTTTTTTTAAAGTTTAAGGGTTCATTTTGTTATCTCCTTGTTCCAGAGATATTTGGTAGTCCGTTTTGTTAACCTAATGTCATCTCTCTAGCGTTTCTACGTTGTCTAAATCATAGTTAAATTCTATTTCCCATCTATCTTTATTCTTCTTTTCCTCCACGTCTTTGAAGAATATGACGAGCCATTGTGTTGGCGACTGGGGCATGGATTTTTGAGCGTGTTGAGAATTTTCATTGCGCTCTATGCTGGTTTCATTGCCACTCGGGGCTTTCGTGGTGGGTATGACCTTCTGGAACCGGTTGCGGTACAGTAATTATGGAAATTTTGCGGCCCGCAAAATTGCAGTGTGTTTACGCCTTTTCTCTCATGTTTCTCCTTTGCATTCTCACGGCCGTCTTCGGTACTTAATTGTCCATTATAATGATCGTGGTGATATTTCCCCCTCTGTTCAGTTTCTTGCTTGGATATTAATCGGGGTTTAGCGTTAGAATCGATAATGAAGACATCGTGTGATGTCTTAGTCAGTATGTTAATTCATCCGCATCAGAGGGGTCTGTTACGTGTACCTTGAAACTACTTAAGGTGACGTACGTATGTGCGTTCTAGTGCTGATGAACGTGATCTCCTACAGTCATGTGAAGAATCATGGAGGGCTACTAATTGTTAATAAAGATGTGATACGAAAAGCTTGAGGAAAAATTAATTCAGTGAAGATTCTGGGTAGAACGATCAAAATATTTCGACATATTTTGCAGGAATTAGCCGATTAGCTCAATTTTCCGATTGTTCGTTCCCGTTAATTTAATCCGATAATCCTGGAAATGTTACATACCTAATAACGCATTAGATATCGGTTGTTATGCGCCGAAAACTAAAACTTGGGAACAAATTACAAAGATTTTAAATTTTTGTAATTGTGAGACATATGTCTGATAATAAAATCAAGTCTCTTTAGGATTTTCTTTGTTATTGTAAACTTTTTCGCTTGAACTTAAGTTGCTTCTCCTGATTTCTGTTCAGTCCGCCTCCAGTATTGGGTGACAATAAATTTGAGGAGCGGAAAATGTTTCTGACCTTGATATGTCATCTAAAAATATCTTGGCTGCTGATGGAAGGTGTTCATGTTTTCTTCCTATTATCAATCAAGTCCGATTATCGTTTCATCATTCGAGAGTTTCTCAAAATAATGCTGGTTATTTCGAGAGTGAATGTTTTACGCCACGTAAAACATTCACTCTCGAAATAACCAGCATTATTTTGAGAAACTCTCGAATGATGAAACGATAATCGGACTCTTCTCTTCTGATACCAATATACCGATTACACAGCATGGTTCATATTATGATTCTTATTCATATTATAATCGTCTCAGCGTTAATGTTTTTGCATCATAACTGTCTAATGAAAGTCATAGTCGAAGGAGGAATGAATGAGAAAAACAACCGAAGAAGGTGAAAAATGATAACAACATTGGGAAAATCATGAAGAACGTCAAAAGCTTATAGACTTACGGAGGGATGAAACTGTGAGCTAATTGGAGAGTGGAGTGGATAAAAAAACGACCGATTAATGAATCATTCATTTTACTTTTGAATTTTCTCATTGATTTCACCAATTTTGTAATTTTCACAATGGTTTCAACAACTTTGTAATATTCATAATGGTGTCACCATTGTTTAAATTGCAGAATTTTATTATAAATACAGTCACCACGTATTTTATTACTATCATTATTATATTATTATTATTATTACTGAATTCTTCACTTCTCAGCCTTTTTAAGGGCTGGGAAACATTCACCTACCCCGGGTGCAACGCACCAAAGGGATTAGGCTCAAGTACTGTTTTAATGTTCATTTCAAAATCTTCGTACTATGGAGCACGTATTAATTATTGCGGTTTTTTGAATTTTCATGTACAAATTATTTTCTATTCCTATTGTTTCCATGCTTTTGTGCAAGCTTTTTGGTATTACACCAGTCGCGGATATTATTATTGGTACAATTTTAACTGTTTTTTGGTTCCACATTTCTTTTATTTCTTCAGCCAGAGGAATATATATCTGTATTTTTATTTTTAAATTTTCTTTTTAAAAGTTGTGTTATTTGTTTATTGATATGTTTAATGTTCGTTTTTTTTGTTAAAAGAAGAAATTCAGTTCTTTTTCTACATTGCTAAATGATAATGTTGTATATGTCTATTGTTAGCAATTTATATGATAACTTCCCTTTTTTGTTTCCTGATTGGCTTATTCACATATTAATTGTCTTGCACACCACTGTATTTCATTTCTATGTTCCAAAGGAGTTCACTCCCAGAACAATAAACGAGTTTATTATTATTATTTTTTTTTCTTTGTATTTTGCCTCTAAATTTTCTGTATATGGAATGGATACGTCTATTAAATATGTTCTCCGGTCTTGTTATTGTTATTATTATTATTATTTTCACCAAGTTATTCCTGAAAATCGAGCTCGATCTTAGAATGCTGGTTGTGATATAACGTAATGTCCGACAAGAATGGTATGCCGTGATTTTTTTTCAAACATGAGCAGCATACTGCCTCAGATACGGAAATGTCATCACAAGGACGAGTATAATGACATGTTTCGTAGATGCTGATGTCGATAGAGTGATCAAGAGGCAGTATTGGGGGCTCCTGATCGGAAACGCAGCTCCGTTAAGTTCGGAGGGGGACCCGCGTCCCTTTGGAATGGAATGTTGTTTCAACCTCTTTCCCGTCTTTCCTCTTCTCAGTCTCACCCTCTCTACGAATCCAAAACAAGCGCGGGCCTATTCTCTTTTCCCCAGACGCCTCCCGATCGGAAACGGTTCTTTCGGCCCCTCATCCACCTCATCTCATCCTTCTCCTCGGCTCACACATTCGACAGGGCCTGCCCGTTGCACCATTCCGGCCCCCCCCGGCTCGTCCTCCTTCCTCCTCTTGCCTTCTTTCCACGCCCAAGAATCTCTCTCCTCTTTTCCCCGCTCTACTACATTCACTCCTCTCCTCTCCTATGCTTGCTTGGCCCCTTTTTTTTTCTATGTTCCCCTCCCGGGAAAAACACCGTAAACTCTGTATTGGTTCGGTGACTAGAGAATTGGGAGGGGCGTTCGAAAGAGTCTGGAAGTTTTTCGTTTTCTCTGTCGTCGCCGACGAACTTAGCTGATTTTCTTGCCTTTCTGTTGTGTATTTTTTAGTTAAAACTTTGAAAGCCCTAAAAAAAACTCCGAACGACTCTTTCTCTGAAGCTTTCTTCTAGTGCCCGTCTTTTTTTTTTCTTTTTCTCCGCCCACTCACTTCAGTGGTTCGACCTTAAGTGTAAAAGGTGGAACGGGTGATTGGCTCGTACTGAAGATAGTTAAACATCGGCGTTTGAAGGAAGATGATAACTAGTTTTAATGATAAATATTCGTGAGTTTGAACCAATATATGCTCGGACCATTTCCCATTGACTGACTGGTTGATCATTTCAGTTTATTCTCGTACTGATTTGCGTGTTGCCATTAAGATTTACGTTCATTTCGTCGATTTTGATTCATGGTATGCACGGCCATAGTCCTCTGCTTGCCGTTAATCCAACCATCTCTATACTCCACCGTTCCTTCCTTTTCCTTTGCATCGGGAGAGGTTAATCATAAAATCCGCTTAAGTAAATGCTCCTTAATTGTCTCCAAATCCTCCTTCGCTGTGTTACGGCTACCATCAAATGATCATTGGCTATGCTTTATAACTCATGTGCACATAGCACATGGGTTCACTCAATTACTTCAAGTTATAAGCACGTATATTTAGCTGCAAATTTATGAAGATATATTTTACTAAGTGATACTAAGTAATCCTCTATACTTTTTTTAGAAGTAGCCAATAAAGTTAATTTTTGTTGAGAATTCTCGGATTTGGATTTAACTCGAGAAAATGGGCTGTTAAGATGTGCACTATCACTCCGTCCTACGCATTGCATTTCTTCGTGCAAAAAATAGTCCGTGTGTATACTTCCGAGTCCGCCGTGCACTTCCTCCGCCATCCCTTGTGTCCTATCCCCTCTAGTTCCCCCATCGAAAGACATCTGGTGTACTCCTCTCGCTTACCCCTCACACATGGTGCACACCTCGAGACGTCGCGTCGCCTCCCACAGACACCTCCTTCCCTTCACACCGACCTTCTTTCACCGCAAGGCCCCTTCCGTCTGTGTCTGCCTCTCCTTTCCTCTCTCTCCCTTCCCTTCCTCTGGCTCCGTTCCTCTTCGCTTTGCCCGCCTTCTCTTCCCTCCATTCCTCTCCCCCTCCGCACACACTCCTCGCTCCTCATTTCTTCCTGTCTTCCTTTCTTTCTCCCATTCACATTCCCCACTCAACCTCAATTCCTCCGGCTTGTGCTTCTAATTAAATCAATGACGTTCCAGTGACGAATAATGAGTCCGTTCTGCGTATTAGGGAGGACCCTGCGTTTCGAGGTACTGAATTCTTAAGATGCATAAAACTTGCTGTAATGAGTAAATTTAGGCTCAGTGGTGTCTTTTATATTTTTTAAATTTCATGTAAATGCTCCTTCGGGTAAAATCTTGATGGGCAAAGCGTTAAACCGAAGCTGTTACTACGTCACAGAAAACAGTAACAATACTGACTCCAGCCTCCATTGCTATATTTGCGGGATTTGATATTACGATTTTTTAACGAGCTGAGGGAGAAGTATGATTATCTTCTGGTTTAAAACGTTTAACAGAATATAAAATACTAAATTATGATAGACATCGACAAATATAAATTTGGTAAACAAGGTAAACAGCAGAAGTTTCCCTTGGCAACGTTGCCTTATTCATCACAATATGCCGGCTATGTGCTTCGAAGAAAACAGGATATCTGTTATTTAAACCTAAATACTGTTGTGTAATCGATGACCTAAGGTAAAAAATATAACAGTTATTTGATGAGATGCCAATGCACTGCCAATAAGGCAGTGTATTTTAGCGTTAAAATCCATAATTTTCAAACCAATATCATCATCATACTTGGTAGTCTGCTGTTTATCAGGTCCTAATTAGCCTCTCCTCCAGATAACTCTGTCTTGTGCCTTCCTTTTCATCCCCGCGTAGCCTGTCTCCTCTTAAGACCGTGTTCCAATCCGTAGGGTGCACCCTATGCACTTGCGCCCTTATGCCCTATCCCGCGCTTCACGCATTTTCTGCTATTAAGGTAGCCAGCGCCAAGGTCTCACAGTGTCCAATTGCGGAACTATATCAAAACCGCCTCGGCCCGTAAATTGGTCTGCGTACTTCTTCCGCAGGCTGATGAATTGTATTATCCTTTCGTCTGTCCCTAGTATATCACAAGAACATCCTTTAGTCACTCAGAATTGTAAGTTATCGCAAGACATCGCATTGGAAATTCGCATTATTCACGAAATACCAACCGCGAAAGAACAATAGGACAATGAAGTAGCCAATTTTCATCGCTGCCCTTGAGAATCGCAATGCTTGTATTCCGATGAAATAATTTGAAGGTAAATAACACTATAGCTTCCACTAAACCATATCATCAGGAAAATCTTGATAAATTAGGGACAATGTCATTAAATTATGATCATTAAATAGAATATACACCAGACATCGTCCGACATTGGAACGGAAGGTCACGTGCTTGGAACACATCCCAATAATTAACTGAGTAGCTAAGAAATTTAGCTACTCAGTATCGATATTCATGTCCAAATAATTATTGAGATAGCGATAATATAAGTTTCATTCCCCTCAAACAACTTGTCCGTCGAAGCCATGCTTCCTCACATTTTTGATTTCCTACTTTAATTGAAGATGAAACTGTTTGATAGTGCACATATTAATGGCATGGAATATAAAATAATCACAAAATGAAGATTGAACCGTCAATAGTTACAAATAAAATTACTTTCAGAAGACATTGCGACTGATCTTCATTCCCTTTCCAACGTAGAGCGTCTTCACCGCTGGCTTCTTTGGGCGCAAAAGGGCGCATCGTCATGCACAAGAACACTGCAACCAGTGTTCCTGGTCATGCACTTACCTTCCTTGTGCACTAGCGCCCTAGTCATGATGCGCTCTAACGGAATGGAACCGCACTATGCGATGTCACATCCGGAAAGTGACAATCGAAAAGAGCACATAAGGGTTCGAAGTGCGCATAATATCGATTTGGAACACGGCCTAAGTCATCCCCCGGGCCCGGTGGCCGCGGGGTTAAATCCTCGCTTGCCAATCCGAGGGTCGCAGGTTCGAATCCCGCCTGAGTGGTTTTTCACCACTCAGGACATCGTTGTTGATGTTAGTATGTTGTAAAGGTCAATCAACCGATGTAAAAGGCCTTTAATCTGTTGTTATCGGGATTGTGAGAATAAATAAAAATAAATTAATAATAACCCGTGATTAATTTCTTCTTCCTCGTTTACCCATTCCTTCCACCATCCCTTCTAAAGCCTCCTTCATCAAACAATCTCTTCTTAATATATGTCCCAGCCAGTTTTGTTTCCTTGTTTAAATTGTTCTCTGTCAGTCCTCCATCTTCCCCCACTCTAGTCATTACCTCTTCATTTCTCACTCTGTCTGCCCAACTAATATTCAACATTCATCTCCAATGCCTCAATCCGTTTTATATCATTTTTCAAAGCCGTCCGTGTCTCACAACCATACGGTAGGACGCTCCAAACTCAACACTTTCCAATATATCTTCACTAAATGATCAATGACCTAGTAACATAACTATACCATTCGATTGTAGAAGTCGTACTTATAACATTTGTTAAAATCATGGTAGTTATCGGGCGTGCCTGAAATGAAGGTTCCTCCTCAAGTCATGCGGTTGACACGAGGAGCTGACGACTCCAGAATAATCATGGAATACTAGATGAAAGCTCCAATGGCTTTTTTTTTAGCCCTGACGGAACGGAATTGTGTGGATATTTGCATCCTTCCGTCTGATTAATAACATATCTGACATATTAAAATTGGTCAATATGTAGTTTGAGAATACAATACCGTTTCATTTCATTTATAATCATCATCAGCATAATTTCATTTATAAAATGGAAGTTCAAACTCTTGCCATTTTCGACATTGAATTTGTCTTGTCTACGAGGACACCTTGACCCGCATCCCACACTTTGATGTATTAATGAGATGTCTAAAATAAATTCTCTTCCCTCTCATGGTTCCTCGCATCGATTTTGAATCCTCACGCCCCACTGATGTCAAATGAACAATGCATTTCGTACCTAACTGGCGCTTGATTTACCGAATCTGAACTACGTTACAGTGTTCGACCCAAATATTTGCGCATCAACCTGTCTTGTATAATTAGTATCGTGTACGTTTTGGTACCCTTCCGCCTTTTTCTGTTTCATCAGTCATTCTCTTTCAAAGCTAAACCACCAAAACCCTCCTCGATGCTGTTGCAGTCCGGGGTAGAAAGAAGTAGAGGCTGCGATGGCGGGAAGAGATTCGAATCACGTCTCATCTTTCCAAACTGTTTATTACCGAGGAGAGTGAAATAACAGAGGCCTAAAGAACGTTTAAGGCTGTCGACTGTTTTCGTGTGGTAAATGAAACACGTAGTAGGTCTCTGTCACTGAATTACTCAAATGGGGCGACGCGTTTCACCTCTCAGTGGCCTAGTAAGGTGCGGGTCCTGCCGATTAAAGCCGTGTTTGCCCAACGCGTTTGCCCGCGGAGGTCGATGCGTGTGCGCATTCACCATGAAAATTGCATCGTGTGAAGAGGAAAATATTGCACAAATGCGTGAATGTGGTTTATAGCCACTGTTCAAATTTGTTCATGCATCTATCCAGCCACGTACTCGCGGGGGTACGTGCATCGTGTAAACACGCCTCTAGACCTTTTGCATATATATGTTGAGTTAAATGTGGTTTGTGGTTTTGTATGGTGCAAAAACCTAGGTGAAGTTTACCTGCCGCATTCTTAGTCAGGAAAGATATCGTTCGCTGTGTAGTTTTTATCACAACCAAAGCAATAATGATGAATATTTTATCTGTTCAGTTTTTTTACGTGAATAATTTTATCGATTATTTTCCCAGCCGAAGAAGTTATTGCTAGAGCAATGTTGAGTAGGTAAGTGGAGTATTGTAATAAGTTGAGTTTGAATTACACCTGACGTCATGGAAATTGATACTGGGTGTTTTAGTGTGAGTAGGCTGAGTAAATCTACCGACTGAATTAGGTATCGCTCTCACCGAGACTCAACGGATGAAAGTATGCGTAACTTATGTCGAACCGTATAGGTATTCTAAGTCCGTGCTCGAACCTTTGCTGGCGAGCGTAGTGTGCTTTACCCCGCCTCACGAATTTATTGTTGCGCCACCGAAAATTGGTTCGCCTCCCCCAGAAAAAGATATTGAGTCTGTGTTTGAAATCGAAATCACGAATTGGTTTGCCTTCGAGCAAGATTTCAATCGCGGAGAACACAAGTATGCGTACGTTCATTGCATGGAATGAACGAATCATTGAAGTGGAATATGATTGCAACGAAACGAGAGCACTGGAGTGTCGTGAAAACATACGTCTCCCCCGGCATTGTTCGAATTAATTATCCGACGAAAATTAATGGCCTACCGCTCGCACGCATTTCTCGTTCGTTTACCGCCAAAGCAATTGTTACTTCAAGATAATATTCCTGTACCTGCCATTCGCGTGTAATTTGCATGCGTGCGATGACTGGTTTTTAGTCCCGTCGCCTGAGATGTTGGAGTGAGTGAGAGAGAGAGAGAACTGAATGGATGGAGACAATCCGGGTGTCGGCTTTGACCCACTTTCGATCGCCGTGCGCTTTTATTTTAAAATGTTTGATGATGTTCCCCCCTCCCGAAGCGGAACGCTCCTCTACCTATTTGGCCGCGCGATAGCATCTCAAAGACCTTCCATATCTGGGATTCGAGTGTCGGGTCTCTCCACCCCTCTCTTGATGTGTGGGCGGCCGGTCAAGCCAGCCGGACTCATTAATCTGGACCGCTTTTCCTGCATCCGACTTGACGATATTGTGTATCTATCTGCCGCGGCTGTTCCTAAATGCGATGCTGAGATAGTCGCGGCTGCTGCTAAATTTTCCTCGCCTAGCCGCGTCTGCGAAAACAGGTTGAATGACTCTTCCCCTCTCCATCACTGTGAGGGCACCCTTAAAGATGTTTTTCTCGTGAGTTATAAACGTCTTCCCGTCCCTCTTCCTTTCTGGAGTCCACTTTCCCGAGGTCTTCCCACTCCATCCAGCATTTGTGTCCTATGCAGTCCCTTCCGGATCATCCTCTTTTCAGGTGGTAGAAGCGATCATCGCAGGTCGTTGAGTGCACATTTGGACAATTTTTAAAGAAATTTGACAAAAAATTCGTGGATCGCTCTCCACTTGCGTGCACATATTCACGCGGTTAATAATCCACACATGAGGCAAAATAAATTTTATTGTAAAATTTTCTAATCAATTAAAACAGAGTTATGACTTGTAAAGTGCTTACCTTACCTTAACTTACCTAAAGTGCTAATGGAGTAATCACGTAAATAATATCTCTCGTAAAATCAACACCATCCTATATCAACTAAAAGTGCATTCTAAGTTTCTTCCTCAAGACACTAGGAAAATGCTCATTTCATCGTTGGTTTTTCCCGTAATTGATTACTGTCGTCTAGTTTACAGCGACTTAAATGAAGAAGATAACACCACACTGCACCGTGCTCTAAATTCATGCATTAGGTTTATTTTTAAACTTCGCAGAGATGTCCGCATGACCCCCTACTACAATGAACTTAGATGGCTCGATGTTAAAACCCGAAGGAAATATTTCCTCGGATTCTACTTGTATTGCTTATTTCAAGAAAAATCCCCTGAATATTTATTCGACATGTCTTCCGTGAAACCTTCCACTAGGGATATGTGCACTAGATGTGATCCTGAGTATCTTTACTTTCCTAGTCACCGCACAACGAAGTTCCAAAATTCTTTCTTGGTCGCTGCGTGTCATCTCTGGTAACACCCTGCCCAAAAACATAAAAAAGTGTTCTTCTGTTGCTAGTTTTAAGATGAAATATTATAATATGTTACTTTCTGACCACTAAATGTTGTTATTATTTTGCATATTGTTGTAATTTTGCATATTGTTGTAATTAATGTAAATCCAAAAATGTATGCAGATGAATTTGTTATATGATATGATTTCCAAAAAACTTTGCATTCAGAATTGTAAAATGGTATTAATTTATACTTAATTTTTTCATTATGTTACTGTCCAAATTGTTGATTTTGCTCTTTATGTTGCTCAAAAAAATGTAAATTGCTTTTGTTCTTAAGGGGTATATCCCCAGGACAATTAATACATTATTCATTCATTCATTCATTCATACCTTACCTAGATTGTGAAGGAAGAGTTCGGCAGGTAAACTAAATGAAAACAAATCCATAATCTGACAAATTTACTCAAAAACAATTTTTTTTAATAAAAAGTGGAAAATAGATTTGCGCTAGGTAAATTGAGCTGAGCGTTGTATGGACTGTGTCACAGAAATCATCCTATTTTACCATGAAAACATCTTGACTATGAGACCCATCGTGAAGTGGTGAACTCAAATGACGGCATATAACGATTATTTAACATCTTATCGGTGGGCAGATTTTCAGTGGAAGAGGTGGAGAGAAGCTTGATGTCGCCGATTGCCTGTACTTTGCGAAATGCGCCAGGGGGTCCTCAGCTTAATACCTGCGTGCACGAGGTACAATGAAAACGACTCATGAGTATGTGGCTGGGAATGATTCCTCACAAGGCTTGCACTGACCGTCCAACTTACTGTCATTCTGTTATTAGCTATTTTACTGTACTCACTTTCATGTTAAATTTAATAACATCCTTGGAAGCCATGTAGCATGACTTCAAGGCATCTAGTGTCTCATGAGGGATAGAAACTGCACTCATGCTTCTCGGAGATCATTTGTATGAGTTTAGTAACGCTAACATGCGCAATAAATGGTTTAGTACTTTCCCGGCGAATATTATGTGTGAAATTCTCTCGGGATTCACACTGGGTTAAAATTTAACCCGTTGTGAATCCCGAGAGAATTTCACACCTAACGTGCACAGTTTGGCAATTGTTAAGGATGTTGAGGGAGGGGGACGGGAACAAGGATAGGGTCACACGGGTGCATGCGCTACCTTCCCCCTCCCCGCCTTTCCCTCCTTCCCTTCTGACATTCCTCTTCTCACCCTCAGCCCACAAATGGTTATGTGTGAACAACTCAATCAACCGTAAAAACTTGTGTGCCTGAAGATTATGCCTATGCGTCGAAATGAGTAGAATGTACGTCAGTTCAATTCTGTGAAAAAAACCGAACAAGTTTTCAGGAAAAAAGAAAATGTCAGGCCAAATTAGAGACATTTGATTATCGATCATCGTTCTATTGCTCAATAAAACGCGTATTTTATGTTTCTATAAATGGATATTAGTACATGAAGAAGCAACGTAAAAAAATAATAATGACAAATTATCAAATGTAGGTCACTAGTACATATTTTTTTAGAGAAATTAATGATGGCCGCCTGCCATCCTCTGTATGATTTCCTGTCATCACCATGAGACCCTAGGTTTCTCACCCGAGTCTTTGAAATTGGACTGGCCGTAAATGTTTTTGGTCCATTCTCTTATACTGTTAGGTTCTTCAAGAAGAGACTGGAATGAGGGGTAACTGTGTTGCTTTTTAACGTAGCTTATTTGACATGGATATGTTTTATAGGACATTTAGTGTAGTGATGTATGTTACCCCTTACCACATGGCCAACTTGTAATTAGTATCTTATGATAAATTCTAATTTGAGAGCGAAATGGCCTTGTGTTCTTTTTAGTTATCGATTCCAAATTGTCTTCTTCTCATCTAATCATGCTGGTATGCTTGGTTTCTCATATTGCTCGACACTCTGGTATACCGGAGTGAATATATCCGCTCTTATCCGACCCGTCTGTATTCACAGCTCAGTGTGTCCGATACTCTTTAAAGGGGTCTCCCCGTGCATTTCCCCCTCTCTAACTCTGTCACCCACTCATTTGTCACTCGAGGGCGGTCGGTCATCCTAATGTGAATGGAAGTGGAAAGTGTCCTTCGTCGTCATCTTTTGTGATGCGCTCTCCGCTGCGTCTCCTCCTCCCCACTCCCTCCCCCCATTCCTTGAATGTCACAGTCCTACTGGCCACCCACCCACCCACCCCTTTGGGAATAAATGAAAAAATCGTGTCTCTCCCCTGGCCCTCCGCCATCTCTCCGGTCGGCTATCTTCCTCCTCCCTTCGGCGCATGAAAGGAATCGGTCACAAGGATGTGAAAGGGTTTTTTTTTCCTAAGATGAGACGGAAAGGGAGGACGTTTGGGTATCTCTAAACACCCCCACCAAAAGGAAGGAAGGACGTTCCCTCCCCTTTTCATATTTTTCTTTTGGTTCCATAATTTTTTTTCTCTTTAATCCCTCCCTCTTCAGCGTCCTCAGGTTTCCCCAGATAAGACCCTCCTCCTTCTTCGTCACTCGGTCTCTTTTCTTATGATGTCTCTTTATGTGAAGCGGCGAGGAAAGACTCCCTTGGGTGCCTCGGAGACAGGTGAATGCCGTATTTGAAGGATGAGGAGAAATCCTTTCCTCTTTCTCGCAGTCCCGAATCGCCTTTGTCGTCTCATTTTCGTCCCTTAAACGTCGGGTCGAACAAAAGGAGACTCCCGGACTTTGGATCGCGTGGAATACGATATGCATCCCTATTTTTTAAATATATTTTTGTAGTTTTATTCTCTGAGAGAATCCCTCTGCATTTTTTTTATGCATCGCCTTGCGAGTTCGCCCGATTTTTCGATCTCTGTGAGACGGTCAGTGGGGATTTGAAGGGTCGGCTAGTTTGGAGTCGATACAAGTTGGATTAAGTGCCTACTTTATGCATCATCATATGGGCACTCCCATTATTGAATGTATGCCGTTGTTCTACCTCTGATTTTTCGGGTGAATGTCAGGGTACTCGTGGTTTCCTTGTTGGTTCAACAGTTTAATTTCCTCTATAACTGGAGACTGTAAATCAAGGAATCTGTTGGAATTTGTTTTCATTTGCGCTCTTCTATTTCATCTATAAGTGAAATATGTCATAAATCGAGTTCAAAATTTCTTGTTTTTCTTAATTTTATGGCGCGATGCATTCCATGATATTGTGGCCTTTGATGGTGCACGAAACTTGCGTTTTGTGGCGGGTGCTCATCATTTTCTCCAGGTGGCGCATATCTCTGTCTACTTTCAACTCTTTCAATACCAACGAAATATATGTGAACCAGCGGATTTATCTGTTGTAAACGTTTGATGCTCACATTTAGAACGAAAATTCTTAGAAAACATGATTACTTAATTACAAACATGCAAGCTATTATTCGGTCTTGAAAGGGTTGAGCTGTATATTATAAGGCGTAACTGTACGTTTGCCATGAAATGGTGTGTTTTTCCATGATAGCTGTAGCGCCATTAGCTAATTAGCTAACACGCGTAATTTATGAATTCCTATTGGTAAAATAATGTGCACCTTTACCATCATACCCACTTGTCTGAGATGGTGTTGAAGAACCCGTCGTTTTTCGCCGATTCAATTTTCATGCAGACTGAAAGAGATATAGCTGTATGTATAAAGTGAAGCAGAGAGACACAGAGTTCTTCAGATGGTGCAGATAAAACTGTCATATGCAACTCTGTGGTACTCCATAATCAGCGTATTGATTGATAAACTGATGGAAATACCTGACAGTGAAAAGGTTACATGACCCTGGTTTCAACGGTTGAGCGTCATGACGTTGATGGCGATCAATCGTTGAAACCAGAGTCGTGCTATTTTTTCTTACTTGTGATATCTGTAAAAGCCTCTAAATAAATCTCAAAAATCCCAAAGGTCTCCTGATAGCCATTTACGCCGCCAGATGCTATTCAACTATTAAGCGTGAAGTTATTTTTTCCTATTTTTGGCCGAGTAGTGATTTTTTCCTCCAATTTGCACTTTGTACTAACTGTACTATTTTTTAAAATATACCTATGCAACAATGATCTCCTTTTGTGAAGGTAACCTCAAAACAGGTATTTTTAGTGGTTATCCTGAGCTTTCCCAGCTTATGTATTATAAAAGTTTGTCAGTAAATATCTACATTAAACATGGAGGATTTCATGGGTTCTCCGGAGTCGCGACGGTAACCCTCTAACGAGTGGTAGCCCTCCAGTTCTCATCGTCTGGTCTTTTCGGCAATCGTCCTTTTTACAAGACTACTTCTGCTCCCGCCGATGGTTGTGTGGAGAGCAGCGGGAGGGAGGGCGGGGCCTCAGGATGTGCTCGTCTAGCGAGATGAGGAAAGCCGGATGGAGCCGAGGGAGTGGGAAAGGAGGGAGAGCGGGAGATCAGACCATTCCTTCGAGATGGGGGAGGAGGAGGAGGAGGAAAGTAGTGGGAGCAGAGGAGAGGACGGGTGTGGAGGGCGGAGAGAGAGAGAGAGAGAGAGGGATGTAAACTTTCACTTCACGAGTCGCTCAGTTCAAGTCATCGGTTCGGAGAGGGGGAAAGACTTCGGGGCTTACGCGTCCGTGTAGGTTCTGCATACAAGCGTCTCAAGAAAGCGAGAGGGAAGTAATTGGTACTCTCTCGTGAGAGAGATAGTCCGAAAAAAGAATGCTATCGTTTGGGGGTCAGAAGAGGGGGATGGGGTCAAACAATCAGTGACCACAAATTATACATCCTCTCTCTCTCTCTCTATCCCTCTCGCCGGCTGATTGCTCCAAGTTGAGTTCCACTTTTGCTTCGCTTTGTCCTGCTGCTATCGTGAGAGCGGAGACTGCTTGCATTACCAACCAGCCTACCTTCACTGGAGGTCGAAGTGAATGGGAAATTTTTTTTCATCCTTTCCTTGCACGCTTTTTCAGGCGTTTCGTCATTCTCTTCTAATATTGGGCATGATAATACGCTGCATATTTATTTATCTTGCCCTGAGTATCACCTATTGAGCGAACATAGTTTTAATAATGTGATATAACTCAATGACTTTATCAAATGCAACATGATGATGAAAATTTAATGCACAGGTCATAGTGAAAAACTGAATCTTACCGAAAATACAGGGGGTCATTAGAAAATAACGCCAATCCTGTATTAATAAGGCACATGCATATTTAATTTAATTGTATGAAGAGAATCCGTGTTGTCAAGGTTTTGGGACAGAGAGTTCCATAGTTTGGAGGCGGTGATTTAGAATTAGAAAAAATTGCGTTTGAGAAAAAAACCTTTCCTTTCTTTCCACCCAGTATATTATACTGGGTGGAAAGAAAGGAAAGGTTTTTTTCTCAAACGCAATTTTTCTAAAATTATTATTACTCCAATAAAGAATACATACAACATAATACATTTAATTAAACGGGTAGTAACTTTAGGTAGCCATGAAGGTAAACCTGAACTATGGCTACCATCGTAGTTTATGTGTAACTTCCGCATGCGTCGCTATCTCCACCCATGATATTTTTAGCATGCGCCTGTACCACCACTTCTCAAAGGCTTTTATTTCACGACTCAGCTTTGCTACTTGAAGTAAATCTATTCGCGCAGTCCTCTGGAATAAATATCAATATTTGCATTTAGTGTCGTAACTATTCCCTTTATGTTTTCTGCATAACTATTTCGTCTGCGGAAGAAACGTGAATTTGTCGAAAATCAGCTACTCGCCGTGACACGTACAATGCATATTTATTCAAGTCTTTGCACTTATTGTAAACGGGAATTCATCTCTGCGGAGGATCATCAAAATGTTACACATTGCTCATTATTACGTCACTGTGAACAATCTCCTAAACACTTTCAACGCATTTTCCACTGTGCCATCGGTGGTACGGTTGTTTGGGGCGAGTAGTGAAGGAGGAGGCGAAAATCTCTCCCAGGCTGCGGCTGAATCCAGAACTAGAAGGACCTTTTCGGCAGAGATATACAGCCCCCTTAATAGGATGGAAAAAACATAACAGAATATTTCTTTGAAGGCTTCCGTGACTCATGTACTTGTTAATATTGCTGTTTTCAGGTATTCTCGTCGCGTGTATATATTTTATGACTACAGTTTCTCCCCTCTTCCCGGGGGCGTCTTCAGGTCCGTTGGACATTTTGTAATTACATGTAATTGTTTGGCGACTGATCAAAATCATCGAATAGGTAGCAGTAACGATAGGTAACAAATAACGATAGTGGATGTATTTTTGTTGTCCTTTTTTCTTTAAGACAGTCCTGCGATATTCAACGATGCTTTTGATCTGTTTCTAAGTGTGCTCCCTAGTACGCAGGTTCTTTAATAATGGAAATCTCCAGCACTGTTGAAATGGATTGAAAAGGATTACATGTAATTACAAAATGTCCAACGGACCTGAGGACGCCCCCAGGAAGAGGGGAGAAGCTGTCGTCAGAAAAACTAAACACGCGACGAGAATACCTGAAAACAGCAATATTAAAGCAGAATATTATTCGTGTTCTTAGTTCTATAGTTAAAGTCGTCCCAGAAATCTCTGTTCGGCTTTTTGTCTGAAGAGTCTGTAATCCATGCCCCAAGATATTTATAATACTGTACTGGAATTGAATATAATAAACAGTAATTTTCAAATATCAGATATGGAGACTCTCCATCCTGCACGACATCCAGTTTCGTATTATTTTTGTTTTCAGTTGAAGTTCCTGGTCATACTTCAAGAGACGAATTAAATAACCACCAATCTTGGATTTGGTATCGCAGTATCATATTTTAAACTCAAATCTGATTCATGAGGTGAAAGTTTTCTGCACAGCAACCCGGCTGATCGGGCTTAGGAGTTAGGTGGGGGATAGCCAAGATATAACCAAATTTACAGCTCCGCGTGTGTGTCAGGATAACAGTGATCTTTTTGGTAATATACGCTCGTGCTTGATTTCACAGAAGGAATGGTGTTTAAAATAAATTTTCGACCCCATTTCTTAATCCTAGCTCACTGTTATTTGTGGATATTATGTTAAGAAATAGTGCATAATTCATGGATTTGTATCCGAGCTTAGTGTCTCAAGTTTTTTACCTGAGACGCGCACTCGACGCCCTCTTTTGTGAAGATCTCAAAAAGCTTTTCTTTCGTAACCACGCATCCACGAGAATTTACGGATTCGGCGTGGTTTTTTTTTCGGTGGGAATTCTAATTTATAGTTTCTTTTTGGAAGGGTGCAGTGTTTTTGTCGTTTCCCGTTTTCACGCGAGACTAAACAAACGGGAGAGGCTTCGCCCATCGCGCTCTCTTTTGTTTTTTGTGAGTTTCTTCTTTCTTCGTTTCCCTTCTCTGCTTAGTTGTTTGGTTTCGGGTTCCCTGGATGGTTCATCACTTGACATCTTCTGTTCTCCTTCATTCACGAGGGCTACTTGCTAGATATAGTTGATGCTCGCTCTCCGAGCAGAGAGTTTGAGAATGCCAGTTCACTCTTATTTTTCTCACGAGTGCTCAAGGTTAACGAAAACCAGGGTGGAGGATGTACAGGTATTATTTTTGTGGATGGATCCAAACATTTCGGAGATTCGTTCAGTGGGTGGCGATATATTTGTCTGTTGATTTGTGAGCACACGGGAGAGTTAAACCACGTTTACTTCAGTCGATGAAAAAAAAGACCCCTTCGGTTTCTCTAAGGCCCGGTTTCATGATTTCTGGTTAAACATTTTCTCCGGGACTAAGATGCTGTTGCGAAAAGATTCGCCCAAAAATGGCAGAAAACGTCTTTAAGTCGTATGCACACTTCTCAAAAATCGATCCAAGGTCATGAGACCCTTTGATGGCATTGGGAGACTTTGTTTTGGGCCTTTCTATACAAAGCTCTTTAGTTTATAAAAGGATCCTAAATAGAACGCTACCATTATAATGGCATATGATGTACTGATCGGCACCGTGGCGGAGAACTGCCTGATGGAGTGAAACCAGAGCAAAAGCTTGTCAATGAGCAGTAATTTATAACTGTGTTAAAAGTGTTTGCATTTTCTACTCGGCTAGGCATGGGAAGAACTTGAGGTTGTAGCCAAAGTGGGATGGCATCTTATATAATCGGTTAGATTCGCGGACGATCAGGCATTGGTTAGTGGATCTTCGAAGAGACTAAAAGCTTTGGTAGATGCTTAAGAAATGCAGTGCGGGATATTCGGAATGAAGATAAATCATAAGAAAACAAAAGTGATGAAGTTCTCCAGGACAAAGAAAGCGAAGTTTGTGATTAAAGTTGGAGGATACAAACTAGAGCAAGTAGAACAGTTTAGTTACTTAGGTAGCACGCTAGAGGAAAACGGGCATAGTAGCAAAGACATACGGAAGAGAATAGCGCTAGCTAAGGAGGCGTTTGGTAATAGAAGAGAGTTGATGTCGGGGACAAAGGGTAAGGATGTGAAGAAGAGGCTGGTGAAGTGCTTGATATGGAGCCTAGCGTTGTATGGGGCAGAACCGTGGACCCTGAGAAAAAAAAGGACGAGAGTAGGCTGCAGGTATTTGAGATGTGGGTGTGGAGAGGGATGGAGAAGACTAGGTGGACAGAAAGGAAGACTAACGAGGAAAAGCTTGAGATGGTGGACAATGAAAGGAAACTTTTGAATGAAATCCGGGATAGGCAGGGTAGATGGCTGAAGGATGTAATAAAGGGTGATGGGTTGCTGAAGAGTGTGATCGAGGGAAGGATATTGAGCAAGAGGGGTGAGGGAAGAAAAAGAATAGGTTTCATGGACGGGATGAAGAAGGATAGATCTTTAAAGGTAGAGGCGAAAAAGGATACACTAGAGGGAGATAAGCCCCTGAATGTGTAATATACCGGGAAGAGATTCTCTGACATTCAACAAAACTTGCCTTTACCGATAGAATACATTCTAATAATAATGTTAAAAATTCTTGGAGTGTATAGTTTCTTTTATTTTCTCCGGAAAAGTGGCTTTTTTGGGAAACGACGGAAGGGTTGGGAGAAACCTGGCTCAGGCCTAGGTTACTTGAAGTGGAAATCGGCATTATATCTGCAATTTACCGTCACATAGAAAACTGTACTTGAAGTGATATTCACGTGGAAATTCTCAAGCTGGAATGGACGCCGTAAAACTACAGCTACCGTCATTTAAACATAGGACAAATTCATGATAGTCCAGTGTTCTAACCTCCCTGATTAAGAATCATCTAGGACATCAATTCGTTTTCCTGTAGCATTGGTTTCATAAAGAAATCTCAAGGACATTATGGAAGTGTCAACATTTTTGTCGCAATCAAAAATATGGTGCAAAAACTCCCAAATAATTGAGAAGCATACTTCTTGAAACTGATGTTTTCATATCATGTTATTCTTTTAGCGGAGGAAAAATGCAGTTTTATTTCCCATCACCAAAGAACGCCAGCGATGTTTCTGTTTATTTGGGCGCAGCGGGTGTTCACATGAGCATAAATCATTTAAGTCCTTTTTTTCCCGGAGTGGAGACGACTCAAGTAAGGGACCTCGTTAAGCTTTGACACTCCGTAATAAGTGTGAGTCACGTTGTTGACAGCCGTTTGAGCGGAATTGAGTCTTTCCGCGTCTTGTCATGCTCTTAGTGAATCGGATGGCTTTGTCTGAAAAAAAAATATTCACCGGGGTCATTGGCCTCGTTTCTTTCATTTTCACTTTTTTTAAACGCGTCCACATCACATTTCTATATATACACATCGCTGAGAGTTTAAATGGACATTAGGTTTTGATCGTAACATATGCATTTGTGAGAAGAAAGAACGAATCTGCATCTGCTAGTGATTGTACCGTCTTTGCTGCCACTACGGCGTGTCTGAAGTCTTTTGGACGCTGGAAATTGCCGTATATTTTATGAGTGATGAAGTGTTTCATGTGCGTCTGATAATGCTAATTTTAATTCGTGTATGCTTAGCCGAGGCTATGTCATAGCTACGAATTGTGCATCTTAGAGTGCTTAAAGTTTATAACTTTAGTGTGCCTCTCTCGTGTGTTATCTTAATTATCAAAAGTATTCATTCCTAGAAGTAGCCTAATAGTATCTCATTAGTGTCTCAATTTGGCATTGACACTTTTCCCTTATATCTTACGTGAAGTATTACTTGTATTTTTCATTTTGGAGTGACGTAATAAGTGCGGCCGTGCTAATAAGAATCTGCTACATGTTTTTATTTTTCCCTGATATTTAGGTAATTTATTTTACGTCCCCCTTATTGTAGAAAAAAACAAAAGAAAAGGCAGCGTGAAGCAGTATTTCTTCCCGATGGAAAAAATACGAAATCTATTTTGGAAATTCCTGGTTTTTTGGTCGTTTATATTATCTCATTTATTCTCTACTATTTTGCGTCGCCATCACCATTGCGTCCCCACCACCATAAAGGTGCTAATGTTCCTAAACCAATCGCGAAATGATCGCTCATTTGACGTTTGTTATCTTACGAGAGTTGCTTTGGAAGGATTAACGGAACCACATTACGCACGTATTTGAAACATTACTCCATTAAATGCTACTCTGTCACCCGGAGGCTTCGGAGGCGTATGGTCAGGGGGTGTTGCCTCCCTCCATAAATAAGAATGGGTTATTTCAACCCTGGTGTATATGCACCCGTGCGAGTGACTTCGTACCACATCGTTTGTTAAATGCAATGTTTGGAAATTTGTCAATTTCGTCGTTTTAATAACGACAATTTTGGGTTTATCCACCGCGACAGTGGCTTTGGAAGCACGACTTCGTCTCATGTGCTAAAATGTAGACTTGAGGCCTGAACATCTAGTTCGCATAAACCCCCCTCGAAATTCGCCTTGAAGGAAGATGGCTTGGTGGTGTAATTGGCTTACTCGATTTGAGAAATAAATATGCGGCCGGGGAAAAAACTTCACTCGACAACAAAAATCTATGAGGAGGAAATGAAAAAAAACAATAAAAAACAACTTAATAACCCGAGAAAAAACCATTTGGACAAATTATGCAAAGTTAAAACACTGTATCAAGGAAAAAAGTATAATGTACGAAATTTGCAGTGATTGTATGGTAACGGGATAAATGAAATACAGACTTGGACTTTGCGATAGCCCAGTATGTCCTAAATGCAGAAGGATAGACAATGTAGTTCACAAAATACTAGGTTGTAAAGGACCAAACAGGGAATGGGAAATAATTAAAAACATTTTTAGAGACTTCGACATATTAGGAGATGGAAATATTGGAGAAAAGAATCTGTTAACACTAACTTTTAAATTATTTCCTGCCAAGAAAAGTATAATCTTTACAGAACTAATAGCAACTTTCGTGGAAAGTCAAACAGGTCAGAAAAATATAAGATCGGCTATAATCGATAAAATTAAAATAGTATATAAACAGTTACTCTCCTCAGAGCATGAAAATGCATGGCTGCTCAACGTCTTTTAATAGTATTTTATGTTAAAAAGAGATAAAAAAACTAAAATATGTAAAATATATTCATGTATGTGTCTAAAAAATACTTTAAACAAAAATGTATTATAAATGTATGTGTCTTTGGAGCGGATCTTTTTTTTTGTCCTGTATGCTAATGAATGTCCTGTCTTATGATATAGTTATAAAATAAAATCATTGGAATAACACACCTGACCGGCAATTGGGAGATCCGGGTTCGAATCCCGGTCAAGTCAAATGATGTTTTCATAGCGAATTTCAACCCTGGTGTATATGCACCCGTGCGAGTGACTTCGTACCACATCATTTTGTACAAGCAATGTTTGGAAATTTGATGATATGACCTTTGTTTCAACTGACTTGATGTCTCAATCCGATCGTGTAGTAGTCGCAAATGGTGTGGGGATGAAAAAATCTGAAACCTATCTAATCAGGAGTGAATTTATCTTGAGGATTTTTTTTTTACCTTCTCTGCGTGTGTTGAAAGTGAATTTTTCACGGGTTCTCCTAAGTGTCTGGAGTTCAGCTGCCTAACTCCTGATTCGGAAGAAAACTCTTTGAGAATTCGGCTTCCGCAGAGGCATCCAGAGGTAGTACAGGGATGAATTAATCACCGCCTTCCACCTGAAGTCCGTTAATTATGAATTTCTCTCTAGTAAATTTAGCCTTGGGTGTAACATTTTGAGTCTATCGGCTCCCAACACTATCCTTCCAATATTTTTCTCTCTGTGTTATCTCGTCGAATATTTTTGCGAAATGCGTCAATTTGAAAAAAATAATTGGTTTGATTTTCAATAGGGGGCGATGTGCTATTCTCGAATCTGTGTATGTTAGCGGTAGTGGTATCGATCAATAGCTTGGAAGGCCTGTTCTAATTTACTCCTCGGCGTATTTATTTTCTCTGTGACAGCTTTTAGTAAGTGCTGTGGATCCTTGGGACGTATTCCTTCATTATACTCTTCTTCCGGCGAATGGCTCCTGGAGCTTGGAGGACAGTCTCAGTAAATTTGGCTTGAATAATGGGAAGTTGCTCCTCTCCTCTTATTCTTCTACGCACTTTGGCTTTATAATGCAGTCCATTTCATGCTTCTTTTGACGCTCGCGTAAAATCCATTTTCTTCGGGCAAACGCTGTTGGTCTCGCGTTAATTCGTGAAAAGCGCTGATGACGAAATGAGTTTGTCCGCCCCGTATCGTTCTCTCAAGCGGAAGGAGATGATTAACTGCGCGAGCAGGGCTTCCATTGTTTGCGCTTGCGCTTGTGCGCGTTTTTTTTCTACTTGCAGCGCGCGGCAGCGGCGGCGGCGGCGCCCGAAAAATATCTAGTCCGGGCCATCTCCCCCGAGATACTCATGGCCGTTGAGTCACGCCCCTCCTAAGTGTCCCATTCTTTCGCTCCCATGACATCCACGGTGAGCGGAGAGAGTGAAATGCAGCCAAGGCCTGCGCTTAGAGAGACGCCCATATGGAAGGAGCGAGCGAGCGCCTTCGTCTCTAAGGAAGAAATCCCCTTAACCCCCCACCCTCCTCAACTCCACTTTCCTTTTCATCTCCCTACTTCGGATACAGCTCTTCCCGCCCCTCATTCCCCATCCATTCCCTCCCTCCTTACCCCTCCTCCCCCATCTCTCTCTCTCTCTCTCTCTTTCGGCCCAGCTGAACCTCCCGCTGGGATGGGGAGATGGAGAATATGGGACTCTTCCTAGGGCCACGCCCCATATCCTGCGTTTTTTTGAAGGGCCTTTTTTCTTCTTCCTTTGAAACCTATCCCCTTCTTTTCTTCCAGATGCGACCTACATCTCGTCTCTCTTTCGCTCGTTATCTATCTCATCCCTTGCTGCTACAACGTCGTTTGAATCGCTTTGCTTAGGCTGCCACCTTGTGAGCGGTTAAGGTGGCTGGGGCAATTTTTGTTAACGTACAGAATTGCATCAAACTTTGCATACTTGTTCTCATTAGTGATCTCGATTTAAAAAAAGAGTATTCTACCAGTTTGTCAGAGAAGTTCTTCCCAGCTTTTGACTCTGTCAGGGGTCTATCGCGCTCAAGTACGTATATCATTTTTCGCTTCAGCATACGTTCTACCCTTCTTCATCCTGTCTATGAAACCTATTCTCTTTCTTCCTCTTCCCCGGTTGCCCAACATCCTTCCCTCAGTCCCATTCTGGAGCTACCCATCCTCCAGCCACCTACTCTGCCGATCTCGAATTTCATTGAGAAGTTTCCTTTCTTCGCCTACCATTTCTAGCACTTCCCTGTTAGTCTTCCTTTCCGTCCACCTCACATTATCAATCCTTCTCCACACCCACATCTCAAATACCAGCAGCCTATTATCATCCTCCTTTCAGAGAGCCCTTGTTTCTGCCCCATACAACGCTACGCTCCATATCAGGCTCTTCACCAGCCTCATCTTCACATCCTTACCCTAGGTCCCCGTCATCAGCTCCCTTCTATTACTAAACGCCTCCTTAGCTAGTGCTATTCTTTTACGTGTGCCTTTGATACTACGTCCGTTTTCGTGTAGGGTAATACCTAAGTAATTAAAATGTTCTACTTTCTCGAGTGTGTCCCCTCCAACTTTAATCACCATCCTCGCTGTCTTTGTCCGTGAGAATCTCATAACTTTAGTGATCTCAATAGATGAAGGTAAAAATAATTGCACCACACCTGTTTGGTTTTTGGCAATTCAGTGCTATATTTACTTAAGGCTTTATGGCAGATGACATATATTTCCTAATAACTCGATTACGTGCCGTGAACCGGGGTGGAACCGGTACTGTTTTTGAGGGTCTAAGGTAGTGTTTTCCATACTTTTTCGAGCCGCCAACCCCCTTTTTTCCACAAACCTTTACCCAGCGCCCCCAACCATAAGCTTTAAGGAGGTTGGTCCGAATAGCGTTTGCCCGAAGAAAATGGATTTTACGCGAGCGTCGAAAGAAGCATGGAATGGACTGCATTATAAAGCGAAAGTGCATAGAAGAAGAAAAGGAGAGGAGCAACTTCCCATTATTCAAGCCAAATTTGCTGAGACTGTCCTCCAAGCTCCAGGAGCCATTCGCCGGAAGAAGTGATAAAATTGGAGTTGGGATGTGGAGTAATCAAAGCTTCAACTTGGTTTAAGATACAATCATTTGGATTAGGAAATGTTTTGAGAAGAGCTGTTCCTGCTGCCGCCGTACGTAAGGCTGGTAGGCCTCCTACTCATGGCATCACTCCCAAGGGCTTCGGCCTGTATTTAGGTTGCGAGCAATAAAGCCGCCGTAAGGCTCTCGGTAGCCTGGGCTCTCTTAGTTCCGGGATTCCCTGAGAGGTGGCAGCCCTTGGGCCAGCCCTTCAACTTAAGTTCAGGGATTTACAGCCCTCTCTCTTTCTTTTAACCACCCCTCCGTGGTCCCCACCCCCTCGTTCCTTTTCTCCGTTGCACATCTGCGTGTGACGTTTACGGGTCCGCCTCGTTCGCCCTTCTTAGGAATGTTTCCTCTCCCGCGGGCGAATTTCTTCCCGACCATCTCGTATTTCCCCTCTGTCCCTTTCTGTCCCCTTGCCACCCGCCCCTCTTCTTCCTCTTCTGTTGTTCCGCCTCTTTTCTTTCCTCTTCCCTCCTTGTGACTTCGTTTTGTTCAAACCCTCTCTCTTTTTTTGTTCAAACGCTCTCTCTTCCCCACCTCCTTCATCCCATCCTTTCCACCCCTACCAATTCTTCCTCTTCAACCCTGATTTGGCGGGAAAGACGTTGAAATGAGAAGGTCGATCTATCCGTGTAGACGGAGAAAAGCTGGTCGCAGTCTTCAATAGTGCGCTATCGATCGGCTTGTGCTGATCAGTGATGCAATTATTCCATCGGAAATGGAAGCATTGTCAGAAGATTCGGAAGTTAACAATGAGCTGCGATTCTCAATTCCACGCAAGCTTCTGGGTAACCTGGAATACATTGTTTTAATCCCTGCTTTGTATATCTTCAATGGGTGGCGAGTGATAATTAATTAACTTGATGAATTTCACGCTAGTTTAACGGTAACAAACTCAGGCCGGTTTCAACACTTAAGTGTATTTATCAAGATGATATGACAATTCTTTTCTGACGCTATTTCGTATTTATATCGTGTTTCGGAAAAGAGTTTCGGGGTTAGAGTTTTAGAACTAGGTTTCTGAATGATTAAGATCGGGAACCCTTAGCATGAAAAAAATTCTATCGAAGGCCGACTCAACGGAACAATTTTGGGAGGGGGCTAATTAGAGAGGTTAATTGTACAATGGTGCCAGGTCGTTAAATAAACTCGCTCCAAAATACTTGGTGAGCGTCATGATTCAAAGTTCTTAAAAAACCCAGATTTGCACCTTTTTCATATACATGTGACACGCCCACTTAGTAATCTGACTTTGTACCTATACATTTAGATCCACGAAATACCGTGCAAGCCACCACTAGGGTATGTGGCACGGGGTGACACCAGGCATGCAGCACTCATCCCAGTTCAAATCAAAACCGCCCACTTTCTCCCGGATGCATAAGCAGTCAGGACAACGATTCGCAGTCAGACCAGAAACCAGCAGAGTGATACGTCGAAGAACATGCTACCATGCAGTACACTAGGTACTCAAGATATAACTACTGGTTAGTATTATTAATGCGACAAATAAATAGCACTACAAGGTACTAAGACATGCAGGAGTATATCATACCGGAGATTGCATGCGAGGTTAGAATATACAATTCATGTTGAGATACTGAGCACTACTGAAACAACCTATGTAACCAAGTCAGTATCCTAGAACTGATCTATCACCAATTATATGGTCCCTTATTGTTCGTGGAAAAAATTACATCTTAAATCTATCGGTTCTGCAGTCTATTTCCTAAATCTTATTCCTGTGATCGTTCCTACCATAATAGTTTAGCTCTACCAATAGATTTTGAACGTCCGGCAAAAAATTGCTGAACGAATAACCGAGAGAAGTTATAAAACTATTGACGTACGCTGTCTTGTATCTTGGTAAAAATATTCTTTCTTGCCGCCAGTCGTCTTACAAGCTAGTCACTACAAGATTTACGAGATAGTGAATGCAAGAAAGATGGCGAGACTTTTATCCGCCAGAGGATACGTCTCCGATAGTCCTTCCCCTCTTGCGACTCCATCTCCATCCTTATTCCATGGATGACTTTCTGACACCCCCTGCCATACGTCAGTGCTGTGGCTCGCACTATTTTGTAGATGTGGAGAAGTTGCCAAAAAGGCATTCGAAGTTCCGTATTCGCTGGCAGAGATGAAAAGAGGAAATATTTTCTTGTAGTAAGACCATGGGGGCTGTTTCTCAGAGCTACAAGTCTACAAGTTACAGGTCACGTGACCGCTTTCACAAGTCGGATGGGTTACTTAGGTATAACTAACCAAACACTTGTACTAGTTCAATAAAATGTCAGCCCTAATCATAGCCATGCAGAACTCGTATTTTGACAATTACGATAGATTTTGGGCGTGCACCTTGCAATATTTCCAATTTCAAAGTTAGTGCAAAGCTTTTGGGTTCATACAAATGATTGAACATGAGAGGAAAAGTTATTTAATGTCACAACATACCTCAAAAGATGCCAAGCGAATGCCAGTTATCGGGTAAACGTAACATCGCAAGATATAATCGTTTATTATCAAATTTTTGCTAATAACCATACCTGGCGCTTACATTTCGTTGTTTAAAAAAATTAAGTCGATTAGCGCGTATTTTGAGCTTGGTGAATTGTTTATTGGGTGAAATACACGACGCAACAACAGACGAGAGAGAATAATTAAATATCTTGACGTTTCACACTCTTTAACTTATAAGTAATAAGTAATTACTTATCGTTTCATATTGTTTGAATAATATAACCAATAATCACTGGGAATACAAACTGTAAGTTGCGATAATTGTTATTAACGCCAACATATGCTATGTTATCTTGAAGTTTCGTCATAAAATTACGTTGGTACACCATTTATTGTGGTTCAATAAAGATAAAACCAAATGAACATACCATCTTGATTTGTAAGATGTATTAATAATTACCATTTAGAGCTCATCCTATTAGAAATACGGCGAAATAAAAGATTATATCTTGTGATGTTAGGTTTACCCGATAACTGGCATTCGCTTGGCATCTTTTGAGGTATGTTGTGACATTAAATAACTTTTCCTCTCATGTTCAATCATTTGTATGAACCCAAAACCTTTGCAAAACCTTTGTACATCGCAAGATATAATCTTTTATTTCGCCGTATTTATAATTGGATGAGCTCTAAATGGTAGTTATTGATAAATCTTAAAAATCAAGATGGTATGTTTATTTGGTTTTATCTTTATTGAACCACAATAAATGGTGTACCAACGTAATTTTGTGACGAAACTTCAAGATAACATAGCATATGTTGGTGTTAATAGCAATTATCGCAACTTACAGTTTGTATTCCGAGTTATTATTGGTTATATTATTCAAATAAAATGAAACGATAAGTAATTACTTATTACTTATAAGTTAAAGAGTGTGAAACGTCAGGATATTTAATTATTTTCTCTCGTCTGTTGTTGCGTCTTGTATTTCGCCCGATAAACAATTCACCAAGCTCAAATACGCGCTAGTCGACTTTTTTTTGTTAACAACGAAATGTAGGCGCCAGGTTCAAATTGACCAAAATCTCCAACCGCACGCTGTAGTTCCCCGTTATTCCATAGTTTCGTGATCGGCAGAGCCTCGAACGATTTGGGCGAAATCCCCCTGGGAATGAATGTCTTAAGCCATTAAATGTAAAAAAATACTGCTAAGGCCTATTTTTTCTCAATAAATATCAGTTTATTTGTGTTTAAACGGTTACATCACGGAAAAAAACGCTTGCTTCACTTCTTTTCCCCAATGTAGAAATACGGTGATCAGATCATGAGGTTAAAATAAAGTTCATTGTAGAACAGAAGGTTTTAAAATGCCCTTTTTCCCGCGATCGATAAGAGACCATGATTGCTGCGTCAAGACTGTGAATTCGGTTATTTGACAGGTAGTGTAGCTTATTTATTCATATGCACCCTGGTGTGTGTTTCTAAATCTGCAAAGTAGTGCTGACGTTTTGCATATTCCGTGCATGACTCATGTGTCACGTTTTCATAGTTACATTGTAGATTAGTTTTATATTCTCTGTAGCATTTAGATGTATAGATATATATTTATTGCTCATATGCCTTTGATACAGATAAAATACAGTAACAAAAATATATAAATTTTGCTAGTGAGCTTAAGGTAGCTCTAAAGGTATCACTGTTAGGAGTGTCCATCAAAAAACATTGGTGCACGAATGTGATCTAAAATATGTGACAATACATTTAGTTTTCGAGACTTATTTAATAATTGTAATCAGATTTATGAAAAAAATAAAACAATTTTTATACCTTTTATGCCAATAGTAATATTATGCCAATAAATATTGTATATTGTCAATGGCAAATACAAAATAATTATACAAAATAGTTATTATTACCAGTGATGTGATGTAACGAAGTAAAATTAACGAATTACTTGTAACGATTACATTTTTGGTAATTTTCACTTGTAATCGATACATTTTTTAAAAAGTAATTTTTACTGGTAATCTACTTCAAAGCTCGTGCGAGTAATCGTTACATTTGAGTACTTGAATGTGAAAATTAGAATTCCTCGCGTGCTGAACGCATCGAGAGGCAGTTTTAACTACATTGTCAAAAGGAGGGAAGTATCCCCAGCTTCTGATGAAGTAAATCAGTACCCGCTTTGTACTTCCACAGATATAGAGTTAATTCACCAACTTCCAATTCTACAAGGAGCATTCATCAAAGCAAACGCTTCCCTGCCATCCAGTGCTCCTGTGGAGTGGCTTTTTAGTGTGAGCAAAGACATTTTGGCACCAAAGAGGGCGCAAAGTATCAGATGAAAATTTTAAAATGCGATTGCTTTGCAAAGTAAATTGAAATATTTAAAAATTGATCCTTCTACCTTAAGTATATTCATTATATTGTGTTTTCTATTTATTTGCATGATGTTGATATTAGAATACATCCTCATCCACAGATGTAAATATTTATGCCAAAAACTGCCTAAATCCAACATTTTAATTGTTCCTTAATGCTAAGGCATTTAAGGATAATTAAAATGTTGGTTTGCATGTTAGCACTCCCTCTTTGAGAAAATATTGACTACGATTGCGTCATTCACAGGATCAAAATAAAAAGTAATTGTAATCTTACTGATTACTTTTTCAAAGAGTAATTTGTAATTGTAATTAATTACAAATTTGACAGTGTAATTGTAATTGAGCCCGATAACACTTTTTCAGTACTTTTCCCATCACTGCAGCTAAATCAACATCTACGCGGTACCCAAAAGCTACTTCAGGGGTAAAGTTTGATATATCAGGCGACAACTTGTCGAAATGAGTGACTGATAACATTGTCATAACGAAAAAGTTGGTGAATTTCTACTCTTCATTTTTTTCAACCAAACTAGGTTTCGGAGAACATTGTCACTATCAAGTAGAAAAACTCTCGATGGTGGCAATGTTTACCTAAACGTTAAGTCGGTAAATGAACTTAGTATGGATACATAGATTATCTAGGAGATTATGTTATCACCTCAAAGAGTTTTTAGCGATGGAGACCTAACACTAGACATGAACATACCATTTTACAATTTATCATACCGTTAATATCAATTTTACTAAATCCTTACTGATAACAGAAGAGTGTGTAAGGATATTTCATGCATAATACAAAATCTCCAACTAACATTTTACTCTGACTTGGACGGGGTCTACCCTCAAGGAGCACGGGAATGAAATGGTAGATCATCAGAAAACAGGTTATTGCACTAAAGGAACGCATTTAGTTCTTCAATTGGCACTATAGACAAGGTACGTGATGAACAACTAGATCAAATGATTTGCAATACACTATTCCATGAAATTATAGTGTAACGGAATGATGTATTCTGAACGCATACGAGAATTTGCAGTGCATATTTCCACAGTGTGCTGAATGTCTGTGAAAGTTAATTTCTTCCCTCTAGTGCATGTCGGTGATAAGTCACCCCAAACACCCTTGTGGTGGCTTGCAGGGTAATAAGTAGATGTAGATGAATGCGCCGTCTCATATTTCATCTATGGACCGAGAGAGTTTGGAGAAAGACTTTTCCTGTCTATTTAATAATATATATGATTCGTCACTCTGTGAATAGCCGGAAAGGCGGGAGGCCATTAAATGCTCCTGCTTCCAGTGCACTTTCCTTGTGCCCTCCCTCCTACCCACCCCCCGGGGGGGGGGGTTCTTTCTTCTCTTCCTTTTCGCTCCTCGCCCCGCCCCCTTTCTCCCTCTTCGTATATCCTTCCCTCACATTTCGCTGACGCATTTGGGGGTCCACTTCCCTTTAATGCATCGCGAGTGCTCCCTCCCTTCCGTCCCCTCTCGCTCTGTCCATTTCGTTTTTAACGACTCTGTTTCTGGAGGGCTTTGGTGCCCCAAAGTGAGAGAAGAGGATGGTTTTGGCTCCATCCGTCAGATGTGCCCCTTCTTCTCTCCCCTTATCCACTTGACGTATATGTGTTCCTAAAAAGTTATTTTTTGTTTACGCTCCTCTCGGCTGGTTAATGAGATCTGAAATGTCTTCCTCATGAGGTTTACGAGACTATTCTCGTCCTAGAGTTTTACGTAAGAATCAGGCAAAGAGGTTCCAATTTGTTCGCTCGCAATGTTGTGAGCGAACAAATTTGCTTATGAAGCACAATGCCCTTTGTAGATTAAAGCGACTTGGCAATTGAACAACCCGCCCGATAGGGAAATTTCAAAAACATTTTTCTCTCTCAAAAGGAAGAATACCCTCTCAAAATTTATATAGTAACCGTATAATCTACGTCTACATAATACCCTGAGAGCCGCCGCGTGGGCTTGTGGCACGGGGTGTTAGGTCACCAGCCGTGTAAAGGTGTAAGTTTTTGGAGAAGGAATGGTGACATGAGTTATAGGAGTGTATTTAGTGGAGCTCAATTTTTATTGTGGTCGCTTAATGTTCGCGGAAAGAGCGAGTTCTTGTACCAGCAGGTATCACAAACTACCTATCACAAACTGCAGGTTTTTTTGTTGTATAATGTATTTCTTGGAAGAGATGGTTGCCGCGAGGGATACATTTTTTAAAGCCGTTACATCTGACTGTCTTTACGTGTTGGTAAGTACGCGCTAGAAATGGATTTTTTATAAAGATGGCCATGCTCCATCATTTGACGTGGAATTGGCCCTAAGTCGTATTCATAAACTCGAAGGAAGATTGCATCTAATCGAAGCTCGCACTCAGCCCCTGAATCAGGATCCTACGATTTCTTTGTAGTCCTGAACAATTTCAGTTTCGCGTTTCCGATAAGGGGCTCAAAAAATTCAGCTGTGTGTCGTTTTTTTTACAAGCTGTTATCCCCCCCCCCCTCTTTTCAGGTATTGACTCGTTCATCGGAGCAAGAGAGGGAGTATCCTCGTGCGCGTCATACCCAACTCAAAGCGTGCGCTTGGCGGGCTATTCTTATTTGCCAAGATAACCGAACGGTCGGGCGTGGTCTAAAGGCACGTTACGCGCTACCTCGACGAGAGAGCACGTCTTTCATCTCGATCCTGAGTAAATACGCGTGGTGAGACCCCTTGCTTGTGTTCTCAAGTCCATCGCGCACCTCAGATATAGCTGGGCGGGGGCGGAAGGTGAGAGTTGTGCGTGCGGGAGAAAACGTAGGGCTCAGGATTTACGGTCTTATCGGGTGCTCTACAGTCTGATTAATTTAATTATCGATCCTCGAGTAGATGCGTGGAGGTGGTTTAAGCGCTAACCGTGAGTCATTGAGTAGACATTTGAAGGAGGAATCTTAATTTTACTCATGCCCGGTAGCCTACATTCATTTTACCAAATCTTATAAAGTAATATTTCCTCTATCGGGTGGTGTAAATATTGTAATGGCCCCAGCCAGCTGGAATAAAAAGGTCAGGAGAAGGCATACAGATAAGTACGTACTCCCTCCCGTAAGAGACACGTACCCAACCAGCGTCACCTGTCGTGTAAATTTAAAAAAATAATACGTCAACGTAAGGCTAATGTCCCTGACCGCGGATTCGGGCACGTCTTCAGTGAGTCGACTGGGCTCTCCTCCATCTGGCACACTGTTTTCTCCAATGTCGGGAGACGACAACGGAGGCTGGCACAGCAACCGATGGGCTTCTGACATGGACCTCAGAATCCAGGGGGGCTGGTCCTCTTTAGGACGAATCACTGACAATTGCAGTACAACTAACTTCCAAGTGTTTTTCCTTCCGATGGACTTATCTATCAGTCGGGCAGAGCTTCCGCGTGTCATCAAATAATCAAGTTTTTCTTTTCAGATCGGATGGCGTAAATATATTACTTGATCATCTTTCATTGAACGGAGATATATTAGTTTTAAAAATTAATTTTAACGCAAAATAACAATGTCTTAATGGGGTCGCTGAAGGATGAAGTGGAAGAATGTTTGTGGGAAATCCGACGTCGCTTTTAGCATGCTCGTATCGAATCGCGCTTAGGTATCTACAGTTTAATGTCCCATCCGACGGACTGATAACTACGCCTTGAATTGTTCTCCACGCAGAGGTCAAGGTGCCACTGAAGAGTCTTCGTCTCTCACGGGATTCAAACCCGGCACTTCAGGAAGAGGAGCCAATGATAAAGCCATCACTCCAACCCGATCCCTTATGAACTACCACTCTCATGATAATATTTTCTCTTCCATCTTTAACGTATCACTTAGAAGGCGCAGATTATTTGGCGATATCATATCAATCGAATAATTTCATAACGGCGAATGGAAATGGTCCATTAGAAACCACCCGGACCAATAAAGCGACAATTAATTATATCGGATAGGGGTTCTCTCTCTTTAAACCGTGTACTTGACTACCAAGAAGAGCATTTTAAGTATTAAATCGAATGGAAAGAGATAGTCGCTCGCTTGCGCTGTAAGGCTCTCTCAATACTTCGAGTGAGAAATCATTTCCTATTGAAAACCATAAATTTGGTCTCATTCTCTTGCCATTACATTTCTAATATCTAAGTTTTCCCTGAGATACTAAAACACCGTCCCCTTACCTTACTACTCTCTGGGATATGTTCCGTTGTAAAGGAGTTTTAAACGTATCGCATGGAAAAATGACGTTTTAGCCAATTTCGTTCATGTGACATGTGATTGTAAGCCATATTTTTAAAGAGACCTTTCTATTGTCGTTTATTGCTCCTACAGAAAAATTGTCCTAGCTCTATTACTTCCGCACTTCGATTAAAGATACATGGTGTACACTTATATTACAGCGGTTTCAAAATGCCTGCATATGCATTTACCATAAACTGTCCTGTACTTACTAATAACTCCGTAAATTGGTACTAATATTTGCTGCTTGTTAAATAAAAATGTATGCTCCACGGAACTTATCGTCCCAGATCAAATAAAGATCTATTATTTATAATGAGCTTATTTCAAGACTTTCATAGATGCTTTTATTTTTTTCGAAGCCAAGTGCGAAATCCAGTCTTAAGTGTGTATTAGTGCACCATTAATATTGTCATACTTACTGTATTTTATAAATATTCGCCATTTTGAACAAATTTATGCTCGGGCCATTTCCCACTCTCTGATTGGTTGATAATTTCAGTTCATTCTCTTTCTGATTTGCATGCTGCCATTAAAATTCATATGGACATTCATGTCTCCACTGTCGGGTAGAGGGGGACGTTATAAAGAAACTCACCCTGAGACACAATTGGTTTGTAAAGAACGTAATGGAAGGTAAAATAGAGATAAATGTCCCCAGTTGAAGACCGAGGAATAAGTTCATGAACCAAATGAAGAAAAAAGGACATAGGAAGAGATACCAGGAAGTTAGGGAACTAGCATTAGGTATGGAAGGGTGTAGGGCTTCAGTCTACCAATCTTAGGATTGCACGACCAAAGAAGGGTTTTACTTCATTCTTTCTGCACATACATACATACCAATCACACCGTTCCCTTCCGAGGTTGGCACAGTCACAAAGTTTCACTCATAAATACACATTTGTACACCTAACTCTGCTTCAATAATTTCCTCCATCTAACCTATCCTTGCAAACCTCTTTTGCCTCATTTACCCCCATACACCGTTTCATATACGCCCTCCTGTTTTTAAGACTCCTAATATTCCTCCTTCTAAGAATTTCCTCAACCACATTCAACCACGACTTTCTCGGCCTACCTCTACCTCTCGCACTATTCATTTCACTCTTATATGTCTGTTTCGTTATTCGCCTCTCATCCATTCTCTCAACATGGCCAAGCCAACGAAGCACACTCCTTTCATATATGTCCATTACTGGAGCATCTAACCCACATTCATTAATTACCCACTCATTTCTGATCCTATCCATCCTACATTTGCCACAAACACTCCTCAGATAACTCATACCCACTACATAACTCATACTTCCTACAGATGCTGATTTTAAAACATAAAATTCGAAGATGGTCTCCAGTATGACTTGGAAATTATCTCGCTCAGACTACCTGCAGTGGAGGCTGGGTGGTGCTGCATCGCTACGCATCTGCGTGCCTCTTTTCCGTGTTTCGCCGAGTGTCTCTCTTTTGCTTCTTTAAAAATAAGTATGCATGCACTGCAGCGTGTCTTCCTCGCTTTGATGGCGGATGGTGTACTGTGACTTAGGGTAGGAAGAAGATGTGCTCGCCGGCCAGCCTTATCCCTATGGAGACCCCGAGATAGTGTCCCCGCCAGCTTATCAGTTGGCGCGAGATAATGTGGTGGAAAGGCCAAGAGGGGCGGGAGGAGAGGTGTGAGGTGGGCACCATTTGCACACCTTCTCGGGGCTGCCGCAGTGGCGGGCGAGGTCGGAGGTGCGCGAGGAGGTTGAAATATTTATTCAGTAGAGAGCGCTGCTGGTCTCGTGTGTGAAACGCGAGAGTATAGGAGTACTTGGAATAGGAAGGCCACGCCTACTGAAGGTGACTCATTCATTCAGGTGGCTGGAGCGGTGAATTGTGGGCCATTGAGTGTTCATTTTTTAGTTACATTTTTAAATTAAAATTTAAATTTTAAATTAAAATTATAATGTAATATAAATGTAATGTAAGCAATACACCAGTAGGGTAATTTTTATTAGACTATTAAATGTTATGCTTGTAATATGCCACTATGTAATACAATAATGGAACCTTCTGACAAGCCTTATGGCTTAGAAGGACCAAGTTTTTTTAAATGCAAATAAAGGCATTCATATTCATTAAAAAAAATAATAAAAAAATAAGTAAAAAAAGCTAAACATTTGAGGATCCCGGAACAAAGTTCTTGGACCACATTTAAAATTTATATATGAATTCATATGATCATAAGTTCGTCTGTTTTTGTCCTGGAACGCATCATGTAGGCATAAATGGGAATGATAATCATAAACTTTTTACTTTCTCTCCTCAAATAATATTCTGAATAGAGTTTTACGGCGCAGTGTTAGAAAATTAGGCAAAATTTGATCAAAGTACGTTAAGATGTAGAATTGCTATGGAGAAATAAGCAATTTCAGCGAGGGAATTGATGAAAGGGGGGGGGTCCGAGTAGAGACGAGAAGAAAAGGCTGGTGAAAATTCTGATAAGGAGCGTGGCGCTGTATGAGTCGGAGACTCGGTCATTGCGAAGGGAGGATGGACGTAGACTAGAGGCGTTTGAGATGTGGGTGTGGAGAAGGATGGAGAGGGTGAGCTGGGTGGCGAGAAGGACGAACGAAGAGGTATTGGATATGATTGGAGAGGAGAGGAAGCAGAATAGACGGATGGAGGACGTATTGAAAGGAGAGGGAATGCTGAAGAGGGTAATGGAGGGGAGAACACTGTGGAAGTGCGGTAGAGGAAGGAAGAAGATAGGAATTCTGAATAAAATAACAAGCGTTAGACGATATGAGGAATTCTAAATGGATATGTTGGTGGGCCATCCATTGGAGTGAAAACAGTTTAGGATAAGTACTGTCCAAGAACCCACACATCAGCTGGTGGAATGAAACTTGTATGAATGGAATGTTTACGAATATCGAACTCTTTGAATTTCATGCGGGAACGGCCTATCAAAGAGACGATGAAGATTCACTTTCGAAGCTCTTTATTACACTTTCCCATACCTCAACCTCCGCAATGTGATTCATATTGTGAAGAATGGTGAAGGAAAGTGAATTTTTCTTTTCCTAAATGCTGCAGTTGCGGTTTCCAATCCCCCTCTCTCGTTCATCGAACTGACTGTGGGATAAGGATCTAAAGGCGGTTCGTTTGAAGTTCCATGCCGCGTGTCGATCGCATGTTATGGCGGGAAGTTCTTCTCGTGTTTGCGGCGTTTGATTTTCATTACTGCCTTTCAAGAAGCGAAGTCCGCGCTGCCCTTATCGGGATGATGGGATCTGCGGCCGGGAAGGGCAGAGATCGCTCGAGGGTCATCGGTCAATAGAGAGTCCCCTGTAATCAGTTCGCATTACCTTCGGAGATGGCGAATAACACCTCTGCCGGCGTGCAAAATACCGCAGAGGAAGAGGTATTCGCTCTGACCGGAACTCGAACCCGGATCCCTCGATTTCCGACCGGCTGCTTAAGGTAGTCCGAGCGAGATAGTTCCCTAGTCATAATAGAGACCATATTAGAATTCAACGTTTTCATTTCACTAGCTGTAGGACGCATGAGTTTATAATTGTACTATTAATGGTGCAGTAATAGAGTTTTGTATGACAGAAATGGGAAGTAATTAACTGAAAATATCTAAATTAGTCTTTAACTTGACTCATTTTATCGCGCGGTTCGTTTGAAACTCCTTCAAAACGGAAGTTTTTTTGTGATACCTAAGAACCTATTGCGGTGACAATATGATTAGTTTTCCAAAATGTTGAGAAAACATACAAACTACACGCTGATAGGTTTTTTTTACATCTAAATGTTAGAAATTCCTCATTTTGTAAATGATGTCTCTCTGGAGTGCATACACTTGCTATTTCCCATGTTAAAGGGCTGGTATATTTTGGCAAATATCTCCTAAAGTAAAGTGGTAAGGGATTGAATTTTTGCTGTCATTAGAAGGGTGAGATATATTTTTCTTTTAAAATGAAACCAAATTCATTGATTTCTTGGTAGAATGATATTTCGCTCAAACTACCTTAAGTCAGTTAAGTTACGGAGTCCTCTTCCCCAGAGGATTATCGTGGACTTAAAAGGAACAAGGAGTCCTAGACTGTCGAACGTACAGTCACTTCATAAAGTATCGCGACACACTATGCTAGCGGTTTGTATAGGTCGGATTTCGAAGCTGGAAGCACGTTGGCTATCCTGAGCCATATCTGTTGACTATGACCTTCTCCAGGTACAGTATGATATTTATTGAAAGTCAAGAGGGGCACAGCCACCAGAGATAGTTCAGGATAGCCAACGTATTTCGAGCTTCGACATCCGACCTATACGAACCGCTAGAGTAGTGTGTCGCGATACTTGATGAAGTGACTGTACATTGTTTTGAACAGTCCAATGCGTTTGCTTGGCGCTACAGTTCGCGAGGTGAAAGCCAAAACCTTGTACACTTTGAGCACAAACTTTGAATTATTTACTTTATTTGCCTATTCCTATCATTTATGTGACATTTAAGCCCCGCTTGTTTTTATTTGTTGGGGTTTTCATTCTCTGTACCATTAATAATGAAGAAAGAAAACTCTGTTTTATTCCACCAATTTATTTTCAGGTACTACTAGTTTGGACGCAGCGGCGTAATCTTCAGGTACCTAAAGATGACGCCGCTGCGTCGAAACTAGTATTACCTGATAATAAATTGGTGGAAATAAATAAAGTCTTCTTTTTTCATTGTTACAATGAGCCTCCACCAAGTTGAGCCTGATACCATTGAGATCTCGGTGGTATTATTCATTTCAGTTCGCCTTCTTATCTTCGTCAATGACGCTTATGAATTCATACCGATATGTTTTTGTTTTTACTTCTGCGGCGACCGCATCCAAGTTACGAGCGCTTGCTGTCCGTTTCAATTCGTTCGTACACCGCAAACGTAACTGGACCTTATATGTAACTTACTTATACGTAAATGGTACGTACTAAGGGCTGTACTTGAATTGGAACACAGCCTATGTATATTTCAAAGTTGACGTCTCTATGAAATACGACATTGCCACTTCCTTTTTTTTTACCAGGCCAAAATGTGCTCTTTTAGAGACTTTCAAAGCCAGTTTATTCGTTTGAAACTTTGCATGTGATTACCTCTGGTATTTCCTTTTTGGCATGGAATCCGTTCTGTGGGAGTACTAAAAATGCCATCGAGAGCAATACTGAAATGCCAAAGAATACTAAAAAGATTAATCAATTGTTGCCAAATGTTTTTAATCTGTGTGTCTATTTTTATAGCTTCACTCCGTGAGTGCAATGTACAAATTTCTTTAAAACATGATCTATTAAATATTTGGCTGCGACGATCGAATACATCCTATCAGTGTTTCCTTGCGCTGTCAGTGGTGCTCGACTTTACGCTACTACTCCCATGGAGTTTACACTTCAGCAGAGAGTGAATACGAATTTATGTGATGCACAGTGGTAAATTTTCGACCTCATAAAAGTGGATTCAAACAAAATCTAAGTCATTTATGCGTCACAGAATCGAATTTGATGGGCTCAGTTATTTATTTTTCTTTTTTTTTATTTAGCCCTTATGTCACATAAAACTTTCGGATTTCAAGGGCTAAAATAACGTCTGATTGTGTTTTATAATTATAAGCGGTTTATTAACAATTTAATGAAATTGTGAATGTGAACAGGGCTCACCCAGAGGTATGCAGCCAGTTAAGCGCATTATTTTCAACTTTCTCCTTATCGCCTTTCTTTCGCTCGCTCAAGTTATTCTCTCACATTATAGTACCGCAAAAAATATATGTGTGAAGGATTTCTTTTTCAATACCAGCATCATCAAATTGTTGTTGCTATAACTAATGAAAGTCCCAAGGCAGTGAAGGAGATGACAGATAAATCCATGAAACATTCAGATGTGAATTCTAATCGAATAATTCTTATTTTTATCGAAACAGCCCCGCTGGATGTGATGTAAACTATCACTGTGGTTTGTTGTGAAGCAGCATCAATTTTCGATGTCATGTCAGGTATCGATTCATCTTGTTCTTCGACTATCTTGAGATTTGTTTACTTAATCGATAGCATGAGTTAAATGGTCTCTCATTGAAAACCCAAAAATTTATTTCCGTTGAAGTTCATTGCGAGCTGAGAACGAATTAAAATCGTTTAAATGTTGTATTTAGGCTGAATTTGTTACTGTATTTGATGATGTTAATAATATCACATGCAGTGTAACTTGATTTTGTGGGAATCCTTTACTCTTATGCCACTAACATTTTTTAAACTACTGTCTGCTAAGTTAATAATATCCAAATTGATTTTAAAAACTCTATTCCGTTACATTCAGGGTGTACTCCTCCAGGTGTAAAAGGTCTCTGTGGTTAATGGTGATAGCTCCAATAATCAATGTCATATCAAGCATCGATTTATCTCAGTAATCGACGGTTTGAGGTCGAAATCACTTTGCCTCAACGGCCTCTCGTTTTCAACCGATAATTGATTGCCGTGGAGGTTCATCGCAAGTTTGGAATAATTGCAGTCATTTTGGAACCGCATTTCGGAATAAAGCATATGTTTTCCGTCCATTTAAAACCCACGCAATCGCTAAACAATCTCCTCTTTTATCTCCCGGCCACACGACGCTGACTCTTCAAACTCCTCTGAGATCAAAAACCTCCTTTTCCTGCCCCAACCTCTCTTCTAAACCGTTCGGTGTCCCTCGGTCGATGAACGACCTACGTCAACGCCGACTCCTTAAATCGGCGATGGATATCTTTCCGGAATCGGCGGGGCGTGTGCGAGACGGATGCTCCGAGGTCATCCTGTTTCTTTTTTTTGCGCGAAATGACGAAATAAAAGGAAGAAGAAGAAGATGATGACGGTGTATCGTACGCTCGGAGCCTTCGATTACCTTCGTGAGAAAGGCGTGGGTGACTTCAACGGGAACGGGAAAAGAATCGATTCTCCTTGTGTGATCTTGGTTTGGAAAAGTGGTAGTGGAGTGATACCATACAAGATATCGATGCATCGACTCTATCATTTATCGTCTCAAATCTTTCGCTCCCCATTAATGCAGCTTCTAGAAGAAAAATTGAGTGATGTGCTCAGAATGCGAGTATTTTGTCGAACCTATGCATTCGAGATCAGATCGAGCTCTTTATTTATTTATTTTTTTTATTTATTTAAAGTAATAAAACCACATACAGCTATGTCGCCATTTTACAGTGGCCATGTAACAATGCACACACTTAAAGACATATACAAGCAAAACTTAACAAATGGTTACAAGCAGAAATTATGGAAATATATTTAAAAAAAGAAAATTGGGGGAATAACTACTTAGGTGAAAGATACAAAAGAGAAAGGCTTATAAAGGATTTAGATGAAAGTGCAAAAGGATCGATGTGGGAAGGGAGGGAATTCAATAGAGAGGAGAGGCGGAAGAAAAGAGAACGTTTAGTGATCGAAAGTCTAGGAATGGGAAGCATGTGGAGTAAAGGGTGAGAACGGGTGGGGCGGGATGGAACTTTGAAATTGACAAAAGAGAGCAATTCAGGGAGCATTCAAGAGAGCTTTCGAATTATATTCGTATCTTGCTCCAAACCTCAGCAAATTCTATCTTTCTAAATCTTGCTTGGAAATAGTGATCTTATGCAAAGACTTGGTTTTCATTGAAAAACTGTTGTTAATTTTATTTATAATTGAATACGATACGCAATATGATCGAGGGTCACATGCCAATTAGTCGATTAACCCTCTACCACGCATCAATTTTACAGCTTGACAAGGGAAATATCTGTCATTCGTAACTTTTAGTTCCTGATTCTCCCACGAGTGGGGTTACATGTGAAATGGCTGCACATGGTGGCCAAAAAATTAGGTGTATAGAAGATTAGAGCTTAAGTTTGCGCGGCGCATGCGCAAACGGCCGTCATTTTCCCGTTGTATCATTTTCTAAGCCGACGTCCGCGCCCAGGACCATTATATTGCTATTTTGTCAACCCGATGGCCTTAAAATATTTGTTTCTTATTCGAGACGAAGTGTTGTTCTGCAGGAGAGAATACTCCCTATTCGGAGCATCTTGCCAAGCACTGCTTTTTTTCACATCAGTGAAGTCATTCCTTTTTCACCTAATCGTGACTATTTCTCCAACTCCCAATGGCCTTGTGCCAAAAATACGAGGTCATGTATTCTCAGGAATCTTGTCTCAAAGCTGTTCAGCAAATTTACAGTGTAGTCTTTTCGTGGGAGTGTGGGATTTATTATGTTCAAATGCGAATGAACGATGACTGTTCATTAAATGGCCTAAGATCTCTGTTAACTTAAATACTTTTGCGTAAATCGCTGGGCATTGGCGCAGCCTCTCGACTCTTTTAAGCGTTTCGTTCTTTCCAGGTGTTCAATGTATCGTTGCTGTCCATCGACGTTCGAATAGAATATGTCGATCAATTCGAATCGATATCTGAGTCGATTCTGAGGTGTATCAACCGCCCACTTGAATACTTTTGCGCGAATCGCTGGTCATTGGAGCAACCTCTCGACTGCAACCACCCCGCTGTGATGACTGCGACTGCCCTCTCAGCGTTCGGCATATCCAGACGGAGTGTGAAAAATACCGTTGCTTGCGTAGCAGGCTGCAGTTAGCGGGAGACATAAAGTCGATCCTAGGCGATGATTCAGTTGTTCTCAACCGCGTGTTATCATTTTTAAATGAAACTGGCCTTTTTAACAGTATTTTAAGGATGTAAAATTTATTTTAATTTGGACTAAGAGTACATATTAACAATTTTATTTCAATACCAATGTATGTAACATATATATTTCTTTTATAAACATGACGTGTAGTGGTGCAAAATGACCATGCTGTCGACGCACCCTATAACCTTAATACTACTGCTACGACTGTTTTAAGCGTATCGTTCTTTCCAGGTGTTCAATGTATCGTTGCTGTCCAACAGCGTTCGAATTGAATATGCCGATCAATTCGTATCGATATCTGAGTCGATTCTTACGCGTATTAACCGCCCACCCCTCAGGGGAAAGTCGTGAACGCGGCCGTCGTGCATGACCGATGGGATCCCACCCCAGATTCTCTCCTCTCCTGTTGCTCCGAACCTGCCGCCCACGATCCCATCGTCTCGAGTCAAAATCAATTAGCCAGTCGTCGTCCGCATTCGACCGCGTTGCCGTGAAGGAGGAGAAGTAGGGAGGGAGAGAGAGAAGAAGTGTAACCTCCACGGTACGTTGCTATTCGCGCCTTTTGATCTTTCCTCCGAAGAGAGAGACGATGATCGGGGTATCATAAACCCTACAGTGGTCGCGCTTGAAATAAACTGCGTTAGTCATCGCGAGGATTACATATATGTACTTCAATTTACAATAAGAACATGGCTGTGATTAGCTTAGTAAGAATAATATAAGCTTTCAATGTGACAATATACCTATTATTTTTGTAATCTTTGAGGATAAAGTAGAAATATCTTCTAAATTAGCTTAAAAACTTCTGCTAATTCTTAGGAAACAAGGCACATTTGACTCAAAATGAGGTCGCAAATCACGTGGAAGCATTATTCTAATCATTGGTTTTTTAATATGTACACCTACATTATTTAATATATTTCATAAAGATATTAATAGCAAAAAGAAATAAATTGACAAAAATACTCTCGTAGTCAAGAAAGGTCTGACTTTTTCCCGGCGAATAGATTTGGTAAAATTCTCTGAGGCTTTACGCCTGTTTAAGTAAGATGATGATGCCGACGTTTCGGGAAACGACTCGTCACCCATCCTCAAAGCAAGAGTGTCCTTTCTTCTTGCCTTGAGGATGGGTGACGAGTCGTGGCCCGAAACGTCGGCAACATCATCATCATATTTAAACCGGTGTGAAGCCCGAGAGAATTTTACCAACTCTCGAAGATGGTTGCGTGGATTACAATAGTAATCTCCGGACTTAACCGGGCTCCCCAGACAACATTAAACGCAACTCACGCTGCCCCCTGCCTGCTGCTGAGCGCCCTATTACGCTAGCTATTTCACTATAGTGATGTGAAAACCCTTTCAATTTTGGAAACTCGTTCACTCTGGACCGGTCCTTTTTGGGACCCGTTCTTTTCCACTCGTTCTCCGTTCTTTTTTATTGGTGGTCATGTATTTTTATTTTTTATATGTTCTCGGTCCTTAAACCATGTAAAATAACTTGAAATACTTGATATACCGTATTGGCGTTTAAGAATGTTTAATGATATAATATATGCAAGTAATTTTACCAACTCTTAACTTGGTTTCATGAAAAGGTTTCAATCATATGAAGAAAAAAGGCACTATTAATTAGGTCGCTAGCATCAGCAGATGAATTTTTGAGGTGTTATAAAGACCATCCTATCTCTTAAAGATAGGAGCGTAGGAGCGAAAGTAATGACAAACCGAAGGACCGAAAGGAACGGTCGCTCCACAGAAGTCGGTCCTCGGTACCCTCGTGGAATCTATGGACCCGTTCGTACGCGAACGACCCAGCTCGGTTCCACTGTAAGTAATTGGAGTGTCAAAATACTCGCACCGGTGGCTTTTCACGAATTATCAATTTTACAGCAGTGGATGACCAATGTAATAAGCGCGACTGCTGCAGGGTAAAGGAATTTTTCTTTGTAAAAAAAAGACTTGCATATCATTTTTTTCATATTCTATCTAGATGAAGAAATGCTTTTCCTCTCTGTTTGATGATCAACAAAATATAACCTTTCCGCGCTGTTTTTCCATCTAAATGAGGAAATTACATGGGAGCATTGGAGAAACACAGGGAAAGATAAGTGTTTTTCCACCGAATAACATCCGAGTAATACCATTTTCGCGGAAAATTGATTATAAAGGGGAAACAATCTCGAGAAATTGGATAAAATTGATTTTTAGGGATCATGTCATTTTAATGCCTCGACTTATCGGCCGATTGCTGATATATATTTGAAGTCAATATTCGGTTATGCCGTTGAAATGAAGCTGCGATCACTTCCTTTTGGTGGAGAAAAAGTTCTCATTTATTTGAAGAAAAACGCATAAAATATGATGCATTACATATTCGCATGCTAATCTACAAAAAGTCTGGCCTATGAAGGAACGTACTAACAAAAATTAAAAGCTACTGAAATGATTTTTTGGAGACGGGTTGCGTGATGATCATGGATAGAAAGAGTTACAAATGAAAGAATACGACGGATAATGAAAGTTGAGCTTTATATAACGGAGGACATCATTACCAAGCAGTTAATCTGGTACGGGCATGTAAAGAGAATGAACGAGCAGTGAGTTGACCCTTGGTGTCTCCTATTCGAACCAAATTTTTGAGTGGGATCCATATTGGCGTTAAATGAAAAAGTGTTGAAGCGTTTTTGGAAAAAAATTTTGTTGGCAGATCTAGAGACGATCAAAGTTTCGACTATTTTGCGCTTAGACCTTTTTTCTGTTTCCTATATCTCCTAAACGAAAATAGCTAGAGAAACGGTTGACATCTTATTTTGTTTGTAAAAGAATGCACAGCAACAGTGTGTTATCAGTTTTGTAAATGAACTATAGTTTATTGAAATTATTTAAATTTTAAATGTTTAAATTTTAATAACAAAAAGACAGCCGGTTTTATTTTTCACTTTTTTTCTAGTTTGACATTTTAGTCTTTTGTCTTACCTCATAAACAAGTCTTTTTGAAGTGCGTACTTGTATTTCCCATGAAAAATGTTCGTTATTTTCTTTTGGTCAATATTTCAAAAGGTAGTGCGATAAGTGGCAGTTATTTCGGTATCTTTGAAGTCGTGAAATATTTTTCTTTATATCGTGGCCGTATTACATTTTATGCGAAAAGATATGTCGCTGTAACCACCTTAAATAAATTTAAACTTTCACAGCGGTATATTAGCGAAATCACCCTACCGGTTTCTTCATGTTATTTCATGTCTCTGTGTCATTTTCAATGCAATCAATGCTATTAATACTATTGATAATGACGCGGAAGTGTTGAAACCGGCTAAGGGTTGTTATTGTTAACAATAAACCAATGTGGAAATTTCGCAGTTTATGTGATTTCGCAATGCCATTTGTGCCCTTTAAATATATATATATATACATTCGAAATACGATATCGCATGTATTTCGATGAAAATCTAAAATATTCTTCCTTTTAGGAGAATTTTCTCGTAGGTGTCCTTTAACCGTATATTAAGGTGTCATAATAATTTTCGTAATATTTATATTCAAAATTTATCAAACATTAGCCTTTTGCACCTTGGCTAATTTGCGGTGAAAATTGAATTAATGTCAATCGGAAATATTCTTTTTTTCACGTAGAAACTATTCTGTACCCAACATTTCTTATAAATGCTCCTTCTTTTGACCGCATCACTCGACTAGTTATTTCTTTCATTAGACAATATTGTGTGGTATGAGTACTTCTGGCGATCTGAGAACAATTCATTTTCTCGCGTACTTTTTTTCTGGTCTCACGAAGGGGAAATTTCTCTGATTGCTCCGCAAAGAATTTTATAAACGTATTCTATTCACTTTTATGTATTTCTTTTTTTACTGCCGGACGAACGATCCTCGCCATTAAGCACACGATTATCTGACGTTCTTTGCTAAAAAAATATTAGCTCCACCCTTGTCACATTCCAGGCGATATAAAAGTTATTCTCAAGGTTCCATCGTCTCTAAAAATATGACAGCGTACCCTTCGGACGTTTGAAGGTAACGTCTTCATTCGGAACACACATTTATAAGCTTCTTCATCGCATTATGTCGTGACGGAATTCAAAGGAAGGTGATATTTCCCTTCGGCCGCTAGTCGAAATATTCACGCGACGTCTCGAGATGTTGTTCTTCGTGATTCTACGATTTCTCTTTTTTTTCCCTCTCCTCGTCGTCGTTCTCCTTTCATCTCCTTCTTCTTTGTGGCCGAATTCTTTTATCTCATACCCTCCTCCTTTCTGACGGTCAAGGCACGAGATTAGGGGGTGGACGGGCCATTTGAACCAAATTAAGCCGCCGCTTGTCCACCTGAACCGTGGTTCATCGCCACGCCCTCTTTCTTCCCATTTCCATTCCCTATCGACCCCTATCGTTTCATGAATTTCCGTGTCAACCATAGATTAAAGAAGGGAAAATATGGAATCATGCCTTGCGATAGCTCCGGTGAATATTGTAGGCATTAAAATGCGATCTCGGCAATATTGTTCTGTCAATGCGCCGAAAACCTACGGAGTTAGCATCGTAGTTACGTCAGTGTTCAGTATTTCATTCGGAAAAACTGTAGATAAAAAATCACAAAAGTCACTGCATTGTTCATAAAATTTACGGACAAATCGCGGCCGATATTCTCGTCTGGTGGGTCATTTTTCCCGAAAAAAATGTCCTTTCGTGCTTAAAGACGCCATCTAGCCTTTATGATCCCGTTAAATTTCGTACCTTTTGAAGTCAAAGGGGCCCTGATAAAATTATTGATATTTTCAGATGATCGAACGTTGGTGTGTCAGTCAGCTAAGGGCCACAGTAAAACGTGAGTGCGTAATAGTCGCCTTGGGATAGGTATGGGATGAAGATGAATCATAAGTAGGCGAAAGTGATGAGATTCTATAGAAGTAAGAAGGCGAAGCTCAATATACGGATGGGGGGGCACGAAATTGATTAAGTTTAGCAGTATACCTATCTGGATTGTATTTTGGAGGAGGCTGGGTTTAGCGGTAGGGACGCAGATGTGAAATTGCCCTGGCCATATAAGAATTTTTTAAAATCATGAATTGATGAGTCGGGTTCTGAGAAGTGCCGTAGTGAAAAGGCTGGTGAAAACTCTTATATCGAGCGTTCCGCTGTATGGGTCGGGACTTGATCAGTCAGAAGGCAGGATGTACGTAGACTTGACACGATAGAGTATTTAGGTTTGAAGATGAATGGAAAAGGTGAGCTGGGTGGCGAAAAGGACGGACATTGAGGCTTTGAAAATTGTTGGAGAGGAGAGGGAGGTGGTGGTGGAGGTTCGAATAACGCCGATGAGACGGATGGTGGACGTTTTGAAAGGAGAGGGAAAGTTGAAGAGGGAACTAGAAGGGAAACACTGGGGGTGTGGAAGAGGAAGGAAGGAATATGCTAGGAATCCTGGACGAAATAAAAACTGGCTAACGATATCAGGAATTTTTGTGGGACTGTTGGCGGGTCATCTATAAAAAGGAAAACGGAATGTTGTGCCCGAATTAGGTCCTATCGTAACAGATAAGAACTCTAAAAATCTACCATTCAGCTGCGAGAATTTCAAATAAATAGGTAGAAGATAATCTGAGGGTAGGCCAAATGCTGATTATTGGGGTGTCTGAAAAGTTTTCGCGGGAAAAGTAGGACTAAATGGCGGAAAAGTAAAGTTTAGAATGAGTGTGTGGTGAAAAAGATGTAAGTTTGATGTTCCATAAATACATGAAATGAGTGTGCATTGCTGGTTTGGTTGTGTCGAGAGAATGGGAGAGTCGAATTACGAACCAGATACATGATAGTAAAGTGAATGCTGTGAGAGGAAGAGGTGGACCGCGAAAGTCAATGTGGTATGTGAGACTCCAAAGAGAATGAATATTGGGAGTCTAAAGAAAAGGAGAGCGGGTATGAAGCAATGCATGAGTTTTAAAGAGGCGAGAATAGTTTGCTAATGTTTGACATCATGGAGAAAATTATTAAGGCAGTGCGAGCGAGATAGTTCCCTAATCATAATAGAGACCATATTCGATATATACGTATTAATTTCACCAACTGTAGGACACATCAATTAAATATTGCATTAATAATGGTGCAATAATATAGTTTTATATGACAGAAATTGTAAGTAATCAAATGAAAATATCTAAATAAGTCTTTAACTTGACTCATATTTTTCACGCGGTACGTTTGAAACTCCATTAAAACGGAAGGTTTATTTTGATCCCGACGAATAAACTGCGGTGACAATATGATAAATTTTCAAAAATAGCTGAGAAAACGTACAAACTACCGCTGTTATTTTTTTTACGACATCTAAGTGTTAGAAATCTCTCATTTTGTAAATAATGTCTCTCTGGAGTGCATATACGTACCATTTCCAATGTAAAAGGACTGGTATTTTCTGGCAAATTTCTCGGAAAGAAATGTGGTAAGGGGTTAAATTTTTGAAGTCAATGGAAGGGTGAATAATTTTTCTTTAAAATGAGACCAAATTCATTTATTTCTAGGTAAAATGATATTTCGCTCAAGCTACCTTAAAAGTGAGCAAGTTTTGTGGGGTTAACGGCAATGGATAAATTCTTTGACTTTTCCTACCCTTAAAGAGTATTGCGTTGTGGGTATATTTGTATCCATTGGTTCATTTATTAAATGAGTCGACGACCATTGAGGTAGATGGAGAACACTTGCTTGCTATGCTGGCCAATTGTAGAAGTTGAAGGCAGTCCGCCATTATCGTTGACCCTCATTTTCCCATAGCGCTTGCGGACGAACGCATTAATTTTGCAATTTGACAATTTTTTCCATCGATAACTTACTAGAAATTAGGGTGCACATACTTCTTTGATTTGTATTCTACTTAAACATTTTGTTTATTTATTTAAATTAAAAATAATCCGCAATCCCGCTGAAAACTATTGTAAAATCGAGTGGAATCCATAGCTCTAAGCAGACAATGTATGTTTGACGAGTTTCTTGCCTTATATTTCAAACAGATGTTTGTTATTCCATCTATCGTGCAGTCCAAAGAAAAATAATTAGAGCGCAGGGTTAAGCAATATGGTCGTTATTTCGGTTGTAAGGCTTCAGTGTGATGACGTAGTGCCCTCTCCATACACCTAAATGACGACGACCGTCTAATGAGGCAATTTAAGCATGAGATGAGCATGTTGGCAAGATTGGAAATTATTGGAGAGTGAAGGAAGTTGGAGATAAAACTAGGCGCCGGCCCAGCTGGAATCGAATTAGCACATCATTCAAGTATTGCAGTTACCTTTTAATAGCAAAAGTAGATTGGCGCCTATATTTAATAGCCATATAATTCCTTGGGAGAATACGTTTTTTTCAACCAGTTTTACTGGAAGATTATATTTGTAAATAATAGAAAAAATGCGTAGGAGGAGATACCGGGAGGCAAGGGAACTAAAATTAGATAGGGAAGGGTGGATGGCTGCAGTCGACCATCTTAGGATTGAACGACAAATGGAAAAAAAGGAAAAAAATAATACTTTTTTCAGTATGTTTCACCCATTCCCTCTTTTATCTCGTTGCCATTTCAAGTTCAGCTTGTGAAAAAAATCAGCGTGCAAAGGTATTATTGTTTTCATTACACAAGCGGTACGTTATTCTGTTAGGTAGCCAGAGTTGGAGAATAATGAAGTGTGAGTAATGTTACGGTGGAACCACATTAGGAGACTGTTATTGCAGGCCATTATTTTATTTTGACGAAAAAGATTTGAAGTGACCCCACAGTTAAGTGAATTAGGGTGGCGCCTATCCGTTTAAGGCTACCCAGTCAATTGTTAGAACACCAATTGATGTTGAGATCCACTCATCTTTTCCATCCTTGCCTTTCCTACGCTATTTTCCTCCCTCGTATTTATCCCACCGCTGCCCTTCCGAAATGGTCATGACCACATCTCATGCCTCCTCCAAGTCGTCTCGGGGCGAGGTCAGACTCGTATCTCCTCCCGATTCTCTTCCCACTTTCTTTTCCTATCTTTTTTTCTTGATTCACATCCCGTGGTAGTTGTGGCGAAACGATCGCCCGTTTCTCCAACCGCCTCCACTTCTCTCGGGCCATCTTAGACTTTCGAGTTCTGGACGCCCACCGTGACCACGCCCCCTCCCTCTCCTCATGGTCCATTGTTGTGGCCCTGTTGCTCGTCTCGAGGGGGCCGGCCCTTTCTCCCCACCCAGATGACGGCGAAGACACGGTAATTCACGACTTTTTCGGCGTCCTTGAGAGCAGCCACCATCGTAGCCAGTGGCCATATCTCTATCTTTTTTTCGTTTTTACGGGTGCCCTTCTTCCCACCCATCCCTTTCCTTTCCACGCTCTCTGGCTTTTCTTCCGGCGAGTGTCTTCAAAAATGACCCTCCTTGTCTTTCTTCCCTTCTCCCGGCTCCCATCTGTATCTCAGCTGAGAGGATGCTGCCCCCCCCCCCAATGCCCGTCAGGGCGGCAGCCTCTACTTCTTCTTCTTCTTCTTCTTGGGTGTTCCGCTTCGCATAAGTCCTGAAGGACGCTCAGGGTTACAGATCCTTTTCTTCCCTCGCCCACCCCTCTCTCTTAACCCTCTTCGTCTCCATACCGTCCCTCATTTCCAACGCCAACCCCACCCGAAGCTTGGAAGAGCGGGGGCCGAGTAAGCGGTTGTGTTTTTTTTTAAAAAGAAAACATTTAATAAGCGAAGATGACTTTTGCGACAGGGTCCGCCGCGTATACCCCTTTCCGTTTTTTGCGCGCCCTTGTCCTTCATTCAGGCGCTCGACCTTGACGAAAAAAATATTTTGCTCATCCTCCCGCTCTGTGATCAAAACAGGAGATGAAGTTTTCTTGGCGAGAAAAGTCAAGGTCCTTTATACTGCTGTTATTTCATTAATCAGTTGCCCTTGCAGTTGTGGATTGCACTCATCCCTGATTACTCCCTGCTGCCCAAAAAAATATGTTCCTCGCTCATTCCATTTTCTTCCCATTATATTATTGCTGACGAATAATTCAGTTGAAAAAATGCCTTAACCCCATTTTCCCTTACTTTAAAAGTGCCTCCCATTTTAATTTCTGGCCCTAAACTTGAACCGAGCATCCACTGATAATAGAGCCTACTATTCTTGCAATTAATTGTCAACATCTTTCAGTCGTGGAGTTTTCCTCATGATAATTGCATGGTGCATCTGATAATGTGATTTTTTCCCTCTTTCGTGGCTTTTTCGTTTCTTATTTTCACTTAAGCTTTTATTCGCTCCATAATCCACTGTTTTCTTAATGTCATATTTTATGAGCGCAAGAATATAGGATATTGTTTCTTTTTTGAAATATTCTTGATGTCATTTTTTCTCCATTTCCCTGAAAGATCTATTGGATATCTTCTGCTTCAAGCGAATCAACCAACTCACTCCCCCTGATATAATCAGTCGCTCAGTGGAGAGGCTCGTATCTTACTTAAGGGTACTAGGTATTTTCTTTAGTTTGAAGTATATTGGAGATTAACTTTGTCTCGAAGTCTAGAAGTTGTTCATCAATTGAGTAGTGCTACTAAAATTTGATTTAGACGTTAAAAAAAGATGCAACTGTCCCACTTAAATTGAGAATGCATAAATTATTCATGAGCGAAAAATTCCAAATCGGTATTGGATGTGTTGTTCTACATATGGTCTATGGATCCGTGAAGGTTATTACATTTTGTATCTGTGGTATTTGCAGAGAACCCTCATAGATCACCCGAGGTGGACGTCCCGCTGGGCCATACCTCTTTGTTTTCGTTCCGAAGTTGGGTTTAGTACTATTATCGGAATCGGAAGGTATGCCACCTTGGGCCAAGCAGTCAGTTGAGATCCCAAAGAGTGGACCAGTGGGTTTCACAGATGAGTTACGACCGGCGACTATTGACCACGCCGACCAGCTCGGTGGGTGGCCACCTGATTTGTGTGGACTACCTCCCTTATTCATTCCAGGGAAACATATCATTTTGGACACTGTAGACTATTTAATCTCAATAAATGCACGTAATGAGCGGGCGGATCGGTTCCTGGAGCCAGCTCAATGAAAGTTATATCTCTTGCATAAAAAAATCTTCACCCAAAGACGCTAGCCGAGGTTGAATGGCCGGTAACGCACCGGCCTGAGTCCTAAAGGGTCGTGGGTTTCTAATCTTTCCATAAGCCTCGATATTATGATTGTCGCAAGAGAAAAGTCTCAGTTAAAGCGGTGGGAAGTAACTACATAGGTTAAAAAAGCATTAAATTGAGATCATTTGCCTACAGATGATATGGGGATAGAGTAGTTGGGATGTTTTCTACCACGTTTATGTGATAAACTTGTTGCGCTTTCTGTTTTTTTTTTACTATTCAAGCACTTTCATGAGATCGTTTGGCTTTTCCTTTAGTTTTAGTTAAGGGTAATTTTTGTCTTTGTGTCAAAAGTGTCAGCCAACATTTTATAGGATCCAAATCAGCCTCTACTACTTCGATACAGCTACCATAGAAAATTTGTTGAAGCTCTTTACACTGCCAACGGCTCAACTCGTTAAATTTACAATGCAAAAGTTTCGTAAAGAGAGATACATTCCGATGGTGGTAAGCGCCAACTTAACATTTAAACCCGCAAGCAGGCGAAGACACCCCCACCGCCGCGCCGGGGCCGAAATAAATGTCTTAAAATTGTTCCAAACATCTTTGTCATTTCGCTCGTCTACATCCAAACCTCCGGGATTGACCGAATGACCTTGTCATTTCTGGGGTTCCAGCCCTTCAACTTTGGTGTAGTATATGATCGCATTTCGCAGTTAGCAGTTAGAATAAATGTAAACCGTTAAAACGTCGTATATTCCAAAAATAAATATTCCCCAATAACCTTAAAATTATTGGACTGAAAACACACCTTTGGGTCCTGCCGTGCTTTCCATTAATTTAGCTCCAATCCCTCAGCAAATCCCTATTTTTTTCTTATTTAGCGACCCTCTCACAGCCGGTAAAATAAAATCTTGAGCGATATCAAATAAAAATAGAGGCATGGATAAATCTATCAACAAGAGAAACAGGAATTATTGAAAAAGTTTTTGAATAAAACGATACAGAAATATTACTATTTAAAAAATCTCTCTCAAGAAATCTCTTGAGAGAAGCAACGTACTCACTGCAAAAAAATGCTGCTGAACTTTCAGCTCGCCGCATATTTCTCTAAAGCTTGCATGAGTCTGCGCTCACATTTTCCGTATCAGGAGAGCCAATGACTTCTCAGAGGCGTCTATAAAGTCCCCCTAGAGATGTTTATGTCCGTGAGGTCGAGTTACGGACAGAGGCGAGCGTGCACATTTGACGGACGTCTCATCAGAGGCGATCTGCAAAGGTCGTTGGCAGATGGATAACCTCTCCCTAATTCCCGTTTCGAATAGCTTCCCACATCGTTCTCCAACTCGCGTTGAATCGAACATTTTCTCTCCAGGCGAGGACTCTTCATTTACTGGGTGCTAGCTTTTGACCCTGGGAGGTGATCGCGCGATAACGCGTTTATAGCCTTGCTCTAATCCTTCATTCATCTCTTTTCTTCCGCAGGACTGGCTTCTATGAAGGATTTGTCGGGTGCTCTTGGGAGTCGAGAATAACCCATCTTCATTGCTCATAGGAACGCCACTTCTCGGTAAGTGTGATGAAGCGGCTCCAAAACTGGGGTTAAAGGCAGGGTCGGGGACACTCAATATTATCTTCTCGTAGGATCGCTTGAGCGATCCCTTTGCTGTAAGTTGAGAACCTATCGCTAGCTCTATCCGCATTCATATGTGGCGGCCCCCTTCTACATGAGTGCGGTGTAAATTATTTTCAATCATTTGTAGTAGCCCTGAGCGCCCTTGCCTGAGCGGTCAGTCATTGCTAGATTAACACTGGCATATCAGTCGCGTGATTTTTCTCACGCCGATGTCTGTACGTGATCATGACTTAACGCTGCATCAGGCAGGTTAACTTCGGAACTGCAGGAAAAAGCTTCACTTGAAAGTTCATAAATATTTTTCACCATCAGAGCTGTCAGTAATATTACTTTAGCTGATTACACTAATGTATAAATTAAAACGCCATAGCTCTAAAAAAATCTCCCTCTCCAACTCCTTGTCCCCTTTCCTAATTTTTTGCCTCTGTTATGTATTCAACCTCTTGAAGTCAGGGTTCTTGTTAAACAATGGTAGATGAAAAAGAGTATCTACAGAGTGATATTTTAGCATATTGAGATGCCACCAGTAGATTGCTCATGCTCTCTATAAAGGTGAGATAATTTAAAATTTGTTAGAAAAGTCCACATTTCACCATTGTGTATCATTTTCGTCGAAATGATGTATGTAAGACTTAGGGTACCGATTGCCAGTTAATTAGACTTATCATCTGTCTGAAAATTGATAGTGTTATTCTCATGTACGGAAGTGCTGGTTTCATATCAGTGTAGCCATTTGATATCTGAAGCAACTTTTCCAAAATATTGGAATCAATTATTTGAAAGCGCATGAGGAACTTAAAATTTTATGCATTGCTTCCGGAATTTGAAACTACTGTCAATTTTTATGAAGTCCCCCCTTGTGAATCGGCAATATTTATCGCGAAATTAAGAAATTTTTCGGAGTATGAATATACTGGCCATGATTCAGTACCAGAAAGGCCTTTTCCGACTTTTTCCGTCTTAGAATAAAATGGTTTTTTTTTAGAAAAAATTGGAATGAAATCTCATAAAATTTGAAACCGTGAAATTTTCAGCGATATAACTTTCGACATTGCTATGTAATTTACTTTCGACCTTGGGTTTCAATGTTGCTATATCATCTTCAGATGATGAAGAAGGTGAAGCTGATGTGTCAACATTGGAACCCGAGGTAGAAAGTAAATTAATATAGTTAAAAATTGCGCGTTTTATTATTTCTTGATGCTTTATCTCTCAATTTTGTGAGGGCCTTCGAATTTGTCTTCAGTTCGCGAATTCGGTATGCAAAAGTTTTGTTCATTTGATTTCTCATCCTTGATGTGAGACATCTCCGTTTACGCCTTGTCAAGTCGTGAATTTCTCCTCATCTCCTCATGTGAAATTTATGTGTATTTTTTTTGCGCTCAAACGTGGAATGAAAGGACCTTGCTCGGGGTCGCTCCCCCTTTCCATCCATCAAGACCTTACGATCGGCTGCTAATAGCGGAACTTATCCCCGCGGTCATGGGCATTTCAATTTCGATGCCCTCCACCTCCGCACAAGCACTTACTTTGTGGACGGTGAAGGACTCGAACCACTCCATTTCACGCCACACGCGAATTGCGAAGATTTTTAATTACGATTTGGACTGGAATGCTTCGGGATTATGACAGCTATTTTTAGTTCGGTCTGTTATTTTTACTGACGTGGATGCGTCGTTGAAATCAGTCCGACGATACGGTACCATTATCATGCTATGGTAGCAGCATTATGGTACCATACAAATTATAAAAAAATACATATTATAAAAAATTAAAATCCAATCGTGTTTAAAGCTTATTAATGACCCCTGTTAGTGATTTTGTTTCTTCACGTGAAGGCATCTCTACTTAACATCATAGTTGCCATTCCTGCAAGATGGTATTAGCCAAAGGAACAAACTTAAAACGAAAAACAATGTAAGCACGGTAGCAGCATTATGGTACCAATTCCTCCATCATCTTCACCTTCTTTATCATCTGAAGATGATGTGTCAACATTGAAACCCAAGGTCGAAAGCATATTATATGGCGAGGTCGAAAGTTATGTTGTCAAAAATTGCACGGTTTTGAATTGTACAAGATTTTATCCAAATTTTTGTACAAATAAAGCATTCTATTCTACGATGGAGAACGTACATTGCATTCTTTTTCGTTTCAAGTTTGTTCCTTTGGCCTATACCATCTTGCAGGAATGGCAACTATGATGTTAAGTAGAGACGACTTCATATGAAGAAACGAAACCACTAACAGGGGTCATTAATAAGCTTTAAGCATGATTGGAATATTATTTTTTATAATATGTATTTGGCTCTCTATCTTTCTATGCATAAGTTATGATGCTGTTTTTAAAGGTGCAAAGTCAAACCGGAATGGTTTAAATGCGTGAGATATCGATGTCTCAGTTGGTTATCTGAAGTGGCCAGTGGTCTGTAACTTCATATGTTTTGCATTTATTTTTTTCTGGTGTCTACAACTTGTATTCCGCCTGTTTGGAAACATTTGCTTTGGATACATTTGTCTATTCACTTTTTAAATAGCTTGTGTAGTGTTTGTTTAGCGCTATGCCAATCTCCATGACACATGATTGTTCAGTTGTTATCTCTTTCTGTCGTCAGGGGAACATATAAGCTATAGTATTTCTTTTTTTCGATGGCATGCCATTTTCCCCTCTCTCATCTTCCACTAAACATTCATCTTTCATCCGCTATTGGCGACTTCCATCTGTCGTCCCAGCCGATAGCACTTATCTGATTTGAAATGTTTTTCATGTAAGGCTTCCTCGCTGTCATATATCCGCCATTCTTCCTCCCACTGTGTCCCCGTCTCACCTCTCCGCCTTATTCGTTTCTTTTGAAGGCCCGTTAATAAACTAGTCGGGATGCGTTCCAGTTTTTCCCTTTCCGTGTGCGGTTGGGCGTCATTATCACAATTGATCCCGTGCGTCATTCGCCACCTGTTGAGTTGTGAATATGCGCTCCGCGTTTCTCTTGTATTTGTTCTGTCGTGTGAGATAGTATCTATCGTTGCATCTCAGAGTCACTCCGAATTCCCTTTCCTGATTACGGCGAAATTTTCTTTCTTTCAAAATGAAACGTTAAGGGAAGTCGTGTTCCAATTATTAAGTATTTGGCTCTTTACCTCTCCATTCGTTATTGTCAGATTTTTTTGCGTGCTTCTTCGAGAAAGGGTAACTAGTGTCTGATATGGTAATCGTATGGTGGGAATCTAACTTTGTGAAGTGTTTCCATAATTAAGGTATTCTGAGCGAGATGTAGCTGCTCATTGAGGTAGTCCGAGCGAGATAGTTCCCTAGTCGTAATTGAGACCAATCTGAGGAGTATTTGAGGCAAAATTAGGATGGATAGGGTCAGGAATGAGTGTGTAATGAATGATTGTGGGTTAAATGCTCCAGTAATGGACGTGTATGAAAGGAGTGTGCTTCGTTGGTTTGGTCATGTGGAGAGAATGGACGAGAGTCGAATAACGAAACAGATATATGAGAGTAGAATGAATGGTGTGAGAGGTAGAGGTAGGCCGAGAAAGCTGTGGTTGAATGTGGTTGAGGAAATTCTTAGGAGGAGGAATATTAGGAAAACAGGAGGGCATGTATGAAGCAGTATATGGGGGTAAATGAGGCAAAAGAGGTTTGCCAGGATAGGTGAGTATGGAGGAAATTATTGAAGCAGAGTTAGGTATACAATTATGTATTAATGAGTGAAACATTTTGACTGTGCCTACCCCGGAAGGGAACGGCGTGACGGGTATGTATGTATGTATTCGAATTATACGTTTTGATTTCACCAGCTTTAGGACACGTCATTAATTATTGCATTATTAATGGTGCAGTAATATAGTTTTATATGACAAATATGGTAAGTAATTAAATGAAAATATCTAATTAAGTCTTTAACTTGATTCATTTTTTCCGCGCTATGCGTTTGAAACTCCTTCAAAACGGAAGGTTTTTTGTGATACACAAGAATCTATTGCGGTGACAATATGATTAATTTTCAAAAATAGTTGAGGAAACATACAAACTACACGCTGTTGATTTTTTGAAGAGATCTAAGTGTAGGAAATGCCTCATTTTTTATATAATGTCTCTCTGGAATGCATACACGTACCATTTCCCATATAAATGGGCTGGTATATTTAGGCAAATATCTCGGAAAGTAATGTGGTAAGAGGTTGAACTTTTGGTGTCATTAGAACGGTGAGATATTTTTCTTTAAAATGAGACCAAATTCATTGATTTCTAGATAAAACGATATTTCGCTCAAACTACCTTAACTGCGATGGATTGGGCCTCATTATGATGAATTGTATTTCATCTTCTCAATGGTACGAAAGTATCAGCCAGTTAATCAACTTCTTTTCGATATCAGTGCCAAAAAAGTGCTGATTTTATTGTAAATTAGTAAGTAAAATATGGTAATAATACATAATTAGTGCGTTAGCCCGAAAGCGCTGTAGGAAAATGAGGGTCAACGAAGATGGCGGACTGGCTTCAGCTTCTAGCATTGGATAGCATAATAAGTGCCCTCCACATGTACCTCAGTGCATGGGACACTCTATGAGGATGCACTTCATGGAGACTGAATTCCAAAAATGAGTAATTTCCTATCCCTAGATCTCGTAATAAACGAAATATTAGACTAACTAATTTTAAACCATTCAAACTATTTTTTGTTCCAAATTATTTTCAAAAATAAATCAACTACTTTCCGGCACAATTTTTACATAATCGCCAATAAAAAACCTCTGTCGTGAAGTCGTTTTCACCGTTCGGTGTGAAATGGAGTCAAGTTAAAGAGTTACACGGATGTATTTCTTTAATTAAGTGCTGAGAATTTCCATTTACATATAAGAAATGCCATGCAAGCCACCACTAGGGTGTGTGGCACGAGGTGATTCCACACCAGGCGTGCTACACTCATCCCAGCTGAAATCAAAACCGCGCACGCTCGCCCGGATGCCAGGCGCAGGCCAAAAGCAGTCTGGATGACAATACGCTGTCAGACCATAAACTAGGATAGTACTGCGTATACGAACATGCTACCATGCAGCACACAATTTACAACAACTTGTTAATATTGTTAATGCGACTATAGAATAGTAGTATAAGGTACTAAGGCATGAAGGAGCTATATCTTGCCGGATATTTCATGCGGGGTTAGTAGCTAATAGTGAGGGTTAAAGTTTCCCAGAACTCATATGTCGCGACTATTATATACGTTGAAGAAATGACATTTTAAATCTATTGGTTCTACAGTCTATTTCCTTACTTTTTTGCTCGTTATCATTTTTTCCGTATTGTCTAGGGCCTACACGACAAAAAAAAATAGAAAAACGTTGCATTTGATGACAAAAAGGTTTCCATTGGTAGGTAATTATGATCTTTGGACCTATTAGATCGTTTTGCGCTCTGGTACTCAAAATAATGTCCCCTAGTAGGTACTCGAATGATGACGTCATCAACATTGCGTCGGGTATACACTGAGATAATATTTTCTAAATCCAATTCCTCAATCTCTATTATAACCGTGGGTTATCTAATTATGTTAACCTATTTAGAAAAAAATAAGGTAATATTTAAGCATACTGCTTTTTCCCATGGTGCTGTAGTACCTACGGAATTTGGCGTCAAATTCAAAGTTTGGCTTAACCTTCCACACAAAAATGCTACATATCGCGAAAATGATATATAATGCGAAATAACTTTTTTCGTGGCGGTCGAAGAAAGATTTGTTAAATGTAGACGACGCAAGGTAAACTATCAATGGTACTATATATCATAGTATGAAAAATAGCAACAGTTTTGGCTCCAGCAGAATATGTTGAACGATCGGCAAAAAATGATCTACATCACACTTTCGTGAAAGATTCAATCTTTTATTTTTCCCATTTATTGCGCCATCCATAATAGTGGACATAATGGTGGATATATTATTAATATTATTGGACTCATTATTTACGTCATGTTTCTTACGTCTGCTGAAGTCGATAACTATGCTATAAAATATGGTCTCTTTTATGACTAGGGAAAAATTATGCTCATACCACATCAACAAAAACCTCTGGTTTCGGATTTAGTGTAAAAGAATTCCTCAGTTGTCATTTAAATTCGCCATGGGTATCCCATTCATTTCATTTCCCACTTTGGCGCTGGACATACCTCTGTTATGAAATCGTTTTCCTCGTGGCGTGCGTTCACTTGTGCATCTTTCAACATTCCACACTCGCATTTTCACACGCGATGTGATTCTAAGTCTCGCGATGTGAATTGCATTCTTAAAACGGAGCGTCATTGTGAGTTGCGCGCCTTGTCGTGGAGAATAGAAAAAATGCACTTCGGGTAGCGTGCGCCGTTTTGCATCGGCTTTCCGTTCCTCTTTTGTTGCTGGCCGTTTTTTTTATATTGAGACCGTGTAGAATTAGACGTGAAAAATGACATCCGAGGAATGCATCAAATTAGAGGGGACATTGTGAGCGTGGAACACACCTGAACTGAAAACGTTTTAGGCCTCCCGACCTCGTCGTTCGGGAATCTTCTCCGTCCACCTTCAACAGGGAAGGAAATCAACGCTCTTTCAATTTTTTCCGCTTTCGTGAAGGAGAAGGGATACCGCTCTCGCCCTCCTGGATCCATTTGTCTCCTTGTATGCTTTTTGACTACGTTTGACTGGATTCATGATGGGGGTGTGGGATGCTCGGGGTGGGACTACGGAATAAATTTCGAAAAGGCCTCTTCTCCAGCCGCCTCCGCCGTCATAGTCATCATCTTCCCATCAGTCCCACACAGAACGAGGCGTGCTTATGCGTCTGGCTGTCCGTCTGTGACCCTCCGAATGAATCCCCTTCGTCCTTAGGTCGTGTTTTTTTGAGATCTTTTGTTGTGCGCGCGCCCTTCGCTCATGACCGCGAAGGAGGTTTGACAGTCCTTCAATGTTAACTACCCCGTTCATTCCTCGACCGACGTCGTCCGTTTACACTCTTCTGCTTCTCTTTTTCTTCGTGCAGTAGTACGTGTTTCACATTTGATAGAGTTAAGGTAGTGCGAGCGAGATAGTTCCCTCATCATAATAGAGACCATATTCGAATAATACGTTTTAATTTCTCCAGCTGCAGGACACATGAATAAAATATTGCATTATTAATGGTGCGATCAAATAGTTTTACGTGACAGAAATTATAAGTAATCAAATGAAAATATCTAAATAAGTCTTTAACTTGGCTCATTTTTTTCACGCGGTACGCTTGAAACTATCAAAATTAGAAGGTTTATTGTGATCCCGAGGAATTTACTGCGGTGACAATATGATTAATTTTCAAAAATAGTTGATAAAACACACAATATACTCACTGTTGATTTTTTTGGCGAGATCTAAGTGTAGGAAATGCCTCCCTTTTTAATATAAGGTCTCTCTGTGGTGCATACACGCACCATTCCCCATATAAAAGGACTGGTATGTTTTGGCAAATATCTCGGAAAGTAGTGTGGTAAGGGGTTGAATATTTGGTGTCATTAGAACGGTTACATATTTTTCTTTAAAATGAGACCAAATTCATTGATTTCTAGGCAAAATGATATTTCGCTCAAGCTACCTTACGGTAGCTTCGAAGTGTTGAGTAAAATGAAGATTTAATTCAACCATTTTGGGAAACTTATGGATTAAACAAACCATTGGACTTAAGGTAGTTTGAGCAGAATATCATTTCACCCAGAGTTCAATGAATTCAGTCGCATTTTAATGAAAAATATCTCACCCTTCCAAAGATACCGAAATACCAGCCCCCAGCCGCACTACTTTCCGAGATATTATAAAAAAAAAATCCGCCATTTTACATGGGAAATGGCTCGTGTATAGGCTTCAGAGGTGTATTATTTATAATATGAGGAATTTCTAACACCTATATCTCGCCAAAAGACTAAAAGCGTGTAGTTTGTATATTTTCTCAATCTTTTTTTTCAAAATAAATCATACTGTCACCGCAGTAATTTTTTCCAAATCCCAAAGAAAACCTTCCGTTTTGAAGGAGTTATAAACGTCCCGCGGGAAAAATAAATGATTCAGGGGGCTTATATAGATATTTTTATTTAATCAATTACAAATTCTGTCATGTAAAAGTATAATATTACACCAATGATTGTGAGATATTTATTTCATACTTCCTACATCTACAGAAATGAAAGCGTATCATTCGAATATGGTCTCCACTATGACTAGGGAACTATCTCGCTTTAACTACCTTAAGACAAGAGAGTGGCAAACCACCAGGCTTACCATTGCAGGCGAGACATAGTTGTTTTATTTATCTATACCGCGCTGTGTGAGGCGATAATTCCCCCTGTTCCCCTAATCCAATTTACACACAAACCAAGTCCTGAGTGGACAAATATTTCTTCCTGGTGGAAGTCGAACTCGCGACCCTCGGATCAGCTGGCGAGGACATTACTCTGTTACCATTGGAGCCTAACCTATTGTTATTTACCCATCAGAGACGGTGGAGAGTTCCAAATTCCTTGGAAGTGTAGTGGAAGGAAATGCTGGTAATGAGAATGTATGAAAGGGGTAGGCGAACAGAAACATTTCTGAGAAGTGTCAGGATCTCGGTATGGAGAAAAGATGCCTCACAAAGGAGCAAAGGGGTCATCTTTCGGACATAATATGTCCCAATCCTGATATATGCTTCGGAAACACGGTACATGGAGAAAAAGGATATGAGCAGATTAAAGGCACCTGAGATGAAATTCCTCAGGCTTAGGGCATGAAAAACCATGATGAATCGTGTAATAAACGACAGAATCACGGAAATAGTGCCGGATGAACCTCTACAGGAAATGATAGAGGTACCTAGGCCGAAATAGTTTGGGCATGTTATAAAGATTGAAAGTAATAGAATGCCTAGAATGGTGCATGCAATGGGAGTGCAAGGAAACCTGCCCCGTGGAAGACCACGGGATTGTCGGGTGAAATGAGTGGAAGAAAACAGAGAAATGGGAAGATGATTGAAATTTTGTGAGAAATGGTAGGATGATAGAAAAAGTGGAGAGGCTTTTGTGTTAAGCAGACCCAGCCAGTGGCCGTGAGCTGTATTAGATGATAATGATGTATTTAACAGAAAATAGCGAAAGCACTTGATCACACCCCGTGCAAATGAGGGACAACGTTTGCTGTGGTGATATCGCAAGTAGAGATATGCGTATTTATAGGAACCAGCATAAAATAGTCCTTCACTACTCGACGTCCAAGGTGGACGAACAAAGCAGTTGACGATCAGATAAGCATATGTCCACTCGTCACCCACGAAACTCCTTCTGACACGTACGTGTTTGCTTGCTCTATCTTTTATTGCGTGCCTAGTTAAGTGTTCAAAAGGCCATAGACAAGTGGAGTAGCAGCACTTGTGTGGGTAATCGATGTAATAAAGTTCTTTATCTTCGGCTCAACCTATGTCATTTCACTGCGGAATTTAAAGCCAAGTCCAAGCCTATCTCAAACTCTAGATAACCTCCCACACATAAAAGTATTAGCCATGCGTATTTTGGACTAATATTCGTTAATATAAAAAAACAAGTAATGGTAGCGGGCGTGACTTCGTGGAAATCCTTCATAGTAGGAGCGTCTGAAGACATTAAAACTTGGCTGTTTCCACATGAGGTTTTATTGTTACCGACCATGGTTTCGTTACAGAGTAACATTATCAAGGTGTTTATCATAAAACCTCATGTGGAGACAGCCAAGTTGTAATTTCTTCAGACGCTCCTACAATAAGAAAACAACTTGACTTGCACTTTGGTTTGGCATGGATTGATTTGGCATGGCATGGATTGGCATGGATTTTTTAAATATTTAAGTGAGTATACTTACCTCAAAAAAGTGACATTACTGAAAAATGAGGCGTATTAAACCCTTAATTGAGTAAAGATGAGTTGGTAAACCAAAAATTGGTAGAAAAATTTAGCGAAATAAAAATAAAGTGCTAAAATATTTAGTACTAAAATTTCGACTTATTAAAATGCTTACTTGCGTGTTTGTCAAATTCAAGATGAAGCCGTTTTTCCTCTTTTTCGGAAATTTCCAGAACTTGAAGAAAAGAAACCCTCATTTGCTCAGGTTAAATAGTCATCTTTTTTTAGGTAGAGTATTCAGTTTGAAAATCTTCTACGTCCTATAATTGCAGGGAAGACATGATTATGCTGATTCTTGTCTCCCTTCAGACCTATATACCATGCGAAAACCCCGTTCGCTTAACCCCGAACAGATCTCCCCTTTGTAAATGAAGCGTATGTACCCTTATCGCGTAACTGGTGATAACGTCATGAAAGAAAATTGTTTACGAACGAATGATTATTTTTACAATTTTTGGAATAGCAATATCAAATATTCATATTAATTTTCTATTCATTTGGTGCAAGTCTCAAATCTTTTTAATTTGTTTTTTCCTTTAATTTTTTCAATTTAAAGTTTACGTAAATTTTGTGGCTATTAACCCATAAAAGCACTGCGGTACCTCTCGGGACTAACCTCAAGTTGTAGTTAAAAATGCTTTAAGATTGTCTTTGGTCTACTCTGCCCGCTTAGGTCTAGAATAAATCTAGGGGAGGCCTGAATGAACTTAGTTTTCGATATCGTTGCTTTTCCACAACGCTTTAAAGAAGTTCTTCTTATTATAACGTCCCAAAAATTGTACCAAGGAATTTCATGAGAACTGATATAATTTTTCTCAAGGTCTTTCCCTTTAATGGGGTACGAAAAATAATTACTTAAAGACTTAAATGGTTTTTCTTCTCAGTTATGGCTGAGGTAGCCGGAGCCAAACACATTAACATCGAACTTTGAGGATACAGAGACTAGCATCTATATTACCTAAACGGAGTCACACGCCAGTGCCTCTAATTGTAAAAAAAACACGAAGAAAAAATCTTTCTCCTTTAATCGAACTCGAATCCGGATCCCTTGATATTGCGCCGATTGCTTTAGCCTATCAACGCGGGAAAAGGAACGACTCGGTAGCTTAAGGGGGCTGTATAACACGGCGGAATACACCATTTTAGCTTTGGCTTCTGCCGCAGCCTAGGGAGGATCTTCGCCTTCCCCTCCATCACCCGCACCGGACAATTCAGCCAACTCACCGGATAGCTCGGTGAAAAAGTGTTGAATGTGTTCACGAGAATGTTCGCTGTGTCGTAATAATGCTCAATTTGCAACATTTTGATAATCCTTCATAGATATGAAGGTTTTCATTTGCGGTAAGGGCAATCATTTTTTGAAATATGCGTCGTAGGGGTCATGGCGATCAATTGGTTTTGCGTGTGGCAGGGGGTAGTAGGTCACCAGCCATGTAAAGTTTTAAGTTTTTGGGAGGTGTAATGGTGACATGTACCACGGGAGTGTATTAAGAGGAGCTCAGTTTTTATTGTGGTCGCTTATTTTGCACGGAAAAAACAAGTTTTTGTACCTATCTGTTCGGCAGAGTATCTCTCTTATTTTATCGCATCTGTTAGACCTAGAAATGTGGTGAGGCGTCATCATAATATTTTCTGTGTTGCTCTGAAACACACCACTTCTGAATTTCTCAAGAAGCCTAAGCCTAGCGTGCAGCCTCCGAGTATCTAGGGGCACCCACCTTAAACCCTTCTTAAAGCTGTGAAACAATAAATGTTCGTTCGGAGCAGTTTTTAACGAAGCGTGCTGCTTTTCTTTGCATTTTATTAATTTTTTTGGTTAAATCTTTATGACCAGGATCCCAAATGCTCGCGACGTATTCGAGGTGTGGCCTAATCAGAGCGAAGTAGCATCTCCCTTTGACTTTTTCATCCGAGGACCTTCCTATTATACACTTAACAAAACCTAGCTTCTTTAATGCTGTGCCGCATATGTTTTGTGTGTTCCCCCCTATATATCTGAAGTTAAGGTAATTACAAAATATTTTCCTGAATTTGAAGGTTTTACGTTTACTCTTATTACTTACACTTCTTGTAAATATCAATTCCTTATTCCAGAGGACTGGGCAAACAGATTATCTTTCTGGAGCATGACAGAGCCGTAAAATGTAAGCTTGTAGATGTCGGTGGAAGCGTTTTTGGCTGTAGTTTACTTATTGATTGCTTAATACAGGTTTCAGGTTTACAGGTAATAATTTCACTGTATATAGTTCACTGGAGATAGATAGGCCCCGGAAAGTGTAGAAAACCGAGAGATTCTGTGACATTCCGCAAAGTTACCAGTAGAATACTAAACAACAACAAGGAATGTGGATTTTGCCTCCCTTCAGCAGACGTTATCTCATTGGTCCTTTGGTAACTGCTTAATACAGGTTTCAGGTTACAGGTAATAATTTCACTGTATATAGTTCACTGTATCTATGGAGCATGACAGAGCCGTAAAATGTAAGCTTGTAGACGTCGGTGGAAGCGTTTTTGGCTGTAGTTTACAGACCCTTTTTCGTACTGAAACAGTCGGGGAATCCGACTTTGAGTCCCGGTCTAGGCGAATAATTTTCCACCTTTGGAACTTCACGTAAACATCGATTTGGATAGTTAGCCAAGGCTGATTCTTCCCGTTTGAATATTCAAGTCGAGACACCATTGGCTTTCGCAATCACCCGGTGGTCGGACGAAGTCCAAGTGACTGGCATGACCATTTATTTTTCATGGCCACTTCAGTGGGAGTCTATAGTTTTGAGGAGGCGGAGTTGGGGGGGTGGGCGGGCCAAGTGGACACGGGTGGGAGTGCGTGACACTTCACACTCTTGGGGGCGTGACGCGGAAAATGCGAACGACGGATGATATAGCCAGCGAATTAGGATATTCGTGTGGGACTTCCGGAAGGGCTGTTGAACCTGGTGACTCATGAATGTAGAGCGTGTAAAACCTGTTCATATTCCCGAATCCTTCTCTCGTCTTTATAAGGAGCCCGTGTACCTTTGGTTTGTGTCACGCAGTAAATGAGGTTCTTTTTTTGAGTGATAAGTAGAGCGCGGAAAAGAAGTACTTGAATTTACGATAAAATTCAATCTAATAAGTCCGTTACATTTTTGAAAAATGTTTAAGTACTTTCGTGAATACGTTTCAAAATCGAGGTAAAATTTGCAAGTAAGAGCCCGTAAACAAGAGCCCCCTTTTACTCATTATTTATATCAAAGACCTAAGTTCTCCAATTAGCAGTAAATTAAGATTATTTGCAGACGATACAGTAATATACCGTGAATTAAGCGAAGATGCGGACTTTGAAGTTCTGTCATCTGACCTTCACAGCGGTCATTCGTGGTGCCAGGAGTGGGGTTTAGAACAAAATATTAGTAAACGCACCACAGTTCACTTCCTGCGAAAGTCATCACACAAAAGCCGTAGCTACATCGTGGATGGAGTAAACATGAAATCTTCAAATACAGTAAAATATCTTGGAATTACCTTAACTTCAGATATATCGTGGGGAACACACATAAAAAAGATATGCGGCATAGCATTAAAGAAACTAGGTTTTGTTTAGCGTATAATAGGAAGGTCCTCGGCTGAAAAAGTAAAAGAGAGATGCTGCAACGCTCTGGTTAGGCCACACCTCGAATACGCCGCGAGCATTTGGGACCCTGATCATAAAGATTTAATAAAAAAATTAATAAAATACAAACAAAAGCAGGACGCTTCGTTAAAAACTGCTACGAACATATAGTGTTACACAACTAATTGAGGGATTAAGGTGGGAGCCCCTAGTGAGAATGTAGCAGCAGCTGCAATGTCCTCTGCAATCTTATACCATCTCAATTTTAAATGATGTATTCTTTAATTCAGATATATCGAAGGAAAGATGTATAAAATAAACAATATATCGAAATAATAATCCTACCCTTCTCGGAGTTTTTGGTTGGTTGTACATATTTTCCCAACCTATCAGTAATGTGATTAAGGGATGTCTTGATTTTTGCGTAGGAATGTTTTGCGCAAGAAAAACTCGAACACGTACAAACACATCGCAGTTGAATGCAAGCAATAGGTATTTATAGCTAACTGCGAATACATGTCTCTTTCAATCTAACATAAGGTTGATGCAATGAGCGTAGCTCGCGTGAATTTTGTTTGTAATTATACTTAAAAAAGGGGTAGAGTAGTTATTGATTTTCCTTTATAAAATTGTCAGATTTATGCATACATATATTTTGCGAACTTTTAATTCTTGTTTGATAATGCTTAGAACTTCGTGGAGTACCGGTTGAGAAATACCGGAAGTAGGCAGCACCTAGTTGATACAAATTGCTATGATACTTGTTTTTTCATTGCTGCAGATATGTATTCAGAACCATACGTCGAGGTAGTATAAGGCTGAAGACCGTAATGTAAATGAGATTTCTCGGAAAAGTCGCCTTTTATTTTTTTATAAAAAGGTCTTGAAGTGTCAAAAATGTAATTAAAAAGTTTTCAAAAAAGTAATTAAGATTGTCTTTATCCCATACTCTGTCGTTAAAATTACTCAAGCCCCAATTTGAAAAATATCGAAAAACTTTTTTTCCGCGCAGTAGTGATAAGCTGCTTTTATGACTCTTTCGCGCTGATCGCTGAAAAAACAAAGGTCAGCGCTGAATTCACAGCTAGTGTTAAGCGATGAAGAAAAAATACGCACCTTCAACCATCTGTTCGTATCTAATGATACGCTTCAGAGAGCGATACGCGTATTTCATCAATGTGAAGAAAATCAGTCCGGAAATCAAACCGAAATCCTTGAGATTCGGGCTAAATTTTAGTCTGTATTTTAAAATGTCTTTTCTCTTCCTGTGATCCACACCAACCATGGAAGACACTGATAGAACGGCAAGAAGTATAAAAAATGACTGCGGCACTGTATCTGTCAATTGACTTCACTCAATGGATCCAATCCTACGCTATTTTTTTCAGAAGCTTGACTCTGATTTCTTGCCAGTGTCTTTCAATCGGAATCAAAATTGCCGGTAATATCTGTCATCTCACGCTTAGCGTGTATACACTGACCCCTATGTCTGGGCTTCTTTTTCTTTTGATCTACTTAAGTGTTTTTCTCTGGTATAAAAGCGAAGCTGCCGTGAAGGTAGAAAGGTACAAACTAGAGCAGGTAGAATAATTTAATTTCCTAAGTTATTCGCTTGAAGAAAAGGGCATATTAATAAAATTATTAAAAGCGAGGTATGCGTTCTTTAATAGGATAGAATTATTTCCGGGAGCTTGTTTAAGGATACAAGGTTAAGATTGGCTTAGTCTTACGTGAAGATCTAGTTTCGTATATCGTAGAAATCCGGGCCCTGAGGAAAGACCATTGGCTGCAGGTGTTTGGAATCATAATGGGGAGGATAATGGAGAGAGTTCGGCAGACGGTAAGGATAAACAATAAGAGCTGTGCATGGTTTATGAGAATAGAAAAATATTGTGGACAATTCAGGGGAGGCCGAGTGTTTTTCGAGCTGGCAGTAAGAGATAAGGGTAGGATCCTGGAAGTACGGTGGTAAAAGTAAGAAAGAGAACTAACTTTTTGGATGAAACGAGGAGAGGGAGGACGTTTGCCGACTTTAAAATGAAAAAAATCATGGATCGTTGGACGTGCGCCTATAAAAAGAGCAGTGTAGGTGTTCCTACTTCCGTGAACCTTTCTACCTACCTTTACCGATTGATCACGTTTAGTCGTAATGTTTTAAACGCTGATAAATATGATAGATCTTTCTATTTATTTGTGGAAATTCTGTAGTGACAGTATGTTGTTAATATTTTTTGAGTGGATATATTATTTTTTTGTGTGAGTTGCAAGCGAGGGACATGGAACGAAACTATATTTCACGAATCTCCTGCTCTTCGAAGGGGAATTTCACCGGAACGAGAATTCTCCTGCTCGTTGGTTGGCCTCCCGGGTCGCGAGGCTTGGGCGCGGCCTGATGTCTTTCGAGTGGTGCCCAAGCTGTGATTCCACGAGTCCTGCCCTCGCACGCCATCGCTTGATCTTGAATGGGCGATTGTTGCCTCGACGCGTAGGAATTTTAGAATACCAGAGCAGTGATTGAGGGGCGGGAGGTCCACTGTGAGGAAAAGGAAGTGGTGAAATATCCTTTGGGGCCACCTTGACGGTGCGTAGGAGCACTCAAGGGAATATAAGTCACCGATTGTCACCCTTACACATTCCGAGGAACATTCTTGACACTGCAATCATGATGAACCACTTCATTTTGTAAACTGCTGTTTTTTATACACTCGCAAGCCTTGAAACCTTCTCTTGTTTTCCGGTATCATTTTTTCAAATAAGGTTCGATATTTGCTTCTGTGCCCCGCAAACTCCTTGAAAAACCCCTAGTGAAAGTGAATGGAGTGCTTGACATGCCGATTATGTACTAACGTATACCTTAGGGGCTATTTCTATTTTTTAAATATCATTGGTATTTTAAGTAATATGCCACCGGCCAATGTGACTATTTTTCATTGACATTGGAAAATTTTGGTATCTAATCAAAATATCATTCCCATATCAGAACTGATTAAGGATTTGTTTCTCTAGGTAACTCGATGTATTCAAAGGCGTTCTAATCATTTTTTTATGCTTTTAGGTATTATGAGTATGCTCCTTATTTTTCCAAGGAAGGTGCTTCCTTCTCAGTTGTATCGTATTAATTATCTTATTTGATAGTTGAAAGGAATTTGTAATTCGAATCCGTTTTAATTTGCGAATATAATGTGATTACTTTAAGATAAACGATACTTTTTGTCATAAGAGTTTGTTAAAATTCGCACCTAATGTAGCCACGGATTATTTAACGACATAAAAACGATTGAACCCTCTCAATTTGCCTCCAGCCAATCTTGATAGGAACTGTACGAAAGTTTGCTATGATTCCGCCCTCGGCAATTCCACGCACGTCCTTCTCTAAAACCATAAATTGTTTTGTTCTTTTGTATCCCTTGAAACATCTTTAAAAACGTTTCGCATTAAGGTTAGTGCTTTCGAGGAAGGTAGGTACCTGCCTCTGTGGCACGGCTATTTTGTGATTCAAAATGAGAGAATTTGTTGGTATCTTTTTTTTTTCGTTTTGACTCTCCTGAAAGAGCATATATTTCGCCTCTTATATATTCTACTCACGCCGTTCCGCTGCTTCAACATTCAATTCTGCCAATAATAGTCTTTTGAAATTGTTGAAGTGGGGAGAGGCGATGATGAAGGCTGTGATTCCGAGGATGTCTGGTAAGGGGAAGAAAGAGAATAGGCTTTATGGACTGGATGAAGGGAGGTGGGACGTTTGCTGAACTGAAGAATGAAATGGTGTATGAAGAGAGGACCCTTCGCATGTGAGAGTCTATAGAGGATTTTTTTTATTTTTTCCTATCTAATCCTACCTAAACCGATGTATCATTCTTAGCATAAAAATGAAAAAATTCTTTCACTCTCTTCATTTCTCAACATAACCGAGAATTTTCCCCCATTGCCACCAAGTATGTGGTTGAATCCCACATCCTCACTCTGCTGCTGTTTCTTATGACTTCGAATTTTCTCCTTTGGGTATCCAAAACCGTGACGAATGCAAACGAAACGTTATTTCTGGAATCTCTCGACACCCTCCCACCCTCTCCTTACGACCCCTCCCCCCTCCGACACACCCCCAGCCTTCTCTTCTTTCTTTTCCTCTTAGACCCACCCCCTACACCCTAACGCAAAGGTTTTTTTTTCAACCACCAACGTCGACGATACCCCATAAATCCGATCGTCAGCTTCATGACCTCCACCCCTTTTCCATTCCTTTCGAAATGCTTTTTTTTCCTACGGGGTTCCTCCCTCTTCTCCCTCCATTGGTTTTGTTGGTCTTCCATAGGTTTTCCCCTGCGCGTATATTCTCCCTTTCACTCTCTTGCACCCTACCTCTTCCTCTGGTTCCCACCCATCCGTAAGGAGGCTCTTCATCCCTTAACTCCGCCCCGCCCTTACCCTACCCCCTTGAGTCTCCTCTTCTCCCCTCCCTACTCTTCACCCCCGCCAACCCATTCATACCCCCGCATTATCCGCATTACTTCCTCTTTCATTCAATCCCGTTTCGCCCCACCCCCTTCTCGCTCTCAGCCATCACTCTTTCAACGCATTCCTCTGAAACGCCTTATCTTTTTCTTCAGCCTTTCTCACGCGATGACGAGCGATGCAATGCACTTTCCACCCCTCTGATGCTGTCTTCCACTGAACGCAGCCGTTGCGATGCACAGCCACGCGTAATAGGTATCAATTTTCTGGTTGATTGTTTCCGGTATAGCCTTGTGGAACTCCTTGAAATTGACAGGCAATATATTGCTTACAATTAGTGTTTCAGTATAGTTTTTTTCTCAAGACCTTGGTTTTGTTGCTCTAGGTCGCCTGACAATGTTTTGCATCCACAAAACCTTCATCTTGGGAAATTTAATTTTTTATGATAAATGAAGTTCTCTACTGCTAATGATATTACTTCAGGAAGTTGAGAATATTTGGCAAACAAGCAATAACGGCTGTTAAATTTGTATCCTATCTCTGATCTGTATATCATTCAGGTCACTAGAATGCAGCTGTTGGATTCGTATGTGATGAAAAAATATGGGATTATATAAGCGACTCCTATACTCGCTTAAACTGGCTCAGATTTAAGGAGCGTCGTATGGTTCTTTTAATAACTTTGGCTTTCAACATCCTAACCTCTGGTAATCCACCTTTCCAATGTGACAGGTTTGTAAGAAAATCAGAGGTGCACAATATATCCGCCAGAAACAATATCGTTGACCTCCATATCCCTCAGCACCGCACCTCCCACTTGAATAAATCCTTTGTAGTGACCGCCTCTCGAGTTTGGAAATCGCTACCTGTTCAAATAAGACACGCCAAAACTCTGTATCAATTTAAAAACTATATAGGCTACTGCAAAAGGGTGATCTTACACGTAATAACTATTGAGAACAACTTACTGCTCAAGATTTTACAATGTCCTTAAATATTTATGTATCATTGAACTTCCTATTTTTTGTATTGTGTAATGCTCTGTATATATTTTTCTGGTTGACTAACGATTTTCTGTATGAAATTTAATGCATAACCTTATTTAGTTACATCTGTTAACCGTCCGCACACAATGTTCTTGCTTCTAAGTGCTTTTTTTCCTTTCTTTCTTTCTTTTTAAATGTAAGTAAAATGATTCTGTTTAGTGTTACTGTGCAACGTTTTAATGGGCATATTTTTTCACGCGGCACATTCATTTCTTTTAGTTCCTGCATGCGCGTGTTTGTTTCCATAGCTGCTTGAAGGTTTCTTGTCTACGATTTTGTCTGATATCCGTCCCATCCATACTCCTTCCTAAGGTTGTTTTTATATGGCTGGCTATGATTTTTTTCTTCTTCTTCGATGTTTTTTTCATCCTACTGGTTTGACCTCGAACGTCTTCTCAGGTAATTTCAACCTACCAGTTCTTTAATTTGCTTGAGAATCAGCTTTTTTTTTCATAAACATGCCCTCTAATCGTATGTCTGCTTTTATCTCTGACGTCTTTCCCTTTCTGGATGGATAAAACATATGAAAGTTTAATCCAAGGCTTCGCGCAGGTTAGCAAAATTATGCTTTCACTTCTCTTGCTTGCATTTATTGTACGATAAGTGTTTTATTGTACCACAGGATTATTTGCCCCTCCCAAGATATTATTTGGTGAAATTTCTGTTTACCTCATTCCCTTGCCTCATCTACTCTGATATACTGTCATTATTACTATTGATATTCAGTATTTTCACTTTCTTCCATCCCAACCAACCTTAATCGATACATATTTCTATAATTATAATAGTAAAACTATTTTCACCCTCTTCATTTCTCAATATATCTTAGAATTTTCCACATCGCCGCTAATTACGGGTTGGTTTTTGACAGGTCATCCGTACTGTCTCTACTCATGCCATGTCTCCGTCCTATCTCCTCCAGTGGTACCTTTCTGCACCTACTGCTCCCTACATCTCCTCGATTGAATTTGTTTTTTTATGCAAGTATTCTACCGGTTAAGGTAGATTTTTCTGCATGCCAGAGAATCTCCTCCCGGTTCTCTGTACTTTCAGGGGGCTATCTTGCTCTAGTATATCCTTTTTCGCCTCAGCATACCATCTGCCCTTCTTCGTCCTGTCCATGAAACCTATTCTCCTTCTTCCTCTTCCCCGCTTGCCCAAGATCCTGAATTTGTTTGCATGCTGAAAGTAATATCGTTTGCGTCAACCACGTAATGTTCTGAAAATCCGTAGAAAGAAACACTCCCGTTTACAATGCTTGTGTCCTCACCGTATGATGAGTACGTGGTGTATCCCTTCGGTAAATCCATACCATAATACCCAGCTTTGGGGCCTCGATCACACTTGGCTCTCCACTGGGTTGACGGACGCTTTTGTTGCTGGACTCTTTTGACGATTTCTTTGTGTTAGTAGTTATGTCTGCGTGACTTATTTCTCTCCCGAGCTCTAAGCATTTCCGATTCTAATGCGTTTTTACCCTCTATAAACCCATTTTCTTGTTTCTCATGCAAAAAACGTATAAAATGTAACATAGACGTTCATTCACTTATAGATAAAAATTAACTATTTTTTAATGCTTAAAAATTTATTTTAAACATTTGTTTGCTAAAATAGTCTCTGCGAATCAGAAGTTACAATAGGTGATAAAAAAAACTCTTACGTTAGTGTATGAAAATCTGTTTATGTGGTATGGAATGCCATGAAATTATTTACTTTAGGATTTAAGCACAAATATACATGGCATTTTGAGCATTTTATTTTTGAAACAATTTCACATCCAGGATTCCTACAACCTTTCCCCCAACCAATTCCTTTTGTCATAAAATACCGGCCAATGACCTATTTCATCTCTTCTAACATCTTCAGTTGGAGCTGCTGCAAACGGTACTCTCTTCTCTTATTCTTGAGTTTTTCCATCCATAGAAATAAAAAATGAGAGACATTTTGATAGTCAGACTGCAGCATTGAAGTAACAATGGTATCCAGGGGTAATGAGGTGTAAACAGAGAGTAAATACACGCTTATATGATATGTTACCTCCAGGTCACAGTGGGGGCTTACAGAGGGTTAAGGATGACGTTGGGAATGGTTGCCACGCGACCCTCCTCTTCCACCCGTCCTCTACCTCTGTTCCCCCCGTACCAGTCCTCTGCCCTCCTACTTCCCCCACAATCCCTCGCGCTCGCCTCCACTGCGACCTCCTGTCCTCCAGATGTCTGACTATCCATTCTCACCTCCCTCACTCTTTAAGCCTTCCTAGCTCTCAGGGAGTTTGATCTAAAATTATCCCTTCAAACGCGATAGATTCAAGGCCCATTTCATTTCTCTCGGCCCCATGCCCCTTTCCGCTCCGCTATCATGCCCTTCAGGGCCTTGCCTTCCCTCCCCGGAGAGCAAAAACCCTATATTTTACCCGATTCCCTGCCCGTCTCTCGAGACTCCCCATCTCCCTCCTTCCCTACCTCATGACACTGCCGCCCCTTGAACGCTTTTTATGTCTCGTGGCACGCCATCGCCCACAAAGTGCCGTGGGTTGAAGGCTCTCCTCGAGAGCGATGCATCGTCCGACGAAATAATTGATGCGCCCTTCATGTGTAAGTGGAGCGCGTGGGGTGTGAATTCCTGAAACCGTTTTCTTGGTTTTCGTCAGAGTGCTTTTCTCTCTGCCTACATAGATATCCAAACTCGCCCACCTGGATGCTCACGCTTCAGTTTTATTGCAATGTAGATGTGGCGGCTTCAGCTTAAGTAGCGACCACTAACTACTGGGAAAACTGCCTCCGCGGTCACCTCTTTTAGCGGTCGATTTTTTCGGGAACGGAATGAATTTCCCTAAATTGCGAGGAAGTGCTTGAGATGTTGGGCGAGGAAAGGAAACTTTTGAATGTAATTCGAGATCGAAAGAGTAGGTGGCTGGAGGATGTAATAAGGGGCGATAGAGGGAAGGATGCTGGGCTAGCGAGGAAGAGGGAGAAAGAGAATGAAGGAGGATATAGCAAGGGGCGAGGGTTGCTCAACAATGTGATAGAGGGAAGGATGTTGGGCAAGCGGGGAAGAGGAAGAAAGAGAATTGGTTTCATGGACAGGATGAAGAAGGGCAGATCGTATGCTGAGACGAAAAGGGATATACTGGAGATAGATAGGCCCCGGAAAGTGTAGAAAACCGAGAGATTCTCTGACATTCAGCAAAAGCTACCAGTGGAATACTAAACAACAACAAGGAATGTGAATTTTGCCTCCCTTCAGCAGCCGTTATCTCATTGGTCCTTTGGTGACTGCTTAATACAGGTTTCAGGTTACAGGTAATAATTTCACTGTATACAGTTCATTTGGCTCTTAACTAATTTTTTAGTGTACCGGGACTAGCCAAGCAATTAGCTTGACGGAGTCACCCGCAAGTGCACATTACATTCAGCGCGAAATTCCTCGGGAGAAAAAAAAATCCTTCGCCTTGTCTAGAACTCGAACACGGATCCCAGACCCGGTCCGGGCCATTGATTTATCCCCGGTGTGATGTCGCACTTATAGGATCCTAAATTATTGAGCCAGGCGTTAAGCATGGCGTATCGTTATAAAATTGCTTCGAGTGAATAGTATGTGGATCGTAGATGATGAAAGGATTTGGTTGTGAGATACTCAAGACTCGGAGACTAGAGACTTGATCTAGAATGCGTGGAAAATTAAAATCAACCCAGTTTCAGCCCCACACTGAGGATATCATTTTAATTCCGCATCGTATCTTAAGGACTGATGGCAGTTGCAAAAACAGAGAGATAACCAACCGAACTGACTGATTCAAAACTACGATTTTTCCTCGCTCCATTGATGACTTTCAAAAACAGCGTGGCACAATGACTCCTCATTAAAATGCAAATCACTGACGTCCTCTCTCTCTCTCTCTCTTACATTCCTTAATCTCCCTTCCGTTCCTTGTTTTATTGTTAGTCTCCTAATACCCAGCTCTCACAATTTCTGTCTTTTGTTATGCATTATGAAGACAAAATGCTTTGCATTACGCCAAAATGTCAATCACGTGTGTGTTTTCGACTGAATTCTCTCTTACACCAACCTCGCACGGGATTTCTTCGCTGACTGTCAGGCGGTCAGGCTTTGACGCCAGGGTTATTCAGAGGAAAATACGTTTTTATTAAGGTTTCTAAATACTTTCCTATCTCCCTTAATTCTAAACATTCCACGTATAAATTTCCGCGTGATTATTTTATAGCCGATTGACACTCCGTTATCACGCTGTTCACCTTCGTCCTCCCCATTTTCCGAATCATTTTTCCCGTTCCCTCACTCTATCGTGACCGGTGTGGCAACTCATCCTTGCGGTCCCTCGTGTACCTATTGGGTAATGTTTAGATTTAGATGATTCGGTAAAATATGGCTAACGTTTAACACCCTTAAAATATGGTCCGTTTTTTTTTTTGCCGTTTTTAAGCCGGCATATTAACGGAAACTTTACCGTTCTCCTACTCTGGCTTGCCTTAGCTTTCGTGAGGGAAATTCTTCTTAAAAACTCCGAAGGGAATGGACCAAAGCGGTTGTTACGAGTGGAGGAGAATCCTCTTAAAGGCCCTGGAGCATGGGCGGCCGAGGAAAAGCGTGTTCGATGCTGATAGGCGCCGGTGGGGGAGACTGTGTGGGGTGAAGCTTCGAATCTTACTTATCTCCGTCTTCGCCTGTCGTCGCCTTTGAATTATTGAATCAACCGAGAGTTGCTTTCGTCGCCTACTCCCTTTCCTTAACCATGCGCCCGGGGACGGAAAGCGTTAAATCTATTTCCTTTTCCGAAAAACTCCCCCCATTTCTTCCCGTTTGGCTCTCCCTCTTTCTCTACCTCACTCCCTCTCTCTTCATTCCGTGGAAAGGTCCATAAAGCATTTCATCTTCGTCGCTGCGTGCATGCATTTGAGCTCCTCCTTCACTTAATAGCACCTCCTGCGGTGTCCGGTCCAGGTTTTCGGTCTCCCCCCCCCCTCCCTGTGTTCCACACTCTGATCTCAGCCCTTCATCTTCGGGACGTTTCCCTGCCTTTAATGGAACCGAATGCCCTCTCCGTCTTCCTGTGCCGCGCAACCCTTTCCCCTCACCAATCTCCTCCTTCGATAGTCTCTTTAGCTCCGTTTCCAATGGTGAGAAGCCTTCCCGTTCCGAACGGTCGGTCCACCGTTCGTGTTTGTTCCCCGTCCTATTTGAGCGCGTGGTGATAAATTTCAAGAAGGTAGGGAATCGTCACTCTCCTTCCTCTCCTTTATTTTTAGGATTCCTCCTTCACCAACCCCTTCATTTTGCTTCCTCTTCTTCCCGATCTCATTCGTCCCTTCCTCCTTTCCCCTCAAAATCCCCACAGGCCAATTGGTCTATGTACACCTACGAGGCACCGAGCAAGCCTCCTCCTGGGTGTGTGATTCCACCTTAGGCATCCAATACTAGTCCCAGGTCAAGGTCTTGCCTTGCACGTGTTAGAGTAGTCTCGATTCTTCGAGTGAAATGAAGTTAGAATTCAGCCGTTTTGATTAACTTGTGCATATTAGCAGAGGAAATAGCGAAGTAGTCTGATCACACTTTCCCTGTGCCAACACGGGACAGCGTTTGCTTTGGTGATATCGCAAGTGGAGATATACATATCTACAGGGAATGGCATCTATTATGCCTTTGCAAGTAGACGTTCGAGATGGACAAACACAGCAGTTGTGATCCCTTATCTCTTCGATCGAAGTCACAAGTAGAACTACAGTTAACTTAAATTCCTCCATCTATCACTCGTTGCTCTTGATGCTGGGCGTTGACCAAAAAAGCAGTTTGGAGAATGATACGCGTGTAGACCAGAGAATTAGAGGAAGTTACATTGTTGAACACGCTTGCATGCATTGCATGGGTTCAGATATAAATAATGATTATCACTGCAAGGAAGGAAGGAAGTCTAAGGAAGCGAAAATCGCCTTGTACAAAAGTGTACTTTTCCCCACTTTGTTGTATGGTAATGAAACATGGGTATGTCTGGATAAACATAAGAGTAGACTGAACGCCGTGGGTATGAGTTATAAGGAGTGTTTGCGGCAAAAGTAGGATGGATAGGGTCAGGAATGAGTGGGTAATGAATGAATGTGGATTAAATGCTACAGTAATGGACGTGTAGGAAAGGAGTGTGCTTCGTTTGTTTGGCCAAGTTAAGAGAATGGATGAGAGTCAAGTAACGAAACAGATATATATATGAGAGTGAAGTGAATGGTGCGAGAGGTAGAGGTAGACCGAGAAAGTCATGGTTGAATGTGGTTGAGGAAATTCTTAGGAGGAGGAATATTAGGGGTCCTAAAAACAAAAGGGCGTGTATGAAGCAGCGTATGGGGGTAAATGAGGCAAAAGAGGTTTGCAAGGATAGGTCAGTATGGAGGAAATTATTGAAGCAGAGTTAGGTGTACAAATATGTATTTATGAGGGAAACTTTGTGACTGTGCCCACCCCGGAAGGGAACGGTGTGATTGGTATGTATGTATGTACGTATTATCAGTGCAAAAAAATTAACCAACTCATTGAAAAGATAGTTTCGGGCGTATCTTCATGGAAATCCTTCATGCTCAATGAAAGTCCTTTGGAAATAGTTTCACTTAGTTTCGGCACAACTTTTACTAATTGTAATTTTATTTTTCACGGCCATGGATTCGTTACGATGTGAAATCATCCAGTCACTTCTGTTTCACACACGTTACTCTGTAACACACATGTTACTCTGCAGCGAAATTTTAGCCGTGGGAAATTTAATAAAATGGAAAAACTGTGTCAAAACTTCCATAAACATTCCTGAATGAATCATACATACAGCGGGGTAGTAATTCACGCTGGAAACCAAATCATGTTGAACATCCCACGTTTGTTGAGGTGTTGACAATAAATGTAAGTTATTAAACGTCAGTACGAGGTCCACCCGAAGAGGGTGAGAATGAAAAAAAATGCATCCTAACTATTATGGTATCTTAGTTTCCTTGAAAATGAAGTTTTGCATCACTCAATTGGTATACTGGTTGCCTTCAATCATCCTTTAGTGGTTATATATTCAGACCTTTGGTTTAGTTTCTATTCTTGAATGTTTAGTTTTCTTCATTGCCTCGTTAATACATGCACAAAAACCCTATGTGAGTGTTAGTGATATTACTATGTGTTTTTTTGGAGTTACTTATCATTTTTTAATCATATACGTGTGTGTACTGTTGAGTGGATGAAGCTTCATGTGGAGACATCATGGGAGTAGCTGATAGTTGTGTATACCTTAATTTCAATTATTTGTGTTTTAAGGGAGGCATGCGGTGACTGAGGCTGATTCCTCCATTAGGCAGGATAATGGGTTTGTTGGTTAGTTCGGGAAGGATTATTTGGGGAACAGAGAGTGGTAGAAGAAATATGTCCAACGTTACTCTCTTCGCCCTCTCATCCGAAGGGGACCGTTTTCCGTTTGAAACGATGCCCACTATGGCACGCCCTTCCTCGGATCAAGATTCTATTGAGAAATAAGTTCGGAATTCGAAACCAGACCCTTGAGGTTATGACCCTGCCTTTGCTCCAACATGGCCCTTCCTGTTTTCTTAGGTCAATTTGAGCAATTTACGTGAAGAAACCTGGAACAGATAATACATCATAACGTTTTCCTCCCTCATTTTTTTCGTGCCGTGATTTCTCACCATGTCATCGATTACTTTAATTTCAGTTATCAGAATATGAAAAGTTTTGGAGCGGAAAATTCTGACCTTGCCTTTATATAAAGCGCAGATTGTATCCTTAAGATTATCCAAAACTCAGTAGTTCATTAAGATGATGACTAGGGTATCGAAGTGTAAAAGAATAAAATAATCATTCGTGATACAAACAAAATTAATTACGGGTAAAATATCCTTTTCCTTGGTTGAATTTTACTTAAAACTTTCCTTGCATTTCTCTTGGCTCAACGTCCTCTTTCCTTACATTATCTTGCCCTTCTTATTGAACCTCGTCTACACACCATGTTTCTCTATTCCACGGCGGCGTGCCAAGCCAGGCGGCCGATAATCAAGTTCTAATGCAGGGCGCCCTAAGTGTTTCCGGCGGTGGATGTCATTCGGTGGCATGCATTATTACACGCATTATAGTGATTGAACGTCCCATTAAAGGAGATGCCAAGCCTTTAAAACACTCTCCTCCCCTCCAACCCAACCGAAATCTTTCGTCGGATTAATTAGCGTCGCCCTCTACGAAGGTGTTAATGTACCTATATTTTTTTTTCTTCTTCCCTCCCTCAAGTCTTTTCCACCTCTCTATAGCTCGCGGGTCGAGTGTTGACAAAAAGGGCGATGAGTTATGAGGACTGGTTAACTTATTTGCATACTAACGTCGCTTTCCACTGAGTCAAAAGTATGCGTTCTGTTATCCTTATATGATAAATGCGCGACGAACGAAAAAAAAAGGATTGCCCTATAGTGGTTCGAAATGCCTAAAAGGTGTTAGAGATTTGAGTCTGGTTGTTAGTTCCATTAGTAGAGCGTTCGGAATGACCCTCGAAAGGCAATTTCTTAGATTGTGCTTGGGAAACTATTTCTCAAATTCAAAGAGCCAATAGCTTGTTTTCCTTTTACGGTATTCTAAGGTTTGATTTTCTTCCAGTGTTTAATTTGACGGTGTGGATTATTAATTATTCTCGCTCTGACATTAGTGGCAATGTAACCATTTCGCTCAAATTCGGAGAGGCAACTACTTTATTATTTACCTCTGTGTAGTAATTGTGCCAACTCGTCACATATTCTTCTGATCACTAAGAATTGTAATATTACGAATACTTTGTTACACGAGAGCATTTGCTCTTGTGATAGCGTAAAAGTCTTTTAAAATATCTGATAATGAAATGGTTAAGTGTTCAAATACAGGTGAATGTAGAAGGGCGAACTTATTTCATGTGACTGCGAACATATGCCAGCTGTATATTAGAATATATTGCATCAAGTTTAATCTTTCTTTAACGTTTTCTTATAAATATTTAGTTTTTAAAAAGGACTCGAATGATTTTTCTTGCAATTCGTTCCATTCCAGTATGGTTTCTTTTAGAAACGAAAACGTTTTGCCCTGCTGTGATGAAAACTGTCCTTTGTGATTGGAACTTTATGCTAAACTGTGTTTTTTTAAATTATTTATTCTCACAAAGTTTGTTTTTTGCGCTTTTTCCAAGTTCTTCCCATGCTCTGTCCTCAGCTAACTATTATCTTTATTCAACGTAGCCTGCTTCTTTTTCTCCCATCTTATTTCGTCAAGCATTAAATTTACGCTGCCTGTGCTCTTGTGTTTCAAATTACAGCTTAAAAATCTAGTGTAAAAACATTATTTGCTAATCTGCAGGCTATCAATTACTTTGTGGGTATCTTTTTTGAGAGTACATAGAATGCCGGAGCCCATTTACTCCCTTCATGATTACAAAATCATTTGCTGGTCCTACACTGCAGCTGAATACCTTGTAAATAGCTTGGAAATAAGTAGAAAATGGAGCATTGGTGGAAGGAAACCCATTGTGTGCGGTGGCTGGTGTTTTAATCACTTTCGTGCCGTTGCCGGAGGCTCATCACTCGAAACCTCGCGATAATTATCGCTTGCAACAATAAGTAAAGCTAAACAAGTTATCGAAGAAAACCATTGGAGTACTTTTTTGCCTTACGTTCTCCATGTGCAGAGAAAAAGACCCAAATTGCACTCTGCAAATCTTTGAAACAGTATTCTCACCTCAAAGCAACGAAAAACTCTCAATGATTTTTTCCTCGTTCCATCAAATCTTGTTTTCTCTCGTTCTGCTACCTTCGTCATGGCCTCAAATGATTTGCCCTTTTAATAAATGTCAATCATCGTTTTCGACATGTTGACGATTGGTATCCTCCCCCCCTCCTTCTTCTCAAATGCCCTTCCCAACTATTATTCATCCCCTTTTCCCATTTCCATCCCTTTTTACTCCGTCTATACACTCGTCCTGTACTTACACGAACTACCATAATAATAGCTGTAGTTGTCGAAACTATGGTGGGCAAACTCCATGTAAAACATTTCGTGGACTGAGCGAAGATTTTCTCTTATTAGAAATGAAAGACCGGTAATTCACGCATGGGAACATTAAGTCGGAATGTTGGGAAAGGAGGTTATCGCCCGGTTTCTTTGAATAATCGGACATTACTCCTCCTCCTACTATTTTTCATGTAATAATTATCACATGGGTGTAAGCAGTGCTACCCAACATTGCGGATCTCTCTCCTACCTTAATACCTCTCCCTCCTCTCTCTTTCCTCCCTTAATTCTGCCTAAGTCCGTCCTATGCCTAATCAACCGCCTGTCCTGGATGGCGCAGTTGACCGTCATTCTCATATGACTTTTAACTGCAACAATTCTTCTTCCCCATGTGTGCAACAATGGGGGCTCTATAATCTACATCTGCATCTACATACTACCCCGCGAGCCGCCGCATGGGCGTGTGGCAGGGGGTGGTAGGTCACCAGCCGTTTAAAGATGTAAAATTTTTGGAGGTGAAATGGTGACATGTCCTATGGGAGTGTATTTGAAGGAGCTCAGTTTTTATTGCGGTCGCTTATTGTGCGCGGAAAGAACGAGTTTTTGTACCTATCTGTTCGGCAGAGTATCTCTCTTATTTTATCGCATCTGTCAGACCAAGAAATGTAGTAAGGTGTCATGATAATATTCCCTGTGTCGCTCTGAAACACACCAGTTCTGAATTTATCAAGCAGCCTAAGCCTAGCGTGTAGCCTCCGAGTCTCTAGGGGCTCCCACCTTAATCCCTCTAACTGTTGTGTAACAATATATGAATTCTCTGAAATCCCGCGAAGAATTCACGCTCAGGGAGTTAGGCTGTTTTCCATTCGCTTTAAGGCTCGTTCGGTACAGATTAACTTGGTATAATGGGGTGGATCATGTAAGTGAGAAGCGGTTCGTCGCCACCTCCAATGCTTTTTCCCCTCCCTACTTCATGTACTCCCCGTCGTCTCTTTCTCCGCCTTCCAAATGAAACGTACCGATTGGCAGCCCCGGGGGAGAAATTAGACTTCCCGCCCTCTTCTTCGCCCCAAAACATCGACCCCTTTTTTCCATCGTTGGGGGGAGAAATGGGGGGCGTGGCGACTCTCTCTCTCTCTCTCTGGGAAGAGGTCGAGAGGGTGTGTGAAATGACCACGCGACGACGAAGCGGTGAATGGAGGTTGGGTGTGGGAGCACATGTTAGAAAAAGTATGGATGGGGTCAGAGGTCAAGAGGGGTGAGGGGATACGAAAGGGATTCTCAGAGGGGTGGAGGGAACGAAGAGTGGTAGGGACGGCGAAAGGAAGAGAGGACTAAGGGAATTTCAGCAATGTGGCTTAGAGAAGAAGAAAGAGTGGTTGGTAGAGGTATGAGGCTCAAATATCTTTTATAGTCCGTATGATGAACGAAAATTCTCGGGACTTCACCTTGTTAGGTGTCCGGCTACTGCTGACGTTTCAATGGCTGACTGTACCGTCATCCTCTGGGCAGTGTCATGCCTGCCCTGAGGACGATGACAGTGTCACCTATTGAAACTTAGGCAGCAGCCAGACACCTGTCCTAGTGGAAATCCCGCGAAGAATTCACGCTCCGGGAGTTAGGCCGTTTTCTATTCTCTTTAAGGCTCGTTCGGAACAAATTAACTTGCTGTAACTTGACTTATTCTCGCTCCAAATATGAACCAGGGCGGATAATTCTAACCAATCACAACACAGCACGGCCAATGTGGATTAAAAAATCGATTGATGTGGCTTATTGATGGTTTGATTGTCGAGAGCTCCCCGAAACACCTCAGTTCATGTGAGGTATCAAAAAATAGTAGAGTGCGTTGAGCTGTAGAAGAATGGATTAGTGGAGTGTAGTATTCGCCCGAATTATATAGCCCCCTTAAGCTACCGATTCGTCCCTTACCCTGATAGGCTAAAGCAATCGACGCAATATCGAGGGATCTGGATTCGAGTCCAAGTAAAGTAGAAAGATTTTTTCTTCGTGTTTTTTTAACAATTAGAGGCACTGGCGTGTGACTCCGTTTAGGTAATATAGAGACCATGGAAAAAATGCTTGAGGAAATTAGTGGGATGCGGAGTAGGACTTAGGAAAAGGATAATGAGAGGCGGAGGTGGAGGAGATGCTGAAGGCCGTAATTGAGGGAAAGATGTGGGATGGACGATGAAGGGGAAAAAAAGAATGGTCTTTTTGGATGGGATGAATAGTGTAGGAGCTGAAGAATGAAGTAGCATAAGAAGATTAGACCCTTGAGCTGTTTAAGATTGGCATAAGTATCACTCCTCTCTTAAAAACCTACGTCTGATAGTGGATAACCCCTATCAATAATGCCTTATCTTCTATCCTAAACCCTCCGTCCGACAATATATCCTGCATCCAAGCTCGCAATGGGGCCAAACCCGAGATATTTTGGTGTACAGCGATCACAGGGTACAACTTATTCGGGATTTTCAAATTCGAAAAGAAACACTGGTGCAATTTTCACACTTTTATTCTCCGCCACCGACCACGGTTTCAGCACATCATCAAGGTACATTGATCCAAATGTCTCCCCCCTCCTCTCCGTTCACTCTCCTGAGTCATCCAACTGTCAGTTGCTAATCCTTATTTCCCCCTCTCCCCATTTCCCCTCACTTCCCCGCCCCACTGTGCAAAATGCATAAAAGGCTGAGACGTTTGGATTAATATACCCTGATGATGGCATAATGAGCTGAAACCACGGTCGGTGGCGGAGAACAAAAATGCGGAAATTGTACGTGTTTTTTTTTCGAAAATGGGAATCCATGTTGAAGAGAATGGGTTTTCAGGTCTCCTTCCGCGTTTATCTATTTTTTATGGACAATATTTCGCGGGCGTTCCAGTACAGAAATGCCGACCCTAAGAGCATGAGAGGGCCGTGAAAAATGGACAACTCCGCCATTCGGCGGTCGCAGATCATCAGTGGAGTGAGCCAACTCAAAGCATCGATTTTGACAGCACCATATGTTTGAAAAAAGAAGCCCGCTATTTCCCTAGAAGCATACGGGAATCAATAGAGATAACGAAAACACTGTAAAATTTCAACCGAGAGGACGGTTAAACCCTCGCCACCGCTTGGAAACGGCTTTTTAACCGTACGGACCAATTACGACACACCTCAACCCGAAGGCGCGAAAACAGAATAACATAAATGGACGGACCAAACCCTGCATCCACACTTCAGCGGACCCGAAGAAGCCAGCTGGAACGCTGGCATAATATTGTCCATAAAAAAATGGATAAACGCGGAAGGAGACCCGAAAAACCATTCTCTTCATCAAATAAACTCCGCGGAAGCCTTCATGGGAATCCATGTGTTCCACGAAGTTAGTGTCGATACGCTCTCTTATGCGTGGTTGTTTAAAGCTTGCTTCATTAATTGGTAAATCATCCTCGACTTGTACCTGGGAACCACTTCACTCAGTCCGCTCTAGAGATTAATTTGTCCGCATTATACCTTCCCGTCTCGCATGGAACATTAAGAGGCCTTTTTGGAGAGAAGAGGGGTTGATTGCGCACGAGGCGATGGGAGAAAAGGAGAATGGCTGTGTTCGCAGCGTGTGATCATCTCCGATGTCGAAGATCTCTCTCGACTACATCATCGAATGGATGCTGGGGAGGAGCGTTGGAGATGAGTTGAGGTGAAGGAGGATGGATGTTAATAACCCGACTCTGAATACACTCCTCCCTTCGGTTCCCAGGACGACTGCGTCAGCCGCGACGCTGGGGAGTAGTCATTGTTGCGTGGGCGTCCGCCGCCTCTCCCTCCCGTGGAGTAATGTGTTTTGCGTCTCTCCCTACGGCCTCGGTGCTTCGCTTGCCCAACTAGTGGGATCTGCGGGGGCGTGTTTCTGTTTGGAGGGTGGCGCGCGCCCTCCCATGCCCCACTCAACCCCCCTCACTCTCTCTCCCTCTCTCTCTCTTAGACGCACTCTCTCCCTTCTTCACCCTCCGTCTCACACCCAGAGACGGAGATGTGGGCAAACGGGAAACGTAGGCGTTTTGATTTCCCTCCCTTGCTTCTCTTTCCTCTTTTGAGGCAGGACCTGAAAACGAACGTGGGTTATCGTGATTAAAGCTACAAGGGGCATTCAAATATACACGAGCTTTATGCAAAAAGAAATTTATTGTACATTTAAGACGAAAACACACTTTAAAGTTATTTTTCTACATAGTTACCCTCCTTAGTAATGCATTTGACCATCGAACAGGTAGTTGGTTCATGCCGTTTTCGAAGAATGACTTCGGGTGGGTATCCAACCAATTGCACACAAACTGTTCAACCTGTTGATCGTTCGCAAAACGCTCTCCTCCAAGTGCTTCCTTGAGAGGCCCAAACATATGGAAATCACAAGTTGAAAGGTCAGGGCTGTAGGGAGGGTGACCAAGTGTAGTCCAATGCATTTCATCCAATTTTTAGGGTTGTTAGGGCTGCAGTGTGGGGTCTTGCATTGTAGTGCAAGAGCAGAACGTCTCGGATCGGTTGACGGCGCCTTTTTGACCGATATGCAGCTCGAACCTGGTCAAGAAGTTCACATTAGTAAGCAGCGTTATTGTGCGACGATCGTGAAGGAAATCAACGCGTAAAACTCCTTGAGAGTCCCAAAAAAACCTCAAAAGTAAAAGGCTCGTTTATATTTGAATGCCCCTCGTATTCCTCATAAAACTCACCGATTTTGGCCTCACCATCACGAAATATAACTCATATTTTCAATGTTAAGAACATGTCATCCTGCGAATTTCACTCGGGAGAAATCATTCTGGGATTCGGACGCGGATCCCCTCGTATCGCGTTGTATGCTAGCTAATGAGGTATCCTTTCATCTTGTAAACTTTTGAAGACTTTAAAGGAACAAATTTTTGGGACAACCGGACAAATTATGTCTCTGTAGCAGTCCTAAGCATCCATCAAAATATCAGTCTTTCTCCACTATAGTTCTTCAGGTCCTTCTAAAAATATATTAACCATTTCCCATTGAAAATGGCGCTTTCCAATCCGGTGAGATTTCTTTGAAAGTAACAGGAATTCCTAACGCATGGATTTCGTCATAAGTTTAAGTGCGTTCAATCTATAAATTCTCAATTTTTTTTTCAAATATTTCGACAACTTACGGCTGGTATTTTCTCAGGAAAAAAATTCTGGTCGGGTTTTCTTTTTACGGTGTACAATTATGAGTAAAGCATAAGACTTATGTGCGCATATTTAGTTACTTCAAACTTAAGTCGAATACAGATATATCTTCGTGCCTTTATTAATGACATGTTTACCTCCTGCTTCATATACCCGTAGAAATATTAAAAAAAAAAACAAATTTTTTTTACTTCCACTACCCCGAAACCCGCACGGTTGGCCTTGTACATCGGTTGTAACAACAATGTAAGAATGCAAACACCCATGTCGTGAGTGGTGAAAAATCCACCCAGATGGGATTCGAACCGGCGACACTCGGATTGGTTGGCGAGGACTACACCTCGTCGCCACTGGGGCAAATAACTCGCTCGAACCACCTTAATCCAGTGCGTAACTGTCAGACGTCGAAAAGGGTGTAGTTTCATAATAATATCTGGTCGTATGACAATGCCTTCGTCAAAATCATCGTTTATAACTATTGTGCCCGCTTTTTGTTAGGTTTTTTGGAAGTTTATCTCATAATTTCTGAATTAAATTGGAGTAATCCGCCGCCTAAGGCAGATTTAAATAAAGGAGGGAGTAAGAATCGCCTAGATTTCTACAGGTGTAGTCCCCAATACCCTTTCGCAATTAACTTCTTCTCTTCACACGTCCAATCATATTTCCCCCGATCTGTAAATCGCTTTCGTCCCATCCCTGTTCATCCAACATTCTCCTCTTTATCATCTTCTCCAGCATCCCTACGTCTCTCTTTGCCTATCGCTTTATGTTTTCGAATTTTTATTTATTTCTGTAATTCGAAAGTGACTTCAGATATAATTTCGCTGGAGGAAAACCACTTTCCTACGTTAAGTTTGATGTAATCGGTGAGAGTAAGTATGACCACGGGGCGTGGAATTAACACGCACAATTGGTAGAACCAGCTCCTGCTCTCGTGAGAATGTTCATTCCCTTTGTATAATTGATAGTCTAAAATATTTCTTTGGTCGTGTTTTTAGTATTTCTGTCTGTTGCATGAGTCTGGCCACTGCTATAAATTCCGACTAGTAGTTTTATCATAAAAAAGCGATCGTTCGTTCATGAGAAAATTTATGTGAGGAGTTTTACTACTTTCAGTTTAGTATTTGGTTGACCTCGTTATGCTATGTCAAATGCTTATTTGTTTATTTGTTAATCATTGGTTAAAATTGGTACAATTTATAATCAATATATTTATTGTGTCATGCATTTAACGCAAATCTGAGCCTGAAACAATAGAATTCATAGCCGTTTTTTTATCCCCTCTGAACCTAAGTTTGTTGCAGATGAAAAAAAAAGCCAAGCGGGTACCTTTTGCAGAGAAAGGCCCTCATTTCGCAAGGTATCGTTCGTCATCTGAGAAAGACGTCTTCCGTTTCCGCATCACTGGTCCCGACTCCTAACTCTTGCCCCACCCTCCTATAGCTTACTTCCCTTAACCGCTCTCTGTGAATGAGCGAGTGGGTTTAGCCTAGTTGGAATCTCAGCTTCGCGGCTCTTTTGTGTGCTAGGAAGAGGAAGGGTTAGAGATGGAAGGCCGGAGTATAAGAAAAAATTGAAACACGCTCATGGGGTCAATAATTCGCCTCGTTTTCCACCATCTCGACCGTGTTTGTCGTCTTGTGCTCAGTGGGGGCGTGGCATGTGGTGAGGAAGGGAAAGAATAAAAAATCGACTACGGTGTACTGAACGCCTCACTGGATCCCCTCCCTCTTGCTTTGTAACGAATTGGTTCGAGTCCTGTGTGTTGTACGCGTGTTTCGCCACAGGAAGAACGAGCATAAGGCACCCTCTTTCTCTCTCTCTCAACTTGTCTGTTCTCGTGTCGACCGGTGTTCTAGTGTATTGCTCCCGAGACGGATATGTTGGCCTCCGCAGCGGTGTGTTTCCAATGCGGAGTTTCGCGGTATTCTCAGGTTGGGAACGTGGGAAGGATGAGATCGTTTGTCTAATTGGCGCAGCAAATATTGAAGCCAAGGATTTGTTTCGTTTAACCTTGTTTTTTTTTGCATAAATTAAAAAGGCCTTAGAGCATAAAGACTTGAGCGCTAAATTAACTTGGAGTTATTACCAGTTTATTCGTCCATTGGTTTAGATTAATTAGTGCTGTTTTTATTTTACTTGCCGGGTTTGAAAAGTTTGAAGTAAGTCTCCTATGTGTTTTGTTAAAATTACCTCCCATCTACCTCAGGGGTGTGAGATGGTATGTTCACTTGTCATTGCCCAGTCTTATTAACTTGCCCGGTGTTATTGCCAATGGTGGTCATGTTACCTCCAGCACCACTGACTTCCTACCCCAAAGTTCGTATCGTGGTAGTTGCTTGAATTTTTCAGTGGAATCCTAATAATTACACTCTGGTATTTTATATGAAGTACATATTCGGTTTTCATGATTAGCTGTTAAACCATAGACCGCTATACGCCTTTCGTTAGTAGTAGGTCAAAGCCAACTCTGGACTTCTCTTTCACTTAGGTGTTACCAATTATTCTCATACCATCCGACCTTACTGTAGATTTCTAGCATCAACTATAGATGGCGTTAATGTCATTAGCAGTCTTATATGTGCAAATTTAAAGCGTTTCGTTTAAGCATGAGTCGCTTCTACGAAGTAACGCTGGAAATTACTTCGCGTAATCAGTCGTACGCCTCCTCAATTTCGTACAAGTGATAAAGGTGAGCGTAAAAATGGCAAAGTGAGATGCCATACATTTTCAAATCGCGAAAAATATGATTATGATGCATTAAAAATATCTGCTACAACGCGTTGTTATCGTCATACTTTCATTCGTTTGTCACTTAAATCAGCTGTAAGGCCCTTCACGTTGGCCGACGTAGCGTGTGGATAAATTAAGAACGTCTACTCAGAAATTCTGCTTGAATCACCACAACCTTCAATCACTTAGGGTCTTACAAAACGAATTTATAAGAGATCGTGGAATAATGATCAAGAAAGGGATACTAAGGCACAGGGAATAAATATTGTCAAAATTCTGGAGGATAGAGATCTCTTGAGAATGATGGAGGGGATATGGAGGTGAATGTGATGCGCAAGCTCGGATCTTTCCTGCGCGGTATTGCTATTGGAATCATGATGGCTGACGGGATTGCTTCCGTGTCGTGTCATTTTTTCGACCACAGTTTCGCGAGCGTTCCAGCTCGCTTCTTCAAGTCGAAGTGCTCACAATGCATTTGTGGCCGCACTATATAGTCCGGCGGAGGGTCAAGTGCGATTTTTCCCCGCCTTTTCTGAGTCTTTTCCCGTGTTTTGTGGAAAACACGCTTCCAACTGATGGATAGTGAGTGATCATCTTCTCTTTTGACATTATTAGGTGTTTTTGAAATTTAAACAGCCTCCCTAATCCATCCAGGGAAGTATCGGGTCTCCTTCGCGATAATCTTCGCCTCCTCCAAATCCATATTGTTATCAGACCTGAGCACATGGATGGATCGGGCAATAGACAATATCTATGGATCGGAAACATGAACCATTGGAAAAGCTGACCAGGAAAGACTAGAGGCCTTCGAAACCTGGTGCTGGAGGAGAATGGTTGAGATAAAATGGACGGACAACTAAAGAAATGATGAAGTGTCCAGAACAGTAGAAGAGGAAAGGACCATATGGAGCACCATACAGAAAAGAAGAACCAGATGGATTGGACACACTCTGAGACACAATGGGTGTGTGAAGAACGTAATAGAAGGTAAAATAGAGGGAAAGGTCCTCAGAGGGAGACCCAGGAATAAGTTCATGGACCAGATAAAGAGAATAATACATAGGAAGAGATACCAGGAGGTAAGGGAACTAGCATTTGATAGGCAAGGGTGGAAGGCTGCAGTCAACCAATCTTACAATTAGTATTGGACGACCAATGATGAGTGGTGAAAAATTAACTCGACCGGCAAAAGTCTTTGAAATCTGGATTGTGTCCCTTATTTTTGCTCACTCTGATATTAGTATATATTACTTGAAAAATTACCATTAAAAAGTACAATTTCAGCGTAATTCGTAGTTTTTAGCTTTTTCCATCCCTGTCTCTCTTGCGTGCTTTGTATATTAGTATCCCTCTCTCACACCATTGGCGTTGGGAAATCGGGGAAAATTGCCCAAAGTTTGGCAACGAAGACGTTCGCGAACTGTACTCTCTCATTGGAAGAACTCCAATATCCTGCTATAAAAACGATCTACGGAACTCCTAAATCAGGTCGGGCCTGCGTGTCCAAAAGGAAACACCGACCTAACTTCTTCCCTCTTATCTCCCTCAGTGTCCCTTGTATGCTACCCACACTCTTACGCCTTCGTGTCCACCTTCCCACATTTCTTCTCGGTTTTCTTCCTTTTTCCTTTTTTATTGTTTTTCCTTTCATTCCTCCTTCGTCCTCTCCGTAAAACGCACCTTTAAAGCGGATGCCCGCATGAGCACGGAGTACGTAATGCATGAGGTCATCTTTCCGCCCCACACACGGATTTCTCGACACTCGTGTATTCCTTGCCGGTCGGTGGAATGCAGCTTTCCTCCAATAGTGTGTCTGGTGCCTTGAATTTCCCAGGCTGACCTTGATTGAGTCAGCTTTTTATGCATGTTGCATCAACTCTACAGCTCTGCTGACGTTTATAATCCTTCTGTGTTTTGGTTAGGGTTACCTTCCTCCTGCTTCGACATCTTCCATGTTTATGCCTTGTCACGTTGGGAAAGGAGGAAAAAAGAAATATTGTTTGATACAGTCCAGGGCTCGATATGAACTTAGCATTCTTGGAGGAGATTCAAGAATGGCATTGCATAGCTCTTCTTTATTCCTCAGTAAAGGCTAATTTTTTACTTTGCTTAGTTAGTACAGGGTGAATCTATATCTGCTGATAATTTTTTAAAGTTTCTTAGTGCATACTATAAACAATAACAGACTTCCTACGTTTTCATCTTGATAGTACATTGCTAAGGCTGATAAATGATCCTCATACTCATTCTCACTTGTAGGAAATAATTCATTTTTGCCATTGGTGGTGGGTTTTTGATGATTAATTTTAATGAAAATGTTTAGAATATTGCCGTTCATGCGATAAACTCTAAGTTAAAGGTATTCCGTGGGATATATTGTTACTTCATGAGTTTCATGACAGTAAAAACATTGTGGAATATTTAAAAGTGAACTTATTTACAAACCATCGGAATGCTGTTTCACCATGTGAAGCCTGAGAATTTATGATATTTTCATGATAATATATCGAGTAAATGAAGAAATCATGCAACCTTCTTTGACTTAAAGTTTAATCGCAATTGGACTTAACTTTGAATACTTATGTGGACAAGGAAAGTGCATAGATCTATCTACCTAGAACTATCGTCGATGGTTTAAAATCTATGTATTCTAAAGTAGTTCCCCGCGAGGATTTCGTGAGACACTCACCCCAGCCCTCTAATGTTTTCCATTTACACAGGGGATTTAATTCGTCTTCAGTTAAGCCCTAGGTAACGAGAAACAGCGCCTCATCTGTGGAATGGCTACTTCCTCTTGTCCTGTAATGGATAATCTTACTCTCTCCCTCTCATTCTAACCGAAGCCGCCTTTCTTTTATCTTTAGCCGACTGAGAACTTCGTGGCCTTCGAGTAGGGTGGTTGAGATAACCCTATAACCATGAGGCCAAATCATCACTCTTTCTTTGGCCCTCGTATTCGATTTTGCGTAAGTTGGCAACTGATTGCAGAAATACGTGATGTTTAAATGCAGTTGCACAATATTTGCTCATTTTGAGGGCTGTGATGGAAATAACATATCAAGTTGCCCTGGTACCGTGTTTATGTAATGGTAAATCATCGTGTTATCGATAATTTTTGCTATCATGTGTACCCGAGCTTACTACTGAGAACTGCTCGCTCCAAAGACTTCCATAGCACATACCTAGGCAAGTTACTACAGAAAATATTTTGCAAGGAACTGAATATGGTCGATAAAATGAGTGTTTATACATGCACAGGGGCTATTCTAGATGTAGATTCATTTTACTTTAAATGTAGAGTTGCCATTGCTATATATTTTGCTATATTTGACATCCCTCGGGGCTTACGAAGTAAATTAAATAAAATCATCGAACCATTTTCGACCTGTAACGTTTCTGCTTGTTTGTCAACGATTGTGTCTTAGTTCTGCCTATGTTTAACTCTCTTATGACTGCGGAACTGGACGAAATGTTTCACCGAAACTTGTGCCGCATTGCTTGGCACTTTCAAGTCAATACTCAAGTGAAAGAGTCTCAGGTTGTAACTTGATAATTCTCGGTTGAAGGGTGGGAACCCTTGACATAACAATAATATTTAACGATGAATGGCTTTCCTTCGTCTCCCCGTTGACCCTCTAGCGATTTTTTGTTTATAGTCGCTAAGTTTTACCGATGAATCAGTCTCGTATCAACAATGTTTTTTCATTGCATCTCCGTTTGCTTACTCTTCGACGAGGCGCGGCAATCCCTATTGCTTGAAATTGCGTATTGGATAGGAGGGGACGCCTGATAAGTACCGTGTGAAAGTGTAAATGAGGAAAGATTCGTGCGAGCCGTGTCTGTCACTTTCTTGCCCCGGATGTTAAAGCGATACTTCAAGTCTCGTGTGACCTGTCGTTTTAAAGCCATTAGACCACACTTTGGTACACCGGTGACATTTTTCCGTTTCGAATAGTGTATTGTCAAATTATGATCGTGTAGAGAGGGAATCATCCGCCGGCCTGTGCTGTCTTGAAAGATGAATCCCGTCCTTTATCGCCCAGCGAATACTTCTCTGTCGCAGAAAAGGGATCCCAACTGGAGTGCGAATGAATCAATCAAGTTTCATCAGCCCATCTCCTCTCCTGATGTCTCCATTCCCTCGCTGTCTTGCGGCGGTCCCTTTGGCCTCATGGAAGGAAGGGGAAGGCGCATGACGAATATCGTGGGAAAGGACTTTCATGTGAGTCGGATCGGCCACTTTCTTTATTGTCGCGGAACTTGTCTTGTGTGTTCTGGGCTCAGCCCTCCTCCGTCACACCCATTTAGGTGTATGGAGAGGGGACTACGTCATCAAACTGAAGCCTGACGACCGAAATAAAGACTATATTGTTTAACTCTGCTCTTTCCTTACTTTCCTTTGGATTACAGGACGGAATGGACGAATTAACGAATGCAATGCTAGAATATCAATCATCTGTTTGAAATTTAAGGCAAATTACTCATCAAACATACATTGGTTACTTATTGTTATGGATTTTACTCTATGTTACCGTAGTTTTAAGCGGGAATACGGATGATTTTTGGTATAAATAAATTAACAAAATACATAAGGAGAATCCACATGAAAGAAGTAAGTGCATGCCGATTTCTAGCAAGTTATCGATGGGAAACATATTAAAATTGCAAAATTAGTGCGTGAGCCCACTAGCGCTGTAGAAAAATGAGGGTCAAAAAAGACGTCGGACTGACTTCTGCTTCTAGCATTGGCCAGCTTAGCAAGTGCCCTCTCCATATGCCTCAATGGTCACACCGTTGACAGCTATTCGTTTTTTGATTGGTTCATTGGGTTAGAATGGGGTTAATCGGGTTATAATCGGGTTTATTGTATTATGATCGGATTTGTCGGTTAGTAATCGGTTACGTCTCGTTCGGAACGTAGAAACATCGGCAAATTCTCTGTGGTGATGAACGGCAGTCCACCGCCAGCATTTGGTCCTCAGGCGAATTCTTCTCCTTCGTCGAAAAGGGACCCGACTTGCGAATTAATCAATCAAGAATCAAAACCCGTCTCCTCTCATAACGTCTCCATTGCCTCGCTCTCCGGCGGCGCGGCGGTCCCTTTTGATACGCGAAAGGAATGGACGGGGAGGGGAGTAATGGGGGGAGTTGGTAGCTGGTCTTTGCTCCCTTGCTAATCGTGTACGCGGTAGTCCAGAGAAAATTTTTTTTTCTCTTTTGATTTATTTTTACATGTGTTACGCCCCGTGTACTTGAAAGCCGCGTGTCCCTCCTTCACCGCACACCATACCATCCCTCTGCGTTGTCATCCCCGCTGCCTCTCGTTCTAATAATAATAGCCAGTCCGGATGGGAGTTGGGGTGGAAGGGTTGGGGAAAGAGGCCACGTGATGAATGAATGGGGCAGGTATTGAAGTTCGCATAGCGTCTCGTGAGTCGATAGTGTAGCATTTCCAGGTCATCCCTTTCCACCTTCGTGGATAACATGAAGCAGTCGAATTATAATTTTGACATGAAGGTATGGCTACCCTACCATAATACTAATTGGCACTGACGTTTTTTTTTAAGGAAAAAAAGTTATCTCGCCTCCCTTGGATCGTAAGGAATTCGTTTTATTTCAATATTTGCGTGAAAAAGCCTTCAATCTCGTGTAGGTACCTATCAGCATTTTTATGGAACTTATATTTGAAGCTGTATTGTATATCCGTTAATAATGCGGGATATGACTATTTATAAAATCATGAACTGAATGAATGCGGCATCAAACCACATTCGGAAGATTATATCAAGATTAAAACTTCTAGTGCTTCCGAGTAGAGGAAAAGTAGAAAAGGAAACACTCGGACATTAATAAGTAGTTATAATTTAAACATCGGAATTGAAGCATTTTCTCGGCCATAATTCCCAAAAATTTGATGAGAGATGAAAACAATTGTCATGGCTAATTTTTGATTTTTTACATTTAATTTCTCCTTATCTTCACTGCTTCGGCGGAGCTTATCAATACTAGCGCATTTTTTAATGTTATTTTTTGTGAGTAGAGTTATGATCGTAATTCTGGTCAGTTTTTAATTAATAATGCAATTAAAATGGTTCAGTGTTTAGGTGCCACCCGTCATGTTGCTCACTTTAAATGTATTTATGACTGAAGTTAAATACTTATGGCTCATGAATATTTAAATTATGCCCTTCGCATTCCCAAGAGGAATTTCTAATCAGAGGAGAGTCAGAGGTAAGATGATATTTCATACTCGTAATTCTTCCGCAAAACATCACTCATCTACATATGGGCGGCGGCTTTGATAAGTCCCTCGTTTCCTCCGCATCAAGAGGAATCATTTCTGTGGCAATCCTTTTAGACTGCGCTGGTTTGCTCGTGCGTTTATTTTGTGAATTCACAGCACTTTCGTACTCTTCCCTCGCCCAAACTACGCGCGTCAGTGCTGTCGTAAGGAAACGGGGGTGATGCAACTTGGAAGACTTCGGGTGAATTAGTCACCGAGCCTGAATCATGCGGGCTGAGGCAGCGGGGATCTCGGGGGAGGCCACGGTAGAAGAAGCATTTTGGCAGGGGATCTTAAAGGGAGGGCGTTCTAAACTGGGAGTTGAGTGCTGCGTTTTCAAGTTGGGCACGGGGGTGCCTTTGCGATCCAAGTGCGATGGATCACAAGGAAGAGACGAAAAAGGGTTGGATGCATCGGCAGCTCCTATCATCCGTTACCCTCTACTCTATGTTCTCTTCATGGCTATCATTTCTGATGTTCTCACTTCTCATCCTATCCAATAAGGCTGTCTCTGAATCTTTGTAAAATGATATTCCATTCTGTGGCATCTTCAGGGCTTTTTTTCTAGTATGCTGTGGTTTGGCGTGATTTCCCTCCCGAAATATTTTTTCCTTTGATACTGAGAGTTTGAAATGGTGTATGAATGGTACAGTACAAACAGTGATGGAAAATTTCTGTAAGTTATGTAAGCTAGGATATAATATGTTTGTCATTTTTTGCCGGAAAAATTGGAAAATATAGGAGAAAATACTACTATCGATAAAAAGAATTATTGTTCTGATTTAAAACGACATAAACCTCCCAAGTTAGATTGGGACACCATTGCAGATGAATGTACTAGGAACAACTATTTTATTTTAACTAAATGGCTGCACTTAAGAAATTCTTAAAAACGATATCAAATTGACACCAAAAACGGTAGAAGACAAATTTTGATTTGTCGTGGCAAACAGGAATTTTATTTTGGACGAGGTATTAAACTTTCAAACTATTATAAAAGATTTTTTCAAATATCTCCTGTCTAATCAGCTGATAAGATTGTTTATCGATGTAATTGCTATAATTGTAATACCCATTACCGAAGAATCATGAAATGTATTTATGATGGATGTGCATAACGTCAAAGATTGTTGATCACTCATTCTTAGAGAAGTGTCATCGTCTTTTATGTGATATCACTTATAAACTGAGTGCGTTGGTAACTTTTAACGCAAAAATTACATTGTTTGAAACTTGATTTTGTACAGTAAACTCAGAACTGAAGATACTATCGTGGTATTCTAACTCAATTGCTATCTGAAATGGAGAGTCGTTTGCTACTCTGAAATTTGGACTGGTTTCACTAAAATTAAAAAAAGTTAGTCGTATGATCATTTTACAATGAGTCCATGCCGATTAATAGCTGTTTCATCTATGATGGTGGTTAATTACTCTGTTTATGTATACCTTTCTTCGCGTATAATGTTGGTTTTGGACCTCTAATTTGAAAATTTGGCTTTTCCACAAAGTTACTATTTTTTTGCTAAGCCGAAGGTAAGGCGGACGGAAAGGAAGACAAACAATGAAGTGGTGGTGAATGGAGCTGTGTCGATAATGAGTGATTCGTTCATTTTGAACGATTCATTGGCATGAACCAAAAGAATTGTATCACGTTCTCCGTTCAATTCGTTCACAATGAATCAAATCAAGCCGATCTCGTTCACAGGTAGAGGGGAGTGGTTTGTGAAGAATTTTGGAGAATTGCACGATTCATGAGTGATAGAGAACAACTTGATTTGGTTCAAATTAAACCAAATCACGCTGTTCATGAATGGAGAGCAACGTGATTGAGACAAACCACATTCCATACTCTTTTGGTCGCATATAGAAGTAACTGATTAAAACTAAGGAATAATTTCATAGAGGCGATCATATTAAGTCGATTGATTATAACCCCGAACACAACCATATGCACCCAAAAATCACAAGTAGGAACATACGTTTCTTAATATATAGTCTCTACTCGCTGTGGCATTATGGGCGAGTTTTTAGGCTCACATCTCCTGACATCATGGTTCAAGCTGTTCTAAGGATACGCCATTTCAGGTTCCTCAAGTCTCCTTATATTTCGACGATAAAACTATATCTATTAATCTGAAAATAAGATTTCATATCGCGCAATATTTTCGCGTAGGCAGCTTCCCGATGGTACGAATTGGTTGGATTTGGTTCATCGCCGTAGTTTGGTTCCTCGCTGATATTTGATTCTTCGTAGTGAAATCATTCACCGTCTTTCATCTACATCTACGTCATACTCTGAAAGCCACCCAAAGGGTGTGTGGCAGGGGGAGCTTCCACACCAGGCATGATTGAATGATACGGTAGAATACCGAAATTACATTGAAAACAGCGTACCACACATGCAACAAACCTATTAAAAATCTACTAACCAAGAAACATTCTATCGTCAATCTTTTCAACATGCAAGGGGTACAAGGACTACTACTACAGATTCAAAATCGCATGCATAAATAAGAACATAAATATTTGCATCATACATAAATAATAACGTAAAAAATATAAAGAAAGAGATCTACAATCTAGCTAATGTCACTATTTGCACTATTCATGACGACGATCACAGCTGCTATGGTCCCGAATGGTACGCGGAAAAAATGACATTTTATACCTATCGATTCTACAATCTGGCTCTCTAATTTTATTGGCGCGATCTAATCTGCCGTAGTACGAGGGGGTTAATAGTGTGTTTTTCACGTCGTCAGAGAAATGTTTTTCCTGAAATTTAGTTAGGAGGTTAAGCCTATAATTTAATCTACACTGTGATAGCGATTCCCACCCCAATTCTTCTAACAATCCAGACACACTAGCAAACTTATCGTAGCATCGTTTCACAAACCTAGCGCCTCTTCGCTGCACGCGATCTAATTCCGATATTAACCCCGCTTCATATGGATCTCATACACTGGCAGCATATTCCAGATGAGGCCTAACGATTGAAAAATTACAACGTTCTTTCACTTTAAATCACTCATCGCAGTCATTTTTTTCTTCCATGGTTCATTTCGTTCATTATGAATGATTTAAAAGAACGAGTCATTGACATGAATCAAATCGCATGAATCGAATCTCCGAAATGAACCGAAATTCCCACCTCTAGTGGTGAACTATAGTGGGTGAGGCAAGGAGACTTCTGGCTGACGATGAGGTTGGGAGGAGGCTGGGTAGGTGGTCATTGGGGTAATGAGAGGCGAAGGGATGCAAAAGGGCTGAAAATATAGAAATCGAGCATTTGAGGAAGATGAAGAAAATAATAGGCTCTAAGGAAGGTGTGAAGAGAGGGAGGACGTATGATGAGACGAAGGGAGAAATACTGTAGATAGATGCCAAGCGCGTGTGAAAATCTGAAGGATTTTCGCTGTCAATGAACCCTACCTTTCAACGGCTGGTTGCTTTAATAAAATGAAAATCGTATTTCAAGTCTGGAGTTAGCAATGAGTGCGCTTGTCTCGTCTCGTCGCTTTTCTCTCCAAGAGAGATAGAGAGAGAGAGGTTACGTCATCTTGTCGTTCACCTCTTCCTCTACACTTTGCCCCGTTTGTGTTTTACCGTCCGACACGCGAGATGGAGCGGGGATCGCCTCGGTTGCTGCCCACGTTGCCTCGTCCGCCTCTGAACTCTTCTACCTCCCCTCCCTCCCACGTCCATAACCTACGCCCATGTCCGACCCATCGTCAACCAGCTGTACGTGTTTCCAATTGCTCTGCCCATTTGGTAATGACCATATGAAACGCCCCCCTCTCTCTCTCTCTCTCTTGAGGGAGTGACAAACTTTCCCTCTCGATCGAGTTTCAGTTATTTTTTATTTCGGAAAAAAAATCACCTCATTTTTCCTCTGACGGTCCATTATTGGAGGTGAATTTCGCTTATATTTTTTTTTTCATTTTTCATCGATCGACTTGGCTGCGAGGAAAAACTTTGGATTTTGAAATTCCGCTCTAAAAGTTTGATCGAGTGATATAGTCGTTTCGCAATTACAATTCTCAAGAAAATTTCGGAACAAGCGGATTTGACGAAATGTTTTTCCTGCCTTTTTGAGGCGGTATCAACTTTAGTTCTTCTTTTTAATTTTTTTTTTGGCGTGTATCGGGATTTTGTTTCGCGAACTCTCTTTCGGAAAGTTGCGTGAGTGCGGTGAAGTATCTCAGCTGCTGGAAACAGTTGATATCCCACTTGCATTTCTTGTTTGCTTGTCGTTCTGAGTTTGGACTTTCTGATTTTAGCCTTTTTGTTTCGATTTGCGTGACAGACATATTGATCAATGTACTAATACTTACTGTCGCTTTGTTTTTCAGCGGACGTCGGATGGTTAAAATTATTGTAGAAACTATTAAAAAATATATCGGTGAAAAGTTTCTCGATGGTATAAAGACGAGAAATGTCACTTCCTCTCAATATGGTATCGTATTTTAGAAATGAAATTTTTGCACATAGATTGCCTTTTTTATGATATTGTTTACATGTTTATCCACGCAGATTCACAGGCGTGGAGTAGGTATGACTACAGCAGGGGACGTTGCTCCATAGACATTAAGCATGATAAATGGTGTAGTAAAGATTTTACGGATTAATTCTGAGCATAGGGATTTGTGAGATGCATTTGTCCCTGATCTCACATGCTACACGTTGAGCTGCACAGCTATTGAGATGCTATTTTTCTACATGTTTAGGCCATCACTACAGTTTCTTCTTTCCTCGTAATATCTATTTCATAAATCTATCAATATGATTGGGATATTTGATAAAAGTTTGCGTTTAAAGCAGAGGAGATAGAGGCCAGGATTGTGTGGGTGGAGAAAGAATGTGGAATTGATGAGCCGGTGTTGGCCTTATTTGAAAAGAGTGTGCTTCGTTGATTTGACCATGCCGAGAGAAAATATGAACGTTGAATAACAAAGCAAACTTACGATACAGCATTGAATGGTGTAAATGGAAGTGGAAGTCCGAGAATATAATGAGTGAATCTGTTGAAAAGAGAGTATGAAGAGGAGTGTTAGGATTTTATGAAGTAATGCATGAATATAAGTGAAGCGAAAGAGATAAGCAAAGGATAGTGCTGTTGGTATGAATTTATTAACCCTTTGAGTACGGCATGACGTGATATCACGTCATGGTTGTCTTTACGCTGGTACAGATGACGTGATATCACGTCATGGGCACCATAAGTGTTCCAGCTTTCACTAGGGGGCCTAGTGAAAGTTCCCTAGTGAAAGCTGGAACACTCTAGTACCCTTGACGTGATATAACGTCATCAGCACCATCGTAAAGACAACCATGACGTGATATCACGTCATGCCGCACTCAAAGGGTTAAAGCAGAGTTATTTTACGTGGCTCTTAATTGAGAATCTTAAACTTTTTTGACTGTGCCTATGCCATAAGGGAACGGCTTGAGGGGTGTATCTGTATGTATGTCAATACTTATCTATCTAGGATTTGGCCTGCCAGTCGCAGCTACCCAGCCTTTGATCGTGCACTCCGTATCCATTAAGGGGGCTCACTACCTCAGCTAAAATCGCCTCTGCAGACCACTTTTATTTTAATTGTCACCCCATTATTTTTTTGTGTAGGAAGTTTTAGTTTTCACATTTTTGTTAGGAAAGAATGTATCTGACCTTTCATTGAGATACATTGTTCACTTCACTAGACAAATTAATGATAATTAGTGTTTTCAGTGACCTTTTTCAGACCTCTTCATTGCCCTTTTTATTCACTAAAAGAAACATATCACGTAGTAAGATCACATAATGGTCTTTGGTATTTAATTTGGTGTCATCTACTTTATTATGCTCGTCACTATAAGGCCTCAGACTTTAAAATGCTAACACATGTTTCGTGTTTTTTCGCGATCTAGGCACGGCATATGGCCGACTGCCCCCACCTCCTCTGCCGTCACCCCCTCCTCTAACTACTCCCCCCCTCGACAAGAAGATTAGGACTTTCCCATTCCACTCAGGTCTCGGAGGGGAGAAGCCAGTCGAGGAGAATCTGAGAAGTAGTGAGCCCCTATCAATATCCTCGGATGAGTTCAATGCTCTTTGTAGTTCTCGGATTAGTATTAAGGAAGATTTATACCTAGGCGAAAAACGCCCTTTTAGTTCTGGCTTCTACTCATGTCTAGGGGAGACCTTCGTTTTCCCCTCTGTTCACCTCACCGAACAAAGGCACTACTGATGTCACATTGGATAATGCATTGCCAAAGTTCAGGAGAATGATCACGGTGGCATTATAATGCCGAATTTCCAACATTTTGATCATCCTTTAGAGACACGAAGGAAAGATTTGAAGAAATATGTGTTGTACGTATCATGGTGATAACTTGGTTTTCGACAAATTCACGTTTCTTCCGTGGCCGAAATAGTTATGTAGAAAGCAAGTAGCGAAACGTTATGAGACGTATTGTCAATATTAATCTTTATTCTACAGTCCTGCGCAAACATTATCTTTTTAGAGCAAAACAGAGCCGTAAAAGAAAATCGTCTATGCATATGCGGAAGCGTTTTCTGCTGTGGAATACAGCTCCCATAATGTCCCCTCACTTTAATTTGAATATTTAAATGGGAACTAGACGGAAGGATCATTTCTCTAATATAATTACCAAAAACGTGGCGCATTGATTTGGTTTTGAATCTCCAATAATTTAGTCCTGTGATTGTGAATGAATGGATGTGTGGTTCCACATGGTGATAAATTGAACCTAAGTGTATGGTTTGAAGACCCGACGTGGTATATGGATAATGTCAAACCTTCTTTTTTATAAGTCGTTGCAATGCGTTGCATGTGTTCAAGAGAATGTTCACAGTGACGTTATTATACCCAACTCCTAACATTTTGAACCTCCATCGCAGAGATGAAGGATTCCCATTCACAATGAGTGCAAATAAATTTAGAAATATGCGTCGTGTGCATCATGTGTGCATCGTGTGCGATAACTTGATGTTCGGCGGTTACGCGTTTCTTCCTCGCTACCCAGACCTATGAGGTTTGGTCTCCACGCCGGCTCTTGTTCGTACAACCCTCTTGACCTAAGTCCCTTCATTGTCGACAGACACGTGGTTTGCTATACATACAAATATCGGTATATTAAGGGGGTTGTATACCTCATCTGACAGCGCCCTTTTAGTTCAGGGCCTGAACTTCAGGCTTCTGCCCAAGACAGGGAAAGATCTTCGCCTTCCCCTCCATTACCCGCCCGAATACAGTACCACCGGTGGCACAGTGGAAATTGGGTTGCAAGGGTTCAGGAGAATGTTCACAGTGACGCTATAAGACACAATTTTCAACACTTTGATGAAACGGGACTTCACTTTATAATAACAGGAAATATTGGGAGATATAGATGTCGCACGCGATCACCTGATTTTCGACAAATTCGCGGTTCTTCCGCTGACGAAATTGTTTCGTAAATATTGCACGGAGCGAAAATTGACGACACTTATTTCAAATTATAATCCCTATTTCAGAGGTGTGTGCGAAGAGAATTACTTTTAGTAGCAACGCTGAGTTGTTAAATGAATCGAAATAGTTACATCAAAAGCAAAATGTTGCGACTCTTATTTTAAGAATTAATCCTTAATCCAGAGACCTGCGCAGTCCAATTTGCTTAAATTAGCAAAGCCGAGTTGCATAATAAAAGCACGAGCCGTGTGTGGAATCGTTTACGGCCGTAGTATACGGTCTCCCGTTCGCCATGCGGGTCTGAGTACTTTTCGTAGGGCCTCTCAAGTAGGCGGCCTACCTAAAATTTTTCCCTGGGAGTGTCATCATCATCTGGTGTTCTGTCTGCTGACAGGTCCCGTACACCACTGCTGTCTCCATCCGCTTCTGTCCCGAGCTTTCTTCTTTGCTTCATCATAGCTGATGTTCTTCACCTGATCCACCAATTTAATTCTTCTCCTTCCTCTCTTTTTCTTTCCTTCAATTGAACCTTCAAGTGCCACAGTTACAATACTTTTCCCTCTCATCACATGGCCAACCAGTTTCCTTTCCTTTTCCTTATTTCCTTTAGGAGCGATCTTCCTTCTTTTACTTTGCTCAAAACCTCTTCATTTATCATCTTATCTACCCATCTTACTTTTTCAATCCTTCTCCACACCCACATTTCATAAGCTTCTATTCTATTCCTTTCCCTCTTACCTAATGTCCACGCTTCACATCCATACATGAAAACGCTCCATGAATAACACTTAGCTAGTCTCTTTCTCAGCTCCAGATCCAGACTTTCATTGCATAGCATGTTTTTCTTCTGGCTGAAGGCCTCTTTTGCCATTGCTATCCTTGCTTTTATTTCTGCAATACTTCTCCAGTCGTCTGTCACCATCGTTCCTAGGTGCCGGGAGCTTTTCACTTTTCCTATTACACCTTCATTTATTTTCACACTGGGAGTAGCAAGGGAGTGTGTTTTGACAAAATACTGATTGTTAGCGCGTCAGCGCGCGCTTATGCCACGCGCATTTCGTTCGTCTGGAGTTCTTTGAGTCGGCGCAGTAAATTTTGTTTTCATTTACCACTATCTCTTCACGTTCCGAGTGGGTATTCGCAAAGACGTAACTTTCTCTTCCATATTTCAGTCTTAATGGAAAAACGAGACGTTTGTGACTTCCTCTTATTTTTCAGGCTGGCCCACCGAATATTCATTTCATCGTGAATGAATTGAAATAACCTCCCTGCCTTTTTTTCTTTCTTTCAATCCTATCGATTACTGTGGAATTGACAAAGTTTCACAAGCTTTAATCACGTGAAAAAGGAGAAACCGAGTGGTCGAAGCACATATTTCATGTAATGGCGATTCAAGGCTTGTACTTTGTCAAACATCTGGAACCCATTAGTGCTCGTGTATTTTTAAGGAATTAGAAACTGTAGTTTTTTTTAAATTGTTTTGTAACGCTAATCTATGCGCATGCGATGGTGATGTTTTTCATTTGATGTATGTTTCGTTGCGTTCTTTATCTTCATTACTCTGTATTTCAAGCTGTTGGTGTCAAAACTCTTGTTAAAAACCATGTGGAAGGGTGTCTCAGGCGCGGCAGTATGGAAATCAATTATCTTAGGAATAAAAGGTGAATATGCAACTTGAAGCGAGGGTAAGGGTGTTGCTCTGCCAAGAAATCATGGTTGTCAACCATAAAGTACATACTAGATATTACTGTATTACTTATTCATTTTCCATTCTATTATTGCTTAAAGATTTTCATTCGAGCTATTGAACAAAATCGTAATACTGTCGGTGCTCGTCGTTGGAGCTCGCTACCTTAAAAAAATGTGCAATTTAAAAAGAAGTATCGGTGCTTTTTTAACTGATGATATGCCTCAACACTGAGTGACTCGTTCAACGATTCTCGATTCTATCAACTCGATTCAACTCGTTTGACGACGACGAAATTAGTGAGAGATTTTTCAGGGTATGCTAATTGAATGCTTGATCATAGCAATGGAAAAAATTAGTTTAGAGGATGGAGACGTTGTCACATCAGTGAATCATAGTCTGCTACATATTTCCCTTGAAAGTAATAATCTTCAATAAAAACTTGGGCCACAAAAACATTTTTAAGCATTTTTACCATGGAAAATACCTCCTGGTTGAATGAAATTTCTGTTCATCATTAAAGTTGAACGATGTTTAGTTTGTTACCAACTACATATGCACTAACGAACCTTTTATTATAATTTAACATTTATAATGTTGCTTAGCAATTGTGCCTCTTGCCATCTTTTGTCTAGAGTTGGCCTAAGCCGACGCCTTAATAATCGTTAAATTTCCTTCTTCCCTATGTACCCCATTGACAGATTTTAAGCTATCCGGGACCAGCAACGGAGTTCCACTTTTACGGAGTCACCCGAAATGCACAATTGTGCGCAATTCCTCAGAGGAAAAAATCATCCGCATTGACCGGGATTAGAACCCGGATCCCTCGATTTCCGGCCGAGTGCTTTAGACACTTAAGCTACCGAGGCGTCCTCTTTCCCTGTGGATTTTGTTAGTGAGAATAATTTTTGTGGCATTGCGGCATAATTATTTATTTGCTTGTCCGGAAATCCGAAATTGTTCGTGTACACGGGGAAGAGAAGTGAGTGATTGTTTACCTTGATTATTGGACATGTTTTGGTTGACCTTTCTCGCCTCTCCTTGTTATTCACTCCTCTCACTCCTGGAGTCGTATTTAGGATACCTACCTCTCGAAGGACCGTTACTCATTATCATGCCCATAAAACAAATTTGATTCGGTTGTACCCTGGGAGACTCTTTGTTTCTTTTTTTCTTCCACGTGTTGGCCATCCATTTTTGTGCCCCATTACATTATTCATTTGCGTCCGATTTGCGCCAGGGGAGAAAGTCCGTCAGCTCGGCGGTCAGAAAAAAAGGGGGAACCATAATCATTTAAGCATTCGTCCGTCTTATGCCTCCGGGGAGCATTAGAGATTTATGCTCACGTGTAATTGGTGTTTGGTCATAGTTCATGGCGGTAGAGGGTGGAGGTCGTCCTCACGCATTCGTAATGCTACAAATCACCAGCAGAGGGGAATGTATTTATCCTTGTTTAGCGCCACGTTCGCTACGTCCGTATTTAGAGAGTAAGAATGATGTTTCGGGCTCTGCACTGCGTTCTTAGCGTACGTCATCTCTGTATTGTAAATTAGACGTATTACAGATGCCCCTGCATTCGACTCCGACTATGTATTTGTATCTTACTATATCATCTTGCGACATCCATCCTAGGAAATCATTATCATGTGTGATTTTAGTTGTCGTACATCTCGCATTATTCAATGCAACTCCTCATGATTTTCTGTGTCTCTACATCAACCAAAATATTTGTTTACTTGTAAACAGAACAAACATAATGGAGAAAGTCTTCTCGGGTCTTCCACCGGGATGAGTTTTTTACTCCCGAAGTTTCGAACTCCGAAACGTCGGCATTTGCCTTGAGAATGGAGTATGAGTCGGACTCCAAAACGTCGGCAGTAAAGCACTCATCCCGGTGGAAGACCCGAGAAGACTCCCTCCATATTATTAGCCGGGAAAAAAACTAAATCATGCTTCAGAACAAACATTTTCAGAAAAGCTTCGGCAAAATGTTCGAATACGTTCTTGTTACTTACCTACTCTTTGAAGAAGATAGATATTTGAGTACCACGTGTTAAAAAGCATCGCCCCATGAGTCATATCCAGATTTTCTTCCGCCGAAACATTCAGAGGACACTAAGGACTGAATCGTTTTTAGGATGAGAGTTAAGGGCTAAATTTCGCGTCATCTGCTGTTTTTTTAAATAAAAAATTCTCGGGCTTCTAGCCGAGTAAGAACCGGGAAAATCTCTAGGATTCTCGCCAAACGGAATATAGAAACCATCCACAAACCACCGAAAAAACTGCGTGGGGATTTAGTGCATGTGAAGGACGAATTGGGACTCAGAACACCTGGAGTTTACCGGAACCCATGTCAATGCGGGAAAGTATATATTGGCGAGACCGGACGCACGATAGAGACCCGAATAAAAGAGCACAGGAGGTGTATTAGGCTTTTCCACCCAGAGAAATCTGCCCTGGCTGAGCATAGCTTATCAGAAGATCATATCATCTCCTTTGACGAAGCTCAAGTGGTCTCTAAGACCCATATGTATTGGGATCGTCTCCTTAAAGAGGCCATTGAGATCAGGCTGGAGAAAAACAACTGAAATCGCGACTCTGGGTACATTCTAAGCAGGGAATGGAGACCGTTATTTCAAAAAATAACGGAAAGAAGGAGACAACAATGCCCCCCAGATTAAGCGGCTATATAAACGCAGGAAGGAAGGCCTGCATCTCATTACTGCTCTGAGGACGATGGAAGTGTTATCCATCGAAACGTCAGCCACAAAAATTCTTACTCGGCTAGAAGCCCAAGAATTTTTTATTCATATAATTCGCCGAGAAAGGACAAGATCGTACATTACTGTTTTTTTGTTTGGGGATTGCGTTTTTATGAGTGGAAATAACCGCCGTATATGGATTTTCCTGTATTCCCTTGAAACAATGCCGCTACCGTAAAAAAAAAATGCTTTAGATTTCTCTGAAAGTGCTGGTCTCAGTAAAAACTGCGAAATCGCCTCTCTTGGGCGAAGTTCTCCATCCATCACCGATTCCTATTAAATGATCGATAGCCTGTGGAGCACGCCCATGTATCCTTATCTCCCAACCCGCGAACGGTACCTCAGATCCGAATACTCTCCTCGAATCACTGGATGAAGTTTCTTTTCGTTTCATTCACCTCGTTTTCGCTGATTGTGGGCGATTGCCTCGTAACGATGCGATTAAAAAGAGCGTAATTTTAGTCTCACAGGAAAGATCACACAATGCACTAGGTATAATCCAAATAATATCCGACTGATACGCTCGGAAACGTTTCCATAGAAAACACTACCGTTGATAAGCGGAACTGTGTCATTGGAGAGACTTGCTTATCACCTCTTCCAAAATAGCTGGTGAGATGCGGACTTATTGGGACAAACATTTTGCCCTCTCCCACCGATCAAATTTCCTCGTCTCATATTTTGTATTTCGGTATTGAAATCAGTAATATATATTTCTCATGGCCAGTTGCAGGAACGTAACATATGTATTCCATAAAGTTATGGGACCCATAAGCCATGACAACCATTCAATAAGTGTTGTACAAACATTCAATGAATTCATTGGTCTCATAGCTTATGGCATTGAGTTATGAGTTCCATAAGTAGACAAGATGGCGGATGCGCAATGAACCGCTTGGAGACTTAATTACTTGATAAAAGAGTTGTTTTCAGACAAGTGACCAGTTTGTTTACTCTTACTGACTACTTATAATGTGCACTATCAATTATTCATAGGCTAAACTTTCGTAACTTTTATCCGGCGGTGGAAGATTAGATCAAATATTCGAGGCTAGTAACTATTGGTAAATAAGTTAAGTAACTAATATATGTATTCATGCAACCCGAATATATTTATGAGTTCTTTAACTTTATGGATCTCATAACTATTGATTCCATAACTAAATTTTCTTGCAACCGGCCATCAGTTAAATGTTTGTACCAATTTTCTGAAAGATCATAAAATTGCCTGTTAATCATATCGTCACTAAAAAGTTTAAATATTGCAAATATATCCGGTAATAAGTTTCGTGGCTCATTTTTTTTTAATTTGGTTGGTCATTGCTTGAAACTCAAGCGATGCATCGGTAAATTTCACGATATAGAATAAGAAAGATTACTTAGAAATCTTTGGCAAAAATTATTGACTTAGAGACCATGAGATACCCTCTCATAATTAGTGAGATTCGGCCCGTTTACACAAGTTGCGGTGGTAGACATTAGCGGCTGTTTCAGAATTTTGCTGGATCCGGAACTCTATAACGGGACTTTCCGATCGTTGCGTATCGAGTGATATGAAGTCTGCGGTGGCCATACTTAACAATTCACCGACTTTGACTCGAGGGTCTTGCTTTGAAAATGCCACAAGCGTGGCAGCATCAGATGCAATATTTTTCGATATCTATAGTTCGCGCTCGGACTCAATGGTTACTACCCAGGTCTGAGGCAGGTCTGAGGAAAATTGATTGAAGCTTTTGTTAAATCAGTTCCTTTTTGCAGCCTCGTTACAACTCGGTATAGTGATAATGAATAAAAATATGGGCCTGATGGTTTAAAGATGAGTTAAGAGTTCAGACCACCCCGAGAAGATCAGCTACAACCCTCAGTCAAACCTTCACTTAGACCATGCTGTAGTAAAATCTTGCAAACCCGAGTTCAAGACAACTTATGAACGCCACTTGATAGTGTTGAATGCTACCATTTTAGTGAGTAACGAGTAAATAGGTGCTTGCAATTTTCAAGCAGAGGGGGAAGTTTTATATGATGATATTCTTTAAATAAGGAAACAAATGAAAGCTCTCAAGTCAGCGTGCTACATGCATGCAAAGAAAAGTATAATTCTCGGAAATGAAATACGCGCCTCATGAGGTATGGATACCAGACAGTTCTAGTACAAACTTATATTGTATGTCATCCGGTTATTAACGACTTTTCAAAATATCAGTATATCACGAACGTCGAACCACTGGAAGATCATCATAACCTCATTGGACGGCATATAAGACGCTCTTCTACGTTAGATATTTCATTTCAGTACAGGATACTTAATAAGAGCACACTTGAAGAGTTTTACTATATTAATTAGATCGGAATCGAGATTTTTAATATATTAATTTTCATATTCAATTTTGCTCATCCAATCTTCTATATGGACTGCATGTTATTTTAATGATAACTACAATATCATGAAGCTTGGTTGTTTGAAATTGGCCATCAAACTACGGTAGAAGCCAGGAAAACGTAGAGATCATACGCAGTACTTAGCAGCTCAAAAAATGGTATAAAGAAGGCTAAATAACATGCACTTAGGATACCTAGGATCGACTTTTTTAACTTTTCAGATTTTACCCAAAATCGACACATAAATGTAACCCTCCCCTGAAACTGGCCCGCCTCGCTGACAATGAGTTCCAAACCTCGAATCGACACTCGGCCCGGCGACAATGGAGAAATATATCCATAGCAACGAAAGTGAAAAAAATCTCAAATCCTAAATAAAAGTTTAAAAATATCAGTTTTACGGTAGGTAGAGGAAAATCGATTGCAAAAATAAGATTATTCAAACATTTAGCCTCATATTTGTGAAAGAATAAGTCTTGTAGCTCAATTATTTCATATTTTAATGAACGAAAGAAAAAAGGTCCACACCTAAATTTTTCATTTTTCCCATATAATCTCATGTAAAGCTATCGATTGCAATAAATCGAAGCCCAATCGATTTTTATAACATTTTCGATTGTTTCCCAACTTGACACATGATTCCAACTCTATCCTGAAAATTTCACCCACCTAGCTCGTTTAGAAATGCCCCAGTGGTTTGATGAGTCAATCAGTCAGTCAGTCAGTCAGTTTTGCAGCTTTATATATATTAACACTTTTGCAGGTCTTTAGCTTCTTATAGCCAGTTGCAGGAACGTAACATATGTATTCCATAAAGTTATGGGACCCATAAGCCATGACAACCATTCAATAAGTGTTGTACAAACATTCAATAAATTCATTGGTCTCATAACTTATGGCATGGAGTTATGAGTTCCATAAGTAGACAAGATGGTGGTTGCGCAATGAACCGCTTGGAGACTTAATTACTTGATAAAAGAGTTGTTTTCAGACAAGTGACCAGTTTTTTTTACTCTTACTGACTAATTATAATGTGCATTATCAATTATTCATAGATTAAACTTTCATAACTTTTATCCGGCGGTGAAAGATTAGATCTAATATTCGAAGCTAGTAACTATTGGTAAATAAGTTAAGTAACTAATAGATGTGTTCCTGCAACCCGAATATATCTATGAGTTCTTTAACTTTATGGATCTCATAACTATTGATTCCATAACTAAATTTTCTTGCAACCGGCCATTAGAAAACCATTTAGCATCAGCACTGTCATCTCCAATTTTACCACCCATTTAAATTAAAAAATAAATGAATACATCTTTATCGAGCCTTACTTAACACTTTTTGCATGGAGAAAAATGTAGAAACTTACGATAGCGTTTGAAAAGCGTCACGCTGTACCCGTACACTTTTTTTCGCACATCACGTTGCTCTAATATCGGATCCCCAACGGCATTGGGGTTCTGCTTCCCGAGGAAAGTGCCTCCACGCGGCTGCTGAAAATACTGCGCGGTGAACACGGGAGTTTTGAAGGGAAAACTTCTTTAGCGGGACCCGAACAAACATTTTTTGAGTGTAGAAAAATGTGTGCTAGAGAACGAGGGAGATTCACCGCGTTCGCGCAGCATCACCCAATTATACAGCTGTGTATGCGTATATATATTATAATATCCCTTTCTTATAACCTCATTCGATGTATGATCAGTGATAAAATCTGACATGCGTAAAGCAACAAGAACATTCTTTGATTTAATTTTGGAGACCGGTAAGTTTATTTAACCATTATTATACCAAAGATTTAACTTCATCAATTTCAGTTTTCAATGCAGTTGGCTGTCCTCCGTCTGCCACATTTTCTTAAGGAGTTTTTTTTAAGGTGCCACCTGGTGTATTATTTGCGCACAGCTGATGCATGTTTTTACCAATCGCATTGGTCGCATTGATCAACGCTGGAAGTGAAACTAATTTTAGTGGCCGTGCACCTGTCGCGTTGAAATCCCCCGGGCGTATTGTTATTCTCCATCCGTGACATGGCCGCTCGAAATATTGCGTGTTGATGCCAAGTACTCGACTTGGCAACTCCGTGAAACTTGGAAAGAACTTGCATCGTGGAGTTACAACCAGTGTGTATCCTCCACACTTTTTCAACCGACTCCGCGGCGTCGATGCCGTGCGAGATCCATGGGGGACCTCGACCTCTTCCCACCCAACCGTGAACGTTAAATTGCAACGCTCACCACTTACCGTAGGCTTAACTTACCTCTTAACCCTATGTGGTCACACCTCCCAGCCTTAACATTATGGTCACTCGGGGTTTTTTGGACCCCACGGAATTTTAAGGTGCCATCTGGTGGAATTAGCTTTTGGAATATTGGAATATTAGCTGTTATTTTTTTTGACCTGGGGATAAAGCCTGAAAAATTTTACAAAATATACTAAAATATGTATTTCCTATTATATTGATCAGAAGTTATGCAGACTTTTTTTATATTATAAATATACCATATAAAAAGAAAACGCAATAATCCACTCTTTTGATTAACTCATCGTAAAAATCATCAAATTTCAGAATATTTCCATGAGATATAAGGGTTACCCCCCCAGGATACTTCTCTTTAAAATTATTTGACTTCAAATGATGTTGTCGAAAAATCATGTTAAATATGATGATTTAAGTGCTAAATTTTAAGCAAAATTTGAAGATAATGGTGGGATTATTACAGAGGCAATTTAACAGTGTTAACCATTGACTACAAATGGGAGCAAGAGTTCGATTTTGAGGCGTAGCTTCGAAGCTATGAAGCCGTTAAGTTGGCCTGGGATCTTTTGGACCCCAGAAAACCACTGCGCATTAACTAATAGTCTGAGAGAGATATCGTTTCAGAAAAAAAATGGATGCATTTGGCCTCATCGTAATGAAGGAGATCTCAGATTTCCAATGATAACGAAATATCAACTTCTTACTCTTAAGGCCACTCACTTTACGCGGAACATTTTATTGTACAGACTCAAAAAAATGAATCTGTAAAATGTTATGCAAACGATTGCATGGCGTCTTTTATGAGGCAAATGTACCGCGTGAAACGGCATATTGCATCGATTGTCTGAATGACTGAATGGATAGTACAAGCTGCTCTAATTCCATTCATTTTCTTGTATACATTCTATGATGCTTTCGTTTGTGCAATTAAATTTATCGTGTAAATGTATCGTGTCGGCCCCGGTGGCGGCGGGGTAAAGTCCTCGCCTGCTAATCCTAGGGTCGCGGGTTCGAATCCCGCCTGGGTAAAATATCATCTGACCAGGACATGGGTGTTTGTGTCTCGTCCGTTGTTACTGTTATTCACCCGACGTAAATTGGCACATCGTGCTGTATTCGGGGTAGTGAAGATAAAATAAATAAATAAAAATAAAATAAAGCGGCTTTTATACTATTGAGATACTCTACAAGACATTCGCCAGAATCTCCAGTTATGAAAAAAGAACTCGCTTTGTACTTCCCTCACTGTTTTATTCTCTCCGACCGTGGTTTCGACAAAGTTATGCCATTATCAAGGTCCTTGATCTCTCTTTTTGACGTCTCTTTTCATGTGTCACTGTTTTACAAAGTGAAACCTGACACTGTAACTTGTGATCTCCGGTCATTTTTCCATGGGAAGTGATACGGGTATGCACTCAAGGGATTTCTAACGCGCGAACGTCGCCAGAAATTCTGCAGAAATTTGTATGTTTTCAATTCTTTTCAAAACTAAACTGCTTACGGAAATAATTATTACGGAACCACAAAAAAATCTCCGGTTTTTAAGGCGTTTTTGCCGCCGCGACGCGGAAAATGTTTGCCATGTTAATTATGTAATAAAAATCATATAATTTCAGTGATTTAAAATATTTTTGCGTCGTTAATTGTGGAGTATGCTTCTAACACTTGCTGAAATTTATAAAATCATATTCGATTTATGACGCTCTACTATGACTAGGGAAAAGTCGCGTTCTAACTATTTTCAGATTTTCCCCTTTGTGTCTCGTTGAATTTCAACTGCTTGAAATCTTCTCAACCACATATGAAAATTTCGAGTTCATAGTTTTACTCATGGTGGGATGCGTTAAGGGGTATGTGTACCACTGGGTACAAAAACGCTTCCAGAGACGACTGCGCGCTTTTATTGAACAACTCAGCCTTCCTACTAAAAGTTAATCTGATTGCTTTGGCCTCTGAGATAGGGATTGTATGTGTCGTTAATTTTCGCTTGGTGCAATATTTACGTAACTATTTCGTCTGCGGAAGAAACGTGAATTTGTCGAAAATCAGGTGATCGCCTTGACGCGTGCGACATCTATATATTCCAAATATTTGCAGTTATTATAAAGGGAAGTCCCTCATCTCGATGAGGGATCATCAAAGGGCTGAAAATTGCGACTAATAGCGTCACTGTGAACATTCTCCTGAACCCTTGAAACTCAATTTCCACTGTGCCATCGGTGGCGCTGTAGTCGGGCGGGTAATGGAGGGGAAGGCGAAGATCTTTCCCAGTCTTGGGCAGAAGCCTGAACTAAAAGGGCGCTTTCGGACGAGGGATACAGCCCCCTTAATATATCGATATTTGTAGGTACTGCAGACCATGGTGTCAGTCGACAATGAAGGGACTTAGGTCAAGGAGGGTAGTACAAACAAGAGCCGGCATGGGGACCAAACCTCATAGGTCTGGGTAGCGAGGAAGTGTTGGGAATTGTTGGAAAAGAAAGAAAGTAAATTGCGGATATTTGGATATGGCAGATAAAGTGGACATTATGAGAAGTAGCTGCACGTTTAAGAGAGTGATATGCAGAGGAGAGAACGCTGGGGAAGCGCGGTGAAAGAAGGGAGAGGATACGATTTATTGACGGCACAAGGATAGACAGAGGGTATGAGAGAAATCAATGTTCAGGTGTGTGAAAAGATGTCCCAGAAATAGGGAAGTCATGGTGGCGGTTGTCCGGAACACCCGGCTATCTTCCAGTAAGATATCTAACGATGAATACTCGAGTGCTTAATTAAAGCGAATGACATCGAAAAAAACTATTGAACTATGAGATGCAGGGGATTTGAGGAGATTTAGAAACATCTGATGACGAGCATGTAATGTGCAAAGTAAAAATATGTCACGGAAAAGACGAAATAAGGGAAGGAATTGACCCAAATACTGTTAGTCAGCCAGTGAGACTATTTACAGTAACCAATTAGGCTCAGTAGGCTTGTCAATGAATAGTGTATCCAGTTGGTTGATTGAACTCATCTGCCTAATCTGCTGTGTGGTACTTACATAACGTCGTGCTTCTTTCCGGTATAACTCTTGTATCTCTTCCCTTTAAAGTAGTTGTAAAATACATTAATACAGAGAGTATCTTTTAGCAGCTTTTGGAGTGCCAGTTGTGCCTCGCATCTTGTGAATCTTCTCCTCCTGAAGAACATGTTCATGTTATTTTAAGTAATGAAGCTCAAATCATTTCGTATAGTCTACAAAATTTTATTTCCACCTCTTGCTACACGTGTTTCGACTGACTAGCAGTCATCATCAGGCAAGACTTTTCACTAGGAATCTATAATATAATGGTAACTTCAAACTCTTATGGCTGCGTTAATGTAGTCCTCAAAATACTCAGGCATTAACATTGTCATTCCTAATATATCATTTTATAAATTGAATCGTAAATTTACAATACCATACGTAAACCCTCCAATACGCGTTGTAGCTACTCGTGCACGATTCCTTCGATAAAATAAACAAAGGAAAAAAGAGGGCTTTAGTTCCCACAAAACATTGTTATAGGAAACGTTCCGTCACAGTGGTAAAACAATAACCCACTTCTGCCTGATGATGACTGCTAGTCAGTCGAAACATGTGTAGCAAGAGGTGGAAATAAAATTTTGTAGACAGTACGAAATCATTTGAGCTTCATTACTCATTATGCTGTTCTACGATATCTCGCCTGAGAAAGTGGAGTTCATGTTATTTTGTCTGAAGCCCCAATGGGTGTAGTTTCAGTAATGTAACTGGGGTGCAGTTAGGTTGATGTTTAATTTAACTCGCCCCCTGCCACACACAAACACGTGGGGTGATTCATAGGGCTTTGTATATATGAAGTCATTCAGATAGAACACTCAATAATAATGATTGTACCAAACATATCTGTTGCCTAAGGACGAAGATTTGGACTGCATGAGGAGAGGCAAAAGAGAGACTTTATGACTAGCATGTAAGGTGTGGGATTTTGAATAGTTGACTCTAATGAGAGGACGTTTAGGTAGGAGCGGTCCTATATGTACCAGTTAGATGGTCGAATACCTATTCAGTGACGATGACGATTCGTATTTCTTGTCCTACAACCCACGCAGTTCTCTCCAATGCCCCTTACTTCGAGATGGACGCCCACCTCATTCCAATGATTTTCCATTCCCCACTCCTCCGCTTTCACTCTCGTCTGGATCAACCATTGAGGTTTATGCTTTATATTTATGGCTTGCTATGCTGGCCAAATGCTAGAATCAGAAACCAGTCCGCCGTCTTCATTGACCGTCATTTTCCTATAGCGCTTGCGGGCTAACGCACTTATTTATAACGCACCTACCCTGCTAAAAATTCCTTAGAAGCTGTTCTGTAGAAAGCAAGGAATTCTACAGAAATTGACTCTTTTTCTTCAGAACTGGTTCCCTTTCTAAGGATCTGTACGAAACATGAGAGCCTGACTCTACAGAACATATGTTGTAAGGAGTTGTTTTCTGCAGAGCAAAATAAATCCTTACAAGTTGTTCCGTAGAACTTCAGCAGCTCTATAGGAAATATGTGAGGTTTCCTTGAGCTTGTAAGTAGTTCTACAGAGCGTCAAAGGGCTTCTGTAGAACGTCCTCTAGGTATTCTGCAGAACATACTAGGGTATTCTGCCGAACATCCTAAGGTATTCTGCAGAACGTCGTGGGGAATTCCGTAAAATGGCGTTTCAATACTTTAAGGAATATCTACAGAACTTTTAAGAAATTCTGTAGAAGTATTTATAAGGAAACTATACAGAATTTTTTAGCAGGGTAACTCACGCTAAGGCACTTATTTTAACGCACTTAACGCGGGCTAACTTAACTCACGCTAAAACACTCATTTTAACGCACTTTGCGCACGCTAACGCACTTAACGCACGCTTACGCACTTATTTTAACGCACTAGCGCAAGCTAACTCACTTAAGGCACGCTTACGCACTTATTTTAACGCACTAGCGCACGCTAACGCACTTAACGCACGCTAACGCAATTAACGCACGCTCACGCTCTTATTTTAACGCACTTAGCGCACTCTAACGCACTTAAGGCACGCTTACGCACTTATTTTAACGCACTAGCGCACGCTATCGCACTTAACGCACGCTAACGCAATTAACGCACGCTTACGCTCTTATTTTAACGCACTTAGCGCACTCTAACGCACTTAAGGCACGCTTACGCACTTATTTTAACGCACTAGCGCACGCTAACGCACTTAACGCGCGCTAATGCACTTAACGCACGCCATACCACATATTCTTATCGCACTTAACGCGGGTTTACTCACTTAACTTGGACTTACGCACTTAACGTACAATGTTACTATGTTTTCGATCAATAACGTACTATAAATCATCACGCACTCACTCGTTTAATTTGCATTCTCCTTGCGTTTATTGATTACTTAATTTAATATATATAATCCGCTTTCCCGAAGAATACTAGGGCAAAATTGAGTCGAATCTACAGCACTAAGTAAATAAATGTTTCCAGGTTTACTTGCCTTCTATTTCATGCAGATGGTGGATATTCTTGCTTTACATCTGCCAATTCGTCCATTCTGTCGTGCTATTCATAGGAAAGTAAGGAGAGAGCAGGGATTGGCAATATGGTTGTTACTCCAGTTGTCAGGCTACAATTTGATGACGTAGTACCCTCTCCGTATACCTTAATTGTATCAACAATGTATTAAAGGTAGTGCGAGCGAGATGGTTCCCGAATCATAATAGAGACCATATTCGAATTATACGTTTGACTTTCAACCAGCTTTGAGACACACAAATTAAATATTGCATTATTAATGGTGCAATGATATAGTTTTCATGAGAGAAATTGTAAGTAATCAAATTAAAATATCTAAATAAGTTTTTAACTTGTCTAATTTTTTTCACGCATTACGTTTGAAACTCCATCAAAACGGAAGGTTTATTGTGATCCTGAAGAATTTACAGCGGTGAAAAGATCATTAGTTTTCATAAATAGTTGAGAAAATACACAAACTACACGCCGTTGATTTTTTGACAAGATATAGGAGTTAGAAATTCCTCATTTTTTAATATAATATTTCCCTGGAGTGCATAAACGTACCGTTTCTCATGTAAAAGGACTGGTATTTTCTGCCAGATAACTCTGAAAGTAATGAGGTAAGGGGTTGAATTTTTGGTGTCAATAGAAGGGAGACATATTTTTCTTTAAAATGAGACCAAATTAATTGATTCTTGGTAAAATGATATTTCGCTCAAACTACCTTGATGACAGTGTGGATGGAAACATACGATGCATTGGCGAATCGAAGCTATTAAAATGCACTACCGGCCGCATTAAAATTGATTTATCCTCTGATGATGTCTTTTTCTCAGTTTTTTTTTCTTTTTTTCTTCATTTTCTCTTCCATTCTTCATTTTCTCAAAACTCAGAATACCTACCCCACCCTCCAGGGCTCACTCATTACTCCATATCCCTACTCTCAGATTATCATTCATCAAGCGCTCCTGTAATTTTCGCCTCTCTTCCCTTATAAATTCCCTCCCTGAGAACATCGACCCTTTCACCTTATCTAACAACGTCCTCGGTAAAAAGCCATACCTCATTCAACTATAATATATTACCATCATCTTGTTATGTGTTTGCGTTTGTGTCCTTTTTTGTTTGTTGTATGTGTACTTTATAATGGCCTCATACTGTACATCTACATCTACATACTACCCCGCAAGCCACCTCAAAAGGCGTGTGGCGGGGGGTGTTAGGACACCAGCCGTTAAAAAAAAACTTAAAAATTAAAATTAAAAAAAAAAATTTTTCCGCCTAGCATTTATTAAAGTCCTTAATTGTTCGGGGGAAAACGAATTCCCATACCTATCCGTTCGGAAAAATATTCCTCTTAACTTATCGATTCTGTCGGACCTGGAAATATAATGTGGTTCTAATATGATGTTCTCCGTGTCGCTCTGAAAGATGTCCATTCTCAATTGCTCAAGCAATCTTAGCCTAGCACGTAGCCTTCGAGTCTCTAGCGGCTCCCACCCTAATTCATTCAAAATCCGTGTAACGCTTTCTGTTCGGCCGTAGCAGTTTTTGACGAATCGCGCAGCTTTCCTTTGTATTTTATTAAGTTCATGGACTAGGTCTTTCTCCGCCGGATCCCATATGCTCGCTGCATATTCAAGGTGTGGCCGGACGAGGTCGTAGGTGAACTTCAAATGAAATGAATCAGTTTCTCAGATATTAATGCGCCCAAAAGTATAGGTACATAATCATAGTGGAATTATCGCGGTAATTCAGTGCTTTGTCTATGAAAATGCTCAATGAAAATGATTTCCAGAAGTAAAACTATCATTTGTAGACAACTTTCGTACGGTAGCTACCTCGGAGTCCGCCCAAGGAAATAGCGCTGTTGACTTTCGGAAATGCAGCAAATCAATGAACACGTCCTATTTCGTTCCGGGAAAGGAATCAAGCGACCGAAGAATCCATGGTAGGTGCGGCCTTTAATTTCTGAGCCAAGTCAGTATTTCAATTGCGCTGTTGCCTTAGATGGACTCTTGGGGGAAAACGTTTTTCGTAAAATATATACCGGCTTCTTTTCCATGCGCCAAGATGCCATCTGATTTCATTTACGGTCTATAGGAAAACATCACTCTCCCTCTTCTCCGCCTCTTGCGCATATCCCCATCTCGTTTCCGTCCTCTGTCCAGTCTTTTGAAGGACACCGATCGGTCTCGGACCTTCTTTGCGCTCCAGAGAGGTGAGCGCATTCATAATGTCGCTTCCACGTGGTTGACTGACGTCGGTTGTTGCCATACCATCCGTCCCCGCCCCCTTCTCCTCCCCTCTGATCGAACGTTCCCAGCTTCCGCTTTCGTCTCACGTCACTAAACCCCTCCTCCAGTCTGCTCCATCGATGAGAAAGCGTATCGGTCCATCTTAGGAAGGCTATCTTTTTTTGTGCACCCATCTGATCAGATCATATGATTCCCCGGCGATCCGACGCGTGAGTGTGGGAAGCGACCGGTGATGTTAAAAGGCGCCTTTCTCTGGGCGCCCAGGCGACGCGAACTCCTCCCAAGCTCCGTGTTTCCCTCCATTGGGACGCGATGTGACTGAAAGGGTCGTCAAGGCGATCACCTTGAGATTAGGCGCCCTATTGAGTATCTTTTCTATAGCGACTTAACGTTTTGTTTTCAGTCTTGATGTAATCTCTTGATTATATGAGTTAATGATAGGCCCACGACGCACATATCTACATCTACATCTACGTGATACCCTGCGAGCCACCACGAGGGTGTGTGGTAGGGGGTGAAGATCACCAAACATGCACTATTGACATGCAACTAGGATATTTAAGGGAGATATACTAAATAATAGGGTCACATGGAGCTAGATGGTTAGTATCTACATAATAAGGTAGGGATTATTGGTTGTTATTACATGCATCATGCACTACAGACTACTCTTACTTTATTTCACCTACCTATCCCTTTGCTACGCTGCCTATTGTTCTCTCTTATAGTACGAGGGAAAAATGACATTTTAAATCTATGGGTACGACAATCTATCCCTCTAATCTCGTTAATATGATCAAACCTAGCATAATACTCAGGGGTTCTCAATATATATCTAACGTCATCTGTGAACAACTCTGTTTCGAATTTACTTAAAAGGTTTAAGGGCATAGGGCATATACTCGGCGTTGTCAATAATTTCATGGTTTTTAAACGGCAGTAGTGTTTAACTCGCACCTAACTCTGGGCAAAGTCGAACCTCCTCTGCAAATCGTAAATGTGGAGTGTTGAGTTGTCAAGGATGGGCACATTTCCGATGAAATACAAGTTGGGATGATGTGAATAAAATATAATGTCAAATTCAGAAAGTTCTGGCGGTATGGCGTGGAACTTGTACGTTAAAGATGAAAAAATATTAGAAAATTTCATAAGAAAGGAACAACTTCAATTTCGAGTCCTATTTTGCCAAAGAAATAGATGTAACATTCGTAAACGATTGAATAAACCTTTCATAATTTAAGAGGTTGAAATGGATGGTAAGAGATCGATATAATGGGCGGGAGTCAAATTATGTGAGTGGTGAACTGAATCGCGAAATAATGTCTAAGCGAAGCAACCAAACTTAAACTACGACAAAGGTTTGCTTTCGTACTACCTTCATGTGTTTCTCTGACGAGTTTTTACCACATCCTCAGAGAGCTACACTAGACGGTCACTCTGGGGGTGTATGATATTCGGAAAAGTAAATACCATGCCAGCGATCAACTTGCCCGTGAGACTTTTCGATTTGCTAATATCGAATGGCTGACTCCGTGAACTATATTTTTTGTCACGTATATTATTTAATCACCAAATGGATTTCTCTATGCTCAGAAATCGAATACAGACCCGCAGTCCTGGTGAAGGATTATGTACTCGCCGACTGACCCAAGACAACGGTTCTCATCCCCCGTTAATATTTTTCGTTTCTTTTAATATTTGCTGTTATTTGTTCAGGTGATAATACCAGATGTAATTCCGGAGTTTTACCTCTTGAGCCTGAGAAACGCTAAATGAAAATCTTCGATCTCTAAATTATTTAATAAAATGATATTGTTTTTGTGATGACTCATACATACATATATACTCAATACTCAATACATGTGATGATTTCTGTGAATTATTGTGGTATTCTGTATAACTATGGACTTATACTCTTTGTCTCATTCTTCCATTCATTAAGTGACGACTTACAGCGAGAACCTGTATCAGGTCTCTGCTCTCGATGAGGTTTTAGATGATACATCTTTGTAAAAACTTCGAAAAATAAAAAAGTTTGTAAAATAAAAGGATTATTTTTAAACTTTGTAAAAGTTTAAACGTTATTATTTTAAAAGCCGTTACAGAACGAAATGGTTGCTTAAAAGAGAGAAAATCTCCAAAAGCCGTAAACAATTGGCACCCTTCGTCAACAAACACCAAATTTAGTGTGTTGGTATGCTGGGAAAACCACAGCAGAGGCCAACCACGGCCTCTCAACCAAGAATACCCCCCCCCCCCTTGTGTTGGTTTACGGGAATGTTACTTCCTCGCCAGGGACCAAAACACAGACGCACACTCACAACCAAATAGGATCCTTTGCAAGGGCTAATGGGACCCCGCTAAGAATGCTTGGGTTATAACCTGGGATCCTTCACAGGGCTAATGAGACCCCGCTAAGGATGCCCGGTTATTTACGCAAGCACACTCACAAGCACACAAAATCACTCACTCATACACACAAATGGGCCCAACTTCTGGGAGAATCAGCTCAAAAAGAGCGTGGACAAATCAACACAACAAGAATAAATTTGGTGTTTGTTGACGAAGGGTGCCAATTGTTTACGGCTTTTGGAGATTTTCTCTCTTTTATTTCATTGTCTAGCCGTAAGAAGCTCACCCCATCTTCGTGATGGCTTTCCATGGTTGCTTAGTGATATTATCTTTAAAATCTAACGGTGTGAGATGCATATGCTTGCATTCTTGTCTAAAAACTTCATCTAGGTCAGCTGATGAATTGCATTGAATGCGCAGTCATAAACTTTCGGCTCACTTCGCCAAGCCAGTCGAGTTCCACGCTGTGGTGGGCACTTCTACTCCCACCTAATGGAATCGTGGACACTCGCCTCAAAGCCTTTTCCGCATGAGTGATGGAGGAGGCACGGCAAGGCGGGAAGTGCATTCGTATGCTGGACGTTTACGCATTGTAATGCGGCCCGTTCTCCTTATCTCCTAATTGAGAAAGGAGGTTGACTCCGCCAGGTCCAAGGTGGTTTGCTCAACTCGGTGAGTCGACGCTAATGGCTGCGGTTTCTTCGGACTGGAATCGCCTCTTCGCCCTCGTTCCTTTCTTTTGTTTGCACCGCGCGCCATACCAATCGACGAACTCAGAGAGGACTTTCGCCAGATATGTTTATGACGGCTACAAGATAACAGCATGGCTCCAAAGTTTAATGGTCGCGCACGGAATATATGTATGCTTATGTAAGTATACATCTGTTTTAGGCCGAGAGCAAAGAAGAGTATTGATGGCGTCTAGACGCAGGGATGAAAACCTGTTTTTTTCGGTAGAAATGATCCACCTAGCATAGCAATCACGCCCAGTCGTTTCATGAATTTTGTGTGTAATCGGGGCCTATGTTGTAAATTTTGTCCATTTTTAATTTCTATGGTTGAGTTATTCGTACGCCACTGAGAAAAATGCTCTACTTATACCATGATTTTCGGTGTGTTAACTGCATAATTTATCCATTGAATGCTGCTGATTGGAAAGTTTTAATTGCTTTTGTTAACGTGCCGTCTAATTCCGCCTATTCTCGTCTGTAGTTTATTTTGATCGCCTTAATAAAAACTTGCAGCGGAGTTACAAAATGTTTTCATTGAGTAAATCTATGAGGGTAGCGAAAATCAGCCGTGGTTTTACTAGATATGCGGTATCATAACTAAAGTTTCGAAAATGAATCCCCAATGAGTATCGGAGATAATTTATCGATGCCATTTAAGTATTTTATCAGAGATCTCGATATTAGAAAGTATCGAATCAGCAAAAAATAGAAATTATAAAAATAGCTATTGAATTTAATGTACATTATTGCCTGGCATATAGTTTCCGTTGAATATTTTTGAGAGGATTAAAAAACTGCGTTTATTAGTTTACTCGTTGATGGTGACAAATGCTCTTTGTGTTGATTTGCGAGCTTCCTCGCTGGCCGATTGGTTTGTAATACTTTTCCTAGCTCTACTGAAAGGCAAATACGATACGTAGGTAAACTTGACTGCCTCATGCATCACTTCGTGGGAGCAATTGACGTCACTAATCATATTGCATTGAATTTAAAAATTGTAGGAAAGTACAAAGTTTTCTTGTCACTATGGGTAATAATATACCTAGAAAGGTAAAAATGGGACGCGTTGCGCGTCTGAGAATAAAATTCACCAGCCAACAGATGTTTTCGTCGGTGAAATGTTTCGGGTAAGTTAATGGAATTAACAATATCCCGACAGAGGGGACGGAAGGGAGAAAATCGAGAATTTCAATGCAAGAATCGTCGAAGAATTTGAGAAATCATGGCGCTTGAGCAAAGGCCACAACTACCTTGAAATCTAATGCTATTGATGAGTCCTAGCCGAAGGAACATGATAATAATAAGAGTCTAACAAAGTAAACGGCTGACTGCCAAAGAATGGGCGAAAATCGCGTAAACTTGCTTAGGTTTTAGCGTTGTGTGAATTTCAAAGTCACATATGTTAAAACACGTTATTTCACTCATTTAAAAATAAAACAATACTTCACAGCATTAAATGACTACTTTTTGAACGCATTAATTTTTCCTTAAAATAAATTAACCAAAGTCCAAATGGATGATAACTATCCCCTTATGCCTAATTAGCAATTATGACTGAAGGATAATTATCGAACTTTTGAAATTTTTTTGCTATTATTATTGAATCCGAGCTGGCTGTATGATGGCTCTTGAAAATTTTTCCTGCCATTAATTCCTTCTGTTTATCTTTTCAGGTACGTTTTTCCCTCCTGTGTTCAACGCCATGGTTGTAAGTATAACTTTGACTCAGTAGCTGTTTAAATGCTGTAGCGGTAGCGTAACTTACATAGAAATTTGAGCAGAAGACTCTTTTTAGTTAAAGAGAAGTACTTACGATGTATTTCCGCTCAGGAGAGCAAGGTAGGCCCCGCATTGGGCCACCAGGGATTCCAAGGCCGAAAAACCTTCGTTTTCAACTTCGAAATGCTGTTTCACCTTTCTTGTCATCAATAAATCCTTTACTTTGTGTAGTTGGGCTTCTCTGGTCGGGGATGCGTGTAGTACCTCCGTATTTTGACCCATATTTGCATGAACAATCGCGAAACGCGATGCTGACAATTTTTCGCTCTTTCTAGCGACTACCTCCATGTTTCACAATCACTATACATTGATCGCCACCTTACGGCAGATTCGGCACCTGCTCGGTTCTTCCGGTGTGTATCGTCGCATATGGTCTCTGGTGATAGATCAACGCTGGCTTTGGAATGTTAGAAAGGACATCTCTTCGGCTCTTCGATCTCTTCCTACCTTCTCTTCGGCGAGAACATCTCACGGGAAGACAACCGACGAAATTTTTCATTTTTTTTTAACGAGCGGTTGCGCACTTTATCAGGCGCATAATTCTCTGTGCTTCGTGATGGATGGATAAATATATAATTACACTTATAAAGATATTAATTTGCCTCGCATTCCCTTCGGCTAAAAAAAGCGTGTATAACTTCGGGATTCGCTGGGTGGCTCATATCGCGAGGCATCCGGCGTTTGACTTATCGCTGCCTCATCCTCTTAATTACCGGCTATGGAAAGCCGTTTGGCAACTCTCCCGCATAGAGTGAGCGTATATGCCCTCATGGGATTCTTAACAAGCTCGCACTTCCCACCCATTGCTACTCCTCTGCTAGCCCTTCCTCTTTCCTCTAGCGGGTGGGGCTCTTGGGACTTGAGGCTCAGCGCCACGAGGGACAGTCGTCGTTACTACAAGCATAAGCTCACTACAGCGAACAACTCGGGAGACTCGAATCCCTTTTGTGGAGCCGTGTGAAATATGTCTTCTTCTCTTCCACTCCTTCTACTGCGGTGGATGAACTGAGCACCGATCCACTGAGGAATTTGTTTGATGAGGGCGCAGCGATCGGGCCCATTGAGGAATTACGGATGCTTTCCGGAGGGAATTTCCATGCTGCGATACCCGAGTATCTTGTAGTCTTAAGCCCGGCTTAATGGTCCCTAATGAAAGATAATCGCGAGATGACGGGGATATTTTTACTTTAGCTGCATGTACATTGAGACATTTAGTTTTGTATACCATATAAGACTCTTGGTTACTTGATTTGAGCATTTATAAGTGTGTGAACTTAATTTTTGTGAAAGAATCAGGACTGGAAACAACAAGCCTTCTACAGCTACGTGTACAAACTACCCTGCAAGCCCTCCGCGTGGCGTGTGGCAGGGGGAGTTTGGTCACTAGCCGTGTAAAGATGTAAGGTTTGGTGTGGTGAAATAGTGACGGGTATTATGGGAGTGTATTTAGTGGAGCTCGGTTGTTATTGTGGTCGCTTACGGTGCGTGGAAAGAACGAGTTTATGTACCCATCTGTTCGGCAATCTATCTCTCTTATTTTATTGCTTATGTCTGACCTAGAGAGGAGTCATGATAATATCCTCTGAGTTGCTCTAAAACACACCAATTCTGAATTTTTCTAGCAACCTAAGCATAGCTTGTAGCCTCCTAGTCTCTTGGGGCTCCCGCCTTAATCGCTGTAAAAGTTGAGAGACCCTGTATGTTCGCTCGTAGCAGTTTTTTACGAAGCGTCCTGCTTTTATTTGTATTTTATTACTTTTTTGGTTAAATCAACCCTAAATGGTTTAATTAATGGTTCAAATTCAGCTGCTGAAGTAATTCTGCGTGAAGTCCTTCGTGGCCCTTTGTTATTTAACTGGTGAAGGTTAGATAGAGGGTCATTATATTTTAAATCGACAATTTTCCGAAAATTCGTTGATTCACCATCTCAGATTTTAAAAAAATTGGTATGCGGGTTGTGCCAACCTTTGCGACACCAAAGCCGTCTATCAATTTCAAAGAAAAAAACTTCAGCCCTGATATATGGGGGAACATACTCCGTGGGAACACGAAATAAACGTCAGTTTACGCCCCTTTTTCGACGAGCTTCAGCAGGCTTGTTTTATTTATTTCAGAAGTAACAAAAATATCATTTGAAAGTCCATAGACTCTACTTGATGTTTATGAACTTTAAAATGAACTTGACGCGGGATTTAATACCTCTTTTACCGCTCTGTGGCGAAACTGTAAAAAATTTTATTTTTTTTGTAAATTTCGGAAATAAAGTAACCTAGAAGGACGCCGATTAAAAAGCCTCATTTCCTTGTATTAATATTTATGGTTACATATTGTATGAATAGTATATAACATTTGGGTTTTGATCGTTCATCACGACCATTTTTCGATTTAAAATGGAATCACTCTAGATCCTTTTATCTGTATTGCTATTTGCTTTAGTTTCCATCCGTCTGCTACTCCATTGTACGCTTTTTTACCTCATTTAAATATCTCCAGCCTCGCTGGCGTTCATGTTATTTTAGTGTGGATTTTTTTTTTGCAAGTTAAGTACATTCATGTGAGGGTAAAGACATGAGATTCGCAATTTCCTCGGGAAAAGATTTTTCTCTGCGGAATGCGCATGCGTGGATTAATCACTCGCGGCGTGACCCGTTGGCCTAAAAATCGCGTTTTCGGAAAAAAAAGCACCTCATTTGAGGCGTCCAAATAAATTCGTGGAATTCCGTCCATCTGGGCCAGGAACGGAGAGAGTTCCCGTAGCTCCCTTATCTTTCTTCCCATATACATCCAACGCCGTTTTCACGTGCATCTGTCTATTCCTCCTTGCCTTCGAATCGAGTTTATCGCCGATCTCGAGAATTTCGACCTCGGACTCGACGGAAGGTGTCCTTAGGGCGTTATCCCGTGCGAACAGGTGCATATGCCGAGTCTCTCGGAGTGCGCGTACCTCAGCAGATCTGTCGGTCGTAGGGGTCACTGGGCCTTTCCCTCCCTACCGTGTAGGTGGTCCGGACAACCCATTCATGGTGTCCGCACTAAAAAGGCTAAGTGGCGGGCGGGTGTAATCGCCAGCACCCGATGGAGGAGCCGGGAGAGAAATTCATAGCGAGCGATCTCGAGATATCTGGATCTCGATATCGATGCTTCGTTGCCTGCCCTTTTTAAGTCGCCATCTACTGACTGGATCGCGGATCATGCGTGGGTCGGAGGGCGATTGAGCGTTGGAATGAGGCCAATTTGGAAAACGGTGTGATATGCACGCGATCAGGAGCTGTTGCCCGCATCTACAGAGAGCGATGCGCCCATATATAACGAGAGTATGGATAAATCGTTATTTGGGTTGGCGAGTGACACCTCATCTACATCTACATACTACCCTGCGAGCCGCCTCATTAGCGTGTGTGTTAGGACACCAGCCGTGTAAAGATATAACGTTTTGGGAGGTGAAATGGTGACGTGTATTATGGGACGGTTTTTAGTGGAGCTCATTTTTTATTGTTAGTGGTTATTGTGCGCGGAAAGAACGAGTTGTTGTACGTATCTATTAAGCAAATTATTTCTTTTATTTTGTCGCTTTTTTCAGGCCTAGAGACGTAGTAAGGCGTCATGATAATATTCTCTGTGTCGCTCAGAAACGCACCAGGTCTAAATGCCTCATGCAAGCTAAGCCTAGCGTGTAGCCTCCGAGTCTCTAGGGGCTCACACCTTAATCCCTCCAATAGTTTTTAGACACAATTTGTTCGCTCTAAGCAGTTCTGAAGGAAGCGTGCTACTATCCTAGGTATTTTATTGACTTTTTTGTTTAAAATATTTATGGCCAGGGTCCCTAATGACCGCAGCTTATTTGAGGGTGTGACCTAACCAGAGCGAAGTAGCATCTCTCTTTTACTTTTTCATTCGAAGACCTTCCTATTAAACGCTTTACGAAACTTGGTTTCTTTAATGCTGTGCTGCATATGTTTTGCATGTGTGTTCCCCACCTAAGGTGATTCGGGTCATCGTGGTAATGAGAGTGGGTTTGCAAGGGAAGGGTTGTGTGTGGAATGTCGGGAATGTGAAGAGTAACCCGGCGCGCTGAAAATACGAGTCCTACATAGAGGGTGCGGCAAAATAATTTTCTAATTTGAATTTGGCGCTCGGAAGCGAGGTTCAAATACTATCATGTGATGGAACAAGTTTTTCCAACATATTTTCCTTGACATGCACGACACTTTAATGCTTGAAATACATGTTGTAGAATACGGAGAAAAAATGACGATACCTATAACGTCTTTTGTTTTTTTGACCCTTCAAATTAGCAAATCATGCTACCGCACCCTGTACAAGGTTATGAAAAATGGAGAAATAGTATAGTGCGTGATAATTTCCAATAATCCATTTTGAATAGTACGGTGCATTACGCGTGAAATATCAACGAGAGTAAAAAATATATATCCAATTATTTTCTGCTCTCCTCCACACAAAATTTTCTTTGTTTCGATTGCGTATTTGACAGTTGAGACAGATTTTCTATTCCTGCTTGTAGCGTGGAAAAATATACGGCTGTTTATATTCCCAAGAATGGAATGCCCCCGCCAAGTCAAGCCATACAATACCGTCAATATCACTATCCAAGGTATCCAAGCAAAGAATTGAGTCCAGCATAGGTATTATGGTTGAAAGAACTTTATATAAGGAATGAGTCATTTAATAATTTATTTTAATTATAAGTGCCAACATCATTTGGATTTTAAAGAGTCTTAAAGATAATATTTCTTCATCATTAGCTAAAAAATTGTATGGAAACTGAGATAGTGATCCGTCCTGCAATCAAATTCTTACCCCACATCTTAGGAAGAAGATGAAGACGAAGAAGGAAAGATGAGTGGACCAACTAATCTGTGAGCTGTCTAAAAAAAGGCAAGAAAAATATATCCCGGTTATAAGTACTTATTTGGCAAACTTTCCTCTGATATTTATTATATTTATTGGGGTTTGGATATATGTAACTCCTGAAATTATGCCTCTTTTATAACTTCTCATTTAATTTTTACTGGAATTCGTTTTTCATGGACTTGTTTTTAAATGCTTGAAATGCATGTTGTAGAATATGGAGACAAAATAATTACAATTATTTCTATTACATCTTTTGTTTTATTGACCATTCAAATCAACAAGTTATGCTGCCACACCCTGAATTTTAGGTGGCCATGGCCTCGTGATCTCGTTTTCCAGAAATTGTGAAAATTTTAATGTAGCATCTTTTTAGTTCATTTCAAACTGAGTTGAAAAACGACTTTGGTTTCTCTGCTAGTTTTACTGTAATTAAGCCTTCAAAGTGGAGATTTTTACACTGACTATCAAGAAGGTCGCTCATGTTACAGCAGAATAACGTCAATTTTAAACGATAGACCATATTTAAAACTTTTAATTTAAGCTTTCCATAAAATGCGAAAAGTCTCGGAAAATTGAATGAAAACAAAGTTTAGGAATCTTACCGCCTATTTCTTAAAGTTATTAGTGAGTTACTGCCATACTTGGGGTCAAAATGCGGTAGTTTGTTTTTACAAATGGCGCTGCAGTCGGCTCCTATGGCTGGACAAATTAGGTCATTAAAAATATATTCGTGGAGCAATCTGCATATTTTGTACCTTGGGTTTTAATAGGGACCCATTTCATCAGGAAAAGCAGGATTTATCTTGACTGAATATATATAAATGTTTGCTTTGACTCACATAGTGAGCCACCTTGACGCATATCTATTATATAAAAGCATCGAGAAATTTTTACATGCCCTGGAAAAATTTTTCTGTGGAGTCGATAAATCTTTTACGAATGTTATCGAAGTTTAAGTGAGAATCATTTGTTTTCTCGGTTCGGTAATCGGCTTAGCTCATGTCAGCCTCATTTCCGTAGAATGTGCTGTGTTTGGAGATGACTGCCATGATGAGACAGCTTGTTTGCGGTGTTCAAAGAGAACTTCTTCCGAGAGCTAATTTTGGTCCCGCAAACGTCGTAGCTTGCATATAAAGCGCTCGGTTCGCGCGTACTAATTCTTGGAATTTCTTCTCACTGATTATTTCGGGAATGTCACCTCTGGAACTTTAATAGAGATTAATACACTACTGCGGCTTCGTGTGTTCTTCAGCAAACGGACTCCGATGGTGTGTTCTTGGAATTTTTGTGCGATATCGGTTTTTCTAGAGACAATCTATTAACTCTCTATCACGTAATCCATCCATTATATATTTTTCTACGCTTCTGTGACCTTACTTGATTTTTTCACGAAAATCGGGAATAAATCATGAATATTCAACAGCGGGAAATGTTCGCGGATTATTCGTGAATTTCTGGTTTGAGTCGGCAATTTTAATGATTATCATTTCAAGCAAAGAAATCCTTATTTTATAAATGAAATCAACAACGATGATTGTAATACATCTGTTATTTAATTAACTGAACATGGATTAACCGTCGGTATGAATAAAGAATTTAGGCATAAAAATACATGCGATGACTATTTAGGCATAAAATTAAACAGCCGTGGAAGGAGCGCAGAAACGATTAAAGATAGGATTAATAAAGGTAGAGCAACAATTAATTTGTTAAATTCAATACTATGGAGCAAAGATATATAAAATAGAAATAAAAGATACATATACAACACCATATTTATAAGTATACTTACATATGGAAGTGAAATATGTTAAATAAATGCGAGTGACGAAAAGAAGCTTGTAGTTACAGAAATAGACTTCCTCAGAAGGGCAGCCTGAAAATCCAGGCTTGATAGAGTAAGAAATGAGAGAATTCGAGGAATAATAAACTCCACTTTCTCCGGCGAGATGTTGTAGAACAGCATATTGAACAATTATTCTCAAACGATATCGTACTGTCTACCAAATTTATTTCAAAATCTTACAACACGTGTTTCAACTGTCTAGCAGTCATCATCAGGTACCCCTTGCCCGTATCCGTACCACAACCATCCCCAACCCCCCCACACTACTGTGTTTGGGCAATGTAACTCCCAATATAAGCTCATGTCCGTTCATGTTAGATTAGTCTTAAAAAAATTTTAAAAATTTAAAAAAAATCTCCATTTCTCCGGTGAGATGTTGTCGAACAGCATATTGAACAATGATACTCAAACGATATCATACTGTGTACCAAATTTATTTCAAAATCTTACAACACGTGTTTCTACTGTCTAGCAGTCATCATCAGGTACCCCTTGCCCGTATCCGTACCACAACCATCCCCAACCCCCCCACACTACTGTGTTTGGGCAATGTAACTCCCAATATAAGCTCATGTCCGTTCATGTTAGATTAGTCTTAAAAAAATTTTAAAAATTTAAAAAAAATCTCCATTTCTCCGGTGAGATGTTGTCGAACAGCATATTGAACAATGATACTCAAACGATATCATACTGTGTACCAAATTTATTTCAAAATCTTACAACACGTGTTTCAACTGTCTAGCAGTCATCATCAGGTAAGACTTACCTTTTGTCTTTCCTGATGATTCGTTTGAGTATCATTGTTCGAGAAATAATGAAAATGACAACGACCTTTCTGGACGAAATCGAGTCAAAACAACCGCTGTGGTACGGACATGTCCAGAGGATGCTCAAAGAAAGACTGCCTCGCGTCATCATGGAATGGAAACCATAAGGAAGGAGAACGAGAGGAAGACCACCTTACTCATGGAGAAACGGAATGGCCATAGTCATAGCGGAGAGAAACCTGAAAGAAAAACTTAGAGTAAGGTTTAGTCTTCTTATAATCAATATGAAACTTACTTCCATTAAAAATACATATTTGACAACTTTATTTTAACTCTTCTTTCTTATTTATTTATTCATAATTATTTCATTTCATTATTCTTGGGTTGGGGTTCTTTACTCTTACTTGTGGGTGGGTGTGCTAGGAAAATCCATGTGCTGCATAAATCATGAAAAAAATCACTTTGGATCATATAAAAACAGCGTTTGATAACCTGGAATTGTGTATAAATTAAGCCTTGAAAACCTATAATCATGCTTGAACTTAGTATTTTGACTTCAGGGAATACCCTGTTTCCTTTCCTTACTACACCCTCGCAGATTACTGCGATTTATAATTGTAAGTTTTGAAGCATTTATAAAAGCCTCTGGTGGTAAAAATTACAAATTTGTTGATCGAGAAATCGCAAGGGAACCGGCCGTTACTGATTTCCGTATCATATTTTCCCCGTTCCTAGCTCAAAATATTTACTGGTACGGTCCCGTGTTTGTTGCTATTAATGCGTGAACAATTAGTTTATGAAGTTGTGAATTGGATGAAATCACCAAGTCTTTTTTGTAATTGTGGACTGTTACACGAAATCATAAATCAGAATTATAGGAATATATAAATCAGAATTTATGTATATGTCCTCTTAAATTGGCCCATTGATAGAACTCCGAAGTTATTCGTGTGAAACTTTTTTTTTACACCAGTTAGTGAAATTTTAGTAAAAATAGTATTTAGAACCAGTTGTTACATGCAATGTTTGGAAATTTCTTTTTTTTACTTTGCGGTCGTTGCGTGGTGACGAAATAATTTCGTGGAATTCCGTGTTTAATCCTGAATTTTGTTTTACCTTTTTTAGCTTTTCTATTTTATTGATTTTAAACTTCCTTAACTTTCATGATTCGTTTTAAATAGAAGTAGCCAGAACGTTGGCTTTGGACAAAATAATATCCTAATTATAATAATGATTATTTAGATCTATTTTTTTAACGGTTTTTTTCAAGATTTCCGAAGTATATTATTTGACATATTTGCATTGCTAGCTTGTAGCTACCGTCAGCCCGTCAAAATGTCCACCGTTTACCCGTCAATCCGTCAACGTTTCTCTTGAGTACAAATGTTTGCCTTTTGTCAACGTAAGTGGCGGCCTCTGGATGCTAGGCTATTTACATTCAAATATGGCACGCAAAACAAATGAAATCTATTTCAATAAGATTTGCAATACTGGATATTTTCCCCGTCATTTTTATATACTTCTCAGCTTTTACTCTAATAATAATCAATGATATCATCATTTGTGCTCTCAATGGGTGGCTCTGAGATCCTGTGAAGGAATGCGAACATCACGGAAATATCCTACTGGCGAACATGATTTAATCTCGTTCTTCAATTACTTTTGCTGCACTCCCTTTGTGTTACGGTAATATACCTATAGGTAATCTTCAATAGATATTCATGCGAAGCTCTTTGATTTTACTTTGCTGTTGCTGCGTGATGACGAAATCATTCCGTGGAATCATCGCCTTGATGTTTCCGGGGAAGATATCTATAAAAAGCTGCGCTTATGCTAATCAGTTTTTTTTCTGACGTTCCGGCTGGGCTTGGAGATGGACATAGTTTATGCTTTTTTGGAGTCCATTACATCCTTATAAGCTTCCTCCTTCAAAATAATTCTAGAAAAAAAGAGTAGGGGAAATAAATACTCTCCTCAGAAGAATTTGATATGTAATGCTCCTCTCCACTATTCATCACTCACTATTCGGGTCGAATGAAGGGTGGATGGAGATGCCACCCAACTGCAGTGGAAGACTCAGCTTTCGAATATTTTCCCGTGTGATGAATAGAGAGGAAGTCTCCCAGTTTGGCAACTGCGTGGAGTGTCTAATGTCACCGAAACATGGCGTGATTCTTTGGCGGCTCCAAATTATAATTCTTTCTACGGTTTTGGCTATCTTTGGACCACGTATATATACTATTGCATTTTCATGATTTCCGTTATTTTTCCTCGCTATCTTTCCAGTATGTTTTCATTCTGTCTTTTATCCATATCTCACATCTTCTTTATTTGAAAGAACTACTGTGAAAGACGGACTTTACTACCGTGAAGACTTTCATTTTTTCTTGTATCTTTATCGGTTGCCCCTTTTTACTACACTGTGCTCGTATCCTTTAGGGGTGTCTTGATTTGTGTGGTCCTCATAATATTAGTTGTTGAGTGTCAGTCAAAGAAGTAAAATTCTCTTCTCGTCACCTTCTTAAATCCATTTTCTTTTCCTTTGCAAGTCGGGCTGTTTTTATCTTCCTCATCGTACACATTAGCCACCTCTTTCTCCCTGTCTCCTCATTCCCCAAATTCTCCTGCATTTTTAGGTCGCATTTCTTTGTTTCTTTTTTCCAGCCTACACTCCTCGTTATTTTTTTTAATTCCCTCCTTGTCCCGTATTCTTTTGCACGTGGCATGGGGTTGATAAATTAATGTAAAAAATAGTGTTGCTTTCCTACCCTGTTTCAATTGATTTAAATGCATCAGACCGTTAAGGGTTTAATAAGATGGAGAATTTTTTAGTGCCTTACGATGTGCGCTATTTTTTTGTGTGAATAACCAATTGAAGTAGGATAAACATTATCTTAATGAATTTGATTTACTGATCACGACCCTTAATGCCGTTAAACTGCCATTGATCTTATTTCTTGTCTGACCTTCCGAATATTCCTCCCCTAGCTAACCCAATCTCCTGTTCTCAATGATACAAATGGCCTCAGTTCATAATTATTTCGGTCCCCAGCCCAAAATAACCGAACAATCAAAAATTGCCATTAATTTTCATCGAAGGTATTTTAAAATCAAATCAAAAGAAGAAGTTCTTATTTTGTGTAAAGCTGCCATGATTAATAACAACACACTTTGTGATTCCACAAACTATTATTGACAGACAGACGACCGGTTTCGGCTGTTAAGCCATCTTCAGGTGCAAATAATCTCTATACGGCCAGTATACAGTGTATACAGAGTGTCCCATTGATCGTGTGTCATTTCTGACCTGTAAATGACCATCGACCTTGGCACCTTTTAAACCTATAATTCGATTCGTTTGTGGCCTCGATTCATTTTTGGGCACCCCTGTGACCTTTGACCCCTGAGTAGCCCTTGAAGGTCAAGAGATGACAAGAGGGATCTGAAGACCTTACCGTCGACCTTGGCACCTTTTCAAACCTGTGATTCGACTGGTTTGTAGGGGCGATTCACTTTTTGTCACTTCTGTGACCTTGACTGTGCCCTTTCAGGGGTCACGGTTGCATTTTCGAACTCGAAAGCTCTTCTAATGTGTTCTTCGTGCCCGAAAACCTAATAATTGAAAGTTTCGCAAAATAATTCCGTCTTTTTTGTATTTCGAATAATTTAACATTGAAAGCCCATAAGGCAAAATTTGGATTTTTGGTTGGTCCTTATTTCTGGGGTCAAAAGGTCAAATTTATAAAATTTTGCTTACACTCAACAAAACTTACAACCTTTTTCTACCCAGGTACGAAATTTCATCGATATGGCATGAAATATAGTGGCTAAAATTACAGGTCAGAAATGACACACGATCAATGGGACACTGTATAGTCCAGAATTTTTAGGGGAGAGGGGTAAGTGGAAGGCGTGGAGGGTCGGAGGTGGGGTAGTGTGATGTGTAATAGGGGGGATGGGTTGGAGAAGGTGATGTCAATGAGAAGCCATTTAGATTCACTTGCAAGGACAATTGACCGCTGTTCGTATGCGTCCATCTTCCATCCCTTTTCCACACAATACAATATTTCAGACTTAAAGCCACTTCGGTGCCCCAACTCCAGCATGTGTCGGGCGAAGGCCGATGAGTCGTCTTTTTTGTTTTTAAAACATGCCTGATGTTCCTTGGATCTTAACTGGAAGCTTCTCCCCGTTTGACCAATATAGAACCCCATACAATCATGACATACAAGTTTATGTACACCACCTTTAAAACCAGGTTCAATTATATCTTTTGAATTCGTTAACAATCGTCCCAGGGTATTAAGCCTTCTTTCCACGCTCAGCCTTTTTCCCCGTAGAATAAATTCTTTAGTCAAGCAATGTTGCTGATGGACTCCTATTGGCTATTTCGACTCCAGGAAATCTTATTCCTTTCATTTTCTTTTGGCTGTTTAACGTCATATACCTCTCGCAATGATCTCGTTACTAGTTCAGTCAGAGGAATTGATTGCGCGTTCGTTATCCACTCCACCTTCACTTTGTTAAGGCGATTTATATCGGAAAGAATTATGGACATAAATTTTTCCCTCCGTATAAATTGTATTGTGCTCTTCCTACGTCTCGATAACTGAGTTATCGAAGAGAATGAATGACTAATGAGAAAAAAATCCATCTATTAATTTACGAATCCAATGAAAAAATTATTTCCTTGAAAACTCTCAAGAAATTGTGTCACTTGGAAAATTGTAAACTTTGAACCCCTTTTCACACAGGTTAAGTTTTCTTATCCGATTCTTTGTCCCCTCCATCCCTCCCAGCTTTAGTCCGCCTTGTGTACGACTCCTTTTCCTTTTTGGCGTTGAATATTTAGGTCTTTCCGAAGACGGAACCAATTTCTCAGTTCTTTCGCCACGCTTTCTTCTCTCTTTCGCAAAGACATTTCCGTCCCAGGTGTTCCGCGAAAACCCTCCCGACTTTATTCCTCCCACAATCCCGTTCGCTTCGGCTGTTCCCTGAGATTGCTCGCTTTCTTTCTCGTTTTCAGCGTGTTTTCTTTTCCCCTGGGTTCTTGCACCCTCCCAATCTCGCCCTTCCGAAATGAAAAGATTCGCCCATTTGCTTGTTTTCTTTGCCCATCGTAGTTCTCAGCGTCTCCCCACACTTCTGATGCATTCAGCTCGCCGAAGTCAATTGACAAAGGCTTTTGGTTTCGGTGTGAAAAAAAAGTTGCCGCGAATTGGGGAGGAGAAATTTATTTTTTTAATTCTTTTCCACGTGAATACGGCGGCGCAGCTCAAAGGGATTTTTTAAACTCCTTTATCGTTGTCGTTTTAGGCCTCGGAACTTACGGGAGCATGCTATTTTATTGCTTTTTTTTTAGATTAACACATCTGGAATGAAATGCTACTCACTCCTCAAGGACTTTTCTTTTTTTTCCTCTCTGTCTGAGTTGTTGAATGCTGATGTGTTTTGATTTGGAATGTGAATAGCGCCGTGGATACGCTTGGAAATGTGCGGGAAATCTTTTTTGACCTCCCTCCGATCTGAATCTGGTTGCTGTATACTTAACAAAGAAAGATTTTTCGCGTAGAAATTGAGTAGCTTCTATAGGAAGAAGTTTTTTTTTATGTCTCGTCCTTACGTTATTTTTTCCTTTAAATTAAAAAAATAAATTAAAATTTAACAGTATCAATTAAAACAGTATTAAGATAGCCATCGATTTTTTTCTTGTGAAATGTGAAAGATATTTTTCCTTACCTGCCCTATTTCTTTGCAACATTTTTTTGTCATTGAAACCTTGCTTTAGGGAAACGGGCATGGGAACGCTTCGGTCGTACTAGATTCTTTCTTCTGGCAAAACTTATTCCCCTGTTGAGTGATCTGCGCTCCTTGCTGTTATACCTTTGGTTTTTGCAATATTCCGTCCCATTCCTGAGCTGATATTTCCCGTGGCCGTCTTCTTGATATTCCAGTCTATTTATGATGTTTGTCTGGCCTTCAGCCTACGTTCTACATCCAGAGTCAATGATTTTATCGTGTTTTATGATATCCATCATAGGACTATTATCCTCTTATTTGTCAAGAAATGCACTTTCCAGTACGTAATTTTCGATGTTTTCCTCGTGCGGATCGAGGGCCTTTATGATACCACGTGGCCCAATTAAACTCGCATCATTTCCTTGGGAGTTAAATTTTAATTCCTCAAACTCAGGTATCAAGATCACCTCTTATCTCGTGTATTCAATATGCCGAGAAAATGAAAGGGCAACTTGTTAATCACGCGTCTCTTAGGAATCCTCACTTATTTTCTGCCCGTAATTTAATCCTTATGTATCTAGCGTTGTTTTGCGATTTCCCAGCGCAGTTTACGTCGTCATCAGCTCGTTAAGTATGTAAATGATGTGATGTTAGCCATCGATTAAGGGAAACAGCCATGCGATATAATGACTTAGGGAAGTGTAGAGCATTATAAATGCGCTGATGGTCCTCCATCTATGTGCATGTTGATTTAATACATTAGTAGTGGAGGTTTTTAGCCCAGAACCGAGATGATTGTTGCATCATTTTGTGATACCTTCATGATTCGTTTGAAGGAAACGAACTTAAAAAGGTGTACTATAAATAGGCTTTTTTATGATGTGATATTGTAAAAATTTCCCGCGATAGCCATGTTTTATGGGTCCGTTTATCCAAGCATCTGGCTTAATTTACGAGCCTTGCCACATAATTTAATATCAGCCTAAATCTATGTTGTGATCAGAAGCTAATATATGTATCATTTTCGTCTTTGGCTGTCACATTCGTTCTTTGCGTTTCCAAAATAATCAACCAGTTTTTGTATCTATAATTGCTCATTTCTGTTTGCATTTTGAAATTGACGATTATATTGAGAAAGAGAGTTTAATAAATACGAGGCAATGACTTTCATTGCTGTAGCATTTGATTACAATGCTTATAAGGGGATTCAGACTCCGTAGCACGAGACAGGAGGATGGAATCGACGTGGATTCGAAATGAAGAAGATGCATAAACGTTGAGTTTTCTTTCGGTCGAATTTTCTCGTCATCGAACAAATTATCTGCTTCACTCAGCGCTGTTTTGACCGTACACCAATCATACGCAGAATGACATATATCCTGTGAAGCTGAGTGCTCTTTCGTCTTTAATTTAAAAACTACTACGTGTGCAGCGAATTTTGGAGAGAAAATTGAAGGATCGTGACAGAAATACAGGTTGTATTAGATGCTTCGTAAAAAACTGCTACGAACTAACATATAGTGTTTCACAACTGTTAGAGGGATTAAGATTGGAATCCGTAGAGACTCAGAGGCTCTACGCTAGGCTTAGGCTTCTTGAGATATTCAGGACCGGTGTGTTTCAGAGCGATACAGAGAATATTATCATGACGCCTCACTACATTTCTTGGTCTGACAGATGCGATAAAATAAGAGAGATACTCTGCCGAACAGATAGGTACAAAAACTCGTTCTTTCCGCGCACAATAAGAGACCACAATGAAAATTGAGCTCCTCCAAATACACTCCCATAGGACATGTCACCATTTCACCTTCAAAAATTTTACATCTTTACACGGGTGGTGACTTACCACCCCCTGCCACACGCCCTTGCGGCGGCTCGCGGGGTAGTATGTAGATGTAGAAGCCTACTTCCTCTTCTGAGGGGAATCTGTCCTCAGACAGGTTTCTATTGAACTTCTCCATCCATGCTCGTCCATCCTGTGTTCCCTCCCTCACCTCTTCGTAACTCCTTCCTTTCATAATGATTATCTGTCAATATATTAGTTCTTCGTCTTCCTCTCCCTCTTTCCCTCGTTCTTTCCTTCAAATATTCTTTTCAGCTGGCGATCTTTCCTCATTACGTGGCCTATCCAGTTTGACTTTCTATTGATCTTATAATATTCTTTTTATCATTCATCCTTCTTCTTCCTCATTGCTCACTTAATTACTCCAATTTTATCTTTCCATTCTTCTCCATAGCCACATTTCTAAACCCTCAAAATTATGTACTTCTCCTTTGTAAGAATATTTGTGTAGTAAAAAGTGTAGTAAATTTGAAGTGAGCTTCTGTAGTATGGAATCCTTGTGGTAAAAAATATGTTCAAAATTGGAGTGGGTGCAAAAAGGTTTTTAAGTTCTCTATATTATTCTTAAAATGACGTTTAACCGATGTATGATAATTATGCTAGCTATGAAACTTTTATAAAATGTTTGTTTTTCAATGTCTACAAAAATGAAGAGCCATATATGATCTTGATTACTTATATCATTAATTTAATACTGGAGAAAATAGAGAATTAATTAGCAAAATTAATTTTGTAGTGCCTAGTAATAGTATAAGGTAAAAAAAATTCAAGTTGAGCATGGTAAAATCAAACTACTGTGAAAACTCACCACTGAACAGAATATGCCGGACTTTTAATGACTACAGTGATAAAATTTATATATGTCAACAAAGAAGTATCTTTTGTAAGTTGTTAAATATCATAGTTCATTGATATGTTTCGAGATTTCTGTGTAATTTGATTGTTATCGTTGTGTTTTGTATTGTTTTCTTTGCCCTGTAGTTATTTTGTTTTGCTAACGTTAAACTCAGTAAATAATAATAATAATATTTCTCCTCTTTCCTCCGGACTGTCCATATTTTTGCTCCGTAAAGCACAACGCTCCAAATAAAACCGTTAGCCTACTAGAGATCCTAAAATGAGAATTTTGATCAAATCCAAATACAAAACATAATATTTCTCTTCTTTCCTCCGGACTGTCCATATTTCTACTCCGTAAAGCACAACACTCCAAATAAAACATTTAGCCTACTAGAGAACTTAAAATGAGAATTTTGATGTACTCAAAAACATTTCAGAGAGTCAAATGTCGCTCATATTTCGTTAGAAATCCACACGGCCGCAACCTTGATGTGACTCTCGTGGTAATTTAAAGAGCGTTCGCAGAAATTGATAATATTTTACATCACAACTCGGATATACTCTTTCTTAAACCAGTCTTCCTTGTCGTACGTGGATATTCTCCAACTTTCTCCCATTTTTCGTTTCTATACCAGTCAACCGTTTCGCGAACGCGTCGAAATGGATGTTGGCGTTCATGATCCGGGGCCGCCCAAGGCAGTGAACCAGGTTTTTAAGATTTCCGTGGAACGGAACTTGGCGGCTGAAAAATTTATCCGGTAACACTTGGTCCCAGATCCGGGACCCCCATCTTCATGCCATGCCCTAATTTTTCTTTGTTGTTTCCTTTTATGGAATAACCCGGTCTAAAGTTTGAAATCAGGATGCGCTCTGCGTTGTTTTTTTTTTGTGAGGAGGAATTTGAATTAGGCTTCACAGATTCACGTTCGTGATTGTATTCTCTCTTGAATTAACTTCTCTTAGATGGTTTGGCGTGTGAAATTACCGTGATTTCCCATTTGCCGAAAACTGCCTTCACTTTAATGATGTTTGACGTGAGATGGTGAAGCATTGGTCATGACCATAGACGTGAGGTTCGGGAATTTTGCGCATTGCTGTAGGAAGCTCATTCTTTTTCCTTTATTCTTATACGTTGGTTTCAGGCAGTAATGTTTTCTTTAAATGTTGCCCGTTGCGTAAATTAGCGTATTTATGTGTTCCATATTCCGTATGTTATGGGTGAAATGGTGACATGTACTAAGGGAGTGTATTTAGAGGAGCTCAATTTTTGTTGTGGTCGCTTATTGTGCGCGGAAAGAACGAGTTTTTGTACCTATCTGTTCGGCAGAGTATCTCTCTTATTTTATCGCATCTGTCAGCCCAAGAAATGTAGTGAGGCGTCATGATAATATTCTCTGTATCGCTCTGAAACACACCGGTCCTGAATATCTCAAAGCCTAAGCCTAGCGTAGAGCCTCCAAGTCTCTACGGGCTCCAATCTTAATCCCTCTAACAGTTGTGTAACACTATATGTTAGTTCGTAGCAGTTTTTTACGAAGCTTCTAATTCAACCTGTATTTCTCAATTCCATCCTTCAGTATTTTTTCATTTTTTTATTATTATTAGTAAGAAATTGCTACAAGTGGACCATATGGTCCGGTGGTAACACAGATAATAGAAAATACCAATATACATACATGTAAAAATTAAAACAAAGACATTGCCAAAATACAAAAGAAATGCAAAGTTATTACCTTAGAAAAATATGGGGGGAAAACCCTCATAGTACAACTCCCCTCAATCTCGTCATTAGTGTCTTATTTGGGAAGGGCTCTAATACTTCTTTGGGTAACTCATTCCAATCCCTTATCCCCCGATGCAGGAAGGAATATTTCAATGTGTTTGAGAGCTGCCTTGGAGGCTCTATCTTATATTTGTGATCTTTTCTCGCCAGATAACTAGTTTTTTTTTCTACTCTCTTTATTTATTTCACTCTCTTGTTCCATTCTTTCCTTTGCCCAGATTCCTCTTGTTTTATATTCTCTTTAATTTCCTGGAGATAATAATTTTCTCCTCGAATTCATTTTGGTTTCCTTTTTTTTCCTTGGTTATCCTCGAAATTACTTTAGGTCTGTCTTGACACTTATATGGTCCTATCCAATTGAGCTTTTCTGGTTTGGTCGAAGAGGAGAATTACTATTTTCCTCGGTCTTTTCTCATTCATTCTCTTCTGTTGCCCCAAGAGCTGTGTTCCTATCTTCTTGAATGTCTATTATTGTGCTAATTTTTTAGTTCCTTTTGCCTCATCAATTGATATTTATTCTTCACGAATTTTAGAAAACTTTTGCATTGCTCTTTCTATCTCTCTTTCATATTGTTATGGTGGATTGTCAGGGTGTCCAGCACCCTAGAAAACCGGGAAGACCGGGAAATCTCAGGGAATTTTATATTCACTGGAAATATCAGGGAAATCTCAGGGAAATGTCGAATTGACTCTGGAATTTTCTGTGGCGTCAATATATGAAACAGCAACGGAGGCAATGTGCATTTTTCGGCAAGTCGCTAAGTCAAATTTCTCTTACGTTGTCGCATTTGCATTCCTGTAATCACCGAAAGTAGGTACAATGTGTTTAATATAGGTATATACTGTTCTTATTGGTCATAGTCTAAAAATCAGTGGCGCAAAGAACGTGCCTTTAACGGCAAGTTGCGAAGTCAAATTTCCCTTGCGTAGTCGCATCAAGCAAAATAAGGAAAAAAGTCAATTCCTTCAGTTTTTATAGGTTGTTAATAATTTTATATCAATGCTATCCATAGCAAAGTCGGTCTGTAATATAACGTTGTTCCCGAGCACCAGCATGACAATGTTTACATCTAAGAAAGGGTGGTGATGTGATTTTCTTTCAAACTGTTTTAAAGTATTGTGTTTATTTTCCTCCAAATATTCTAGTTTAAAAATAATCCTTACGTTTAATCGCCCAAAAAAACATACCGAAAATTCTCTTATAATTAATGAGGAAAAAATCAATATTTCCTCTGGGAAAATAAAAATTATGTCTGGAAAACCTGGAAATCTCAGGGAATTTTCAAATGCCCAGCTGCTGGACCCCCTGATTATTCTCCTTTTATGCCAATGATGCAAGCTTTAGTGAAATTGTGGTAGCCCCAAAAATTTACAAAAAAAAGACTTAATTCTTACTCTTGGCCGTAGATGTGATGATAGAAGTTGAGGCTCTCTGAATGAGCTTAGCTTTTCGTCGACGGCTTGGAATTTCGTCATCTTGGAGTAAGGATTAGAGCGGCAGCGACTGTTGACAGAGAAATACTTTTAAACTTGGGCTTATAAGAAGCCACTAATCGTTATCGAGTATTATCCGGCGAATTAATTCATTTCCCTATCTTAGGTCCATTTTGAAACCCATCAGGGCGGGATTGATGAAATTGTGTTCTTTGGATGGCTCCTCGTCTCTTTCTTCTGCCAGCGACACCATTCAATCATTTCATTGGTTGAAATCCGTTTCCATTTTTTTATTTTATCTCGAGCGTATCTGTCCTCGCTTGGGTAGCTTTTAAGCCGTCCAAAATCACTTCTTGCCCGCCTTAATATCGAGGTATTTCTCGTTTTGTGAGGTTAAGACAGAAAACGGGTTGGCTCTAGCAGTACGATATCTCGCAATACCGGTAGCAACCCTGTCACATATTTCTCATGCGTTAGAGAAATAGAGATGGGATCCAAAAGTTTGGTGGTTTCTTCCTCTTTCACTAATCTTGGCATACTCTCCGATATTGACTCAGTTATTTTGACATTTCCTTTTTCCTCAGTACCGCGGAGTCATGAGTAGACCGTCGGATTTCGGTCATATATCGTGAACCAGTTGCTCCAATCTTACGCCTCTTTAAATATGAGTTGGTAAAAAATTAAGTTTTTTTTTCAATTCCCTTGTTGCTTTGAAAATATCTTGCTAAGACTTCCTTCAAAAATAATAAGTGCCATGATTTCATAAGAAAATTGTATAGTCAAGTTCCTAAGCCCTGAGAAGTACCCAAATGACAACTTACATTGCCGCAATGCGCTCCAGTACTGTTGTGATACAGTATAGGGAAGAAATTAGTTAAAACATGTTCAGTGATGTGCTAAATACAATATATAATGAAATTTACTTTGATATCCATTAAGTGAATTAAGAAAATGTGTAATTAAAAGTAATCGCAGTCACTGCAAGTCTGTTTATTTAATTGAGTTTCGGTTTTATCCAAGTTGTCCGAAATATATCTGTGCCCAAACCAAATACGTATGTGTTGATAGTAATATAAACAGATATAATAAGAGTTATGTCGAGCTTAGGAGAAAGATGAGTAGAAAAAAGTCGAGAATATGCAGAAATACGCAATTGTTGAAACTTTACAATGAAGATCAGGACGTAGCAAAATTGGACAGGCGACTGTGGTTGCAATCAGAGACATCTGTAAGGCGATACATAAATTTTTAATTCTTAAAATGGCCTTTAGATGTCTCTAATTGAAATTTCCTTCTAATTACGTGGCATTACAAAATATTTATTATTTTTATTGCAAGTGAACAATGACAAGAGCATAGGACTATAGAAAATAATGATTTTTTGAAAATATTTTTCTTGTAGATTCTCTCCTTATTCTGTTATATTTTTATACATACATACATACCAATCACGCCATTCCCTTCCAGGGTAGGCACAATCACAAAGTCTCACTCATAATACATATTTGTGCTCCTAATTCCTTTGTAAATTAATTCTTCTCGAGCCCTAATCAAACCGCTGGTCAGTTAATCGTGAAATAATCGCCTTATTTATGCATTACTGAATTCACTTTGTCATACGGCTCGAGTCAAATAGATGAGCTACCGACTGTTTTCCTCCGTGTCGTGAAATCAATCTTTTTGCTGCTCGCAGGAAAACTATTTGTCACCTCTATTCCTTTCCATCTCCCGTTAGGTGTTTTTTCCAGCTTTTTTGATACCTGCTGCCACGGCGGCGTCATAGCTTTCCTATATTTACGCTTTCAATATCACTTGTAGAACTTTGCACGCTCGCACATATCAATGCCATCATTGAGATACACGAGTGACCTCGCCCTCAAACTATCGGCCGCTTACACTCAAATCTTTGATGGATTTTGATCTGGGAAGTATAAATACGTTAGATGCAACAATTTCGGAGATTGAACGAGGATGATTGCCAACGTCGGTCATCGTTCCGGAGACTAGTTTTCTGTATCTCCTCATTTTACAGTGAGTTAAGGTAGCCCGAGCGAGATAGTTCCCTAGTCATAATAGAGACCATATTCGAATCATACGTTTTAATTTCACCAGCTATAGGACACATCAATTAAATATTACATTATTAATGGTGCAATAAAATAGTTTTATATCAGAAATTGTAAGTAATCAAATGAAAATATCTAAATAACTCTGTCACTTGACTCATTTTTTTCACGCAGTACGTTTGAAACTCCATCAAAACGAAAGGTTTATTCATCTACATCTACGTGATACCCTGCGAGCCACCACGAGGGTGTATGGCAGGGGGTGAAGATCACCAAACATGCACTATTGACATGCAACTAGGATATTTAATGGAAACACGCTAGATAATAGGGTCACATGCAGCTAGATGGTTAGTATCTACATAATAAGAAAGGGATTAATGATTGTTATTACATGCATCATTCACTACTGACTACTCTAACTATATTTCACCTACCTATCCCTTTGCTACGCTGCCTATTGTTCTCTCTTATAGTACGAGGGAAAAATGACATTTTAAATCTATCGGTACGACAATCTATCTCTCTAATCTTGTTAATATGATCAAACCTAGCATAATACGCAGGGGTTCTCAATATATATCTAACGTCATCTGTGAACAACTCTGTTTCGAATTTACTTAAAAGGTTTAACCTAAATTTTAACCTGCGTTCTGATAGTAATTCCCATCCTAGTTCTTCTATTAAACTCGTAACACTTATACAATTATCATAACGGCTTTTAACAAACCTAGCAGATCTTCTTTGCACGCGCTCTAATTCTTTAATAATACCTTCCTTGTACGGATCCCGTATTTATTGTGATCCCAAATAATTTACTGCGGTGACAATATGATTAATTTTCCAAAAATGGTCGAGAAAACACACAAATTACTCACTGTTGATTTTTTGAAGACATCCGAGTGTAGGAAATGCCTCATTTTTAATATAAGGTCTCTCTGGAGTGCATACACGTACCATCTCCCATATAAAATGGCTGGTATTTTTTGGCATATATCTCGGAAAATGATGTGGTAAGGAGTTGAATTTTTGGAGTCAATGGAAGAGTGATATTTTTTCTTTAAAATGAGACTAAATTATCGATTTCTAAGTAAAATGATATTTCGCTCAAACTACCTTAACCACATTGCAGTTCAAAATTCTTTTTGTTCCCTAAAAATGTGCAGTCACCCAACAAGGCTTTACCAAATGTTGGCCCCCTGGGGCCTACAGAAATCTACATGTTACCTTGACTGTCGCTGAGGCGTGTGGCAAGTAGTGTTAAGACACCAGCCAAGACAGGCACATAATTTAATATTTCAAGCAGTTGATGTACACCATTTTTTGCCAGACGTTCAAAATCTATTGGTTGAGCCAAACTATTATGGTAGGAACGATCACAGGTATAAGATTTAGGAAATAGACTGCAGAACCGATAGGTATAAGATGCCATTTTTTCCACGTGCAATAAGGGACCACAATAGTTGCGATGGATCTGTTCTACGATATTGACTAGGTTAAATAGGTTTTTTCAGTAGTGCTCAGTATCTTAACATGAATTGTAGATACTAACTTCGCATGCAATCTCCGGTATGAGATACTCCTGCATGTCTTAGTACCTTGTAGTGCTATTTATTTGTCGCATTAATAATACTAACCAGTAGTTATGTCTTGAGTAGTGTGCTGCATGGTAGCATGTTCTTCTACGTATCACTCTCCTGGTTTGGGTCTGACTGCGTACCGTTGCCCTGACTGCTTTCGGCCTGCGCCTGGCATTCGGGGGAATGTGCGCGGTTCTGATTTAAACTGGGATGAGTGCTGCATGCCTGGTGTGGAATCACCCCGTGCCACACACTCTAAAGTTGGCTTGCACGGTATTTCGTAGATGTAGATAACACAGAAAAGGAGGTGGGAGAGGACGAGGGACAAATGTGTATTGACGATGTGTCTGGTGTTAATGCCACCCAAAGAATTTTGTTTATTCTATCATTTCTACAGTTAGAGCGCGGGGTTGAATTAATATTCTTTCTGTCGCAATGGTACTCACTTGATCTGAATATTTCAAGCAATCTAAACCTAACGTGTTGCCATCGAGTATACATGTCTCCGTACCTTGTCTTATCCTCAGCTGTGTAGCATTTTTTGTTGGTTCGTTTCAGTTTTTTATCCAAGTCCTCGACTCTTCTATGTTTTTTATTCACATCTCGAATCAAATCTTTCTAAGTAGGATCCTTAATTCTCGCGGCTTATCTGATACATTTCCTGATCAGAGCAAATGAGCTTATTTCTTTCACTTTGGCATCGGAGATCATTCCTACTATTCGTTTTTTAAATCCTAATATCTTTAACGAATCGCTGTAAATGTTTCGTGTGATTTCCTGGAGAGTATTAAATGAATGGATTAGGTTGTTTTATTTTGGCTTAGGAAAGACAATTGAGGGAATTTTCTGAATTATGGGTCGGTGGGTAGGTTTGGGATGAAAAAGAATTTGGGTGAATAGAGGAAGGCTTTTAGCGAAACCTGGCGCCGTTGTTAGCCTGCTCTTAATTTAGGGCGCCCACGTGCCCGAAGTATTGCAATCCATCTTACAGAGTGCTCTGCTTCAAGTTTTCTTCACGTAGCACCTACGTAGATATCGAAATTGTGGTAGAAAATTATAGTTTAGATCCAAACCCGGATACTCTGGATGAGAAGCCACTACAGTCACTCAATCTTTGATAATGAGGGGGAAAAATGGCCGCTAATATCTAGGACTTCACAGCAAATATCTTTCAACTTTCGAGTGAGTGGTCGAATTATCGGTATGGCGTGGATAGGTTTGAAGCTCTCCTTCCCTTGGCTACCTTATGATCTTCAAACTTGTGTGTGTAAAAGTTAATGCATATCATTATCCCACAAAATGGCTCAATTGCTTTGAGAAGATTGAGAAGGCTATGTGTTAAATCAAGTACTGTGGCGGTTTGATCGATTCCAGTTTCTTTTTAAGCTCATCATGTAGATCCTTAAGGAAATCATATTACACCCTGTAGAATTGTTCGGATGTTGCCAAACAATGTACTAACATAGTTTATGGATACAAATGATAGATTTTCTCTATGAACTGATGGATGTTTCCTGACAGACCCTAGGAAGTAAGTGTTTACGATGTATTTGTCGTGTGTTAATGCCTTAGATTTCCTGCTGAAAGTGAAAGGCTGCTCCTGTTTTCGAGTCTTAATGTAACAGTTGCTAGAATAGCACAGAGCATTATTCTCACTTGAAGCCTGAGTTATCGCATCAAGCTGCGATAATTACTGCGCTTAAGTTCCCCTGGTGCACACCGCGAAAAAATATGCAAATCTAGCTTTCGTAATCAGTACTGGAAAGCTGTGGGTAACCAGTTGATTTATAGATTCAATTACGCTCAGAGCACGCAACACTGTGAATAAAATGGCTCAGCAAACACAGGAGCTCTGAAAGCGTGGTTAGTTTTATTCAATCATTTGAAGCACACTCTTTCCGACCCATCGATGGTGCATGTCCATTTGTGTGTCATTAATCTTACATCTCTTAACCGGACTGAAATATTTGAGTGTCTTGATGGATACAAAACAAGTACAACCTAATGTATCGAGTAATTTATCGAGAGAATTAAAAATAATTGGAATATATATAAGGGTGTTCAGCATAAATGTCATTTAATTGGATTTCACTCCTTGTATTTGATCGATTCAAGATTCTAAGAGAGATCATGATGTAGAAGCAAAATGAAGTCATATTACTCCTCGTAGAATTGTTCGGATTTTGCCAAACCATGTACTATAATAGGTCACGAATACAAATGATAGTTTTTCTCTATAAGTTGATGCTTTTTTTCGTACAGACCCTGGAAAATAAGTGTTTATGATGTATTTGTCTTATGTTAATGATTTAAGCTTTAGATTTCTTGCTGAAAATTAAAGGCTGCTCCTCTTTTTGAGCTTTGATATAACAGTGTGTAGCGTACTACAGAGCATTATTCTCACTTGAAGAGTCCATGTTTCAATCATTGTGAGAGGGACAAATGGCCGCTAATATCTTGGACTTAATATGTTTTTTCATTCTTTCACGTGGTCGAATCTGTCAGTATGGTGAGAAAAATATGATTTCTTCGGGAAATCAGAAGGGAAATGAAAGTAAGCATCATTATTTTTCTGGAACAACTTCTCATCTGTATATTTAGCAAACTCGGGACCACATCGTGCTTCCTATAAGATTTTCTCTTTTTATCCCTCCACTGTTGGGAATTTCCTTCTCATATTACAAATTCCCTTCTCCAATAAAAGTGTCAATCCTAAATCCAAAATGGATGGACGTTCATATTTCCTTTCAAAAATTAGTTCCCCAACATTCTGTTTAAGGGAATCTGAACGTTCGTAAAAAAATAATTTTAAAATATAATAAATAAAATAACAAGGTACGTATTCTAAATGCGGCCTTACCTACAAGTCGTAATAATGAATGTTTGTTGTGATTGAGGCTTCCGTGAGGCTTGAATGCAGGATGATCCCTCGGTTTTTTGGAGTTTCCGCCTCGTCGTTCCATCTAGAGGACCTTTTTGAGGACTATCTTGTCCTCGAGATAAAACGACGCGGCGGGAAACCCTAATAGACGAAGAATCAATGAATGTTGGTCACTAAAATCCCCATGGAAATGCGCGTTTGTGAAATTGAAACAGAAGACTAGAGTTTGTTCTCATCTTCGTCTAGGCTAACTTCCTAATTTTATGCTATAAGCTGCCGACATAAGGAAATTTATGGAAAATATGGTAAAATCATTTACAAATTTTGAACAATGTCGACTAAAAGTCTCCTTAAGCATTTATTAATTCATTCACACGAATTCAACGAAGGCCGTTTCAATATTTTACTTTGAAAACAGCATTTTTTAAACAATCAAATTTTTATAAACATTTGTTTCCCCTTTTCTATTTTCTTATTATCAGAGGAAATGTTTTCAAAAAGGAAATCAGAGAGAAAGAGGAAGTTTTGGTCGTATACCCATGAACCTCCTCATCATTTTTTCCAGACTGACTGAAAGCTAGTTAAGCTACCGTTCGTTTCTTATAACACAAGCATGCCTCTCAGAATTGTATGACGAGAAATTTCTACTTTGAGCTAAAAAAAATCTCAACACTTTTTATGCGTCTTTCAGGCGACAGTTTCTGTTCTAAAAATAAATGTGTGTATATTTCTATTTAAACATTATTATTTTTAACAATTGCAGTTTAGAAATTCCACATACAGTATTATATGATATCCCGATGAATTCTATAGTATGAAATACTTTTATAGGCACTACCCCAGATTGTAACCCCATCACTTTTATGACTTCACAAAACATATACTTCTTCTCCTTTCGAATGTGAAATTTTGAGTTTCAAACTTTCCATCTTCTCAACCAATTTCGTAAGCAAATCTTGCCCGTTTCCCTCTGAGGAGGAGGATTATCTCCGGGCTGCTTGAGGGGGGAGATAGGCATGAACACGAAAAGCTTCGAGGAAAGCTGCCGCAGATTATCAGCGATGCAGGATGAGATTATGTTTATGTAGGTACGTGGTCCGCTTGGCTCATGGGACAGCGCGAGTGGTTGATGGACAGGTGGGGGTTGCAGGGGGAGGGGGTAGAACGGAGGGGGGTGCCATGAAGTGCGCGATGCGTATCTGTCTCTTGCGTGTGTGTGTGGCGAGTGGAATGACTATCGGCACCCGCACCCGTCGGCTCCCGGGGAGGCGAGTCGGCCGGCTCCAGGCGGGGGGTCGTCGTTATGGAAACGAGGGGGGGGAGAGGGCGTGCGTGTGTCGGCTCAGCTGGCTTTGCCCTCTTCCAGTCTATCCGATATTAGGTCGCTCTATTCAAGAGGGGAGGGAAGGGGGCTGGAACCCTGCCGGGTTCTTCTGAAATTCCGGCTGGACCATTCTTTCTCTCTCTCTCTCTACCTTCATCCTCGGCGCCGACACAGCCAGCTTGCAGGCCGCAGGTGGTTAGAGGAAGAAGTCGGGGATAGGTGTGGCCGGATAGATTTGAGGCTAGATAGTGGAAGGATTCTGAATTGCCTGGTTCTCGTGTGTATATGGTTTGTGACGCTACTTCCTCGATGGTTGGATATATCTTTGAGAAGGAGACCGGCTACTGAAGCCGTTAGCGCCTTTGAGGACTTATATTTTGGTGAGCGTGGGAGGGATTGTGGTAGCAGGAGAGAGGGTGGAGAGAAATCCGGGGTCGAGTTGGTCTGATATGCGTGGATTCCGCAGTTTAATGACCTATCCGACGGAAAGGAGAACTGAATTGGCTTTCCACATTCCCTCGAGTTCTCTCCTCATGGATCCCAAGTATAGCACTCAAGCAGTGATCGCAATTCGACTGAAAAATCCTGGAAACTGCTGAGGTTCGAATCCAGGCCCGCTAGATGGCTTCCTCCTCGCTCCGATCCCCATCTTCCCCGTCGACTCCTGATGCTTTTAATGCGGAAACCCTGATTTTTCCTAGCTGTGACGGCGTACTTACATTTTTGTCCGGTCTAGGATACGTCGAGTTCTGAAAAAGGCGCTTTTGCCCTCATGTCAGGACCAACGATCGAAGCCATTGTTCAAAGTCAGCGTGGTACCGTAATACCCGGAATTAGGTGACTTTTAAGGTCAGGGAAATATGGAAATCTCAGAGATAGTTCAATCAGCATTGAGGTAATGTAATTTCATTTCAGACATTTCGAACCCTTGGAATTGAATCCTTTGCGTTTTCCAGTGTTTCTATGTATTGATTTATTTGACTAATCTCGCTACACTGTAGTATCTTCTGGTATTAGGATGTAATCGAACCTTTTCCGAACACTTTACAGGATACCGACACTTGTTGGAGTTATTAATATATTGTGTGAAGGAGTGAAATATTTTTATTGAGACTTATTTTTAATCCTCGACTGTTACCATCGTTCACATTGAATCTGGACATTTCAAGAATATTTTTGAAAATTAATTTTACATCATGGAATCCCATGGGAGAGATAGTGCCATGCTCAACTAACTTATGGACAATCGCCGGCCTGATCAACAACGCATGCCCATTGCCTTATTCACTGTCGAAATCTGATTGCAGAATCAGATTGAAGTAATGTGTTTAGTTATGGATCACCATCAATGTATGATTCGACTACCGACAGATTTTTATTCAAAAGTGTTGCAAAAAAAACGCCAATGAAATACACTTCCTATCTCATCGACAAATATTGAGAGGTGTTTCAATTAAAACCTTTCTCATCCATGAAATTAAGGCCAAATTGCATTTTGTTGTCAGTATCTGTTGATTATACGCTCGATTTAACCTAGAATAACACGTCTTTAAGCGGCGCTTTATTTATTCCAAATCTCGTTCTTCTTTTCTATATGCCCAACGGCATTCAATTTTACCTATACTTTCGTGAAATGTGCAGGACTTTAAACATGAAATCACCGAAAATTTTCTGTTATTTGAAAAAAAATACGGAAATTTTGCCGTAATTATGCTTCCTACAGGGTGCTGCAGAAAAATTTACTAACTTCAGTGAAATAAAAAACAATGAAATAAAAAACAGAAAATCTCCAAAAGCCGTAAACAATTGGCACCCTTCGTCAATAAACACCAAAATTTGATGTCTTGGTATGCTGGGAGAACCACAGCAGAGACCAACCACAGCCTCTCAACCAAGAATACCCTCCTGTGTTGGTTTACGGGAATGTTACTTCCTCGCCAGGGACCAAACACAGACGCACACACACACAACCGAATACGATCCTGTGCAAGGGCTAATGGGACCCCGCTAAGGATATTTGGGTTATAACCTGGGATCCTTCATGGGGCTAATGAGACCCCGCTGAGGATGCCCGGTTATTTACGCAAGCACACTCACAAGCACACAAAATCACTCACTCACACACACAAATGGGCCCAACTTCTGGGAGAATCAGCTCAAAAAGAGCGTGGTCAAATCGACACAACAGCTAACTTCAGGGTCAATGAAACAAATGATGTTAAAGGTATCGTCGTGACTATTTTTTTCCATATTCTACAACATATTAGTACATCAATACATAGTTACATACAGCATGCAGTCCATGCAGTATGCAGCATTGCAGTTCTATTATTCAAATCAGCAAATTATGCTGTCGCTGGCTGTATATTTTACTTTATTTTACAGTATGTATATTCACACAGTATTTATTTCGTACAGTATTTTTATATCGAAAGAAACTTACCGCAATTCCCCCATCTATGATTATCCTATGTGCTTGTGCCCAAAATTGAGAGTGACGTTACTGTAGTCTTCTGGTTTTCTTTTGGAATTTCTGGAATTTATAGACATTGTTCCTCGCGGAAAAAGTTCTTAAGGCAATGTTTATAATACATTGATTTGGGTCTTTAATTAAAAACTGATTATTTTCCGCGGTACTGTGCTCGCGGGGGTTCATCAATCGAAGAAACTGTCGGGTCTCTAAACTGACGATGCAAAGGCATATGCTTGGTAATCACGATGGTAATACCCACCAGCATTTCCCACGTAAACGATGAATTCATTGGTGTGTCATATCTCCCTTATTTTATATGAGACGTTGAATCAATCCTCATGGTAAGGGATGCTTATAATTTCGTACAGTAGAGCGTCAATAATCCGGACCGTCAAAAATCCGGATTCACATCCGGCGAAAAATAAGTTGGAGTGAATACAGTGAACATATTTGTCTAAAGGGTAAATGTGAGACTCAGCAGGGCCGCTACAATGTTATTTATTTTTCGGCTATATTATTTTTTAAAATTTTAAAATTTATTATTATTATTATTATTTTTTATATTTTTATATATTATTTTTTAATATTAATTTTTTTATTTATAATTAATGTATTATATTTATATTTTTTATTACATAATATAAAATTATAAATATAATTATTGTACTACATTACTGTAGTGAATTACTGTTTTCAAGGTTTTTAGCAAAGTTTCTTGTTTCTCTATGTTTAAGGCATCAAACGGCCTTTTTTTTTGGTTCTGTTCGAAAATCCAGACTTCGTGACAATCCGAGAGTGATGACTGGGCCTGGTAACAATCGATCCGTATTATCGACGATCTACTGTATGTGTATGGACGGACTCTCTCTGCCATTTCACGAGTCTTTACTTCTCTTGTTCTCTGCGAGGTGGGAGACACTCCAATCATATATATATATATATATATATATATATATATATATATATATATATATATATATATATATATATATATATATATATATATATATATATATATATATATATACATATACAGTGAAACCTCTCACTTACGGACAGTAACGGTCCTAGAAAATGTGTCCGTAAGTGAGAGGTGTCCGTAAGTTGGAGGTGACCCTAAGAAAACATAATTTTTACGCTTTATTTTACCACGAAAATATTATACTGTAGGAATTAAAGGCAGCTGAAAGAAATCCTTTTATTTCAAATATCACTTCTGAATAATTTAAAATAATTTGTAAATAATAAAATAACGTAATGCATTTACTCATATATATTTAAAATTCTCGAAGCATTTACACATTTTAATATGTATACATACAAAAATGAAACTCACTTAGGCGTAAAGAAATCATTGATTTTGGTTTGTTTATTTCTTTTTGTAACAAATTCTTTTTCAAAATTTAACTGTACATCAATAAGGCTACTTAATGCCTCGCTGTTGCCTTTTGAAATGCAAAATGTTTTTAACAGTTCAATTTGATGCAACGCACCGGCATACGATACCACAAGCATCTCTTCCACTATTGGCTCAGACTCACTGTCATCACTTTCACTGATTTCGCCGTCTCCTTCATCAAGAGTACTTTTGATAATTTCATCCATGTCAACCTCGTGGTCCACGGTTAACAAATTAGAATCAATGCTCACATATTCAGTACTTTCGCCAGCATCATTTAGCAAAATGTCCAACTGCAAGCCATCTGTAACATCTTCCACCTCTGGTGATAATTCAATTTTACAGAACCCCGATTTAACAAAACAATTACACACGGTTGAACTTTTTATGTTTTTGATCGCTCGATCAATCCAAAATATTGCATCAAGAACAGTTATCGACTTCCCCACACGAATGTGGGAAATGCCCGTGGTCAACTTTAGACATCATGCTTTTTAAAATGAACTGTCTGTAGAGGACTTTGAAATTTGTAATGATGCCTTAGTCCATTGGTTGTAATACACTTGTAGTGTTTGGAGGGAAAAAAATTTGATATTTTTAACTTTAAATCGGGATGGCAAGGAGCATTGTCAAGAAACAGCAAAATCTTTCTTTTTTCCTGTCCAATTTTTTGCAACCACTCTGTCTGCAATCAAGTTTTTGCAACCACTCTGTCATTATCTCTGTAGTCATCCAAGCCTTCTTATTTGATTTCCACGTAATGGGTAGTTTATCTTTACTCACTCCTTTGAAGCACCTTGGATTTTCAGCTTTTCCTATCACCAGCGGTCTCAGAAAATAGCGCCAGCCTCTCCTTAGACGCCTTCCCTCCAGAGCATTTTTCTGATTTTAGGGCCAGGGTTTTGTTAGGTAAGGCTCTAAAAAACAATCCTGTTTCATCTGCATTGTAGATGTCCCTGGGTTCGAAGTTTTCTAGCAGCACAGGTAACCTTTCAATCCACTCCGTAGCACCTTCTTTGCACACCTCTGCAGCCTCCCCGCACACAGCTTTAAACACGATATTATGTCTTAAACGAAATTTTTCCAGCCACCCATTTGAGGCCTTAAAGTTCTCTAATCCCAGTGCCACTGCAACTTCACGCGCTTTTTCCTGTAAAAGTGGTCCGGAGACTGGCAAATTATTTGCCCTCACTTTCGTGAACCACTCGAAAAGAACAGCGTCCAATTTGTTTCTCGAAGGAATCACTTTTTTAACGTTTTCATTATGATTTTCCGTCCACAACTTCATGATGGTCTCCTTCTGCTTCAGAATATCAGCGATTTGAGTCTTACTCACACCAAAATGAACCGCTAATTTACGGACACGACTCTTTTCTTTATCCGCAAGTTCCAACACCTGCACTTTCTCTCGTAAGGAAAGACTTTTACCCTTCGGCATCGCGTAATAAAATCGAGATGCCCCCTAGCACCGTAAACAGTACAGTAACAGAACTGTCAAAACGCACAAGTGACGGCAAGGTGGCACAGTTGGAGAGGTTCGAAAGGTACTGAAAGTGGATGATCTGTCGAAAGCCCTTAAGAGTTCTACATCCAACAGTAGAAGACGGCTGGTAATGGGCTGCGTATGAATCATAGGCAGCCGATTGCTCGAGGGCAGCGGTCACCCTACGCGAGTCTTACCGAGGCCTCCTTCGTGGCCGTGTCCCGCAACCCTCGGGGCCAAGGCCTCCGTGAGGTGCTCCTTCGTTTGGGATTAGCATTTCCAAGAATTCATTCCAAGACACCCTTTTGTTTATTACCCCTCTGCGAGTTGTGTTATCTGTAGACTGCTGCGTACGAATCATAGGCAACCGCTTGCTAGAGGGTCCTACGCGCGTCTGGCCGAGGTACTCTTTCGTTTGGAATTAGCATATCCAAGAATGCATTCCAGGACACCCTTTCGTTCATTTCCCCATATGCGCATTCTTGTATCTTCACAAGTTTGACCATTTTCCCTGTTCTCTTTCCCCCCGCTATTCATAAACGCTATTTTTCGAGGAAAAACTTTCCATTTTTGAGATATGGGTCAGAAAACCCATGGCGATGGTGTCCGCATAAGAGAAAAATTTTGCCCAACAAGGTGTCCGTGTCCGTAAGTGGGAGTGTCCGTATACTAGAGGTTCGATCCTCATACAAATGCATATCCTTCTGCCGGGGAATTGAATACTGTCCCTAAGTCAGAGGTGTCCGTAAGTCAGAGGTGTCCGTGAACAGAGGTTTCACTGTATATTATTACAGAAAGGTCTTTTTCTGTCATTCCGTATATGCTCCGTTATTACTGCACCTACAGTGATAAATGAGGTATCATTTTAAACGTTGAATCACCGGCTTCTGACGAAAAATACAATCTCAATCTCAAATTTCACTATTTACCCATTAATTTGACTTAAAAGTTTCGATTTTTCCATGTCGATTACTCGCTCGAGGTATATCGACTCCACACATCATCGGTGTATATTATTTCTCAAAGGTGTTTTTTTGTCGCAACGCCATAACTGCCATAATTATTCATCAAAATTAATGATTCAAACATCGTTTTCAAGCTTATGTTCCCCGATATTGATGAAAATTAGACAAATTGTTAAAAATTTATGTTTTTTTTTAAATGATACAACGCCATCTGCTGACAATATAATCAACTAATATTTTGGCAATGATTACGTGCCTAAAAACTGTAGGACGTGCCATCTATTAACACATCGTTTAATTAGATTGTTTACATTCTACATGCAATCAGTGTGACCATTTACTGTTTACGTTTGCGTTATATATCTCTAACACAAACGTAAATAACATATAATTGTCCATGGGAAGAAACAGGTAAAAGAACAGGAAGAAGCTGCATACTGTGCGAAATATTCGGCAGGTAGAAGAACAGGAAGAAAGAAGGAAGAAACAGAAAGAAGCTGCATACTGTGCGAAATATTCGCTCGGGTCATCTATTTCTTATTTATCCGTCAACCTATGTACGATTTTTTCCCGATAGTGATTATTTTTTATGAATCTGTTTGTCTATTTTAACTGAAACCAATTCCAGCATTACTGTCGGCGTCAAAATGATATGCCGCTGTACCTACTGTGAATTTTTATATCTTAGTGCCTGTCAATGAGTGTTGTGTAAGTTGTTTTATATCTCAGTGCCTGTTGAGAGATTTGTGTAATGAGTTATATGTAAGAGAGGGCTTGATAGCCCTAATATCGCTCAGAAATAGAGACGACATTATTATTATTATTATTATTATTATTAATGCTAGTGCAATACTTTATTCACAAATTTAAAGATAATTTTATTGGAATTTCAGCAGTGTTTTAATTACATGATGAAACCAACAATGGAGATACATTACTGCAATAGTCGACACCGCGCACCCTAAATTTTGCAGTTTTGTCAAATTGATGAACTTTGTAACTCAGCCTAGGAAAAACTACGTGATCTACAGCATTGACTTTCCACGAAAAGTTGCGAGAATTGATAGAGATTCTCTAAATGGCAAGCCCAAATTTTTGTAACGTTTATTTTGTTGTTAATGAATGAAAATGTTTAAATATTATCAAGTCCCTTAATTTGCACAGAATCAAAAAATCAAAACAAAGGAGAAACTTCTAAATGTATTTGTAATTTTTCTATGATCCGAAAATAAATTATGTATGCGTATTAGTACGAAGTAGTAGTCCAAAGCTTTAGAAAAATTCTAGTCCGCTGATTCATGAAGATCATCTTTCACGACACTTCACGTGTCTGCCTAAAGCGACGTGAGTATTTCCGTGCGAAGTCTATTAGGCTCTGGTTACTCATGGGGCTAATTTCAATCGATAACGCTACGAGTGCTATGGCGTTCCCTGTTGATATCATCGAGCAGATCAGTGCCCGAAGCAGGAATGCGTAATTTATGAGCGTCATATAACTCAATGCACGCGTAAGTAAAATTGCTCAAATGGACACTTTGGCAATTGACCAATTATTTTTTTTTGCGTTCGGCATGAAACTTTCAGCGATAGTCTCGCATTTCGCTCTCTAATTGGCCATAATGACGTTGTAGAATTTAAACCTCGTCGTTAGTTCGTGGTGTCTTCTAAACCTGGTAATAATCGTGTTGAATTATTGATTTTTCCAGTCAATCACGTCAATAATTTGATGGAATTAAGCATTTTAATTTTCATTCCTTTGTTAGTGGGTCTCCATTATTATTGAGTTTTATTATCCTTTACGCGAAAAGATGGGGAAAGAAAACCTGATTTTTTTCTCTTACGAAGTTTAAATGCTTGAATTAACCAACATTACTTTGTTTCAGTGAAAGTGGAACACTTTGTTGATTGAAATATTTATTGACGTATTTACCGCTTAAGGTAGTTAGGCTTAGAGCGAAATATCATTTTACCTAGACATCAATTAATTTGGTCTCATTTTAAAGAAAAATATATCACCCTTCAATTGACACCAAAATTTCAACCCCTTACCGCGTTACTTTCCGAGATGTTTGCAAAAAAATACCAGCCCTTTTACATGGGAAATGGTACGTGTATGCACGCCAGTGAGACTTTATTTAACAAATGAGGAATTTCAAACACCAAGATTTCGTCAAGAAATCAACAGTATGTAGTTTGTGTGTTTTCTTAACTAGTTTTGAAAATTAATCATATTGTCACCGCAGTAAATTCTTCAGGATCACAATAAACGTTCCGTTTTCATGAGTTTCAAACGTACCGCGCGAAAAAAAATGAGTCAAGTTAAAGACTTATTTGGATATTTTAATTTGACTACTTACATTTTCTGACATGTAAAACTATGTTATTTCACCATTAATAATGCAACATTTAATTGATGTATCCTACAGTTGGTGAAACTAAAACGTATATATTGAGTATGGTCTCTATTATGATTAGAGAACTATCTCGCTCGCACTGCCTTAAGTAGGACGAAATTCAAATCGTAGAACGGCTGTGAGGCCTTGGTATTATTAGTGGGTTGGTTATAAAGTAAGTTGCCACATTGATTAATAATTATGCTATCTGAGGAAAGGAAACGAATGAATAAGTGTGGAAAATCATGAGAGATAGTACGGTTTCAACCGCAGCTAATGGGACTGACATGATGTGCGGAAGAATGAAGGACTGTAGTTTCCCACCTCGAGATAGCGAAAGTAATGAATCAGTGCTATTTATGGTGTGACATATTCACGGCTCTCTTGATTAAATTAAATTTCTCTCCCCGTGAGAGTCGCGTGTAATAAAGTGATTGAAAACTGAACCTCGAGTCACGAAGCTGAACTCCCGCGAGTGGTCCCCCGGCCATGTTAAGAGATTTTAAGGACTACCGCCGGATCTCTCACTCTCTCTCTCCCCCATGTCCTCCCCTGCGTGTGTGTGGGAAATGTGAAAGTCACTCGCCAATGGACTCCTCTCCGGCTTGATTGAATGCGTGAGCTCGCTCTCCGTCGGATTGGTTGAGAGGAGTTCTTGTCATTTGCATGTCTCGCAGACATCCTCTCCCGGCCATCTCCTCAGACTCCTTGAAACTCTCCCGATCGCCGCAACCCGGCTGAAAAATTAGATGCATTGAAAAAGGGGAAAAGTTCCATCTCACTATTCTGAGTGCAGCCCACCCCTCCAGTCTTTATTCCGTAGCGTAAATTCTTGGACCATTCTATCTCAATGCATCTGTTTATGCATTGCAACTTACCATATAGGCAGAACAAGAAATGAATTGATAATAATTTTTTTCAATTACCTTAATTAAAGTACTATATGACTAGAGTGTTTCGCTTTGGCATTCAAAATTCAAGACGAATTACATTATTTGAGATTAGTCACGCGTTAAAATTTACTTGCGGCAATTAACATGGTGAGGAAAGTATTATTTCGCTTTTAGAAGATTATCTTTAAATTTCTAATCGAATCATTACGAAATATCTCTCTTTTGCAATAAGGATTTAAAATGGCATTGGATTGCCGAAAACCTTTATCGGTGTGATGAAATTCTTTTTTTTTCACTTTTATCTGTAAATGGCATTCAAAATTTAAGACGAATTAGATAATTAGAGATTAGTCACTCATTGAAATTTGCTTGCTGCAATTAAAGTGATGAGGAAAGTATTTCAGGGACCTTTAGGTAGCTGGAGCGGTAAATGTATGTTATGGGTGCATTTTTTACATCTACATCTACATCTACGTAATACCCTGCGAGCCACCACGAGGGTGTGTGGCAGGGGGTGAAGATCACCAAACATGCACCACCGCCATGTAAGTAGGATATATAATGTAGACATGCTAGAAAATAGGGTCATAGTTTATTAGTTACTACAGTAGATTATTAGTTATTGCAAGTAATTGCAGTAGTTATTACAATAGAATATTAGTTACTACGGTATGGTACAGGTTAAAATCTACATAATAAGTAAGGGATTATTGGTAGTTATTACATGCATCATGCACTACAGACTATTCTAACTATGTTTCACCTACCTATCCCTTTTGCTACGTTGCCTATTGTTCTCTCTTATGGTGCGCGGGAAAAATGACATTTTAGTAACTTTATGAGTTATTTTAGAGGTAGTTTGATAAAAAATTCTTGGACCGTTCTATCTTAGTGCATCTGTATATGCGTTGCAACTCAACGTGTAGGCTGAACAAGAAATGACATGTTTAATTTTTTCATTTCCTTAATTGAAGCACTATATTACTAGAGTTTTCGGTTTTGGCATTCAAAATTTAAGACGACTTTGTATTGAAATGTATCGTTTTCGAATATTAGATTAAGTTTGTTGATTAGATTACTAGACATTAGTGACTCATTGAAATTTACTTGCGGCAAGTATAATATGCGGCAAGAATTGTTCCGCGTTCAGAATATTTTCTTCAACTTTCTAATCGAATCATTACTAAATATTTTTCTTTATCTCTTAGGTTGCGTTTTAAAATAGCATTGGATTGCCGAAAAGCTTTATCGATGTGATGAAATTCTTTTTTTTTCACTTTTATCTGTAGATGGCTCTGATGAGAGCTCGTAAAGAAAGTTTCACGCAGATATGTTCATGAACGAAAATCGCTCCTTCTGCCTAAACATAATTACGCACTGCCCTCTTTTCCTCCAAGCTGTTCCACCTGCTTAGATTCTTTCCTTCGTCCTGGGCATTCTCCACCACTGCTTTGGTACTCGCTTTTTGATAGCCGGGAGGAAAATTTCTCCTTTCTGAATTCCATACTCTTATTATCTTCCGCCATCTGCACATGACGATTGCTTCTTCTCATTCCCCCTCTACCTCTTGGTCTCTTGGGCATTCATCGAGAAATGGAGCACTAAAAGTAGGCATAGATACTTATTGTTGGCTGAAATATAATTTGGGTTGAAAAGTGGAGAATGCTGAGCCCTTCTCTTGTTTATTAAGCATGATTTAAGAAAATTTGGATTTTTCTAATGAGTGACAAAAGACATTAGACTTGGGAGAAGTCTAGGGTAGCTAGCTGGCTAAAGATTTCAAGAAAGCAAGAGATTAGAGAACATCGAGGTATTTCAAGATTGTGGGAGAATATTTAGGAATATAAAATATAGTGGGGTGATCATGTCATGGAGGGTAGAAAACTGCGCTCCTAAACGAATTGATTTGAATAAATATCAAACGTCCCACGATGAGACTAATGGACCAGTAACTAAATGTTTTGTTTGGATCAGGCAGAGCTGCCCTAACCAAATGTGATGGAAGTTATAATTTAGTGACGTCTTCATCCTCTACCTTGACCCACGCGTAAACGTAAGGGATCCGTCTTCTGTAAACAGCGGCTTCCGTCACACCAGCGGAAAAATTTTATCCTCCCTCTTGTAATTAACGTATCGCCACGAAATCAACGTCACATATAAAGCTGGGAGAAATAGGGCATATTTTAAATGAGAAATTAGTGAGTATCCCTTTACTGGAGCTTCGGTAAAACTTGAAAAATGACGTTGTAATCGCTTGAAAGAAAATTGAAAAAATGGTAATGTCTCAATTATTTCTTCTGTTTTAAGGTAAAACTAGGGTCTCTCGTGCCCCATACAGTGTTCTTTATCTTGCCTGCTTTCTTGGCGCTTGTCGGGTTGCAGTTTGCGGAAATGGAATGAGGTATGAGGAAAAGTGGATGTGTCTGTGAGCTGAAAAAAAGCATTGGCATGCCTGAAATTGTATCTAAGTGGAATTAAATAGAGAATATTTGGAGTTGAGAACTATTTTCCGTGTTTGCCTTTAAGAGCTTATTCGAAAACTAATTTAAGTTTGGAAAATATCTCGAAGGGAGAGCTGCAATCATGCTCATACAATGATGCTCACATACCAATCACGCCGTTCCCTTCTGGGGTAGGCGCAGTCACAAAGTTTCACTCATAAATACACATTTGTGCACCTAACTCTGCTTTAATGATTTCCTCCATACTGGCCCGTCCTTGCAAACCACATTTGCCTCAGTTACCCCCATACACTGCTTCATAAACGCCCTCCTGTTTTTAAGACTCCTAATATTCCTCCTCCTAAGAATTTCCTCAACCACATTCAGCCACAACTTTCTTGGCCTACCTCTACCTCTCGCGACATCCATTTCACTCATATATATGTTTCGTTATTCGTCTCTCATCCATTCTCTCAACATGGCCAAAACAAAACGAAGCGCACGTCTTTCATTTATGTCCATTACTGAAGCATCTAACCCATATTCATTTATTACCCACTCATTCCTAACCCTATCCATCCTACTTATGCTGCAAACACTCCTCGGATGACTCATACCCACGGTGCTTAGTCTACTCTTTCGTTAAGTCCATTAATGAGTGCAAGTCGTTATGAGTCCTTGATTTTTTAGATTGCTCGAGGTTTTCTGATGGGCCATTTAAAGTGTGTTAAGGCACGGAGCATTTTAACGTAATCAGCATCCTTTTTTTCTTTCCTTTTTTCCTGTTACTAGGGTGTATTTGAATGCATTTAATCATATGGGAGTTCAGAGATGTGTGTTTTTCTCATTCCTGAGTGCGTGCTGAAATTACATTCACTGGCTTCTTATTTATTTTGTCATTTCGTGAAACTCCGCGGCCTTTTTAGTATTGGGTGTTGTTTTAGGCATTGAGCCCTGGAAGAACCAGCCATATTTTCTTACGGTAAAAGCTTCTGTACACTCGAGCGCATTGAATAATCTGCCATGAAGTGTCTCTCCCCTGTTATCTTTACTGTCTTCCTTAAGAATGGTTGCTCAATAACTTAGAAGGCTTTTCTCCCGTTGTTGCTTGGATTGCTTTGAAGGTTAATGTGTGACTCCCTGAAGGTGAAAATACAATAAAAATGGTCGTTAATTTCCGTTCGAATAGCATCCTAGGGGATAATTCTCAGTTTCGTGAATCCATTTGCAGGCCAGAACCTAATTACTTGTTCTCTATCATGGTAATTCCTGGAAAGTCCCTGCCTCCATGGAATTGCATACTGAGAATATGACATCTGCGTCGAAATTTTCGCGAGAGAAATCAGCCTGGACTGGGAATGTCGACGTATTTAATCGCCGTAGATGTGACAGGCGTGGATATTTTCTTGTGGCTTATTTACTCATAATTCTAAATAAAGTTTTTTTACATTGTACTTCCACTGGAAATTACAAGGCTTATGATGCGTTGGATGCATGGCAAATTACGGACCTTTGACTTTCGGTTAAATTTTCATTCAAACTTCGCAGTAAATTTTAAGATGAAAAGCTTTCCGTGCTCGGGAGATAGAAAGTTATTCATGGCGTCATTTGTGTCAGGATCGGCTATCGTTATGTAGAGATGTTACGAGCCAGGCTGCCTGTGCCTGCCTGGCAAACTTTTCTATTCGAGCTTGATGGCTGATATTTTCATCCCCTGTTGTGCGAGAGATAGAATGGACTTTTATTATACCGAAAAAAAGCACATGAATTAACCACCCTGAACGCGATGATTAGTTGTGATGAGATTGAATGTTGAAGTAAGTGGGATGAAATGGGTATAGATGTACCAATCGGGGTTACCTAACTCTTCATTCATTTCTCTTGTTACAAACGAGGCAAATGTTAATGTCCCGTGCACTATTTTTTGGTTACGACCAGTTTAGACAAAAATCGCGCGATTTGTCAGCAATTGCTACGACCCAATATCGCCTCCTGGGATTACCCATTCTATGCACTACTTTTCGGTACGGACCGGTTTAGACAATATCCGCGCCAATGCCCGATTGCTACGACCCGCGTAATTGATACGACTCATTACCGCTCCCTGGGCATTCTCCTTCGAGAACCCAAAGACTTATAGGCTTTACCCCTTGAATACATCCTGGCCTTTGGCATGGCTAGAAGTTAACGGGAAAAATGATAAAGTGACTGGCACATTTGACCCACTGGTCCAAGTGCCTTTGTATCCGGTCCAGAGAATTCCTCAAAAACTGAGTATGTACATACTAAATCCATTCCTGAGCTCATCTGTAGCATTTAATCAGAAGCAGTGGCCGTTATTTATTGTATTTATTTATCTGAACTACCCAGAATACAGCTCCTATGGCCAATTTATACCAGGGGAATAACTGTAACATCAGACGAACATTAACACCCATGTTTGGGTATTTATGTTTCGTCATGCGCAGATAATATTCTACCCAGGCGGAACTCGAACCCGCGACCCTCCTGTTAGCAGGCGAAGACTTTACCCCGCCGGCACCGGGGCCGACAAATACATATAACTATCTATTACATGAATAATGAAGTAACATAACATCTAGTAATTTTGTGGCACTCCCTAGTCAAAAAAATTATTTACCTAGTTTAGCAATTACCGAGGAGCACTTTTTAAGAATTTGCACCAAAATGTGTTTTCCTTAAATAGCTTTTTTAACATTATAACGTCATAGATATATAGCGAATGACAGCAAACGTTTCTGGCGTCTTTCAGACGTCCGTCAGTGTCTCACGCGTTAGCTAATCATCCTCTGATCATTATTTAGTTTTTGCAGTCGGCAAACACTCTCTGAAAGAGCAACGGTTTAGAGAAACAGCAGCTGCGTGGAATATTACCTTCATCGGCCTCTTCCATTCCGGTTGTCCAGTGCAGTGGTATAGTTCCTCCACCCCCCACTCCCCCGCTTGTCGTCGTCCACTCTCGCTTGCTCGCTCCATATGGAAAAAAACTGTTCCCCTTCCTCGTCTTTCGAGACTCGGCGTTGCGCAAACGCTAATGGAAGCGAGGCTCAGTGACCCCACCGTGCCAGGAGGAGGCACCGGCGGGGGGAGGGGGGTCGAGAGATAAGGTCAGCCCGGAGTGCACTCTAGTGCAGCGGAGAAAGGCAGGGCCAACCCCCCTTACAGCATTCATAGAACACATACAGCGTTTATTAGCCGTGCTCATTTCTGTATCGATCGCTTCAATATACCTTGACCGCTTTGTAGATTTCTTAATGTGTTTGTTACGTCGTCGCTTATGTACACGTTTGCACGAAAATGTTCATACGTTTACAGATCGGGTGTGTGGGATGGGGTGCTTCCACACCAGGCATGCATGAATGATACGGTAGAACACCGATTTTACATTGAAACCCGCGTACCACACATGCAAAGCGCCAATTAAAAATCTAATAACCAAGAAACATTCTATCGTCAATCGTTCCAACATGCAAGGGATACAAAGACTACTACTACATATTCAAAATATCATGCATGAATAAGAACATCAATATTTACATCATGCATAAATAGGAACGTAGAGAATATAAAGAGAAAGATTTACTGTCTGCCTATTGTCACAATTCGAACTATTCATGACGACGATCACAGCTGTTATGGTCCCGAATGGTACGCGGAAAAAATGACATTTTATACCTATCGGTTCTACAATCTAGCTCTCTAATTTTATTGGCGCCATCTAATCTGCCGTAGTACGAGGGGGTTACTAGTAGGTTTCTTACGTCGTCACAGAAATGATTTTCCGGAAACTTATTTAGTAGGTTGAGCCTATAATTTATACCTAATATGTATAAATTTAGGTGAAAAATGGACGGACAAAATAAGAAATGATGAAGTGCACAGAAGAGGAAAGGATCATATGGAACTCCATGGAGAAAAGAAGAACAAGATGGATTTGAAACACCTTGGGACACAATGGGCTTCCTCAGAGGAAGACCAAGGAATAAGTTCATCGACCAAATAACTTAGTGTAACGTAATAAGACAGTACATAGGAAAGAGATACCAGGAAAGGAACTAGCATTTGATTGGCAAGGGTGGAGGGCTGCAGTCAGCCAATCTTAGTTTTGAACTACCAATGAATGACGGTGAAAAACTGGTCATTAAAGTTGAAGGACACAAACACGAGTAAGTAGAGCATCTTTATTACTCAGGTAGTACGCTATAAGAAAACTGGTATAGTAGCGGAGACATACAGAAGAGAATGGCGGTAGCTAAGAGGGTTTAATAGAAGGAAGCTGATGACGGGTACTTTGGGTAAGGATGTGAAGAAGAGACTGGTGAAGAGCTTAATATCGAGCGCAGCGTTGTGTGGGTCAGAAATGTGGACCCTAAGAAAGGAGGAAGAGAATAGGCTGCAGGCATTTGAGATGTGGGTGTGGAGGAGGATTGATAATGTGAGGTGGACGGAAAGGAATACTAACGACGAAGTGCTTGAGATGATGGGCGAGGAAAGGGAAACTTCGGAATGAAATTCTGGATCGGCAGAATAGGTGGCTGGAGGATAGGTTGCTCAAGAATGTGATAGAGGGAAGGATGTTGGGCGATCGGGGAAGGGGAAGAAAGATAATAGGTTTCTTGGACGGGATGAAGAGGGTGGGATCGTATGCTGAGGCGTGACAGGATGTACTAGAAGTAGTTTGGCCCAAGAGAGCGTAGAAAAGCGGGAGGAGATTCTTTCATTGTCGGCGAAATGCACCTATACTGGTCTTCATTGGTTGTTCAATCCTTAGATTGGTTGACTGTAGCCCTCAACCCTTCCTTATCTAATGTTAGTTACCTTACCTCCTGGTATCTCTTCCTATGTACTTTCCTCTTTATTTTGTGCAGTAACTAATTCCACCTAAATTCTCCAATTCGAGCAGCGTGACACCTATTCATGGAGATGCTGCATATAAGATGTTCTCCTCTGGCATTTGCAGTCTCCTCTCGGACCTGTTAAGACTCCCATTTACTGTATCTGAATCCTGAAAGAGTGCCTGTGAGGAATAAATTTTCGTGTTGTTCACTGCTTACCTTTTTGAAGTCATCTCAGGCGTGATCTTTTGTTTACCATTGCGGATGTGTTGGTGAGCGTCTTGGCATAGTTAACGAGGTGAAACCAGGTTTATCCGTGCGTGCAAATGATCTCTCTAGCCTTAGGCCCCCTTTTGTGTGAGGAAACGTGGCATCACTATTTTTCATTTCTCACGACCAAGAAATTTACTGTATGACGTCATTCCTTTGTATCCACATTTTATTCAATTGCTATGTGGCACCGAACGAAGGAAGAATATATTTTAAAACTTAGTGTAACATCAATGCCTTATTTCATTCCTGTCGTTTAAGGTAGATCAAGTGGCTGGTATTTATTCTGATAGAAATTTTATGGTCATTGTAATAACTATTAAATGGCATGCCTCCTGCGTTTACGTTTCCCAAGCCAAAGTGCATCATTTTACCTTTTTTCTCGCCTCATACATATATTTTAAAATTTAAATGTACCGTCTCCTCATTATATTGGTGTATGCGTCGAGTACATCAGTGCTCTGCGCGACGTTCTGTTTTTTTTACTCCAATATTCTTAAATGCTTCAGCATCTTTGGGCCTGGGATTTTCATCCATTAAATGTTACGCTTACGCAAAAATTCTTTGGAAAGGTCAAAACCCTTGATCTAAAGATCAAGAAAACCATTAGTTATTTAGTGGTATTGGTCTGAAATGGAGAAGGTCTACTCGAATGGTTTATTTAATCGTAACCAACCTATTTGATATGAAACAGTTAAAATTCCGAGGCGATTAGTGTCCATTCATTTTGGTGTGCCACCAGGTGAATTTATTTATTTATCTTCACTACCCTGAATACAGCACAATGGGCCAATTACGTCGGGTGAATAACAGTAACAACAGACGAGAGACAAACACTCATGTCCTGGGCATACAATATTCCACCCAGGCGGGACTCGAACCCGCGACCCTCGGGATAGCAGGCGAGGACTTTACCCCGCCGCCGCCGGGGCTGAATGGTAGGTTTTGGATAGTATGCCTTTCGTGTCCCTACATCCCAATATCCCTCGTTTGAATTGCTCGCTATCAAGTCCCTCTCGAGATCCTCTTACCCATTTCCCTCTCGTCTTTCAGGACAAATGGGGTAATTCTTTAAATTTTGGCGACCGTCGGAAAGCCTGAAGTGTTTCTTTGTGACTTAAAGGACGTGGGCGAGTATATAATACGAGGGTTGCTATTCATATTTCTGGCCTAATAATAAAAAACAAATATTTACGATCGAAATTGGTTTTATTGTTTTTCTAAATATTCTCCTTGAAGATCGATGCACATTTGCTTGCGTTTTGACCAATTTTCGAAGCACTTTTTCCGCTCCGATTGAGGTAACTCCAAAACATACGTTTTGAATTCATCAACCGCTTCTTCGGGTGTCGAAAAACGTTGACCACGTAATTTGTTTTGATTTTCAGAATTTGATTTGATGTTCAGGAGTAAAAAACACTCATTTGGGTGCCAAATCAGGGCTGTACGGCGGATGACCCATTAATTCGAAGTTTTTTGGCCGGTCAAAAATTCCTTCGCTTGAGCCGATATGTGAGAGCTCGCATTGTCATGATGAAGAATGATTCGCCTCTTCTTAGATTTTTCCCGAATTTCTCCGAAGACTGCTAGCAAACAAACGGTCGTGTACCATTCAGAATAGACCGTCCTACGATCCTCTAATGCCACTGTCGCCAGGTGACCGGTTATGCCGAAGAAACAGGCAACCATTTGCTTCGATGTGCTTCTTCCGCGAACAACTTTTATTGGATTTGGCTCGTCTTGGAAGACCAAAACAGTCGATTGCTGTTTTTTCTCGGGCTCATATGCATAGATCCATGTTTTGTCACCTGAGTAGATGTTATACACAGCCTTTGACGCACCTTGAACGTATTTTTCCAACATTTCCTTGCACCAAGCGACACGAGCCTTCTTTTGAGCGTTTGTCAGATTATGCGGGACCCAACGGGAAAAAGTCTTTTTTGCGGCCAAATTATCATGCAATATCTTGTTGATACTTGTCATACTAATGCCCAAAGATGCCTCACTCTCACGGTATGTCAAATGACAATCTTGCTTTATCAGTTCACGCACAGCATCGATGTTTTCTGGCACAACAACCGATTTTAGACGACCTTCATGGAATTCGTCCTGGAGCGAACGTCGGCCACGATTGAATTCCTTATAATAGTTTTTTACAATGCTGTAGAATGGTGCTTTATTGCCGTATAAAGAATTAAATTCATCGATGCACTCCTACCTTGATGATCCACGTCGAAAGTTATGGAAAACAATTGCACGAAAATGTTCGCGAGTTAATTCCATTTTTTGCCCGAGATAAAATTTTCAAGTTACTCCAAATAACTAAAATCGGGCTCAAATGACAACATGGTCTGAAGAAGGTTATGTTCAACAATGTAAAGTTTCCAATGTAAACGTCAGATAGCGCCTGGCAACACTTATTATTGCTAAGGCCAGAAATATAAATAGCAACCCTCGTGAGAATGTTTATTATCGTAGGCTAATGGCCCTTGAGAGAATTATTTTTGTACAGATATCAGAAAGCTGAAATGACAATTTCAAAATGAAAAAAAAGAAAAAGAGAAAAGTTACAAAGGAAAAAATTTACATTGGTGTGATTAGATTCTATTGATAGCAAATTTGCATGTAAACATCCGTTTGTCTGTATGGCGGTCGTTGCTGAGCTCACCCTACAGTTTAAAAACTTTTCAATACGTTGAGTATTGCTATCGTTCAGATTTTGTCATTCACTACGTTTACCAATCGTGCTCAGATCGATTTATACGGTTCAGCTCGGCATGGTAAACGCAACGGGCTATTCTCTACCAGTCTGAGATTTCAAATCGATATGAACCGATTCAAATCAATATTTCAATCTATTTCGCATCGATTAACCAGGCGATCCGAGTAGGCTGGCTTAGAATGCATAGATTGATCCGAGTTCATATAGTTCTGAGTTCGATTGGTAAACGAAGTGATTGTCGCCACAAAAGGCACCAAAAGTGTACAATGTGAGTCATAAGAATTTTTGTTAAAATTAAATAAACAATAAATCTCATTCATCAGTGCCCATATAGGCCTCGTAGCACACATTTTACGTCTGTTGAAGGTCGAAAAATGTTTCAGACTTACTCCCTAAATTCCCATCCTCTTCCTTCCTCTTGAGTTCTTCCCTCTAAACGAGAGTGATACAGAAAAATACACGGTAGTACCGTTTTCAATCAATATTCCATTCCTTCATACATATTCTTCGTCTCGGTCGAAGTTGCACTTCATTGGGATGGAATTTTTTAATTGGTCGTTGCACTATCCGCTCTCGGCCGTTCGTGTCCGCTACGACGACTCCTTCCACGGGCACTCTCCTTCCGCGCTGGATCAGTTGGAGTGAATTATCAGATTTGGCCGCGTGGGAGGGATTGCAACGCGGTGATATCTGCTCAGCTGGGCAGTTGGCTTCTTTTTTTCTGGCAGCGGCGAGCGCTTCCATCTCCGGGCGAAAGGGGGAGCGATCCTTCCGAGCGAAATATATGCCTCGCTCCCTCCTCACCGGATCCCCTCCGCATGCTGCCGCCTCCTCTTCCACCACCTCCTCTGCGCCGACGACGTGCGTCGTGTGTGGCTAATGAAAGCGTTTGTTTACGATTCTCCCCAATCCTTCAAGGTCATAACACCTTCAAAAGGGGGCGTGGGGTCTGGGGTAAGTGTGGGGGGGAATGGGCGAGGCTCTGGAGAAGGGGATGGAGCAAAGGGAGGTTTGCCAAGTGCCTCTTCCTTTCATTTCAGCGCTCCATTCTTCTCCCTCTTCCCACTCTCGCTTCCTTGGCTTTTTCCGCGTCTACTCTGGATACTGACAGTGTGTCTCGTGGCCTTTTGCTCGAATATTTATCCGTGAGATCGATCGTTGTGAAATCCATGAAGTTCATTCGTTGCTTGTTCAATCCTAAGATCGGTTGACTGTCATCTCTTCGTATCTACCTTCCTCTTTATTTGGTCCATGAACTTCTTCCTGGGTCTACCTCCGGCGACTTTTTCCTCTGTTTTGTCTTCAGTTACGTTCTTCACAAACCCATTGTGTCTCGGGGTGTGTCCAATCTATCAGGTTCTTTTTTTGTGTGTGGTGTTCCATATGGTCCTTTCCTCTTCTACTCTTCTGTACACTTCATCATTTCTTATTTTGTCCGTCCATTTTATCTTCAGCATCCTCCTCTATCATTAGGTCTCGAAGGCTTTTAGTCTTTTCTGGTCAACTTTTCCAATGTTCCTTGCTTCTGATCCATAGAGTGCCACGCCCCATACGAAGTCCATGCAGTTTTGGACTCATTATTGAATTAGTGTTGCATGAGCCATCCCATTTTATAAAATTACTAACACTTTCGCGGTCCACCTTCGTTGTGCGGTATTCTTTTTGGATTACCCACGTCGGGTTTTTTTTAATCCAAAGTTTCTACTCCTTTGTCGGAGACCTCGTCAGGGCTGATGAAAATTGCCTGTTTGGACATCCCGATGTTTATAAGCTATTCCAGAGAGGCAGAAATGGGAAGAGGGGGTGGGAGAGGGTGTAGGGCCTTCTGGATTTTGTTCTAATTTATCGATAGCACTAGCAGCATCGACTCATCAATATTTTGCCCATTATCTGAATAAACGCAAAAACAACTGTAACAGCAAGCCAACCGATGGACGATAGATTTGTGGTAGATTGTGGTATCCATTGCTTGTAGTTGACTGGAAGAGGTGATGAGTGATGGAGGGTTGCATATGGCTGTGATACGGAGTAGTTAATGGGGTAAGCGGGGAAGCTGAAGAAAAGGAAAAGGCTTAATTGATTGAGATGAAGAGGCTCTTTGGAGGTTTGCTGTGATGAGGAAAGAAATCATGATAAAGGGGTTAAGGACTTTTACTCACTCCCAGTTAAACTGACCATAGTTGGTAGAATTCCTTGGTAGTGGCTGAAATTTCTAAAAAAAATTAACAGGATGTATTTTGTATGTTTTCTCGACAATTTTTTATAATTATTCATATTGTCAGCGTAGTAATTTTCCATAATCGCAAAAATCCTTATGTTGTGACGGAGTTTTGGACGTACCGCGTGAAAAAAATTGATCAGATCAAAGACTTATGTAGATATTTTTATTTAATTATTTAGAATTTCAGTCATAGTTAAGTACATTGTGGCGCTATTAATAATGTTGTATGTATTTAATTCATGCTTCCATCAGCTGCTCAAATTAAAGTGTATAATTCGAATATGGTCTCTATATTGTCAACTATCCCGCTCAAACTACCTTAATTATCCCGGAAAGCGCATTATGATGGCTACAACGCACCGCAGAGATGATATCTGATAGAGTACCATAGAGCCAAATTTGGCGAAAAGAGTACCTCGATTGTTTCTGGCTTTACTTGGTGAAAATCCATTCTAAAGAATCCAAAAGAGATATGGTACTTTTTCACAGTTTTTATTTCACCAAAATTTTTTGTATAAACTCTGCAACATACTAGACTTGTGTACCTGATGATGAAGCCTTCTTCCCCCCCCCATAGTCGCCGCCACTGGGAACCCACTGGCGCCGCCGACCACGCCACAACTTCCCACCCCTTCCCAACGCATCGCCCATGCTTGTTCTCGCGTCCTCTTATATACCTTCTTCCCCCCTCCTCCCCTTCCCCCCCTATTTCCTGCCTCTTCCCCCCCCTCCAAAATTTTGTATAAATTCTGCAGCATTCTAAATTTATGTGCCTGATGATGTGGCATATGCGACGAAACAGGTCGACTTGAAATAGAAACTGTGAAAAAGTACCATATCTCTTTTGAATTCTTCAAAAGAATACCGCCGTTACATTTACATCATCCATAGTAAGCAAGAAAGAAAAAATTTGAGTTATACGATCCAAGAGAGCTTAGGAACATTGGTAAAAAAGACAGCTTGGCCTCTGCAAAAAGATGCAGCGTTTCTATCTTAAGATTAAGTTATGATGGCGAATTGAGTGAAGGGAAATATGCTTTCAGAGAGACGGGAATATGCGTAAAAGTAAGATTTCCATGGCAGAATTCCTTGTCGATATGCTGTGTATTGCTGTCGATGTATCGCCACTCGCTCTATTTCCGCTTACTGCCTCCGCTAATCCCTGCCCTCTCTTCCTTACCTTCGTATTTAATGGACCACCCCGTCATATTCCCACCCTTCCATCCTCTCCTCTCCCTCCCCCGACCAGTTTTCGCGCCCTTCCATCCCCCTTCCCTCCCGTGTCGTGGGTGGTCTATTGTTTTTAACGACCAGCTTTCAACCGAGAGCCGAAATTTGTTCCGTCGACGCAGTGCGATTTCGATCGGTTCTCCCTTCCAGTGAACTCTTTAACTGCCCCTCGTACGTGTTTTTGAAAGTCCCTTGTTCGTAGTATTCCTCTCGAGAAGGCCGACGTCCGAGGGAATTTTCAAACGACCGGTTCTCTTTTATAATCATTTTTTTCAGCCCGAGTCGTATATGCCACTAATGACTTGTTTTGCGGCGTTGATGAGGCAGACCATTTATTTCGTCGTCTCCTCCTGAAGGCATGCAGTTAATGATCTAATGAAATGTGTCATATTAATTCAACAAACTTTCTTGATTTTTTTGCCTTCTTGTGGTAAAACGGTGCTTGATTTTTGCCTGTTTCGTGGTAAAGAGTATCATCTGTTTGACTAATCCAATTCCTGGACTATATATTTTCCCTATCTGATACCTGGACAGTATTTGACCCAATATATATAGGTACATGAATATTACCTTTTTAATACACCACAGTATTGACTCGTCCTTGTTCATTTAATTAATGTAATTGACAGAATACCATTGATGTGGTCTCATCACGTTTAAATTCGCCATAAAGGGTTTAAGGATGGATTGAATATTTTGGCAGGCGACCGACAGTTAAGGTCATTTTCGCCATAGGGGACAGGTAGTATCCTTACTAAATAACATTAGCCGGAACAAGTCCTCAGGTCCTGATGAAATTCCAGCTCGTGTGTATAAAGAATTATCTCTCGAAATGGCTCCATATCTTAAAGTAATATTTAAAAAATCCCTCGAAGAACACGCGGTTCCCATAGACTGGAAGATAGCAAACGTGACCCCAATTTTTAAAAGCGGCGATAGGGAACAGCCATGTAATTATAGACCAATATCATTAACGTCACTATCATGTAAAATTATAGAGCATATAATAGTTACATCAATAATGGGACACCTCGACTGCCAGGATTTATTGATAACAAACCAGCATGGGTTCAGAAAGGGACGGTCTTGCGAAACTCAATTAGGTCTTTTTGTTCACGATATTTTAGTTTCCGGAGAAGGTAATGTACAGGTAGACGCAGCGTTTCTTGACTTAAGAAAAGCTTTTGACAAGGTTCCCCACTGTAAGTTACTCGCGAAGTTAACATCATACGGGATAGACAGTAATGTAGTAGGCTGGATAGGAGACTTCTTACACGAACGCGTTCAAAGGGTGGTATTAGATGGTGACAGCTCCCGCAAAGTAAAAGTTACATCAGGTGTTCCCCAGGGAAGCGTGATAGGCCCAATTTTATTTCTTCTTTACGTAAACGACTTGAATACAGTAGTAAACAATAGCAAGCTTCGTCTTTTTGCCGATGATGCAGTAGTGTATAAGGAAATTAGAAATGAAGAGGACAGTCAGTCTTTACCTAAGGATTTAGATGCGATTGATGATTAGTGTTATAGTTGGCAGCTAGAATTAAATTTGAAGAAATGCGCGATAATGAGCTTTTGGAAAAAGAATGGCTTTCCCCGGAATAATTATAGCATCAAAGAAAAGAAAATATCTATTAAATACTTAGGCGTCACCATCACTGAAGACATGTCATGGGGGAAACTTCAGGGAAATAACTAGTATAGCAAACCGTAGATTAGGATTCGTAAAAAGAGTTCTAGGCAAATGCGATGAAAGACTACGAGAAAGAAGCTATTTTACACTTGTCAGGCCTCATTTAGAATATGCCGCTAGTATATGGGATCCGTACGAGGAAGGTTTGATAAAAGGATTAGAGCGTGTGCAAAGAAGATCCGCTAGATTTGTTTAAGGCCGTTATGATAAATGTATAAATGTTACGAGTTTAATAGAAGAACTAGGATGGGAATTACTATCAGAACGCATGTAAAAATTTGGATTAAACCTTTTAAATAAATTCGAATCCGATTTGTTCACAGATGACGTTAGATATATATTAAGAACCCCTGCGTATTATGCTAGTTCTGATCAGATTAACAAGATTAGAGAGATAGATTGTCGTACCGATAGAATTAAAATGTCATTTTTCCCGCTTACCATAAGAGAGAACAATAGGCAGCATAGCAAAGGGATAGGTAGGTGAAATAAAGTTAGAATAATCTGTAGTGCATGATGCATGTAATAACATCCAATAATCCCTTTCTTATTATGTAGATACTAACCACCTAGCTGCATGTGACCCTGTTCTCTAGCATGCCTCCCTTAAATAGGTATCCTACTTGCATGGCAATAGTGCATGTTTGGTGATCTTCACGCCCTGCCACATACCCTCGTGGTGGCTCGCAGGGTATTACGTAGATGTAGTTGAGGGAGGGTGGATAGAAAGCCTGCTCTCAACGAATGGCGCTATGGGGTCTACAGTTTAACATCTCATTCGACAGACGGAGTGCTGTATTTGAAGTGCCTTCCATTAGACACTCAAGTGGGGATCGTGTTTTTTCTGAAAAACATTCTCCTCTGCAGGGATTTGAATCCTGGCCGTCCGTATGGTTAGCCAGTGCTGTAGCCACCACACCAACCCGATGAAGGGGTTAAGGACCGGGGCATATACATACAGGTGTGTGTCTAATCTCGTATTGTTTAGGATCTAAAATTGCGGAGTATTTCATTGTCACTGATATATTTTTCACATTTTCCTTCTTATTAGCATTAATCATGAATTGCTCTTTTGAGTAGAGGCGTTAAACATTTTAGGTATGCACCACATCATAACTTTTTCTGACCTGCCGATGACGAGTTTGAAAGTGTTAACTTTGAATAAGGCTCTCACTTTGGTAGACGTGACAACTATAGCTCACTTCAGACGATCGCCATCAGAAATTGCCGTGACCAAGAGAAGCATGGCTTGAAAGCTGTTATCGCGGGTCAAATGAAAACTAACTTTTACGCATATTCCTATTTCTCTGAAAGTATATTTCTCTTCACTCAATTCGCCATAATAAATTAATCTTAAGATTGAAACGCTCTATCTTTTTGCTGAGGCCTTGCTGTCTTTTTTACCAGTGTTTCTAAGTTCTCCTGGATCATATAATTCAAGTTTTTTCTTGCTTGATATGGATGAGGTAAATATAACGGCGGTATTCTTGAAGCTTTTGACCTAATATGGCTCTATGGTACTCTACCAGATATTTTCTCTGTGGTACGTTGTAGCCATCATAATGCACTTTCGGGTATATTTAAGATATGCTACCCCGTGAGCCACCTCTTGGGCGTGTGGCAGGGGGTGTTAGGTCACCAACCGTGTAAAGATGTAAAATTTTTGGAGGTGAATTGGTGACATTTACTATGGGAATGTATTTAGAGGAGCTCAGTTTTAATTGTGGTCGCGTATTGCGCGCGGAAAGAACGAGTTTCTGTACCTATCTGTTCGTCAGTGTATCACTCTTATTGTATCGCTTCTGTCAGACCTAGAAATGTAGTGAGGCATCATGATAACTTGTTTTCTTTGAGATAAGAAAAAAAGATATTCTCTTTGTCGTTCTGAAACACACCGGTTCTGAATATCTCAAGCAGCCTAAGCCTAGCGTGCAGTCTTCGAGTCTCTAGGGGCTCCCACCTTAATCCCTCTGACAGTTGTGTAACACTATATGTTCGTTCGTAGCAGTTTTCAACGAAGCGTGCTGCTTTTCTTTGTATTTAATTAATTTTTTTGGTTAAATATTTTTGACCAGTGTCCCAAATGCTCGCGGCGTATTCGAGGTGTGGCCTAACCAGAGCGAAGTAGCATCTCTATGACTTTTTCATCCAAGGACCCTCCTATTATACGCTTAACAAAACCTAGTTTCTTAAATGTTGTGCCGCATGTGTTTTGTGTGTGTGTTCCCCACGATATATCTGAAGTTAAGGTAATTCCAATATATTTTACTGTATTTGACGATTTTATGTTTACTCCACCCACGGTGTAGGTATGACTTCTGTGTGATGACTTTTGCAGGTTATATATGCCTCATCTAGGTGTTATAAATGCCTCATTTCTTTAAATAAGGTCTCTCTGGAGTGCGTAACCTACCATTTTCTATGTAACACGGCTGGTATTTTTCGCCAAAAATCTCGGAAAGTATTTAGGTAAGAAGCTGATATTTTGGTATCATTGGAAAAGTAAGATATTATTCTCTATAATGATATCGAATTCATTGATTTCTTGGCATAGTGATAGTTCGCTCAAACTACCTTAAGGTGGGCGGCTGATTCGCCGATAAAGGGGTTTGTTGCAGTTGCATGATTTTTTTATGTAAATATTCCCAAAATTATAGACGGAAACCGTAATATTTATTGCAATACCGGCGGGCGAATTCGTGCAATTTAGGAGGATGTACTTTAAAGATCGTAGGCTTTCCCGGCGAATACTATAGATAAATAACCTAGTCAGTCTTAGCCCTGATGACGATGAGTGAGTTTCTCATCGAAACGTTGGCCTTAAACAGCCTTACCCGGTGCCAAACCCGAGAAATATTTATCCGAGGATGTACTTTTCGAATAAAAAATTGAACTTACATTTGTACCCTTGAACACCATCTGTTTTCCTCTTCAATTAAGGCATTGCATCATCGTGGTTATTTTCCCGCATCATATCTATACATTGTTCCCATCTTTTATCCCTTTATCTACATCTACATCTACGTCATACCCTGCAAGCCACCCAAAGGGTGTGTGGGATGGGGTGCTTCCACACCAGACATGCATGAATGATACGGTAGAACACCGAAATTACATTGGAACCCGCATACCACACATGCAAAGCTCTAATTAAAAATCTAATACCCGAGAAACATTCTATCGTCAATCGTTCCAACATGCAAGGGATACAAAGACTACTATTACAAATTCAAAATTTCATGCATAAATAAGAACATCAATATTTACATCATGCACAAATAAGAACGTAGAGAGTATAAAGAGAAAGATTTACTTTCCGCCTATTGTCACAAGTCGAACTATTCATGGCGATGATCACAGCTGTTATGCTCCCGAATGGTACTCGGAAAAAATGACATTTTTTACATATCGGTTCTACAATCTAGCTCTCTAATTTTATTGGCGCGATCTAATCTGCCGTAGTACGAGGGGGTTAATAGTATGTTTTTTACGTCGTCAGAGAAATGATTTTCCTGAAATTTAGTTAGGAGGTTGAGCCTATAATTTAATCTACGCTGTGATAGAGATTCCCATCCAAATTCTTCTAACAGTCCAGACACACTAGCCAACTTATCGTAGCATCGTTTCACAAACCTAGCTCCTCTTCGCTGGACGCGATCTAACTCTGATATCAACCCCGTTTCGTATGGATCCCATACACTAACAACATACTCCAGATGAGGCCTAACGATCGAAAAATAACAACGTTCTTTCACTTTCTCATCACATGCGTCGTTTATTTATATATCCGTCACATTTATATATCATCACATTTATGTATCCGTCATCCCTCTCTCTAAATAGTAGCGAAACATTTTAGCGCATTTTATAGCTGGTTTGAATCAAGGTTTCACTGCATTTGTGTTAAGGGGGCCTCGGCCAAAAACGCCCGTTTCGTTCTGGCTTCCAGCCGCTGTCTTGGAAAGATCTTCGCCTTCCTCTCCACTACCCGCCCCAGACAACAGCGCCACCAATGAAATAGTGGATTGCGTTGCAAGGGTCCAGGAGAATGTTCACAGCCACGCTATAGGACACAGTGTTCAACATTTTGATCTTACTTAATAGAGACGAAGGATTCTAATTTATAAGACATAGTTTCCGGCTTCACCTGGTGGAAATTTATGATTTCACTCATAATAAATGATATGTACTTAGTTTCATTCCACACTCTTTAATATAATTCAACTCGACCTCGGTTTCGACCCCTGAGGATGACACGAAGTGTCGAAACCATGGTCGAGTTGAATTATATTAAAGAGTGTGGAATGAAACTAAGTACATATCTTTTATTATGAGTGAGATTCTAATTTACAATAAGTGCAAAGATTTGAATAAATATCCGTCATACTCGTCATGGCAATCACATGAATTTCGATAAATTCACGTTTCTTCCACAGTCGAAATAGTTATGTCTAAAGCGAAAAGTTACGACAATTATTGTAAGTAATAATCTTTATTCCAGAGGCCTGCGCAGACAGATTATCTTAGAGGAGCGTGATATGAGCCGTAAAGTTAGGTTTGTTAAAGGACGTTATGATAATTGTATAAGTGTTACGAGCTTAATAGAAGAACTAGGCTGGGAATTACTATCAGTACGCAGGTTAAAATTTAGGTTAAACCTTTTAAGTAAATTCGAAACAGAGTTGTTCACAGATGACGTTAGATATATATTGAGATCCCCTGCGTATTATGCTAGGTTTGATCATATTAACAAGATTAGAGAGATAGATTGTCGTACCGATAGATTTAAAATGTCATTTTTTCCGCGTACTATAAGAGAGAACAATAGGCAGCGTAGAAAAGGGATAGGTAGGTGAAATATAGTTAGAGTAGTCTGTAGTGCATGATGCATGTAATAACAACCAATAATCCCTTCCTTATTATGTAGATACCAACCATCTAGCTGCATGTGACCCCATTATCTAGCATGCCTTCATTAAATATCCTAGTTGCATGTCAATAGTGCATGTTTGGTGATCTTCACCCCCTGCCACACACCCTCGTGGTGGCTCGCAGGGTATCACGTAGATGTAGATGTAGATGTAAAATAAAATCGTGTGGACGTGTGCGGAAGCGTTTTCGGCTGTGGTATACTTAATGTCCCCTCATAATTTGTCTATTAAAATGGGAACTAGACGGTAAGATCATTTCTCTATTATCATTTCCAAGAATGTACCATATTTATTAGGTTTAGAATCTTTCAGAATTTGAGAGCCTATAATTGTGAATGAATTCATGTAGTTCCACTTGGTGATAAATTAAACTTTAGTCTCTCATTTGAAGACCCGACGTGATGAATGGAGGTTTTAATGTCAAACCTTCTTCTGTTTCCAGTTGTCACGCGGTTTATAACTCGGAAGGCAGTGGTCAATGTCACCGGGTCGTCGGATTTATGCATGAGTTTTGCGTAACACCCGTATCGATATCTGAATATGTTGTTGTAATTAGCTTCGGATCAAGAGACATTCGTGACACTTCGACGCGTGACGCAATGCCCCGGGGGACTCACTCTCTCAACGGCGACACAACGGTGACTGTGCACGCTAAGCCTTTGAAAGTGTCCACTGCAGTGCTTGGAGCCGGTCGCCACCAGGCATGACGAGGCATTGGCCTCCGGGCGTGACTCAACGGAATTCCTTCAAGGTTTTTAAGTCGCGATTATCGCCTCATTTATTACACGCACGCACCATCTCATCGTTGTTGGAATCGCTCATAAACGCATCAACGTGAATGTGTTTGTGTGCGTCGGAGATACATATCAGGCCATATAATTCATTCATGGGTTTAATTTTATCGGTAAACCTCGTGTGACAACCCGCCCTCTCTCCTTACTTGCTTTTCAATACCTATTTACTTACACTCAATGGCCTTCCTATGCGCCCTCTGCTGGATTTTGTTTGAAATCTAAAGAAATGTGTGTATCGCAAGATTGGATGATTAATTGCCTCGTGACATGATGTTACTTGTCGGCTGTCGTGCTACTGTGTTCAGTGGGTAATATTGTGTTTTTTTCATGATCTTGTCTCACTTAAAATGAGTTACTCAGCGTCGCTTTATGCTATTCAGATTTTTTCTCTGCGTAAGACCAGCTCTCAGAGTGTGTGCCTCCGCTTCGGGTTGGTATTCACTATGTAAAGAAAGCATTTATCATATGGCTAGATATTGATGGGAGATAGGTAAATAATGGATGCTGTTTTTATTGCTATCCTGAATGTAGTCCAAACTAGGAAACGGCACCAACGCAGCACATAGCTGTCCCATTATAAATCCAAATGATCATTAAGAAAGTGATAACTATAAATAACAAGGTAACGACTATACTTTCTTATGTACTTAAGATTACTGAACTTCCTCTTCCCGATCATCCTGGAGTGGTCTGCTTTCGTGTCCGTAGCCGGTCATGATCGTCTTTTTACAACGTTTTCCTTATCAAAAACTTATTGACATGCTGTGCATTTTATGTTCAGAGTATCCGTGTTCTCTGGAATGTGGCCCACTAATGTTGGAGGGCAGTTGATCCCTCTTGTTAATTTTCCTCGAATCGGAGAAACATTTCGTAGATATCGCTGATTCCCGGAAGGGTTTTTCATTCTCAAAAAGCATCATTATTTAGGGCTTGGATTTGAATCTTAGAATTATCTATCTCTAGTTAATTATCTCATTCACCATTGCTTTATCATTTTTTTAATCTTTCTGCAGCGGGTGCTCATATCCAAAATTCTTACCATAAGAGAATTATCAGGCGTGGTGTGGAATTTCAACGTAACGAAGACCAGAAATAACAATTTTCAACAACTGGACAAATGAATTAAATTCGACCTTTGTTGTAATTTCAGTTCCTCATTCATCTCAGGCTGGTGGCATAACTGGAAAACTCCGAAAAAGTGTATTGGAGCCACTTTCTGGTTTTCTCTATGATTGGAGAATTCTACCGAATTTCTATCCAAAAGTGAATGGCTCTCGCAAAAGGGCGTTTTAAATCCCAATTGCCAAGGTAATTGAGTGATTCCTGGCTTAAAATAAAGAGACGATTATGTAGCCTCAGAGGATGTAATGCGCTAATGATTAAACAATAATGAGAATTAAGAGGAAAATACTTTGAATTTTGGAAAATATATAGCGTATTCATATTAGAGTTAACGGGGTTCCGAGTAATCGGTTTGCAATAAATAGGGGTGTAAAGCAAGGATGCGTAATGTCACCATGGCTGTTTAATGTATTTATGGATAAATGTATTAGAGATGCATGTAGTGAAAACGACGGTGTTCTGATTGGAATTGTAAACGTGCGAATTCTACTATATGCGGATGATGCTGTTTTGATCTCAGAGAGCCAACAGGGATTACAGAAGCTCCTAGAAAAGTTTTGTGAATCAGCAGAGAGGATGGAATTGAGGGTAAATGCGTGCAAGACTAAAGTAGTAGTTTTTGATAAGGCGAATGGTTGCCGGCTGTAGAGGAATACCTGTATGATGAGGGCGAATGGTGAAGTAATTGGACAAGTGGATGATTTTGTGTACTATACTTTTTGTGGACTATTTTGTGTACTTTTGTGTAAGATGTGTACGAAAGATGGACGGATAGATGAGGAGATAAAGAGGCGTACAAATGCTGGAAGGAAAGTGGTAGGTAGCATGTGGAGCATATCAAGGAATGAGCGTCTGTCATAGGAAGCGGAAATCGCTGTGTACAAAAGTGCACTTCTCCCCACTTTGTTATATGGCAGTGAAACATGGGTATGTCAGGATAAACATAAGAGTAGACTAAACGCCGTGGATATGAGTTATCTGAGGAGTGTTTGCGGCAAAATTAGGATGGATAGGGCCAGGAATGTGTGGGTAATAAATGAATGTGAGTTAGATGCTTCAGTAATGGACATATATGAAAGGAGTGTGCTTCGTTGGTTTGGCCATGTTGAGAGAATGGATGAGAGTCGAATAACGAAAGGGATATATAAGAGTGAAATGAATGGTGCGAGAGGGAGACGTAGGCCGAGAAAGTTGTGGTTGAGGAAATTCTTAGAAGGAGGAATATTAGGAGTCTTAAAAACAGGAGGGCGTGTACGAAGCAGTGTATGGGGGCAAATGAGGCAAAAGAGGTTTGCTAGGATGGGCTAATATGGAGGAAATCATTGAAGCATAGTTAGGTGCGCAAATATGTATTTATGAGTGAAACTTTGTGACTCGGCCTACTCTGGAAGGGAACGGCGTGATTAGTATGTATAGCATATTCGGATGTCTTATTTAACTTTTCGCCATGACTTTACATGCGTCCAAGGTGAAGTTTCCGGCTGTAGCTCTCGTTACCTTTTACACTATGGATATTTGCTCTTTTCCATTATTGAAGTTGATTTGCGAAGCGCCTGTTTCCCTCAAGTTCGCGTTACGAGTGTCTTACGTGCGTATCTTAAGTTCTCCCAATGGCCTCCATCTTTTGTTGTCTTATCTCTTACGACGGTCGGTTATCTTGTGGACGGGACTGCTGCTCATCGTGTTTGCTCCTCTAGCCGTCCCCTTTAAAGCACCCTTTTCTTTCAGATCGCCCGGAGAGGCTGCGAGCCCCAATGCTCACATTTGCCTCTGCCCATCGTGTTTTGCAAATAGTCGCCTTCCTATCTTTATCTCTTTGGCTCTCTCTTATCCGTCCTCCCTTCCTGACCTTCCCGTCACTCACGCGAGTGAAAACGTGCGACGCACTCGAGGAAACTGAGAGGGAATTCTCCTTCTTCGAATCCTTTCACTTTTACCGCCTCGGGTCGTTCATTTTTTTCCATATTGGTCTGTGCGGCCGGTACGGTTTCAGTCAGGTCAGGAAATTTCTCAGACGCCATAGATTGGTTTCACCGTCAATTGTTGCTTCCGAGTCGTGGATGATGGAAGGCATGAGTAGTTGACGTTGAAAATGGCACTCTTAAAAATCGAAAAAAATCTGAGATCGATATTAATTGTCTGTGGACTCTGCATAAAACCTAACGAATTATTGCTTACGCCAAAGTCCCTGGCGCAGGCCTGCGCGGCAACGGGAGATGAACGAGGGGGACGGAGAGGAAGTGCGGGAGGCAATCACTAAGAGTGAGGCAAGGGAACCTAACTACTTTACAAAAACAGTTATAACCCAAGACTATTAACCCTTTGAGTGCGGCATGACGTGATATCACGTCATGCCGCACCAGCGTAAAGACAACAATGACGTGAGATCACGTCATGCCGCACTCAAATGGTTAAGGGGGTTGTATACCACGGCCGAAAACGCTTCTGGAAACGACTTCCCACTTTTTGACTACTCGGCCTTAATTTTTTAGGTAAATACGTTTGCCCTGGCCTATGAAATAAGAATTATTATTTGAAATAAGCGTCGTAAATTTTATATTTTTGCTTTAACATAACTATTTCGACTGCAGAAAAAATGTAAATTTGTCTAAGATTGCCGTGATTCGTACGACGAATGCATCTTATAAAATTTGCATTTATTTACTTACGAAGGCTTCCGCGGTCTTCTTGTTTATGGATATTATTCGGGTTCTCCCCACGTTGCACTCTTTTATGGAATAAAAATACCTATTAAACTTGCTCTTATTGAAAGACGAAGTCCTTCATCTCTATGAGGAATTATCAAAATGTGGAAAATTATTTCGTATACCGTCACAGCGAACATATTCCTGAACCCTTGAAATCCATTATCCACTGTGCCATCGGTGATGCTGGGAGGGACGGAGTCCTGTGCATCGCGCATTACAGCCCAAAACGGAGCGATTGCTCATTCAACGTATGTGGGGGCCGAAATTGAAGTTCTAGTTCAGCTTAAGGTGGTTGGAACGCTAATAGTGAGCCATTGACTGAACATTTTAATAACATTTCTAATAATTTTCCAGGTATCTTATTTAAAAAATAAGTTAGTCGGCAAAAAATTGTGGGACCTCACTTCACTTAAGTACATCTATTTATATGTCGGAAATATCCCTATATGCTGTAATATAAATGATGGAAGGATGATATTTTAAAATGTGTTTTCTCTATTAAATCATAGTTATTATTTAATTTACGGCACGGAATACGAAATTTTTACGAAATTCGTATGTAAATACGTGTTTTTAATTCGGCATCATATTTATTTGGAACCTCTAAAATGGGATTATACCTATTTTTTCGCGTTTAGGAGAAAATCTGTGCGTACTCGCCGAATTATTTCGAAATACACGTCAGATACCTCAAGACTACGTGTTAGAGTGGCATTATATTGGGAAGAAACAAAATCGGTAACCTTGAGACTGTGGATGTTGGTATGTTTGCACGAGTATTATATGAACAGATATTTTAATCAATTATAACTTTCTCGGCAAAATACATTGTAGATAACAACTTAGTAGATTTTATATTGGTTTAACAAGATGTAGTCTTATTGAATTTTGCGATTGTTGTACCTTTTTTTATAGGAAACAAGTATAATCAATTCTAATGTCTACTTTGTTTTTATATTTGTTTAATATTTGGGAAATTGTGAATTCTTAATGTTATTGTTTTTATATATTTTTTGCTAAGTTAGTACATGTTTATTTGTGTTGATTTAATTGTTGTTTGTTTTCCATATTTCTTTACTGTTTGTAGTTGTCGCTTACTTTGTTTGTGTTAAATATTCATGTGCTAAATGGTAGGTAAATTCCTGATGCCACCACGTTTGTTTTCTTATCCATGTAAATACCTGACTGTAAATCTCCCTTTTCTTATTGCAAAGCCCTGAGGATACCAATAAATTTGGCGAAATGTTAGCTATGAGTAAATGCATAAGAGACCACTTATTCAAGAATCTTATAGTTATCTTTATTGATATTTTAATGGCAGGTTGACTTTCTATTGGGAGATATATCGTAAAACTATCCCAGAATGTGAATATACGCTCGCAAGAAGTTCTCAACCCATCTGTCTGTCAGCACAAACACCCAATAACCCCGTATCCTTTACTTCTCCATTCCGTTTCAGGAGGAGCATTCTGACGCCTGTCATAATGGTCAACATCCGCCTCTCAGTATCTCCGTCACCTTTCTCCGCCTTTTAGTTATCTCCGTGGAGAACTTCGTTCTCTTCTCCGGCGCTATCTTCCTCTTCTCCGTTTCCCTCTAAACCTTCTAAACTTTTTTCCACCCCTCTCCATCACCAGACCTGAAAACGCTTTAATCTTATACAAATATTTTTTTTTAAACTCCGTTTCCGAATGTCCTCAATCCGCTGACTCCGAAGTCTCGGCCGTAGGGATTACTATAGTTTGGCAAGTGGTGTTTGTGTGCCGTCAACTCATGACACGTCTCACGTCTGTCATCTCTTTGAAGGTGAGATATTTTAGCGGTACCAGTATTTGGTCATCATTCTCCTAACAGCGCTCATCTTGTCGGTCTTGGATCCTCCACTACATAAGAAAATATTTTGCGTTCATTTGAAAAAGGCTGTGCAAGACTTTTCTGTCGAATTTCTGTATTTAAAGTTAGTTATATTAACCCTTCAGTAAGGACGCCTGTTTATCGCCATTAATTACGAAATTATTGAATTGCAATAAGCCTCCCGGGCTCCCACCTTGGGGAACGAGAATGTGTTTCCACCCTTTCCTTCGTCCTTGAGACGGTTTTGAATGCCACATATGTAGAAGATATGGTCGTCATTTGTCTTTAAAACCAATCATAGGACCCGTTAAGTATGTAGGGAGCGTTTGTTTATTATTTAAATTCGAGTTAAGCTGTCCATTATTGCTCTCTGTGACGCATTTTATGTAGAGAGTTGTTGATACGACATGATGGAGCCATGGAGTTCAAACCTCGACCCGCGAAGTCATTTGTTGCGTAATTTTCTGTGGATGTCGGACATATCTTTGCATAACATTTGCAGTTAAATTAGACCATCCTGACAAGTTGATCTCATTGATCATTTTGTGTACTATACTAATAATTGGAGGTTGATTCCTTCTTTCGGGTTTTCTGCCGCGCTGGTACATGTTGTGGACGATATTTCGCCGGCTGTCCTGCTGGCTTCCTCAGGTCCATGTGTGGACATGGACCTGAGGAAGCCAGCAGGACAGCCGGCGAAATATCGTCCCCAACATGTACCAGCGCGGCGGAAAACCCGAAAGAAGGAATCAACCTCCATCAAAGCCCCGCGGAAGCCTTCAACAGAACTATACTAATAATTTACAAATGTCATGTATATATATTTTTAATATTTACTCTTAGTTACGTTCAGCTGTTGGCGAAATGACCTCTTTTAACACTTTCACTTTGAATGTATGAAGTACTTTACTTTTTATTTTAAATACATTTTTGTTTAACAATTTATACGCAATTACTGTGTCATTTTGTTTCTTGAAAATTTTCTTTTATACCAAGGTTAACGTATAATGAAATTTTGACCTCTTAACATCGAGGATGAAGATAAGCCATAAGAAGACGATAGTGATGAAGTTATCTAAGCAGGTTGGGTTGAGTAAAAGGGTGGGAGGGCACAAAATAGACTAAGTCGAGCAGTGTACTTATCTGGGTTGTATTTTGGAGAAGAATGGATTTAGTGGTAGGGGCATGAGATGTAGAATTTCCATGGCCAAGGAAACATTTTCAAAGAGTAGGGAAATGATGCCAGTAAACTGTGAAAATTATACGAGTGTGAAAATAAATGAAGGTGTAATAGGAAAAGTTAAAAGCTACGGGTACCTAGGAACGATGGTGACAGACCACTGGAGAAGTATTGCAGAAATAAAAGCAAGGATAGCAATGGAAAAAAAGAGGCCTTCAGCCAGAAGAAAAACTTGCTATGCAATAAAAGTCTGGATCTGGAGCTGAGAAAGAGACTAGCTAAGTGTTATTCATGGAGCGTTTTCATGTATGGATGTGAAGCGTGGACATTAGGTAAGAGGGAAAGGAATAGAATAGAAGCTTATGAAATTTGGGTGTGGAGAAGGATGGGAAAAGTAAGATGGGTAGATAAGATGAGAAATGAAGAGGTTTTGAGCAAAGTAAAAGAAGGAAGATCGCTCCTAAAGGAAATTTAGGAAAAGGAAAGGAAACTGGTTGGGCCATGTGATGAGAGGGAAAAGTATTGTAACTGTGGCACTTGAGGGTTCAATTGAAGGAGAGAAAAAGAGAGGAAGGAGAAGAATTAAATTGGTGGATGGGGTGAAGAACATCAGCTATATGATGAAACAAAGAAGGAAGCTCGGGACAGAAGCGGATGGAACGACAGTGGTGTACGGGACCTGTCAGCAGACAGAACACCAGATGATGATGAGGGAATCTATGAGGGTGGGGGGGGGGGGGGACTAATTAGAGACGTAAAGAAAAGACCTTTGAAAACTCTAATACTGAGCGTAACGCTGTATGGTTCGGAGACTTGGTCATTGCGAAGGGAGGGTGTGCACGTAGACTTGAGGCGTTTGAGATGTGGGTGTGGAGAAGGATAGAGAGGGTGAGCTGGGTGGCGAGAAGGACGAACGAGGAGGTATTGGGTATGGTTGGAGAGGAGGGGAAGGTGGTGGCGGAGGCTAGGAGGAGGCAGAAGAGATGGGTGAAGGACGTATTGAAAATAGAGGGAATGATGAAGAGAGTGAAAGAGGGGAGAACACTGGGGAAGCGCGGAAGAGGAAGGAAGGGGATAGGAATCCTGGACGAAATAAAAAGTGAGAGACGAAATGAGGAATTAAAAATGTATCTAATGGCGGATCACGTATAGGAGGGAAAGCAGAACGATGTGCCAGAAACTAGTACGTTAGAGTATTGCCCAAAAACCTACCAATCAGCCGGTTGGATACTCAAATGAAAATGAAATGAAACATCGGGTCGTGCGCATGTTCTTCGCGGAGTAAAAAGTTCGTACTCCTAGAAATAAACCTAGAAAATATCTCACCCGGGCTGGTGCCCTTATAGCCCTTATATTACGTGAAGTCTAGATACCTAAACTACTAGTAGTGTGAGCTCGTTTTTCAGTATTTTTTTATTTTCACGAAGGCATTTGGCCAGACTTTAATTAGGGAAATAACTAATGTAGCTAATTGGAAAATGGGGTTTGTAAGAAGAGTACTTGGAAAGTGCGACGATAAAGTCAGAGAAATCTGCTACTTCTTCCTTGTTAGACCCCACTAGGAATACCCTGTCAGTATTTGAGACCCTCTAGAGGTAGCCTTAAAAACAGAGTTGGAACGCGTTCAGGGAAGATCAGCAATATACGTGAAAGGCTGTTATGATAGTCTTGTTAGTGTTACTGACCTCTTGTAACAACTCGGATAGGAATCGCTTTCAGACCATCGATTGAAAACTAGACTCATTCTTTTAAGTAAATTCAAAACCAATTCGTTTTCCGACGAAGTTATCAATATCTTACGAACTCCAGCGTACTGTTATAGATCTGATCATGATAATAAAATAAGAGAAATAGATTGTAGAACAGACAGGTTTAAGAAGTTGTTTTTCCCGGGATAGATGAGAAATCTTTTTTTTAGCATTTTGTAGCATACCGGTAGTGTGGTGATTATAGGTGAAAGTTACACTGTAGTGCATGTTGGTGATGAGGCCCATTGCCAAACACTCTTGAGGTAGCTTGCAGGGTAATATGTAGATGTAGATGCGGTTAAGGGATGAGCAGTGCTTTCGATTCGTATGTACAAAGACCTCTGGTGTATAACGGATGAGTTCTTTGACCACTTACTCAGTCGTGTGGGATGATGGTGCCATGTGTGCGTGCGTGTGTGCGTGTGGGATGTCTCCCTCTCCATAATGTCCCTCTGTTGGATATTTCACGACTGGCCGCAACTGCGGCCTCCACCTTTCGGAATAATCAGGAGCGACGTTCCTCCCTAAGATGAAGACGACCTACCCCCCCACTCCCCTCCTCCATCTCTCCCACCTCTTAAGCCATTCAAAGTTCAGGCCTCTCTCGCAGAACTTCCACTGGGGCCGGACCATCTCCCTCCCCCTGCCGTCTGTTTGCGCTGGGTGTTGATGGCGTTTCGGCGTTCGGCGGGAGCGGTGCATCTGGTGCGTGGGTGCTCGCTTGGGTGTCGCCGGGTTGTCGGGGCAAGGTGTGTGAGTGGGACCATTGACGCGGCGTTCAAAATTAACTGGATCGATGGATCGATACCTATTTTTCGAAGCCTACCTATTTGCGGTGACAATACAAAAATCAATATAATAATGACGATTATTTGTTTGTTACGTTTTTACTGAAGCGTATTCTTGGGAATGAGCTGTTTTTCTGCTTCTCATCTGTTAACTAGAACATAACCAACTTCCCTATGACTTAGGCCTCTGAAACTTAATTCGTTGACCCACTTCTTGGGTGATACATCTATCAATTTATACCGACAATAATTAATTGACTACGCGTTTATATTCGAGGGATAAATCGGTAATTAAAGTACCCCTTTCTTCCACGAGTGAATTATTCTCCTCGATTGTGGCTCTCATTCACGGACTGATCCGTTCCAAGATCCGCTCAATAAAAGACGTAGCGTGACTAACACTCCCGAAAATAAATAAACAATGCTCAGTGATTGGGTTTAGATTCATTACTTAAAGATGTAATTTATGAAGTAAAAATAGCATGAAGAGTAATTGAAAACTAAAGTTAAAAATGATGCTGAGTGAAAATACACTTTTTTAAGGAAAAGTTTTACTGTAAATAAATGCTCGAAAAACTACGAAATAATGTTATATATAAAACGTATGTAATTCTCAAGTATTGATTAAGTAGGTCATGGAAGGCCGAGGATTTGATTTAAGGCTTATTAAAAACAGCGAAATCGATTATTCAAGCGAAAAAAGTCGTTTATTTCGGTCTAATAATTATTTTTCTAAATAATTGTAATATTGTTTTTCTTTTCCTCGTAACGTCGAGGGTGCGTGTAAGACTTTGATTTGAGGCTTATTAAAAACAGCGAAATCGATTATTCAAGCGAAAAAAGTCGTTCATTTCGGTCTAGTAATTATTTTTCGAAATAATTGTAATATTGTTTTTCTTTTCCTCGTAACTAATGGCATGGCTTTAATGGATTTTTTAAGCTTCACCAGTTCTAGCACATGGTTTGGGCCTTGTCTAATTAAACTTGTTGGGTGAAGTGGTAAACGTGTATTTTCCTAAAATGTGAAGTATTGCCGACCGCTCGCCGCAAGTGACTTGCTCGCGTAAAAAGTCGGCAGGTCTTCACATGTGGCCTTGAGGAGTGCGTGACATGGGAAAAGGTTGTGTACCGTCGGGATCTCTTCTCGGCAACGAGAGCGGAACATATACGAGAAAAATGAGCTCAAACCTTTTAAGTGCATTGATATGGGGTGTTTCCTCTTCATTTCTGTGTCATTTCGGTTTCCCCAAACTTGTTTGCTACTCATTTTCTTCAAAAATAAGGGTGTTTAATTACGCCAAATATGTCGCTTTGCATCAAAACTCGGTAATTAAGAGCCGAGCTTAGCCTAGCCTGTGGTGTGCTCAAGAACTAAATGGAGGACTGCGTCCATATCGGGAGTTGATGGTCTTGTTTGAGCGATTTGGATTTTGTCACTGAGATGGGAGAGGCTCATGTCCGAATTCGTTTTATTAGTGCCTCCTTGCGGTACTCAAGATTGTTCAAAGTTATTTATTTATTAAAAAAATTGTTCACATACAGCAATAGCGCCAATTTATAGTAAACATATAACAAAAAACAAGAAAGAGGACAAAAACACTATAATAGCATAAAAATAAGCAACGAGAGCCCAACATGGAAAGGGGAAATATTTAATTTGTTGACAGGTGGGATATTGCTTGGGTGGTGAAATAGTTACATGGTAAATAAAAAGGATCGATAGTGTGGGGGAGTGAATTTAGAAGGGATGGGAAGCGAAATAAAGGTGAGCGCTTGGTGAGAGATATCCTTGGAATAGGCAGATGGAGTAGAGTATGGGTGCGGGTGGATCGAGTTGGTATCCTGAAGTTGAAGAGAGAAAGCAGTTCAGGGCAATCAATGGTCGAGTTAAGGGTATTGTGGAGGGGTTTCAAATCCATTTTAAGTCTGTGGTTTTCGAGGTCAGAAATGGAAAGAGAGGACAGCACAGCGTTTGAGGACATATTACGGAAATGTGGGACTCTGTGCTTGACTATTTTGGCAAAGAAGTGAGAGATGCAATCGAGAGATTTTAGATTTGTTGGGGCTGACATATACCAAATTGGGGAACAATATGATACTATGGGAAGGACAATTGTTGAGTAGTAGGAATGGAGTGCTCTTTAATTTATGTTGATGTTGAGCATATAGACCTTTATCTTTCATGTCTCTACTAGATAGAGCGGATTTTCTGACTTATACCAAATTGGGGAACAATATGATACTATGGGAAGGACAATTGTTGAGTAGTAGGAATGGAGTGCTCTTTAATTTATGTTGATGTTGAGCATATAGACCTTTATCTTTCATGTCTCTACTAGATAGAGCGGATTTTCTTCGGCGGTTATGATACGAAATATCATCTGAGAATTTGGGGATCTTCAATTCTTTTCTTGCTTTATCTAGTGTTTGAGTAAAACTTTTCCTGAAATGGAGCTCTTTTTGAAGGCCGCTTTACACGGTACATTTTATTGTACAAAGGAATGTACAAATTCCTTCATGAAGTAAATTGTACCGTGTGAAGCGGCAAATTGTATGATTGTCTGAATGACTTAACGGGAAATCGAACCTGCTCTAATTCCATTCAGTTTCTTGTACATTCTGTGATACATTCGTTTGTACAATAAAATGTACCATGTAAAGCGGCCTTGAAAGAGCTGGAAGGGCATGACTGAAGGAAAAATAGAAACTGTCAAAATAATTGTACTTAAATTTAGGGCTCATAATTAGTGCCTTATTTAATGATGTAGGTAAATGTATAATTGGTATTGGTAGTGTATTATGGTAAATGTACTTGCTTGAATATTTTAAATGTAAAAAAAATAAATTTGAAGTGGCTATAAAATTTTTATAAAAAAATAAAAACTTTTGTTTCCTCCCAATAATAGGTTATAGACTTAATAATCTCCATAAGTTTATAGACTAAACCTCCACAAAGTTTTATAGACTGTTATTAATCGATTAGTCTTAGTCGGTTAAATTGCAAGGATATCTTCCGAATAATCGCATATCGTTTCCATCATTACATTGGCTTTTAACCCTCGGCTGAATTGCACCGCGCAATAAAGTTGCTAGTTCACATTAAGGGGTATGCCATTCGTAGGTTAGAAGTTTTCCGTGTAGGGCGGACCAGTGGGAAGCGGTTTTTGGTGATTGAGTGGGGTGGAGGGAAACTTTTCGGAGAAAAGGGCGTGGCGCGTGGCGCGCGACAGTCAGCGTGGTCGGACATGGAGAAAGATGAATGGCCATCCAGGACCCTCTTAGCCGTGGCAGTGGCGGATGACCCTGGAAACGGTGGCGTCCTCAGCATTGTGGTTACCGTGATGGCGAAAAGCAATCTTATATGAAGCGTCAACCAGGTTACTATCGCTGTTTAAGGTAGTTTGAGCGAAATATCATTTTACGTAGAAATCACTGAATTTGGTCTCATTTTAAAGAAAAATATCTCACCCTTCTAATGGCACCAAAAATTCAACCCCTTACCGTATACCTTTCGGAGATATTTGCCCAAAGAATATATCCGTTTTACGTTGGAAATAGTACGTGTATGCACTCCAGAGAGGAATTATTTACAAAATGAGCAATTTCTAACACTTAGATGTCGCAAAAAAAACTAACAGCGTGTAGTTTGTATGTTTTCTCAACTATTTTTGAAAATTAATCATATTTTCACCGCAAAAGAGTCTTGGGTATCCCAAAAAAATCTTCCGTTTTGATGGAGTCTCGCGAAACTCATCGCGCGAAAAACATGAGTCAAGTCAAAGACTTATTTTGATATTTTCATTTAATTACTTGCCATTTCTTACATATAAAACTATATTATTGTACCATTTATAATGTAATATCAAATTAATGTTTCCTACAGGAGGTGAATTTAAACTTATAATTAGAATTTGGCCTCTATTACGACTAGGGAACCATCTCGCTCGGACTACCTTAATGTATCGTTGTCCATGTGTATACGAAGGGAGAGTGAACGAAGGATTTAGAGAGCGTGGAGCGGAGCATTGAACGGTGAGAAAAGCGTACTTTTCGATTGTGTGCGAAATTTAGATGAAGCTGTAGTTTAAGTTCACCACACAAATTGCTGATAGGCTTTTAAATTAGATATTTGCTAATGAATCAATATAATAAACTACAATAGTCGCGAAATATTGTCGGCCCCGGTGGCGGAGGGGTAAAGTCCTCGCCAGCTAACCCTATGGTCGCGGGTTCGAGTCCCGCCTGGGTAGAATATTATCTGCCCAGGACATGGGTGTTTATGTCTCGTCCGTTGTTACTGTTATTCACCCGACGTAAATTGGCCCATTGTGCTGTGTTCGGGGTAGTGAAGGTAAATATATAAATAAATAAATACGGAGGTTGCGAAGTTAACAAAGGAAATGATATTTGTGATGGGTTACGATCACCAACAGGGGAATTCGTTCCTGCCTCGTTTGGACCTTAAACTTTGTCATAAGGTTGCTGACTCTTTTCCACCCTCTCAGGTTTAATGCAATTGCGTTGGCAGCGTTACCTACCTCGAAACCCCCTCTTTCATCCGCTTATTTGCGTACTTCTACCCCGTTATCTGGGTTGTTTTGTTATTTTGGGTGGCGACCGACCTTTGCGCCATTGAGGTGAGGTGGGTAGGTCGGTGAGGGAAGGTTTATCGGGGAATGGGGTAAGGGTGGAGGGAAACACGGCGTCGGCATTAGCCTGCTCTTAACGAAAGATGCCAAGGGGACCACGGTTTAACGTCTCATCCGACTGATGGATTCTTGAACTTGAGGCACCTCCCCCCCCCCCCGCAAGTCACCCGAGTGGGGATCGGGTTTCCATTGAAAAATATCCACCTCCGCCGAGATTTGAGCCCTGGCCATCCGTATAGTAGGTCAATACACTAACCACCACACCAGTCCGATCCCGACCGAGTTCGAGCCAAATCTGAGTAGGTGGATTTACCTCAGTGTATCAGGTGCTTTCCCAAAAATATTTTGAGGGTAGTATTTATCGGAATCAATTTTTGGTATGCGCAAGATAACATTTTTTTTCGCTCGGAAGGAAAATTTTAACTTGCTGTGAGAGTTTGCAGTCTCATTTTTAACGTTATTGATTTCGCTTTCTTCGTTTCGTGAGTAGCATACCCTCTGAGAGGCCGTGGTTATGTTTCTATTTCTGTCAAAGTTCCCATTATGTAGCCTTCGTCTTGGAATTCGTTTTGCAAATCAATTAACGTAAACTACGAGACAGTCCATTAAGCCACACTGTGTTGTGGTAAGCGATACTCAGCGGTGTTGCTTGCGAGAGCTTCTACTAATGTAACTTCTCGCTGAAAATTAATCACCCATAAAACAATGCACGCGTCACGATTCATTAGCTGTTTTACATTTCTTTATGCAAAATGTGACTTCGCGTGACTACGAGTCCGTACTTTTGCTAAGCGCTCTCTCACTCTCTTCTTGACTTCAGAACTTGGATCTTGTAATCGTCTGATAGTCGTAACACCGCTGAGGTCATGTTACGGGTCAGTGATTACTTGAATGTGAGATCAAATAGGCAAACGGAGGAAGGGAAACAAGGCCTTGACATTAACGACTTATTAAGTATCACTGCGCGGGTGTAAAACTGCCTTTTCGACTAGTACTTTGAGATGATTTTGAGTGCCAGTCACGTTATTCACTAGTGGTTTGAAACAGAAACTTGCTCTTTGTTACCTTTTGCAGCCAAGATCTAACGGATGATTATCGTTCTATCTCACAGGTCAACCAGGTAATTCTGGCTAAGTTTACTGACCTACACGGCCGTTGATGATGCAGAGATTTTTGAGTGATGAAACCCTGGTAAGGGTTTAACATCCATATTATTCTATATATTTACGGTAATGGTTGAACCTCAAGGTTCTGAACTGGCCAAGGTTTGAAGTAGGAAATACGTTTAAGGTAGTTTGAGCGAAATATCATTTTACCGAGAAATAAATGAATTTGGTCTCATTTTAGAGAAAAATATCTCGCCCTTCTAGTGACCCCAGAAATTCAACACCTTGCCACATTACTTTACGAGTAATTTGCCAAAAAATACCAGCCCTTTTACGTGGCAAATGGTACGTGCATGCACTTTAGAGAGACATTATTTACAAATTGAGGGATTTCTAACTCCTAGATGTCGTCAAAAAACTAACAGCGTGTAGTTTGTATGTTTTCTCGGCTATTTTTTTTTAAATAATCATATTGTCAGCGCAGTAGGTTCTTGGGCATCACAAAAAACCTTCCGTTTTAAAGGAGTTTCAAACGCACCGCGCGAAAAAAATGAGTCAAGTTAAAGGCTTATTTAGATATGTATTTTCATTTAATTACTTCCAATTTCTGTCATGTAAAACTATATTATTGCACCATTACTAATGCAGTGTTTAATTGATGTATCCTACAGCTGGTGAAATTAAAACGTATAGTTCAAATATGGTCTCTGTTATGATTAGGGAACTATCTCGCTCGCACTACCTTCATTTAGCCAGTGATGACTTTTGGGGGGAGGGGGGCTATGCTCTCAACAGTACTCTTTCATCGGAGATATTTGACTAAGATTGTGCATGTGAAAATGCCGCACATATTCTACCAGTCTTCCATACTTGCTGTGTATTCATATCGCCGATATATAAACACTGTAGCAGGAAATACGTCCAGCTTTACTATTACCTAGTTCATTTGAATCGTGACTTATCATAACTTGTTGTTTCTCTGTAGAAAAAATATTAAGCCTGACAGTGACACCTTTTCAGGCAACAAGGGGTGTTAATGACTGTTGATAACTAGGATTTTGTAATGGAAAGGAGTGATTATTTAATCTTTAGTTTTTGAGTGTCACCTCTTCTAATCATATTTCTCCCTATTCACCCTAATTTTGAGCTAACAATAAGATAAAGAAGTGACAATAAACCCATTTTGATAATCTAATTATCTGTTGACGTTACCATTATTTACACTAACTTTTAATATGCTAGTGTTGCTACCCTTCCCTAGATCTCATCAATTTTGGTATTGTGTGCCTCATCTGAGAAGGCTACTGTCCTCTTCAATTTTGGTAGTATTGTATCTATGATGTTTAATCTATTTGGCATTAACTTAAGGACGAGTCAATTTTTAAACATTGCAAACTTATGTCTTGCCTGATAGTGAATATTTCTACAGGATAAGTTTAAATGGCTGCTCTGAACTCATTTTCTGTACTCGTGGAAATGTTCTGCTCTTGTGCCTGAGACCCTCATGCCTGTACTTTATGTTTGACACGCGTAGTAATTTACTTTCTCTCATTTGGAAAGGAGTTATGTGGAAGAAGTGACTCTACAGAGACTCTGTCTAGCCCTGTAGAATAAATCCGTTTTTCTGTCTCTCTGTCGAAATAATTACAGTGATTTACAAAACCTAATTGCTTAGAATAAACGATTCCTTTTTCAGTTCGGACGGTTCGCGTATGCTTATACTCAATGGGGCTGTAACGTTTGATATTTAATTATTGATGTTTATGTTGTTAGGGGGTTGTTGATGAGAGGAGAGGGGGATTGTTGAGAGGGAGAAGAAAAGGGAAGGTGGCTCGAAGTAGTGAGGCAAAAATAAACTGTATCTTTAAGAAAATAAAGAGGATTTGGAAAAAAACAAACGTCTGACGTTACAGGGCCTTTAGTTATGATGAAAATGGATTGTTTTCTTTCATGCAAACTTTTCGTCAGGGCCGTAAAATGTTGCTAAGCGTTGACTGATGTTAACAGTAATGCAGATCGCTCGTATCATAACCAAGCCATTCATTCATGTACGATGGCGCACGTATAGCACATTCGTTTTAATATTTATTCGCGCGTGAGAAACTGCAATATCTGTCAAGAGCGCTGTCTCCATTGTTCACAGATTCTATCTTGAAATGCTATCGATTAAAATTCAACTGCATGCGTGTAAAAAAAATTGTTTCTCGATTGCCCCTCACTGTAAGGAAATCTCGCGAGGAATTCTGAGTCATTGCCGAAAAGGTGCAGCTGGCAGGTGTTTGCTTATCTCCGATCTGCACTTATCCGCCGCCACTCTTCTGCGAACAAGATTGAATTCGCAATAAAGGCTCTGTCCCGAGGGGATCTCTCGAGCTGGAGGAGAAGTCAAGTGGTCTCGGCTGGTAATGGCAGTGCTTACCTTCTCTGAATCACACTTTGGACGATGATTGCTCTTTTCCACTGCGGGGTTCGCGAGTTGCACCAAGGGTTCAATTATCGCGCCAGACCTTTTTTATTTAAAAAAAAAACATTGCTCCTCAAATGTCAGGAATCCGGATTCTGATTTAATTGGCGTCCTACAGAAACTTAGTGTTCACTAACGACTGGAGAGAGGTATCCTCTCTTGTTCATACTGTATAAGCTACTCAGATTGGCCTCCAGAAAGATCCCATTGACGAGGTGAAAACACTAAGTAATTTGTTCAATCTACTGGCTTATAATGTGAAATATCTGAAGTTAAGTCTCTTTGCTCTGAAAGGATTTTATCGGCTCCTGGGACGAAAAGTGTTTGGCATATAGGGTGCCTATTAATTTTCCCATTTTATAAGGATTTATGTAATACGAAGTAATTCTTTGTGTCAGTAAAGTTAGTCGATGCTACTACCTTGGTGCTTCTTGGCGGTTTGTCATTCGGGCGCACTCTATCGTTTTAGGATGCTGCAATGCATTGCCCAATTTTTTCTCTCCTTGGCTTCTTAGGTCGGAAATAATTATCTCCCGTATGATTGTAAATATTTCAAACAATAGATATGGAAACATAACACAACGCTGGTTTCACCAATTCTTCGTTAGTAGTTTTTAAAGAAGGAATTATTTCCCTTGAGTACGTTCAATGGTATCAGGCTCAACTATGTGGAAGTTGATATTCACAAATGAAAAAACGACTTCGTTTTCTTCCACTGATTTATTTTTTTGGTACGACATATTTCGACACATAGAGGTAATTTTCAAGTACCTACTCAAGTACTTGAAAATGACCTCTATGTGTCGAAACATGTACCAAAAAAATAAATCAGTGGAAGAAAACGAAGTCGTTTTTTCATTTGTGTTCCCTTGAGTAGTTCCATTGAATTTATAACTCAGCATTATGAAACTTTGCATTTTGGTGTATTTAAACTGTAGGAGCTACTGAAATAATTTTTTCCTGTCAATTAGATGATTTCCTTGAAACCTAGAAGAGAATAATGTTTGACCTAAGTGATGCACCTCAAAGTTTGCACTTTGAGAGGCCTGGAAGTGAGTTTTCAATGCGAATGGGTATCTGAGCTTTATTCACTTGATAGAGAACTTGGACAGTTCCTTTATATTGTCCCGTATCTGCGTTCGGTGAAAATTTTGCGAAGAAAAAGAACTGAACTTACCGAAAATATCCTGAGATACAAGAATCAGCCGAAAGCTTAGATAGAAGGAGCAACGAATGGGTAGACTATCCCGAGAGAGACCGAGAGATGAGTATGTTCTTAGAGGAAATTATGAAAGATGACAAAAGGAGGGGATCGGGTTGGTATGGTGGCTAGAGTACCGGCTAACCAAACGGACGGCCAGGGTTCAAATCCCTGCAGAGGAGGATATTTTTCAGATTAAACCCGATCCCTACTTGAGTGTCTTGTGGAGGGCACTTCACGTGCAGTACTCCGTCTGTCGGATGAGACGTAAAACCGTGATCCCCTTGGCGCCTTTCGTTAAGAGCAGGCTAATGCCGACGCCGGGTTTCTATCCACTCTTCATCCCTTACCTATCCCATCTGGCGCAAATGACCTTAGCTCTCGGTTGCCTCCCCAAATATCCAATCAAATGAAAATAGGAGGAGCTTTATGGACATTTAATGCTCAGTCAATTTGAGGATGGAGTTGCGGAGAGCTAAAACGAATGAACCTTCGTACTGATGAGTTCTGATAATAAGCTCTTGGATGAACGTGATAATAATGAGATACATACGAAGCAGTTGTGCTAATCTTTTTAAATATAAATAAAATTCCTTTGCGCATCTCAGCGGAGGGTACTCCGCGTCATGACAATATTGCCAGTCGCGCATTGCCTCTAGAAACTTCCCTCATGTTAAATCGTCGCTTGCATTTGAAGTGCTATGGGTTCGTTTACCTCCCGGCTCGCGTGAATGGAATCCCTCTGCATTCTTCAACCGCGTCAGCTGAGGCGTCGCGACCATCGCTGGCAGCTCCGGTCCCCTCGCGCGTCATGGTATCTCGTTTGCTTTAATGCGAAATTATCCAGAGAATGCAATCTACTGAACTGAAATAGTCCATTTGAAAGACCTTGGTCTCTGCCCTCAAGCTGTCGCTGGAAATGAATTCATCATAAACATAAAATGCCATTTGAGTGTCGAATTTTTCCGAAGCAATGTTTAAAAATTCTCCCAGCGTGAAAATTACTCAGCAATATTTATTTTCATAACGTGTTTTTATAAGGATGGTACCATGATTGACTCTCAATACACTGCTAAAATATGCTGAATTTAAAATTTGGGGTGCACAGTCAATTTCACCTACTGTAAACAGTATGACAGTTGATGCTCAAGTATTTCTCTTGTTTTTTCCGCATATTCGGTGTTATTTTTTCTTCAAAAAGTTATAATTTATCGTTGAGAGTTATGTACTCATTATCAGGTATGTTATTTATTTTATCGACCTTTTGCGTGTGAGTGTATAGCTGGCTCTAACGGTTCCATGTAGAAAATATGGATACTATAATATTTATAAATATTTATCATTCTCTTCCATAGTTTTCTCCAGTTATGCAGCTCAAAGTTGCTGAGTAAATTGCAATAATCTTTTTAGTAATTTATTGCCATTCTGATGATTGGTAGGGATACTTGGTGTGGTGATTGAGTGGATTTTGGCCTAGTTGTATTTTCTCTTGAGAGAACACTGCGGCTGTGACAATGGGTCGATAACATGTGGACTCCTCAAGACTGGTGCGTGTTAGGAAAACAGGTCTCTGGGCGTTGCTCTTGACGGAAGACGCTGTGAAGGTCGAAGCCCCGATTGAGGTGGAAACCGGGCGTCTTAAGAAAGAGCGAATCTCTTCCCACGGGCCTCGTGAAGCGAACGTAGCAAAATAGCACGAGTTCCCCTGAGGGATGCTAGTCGAAATGGGTCGTGCCATCAATAACCTGATGGTTTGGAAAACAAACGCTAATTGGTACTTCTGTTCTCAAGATAGTTAAGTATGTCTCTGGCAGCTTCGAAATGACAGACTGCGACGACAAATGACTAGCTCTGAAGTGATTTTAGAGCCTACTCATTGTGGTGTAAACACTTCACTTCAGACTCCCGAGTGAAAACAATTAATTTGTCTCTGTATATTCGTCTTATGATTATTTCTTTGCTTAGATTTAAAAGACAGGCGAGGAATTGGTAGGAACGGTGGAGAAAGAAGGGGAGTAGATTTTGGAGATTCGGAGAATGTGTCAAAATATAAAGACGACGCTTTTGGGAGGATTAATTGAGTTAACGGTGGGCGATGAAATGTAGGGAAGAGAAAGAAAAGTAGGGAGCTTTAATGAGACCCAGTGGTCTAGAAATACACATTCATGCGCATAAAGAAAAGTGTCAAGATAATTCCAAAGAGCGGAAGTTTATGCCAAGGCTGCCCACAAACTAATTAGTCAATTGGCTGCACACCGGCTGATGTTGGTGAAGATTACGCATCTGAAATGGGAATTGAGTGCTCACCATCTACCTGTCCTAAAAAACGACAGGGATTGCTTTGAAATTTTATTCCATCTTAATGATGTGCGCGTACGTGTGAATGAGGAATCCAATTCAAAGTCCCATCATTCACAACGTGCAGGTATAATGTAGTGCCTTTTACATTTTATGATCGTTCTCCTTCCTTTCCTGTTGGGTTGATGACCTGCCGTGAGAACAGTCTTGAAGTGACCTCGAAATGAATCCAAATTAACAAAGCGAATATCTTATTTATACTGGCGTATAGATTACCCTATTATTAGTTTTTTAGTCCACAGGATATTGTGAGGCGCCATGTGGTGGTGTGCGTGGTTAAGGTATGCATGAGGTGTCGAAAGGGAAAAAAAGGCGAATTTTCTACGGGGAGCTGAGGACGGACGCATCTTTAAGCAGGAGTGTAGATGCGGTTGGAGTTGAGGCAGTCTTTGGCGAGGGAAAGAGGAGTGGGAGAGCCTGGGGAGACTGTAAAAGAGTGTGGGCGGGGCGGTCCTGTGAAGGGGGAGGGAGTAAAAGGAGAGGTGAGGGAGAATAGCGGGAAGAGGGGAGGAGGAAGTGCGTGCGAGCCCAAACAAAAGAACGAATAAAAAAAGGTGAGCACCACGGGATGAGGGCCTGGCCGGTTGATGGAGTGGGAGTGAGGAGAGAAGTAAGTGCCTTGGCTCCGGGACAGCATCCGCGGCGAAGGTCAATCGAGGATGTTCGGCTGGTTGCCGTGGGGACGAGTGCGCGTTTTTCTTCCACGATGCGCGAGGTTCATCGCCATGCGATTTAGTTTCAAATTATCATCATCAGTCCAGAGATTGGTTTGATGCATCTCTCCGCTCCCTTCTCCTCTCGGCCAATTATATCATTAGATTGGATTTTGGGTAGGCGACCGTCAGCTAAGGTCATTTACTCCATAGGGGATAGGTAAGCAGGGAGGGTGGATGGAAACCCGGCGTCGGAATTAGTCTGCTCTTGACGAAAGGCACCAAGGGGACCACGGTTTAACGTCTCATCCGACAGACGGAGTACTGTACTTGAAGTGCCCTCCACAAGGCACCCAAGTACTCCAAGTACACCCAAGTACTGCAAGGCACCAAGACTCGGCGTGAATAATTTCCGTATTATTAATTCTGTAAGCCCTACCTGGCCTATTTTTCTTTTTCCAAAACCTGACTACTTCTCACTTTTTTATGTTTATTTCCATCTGCCACTTTTCACACCAAGCATGAATACTCACGCGCCAGGCTGTCAACCCGGGTGATGTTCGAGCATACGCAAAGTAAGCGTACGTAAAGCAAGCATACGAAAAAGTGAAATAGATTTAGAATGTCATTTGTTTCCACGTAGAATGAATAAGGGACCATAATAGCTGCGATGGTACAGTTCTAGAATAATTTGACCCTCATTAGGTAAAATAGGTTTGTGCCCTTGTGTGAAATATCTAAACATCATTCTTAGCTACTGACCCCACATGAAATTTTCGGCATAATATAGCTCTTGCATGATTCAGTACCTTGCAGTTCTATTTATCAGTCGCATAAATAATACTAATCACTAGTTGTATCTGAAGTAGTTTACTGCATGGTGGTAGCATGTACGTCCATGTAGCAATCTCCTAGTTTCTGTTCTTACCGTGCATTCAACGGTATCCGGCGAGGTATCGTGAAACATCATCATGAATTTCAAAAGAAAACCTTTGTGATGTCCACTCGGTTATTTATTTATACAACGCGTTTGGACGCTTAAAGCATTATCATCAGGTACAATGCCGCTTAAAGCGTCATCATTCTAGTTGCATGTCAATAGTGCATGTTTGGTGATATTCACCCCCTGCCACACACCCTCGTGGTGGCTCGCATGGTATTACGTAGATGAAGTAGGGATCAAGTTTCATCTGAAAAACTTCCTCTGTAGGGATTTGAACCCTGAAAATATAGTGCATCTCTATTTTCAGACTTGCGTTATTTTCTGTCAGTGAACTCCTGTGTGGTTAGCCAGTAGGTACTCTAGCCACCCTACCAACCTGATCCCCCAATCATTTCATTTCTACAGAACTCTTCATTTTGAGGTCCTGATCTATTCTCTTCTTGGCCTTCCTTTCTAAACTATTTTTCCTCCGATTATTGTTTGAAGTTGACTATTGTGTCTCAAAAATGTGCCCTATATGCTTTTTTTATTCACTTCTCCTCGGTATCCATGGTGCCACTTATACCTTTAAATCTCAGCCGGACTTTTTTGTTTGTGATTCGGTCCGTCCATTAGTTCTCCTGCATTGTTCGGTCACTCCACATCTCCACTTTCCCCAATGTCTTTTTCTCGATATGTAGTCGTTATTGTCCAGGTATCACTGCCATACGAGGTGTGTTCAAAAAATACCTGGAATGTTTAAATTTCGCGCGTTTGGAGAGTCCGATTGCCAAAAAAATTTTTTATTGTGTTGGTATACATGCCCCTGAAGTATGACACAATTTTCAGCTGTATTCATTGTTTACTTTATCTGTGGCAACCGCTAAGGTTAGACGTGTTTTCATGAGCCCGGCGATTTTCGATTGTTAAAAAAAATGGATCAAAGAATTTGTATTAAGTTTTGCGTAAAAAATGAAATAAAGTGTAACAAAGTTTCGTCACCTGTTATAACTCTTTTGAGAAAATCTGAGTCGACGTTGACTTCATTTAGTGATTCCTGAGCAACTTCCATTCGCCGCTGTTTTTGTTCAAAATTCAACAATTTTGGGACAAATTTTGCTGCCACGCGTTTCATACCCGAAATGTTCGCAAAAATGTCATGGCATGAGCCAATCGATATGCCAACATCATCAGCGACTTCTCTGATTGTGATTCGGCGATCATTCATAACCACTGCTTTCACTTTTTCCACGTTTTCATCGGTTGTTGATGTGCTGGGGCGTCCGGGGCGTTCGTCATCTTCAACGTCTTCACGGCCATCTTGGAAACGCTTATACCACTCGTAAACACTTGTTTTTTTCACAGCAGACTCACCATAGGCCTTTGTTAACATTTCGCACACTTTTTTACGCTTTATTTCATTTTTTACGCAAAACTTAATACAAATTCTTTGATCCATTTTTTTTAACAATCGAAAATCGCCGAGCTCATGACAACACGTCTAACCTAAGCGGTTGCCACAGATAAAGTAAACAATGAATACAGCTGAAAATTGTGTCATACTTCAGGGGCATGTATACCAACACAATAAAAAATTTTTTTGACAATCGGACTCTCGAAACGCGCGAAATTTAAACATTCCGGGTATTTTTTGAACACACCTCGTATAAGACCAAAGTCCAGTCATGTGTCTTTTTTAGAGTGCTTCTCTATTTTCAGACGGTTATTTTCTGTAAAATCCTCTTCTTGTGTAACGCCATCTTTTCTTTGGGCTATTCTGCTCGTAACATCATACGGGGTTGGCCACAAAGTTGTGCCCCCTTTTTTCAACTCCCTAATTACAGAAATTAGTGCGTTGAAACCAGGGATGTTAAACGAAACCGGAAACAAGCATATAAGCTTCCTTTTTGACTATAGTTTGGCTTCAGAATGAAACTTAATGTGCAGGTTGACTTTAGTTTCGTTAACGGAACGCAAGTAGAATTTTGAACGAAATATAACATTCCGGAACCGCTCCTTCTTTTGAACAGTTTCAGTTCAAGTGAAGCGGCGCGGCGGTTGAAATTTCGGTTCTCACTCTTGGTTCCGGGCCCAGTCGGGACTTATCTCGTGGTATCGTCGTCTTTATTCGCCCAGCAACAACGTAAACGATGGGAATCCTTATGGTATACCTACGAAGTAGGCTTGGATACAGCGCAACAACGGAACTATCGGAATACCATAACAGCGAACATCTTACGCGTCTCAAAAACAGATTACTTACTAACGGCAGCATCAGGAACGTGTAAAAATGAGAGACAATGTAAAATATTAATAAACTTTTCTCGGGCTCTGCACCAGGTGATTGGCTTCATGTTTGCCGACGTTTCGGAAAACGACTTGCTTTCCATTATCAAGGCGTGTTACTCTGTCCGTGTCAGAATGTAAACTAAATTGAATTGACCGTTGGTCGGGCCCAACAATTGAGCTCAGGTGCCATCTGATTGGCTGAGGTTTGGATTTTGCCCTTGAATTATTTTCCGATTTTTCTTTATGTTTTTAATGCAATTCTGCACTCGAGTGCGGAAAAATATATGTGGGGGAGACAGGTCGAACTATTGAGACGAGGCTGAAAGAACACCGAAGGCACTTTAGATTAGCGCAACCACAGAAGTCCGCAGTGGCGGAACACAGCATCGATGAAGATCATGCCATTCAATGGGGAGATGCAAAAATTCTGTGCTGCTCAGCGCGCTACTGGGACCGCATAATCAAGGAAGCCTTTGAAATGCGCCTTAATCCAATAAATTTCAATCGTGACTCTGGCTTTCATCTGAGCAATACATGGACACCTGTAATAAATTGCATTAAAAACATAAAGAAAAATCGGAAAATAATTCAAGGGCAAAATCCAAACCTCAGCCAATCAGATGGCACCTGAGCTCAATTGTTGGGCCCGACCAACGGTTAATTCATTTCAGTTTACGTTCTGACACGGACAGAGTAACACGCCTTGATAACGGAAAGCAAGTCGTTTTCCGAAACGTCGGCAAACATGAAGCCAATCACCTGGTGCAGAGCCCGAGAAAAGTTTATTAATACTATTCACCAGGAGAAACTTAAATCTTTTAATGTAAAATATCACAATTTCAGAGATGGCAACGAGTGTAATATTTGAAATTAAAACTTTTTGGAATCTTCGTCAGCGGAGAAATATAGGAAATTTAAATATAATTTCTTTTAAATCATAATTATCAATTCTATCGATAACGTCAGGATTTCAAGATATCCACCATCCACAAGAACCGTTCCGGAACCATGACATAAGTTTCGTTTTACATCCCTGGTTGATAAGGCCATCGAGAGACGCATTTACATTGGTCGCCAAGCCTTATCAGGATATCAGGATGCTACCGTGTCCTACATCTGAGTGCTCTGACCGATTTTTTTTCACTCTGCGGAGGACTGACTGCAAGATTTGGCTCGCAAGCACCAGTGTGGCACAAAATTAATACTGTGAGAGTGTTTGTATTAGAAGGAATGTACATTGCTTCGCAATTTCTCTTCTTTTCGAATCCATTTTGAATAATAGCACTAAATACTCTTCCATTCTAATGCTTTAGATGACGGAGAAGTGATTAGCGCGGCGAAAACTTGGCTTCATAATCAAGAGCGAGGACTGGAGACGACGTCGCATACATTTACATAGAAGGATGAAGAAATTGCCGTGAGAACAATTCACCTGCTACGTTTGAACATTTTCGAATTGGCTGAGCACGGCATAAGTGCTGGTGAAGGATACTGTCTCTAGGTTGTGGCTTCCTTGAAGCCCTCTTCTCCTTTGCGTCGTCATTTTTGATGGACCGCAAGGGCCTAAGATCTAGTTGCCTTGTATCCACCAACATTGCTATGAGAATTTGGAAGCCTGGATAGCGTAGTGGTCTGGCAATCTATCGGTCCGTGGTTCGATTCCCGGTCCAGGCTAAATTTTTCTCATGGCAAGTTCTTCAAGAACTTCACCTGCTATGTTTCAATATATTACGGGTACTTCTTCAATAGTTCGTGGCAATGGGGAAGAATGACGCGGTAACATACAATTCATTTAATGGAGGTCGAAGAAGTAGAGCTGTGCTACAAAGCGATGAAGTGACTGCGATTCGCGATGATGGTGAGAGTCAATGCGACATTGGCCATCCAAGCTTTGCGTAAACGCCGCCCCGATGTTGCATTGGGAATGCGAAAACCTTCAATATGCGATATGAGATATCATATCATGAGCGATATCAAGGATACGATGTTATGCTTTATGATAAATCATATTTTGCGATCTCATACAAATTCGATGCATCGCTTATGTTGTGAAATCCTGAATAATGTGAATTCAATTGTTATACGATATGCGGTGCTGTACGATATGATCCGATTCGAAATATCGCTGAATATGCCTAATACAATGTGCGATGTCATACTCCATAATATTAATACTGTTTCAGAGGAGCCTTATTATTGCACAATGTAACACGTATGGATGTGCATTTAAAATTGTATTCCGTAAAGGCATGAATTGGTATAATTAATGCGCGAATGTGTAAACGATTGATGGGGAAAATATTCCCTGCTCTAATCTGCCCCCGCGTGCATGCAATTTATTTAACATAAAACAAACTGCCCCGTGTAAAACGACCTTAAGGTAGTGCGAGCGAGATAGTTCCCTAATTATAATAGGGATCATATTCGATATATACGTTTTAATTTCACCAACTGTGAGACACACGAATTAAGTATTGCATTAATAATGGTACAATCAATTATTTTTATATGACAGAGATTGTAAGTGATCAAATGAAAATATCTTAATAAGTCTGTCACTTGACTCATTTTTTTCACGCGGTACGTGTGAAACTCCATCCAAACGGAAGGTTTATTGTGGTCCCAAAGAATTTACTGCGGTGACAATATTATTAATTTTCAAAAATATTCGAGAAAACACACGAACTACTCACTGTTGATTTTTTGACGAGACCTAAGTGTTTTAAATGCCTCATTTGTTAAATAAGGTTTTCCTGTAGTGCATACACGTATCATTTCCCATATAAAAGAGCTGGTATTTTTTGGAAAGTATCTCTGAAAGCAATGTGGTAAGGGTTTGAATTTTTGGTGTCAATGGAAGGGTGATATATTTTTTCTTTAAAATGAGAGCAAATTCATTGATTTCTCGGTAAAATAATATATTTCGCTCAAACTACCGTAATGGTATCTATAATGTATTGGTTCTGCTGAGGTACGACAGTTATTTCGCTTCTCCGTTTTGAGAGGTGAACGATGCACAGCCCTGTTCCCAAGCCCCTCTCTCTCTACCTTCGCCCTTTCCGTCTTGTCATATTCTGTTGTTTCCCCGCAACTCTTGCCTGTTGGTTGAGGAAGATTGGTGACGGAAGGAATCGGAATTAAGGTAAGGGGAGATGGAGACACAGCTGGTATGAAGAGGGAAAGGGAGAAAGAGAAGAACGAGGTGCGTGTCGAGGAAGTGAGGTGAGCGGCCAACGGCGGGCGAGCCAATCGACCAACCCACGGTTTAAGAACTCAGATCTCATATCTCTTTTTCTCCTCCCACTCTCGTTGGAAGAAAATAAAGGCGTGGAAAAAAGAGCGAAGAATATCTCTTCATTTTCGGCTCGTTTTCCTGGCCGTTTGGGCCGTCGGAAACTTCGCAAGAAGTTGAAATTTCGCGATGTTTACGATGCGGGGTTTTTCTTTCTTCAATTTTTTTCTCAAGCGTGCCCAGCCTCTGTCATTTATTTGCCTGCTTTTTTTTTGACCCCTTGCGAACAAAAGAAGCGAACCTAGCATCAATCCACTCCAGTTGAGGGAACAGTTCGACCGTTCGCGTCGTAAAATATCGCCCATTTACGTCGAATTTATGGAACCTCTTGCTCGTGAGAAACTGGTTGCGGCGCTTTCCATTGGTTTGACATGAGGCTAACTCGTTAACTTTTTTACGCGTCTATAACCATATATCTTTGCATTAAACAATGGCTACCAACTTTCTCTTTCAAGAGAAGGCAAAATCTTTTGGGAGATGTGTCTGGAAACATGATTTTGAACATTCTTTGGCTAGGTGATCCTCGTGTTCCTTCTGCATAGTTTTTAGATGAGTGAAGCGTATCCCGACGTTTGATCAGGCATCTAGTCTTCTTTCTTTCGTTTCCTCGAATGCGATGTTGCAAGAGCCCGTAATATACCAGCTCAGGTCTTATGTGGCATGCAGAAATAGATAGCAGAAAAAAATGGAACGCTTAAAACTTCTTGCGTTGTACGTATTTAGAAATGTATTTTTCGTGTGAGAATGGCTAAATTTAACCATTCTCGAGTTCAGAGACGAATGAAGATGTAAATTTAAAGAGAGAGAGAGAGAGAGGGTTTAGAAATTTTTTTAACGTGAGTTCAAAACATAAAACTGTGTAGCTCCATTATCGTTGTGAGCCCTTGGATAAATGGTATTGCCGCGTGTGTACTTAGTACTACGTGAAAATCCATTCAGTGGTGCTGTGAAGTAGGTTGGAGAGAATTATTTTTCTCGAAAATGTTTTAAATGCCTTCCCATGCATTCATGGCCAGAAATCTCAACGTAGGATTCTGTATTATTTTGAACCTTCCTCGCTTATTCATTCGTAAGTGAATGTGGTACTCTCGAGCGATTACTAAGTACACAATAACAGGTCTGCCCGAGGGTTGGTGGTACCGGCAAGGCCTTCTTTTTCGTCTTATTTTTACCAAAAAAAGGCGCAGTTGATGATAAAAGCGTGAAAAGGCGTTCATTTCGGTAAAATGACGTGTTTTGGCTAAACAAATGAAATAATTTGTGTTTCTTTTCCCCTATAAGGAATGACATAGTTTTCGTGTATCCTCTTGAGCTTTAGCGTCTCTTATCACTAAATTTCGGCGCTATCACAGTAAACTCCGCAGGTGAATGCGTTGACTCGAATGTACCTAAAATTTGAAAAGACCTACTTCTTCATCTCAAGAGTGTAGGCCACTCGTCGCAAGTGACCTGCTCGCGTGAAAGTTCGGCAGGTCTTTACTTCACTTGTGATTTTGGTGAGGGATGCGTGACAAGGGATAAGGGTGTGCGCCTTTCGGCTCTCTCCTCGGCAATGAGGGCGGAAAATATTCGAGAAAAACGAGCTCAAGCCTTTTAAGTGCACCGATATCGGGTTTTTCCTCTTCGATCCGGAGTCATATCGGTTTCCCGAGGCTTGTTCTCTACTCAGATTCTCCGAAACTAATTGTGTTTACGCGCACTCAATGTGCCGCCTTTTATCAAAGCTTTGCTGAAGAAAGTGCTAGGCGTAAGCTAACTTGTGGTTTGATCAATGGCTATGTGAAGAATTGTGTCCGTATTGGGAAATGGCGGTGTTGTTTGCGTGATTTGGATATTGTCACTGAGGTGGGAGAAGTGCCATCAGCATTCTCATTGATTGTGCGCCCGTACTGTACTCGAGCGAAAAAATTTGCGAAAAATGTTTATGGGTGTCATGCAGATGGACTTAAATTATATAATAAATAGACTAGAATTAAATTTGAGGAAATGCGCGATATTGAACCTTTGGAAAAATAATGGCTTTCCCCGTAATAATTATTGCATCAAAGAAAAGAAAATATCTAACCTGGAATCTATTAAATACTTAGGCGTCACCATCACTGAAGACATATCATGCGGGAAACACATCAGGGAAATAACTAGTGTAGCAAATCGTAGATTAGGATTCGTAAAAAGGGCTCTAGGCAAATGCGATGAGAGAGTACGAGAAAGAAGCTATTTTACACTTGTCAGGCCTCATTTAGAATATGCCGCTAGTATATGTGATCCGTACGAGGAAGGTATGATAAAAAAATTAGAGCGCGTGCAAAGGAGATCAGCTAGGTTTGTTAAAGGCCGTTATGATAATTTCATAAGTGTTACGAGTTTAATAGAAGATCTAGGATGGGAATTACTATCAGAACGCAGGTTAAAATATAGGTTAAACCTTTTAAGTAGATTCGAAACCGAGTTGTTCACAGATGACGTTAGATATATATTAAGAACCCCTGCGTGATATGCTAGGTTTGATCATATTAACAAGATTAGAGAGATAGATTGTCGTACCGATAGATTTAAAATGTCATTTTTCCCTCGTACTATAAGAGAGAACAATAGGCAGCGTAGCAAAGGAATAGGTGGGTGAAATATAGTTAGAGTAGTCTGTAGTGCATGATGCATGTAATAACAACCAATAATCCCTTCCTTATTATGTAGATACTAACCATCTAGCTCCATTTGACCCTATTATCTAGCATGTTTCCCCAATAAATATCCTAGTTGCATGTCAATAGTGCATGTTTGGTGATCTTCACCCCTTGCCACACACCTTCGTGTTGGCTCGCAGGGTATTACGTAGATGTAGATGTAGACCTCTAGCTGTGTTAGTTCTGCCATTTCATAGAAGCAGCTGCTTCATGCATCACACACAAATCTCGTTTCCATGGCAGAGTTAACATTCGACGGATGCAAGAATACGGTGGACAACCGTGCCATTTCATTGCGGAATGGAGAACACATTCATTTTATAGCAGAGCTATCAATCTTCATTGCATGAAACAGGCCAAAATTTGTCTTCTAAGTATTTTCTAATGTGAGTTGCCTATGATTTTCGGGTGAGTTATTCCAGCTATGGCATTTATTTCCAGATTCCAGGATAACAGAAATTTCTAGGTGGCTGGAGAGAGGAGTAGTGAGTCATTGGGTGTACACTTAATAACTTTCCTAGTATGTCGAAGAAAAATTCATGGGAAACGAAAAATTCCATTTATAACAGCCGTCACTTGAATGCATCTGTTTATAAGGTTGGATTTACATTTCATGAAATTATATAAATAATACAAGAATAATATTGTCAAATTTTCGTTTAAATTGATGGTTGTCTTGAATTGGGTTGTCTTGAATTGGTTCGAAATTTAATCGAAATTGACCTGTATTGGATTGGATGTTTGGGGAGGCGACCGAAAGCTAAGGTCATTTGCGCCATACGGGATAGGTAAGGTTTGATAGAGACCCGGTGTCGGCATTAGCCTGATCTCAACGTAAGGCGCCAAGGGGACCACGGTTTAGCGTCTCATCCGACAGACGGAGTACTGTACTTCACAAGACACTCAAGTAGGTATCGGCCTTCCTCTGAAAAACATCCTCCACTGCAGGGATTTGAACCCTGGCCGCCCCTGTGGTAGGCGAGTACTCTAGCCACCACACCTACCCGATCCCTAATTCACCTGTAAAAAAGCGTTTTTTTACTTTGTATGGTCCTCTGATATTTGTAAGCTGCCATTGTAATACCTAATATGGAGCTTATTATTTCGCGTTTGCGGGGAAATCTTTAAAAGTAAAATCGATTCATCTCGAATTATTTCAAGTGTCATGAGGCTAAGTGTTAAAGTAGCATTATTGCCTTGAAATCAAATTAGTAACATGTAGTTTTTTCCACTCATGTCTATACCACTAATATGTATAGCACTAATAAGACCATGTATGCAAAATGTCACGCGAGTGTGTACATAAACGAAAATCTCTCAAGCCACTCAAACGTCTTTTCAAAAGTTGAGGTACAAAATTGAAGAACACAAAGATTATCCGGATGAATTCTGGTGACCGTATCTAAAGATATCGCAGTGGTTGGAAGAATTTCGATTACTTGTTCTGGTTTAGTTTGTGCGTACAAGGAAAACAACAAACAGGTTGTCATTGATTTGCTCCTGGTGTGTAAATCCAGTCAATAAAGCCTTTGGAGATGTGGGGAAATGCGATCCTATCCGCAAGTCGATGTCTCGTTTTACACAGAATTTTGTAAATATTGGAGGTTGACAGTGCGTACCTCCGTAAACTCTGAGTGAAGAAGAATATGTAAAAATATCTGTTCCTCTCGGAATTTCCACTAACGTTTTTTTCTCCCCCGCAGAGTGAAGAATTACAGTCCATAAGTTTTAGCTACACTTTAGCAGTTGTATTTGTCGATTCAAACTTCTAGTGATGATCGTATGTGATCAGGGAAACTTGAACCTCCTGTTCTGTATATGTGCCATTATTTTAAAATGATTTCGACCTCGCGGAAAGCCCGTTGAATTTTCTGGTCCATGTTCCTTGCGGATGGTGTGTGGTCATTTGAATTCATTCCAGTATCTTCCGGCTCATTTCTGAGAAGGGAAACCTCGCCCCAACCCTCACCTCACGCAGTGGAGAATTGACAAAAAACCGGGTCTAGAATCCGACCACAACTTATTCTTCCTTCCCCCAATGTAACGTCGCCCTAATGATGATCCTGGGCACGCACACAGGTGTTCGCTCACGAACCCACCCTGGAAAAGTCACTTTGGTGCCCCACCCTCGGAAATGGAGGGGTGATCTCTTTGTTTTTTTTCCGCCATGAGTTGCCGGGGAAAATTCCGTGTAAGAGGAACCAAAACTCCCCCCTCCCCCCTCCACCCTCAAAGTGCCACCAACACCTGTGTGTTGTGGATATTCCGTGCGCCGACCGCACTGTCAATTTTTTTCCTCTTGGTATTTATTTTTTTCGGGGCAGGGTCGTGTATCGCTACGAGGGAAAAGGGTCAGAGAGAAAGAGAGAGATAGAGGGAGCGGTTGTCTCCGAAGTTGAGGATGTCGTCTGGTTGGAGACGCCCTGTGTAGCGGTAGCGAAACATGATGGCATTTGCGAAGGGTCCGTATCAGCAGAAGAGTCCATTCGTGGTCTCAAAACGTCAAAAATTGATATTCATTTCTGCCATTAAGGTAAATGTCTTTAAGAGAAGATAGTGAAAGTGCCAGATCACACGTTCCCTGTACCAATTCGGGCCGAGTATGCTGCGGCCATTTTGCGAGTAAAGATAAACATCTGCAGGAAATTTTGGGAGGAGTTTCTTAGACTTTTAACGAAACTTAGCTTTTACCCGTAAACTATAAAAAATCCATTAAATAGTCGTTCGCCATTATACATCCCAGCCGGAAGAAAACGGCAAATGAAAATCGGATGTGAATTCCTCCTCTCGATGTCACAAATGGATCTCCATTCAACTAAAAGAACTTCGCAACCCTTCGTAAACCTTACTTTCCTACTTCAAAAATTTTAGTATGTTATTCGCCGCAGCTAAAATGCTACGTATGACTCTTCGTCCTGTTGCTATGACTCCTCGTTCTATCATTAAGATGTGTTACACTGCTGGGTCGTGAACAACGTCAAGAGTATTTCGATCCAGCTTTGTTTGGGTTACCTAACGTCACGCTTTATGCCAGCTACTGCCACCGTGTTTCGCTCACCCTACGGTGATATACCCCTTTAGAATGAGAGAAGAAAATGGGCAAGAGAGGAATACTTTGGCATATGCTGTGTGTGCCCATCCGAGTACACGGACAAATTCTCGCGTTGCTTTTCCTTCTTCTTTTCTCTGAACGCAGCATCCTGGACCGTGGACCGAATGCCTTGAACTCGCCGCCTCTTCCTCCGTGGACACATCTTTACATTTTTCGTAGGTGCTCCGTGCGAGAAAGAACTCTTTGTTTTCACAATTTCCATCGGCTTCGTCATCAAGAGAAGGGCCTCTCTTTTTTCATTCCTCGGCGGTGCGAAATCGCGGACGGACAGACGCGATCTCTCACAAAAGAATCGTTCATTTAGGCGGATGGTTTTTGAAGGGGGAGAGAAGGGAGACGGGTTGAGATGAGGGAGGATGCGTGGTGGACTGGAGAAAGGGGAAAAGGTGGCGTGATGACTGGATTTGGCGGTGTTGGTGACTCTGTTGTTCGCTTTGTCGTGAGTGCGGTGGGAAGCCTGAAGTTTGAAACATTGAGGGAGTGGGTATTAGGGATACAGACAAAGTCTCCATTAGTACTCTTATCGATATATTTCGATCTATTGATAAGATCCGTTGTTTCTGGCGTGACTTCGTGGCATCGTGAAATTCTAAGCATTGTGAATTATGAGTAACTTACTCCCGGGTTGAAATTCGCCATGAAAAAATCATTTGACTTGACCGGGATTCGAATCCGGATCTCCCAATTTCCGGTCAGGTGTGTTGTTCCAATGTTTTTAACTTATAACAACATCATATTACATTCCATTCATTATCATACAGAGCAAGAAAAATCCGCACCAAAGGTAGGTACATACATTTATAATACATTTTTGTTTCAAGTATTTTTTAGACACAGACATATATACCTACATTTCACATATTTTAGTTTTCAATCACTTTTTTTACATAAAATAATGTTAAAACACGTTTAGCAGCCATGCTTTTTCATGCTCTGAGGAGGGTAACTTTCTTTCATTTTTGTATTCAATTTCATCGATTAAAGCCGATCTTATATTTTTCTGACGAAGAATAGTAATTGAAGAGTAATACTCTCATCTCATAGCTTTCGATTCCAAGTACTTTCGTGGTCGATAATTTTTTAAATAATTTGTTCTAAAGAGTACTATATATATATATAGGTGTTAATAGTTGAGGATACATGACAATACACCCTTAAGGGCCGTATTCATAGTCGTTACCTGGGTGTCCCCCAGGTGTGGGGGAACTCCTTGGCTCAGAAATGGTATTCATAGTCGTTACCCAGGGGACTGCCGTCCTCTAACTCCCCCCCAGGTCGTCGATTTCCTGGGTAAGGCATGAAGCTTACCCAAAGCTCCACTAACGAAGTACTGCTGCCCACGCGTGGGACGAATATTTACTACTGCACAAATGGCAGCACCCGATAATATCAACAACTTTCCATAGTAACGTCTTCTGTGTACTAGCATGTGTACTTACTGAACCACCCTCGCATTCCTTACCATTCATATTACATAAATATTTAAGTAATATTGTAAACATTCTCTCATATTCCTTCAATCATTTTTCGTCTACATCGTGTAACAGTGTACTATGTTATTGTTTATAGCGTGCTTGGTTACGGTGAAAAATGAGCATCGAAAACATCAAGAACCATTCAGCGGAACCGTTCATATGTATTTTTCCGCAGGATTGTTGCCAAATTTCTTACCCCGGCGTCCCCTGGCTGGGTGTTACCTAGGTAAGGTTTATGAATCGCTCAGCGTAGGGGACCCGTAGGTGTTACCTGGTTAGGGGATGCCCTGGTAACCCCTAGGAATACGGCTATGAATACGGGCATAAATCTCAGACGAGATGTAGGCGTTACGAAATCTTTATTTCTAAGGTAAAGTCTCGTTGGAGTTCTTAGCCTACCATTTCCCAATGATAATATCTTCTGGTCTCATAAGCGGAGGACATGGATGGCGAAGATCGGACAGGCATCAACAGCCACAGCTTCGGGCGAGAGTGAAGTTCACTTAATCGGCCAGGGTACTGCAATGTCGAAGGCAAGAGGGGAACCACCACATGGACTTCCCTAGAAGATGCAGCAATGAATTCCCGTCTTCCAATCTTCGGATTGAAAAACCAATGATGATGATTGGTCTCATAATTTATTAGACTTCATAGATGGTCTGACAGGTCTCCCTACATCCCTAGGTCTGACAGAAGCGATAAAATAAGAAAGATACATTGCCGAACAGGTAGGTACTAAAACTCGTCCTTTCCGCGTACAATAAGCGACCACAATAAAAACTGAGGTCCACTAAATTCACTCCCATAATACACGTCTTCATTACAACTCAAAAAACCTTACCCGTTACATCTTTACATGGCTGGTATCCTAAAACCCCCTGCCAAACGCCCATGCGGCGGCTCGCAGGGTCGTATGTAGATGTAGATGATGTTTATTTATGGCCTCCATGGATAAAAACGATGGCATAATTGTAATGAACCATTCGAAGGATTTATCATTGTAAAGAAAAGTTATTGGGAGACAATTTACGAAGTTGTTAGTACATGATGACGGTTTATTTAGAGTTTAATTATATATATCATGCATTGATATCTACCAGCCGTAAAAGAATAAGAAGCATTAACGAAGTATTGGCTATAAGGAATGAAAGTGATAGTTACTTCAGTCTAAATTTTGTAACGAGTTCCATACCGTGATGGATCTCATTAAATATTGATTCCATTGCTAAATGTTTCTGCAGCAGGTCATAATTCATCTGAACTGTTTTATTTGGCGTCTCCAGTGAATTTCAAGCTTCTTATCGTGAATGGCCGAGTGTTATAAGCAAGCGGCTGAAGGTGGTACTCCCTGGCTCTTCTCTGCGAGCGATCGGAGACACGTGGGCGGAGCGGGTTTCGTGCGAATCCGCGGCTATCATCAAGGCCTCTGTTTCCCTCAAGCTCTTTCTTTCTCTCTCTCTTCTTCCTCACGCACCATCTCTCTTCTCCCTCTGCTCTGCCGGTGGTGCACGTGCTCGTCGGAACGCCCTCCGTGGCTCACGCACATTTGCCATCACTCGCTGTCCTATTGTGTTCCGACCAGGTATTGCCAATACCCGGAACTCGTTCTGCTCAAGCACGCGTTTTAAGTTTTGAAAACTCAGACGGCCGGGAAGAGCAAGAGCTCGAAAATCCGTGTTCTCGGTTGAAGCCCAGAAGACAGAATATGCGTGTTTCAGAGCGACATAGAGAATATAATTTTGTCGCCACACTACATTTCTAGGTCCAACAGAAGCGATGAAATAAGAGATACTCATTGCCTAACAGATAGTTATAAAATCCGTTCTTTCCTCGCGCAGAAAAGTGACCATAGTAAAACCGAAGTTCCACTTAAAACATACCCATAAAGCACTTGACCATTTCACCTCCAAAAACCTGATCCTTTTAAACCTTCACACGGCTGGTGTCTTAAAACGCTTGACACTACCAGCCACACGCCAGTGCGGGTGCCTGCAGGGTAATAGGTATATAGATGTAGAAGAATGTGGTCCAGTAGAGGGTGTAAAATCCGAAGTATTGATTTATGGCTAGAAAAATAAAAACTTCCACAATTTATTACATAATTGATTTAATTCTTAATTTCTTACTTGTATAATTTATTTCAGAATGTGCTACAGGCTTTAGCTTTTTTGCCATCATCAGGCACACAAAGGTATGTCGGTTTTGAGCTGTTATGCATAAATCTGAGGGGAAATGGTTTGGTTGAAAAGGTGGGACGGGACGGGGGGAGGAACGATAATGGGTGAACTATTCAGATGAAAGCCAGTGATATACCGGCATGCCGTAGTGGCACACCGTCTTTCCTGTCAATAGTTAACCCTAAACCCTATTTTCATGCCCACCTATCCCATCCTAACTTTTTCACCCGCACCATTCCCCCTTAGACTTATAGATATTTGCCTCAAATCGATATACTTCAGTGTGCCAGATGATGGCGTGACAGCCGCAACCTGAGGTACATTCTGTAATAAGTTGTGGATGTAGCTAAGTTCGTATTTTTACAGTATCGACCGTCCACCAAGTGAGGCCTTCAACTCTTGAATCTGCGGCTCGAAAATTATATATGAATTCAAATTGTCTAAGGCAGGGGAGTTTTCACTCCCAATCGTTCTTCTTTCATCCAGATAACCATGGGCATACTTTCCGATTGCCGAATGTATGAAAAGATACGCCTCAGAGCAAAAATTCCTCTGTTGTCATTGAAAATTTGGATTAAAATTTAATATATAGTTACTTATCAGTCGCTCTCTACTTGAACTATGTGGCTCAAAAGCCCTGTTGGACAAGTTTAGAAGCTAAGGCCTCACAATCGTGTGAGCGTTCAATACCTGTATCTGATAGCTCTAAGAAAATTTAATATTTTTTCTTATAGTCAATATTATGCGTAAATCCTCGCGTACTCGGGTAGCATATTCATTCCTGTGGTTCAATTCAAGTTGGCTTCTAAGATACTCGTCGTCATTCATATTAAGGGTAAATAATTAAGTCAACTTTACTATAGCATAGGAATAAATTAGCCCGAAATGATGCTGTGAATAAATTAATCATGTCACTGTGGTGATTAAATCGGTTGGAGACGATACTTGACGGAGAGAATCGATCCACTAGCTTTTGAATCCGAGTTGGAATGGAGAAGACATTAGTGGGAGACGATACTCAGACGAAAGAAACGGAAAGCGGTTTAACAGGAGGCTGGTTGGGTAGGTGGCTTGAGTAAACCCTCCCCCATAAGATTGCGGCAGATGGAAAGTGGACGCTTTTCGTCACGTCAGGTTCAATTTTCTTCATACTGATTTCTGCGAGGCGAGGCGAGGTGGGTTGTAGCATCGTGACATTTTTTTGACTTGCGGCTACCCTTCATTCAATTTCCAATTTACTCGCGGCAAGTCGGACACACAATTTAAAGCCTTTTTCATCTCCACTCCTCACAAAATAATCTATGTACGAGCTACGCAACTCTGTTGATATTTTCCTTCTTACCGATTGTGAATCGATGAAGAGAATCGTGAAGACTTTGCATTCGTGAGGTGTGAATCCGTTCAATCGACGCTCAGTTCTCCTAGCGAAGCAGTTAAGTGGTGAGGCGATCTTCGGCATTGACTTCCACCTACCAGTTCATTCACTCCCCCTTTCTCGCCTCTCTTCCCTCCCGCAAAAAATCCTTCAGAGGGCCCCTCGGAGGAATGTCAGGGCCCGCGAGCGGAGGCGACGGAGGTTTGGGGGCCCTTCACGAAACTCCATTACGATTGTGTTCGGTGGAAACATGTCAAAATTATTAATCCCCTCCGAACGAGGGACCTTGCAGCACGCACCTTATCCGCGCCATTATACCGCGAGTTTGACTGACAAATCAAGGTTGTTTCCAGCGTCCCTTCGTGCTCTCTCAAGGGAGTAATACCCATCAATTACGCATCCCGACGTTGCTTCGCCTCAATGGAACCAAGTTCCCCCGCGTGGCAGCGCACGGACGATACTAGGATTGCAGGCGCGCGACTGCGAATTACGTTTTGGAAATGAAGCCCGTATCACAACACCCCAAGTTGATCTATGAATGCTAAGATATTAGTCATCGTTGTTGCGACTGTTGGCCAGATATTTGGACTATCAACAGAGCTAAGCTTGGAATAGTAGGAGACTTGGAGACCTGATGTTGTGCATGCATTCTGAACTTGTTAAAGAATTATAATTTTGCAGTTTTTCACTCATTTATTACAGAAGGACTGACCAGTTTCGATGTTCCTACGTCATCATCAGAGTACTGAATGCTAATTCCTTAGTACATGTTTAGAACTCATAGATGCACGAACATCGAAATGTAAGAACATCGAAACCGGTCTGTCCCGTTGTAACAAAAGTAGTGGAAAATTGTAAAGTTTTCATTCTTCAACTATAATGTCACAATTTCACCGAGTGAATTGGTCAACCATCTCGTTTATTCGTCTCCTGAGGGTCAAATGGACAAGATAAAATAATAAAAGCCTATAAAGATGGCAGTAGAGGAAAGGCCCTTTAATAATCACATGCAACAGAGATGAACGAGGTGTATTGGACACACCATTAGACTCTACTGATTTGCTGGTAACATACGGATCGACCTACTTGCTATCCATGCTTGGTGCGGAAAGTGGCAGATCGAGAGTGGCAAGAGCGTAGCAGTCAGCTTTTGGAAAAATAAAAATAGGCCAGGTAGGGCTTACAGAATTAATAATACGAAAATAATTTACGCCGAGTCTATTAAGTACTTAGGGGTCACCATTACTCACGACATATCTTGGGGAAAACATATTCGGGAAATATGCGGTCAAGCATACAGGAAGCTAGGCTTTATCAAGAGAATTCTCGGAAATTGTGATGAGAAAGTGAAAGAACGTTGTTATTTTTCAATCGTTAGGCCTCATCTGGAGTATGCTATTAGTGTATGGGATCCATACGAAACGGGGTTGATATCAGAGTTAGATCGCGTACAGTGAAGAGGAACTAGGTTTGTGAAACGATGCTACGGTAAGTTGGCTAGTGTGTCTGGACTGTTTGAAGAGTTAGGATGGGAATCACTATCACAGCGTAGATTAAATTATAGCTTAACCTCCTAACTAAATTTCAAGAAAGTCATTTCTCTGACGATGTAAAAAACATACTATTAACCCCCTCGTACTACGGCAGATTAGATCGCGCCAATAAAATTAGAGAGATAGATTGTAGAACCAATAGGTATAAAATGTCATTTTTTCCGCGTACCATTCGGGACCATAACAGCTGTGATCGTCGTCATGAATAGTTCGAATTGTGACAATAGGCAGGCAGTAGATCTTCCTCTTTATATTTTCTACGTTCTTATTTATGCATGATGTAAATATTGAATTTCTTATTTATGCATGATATTTTGAATCTGTAGTAGTATTCCTTGTACCCCTTGCATTTTGGAACGATTGACGATAGAATGTTTCTTGGTTAGTAGATTGTAATGGGCGCGTTGCATGCGTGGTACGCTGGCTTCAATGTAGTTTCGGTTTTCTGCCGTATAATTTATGCATGCTTGGTGTGGAAGCACCCCCTGCTACACACCATTTCGGTGGCTTGCAGGGTATGACGTAGATGTAGACGTACGAAGGCCTTTCGTTGGAGATTAGAGATGCCTTCGTTAGAGATACCCTGCTTGCTTGGTAACTTTCATGTCGCGAATTATGAAGATGGCAGCTTGGATTTATGGCGGTGGACCAAGGGGTCATTTTCTAGTCGTTTAGTCTATTACCCAGGGTGGATGTATTTCTTGAAGTTCTGATTTTCAGGATTGACACTTGTCTGTATTTCGTTGGATAGAAGTTTACTTCAATTATGTCCCCTTGGCGGCGTTTTGGAAATACCAACTTTTGTAACTGATTGGTATTTTGCGGCATTTTCGCAAGATAAGTTTATTTTTTCCTCTTTGGGCTGTTAACCTTTATTAACGTCCGGAAATTACCGTTGAACCCGTAAGAATCCCAAAAAGGCGTGTTTAGTCCTAATTATAAAGTAAGATTTGACGAATGTATAATTCATGCGAACACCTGTGCGTGGAGTGCCTGAATGTGGAATTCTTCTTTGAAGTTTGATAATTTGCCGAGTTCTGGCTGTGGAAGTATTATAGAAACGCCGCTTTGTTTTTTTAACCTTGCAATAATATCCAAAATCATACATGCCTTTAGAGCGTGGACTTATGAATAATTTTCGCAATTTAGGGCGGGTTCGACTTCAAGTCGCGATGTCGTTTTTGGACATATGAGTTCAAAAGTGAAGTTTTTGGTCTTTTTTGCTATAGCTAGTATATGAAACTAATTGTACTTTTTGCGATCTCATGGGTGAGCACATTTTCCAGTTATAGATATCGGCCATCTTTTACAATAAAAATAGTCGTCTCAGATGGAAATTAATTAAAAAAGCCAAATTAAACTTCAATACTACAGTACAAAACTACAATAAAAATAGTCGTCTCAGATGGAAATTAATTAAAAAATCCAAATTAAACTTATCTACTGTAACGGTTACATAAGGGAGAAATTTCAAGCCCTATTTGGTTTCATGCTAACGTTACTCTAAGGAGGAGTCTCTCTGGTATAGTAGTAGTAGTGTTTTTTTGATGTTTAGAGTGATATATTTGGAGTAGATGATGAAAATATTCGGAATCGAAACAATAGAATTTATATTTAAATGAACTTTTCTCTTTGTAATTTGATATTATATGGTTCGATGACTGCGGAATCGATTGACTTTCAGTCATTCTATATCAAATTGGCTGGAGGACTTTTCGTTGAGTCGTTTGGAGCTCTATATAATTGAATTAATTTCGTAAAAAAATAGGGGCTAATTATTTTCAATTCTGGCAACTATCCCATCTTTGTTCTATAACATTTCTGGAAATATATGTTTATGGTCTCATTTGTACAAATATGCATCATCTTCTGGTTTCTTTATTACCCATAAATAATGTAAAGTTTGAATCATTTTGTTACATTAATGGCCCATTTATTCAGATGTTCATTGACAGAGAAGTAATCTGACTTTTTGGAAAACATTTCGAGGGGTTATTGAAAAGAATTGAAAGTTTTAAATGGCTTTGTTGTGCGCTGGCTTTAATTAAGTAGGGAATTTTCGAGTGACCCCCACCGGAGAATTGTTTTCGTTAGCTCATATCCCTGGATGATTTTGCTGTATCTTCTCCTTGGCTAGTTTCGCGCTAGTAGAGATTGAGAAGTTCACTGAGTCCACCTAGGTTTATATTAAGCGGACTAATTTATTCAGGTTTCTTGCTACACCTAGTATGCAAAGAGATTCGTCCCTCGATGGAAGAAATACCAGTTAACTTGTTTTCATAACTTTTGCATTCTCTATTGAATTAAAATGAAGGTGAAGTTCTGGAAAAAAAGTCCTAATTTCTCCTGGTAACGGAGCCAACAACACCAGAACGATTTTTTAAATGTCCATGGGTGCTTAACTTCGAAGAAAGCCTGCCTTCATGTACCATTTACTCTTCCTTTTACCCGTAGACCCTTGAGTTGCGTCACATACCTACGGGTGTTGACCGGGTAGGAATGTAAATTACTCTGAGGGAGGCCCACTCATATACCGCTGCGTCAATTCGATGCAGGTTTATATTATCGTCCATAAATCGCTGTTCGCCGCCTTTATACTGCTCCACGTGGAGGAGAATAGCCGCTTGCAGGGAGTGAGTACCTTGCGCGTGATGCGTTGAGCGGGGCATTATGAACGCACCAGCGAATACCCACATTTTCCATGTATGGAGTCATACTTGTTTGTTCTTTCCTGCGGATCGGTGGGAGAGAAAATAGATGTGCTCCGTGGAGTACATTGAGTCCGTGGGCCGTGGCCCACTTCGGAGATGTGGTGATTATTCTCCCGCTCTGGATTGTTTCAAAATGGCGGTGGCGAGCAAAACGGTGAAGTGTGGAAATCCGTGGAGAGGATTTTGGATCGTGAAGGAAGAATGTTTTTTTTTCTTGTAGATGAAACATTTGGTACATTAGTGCATTCCCTAACTTAGACAAATAAATCCCACCATATTATTTTTACTTCGCAATTTGCGGAGTTGCTTCCTCAATCACTCCGCAAATTGCGGTATTCTTTCGAGTAATTGAAAGTCATAAAATCAGATGAATTGAATGCATGCAAACCCATCACGTCTTTCCTTCATGGGGTGGGCAAAGTCAAAGAGCTTACGTATTTCTGTGAGGAATTCGTTGGAAACTGGATCTTTTTTGTCATTTCCTCCCTAATGACTTGTTCTTGCATACCTCTTTTTCATCTATTACATTCATGAACTGCTCCGTACGCTCTCCCTTATTCCTTCCCTCAAGAATTTCTTCCGCCGCTTTCACATTGAACACATTTCTTGGTTTACCTCATATAATTTACTTCACTACTACACACCTGTTTCGTTTTTCGACTCTTATCCATTATCTCAATATGCCAAACGAACGAAGTACTCTCCTTTCGTATATGTCCACCACCGGGGCATCATACCCGCACAATTTCATCACCTATTCATTCTTAACTCTGTCTTTCCCTCACCCGATAACATTTCTGAGGTGCTATACTCACACTGCACTTAGCGTAGGATCCTTATCTTGGTATCCATAGTTTCCGCTGCCATATCTTATTTTTTACTGATGGAATACTAATTTAAAAAAATAATTAAGTTGATAAAATTTTGTTATGCTGTAATTCGGCTACATATATGAAGAAAAGTCATCGTTTCAAAGTTACATGTCATTTTTATGAAGAAATATCCTCAAAATATGCCACGGAGTTCGTGAAAAAATGTCATATTGTTCGTTGAAGGGAATTTTTGGAATTTCTCTCGTAACTTTGAATATATGTCTTCGCTTGATCGAGTTTTTGTCCGGATACTTTGTTGTGGAGCACCGCCTACGGAAACGAGCAATCTTTCGAAGTCATTCTGGGCTTGTAATTCTTGAGGATGACTTTGATCATGGAAGGTCGATCTCATGTACGGATACTCGTGGGAAATGTAAATGTTTTTACTCACATCCTCTATATAAATAAATTGACAAAAAATCGTGATATAACTCAGTTTTTCTGTGTGGATGTGTTGGATTACGTCGTGTTTTTTTTACAGTTAGTGATATTCGTGATTGATTGCAGTATTACTTCACTGGGGCTACAACCCCGATGTGTTGGAAGAGTGCTCTCATTACCCCTGGAGCAGGACGTGTGGGGAGCATCAAAACTTTTCCTCGTAGGCCCACCAACTCCAGATTGGTCGAAGGTTAGGATACAGGTAGGTTTCTACATCTACATAATACCCTGCGACCCTCCGCATGGGCGTGTGGCAGGGGGTGTTAGGTCACCAGCCGTGTGAAGGTGTAAGTTTTTGGGAGATGAAATGGTGACATATATTACAGGAGTGTATTTAGTGGAGCTCAATTTTTATTGTGGTCACTTATTGTGCGTGGAAAGAACGAGTTATTGAACCTGTATGTTCGGCAGTGTATCTCTCTTATTTTGTCGCATCTGTCAGACGTAGAGATGTAGTGAGGAGTCATGATAATATTATCTGTGTCGCTCTGAAAAATATCAGTTCTGAATTTCTCAAACAACCTAAGCCTAGCGTGTAGCCTCCGAGTCTATTACTTATTTATCGCATCAAATTAGCCCAAAACTTTTAAGGCTTGAATACGAGGCGATGAACAATTTTGATCGCAATTTTGATCACTCTATTTTTCGGCGCAGATTTCGAAATGGAAATGGAAATTTATTTAGATTTGTCGTTTTACAATTGTGGAGTCGGCGTAACGCCTGCATATTTGTCAGCTGCGATTATGCTAATATGGATTGTATTATTTCTCATTCTGAAGAAAGTCTGTGAGAAATATTGTCTAATTATTACGAAACTTCATGTGCTTAAAGGCCAAATTTTAAAATAGTATTGATTGCCAAAAGTTGGAAGTACTATGATGTACTAATGCTTTTAATTGTATAAATAGATAACGCTACTGAGAACACGTGCTAAATTTTCCGCAAACCTGTTCATTAGCAACGCTCCTACCACCGTTGGCGTTTTGTTAATATTTTTTCTTCAAATGTTTAGCGAAAAGGCGCTCCTAGTAGTGTCCCCTCCATGTCCAGGCCATGAATATATATTATGGATTCTTATCTCTTCGCTAAAAACTGTTGTCTAAAATTCCGTAAACAAGCAACTTTTCGGAATGTGGTGCCGCCTAGTGATGAAAGACGGAAATTCAAATGTAAATACAGTCGATAGTTTGTAAATAAACACGTCTTACTGGTTTTACTTACTAGTAATCATAACGCAGTGGATAAAAAATGAAGTTCTACACGCGTGACGTAATTATACACTTTTTTTAAATATCGTCCGGTCTACAGATATATTTAATTCCTCTCCAAACTTTAATGAAATAATAAAATTTTTATTACAAGGAATGCACTAACCGCCGCCTTGAACAGATTCTTATTTTTCAATCCAAGTCTCCTATTTTGGGTCTTCGTGGACGCATAACCTGTTTTGCAGCCTGGTACGAAGCAAGTTCCGTTTAAACAAGGCATTCTAAATTCTTTATTTCAGCCAAACGGGCTTAATGTATTCAAATGATAATCAGAGTCTGGCAAACATCGTCGTCGGGACACGATGGACGTTTCATTAACCTCGTAAACATTTCCTGTCATAATTATTTCCTCTCTAGCATTTACAAATTAACTTTTAGATTACAAAAATAGCTAGATATTATTCAAAGCATCAAGTAATTCATATCTCCTCGATGGTTATTGAATATTCACCACAGTCTCACGTTAACAACAATTAACTAGGCACGTCTATTTATTTACGATTCAACTGAAAAGACTTTTTTCGAAGTGGCGCCAAGGACTGGGTGAGCTAAAAGTGGAAATTTAAGCAACACGTAGCCTAGGCAACGATTCCAAACATTTTAATCCATTGTGTATATTCATGGCCCAGGTGCTGACGATAGGAAGAGCCGGGAGGTCAAGTCCCGCTTGCTCTTGAGTCTTATTGTGGTGGATCGCATCTCGGACTCCCGCGCCGAGCTCTCGCTCTTCTAGAGCCCAGTGTTCTCTCCATTTCTTCCCCGGGAAGACAAGAGGCGCCCCCGGGCGCCCGCTAATGACGCGTCGTGAGCTATGTCGGGCGGCGCCTAATGAAGACGCATTGCTCTCCTCTGGACGAGCGAAACTCTCTTTAGGGAGTCAGTCCATCCCCGTGGGGTAGGGTATCTAGTTCGCCTCGGATCCTCCTCCTTGATGCTCGCTTCTCTGGGCGCTGATTATGGGTTTAGGTCAAACGCTGCGGACGCTTTGTGTTTCACCCACGGAGCGTTATCAGAACCCGGAAAATCCTTGCGCGTCAAGTGCCTTTTAATGGAATATTTTTTGTGCGGGAATTTCGCTGAAATCAAGTGTTAAATGCCGATTTATCATTTGCTCCAGGTTTTGTGTCATGAAAGACTATCGTGACTCACTTTTATGCTGGAAATCTGGATGGAATAAAATGTCCTATCATAGAGGTCAAGACATTAATGCCGAGATCGAGTAAAAAAGGGTTTAGGAAATAACGAATTGACGAATCGATTGGGGGAAGAGGAGGGTTGCAATCAATCAAGCGGTTGAAAATTTTAAGCTTTTTTTTGATGATTTTTACTTTTGGAGTACCTACACTGTTGCTCATCAATTGCATGTTAATACGTTATTGTTCTCCCTTTCATTGCTCCAAAAACGTCTTGCGTACTAAGGTGCTTCTGTTGCAAATTTTTCTTTCGCTTCCCATATTATTTGAATATTTTTTGCCATTTCGACTCGCTGTTATACCGCACGGTTAGTGGTTTTTCTAATGGAAGTCATTTATAGACCGCCATCTGTAATAACAAGATATTATTTTTACTAAAGAGATTAACCGATTGAGTTGCTCGAATATTTATTCCTGGAGGCTCTACCAATTGCTCAGCTACTGGACGATACATATTTCAAATCAAAATGAGAAAACATATGAAATCTCATGTAAGTTATCTCGTTGAAGGGCGCTCTTAGGTAGGTGCTTTCATGAATTGAGTCCAGCCATACCTCAGCCATTCCAGCCCTCGCTAATAAAAAAATCTGTCATAGCAGTCAATCATAATCAATTTAACTATCACAACATGACAACATCAAATCAATGACCCTGCGATTAATAACGTAGTAAAATATTAAGCGAGCTTTAACTGCTTTGGGAAAATTTCTCACCAAAGTACACACGTGAGTGGCACATTGTACTAAAGCATGAAATTCCTCATCCATTAGTGGATTATACCACTACTTCATCAGGGGCAGTTGTGATCAAACCTACGTCCTGGACACCTCACTCCCCTCTCCACTGGATTTTACATGAATTAATCCGTATTTTGTTTAATTGTAATGCAGTTTCATCGTTATTTTTTCCCTTCTCCATTTCTTCGTGGAGCTCCTTCAGTTATTTTTCTCCCCTGTTTCATCCTCAGGTCTTGTTTTAATCTAGTTAGTTATTTCCATGATTTTGATTTTGTCTTTTCTGCTGACCCCTCCCCATATGGTGGGCAGCCGTGAAAACATTTACTCCCTGTTTCTTATTTTTAGGAAACTATGATCAGTGGGAAACTGTTCCTCAACTATGGCTACTTCATCTTAAACTCTTCCCTGTCACTCTGTTCTATTTCTCTGGATAATTGGCTTCCTGGTTGCCATAACTGCCTCTCTCCTTGTAAGTTTTCATCTGATTTCTGTCTACCTCAGGAGTTACAATGTCGTTACCTGTATGTAATTTTGGCATGCATGTGAGTTCATCCTAGAAAAACGGGTATGGAGTTTATTATATTTATAATGCTTGGATCCTACGAATCGCGAACCCCGTGTTTCATCTCCTGCGCTGGAAATAGAAGTCGATGTTGCGCTGAAAGTTTGCCTTTTACTATTTTTTAACTTTTGCGTTAATTTTAGAATGGTTGCCTTTATTCTTGTTGATGGTAACGAGAGATGGGCAATTTTTTTTAATTGGTGAAAATATTCTCGAAAAAGTTGTTCCCTGACATCTTAATTGCTCAGTTTTTTCTGTGCTCAGATATTTTTCCTTGTATCTCTAAGTTTCATGGAAAGTAAACTTGTATGACTCTAATTATTCGGTACTTAATGTTTCATGATGCCCTTTGCTGTATTGTTGGTACATCCCAGTGCTATTGTAATGCAGTAATCTTATTGATTCTTATGGCTCGGTGAAAGTTGCGAGGTGACGTTTTCTTGTGTCACAAATTCCAAAATCGATTTTCCCTTACCGCTTAATGCCTCTTATATGTCTTTCGCTGACATTTTTACTTCGAGTAACTCATTAGTAGATGACTTTCCCTCTCTCTCTTCGGCGTGACGCTGAAATATTGTTCGAATTCCGTCCGCGTTCTTATCCAATGCAATGGTATGAGGGTGAGTGCATACCTACATTGCAAATTGCCTTTCCTAACTAAACCCGAAAAATGCACCGTAATGATGCTCGTCGGCTTCTCAGCGCCGAAAGAGATTCAAAGGAGTCATTTGTTTCAAAGATGGTTGCATTGAACATACCCATGTAAGGGACGCTTTGCTTTCTCTTGTTGTGCAGCACTCATCTCCCCTAATGGACTCGTGAAGCACCCACGTTGCAAAATCTATTAAGTTCCCCTCTCCCCCAACCACCTGGTCTAAATCACTGCCCGTGGCTAATTGCACGAGGGTCGCGCCTTGTTCGGAATTAATTTCAGCCGACTGATTGAATAACTACGGGGTAATTACGGGCCGGCGGTTATTACCTGGGAATTCATTAATGTCTTCATTTTCTGCGGCTGCTGTCTTAATCATATGAAACGTCTTCTTAACCTCCTCCTTCAGTGAGTGGCTGCTCTTGGTCGCATGGAATGTGTTGGGGCTACCGAAGTTAGGATCTGCTGCGGTCCACGGGAACGTTTTTTTTCGCCGACTGTGAATCAATAGTCTGATTATACGTTTCCTTTCGCAAAGTCACTCTGAGGATTATTTGAGCTCTCTGTGAGGAATTTGGACGGGTATTAGAGTTTTCTAGGACCTGAAGGTGGAAAGAACGAGTAATATTTTTCGTTGGAGCGGCTCCGCAGAGCCTAGTGTGCTGGTGAAGGTCCTAGAACTGTATTTTGAACCACACGCGACGTGCTTTATATTTAATTAGTCGGACCGGAATGCCACGTATACGGAAAACCAGCTCTGTAAAAAGGTCTCCGATATTAAATGCATCCTTTTAAAATTTCACATTATTTTAATTTCTGGGTCGTCATTGGTTAAATACACAGCCCCCTAATGACGATTCCAGGAAATTTAGTGTAATTGTTTTGTTGAAACGAAACTAGACGTATTCGTGTAATTTAAGAAAGAGCTCTTGAAGATTTTGAGCTCAATTCACGGGTATTTCCCCACTCTTTCCTAGTTGCCAACGTAGCTTTGACTTCCCGAAAGTATTCATTCATAAAATTTAATTTTTATTTATATGCAAAATAATTTTCCGGGGAACTTGGGCAATCAAAGAAATTCAATGTTACGATGGAGTCGGTGCGATTTTTAATTTAGTGACTTTTTATTCTTGCCAGGTTCGAATACCGACAGTGGCAGAAGGTTTTCCGTGGAATCTCAGTGCTTACTTCTTCGCTGTATAGAAAGCACGTTAAGTGTAATTTGACGCCCAACGGATTGAGAGCTAAACCGTGGACTCCTTGGTGCCTTTCGCTATGAGTAGGTTAATGCGGACACCAAGTTTCTCTCCACCATAGGTGATAGGAGAAAACAGATTACACCACTATTCACGAAAGTAATGATTGCTATTGAAATCACTCAAATGCACCATCTGTCATCCGAGTAGTATCAAATGTGTTGTCTATACGCCGAATGCATACGTATTACCTTGTATCAGATTTGTCTTATAGCGTATTGATTCTTTGATAAAATGTAATAAGGAAACAATTCCCACAAAGCCCTGCATTATTCGTTTATTATATGAACCGATTGCCTGCAGTTGCTAAGTTAAGTTGCTCTTTACTTCCCGAAAAAAATAGGCTTCACTTCCGTGAGTGAAGGCGTCATCAACGCTCCTCTTCTTGAATCTATGGTCTCTCTTAGCTATTGGCACTGATAGCCTGAGCTGCCTTTGCAACTTAAGGTTATTCTACAAAAATGTTTAAAAGTATTACAGGGGATAATGAATCTATTTTTTTAATAATTGAGTTAGCATACGAGCTACATAAATTTACATTTCTGACACGATAGTTACGTCGGAGCTTCCTTTTTTTTAATGATGTCTCTGTATTTTCAGGTAACCGTGAGTTGTTCCATGGTAAGCGTAGTCTATATCGGTGAAATAAATCGATACAAGGGCGGCATAAAGATGATATCGTGGTATCAGGAGAGAGATTGGATCTTTTTCTTTATGATCTGGTCAAATTCAGTGGACTTTCTGTGTAAGTAATGGCATCTTGCTCAAATTTTCTTAAACCATTTCACGAACTAAGATTATCTTAACGTATTACGAAATGAATTATTTAAAATCCAACCATTAATGTGTTATTGTTTCATCAAACATTTTTACTGTAATGCTGTTACGCCGTTGGAAGATACGAATTTAATTCAATACATGTTTTTATGCTTAAGTTTATTGTATTTAGTAAAACTTTTTACTGTTCATATTTACTGGTGCTTCGTGACACATTTTAATGCAATGGTTACTATTCAGTGAAAATGGCGGCAAAACTAATTTCTTATGTTTAAAATAGACAGTGTTGCTTCAGGAAAATAATGCTCGCGAAGCTTCAATTAAGATGAGTATGTATCAGAATGCTTTTATTTATAACTTCTTTAACCTAAAGTTTCTAGCATTCATTCATATTTGTTTAATATTGAAAGTATTTCAGCATAAAAAATGATATTCCATCGCTGGAAAATGCCTCGAGTGCGGCAGGCAACCGTGACCAAATGGTAACGATAGTCCGCAACGGGTTAACGTCTTGAGGGCGTGTCATCTCTTGCTCTCCGAAGGTTGAGTTGGCTTCAAGCTCCCGCATACAGCCTCCGACTTTAAGCATGAGTCACGAACATCCGTGTCCGTAGCCAAGACTACAACTTCGGGAATCTTGAAAGTACAGCCTGGGAACCCTAGCGTTCATTTCGCTCAACCCGCCTTTAGGTGCTCGTTTAATGAGACTGATGTTGCGAATCTACTTGACGTGGGAGGCCCCAGGAAGCCGCTCAGCTTTTGACCGGCGCACATTCTGCTCTCGGGAAGACTGGAACTAATCGCCGTAAGTAGCCAATGGGAAATTCAGACGAAGGCTGGAAATGTGGCTTCCGGATGTATCTCGTGTATCTTTTGAAGACCTTGGCTGTAATAAGATGGGTTGTGTATTCCCTTTCTTAAGTCCTTGATATAGATCCTCGTAAAGTTCCCGTGGGAAAGCGTTGTAATGTTTCCGCAACATCAGCCGTCCTTTGTGAATGGTCCCTGCAAACATGTTTTGTGTGCTCACCTCTTATCGTGTGCTACCAACTTAGCTGAATGTAAGTCCTTTTAAGATCTAAGTTTTTTTTATATTTTAACGTTTTCCTTTTAGATTATTTATGAGTACGCGTGTACCGCTAATGCTAAAAATAAAATTCTTATCGTAAAATTTGTATTATTTCATTTTTATCGTTTCGCATCGGAATTAGTATGTATTTGCTTGGTGAAAACATTTCATAATACTTTTTCTCAATGTAACTTTTAGATCAGGTTACTTGTGAACCGATTCAATCGCAGTTCTTCCTATCTTCGCGGCAAAATGTGGTGAACTTCGTGCGGTGTATAAAAAAAATTAGATCAATTTTGAAGTCGCACCGTGGTTCGGCAAGTTAGATAAAATTTAGTTAAGCGATCTATGCAGTCTACCCCATTTTTATGCTTTGAGTGCCGTAAAGTTACTCATGACAGCATCTATAATATCTATAACGATCTCCCCGAAGTAATAAACGCCCATATCTGAAAAAAGTCTGCCCGTTTTCTGATGGGAATGGAATGGAATCACCGATGACGATATGAGGGGAAGGAATGCGTCAGCGAAAGAAGCTTTAATTTAGCACACGAATATTGAAAGGGTCCTTAATAATAAGCCAAAGGGAAGTGTAGAGATGACACTCAATCGGGGGTGTAGTATCTAACTGCTGCGAAAGTTAGGCCCTGCGGAAGGCGGATGAAAACAAATTGTTGGCGTTTGATATGCGGGTGTGGGGATGAGTTTGGAATCTACGATGGACCGAAAGTGGGAAAAACAATGTATTGCAACGCATGTGAGATGACTGTGCGAGTTTCCTCTGTAATTTAGAGGGTGGTGAAGAAGGTGGACGTAGGTGAAGATATGATGGTTGGTTGGTTATTTTGGTGAGTTCGTCCGAATATTTAGGTCATTTTTGCCCGCCGAAGACCGATGGGTGTATTATCAGAGGGTATAGTGCTCGCCAAAGTTAAATGCATAATGTATTTTTTGATCCCGTGGAGTTGAGAATCCACTATGTAAGTGATGATGATATTTGGTAAGGTTTCTAGAGTTCAAGTGAGAAATCATGGTCGAAGCCTTGGTCAGCAGTTGGGTTGTAACGTAGCGTAGGTCGAGATGAGTTAAATTTTCTTTTGGTGAAATTTTACATAGTTCTTTTTTGTCGCGTTCCTCGGCTGAAAAACTCCACGTAGTTCAGTCATAAGCCGAAAGAAGTCTTCTCTGAAATAAGTTGTGGAAGAGCACCAGTGTCAAATGAGAAAGTACGAAACAGGAGGTGAAATAAATAAAAATTAATCGTGCGTAGAAATGTGAAATTATTGAAATTATATAATCTGCTCTTTCCATACTTGTAGTTCGAAGTTCCTGATCAAAATCCACCGCGGTAAGGCGTTTTTAACTCGTAAAAGGGGGGAGAGAGAGCTTGCGATGGGGTGGGGGTGTCGTGGAGGGGAGGGAACATTTTAACTCGCCGCTCTATTAGAGGAGGTCTCCATTAGGGGTCGTTAGTGGAGTCACTTCCCCTTTGGCGGGACTTGATTCTCTTCCCTTTGTCTCTCTCCGCCCGTGCACGCGATATCTCCAGCGGTCGTGCGGCTTGAGTCGCCGGATAGTAATGTGGGGCACTGGAGCGGTAGTTCGTTTGGCACATACGTGAGCCGCGGCGAATCTCCTTTTGCACGCGACCACTCCTCGCCGAAGGATCCTTTTCTGCGTCGCAAACATTCCCTTTACCTTTTCTACGGATGTCCATGGATGAATTGTTGTTTTATTTATTAGTTTAAAGTCTTTGGATCAGTACTTGGCAATGATCAGTCGCAGAAATATGTGGAGAATATGTAGTATCGAGGTTTTGTAGCATGTAGGTTTTCCATACGAGCCTGCATTTAAGTTTGGTTTCCATAAATGTTTTGACATGTGTTTTGCGATAACTGTAATTTGTTAAATTACTATTACTCATCTATTTTTTCTTTTAATATCTTCTTGCATCAAAAGTTATATTACCTGTGGGTATCTCATGTCTTTTTTTTAGTATCCAGATGCCCTTCATATCCACCATTTCATTGACGCGTTTGGAATTGCTGTTATCGATAGTACTGTTTTTAAGTTCAATGCTGAGTTCTGCTCTACTTAATGGATATTTATATTCAAACTAAGAGGTCCACTTTCGAAATGTATGTAGAACCGGATATGTTAAGCATAATTTGTTACGTCAATACTCTCTGCTCATAGGACAGAAATCTGTTATGTCTTGCATTAAGTAGCTATTACTATTTTGTAGTTCATCTTTGGGCTCAGTGATCGGAGAATAACGGTTTCAGATTTGATGATTAATCGGTAAGTTCCTCCGAGCGAAAAAGATTTGTCTGTGAGATTTTTTGATGGCATTCTTTATTCTCGTTAGAGTTGGACAAGTTCTGAGGCAAATAGACGAGTTTCCGTAGTTGAACAAATACCAATCTTTCACGTTTTATTTACAAGGTTTGGATAATTATATTTCACGAGATACCATCTACTTTTCAACTGTAAGAATATTAATTCGACATGTATTCTAACATCACGTTTTAAGGCGCATAAAATAAACACTGTGGCGGAATGATCAGATCTAAAACTCAATAAAATATAATGTCTAAAAAAGCTGTCTAAAACTAGAATAATAATAAATTATTATTACAATAGAGTGAGTGCATATAGAGTGGTAAAGGGATGGGGAGATTCGGATATGAGTTTTTAAGCAATACTTTGGCCGATAGATGGAACAGATGTATCGAATTTGCAGGACAAGCCATAACAAATGAGCTTTGGCACACAGCCACAAGTGTCGCATAACTCACATGTTGTCCTTATGATGATTTTGGTGCCTGGATGTTTACTAATCGACCCATAGCAGCGGAAACAAATCTTATAGAGTCGTCGAGACCAAATTTAACATGTATTTCAATGTGCCATTTTAATGTGGATTGATGAGCATCGTCTATAATGAATGGAACTCACATTAATATGATAAGACACGCGATTACCAAACACTGTCAACTGTTTACCGATGTATCATAGCAACGGCAAAACAATTGACACTCTATTAAAAGCACACAGCAGCCATGGTAAATCCACCTCTGTATGCTGATGCAAAATCACCGAGTACCAGTAGCGCCTACAAGTGGCCTACTCCGTAAGCCAAAATTCTTCCACGCTTAAGGTGGCGGCACCTGAGGAATTCTTCCCAAAGCTCTCAAAAATTTATGTCCAGTTTTTAGCATTGCTTTGCCACTCTATATGTACTTACTCTATGTTATTACTAATAATACCTCTTTATTGGGGCGAGATTGAGACTGAGGCAGTCCCATCTTCTATCTAACCTCTCATCAGATACATACATAAAAATGTGCGTAGAAATAAATGTGTATTTACGGAAAAAACGTAAGAAAATGAGGTGATTGACGCAAAAACCCGTAGCGGGAAAACACCCACACATGAAGTGGAGTGCGAAAACTTACTGGCAGATAAAGCTTAGGTAACTCTAATAAGAACAATGCGTAAAACATAAATGAAAAACGAAAATGGTATTATGCAAATAATTTTCAAATTAAACAAAAAATTAATAATTAATATAAATAAATAAAATAAAGAAAAACAAGCAAATAAAATAAAAATAAATAAATAATCATAACAAATAAATCATGAACAATAAATCGATAATTAAAAAGAATTATAAGCTTAGAGTTGTAGAAGCTAGTTAACATACTGGTGAAGTTCATAATTGGCTAGACATATTATATTTGATAATCCAATGTGTGTTATTGGCGTGGAATCCAGGGTTTTCACTTCGTGGTGCTCTAACCATTACAGCGAGCCGAGTGTTCGTTTGGACATTTCCTCTCAGTCGCTTGTAGCGCTGTGGTTATTGAGCTAACTTACCTCCACTCACTCTACTTTTTTAAGCTCATGGGGTGTCCTTATATTTAAGACGAATGATCAAGTGGTCACTCCTCCTCATGGTAGTTTGGGCGAGATATAATCCCTAGTCCTGATGGAGGCTATATTCGAACGTCACGTTTTAATTTCAGCTACTGCAAGAATAGTTTAAAGTAAATAGTTTAATGTTAATTCTGCAATAATATAATTTTCTATGACTGAAATTCCCTGTAGTTAAAAAATATCCATATAAGTCTTTAATTTGTCTCATTTTTTTCACGTGGTACGTTGAAATCTCCTTCACAACGGAAGGCTTTTATGAGAATCTGAAAAAATTACTGCAGTTGAGAAAACATAAAAACCTCTCACTGTTAATTTTTTGACGGGATCAAGGTGTTAGAAGTTCTCACTGGAGAGTCTACCCGCACCATTTCCCGTGTAAAATCGCTGGTTGTTTCCGGCATAAATCTCAGAAAGTAGTCCCGTATAGTGCTCATATTTTGGTACCACTGGAAAGGTGAGATCATTTACTTTAAAACGAAACCAAATTCATTGTTTTCTAGGTGAAGTTATATCTTGCTCTAACTACTTTCACCCGACGTATTCGCATAACTTGAGTCTTACTTACACGCTTCGTAATCGGTATCATTCGCATGCCCGTATTGTCTCTCTACCAGCAGTGTGGCCTCCAACAAATGGGACGCCTGAAGAGTCCGTGGCTGTGCCCCAATTCTAGATTCCCCTAGAACATGAGTACTCTCTTGAGAACTAAAAGTCGATGCGACAAAACGCCTCGTTGTTAGGAAATGCACGAAGTTTTTCCCAGTTCTATAAAATGCATATCATGCAAAATAATCTCCATACTGGAACAAATGATGGTTAGCATGGCTCTACTCTGTAGAAAAGAAGTATTTTACTTTTATTGACTCGGTGAGTTCAGGCGTTACTTTGTGAAGATTAATTATGATGCAAAGAAAACACTTGGTATTTTTTCCACAGTCAATTTTCTTCGGTACGATTAGTTTCAACGCAAAGGCTTCATCTTAAGGTACCTTCAGATACTGGTACCTTCAGGCAACCTTAAATTTTAGGCGCTCCCTACAGTCCATTGGGCGTTTTTTCCCTAATTAAATTAAATAGACTAACTAAATAAACATTCCAAAATCGTTTTCATATCCGATTATGGTCTCTAAAGCTAGTTGTTTTGTGAAATAAAGATGCTTGAAGATTTTCTATACAGCTTGAGAGGAGAACAAGAATGAGAGGTGACCAAGCTCTAATCCCTGTGGAACGCCTTAGAAGAAGGATGTCTTTGGTTGATTAGTGGTCAATCGTATTCTACAGTAACAATTGGCATTCTACTAACTGATTGGTAGGTTTATGAACAGTCTCTACATTAAATTTTACATTTCGTGGTCGTATTATAACTTTCCCTCATCCAAATATCCACATAACTGCCTTTTACTCTCTCTTAGGTACCTCTTCTTTGTCTCCAAACCTTCAGCTGCCATAGTCTATTATGTAGATGTGGATGTGAGGTGTAGTTCACCCTCCCCTAGTTGTCTGTGCTTTGGGGTCTTGAGTTTTCCTCGTTGGCAGGAGCCAACTCCATTCTTTCCCGCCCTCCCCTTCCTTCTGCCACTCTCCGTCATCCATCTCCCGTTGGCGGGTTCGCCTGTGTTCTGTTCTCCGGGCCGTCCCCTCGTCTTCGGCGCGTGAAGGAATTTCGTCGCTCCGTGGTCTTCCGTGATCGGCAGGAGAGAGAGAGAGAGGAGGTAATGGGGGCGCCAGGGGTCACGGGTGTGGCCGCGTGCATCTCCGCAGCCCCGCTTTGGTGCACGCTGGAAGGATTCGCGACTCCTTCCTACGTTGGACGCAATTAGCTCTAGCATCCTATGACAGGGAGCCCCTACTGGCTTAGATTTCTACCTGTTGGAAGCTGTCTGAAATTAGCCAGGTAAATCAGTCAAAGATATCCTTTTTTATATAACGTTTTCTAGAAAATTTTGCCATCTACCTTAAGGCGCTTGTGGGTGTGGAGAAGGATGTTGAGGGTGAGCTAAGTGGCGGGAAGGACGAATGAGGAGGTATTGGATATGTGTAGAGAGGAGACGAAGCTGATGGCGAAGGTTTGGTGGAGGCAGAAAAAATGCTAAGCCTTTTTAATACCTTTAATTCCGAGGACAGGTACTCAGATGCAGACAGAAGTGGGGTGTACAAACTCAATTTTGATGACTGTGATTTAGTGTATATTGGTCAAACAGGGCGAAAATTTAAGGACAAAGTCAAAGAACATAAGAATTGTTTTGTTAACGGCTGTGGGAATTCAAATTTTGCGGAGCATTTGTATAATTTTAAACATTTTAGTAATAATAATAATACTATTTATTTGCCTCTAGGATCCTTTACAATAAAATTTCATGATATAAGGCACGTCAAATTGTACAATCATATAGTACAGTACAGTACAACAGAGTTACAAGGCAAGAATTTAATGAATGTCACAAGTCAAGTAGTATTAAAAAATTCATTCATTGAATAAATAAGCTTTTCATATAGGAAAGCATTTACTCTATTCACAAATACAGATTTTGAATCAATTACTTTAAGGTCATCATGCAGCTTGTTGGAAATTCTCAACCCCTTGGTTTTGGGTGCCATTGATGCTCCTTTAGTCCTAACATATGGGATGTGGAAATTCCTATTACCTCTGGTATGATAACTATGCATATCTGAGTTCTTTACATGTTTCTTTAGTGGTTTTAAATTTGAAAATTTTCATGTTAGTGGCAAAGGTGCCAAACTGGACTTTTTAGAGCGATTTGAAATTGTTAATAGCCCGCATATTTTATGTAATGACCATTTGTTCCCGACGCATTCCCCCCTCCTTAAAATTGACCTCCCCCAACCCAAAACCGTTAACCGCCCTGGTCACCTTATCCGTCCTTCGCGGTAATAACGCACGCTCCTTCCTTTAACATTGTCTCAACTTCCCCACCCCTTCCATTCTGCCCTACTCATTTGTCCCTCACTCCCCACCTTCAACCATATATATACCCGGCCACCGTGAAAATTGTTACCTGATGATGGCACGAAGTTGCTGAATCACGGGTCGTATTTGTAATAAATTGTGAGGATTGAAACAAAGTTGTTTTATCATGGATGCAGAAAAAATGGTTGGAGAATGTTTTGAAAAGAGAGGGAATGTTGAAGAGGGCAATAGAGGGGAGAACATTGCGGAAGCTTGGAAGAGCAAGGAAGAGGATAGGAATTCTGGACGAAATAAGTACTTAGTGGAGAATGTAACATGAGTATTTTAAGAGGGATCAAATGGCGAATCACGTCCAAGAGGGAAAGCAGAACGATATGCCAGAAATTTGGACGTTCGGATAGGTTATGTCCAAAAACCTAACAAGCAGCTGGTGGATTACTCAAAGGAGTGATTCTTTTCCACCTACAGATTGCTATTGTATTTTTCGAAATGGAGGAAGCCGTCAAAGTTTGAAATTAAATTAGATTATTTCATTTAAGTAATTTTCTCTTTGCTTGATAACATTTACTTTGGCAAACATTTACTTTATCTGCCGCAGGCGTTCGAGATGTGGATATGGAGGAGGATGGAGTTTGTGCATTGCACGGAAAGGAAGAAAAACTATGAAGTGCTTGGTATGGCGGGAGAGGAGAAGGAACCCTATGAATGAGATGAGGGAGAAGTAGGGTAGGTGGCTGGAAGAGGTTGTGGTTCGCTGCGGCCGTGATAGAGGGAAGAAAGTTGAGCTAGCGGCTTTGGGATGAAAGAAAATAGATTTTATGGATGGGATTTTAAAGAATCGGGCTTACGAAGAGGTGAAAAGAGAATGAATAGAGGTATATATGGCTCTACGCGTGTAAATATCTGGAGGATTTTCTCTGACATTCAATGAAACCAAACTTTAGCCAGCAGATTACTTTATTGCAATTTCGTGTATTTAAACTATTGCTCACATTTCTCGCGAAAAGAATGACATTCTCTCGAATGATAATCCTCAAAACCCCTAGTGGTGTCGAGATATGCCTTCCTTGCCGAGTGTTATTTGCAATACTTGATGTTTAGGCCGAGTATTTACCCCAGCCTTCGTATGTTCATTCAGGAACTGGCTGGAATAAAGGAATGGAGGTTTCTGTGGCGGCACCAGTTTATGGTCAGGTGTTGTGTTTGGAAAATTATGTATTAATTTTTGGCGAATTTCCGATGTGTAATACGAAACTATTTACCGTTCATGGAGTTCATTTAGGACTAGTAACGATACGGCAGATGAAACCAATAGTATGAAATCGTGGGACTTTAGTATCGAACCACTACTACTATGTTGTTAGATGAATACTTTACTCCGGGCCACCTCCTCGTGTCTTCAAGCCAGTAATACTTTGAAATTGCCATTTAAACTCATATAAATAAAGGAAATATTTATGCATTTATATAAGTATGTAAAAATTTTCTCTAAAACTAACGAACAGATTCTCGTGATAGTTGGTATTTAAGTAGTTCGTGGAATCTAATGGATCAAAGACCCTAGGGTCGCGAGGGACCTAAAGGACCCGAAATGGGCCCTATTTTACTTCCATAATAAAAGCATTGGAATCATTGCAGAGGTTTCTTTTTGTTTTTCATTTTTAAATTACTTGAAATCAAGATATAAAGTTCTAATTTTCAATCGCATGGCAGAAAAATGATGCATGCTGTATACGAACGTCCTGTAACTTTTGTTGACGAAAAACTCATTCAAGCCATTATTTTTGTGATATTTTATTTACAGTGATGTGTATGAAAAGGTTGAAATAACATTAATTTCCTTTCTACTTTAAAATATCATTAGGTCATTATTTATATTAATGACCTAAGTTCTCGAGTTAGCAGAAAATTAAAATTATTTGCTGAGTATATATTTCTCTCCCGTGGAATAAACGAAGACGCGGACTTTGAAGCTCTGTCATCGGACCTTAACGTTCATTCGTGGTGCCAGGAGTGAGAGTTAGAATTAAATATTAGTAAATGAACCACAGTTCACATCCTGTGGAAGTCATCACACAAAAACCATACCTATACTGTGGGTGGAGTTAACATTTAATCTTCAGATATAGTACAATATCTTGGAATTACCTTAACTTCTAATATATCGTGGGGATTACACATGCAAATCATATACGGCACAGCATTAAAGAAACTATGCTTTGTTAAGCGTAAAATAGGAAGGTGAGCGATTGAAAAAGTGAAAGAGAGATGCTACTTCGCTCTGCTTATGCCACACCTCGTATTCGTCGCGAGAATTTGGGATCGTGGTCGTATAAATTTAACCAAAAAATTAATAAAATACCAAGAAAAGTAGCGTGCTTCGTTAAAAACTGCTACCAGCGCACTTATATTGTCTCACAACTTTTAGGGGGATTAAGGTGGGAGCCCCTAGAAACTCGGAGACTACACGCTAGGCTTAGGTTGTTTGAGTAATTCATAAGTGGTGTGTTTCAGAGCGACACAGAGAATATTATCATGACTCCTCACTACATTTCTAGCTCTGACAGAAGCGATAAAATAAGAGAGATACACTGCCAAACAGATAGGTACAAACACTCGTTCTCTCCGCGCACAATAAGCGACCACGATAAAAACTGATCTCTGCTAAATATACTCCCACATTACACGTCACCTTTTCATCTCCTAAAACCATATTCCTTACTTTTTCATTGTCTGGTGTTCTAACAATAAGACTCCTTGCTACACGCCCATGTGGCGGCTTGCGGGGTAGAATGTAGATGTAGAGTGCGATTTCTGGGGAGCGATTGAAGACCTAATTGAAACATAGCGTGTTTACCTCTGAAGAATCGCGGTCCGTAGATTATAGTTAGTTATTGCTTGCAATAACGTGTAATAAGCGCTGTATGTATTGGACAAGTTACCGACGGAACACAGGATCTTACTTGGTGAAAAATTATTTTGCTTATGTTATTCTGGTCGTGAAAATCGTCATATTGCAAACTTTTTTACTGTCTAAATGTTCACTGTCGGTAAATTGAAAATATAAATCTATTTTAGTGATTTGATTATGTTCTCTACTCTTTTTTATATTTTTTCTGGGCAATTTCAACGTATATCATTTCATCAATTTCTTCCCCTTAAGTTTTTCCTTTTTTAATCTGTCATCGTCTAACTTGTCTCCTCTTTTCTCAGGTGCTATGGCGCATAAATAGGACTCCGTGAAGCATGTTATGCCAGCATTATGTGTTTTCGACGGGGTGGCTGGAGCCGACGAGTGATTAGGTAAGTTGAAATTTACCCTGTGGTTCTCTTAGTTGCAGATTCTGACATTTTTTCTCTCAAATTACGCTTTTGTCTGCCCTTGGCAGCGCGATTGAGAATGAAATCGTTATTGAGAAATTGGCATTGTGCGTTCGGTCGGTTCTTAGTTTTTTTTTATGTATACGCGTCGTATATCCTTTCTGAATCGTGCATGTATTCATCGTATATCGTATTTATATATTGAGAGTTCAATTTATAAATTATTGATAGTCTTGACCTTAACCTTACCTCTGTCGTCTATTGAGTTGATACAATTGAGAACGCGTATTTTTGTGTGCTATCTCTGTCAGTTTTTTTTATTTTGGAAATAGACTTTCATTGGATTATCTAGCGTCTCTTCCGTGCAATATATTATTGCCCTATGCTTCTGATTAATGGAACACATTGCTGATTCCCATATTCTGGCCTTCTTTCCATAGTGATGGACTAGCAAAGCGTGCACCCATTAATATCGCTACATCCATTCCTTCAATGTGTATATCAATGATTGGGCTTCATATTGACGTTTGTCCTGTGGTGGTTCATGGTTTAATGACCCCTCTTTCAATCTTTCTGAGGAATGTTAAATGGTATGTCTATGAGAAAATGAAGCCAGATGTATAAATATTTCATTGTTGAATCTAAGATGCTATTGCCATGGCATATTTATACAATGCCGGTATATCATCCAATGATATTTTTTACGGCTTGATATGAAAAATCAGAGGGTCAAATATTTTCAGCTGCCCAACTGACCCCTATAAATCTATACTTCAGATGTCGTCATAATTTATCTTATCCATTGGAGACTTGAGTGACTCTGATCTCTCTTCCCATGAATTCCAGCGGCGCATGAGAGGCAAAAGCTTTCGAACGATTTAGATGGATTTTGAAAACCGACTTGTCTTCAGTGGCAATTAATCTCAATCGAGATTTTTTTATTCTGAGCTACTTTCTGAATCGTTTAATTCTAATTTACCCGTGGAATATTGACAAACTAAAAGCTGATAAGGAAATTCTAAATATTTCATTTTTCCTAGGAAAATATGGCTTGGAAAAGAGATTGAATTCCTAGGGAGTATACAAAGGGATTGTAATTTTTCATCTAGCGAATTCATGGAAAAAGCACACGTGGTGAGATAAATAATTTTCGTCCAAGCGTCGAAAAGGAAACAGTTGTAGGTTTTATTTGGTGAAGCTTATCCATCACGGAAGAATTAAATAACTTTGACAACTCCACTTGTGAGACTTTTCCGCGACCCTGTTTTCGACACTAAGTAAGTGCCATTTTCAGATTGATTGAAATTGATTGAATTATCGAAAAACAAGACGAGTGAAATTGTCGATATCCGGGTCTTGACTAGTAGTTTCTGAAGTGGAGTTAACATAGCTATTTTGAGGATAAATGTTTCTCGGATATTTCACCGGGTAAGCAGGTCCATGATTCCCTACGTTTTGGAGAACGACTTACTCAGAACCCCTGAAGATAGAGAACTAGTCGTTCTCCAAAATGTCGGGAGACGTGGACTTGCATACCCAGTGGAATACTCGAGAGATATTTCTCCAGCAGATGCACCGGGAAAATCTAAGATCTTTCAAGTTATTTTGATTTTCCCTTCCCAAGAGTCGCTGAAAGCCAGCATTGTCGCAAGTCCAGCTGTCGCTCATTTCTGTGGCCCTCAGTTCAGTCCATAAGAATATTCAAATACATTTTTAAGTCATGAGATCAAGTCCTTATTCATCGATCGAAAAGGTTCAACTTTGTAATATTCCACCCGATTTTTATTTACTCCCAACCGGTTTCTGCGCTTACGTTTCATTCTCACCAGGGAAAAATTCTCATCGGTTCCCATGCTATATATTTTCTATTGGAAGGGAAATCCTATCTGGGCTCAAACTGGGTTCCTTTACAAATTTACCCGAATATTAGACTTTATCCAATGAATTTCTCATAATTACCTGAAGTCGTTGAGATATGATGTCTCTTTAAAAGCGTTAAGACCGTTTCCGATCAATTTTACATTTTTTCAGGCGCGAACCCAGTAAAAGGAGGGGGGCTGACAGGACTTAGCCCCTCCCCCGCTAAGATTGTACATTCCTATGGAGGCTGGTTCCAATTTCCAATTGTTTATTCAGTAAATCTATAGAAACTCTGCTGTGTTTATTTATAAGTACACACTTTTATATTTCACTATGATATTTATATAGCTCATCTCCCCATTGAAATTGTTACTCGCTCAATATATTTTTGGTGACCGTCCTTAATTAAATCACCCCGAAGCGAAAATCCTGGGTGTATTGAGCCAAGCGACAATTCTTGGTACGAGCTTGCATACTTACATGCGCCGCTCGTTTATGAGTTTATGGTTTTGACTCTCTGGCGATTCAAATGCAGCTTCTCCATATTCATGAGCATGGTGACCTCAAGTTTCTTTTGCTATTGAAGCTACTGCAGGCATTTAACTCATGATGCCTGCATTCATTAGCGTAATGAGCAGCTTTATCTTGGGTCACAACAATGAGTCCATTTATTTAGAATGAATGCAGTATTAATGACTTGTGAGTACTTAGATCATCCTCGATCCCTTGAGCGACATGACGGTCTACTTAAGTTACGCTTTTCCTCCTGTGTTTCCTAATTGGGGCACGGCAATATGCTAACCGTACGGCCGTGACCGCGTTAGTCCTGAGAAGCGCGATAAGAACACCAAAACAGTGTTTTAATGTTATCGTTTGGATAGTTTGGTCGATTGAATAGTTTTTATAATTTTTGGGCCAAAAGTCACCCGACGAATTATTTTGAAGGGACTTAGCCCAATGAGTTTCTTGTGCCTTAAAACCCTCAAGAAATGATGTATTATAAAAATCGTTTCCGCCGTTTTTTGAGATAAATTTACGTTCGGGCATACCCATCACGCAATTTTTTTTTGAGTTAGGCAAAGCCAAAGAATTTAGTAAGGCCGTCAGCCCAAAAAACTGGAATCGCTTTTAATGATGTTCTGAATAATTTCCTATCCTCACAAATCGCTTTTGCTCCTCTTTCTTATCCCTCATACATTGCTTCACGCTCGCTTTTCTTTTCTCTAGTCCCCTTATGTCCCTCCTCTTTAGTCTCTTCGACCTAATTCACCATTGGCTTTCCCGGTCTTCCCACTTCCTCTTACGCCATTCTCTCTACTGCAATACATCTGTTTCGTTATACCTCAATTTACCATTCGTTCGACATGGTCGAGCCAGAGAAACACCCTTCATTCATATATATTGATTACTGGGGTATCCAACCTACTTTCTTTCTCCACCCACACATTCCTAACTGTATCAAATCACTTCTTTACTCTGACACCCATACCCCATTCCCGCTTAATTTAGCCTAATATTATGCTAATTCAGACAGACTCAGATTTCCGTGTCGTTTAATAACGTCTGGAGGAGATTATGCACTCAAAAATACGTGATTTGGAGGTGAACTTTTTGCCTCTGTAAGTCTGTTGGACGTTTCATCGTCACTTAAACTTTGTAGTGAAATAAAGGACGCTGTAACTTTGAGGATTTCCGTTTTATTATTTGTGGTTATCTGTTTTTAGCAAAAAAATTACTTTTGCAATTCACCGCGGTATCAAAGTGAGGTCAGGATTCGGATGTCAATGCCTTTGCATAACTATCAGGTGCTTAATGACAAGGGAAGAAGGTATTGGGTTCTTTTATTGTTTCCTCCATTCACGACCATATTGAAGCTCGAAATACCTTATTACTTTATCATAAAGCACTTGCTGGTGATGCAAAGGCATTGAAATCTGGATTGTGCCCCTGCCTTTTGACCACTATGAATAAAAAAAGTGAACATTTTTCCACATGTGGTGGCTTGGGAATAATGAGTTCCTTGCGGAGGAATCAAATAAATAAAATTCAGTTCTTATCCTATCCTTCTGTGTATGCAATATCAAAGAAATTGGTGGGGGCGGGATGGAAGGGGTCGGCCGATGAGGGGCGTGTGAAGAGGGATAGGGGGAAGGAGGAAAAGGGTGTGTTGTGAGTCGTGACAGACGATTTTGGAGGAGCCTCCGCGCGTAAAACCCATTCCGAGGCGGTCGAGATGCGGTCGCCCCGTCCCCTCCCACGTTTCTATTTCCGAAAAGAAAGGAAAACACGACCATCTCTCGATAAGAATCGTCAGATAAGGAAAGGGAGGCAAAAGGGGTCTTGAGTGCATCCGCCGGTTCTGGAGCTGTTACTTTTGGGGTGGAAACGGGGAGGAAAGCGGAGATGAATTGTTTTTAAAAAGAGAGAGAGAGATGGAGTGCCGGGCGAAGGCGTGGGCCCACTCAAATCTCCTTCACGGCCGCGGGGGCGCGCCCGTGCATGTGCGGGGAAGATGGTTTTCAACCTCCACGGGCCGTCGGGTTTCCGATTATTTTCGGTGACGCGTGAACTTGAACTCGTTATCACTTCGTGTTACGGCGCCGACCCTCTCCCATCCCGTTCCACTTCTATATGTGTCCGGAGGGCACCCAACGGTTTACGTCAAGGGGATACGAAGGCCAATGGGGAAGAGATTGAAAAGGCAGCAGACTTCTTCCTTTTTTCGACAAGAAATGGACTCGCAATGGAGATGTCGCTGTTGTTTTCTTATCGCGATCTTTTTTCTTTTGATGCCCTTCAATCTTTAATTTCCGAAGCCTCTCTCACACAATTTTTTTTTCATTTGTTTGTCGAATCGAAGGTTACAATATTTGAGTGCGATTCTTTAATGGAACCCCGGATGTGAACGTGGACTCTCAAAACTTTTCAAGTATCACAAATATTGTGATACTTGAATCTACATCTACATAATACCCCGCGAGCCGCCGCATGGGCGTGTGGCAGGGGGGGTTATATGTCACCATGTACACCACGTGTATTCTAGGATTGTATGTCGTGGATCTCAATTTTTATTGCGGTTGCTTATTGTTCGCGGAAAAAACGAGTTTTTACACCTATCTGATAGGCAGTATATCTCTCTTATTTTATCACATCTGTCAGACCTAGAGATGTAGTGAGGAGTCATGATAATATTCTCTAAGTCGCTCTGAAATATTAGGTTCTTTTTCATTACTGTTGAATAATACTCATATCTTCTATCTGTTATGGGAGACATGATGTCGATGAAATGAGTTGCCACTGTCACGATGGAATCCTTAAATTTGACACAGTTTTTTTCTCGGTAGAATTGACGCACTCACACCGAACAAGAGCCTGCTTTGCTAAACGTGCATATCCTTACTTTTACTTGATGTGTAGGGCATATTTTTTGGTGCTTGCGTAAACTGCTAATCCTAGTCGATCTCCAACATTTTGGCTCTGGCATCGTGTGTACGAATTGAGCAACTTTGTCCCTTTGTTCAGAACTGCCTATTTTGATTCTTTTTCGCTTTGATTTGGTATCCTTTGTTAGATTTATTCAAATCTAAATACTTCTCACTCCTGCTAGTGCCGCTCGTTGCCATATCTTCGAAATAATTCATTTCCCGCCCTCCCCATGTACTTTTTATCTTCCTCTCGAATCGCTACGCGGCCATGGCTGTCATTTCTCTTTTCCCTCCCGAAAATACCTCTTTCCAAGTGAGTACTTTGCCTCCCGATGATGCTATGAGAACTTCACGAATTTGAACTTGCCTCGCATTATTTTCCCTCTCTGGATCAAGGAAAGAAACTGGAGTGGTTGTTTTCATGTTCTTACAGTATATCGATCATAAAACAGACTTGTTTGAGGCGTATATATAGCTCTTTTTTATGATATCCAGAATGAATATCTCGTCTAGCATTCGCTCACTTGTCGTATGTGCATTTGCTGAATGTGAAGCATCAGTTCATGTTTCATTTGCGATGAAGAATCTTATCTCACCACAAATTCATACGGAAGCTCGCACATACTTCATGAGCGATAGTTGCATCTCGGTGTTGAAAACAACGAAGCTGTCATACATTGATATTGATTAGGGAACTGTCTCCTGGAACGGCTATAGAACCATTGACCAACTGCTCTTTAATACTACATTTTGTCAGTAGATATGTAAATCTATTCCTGAATAAAAGTGCATTATTACCTATCTCAATCATTGTGTTGTGTGTTCTATCGATGGATATTTCCAATTTATTGGTTGAAAAAATATACTGTTACATAAGTTAAAACTTTCTACTATAAATTTACTCCCTTTTTGACTTATTGCTAGGTTTGTTAAAGGCCGTTATGATAATTGTATAAGTGTTACGAGATTAATAGAAGAACTAGGATGGGAATTACTATCAGAACGCAGGTTATAATTTAGGTTTAACCTTTTAAGTAAATTCGAAACAGAGTTGTTCACAGATGACGTTAGATATATATTGAGAACCCCTGCGTATTATGCTAGGTTTGATCATATTAACAAGATTAGAGAGATAGATTGTCGTACCGATAGATTTAAAATGTCATTTTTCCCTCGTACTATAAGAGACAACAATAGGCAGCTTAGCAAAGGGATAGGTAGGTGAAATATAGTTAGAGTAGTCTGTAGTGCATGATGCATGTAATAACAACCAATAATCCCTTCCTTATTATGTAGATACTAACCATCTAGCTCCATGTGACCCTATTATCTAGCATATCTCCCTTAAATATCCTAGTTGCTTGTCAATAGTGCATGTTTGGTGATCTTCACCCCTTGCCACACACCCTCGTGGTGGCTCGCAGGGTATCACGTAGATGTAGATGTATTGATGTTTTAACGTTAAAAACTAAAATGGATTTTTATTGTCTAAAAGTTACTCATTCTGTCAAGTTGAGGACCACGGGATTCTAGAAAGGTATGTTACAATCAAACCGTGCGGATTTTTTAGTCACAACCAGGCTCACTACAACTTCCGAATCTTCTTTTCTCCTCATTCCTGATCGCCGCTCTGTATTCCAGCGCTCGGATCTTCTTTCCGATTGGTTATTTTAAACCCATTGACCTTTTGGTTTTTGGATAAGCCATGCGTGAACTTCCTAATTTCGGGCTTAATTGTTAAACATTCTTCCTCTTACATTTCTCTTTGCTTTTTGTCCTTCTTAATCTCTTTCTAGCTTATTTCCTTCTTTACGTGGTCCTTCTGATTCTTTTGCCTCCGTTTTAGCCTACTCCGTACTCTGTCCATTCATTCATGATACCGCTCCTTCTCGATACATTCTCCACCAGCTCTTCCTTTCTTGCCCTAATCCTCTCTACCATTTTCGTATTCTTCTCTTCCATGTATTACGCATCCTCTTTGTTCAGTGAATTGTAAGGATAGATACATTTATTACGTCTTTGGAAAAGGAGTCCTTGTATTAGAGCTGTCAAAGTGATGACAGTGTATTGGTTGTGAAGCTGGTTAATAGGAATGTAAAATGGACAGCTACAGCCAACCAATCTTCGTGCTGATGACTGATAATGATGATGAGTGGGAGTGATGTCTCTACTCCTTTAAACCTTTTAATGCAGCGTTTTCAACTATGGAGATGTGAGTTGATGGAATTCCAGTCTTCAAAGCCAGAAGAGCAAATCAGACGTCGAACTTCAGATGATAATAGGGGGAGAAAATGTTGTCTCTATTTCATGAAAAAGAAACCTTTTAGCTCAGCGTTTTTAACTTAGTAGAGATGAGAATGGCTAGCCTTTCCTCCGAAAATTTCGATTCAATCGCCAGGTTGCAGCGCAAGCGGTTGATAACATGGGAAGAGGGCCGACCAGTTTGATTTTTATATTTTTTTCATTTCTCCTCGACAGATCAATCGAGGGAATGCGCTTTTGTGGCGGGAGGCAGGCTGAGGAAAGAAAGAAGGAAGGGAGGGCTATCTGTCGGCCTCGGCGTCCGAAAACAAAGGGAGAAATATTTTGGAGGTGATGGGAGGGAGAGAAGGGTTTTGGGGGTGTAAGTAAGGGCGATGGAAAAGTGGCACTCTCGCGCGTCAATCCTCCGAAAAGGGGGCGTGGTCCTAAGAGTGTATCTGTGTGAACGTCGGCGTCGAAGACCCCCCAATGGTAATAATAATCAAGTCTCTCATTGCCTTTAAAACACGGCCGTCATCATCACTAGCGGTGGTCGCACACGTGACTTGGGGGAGTGGCCGAAAGCACGCCCTTTGTTGTATTCTCTCCGAGCCCTCTCGTCTCTCAAGGATATATTTTCCGCTCAAGGAGGCGGGTCATGGTATTTTTTTTCATTCGAAGGAAAGGAAAGAAGAGTTTCAGCCGGCGTGTTTGTTTTTATTTTTCCCCTGCATCGAGATTTCAGGTCTCGTCAATTCATCTCTCCTTTTCTACATATCCTCCGACTTGTCTCCACCCTCAACGGCGTTGGAATACGGGATGGTTGACAAAATACAGTCTTCCCCACCTTGGAGAAAGTGAAAAATGCGACTGTAAGGCAATCCTGGTTGTGCAGTGACTAGAATACCGTTTTACCATCCTGGGGGCCGAGGTACAAACCCTGTTGGTCGAGGACATTTTTAATATTTAGTGGAATCCCGATTCGTATGGCTGTGGTAGACTGAAAGATGTTGGGTTAAGTGGGAAACGGAAATAAAATTGGCTTTTTAGATTTAAGTTTGCCTTTATGGGAAGAGGTGGGACGCACTCTGAAATGGAGAAAAAAATCGCATAAGTCGCGGGTCGGCAACCTTTTCATATCTGTGGCCCACATGTTCTACTCTGCATGGCTGCGTGGGCCGCAAATACCTGTATATCCGCGGGATATTGCTATATAAAAATTATATTTTGGCAATACATGACTGTGTAAAATGTCCTCTCATTTGCCGCTTACATAAATAACGTCGCGAACCTCGTATCACTCTCGTTACATAAAGTAATAATATAATCTACAAATATGAGTTGTTGCGGCCACAAGAAACTGCTTATAGGGCCTGCGGATTGCCGACCCTTGGTGTAAGGGAATAAGGGGCCTGTGCCTGTAAAAATCCTTGGGATCCTTACTCTATTCCATTTTAAAGTATTTTAACAGATTGCCGTAATAAAGAAACCGCGTGCGCGTAGTGTAGCGGATTTCAATGAAGGGTCGGTACAAGTGTACCAGCGAATACCAGGAGGTCTCTGCTAGTATATGGGAAGTTACTGCGGTCCTCATGACATTTCTTGTTTCGATCAAACTGATGCCGAAGTTTGGTTTCTCTCCATTTCACCTCTTATCCCTAAGCCCCTCTTACCTCTAATATCTGAGCCCTTTACACACGATACCTGATCCAGCACAATTTCCGTGACGCTCAACTTGTATGATAGCATTCCAGTATTGTTCGTTAATTAACCAGGACGCTGGCTGAAAAGAAATAGAAACAAATTTGAGCTCCACTAAATACACTCCTATAATACATGTCATCATTTCATCTCCAAAAACTTACACCTTGACACGGCTGGTGGCTTAACATCCCCTGCCACATGCCCATGCGGCGGCTCGTGGGGTATTATGTAGATGTAGATGTATGATCGCTGTCATACTCCCTGAGATACTTGATTTCATTGTAGATGCAGCACGATTTAGCTCCTTGTTTCCTCTAGAATCTGATAGCCGTTGACTTGAGAAGTTTTTTAAGTCCCCGTTTGGTCTTTACATTGTGAAATCAGCGTCTCCTATACCTCCGTGCGGCTATAAGTGATTTTGTGTAAGTTAAATCAATCATTGTTGAAAACGTCCCGACAGTTGTCTTAGTCGCGTGCCGCCATAAATTGGCTAATTTGAGACTATTGTGAAGCCTACCAGGACGGCTCAAATCATACTAGATTTCATTCTCAGAGCGTCAGGTATCGGCTAGCCTGTCTTGTCCTGAATCAAACATCGTGTGAAACGGGCTTAAGGTAGTTTAAGCGAAATATCATTTTACCTAGAAATCGATAATTTGGTCTAATTTTAAATATATCACCCTTCCATTGACTCCAAAAATTGAACTCCTTACCACATCATTTTCCGAGATATTTGCCAAAAAATACCAGCCCTTTTACATAAGAGATGGTTCGTGTATGCAGTACAGAGAGACCTTATATTAAAAGTGAGGCATTTTCTACACTTAGATCTCGTCAAAAAATCAACAGTGTGTGTTTTCTTAACTATTTTTGAAAATTAATTATGTCACCGCAGTAAATTCAACGGTATCACAAAAAAAACGTTCCGTTTTGATGAAGTTTCAAACGTACCGCGTGAAAAAAATTAGTCAAGGTAATGCTTTATTTGGATATTTTCATTTGTGTTCTTACAACTTCTGTCATGTAAAACTATATTATTGCATATATTTATATTGCATATATATACATATTGTATATATTTTCGGTAATGGTTGAACCTCAAGGTTCTGAACTGGCCAAGGTTTGAAGTAGGAAATACGTAAAAGGTAGTATGAGCGAAATATCATTTTACCGAGAAATAAATGAATTTGGTCTTATTTTAGAGAAAAATATCTCGCCCTTCTAGTGACACCAGAAATTCAACCCCTTACCACATAACTTTCCGAGTAATTTGCCAAAAAATAGCAGCCGTTTTACGTGGGAAATGGTACGTGCATGCACTTTAGAGAGACATTATTTACAAATTGAGGAATTTATAACCCTTAGATGTTGTCAAAAAAACTAACAGCGTGTAGTTTGTATGTTTTCTCGGCTATTTTTTTCAAATAATCATATTGTAAGCGCAGTAGGTTCTTGGGAATCACAAAAAACCTTCCGTTTTAAGGGAGTTTCAAACGCACCGCGCCAAAAAAATGAATCAAGTTAAAGGCTTATTTAGATATTTTCATTTAATTACTTCCAATTTCTGTCATGTAAAACTATATTATTGCACCATTAATAATGCAATATTTAATTCGTGGGTATCAGAGATGGTGAAATTAAAAGGTATAATTCAAATATGGTCTCTATTATGATTAGGGAACTGTCTCGATCGCACTATCTTAACGTAATCGCGTCTACCTTTTCACCCTTGATGGAATGAATATCCTCAGTTTTTGTTCTCCTCCTCAAATAGCCGAGCGTCAAGGGAAGGAAATGTTGCACAGTCGGTTTGTTTATTTTTGTTTGTTCGGGATTCCCCGTCTCGTCTCTCCTCTCTCCTCCTGAAAGGCGTCTTGTGACTCGTCTATTAACGAAATACTGTAAATCTTTTTCCCTCGGAGAAAAAGAATGCGAGGTAGACGTGAAACCGTTGATTGTATAGAAACCCCAGGGATTCTTTGAGCTCGCTTCTGAGTCGTGAGCCGATTTGTGTGACTTTAATTGTAAATGTCATAGCATTGTTGGCGTGGGATAGTTAGTTGTAGTACCGGAAAATACGAGTCATTGAATAAGGTTGAGGGACAAGACCGAGGGTAAAGGTAACGAAGAGTGTCTGAGGAGTGTGTAAATGGTCCATGTGATGAAAAATGGAAGGAATGAATGGAATTTGACGAAAATACTATGATACTCGCTGCTTCGGTTGAGACGGCTATTTGAATTTTACTAAACTGATAATCAGATGGGTTACTCTTGAAATATATTTTAAAAACATCAAAACCTAAGGCGAGGAAAGGCACATGAGAATGTGCTCTACCACAGTAGTGATTGGATAGCCCTATTGTTTTTCAATCATAAGCTTATTTTTCATAGCTCCTTACTGCGGTGATTGGTACAAGCCCGTACTATTGCAGTGACGTCTTGTAATTGCAGAAAGTAGAAAAGTAATTGCAGAACGAGAGAATGGTTGTGAAAAAGCTTGTCTCGTTTTCAGTTCGAACCCAGATCCCTCGCTATCGCACCGAGTCCAAAATGAAACCAAAAATTTTCTACTGTTCATGCCTGCGACCGATTTCACAAGGATATTACTCGGATACTGCCCTCTTTCTATTCTGCCCGACGGGCGACTGATCACAAAATTCAGACACGTTATTTTCTAGCGTACTTTTATTTTTTTATTCGACTCACTTCAGTCCTCGTTCATTCATTCGTTATTTCTTTCCCCAGCGAGCTCTTACCTGTTTCACTCGTCTGTCTATATTTCTCAATCCTATATTAATTTATGCATAGTCTCTAAAGTATTAATTGTCGGATAAAGTTTTGTTTCAAGGAAACGACGCAGGAGACCTCCCAAATGTCTGGAAAATATGTCGGCCCTGAGTCCAAGGTTCAACCAATTATTTGATAGAATGCCTTGGTCTGATTTTATAAAATACCTGGAGGTGAGACGTGACGCTACCCCTATTGCCATTTTACATTTCTACACCCAATCGAATGATCGACGCTCATTGTCGTAGTGTTTTACGTCCATTCCTTTCCTCTCTGCTGCCTTGAAGGAGAAGCCTTAAAGCCGTCGCTATGGTGAGAAATGCAACTCTGGGAGACTTTATTCCGTAGGCTATCTTCGCGTTCGACGGCGACGCCGTCAGCGGATCGGAATGTGCGAGCGAAGAAGACAAAATATAAACGTGCTGCGTTACTGTGATTAGCGTTTCATGCTGATGCTTTATTGCCGCAGCGGGGTCGGACGAGCGAGGCGGTTCAGCGCTAATCGCTTACCTCCTCCCCCCACCTCTCCCACTTCTGAGCCCTTCTCTTCATCTTTCCTGTTAGTTGTTTGCAATTTTTACTCCGCGACCCCCCGGTGGCTATGACGAAACACTTGATACATCCGAGCGGACTTGGGAGCAGGGTTGTTGTACGTGATAGAAATATCGATTGATCGTCGGTATTTCATGCATATCGACGGTGTTGAAATGGAGGAATAGATATTAGTGCATCTATGAAACATCGACTGTTTGCGGATTACATGACAAATTTCTGTTGAAGTAACTTTTTTTCTCCCCGTTGTCTTCCATCGCGTTGTTTAATGGCGCTTAAGGTAGTTTGAGCGAAATATCATTTTACCTAGAAATCAATGAATTTGGTCTCATTTTAGAGAAAAATATCTCACTCTTCTAATGACACCAAAAATTCAACCCCTTACCACATTACTTTCCGAGATATTTGCCCTAAAATACCAGCCCTTTTACATGGGAAATGGTACGTGTATGCACTTTAGAGAGACATTATTTACAAAAATGAGGAATTTCTAACACTTAGATGTCGTAAAAAAACTAACAGCGTGTAGTTTGTATGTTTTCTGATCTATTTTTGAAAATTAATCACATTCGCACCGCAATAGGTTCTTGGGTATCACAAAAAACCTTCCGTTTTGAAGGAGTTTCAAACACACCGCGCGAAATAAACGGTTAAATTAAAGACTTATTTACAGATTTTCATTTAATTACGTACCATTTTTGCCATATAAAACTATATTTATGCACCATTTATAATGCAATATTTAATTGATGTGTCCTACAGCTGGTGAAATTAAAACGCATAGTAAGAATATGGTCTCTTTTATGACTAGGGAACTATCTCGCTCATACTGCCTTAAGGTAGTTGGAGCGAGATGGTTCCCTAGTGTCCCATAGTTGACACCATATTCGATTTTAACGTTTTGCTTTCAGCAGCTATAAGAAGCATGAATTTAATATTACATTATTAATGGTGAAATAATGTACTTTATGACTGGAATTCAAAATTATTGAATGAAAATATCTAAATAAGTCTTCAACTTAACTCAATTATTTGCCCGGTATGTTTAAAACTCCTTCACAACGGAAGGTTTTCTGTGATCCTGAAACAATTGCAGCGGTGAAAATACGATTTATTTTCAGAAATAGTGGAAAAACATACAAACTACTCTTCTTCCATTTTTTGGCGAGATCTAGGTACTATTAATTCCTCATTTTTTAAATAAGGTCTCTCTGGAGTGCATACACCTACCATTTCCCACGTAAAAGGGCTGGTATTTTTCGTCAAAAATCTCGGAAAGTAGTTCAGTTAGGGACTGATATTTTGATATTATTTGAAGGGTGAGATATTTTCTTTGAAATGAGACCACATTCTTTGATCTCTTTGTGAAATGGTGATTCGCTCTCACTGCCTTAATTATGGGCCTGCTTCCGCATATCTTTTAAGTTCGCACGAATTCAAAATCCCTCTTCACTATTTGATTTTGTCGAAATCTCTCTCAAAATACATCCACAAGTACTGCACACTTTCTTTTTTTCCCGATACCGCTTGTAAAATGCCCCAAGTTGTTCATAGTCTCTTCATCCACGTTCCCAGCGTCCGTAGTCACCATTCCTAAGATTGGTTTGCACCACTCTCCATTCTACTCTCCTCCCTGGATACCGCTTCATTCCTAAGCAAGTAGCCACTATGACGTGTAGGATTTGCCTAATATGTTCCATTCTTGGTCTTCCTTTATAATTCTTCCCATTAGTTCTTCAGCCAATACCATCTTTACCCAGCTATTGTGTCGCAAAATGTGTCCAATAAGTTTGTCTCTCCTACGCAGAGTTTTCATTATACTATTCAACTCTTTAAATCTCTATAGGATTTCCTCGTTTGCGATTCTCTCCGTCCATTTGGTCTGCATCATTCTTCGTTAACACCACATCTCCATTGCTACCAATATCCTTTACTGTGCTACTTCGTTTGTCCAGGCCTCACTGCTGTGTGACAGCTTGCTCTAAGCACATGTTGTAATGAAGTGCTTCCTTTTTTTCCCAACTCCAGATATAATTATTGTCACGATTACCCGTTCGTGTATTTCGATCGCTATTATCATATGATGTCGGTGGCCATTTGTCGGACTTGACAATTAATCATGCATAAACTTGATGTTATCAGGCGTCACTTCACTGAAGAATTTTATAGTAGTATATTTAATTGTTGAAGCATACAAAGTATTCTTTGCATTATGGATACTATTTAATCATACTCCTTGGATGATCATTGTATTCTCTATAATCTTATTTCTGCTGCGTGAGGTATGGATTATGGATTTGCTTTATTTTATTGCTCATTTTTTGCATTTTATGCATAATTTTTCCGAGCTTTCACATATATAGTGGCATTTTTACCGAGGGTTCTAGAGTGATCAGTTTAGTAAAGAAAGTATAAAATTGGCTTCCTAAACCGCACGGTTGTCCGCTTCCTCTCCCGGACCGGTTAATGTCCTGGCAATAGAGCCGAGCTTTTTCAGTGGAATCTCTATCTTATGGCTAGCTTTTTCTGTGCAATACCTTGTCTGTTTCAATAATCCTGTCAACTTATTTACACCACTTTATTTCAGTATTATAATCATAACATCGGCTCTTTCTCTGTCCACCCTTCCTTTCGCGTAAAAGTCGTTCTTTACCAACCAAATTACCAATTTTAATGGCCTCAGTTGACCTAAGTTTCTATTTATAGTAGTAATGCAGGTCGTTGTTAGAAAATCTTTACTGGGAGAAGATAGATGCGATAAGAGAACGATAATCCAGAATACACATAACCCCGATGCATTCCGGAATTACGATATTCTCGGCGTTCAAATCAAGTCTTATCTTCCTTTTTGTGGGCTTTGTGACTGAAAAAGCTGTAGTAATACATTATTAAGATGCTCTGATTGATGAGGTGGTAAATTGTGTGAAAATCTACTTTTATATTCCATCAAAATTTTTTGATGTAATAATATTCAAACTATCACCATTTATAGCACCAACAGCGAATGCATTTTCAGCGAGAAATAAGTTACTCTTCTTTGGACGGAAGATGCGGATTACTCTCCTTGGCCGGCACCCGTGGGGTTGACTCGAAGCCTGACACTGCTTTCAGGTGGCTTTTTAATGGCTAAATAGCCGTCATTGCCATGGCACGCCATAATAAAAGTTTGCAATTCTTGAAAATCTTCCGTTACTCAGATACTCCTGTTGTTTATTATTCCTAGCTATCAATCTTCAAGTGAAGTAGACAGTCCGATATTCCACCTACACCTAAACCCCCAATGACAAAGTTGCATAAGTGGAAAATGAGTTTATAGTCACTTGCACTCATATGGTACAAAATAAAAATGTATGTGTCCATATGAATATGGGTCAAAAACCTTAATTCAGCAAATGATATTTTTTTGAGGTCTATAGTTGTCTTCATAATTGTCGTTCGGATAGCTGAGCACCTCGAACAAAATATTCTAGAACCGTCACCAGAAAAAAAGTAGTGATTTTTGCCAGCACACCGTGCCTTGAATCGAATTTTCCCTTGTATCTTAAATAAATTTATTTACAAATAGTCTACACGCTGTAATTTCCCTTTGGATGGGTCACAATAAATTTACAACAACAAGGAATATTTGTACTTATTTTTAGTCATAAATCATTCATAAATATAGTAATCACAAATGAAAATATATATTTACCTTCAAACAAAGATTACTTTTTTATATTATAATATAATAATAATATAATAATAATTATATAATATAATAATTTAATTCCTTTTCAGGAATTACAGAGTGGTAGTACAATAGATAGCCCCTAAGGAATAACCTGTATTGGGGCTACTGACAAATAAACCATGCAAAAAACGATAGCAAAAAAACAAAATGGTTTACAATTTTCGATAAATCGTTTACAATACAGTGAAGAAACTAATTCAAAATAGAAAAAGACTCACTTGGCTCTTTACTGCCGTGGAATGATTGTATATGGTTCTTAATTAGGCTTACTTGTCTTTTTCATTGACAATTGAAACTTCAAATTTGTAAACATTTTCTTCCATTGCGTACTTTTGGATAAATCATAAAGCCTCAAAAGTTATTGATTAACGTTTTCGAGTACTCCATCCGAGAATTGCTCCGAAACTTTTTTCGCACGATGTAGGTATTCAATCCTCCATCGTGAATTTGATTCACTCGTCTGTCTAGTACTTTTAAAAATATATTTCAGCGTTCACGCCTTTCTCCCGTTTGGCAACTCTGGCTCTAGAGCGTGCCTGCAGCAGAAATATAATATGGGCCTAGACGTACTGGTAGCTCCAGTTCGTTGTGTTAAGTGGCAGAAACTGTATTATAAACTACTAATGGTTTATATTTGTTACTTATAACGCTAATTTAGTGCCATTTTCAAATTTACGTGAAAGTTCATTAAAAGATCCGCTCATAATTTTCACTTACCGCTGTGGCTCTGAGCCCGGCTCTATTCATTGGCTATTTAAAAACTCATTTGTATAAAACCTAGATCTGAAAATAGCAAAAGAAGCGACTCCTATGTAAAAGAGAGAAAAAACATCTTTTACACAGGCGCAAAGAATTTGTTTGGATCGTAATACGCTTTCTATCTTTATATAGTTTGTCTTCTCCCTCTCCTTTGTTCTTTTCGCCCACCTTTCCACCCTTCGTTTGGAGCACCTCCCTCTGAGCCCTACTTTCATGGACTGGAACAGCCCTCCAGTCTCTTTGGGATCTGGTTTACTGCCCGGAGTCGAGGGCAGTGAATACGATCGCATCTGGAAAACAGTGTTCTCCGAAGAGTAATAAAACTTCATCAACTTGTATCTTTTTCACGCGCACGAGATGGCTTCTAAGGGGACATTTCACACTTTTTTGATTCGCCGCGTCGTATAAAACTCGCCCTGTCGGATTCTTCCGTTCAAACAGACTTCAGCTCGGAGGGTGGGCAAGTGGCGAGGATATCTCGGGTTGAGGTCGTCGTGGAAAGTTGGTCACAAAACATCTTTTACGATCCCCCAACAGACGAAGTGTGAAGTGTAAACAGACCATTGGACTCAGTACCGCGTGGATTTAAATACAGACTGTGTAGCATTTGAAAGATTTACGCGTCCGTAAATATTAATTCGGTGAACTGATGGAGGCATGACCTTTTGTGCTTCGTAAGAAAAGCTGTAGTTTATGATTCGAGAAGCGATACTTTGGTTACGGCTTGCTTTATGGCATTATTTCGCTCCATGTTATAAATACAGTATCCTGCTATCGGCATCTTGTTTTATAATTGGTATTATTTCGCTCGTCATAAAGGTTGCTGCTCTCCTTTGTTTCTAAATCTCCTCTGCTAGTGATAATAAAGCTCTGAATTCCTTACCGCGACTTTTCAGTGAAGCACTGGTGTAATTTCGTGTCATGTGGAAAGCTTTTCAGTTCAGCTCCGCGGCAGTCGGTCGGAATATGACATCTCTTGCCACCAGGTTTCTCTTCATTTCTCTTTCTTTCTGGATAAAAATCCTTCTCTTACGCAGCTAGCCACTGATCCTCAAAGACGCAAATGACCTCATTATTTCTCCTCGCGCCGCGATATTCGTCCTTATATTTTATGCATAATTCTGCCCTTTTTTTTAAATGTGATTTTTTCTAGATCAATCAATACCCTACCGTTCTATACGTACATACTTACATACATACCAATCATGCCGTTCCCTTCCGGGGTAGGCAGAGTCACTAAGTTTCACTCAATAATACATATTTGTACACCTAACTCTGCTTCAATAATTTCCTCCATACTGACCTATCCTTGCAAACCTCATTCGCCTCATTTAACCCCATACATTGCTTCATACATGCCCTCCTGTTTTTAAGACCCCTATAGTGCTCGCAGAGTTTCTGAGCACTGGAGAGTTCCTCCTTGCAAGCCTCTTTTGCCTCATTTACCCCATACACTGTTTCATACACGCCCTCCTGTTTTTAAAACTCCTAATATTCCTCCTCCTAAGAATTTCCTCAACCACAAATTTCTCGGCCTACCTCTACCTCTCGCACCATTCATTTCACTCTTACATATCTGTTTCGTTATTCGACTCTAGTCCATTCTCTCAACATGGCCAAACCAACGAAACACACTCCTTTCATATATGTCCATTACTGGAGCATCTAACCTACATTCATTTATTACCCACTCATTCCTGACCCTATCCATCCTACTTTTGCCGCAAACACTCCTCATATAACTCATACCACGGCGTTTAGTCTACTCTTATCTATATATTCGTATACACTCTTAAGTCTATATCAATGCGCTTTTACCATTGTTAATTTAAGTGCTGAAGATAATGTTATATTAAATTAAAGTTTCTCGAGTCGTGGTCAAAATGGTATGCTATAATGTTGTACATGTTGGTCGAGAAAAGTCTTCACTGACGATTTGTAATTTGTGTAAAAGAATATTTCTTCCTCGAATGAAAACTATTTCGGAATACCAAATATTACATGGGCACTATTAAGTGAAAATACTCCTTTCAGTATTTGAGAGAGTCCTTCTATACTTCGTACATTTTTACCTAAGTAGCTGCTCAGGTATTTGAATAGTCTAGCATAAACTTTTCGGATGTTTTCAACCATCTCAAGGTTTTTCAATATTGAGCCCTAAAGCGTCGAACTCTTCTTAGCTTGAATGGGGAACTTGGAAGTGATGAGGACAGCAATTCATACTCAGTATGCTCTTAAAGCCACTAAAAAGTGAGAGATCAAACAATATGTTTTGCATTACCTACAGAATGAGAAAATGATTACTTCTTAGCTTAATATTGTGGCCGTTAATGGTGCGCATTTAAAAAATATCGCTCTCGTCAACTCTCTTCCAGTGTCTAAATGTCCCATTTTAGTTCCTACTCTATGTGGCACTCGATATTCTGTATTTTTTGTTGCTAATGCTGTCTGGGACCAGTATCATATAATAATATATGTTTCTTTACTATATCGCGATTGCTGAATATAGAGTGTTAGATACCTAGCTCGGAATATGGTCGCTTTAGGAGTGACCATTGAGGGGTTTAAAATAGTTGGTTGGTTGCATATGTTTGATATGACCTATTTCTTGTACAGTCTTGAAACCTGTATTATAAATCAATTCTATTTCCATTTTTACACAATTTCCTTTTCGCGCTGCTTACAATAAGGGCTGACTGGCAGCCTATTCTTCCCTCGCATTGCGAAACATGAGAATAACTCCACAAAGGAGGCTTACATTTATATCGTGTACATTCCATTTTAGCTGTAAACGTTTCTAAAATGCCAAAACGACTGTTGCTCACCCGAACTAGTTTTTTTCCTACCTGGAACTGAGATCTCTCCCGAGTATTTGACTACTTTCAAAAAATGATCGGTGAAATTTGGGGTTGATTGAAATACTTTCGATGAAATTTCCCTCTATTCTAGTTTTAATTGATTGAATTGACAAGCTTTATGACGTAATTTGATATTTTACACATAAAAGCCAATGTCGAGTCGTTCTTTGTTGGAAATTTCTGTTATTTAAGTTGTTAAAGACGGAGTTGTGCTTATTAATGCCTTGTCTAATTTATGCCTTGTCTAATTTATTTTGTAACGACAGTGGCTGCTAGCCGGTAATTTCTCTGTAAACTGTCAAATTTTGAGTGGAATCTCAGTATTTATTCTTAACGTCGGTCAATCGAAGTTTTAAATTGATTTCCCTACCATAAATTTCTTGATAAAAATACGGCCCGTAGTCGTAAAAAAATTTTTTTGCCTTTTTCAAGAGGTGCTTTCTCCTAATTTTTATCCAAGTTTTATTTTTGTTTTGATTTAGAAATTTCCTGCCGTGCCTTCAGGCAATTTCCATGGAGTAAATATTCTCCCCGTTTTATTATCGCCTCATTTGAGTTAACTCCCGCTGAATGCGTCGGTTATTTACGAGTTAGAACAACGTCGGAAATTGATAGTTGCAGCCTTGACTGGCTGTATGACTTGCGATTATCTCTTGAGCACATATTTATTGTCTTGGGAGAGTTCTTCCTTCCCTTCGGAGGACATCGGGAGTCAACTTACGATGCATGCATTCCGTTCGTTCGCCCGATTCAAATATGATTTTGAATAATTTTGCATAACTGATAAAGGCGCGCTTGTTTCTGGCGTCGTAGCTTCTCTCCACATGGAAAATGGTTGCTTCTTAAGCGTGAAAAGTCATTCGTTTCGGCTGTTGTTATGTTAATAAGTAGCTGTACAGCTTAGGTAGTGGCTTGCATTTTTATATTGACGGCATGAAAGTGCTTCATCGCTTTACGTTGACGGTGAATTCTCATTTGGAATAAAGACTTGGTAGTATAAGTCCTGAATGTGAGTTTCAGATTTATTGTTCCTGTACCGTGCTACACACTGAAAATGTGTCATTCGTCGGATTTTTAGGTTATATCAAGATAATATAGGCAGTGTAAAGGAATGATTTTAAATTGACGGTGTAATTCTTGTTCATCCACCAACACATCCCTTGAGGTGCGTTTGAAATATTGTATCCATCCTAAAAATAATTGAGATTCATTTTTGTACTCACATTCATAATATTACTTGCAGAAAGTGAAGATGATTTGAATGAAATGCTTGATCACCTAGGACTAACAAAGGAAAAATATGGACTCAAATTCAATAAAAAGAAAACTAAAGTAATGGAAGTGGGGATAAAGCAAGAGTTGAATATTTATGTGGAAGGAGAATATCTGAGGCGGGCAAAGCGATTCAGGCATATACCTAGGAACTGAAGTGACGGAGGATTGGAAGAGTGAAATGGAGATAAGAATAAGAATTGGTATGGCTAAGGAGGCATTTAGGAAGAAAAAGACTATACAAACTAGTAAAATGGAGCTGGAACTGAAAAAGAGAATCGTCAAGTATTTTGTTTGGAGTGTGTTTTTGTAAGATGGGGAAACGTAGGCGATGACAGAATACGATAGAAAAAGGATAGAGAGTTTAGAAATGTGGATTTGGAGGAAAGTTCTCAACATAAAGTGGTCTGATAGGTTTAGGAATGAAGAGGTGTTGGAGAGAATAAAATAAGGAAGAAAGCTCTTAAAGACCATTGAAGATAGGAAGAAGAGCTGGATGAGACATGTACTGAGAAGGAAATGTTTGTTACGAGGTGTACTGGAAGGAATGGTGGATGGAAACCGCAAAAGAGGAAGAAAGAAAAGAAAGAGTTTTGATGACCTGAAGAATGGAGGGAGTTACAGAGAATTGAAGAGGAGAGCAGAAGACAGAGAGAGATGGAGGCACCAAGGACCTGCGAAAGCAGACGACTAATGATGATGAGTCAAATTTTCTAAAGTTCATGTGACGGCGAAGAAAATCTCGCAAAAAACGGACCTCTTATGATAATAGCTTCAATCATTATGGGGAAAAGTTGTATCGAAGAGCACCGAAGTGAATCACGGTAGCGATTTTTTCTTTGGGAATTTTCCTTTTGGCTTCGTTGAAAATAGATGAAAATACTCTATTATCCTCTCCCTATGCATTACCTCTCTGTCACCATTTGCTGCAGTGCTTCGCGCCTGGCCACGGTTCCTTGATGATGTTGGTTTCAGTTTTGAATGAAACAATTCGTTTGGTGTCTGAAATTTTGTCCACAAATTTTGTTCACTCGTCGATATTTTATTGTTTTTTCAAAATTGAATGTGGCTTTTTAGTGTTAGTATGTTCTGTCTATTCTGTTTATTTTTATTTCTAATGGTTACGAATATTTCGTTATAACGAGCTCATTCCTGGCAACCTTGAAGGGAGAAGAGCCAAAGATTGGAAGGGTTGATTGCTTTTTTCTGCTACCGTATGTATTCTGCTTTCAAATCTTGAAGGGGGATTATTGCTAGTTGAAGAAACGAGAGAGGGATAAAATTCATCTTTGAAGGAATGTGATTTATTTATTGCGACTGCGCCTTTGAAATACATCTACGAATAATATGACTCCCACGTGTGTGACGGGTAGTCTAGTGCTGTATAACTACACAAACGACTACTTTTACGGATAATAACTTAAGGATAGACGCTATTGTGTTCTTTGTATTTTTTTAGTATTTCGCTGCTGTTGATCGGAATGCTTACATTATAATTCCTCAGAACGAAAGTTTGTGCCAGTTGGCACTACAACTAGTAATTACTATTCTCATTAATATGAACGAAGCCATTTCTTGCGTTGGTTCTCGCTTTTGAGGGATTGAATGTGCTCTGCGTTTTATTGGTATAGTAAAAAGTAGGATGTATGTCAGCTAATGTTGTGTTTTACATTTTAGGTCGTATTTATTAAAAGACTTCCAGTGCCTCGAGTTTGGATGATTACACATCAATAGTCACTAAATGTTTAGCCTCATGCAAGGGTCATCTTCCAAAGTCTTCCATGAATAATAATTTCTGTCTATTGTCTGTTAGGTTGAACTAACCCGAGATTTGTTTTCATCTGCCTGTTTATTCTAAGGGATGCCTGAAGGAAAATGGACAGCCTCAAGATCATGAACGGGAGAAGTGGGATCTGTGTGTGCATAGTAAACGTGAAAAATGTTTACTCTCTTTGCTCGGCTCATAATCACGTAGATTGTGTCACGCGCACGAGCTGAAGTATGCGTGTGTTCCAGCATTGAACTTGGCATTGCCACCTGCGCGCTACGATGTTGTACGCGGTAAACTGAAACGGCCTTAGAGGTTTAAGTGGTTGCTGGGGGATTTAGTTCTTGCATTCTACTTGTGTTTATTGGACGTTACTGATACGTCGGTCTCTTTCCCTCATAACGTTTCTCCATGACCTTTGGCAACGCTATTGGGTTCCCTCTCATTCTACATCTACATCTACGTAATACCCTGCGAGCCACCACGAGGGTGTGTGGCAGGGGGTGAAGATCACCAAACATGCACTATTGCCATGTAAGTAGGATATATAATGTAGACATGCTAGAAAATAGGGTCATAGTTTATTAGTTACTACAGTAGATTATTAGTTATTGCAAGTAATTGCAGTAGTTATTACAATAGAATATTAGTTACTACGGTATAGTACAGGTTAAAATCTACATAATAAGGAAGGGATTATTGGTAGTTATTACATGCATCATGCACTACTAACTATTCTAACTATGTTTCACCTACCTATCCCTTTTGCTACGTTTCCTATTGTTCTCTCTTATGGTACGCGGGAAAAATGACATTTTAAATCTATCGGTACGACAATCTATCTCTCTAATTTTGTTAATATGGTCAAACCTAGCATAATACGCAGGGGTTCTTAATATATATCTAACGTCATCTGTGAACAAATCGGTTTCGAATTTACTTAAAAGGTTTAACCTAAATTTTCACCTGCGTTCTGATAGTAATTCCCATCCTAGTTCTTCTATTAAACTCGTAACACTAATACAATTATCATAACGACATTTAACAAACCTAGCAGATCTCCTTTGCACGCGCTCTATTTCTTTTATCATACCTTCCTCGTAGGGATCCCATATACTAGCGGCATATTCTAAATGAGGCCTGACAAGTGTAAAATAGCTTCTTTCTCGGACTCTCTCATCGCATTTGCCTAGAACCCTTTTTACGAATCCTAATCTACGGTTTCTACGAGTCACATATCGTGAAAGGACCCTCGAACGTTAAGAGAGCTTCACACGGTACATTTTATTGTACAAACGAATGTACAAATTCCTTCGTGAAGGAAACAGTACCGTGTAAAACAGCAAATTGTATCATTGTTTGAATGACTAAAGGGAAAATAGAACCTCTTATGATAATAGCTTCAATCATTATCGGGAAAAGTTGTATCGAAGAGCACCGAAGTGTATCACGGTAGCGATTTTTTCTTTGGGACTTTTCCTTTTGGCTTCGTTGAAAATAGATGAAAATACTCTAATATCCTCTCCCTATACATTACCTCGCTGTCACCATTTGCTGCAGTGCCTCGCGCCTGGCCACGGTTCCTTGATGATGTTGGTTTCAGTTTTTTGGTTTTGAATGAAAGAATTCGTTTGGTGTCTGAAATTTTGTCCACAAATTTTGTTCACTCGTAAATAGAATGTGGCTTTTTAGTTATTTTTTGTGTTAGTATGTTATGTCTATTCTGTTTATTTTTATTTCTAATGGTTACGAATATTTCGTCATAACGAGCTCATTCCTGGCAACCTTGAAGGGAGAAGTGCCAAAGATTGGAAGGGTTGATTGCTTTTTTATCCTACCGTATGTATTCTACTTTCAAATCTTGAAGGAGGATTATTACTAGTTGAAGAAACGAGAGAGGGAAAATAGAACCTGCTCTAATTCCGTTCAGTTTCTTGTACATTCTGTGATACATTCGTTTTGTACAATAAAATGTACGGTGTAAAGCGGCCTTTAGAGGTGTGAGGATCGGGTTGGTGTGTTGGCTAGAGTACTGGCTAACCATACGGACGGCTAGGGTTCAAATCCCTGCAGAGGCGGATGTTTTTTAGAGGGAACCCGATCCCTACTTGAGTGCCTTGTGGAGGGCACTTCAAGTACAGTACTCCGTCTGTCAGATGAGACGTAAAACCGTGGTCCCCTTGGCACCTTTCATTAAGAGGAGGCTAATGCCGACGCCGGGTTTCCATCCACCCTTCATCCCTTACCTATTCCATATGGCGAAAATGACCTTAGCTGTCGGTCGCCTCCCCAAAATCCGATCTAATCGGTTATAAGTGTGAGATGTCACTTTATTCAGGTCTTGTATGTATATCGTCTCGAGTCCTTTTAGGAATATCGGCTCAGGAAGACGTAATTTCAGGACTAATCTAAGTTCATGGATGCTTGCTCATTCACTTAAAAATTCTTAACGAGCTATCTGAATGTTCTTCATGTTGAATGGAATTACAGCGAAACCTGGCTCCCTGGATACCTCCCTTAAGCGGTCACCTCTCCGATTTTTTCGGGAACGGAATGAATTTCCCACACATATAAGCAATGTGAATTCCCCCTCCGTTCAGCGGTCACCTCCTTAAGCGGCCAGTATCTCATTGGTCCCGTGACGGCCGCAAAAATACAGGTTGTAGTTTAATCGGAATCGAGAAACGAGAATGTCTCCAGGAGTTTTTCGAAGAGATCTTGAGCAAGGATACTCGGAAAAGACTGGGAGTGATCTATACTCCTGAATGTATGAAGTACAATTCCATACTCCTCAATTTTGATAGAGTATATAAGTGGTCAGAATCGGAGAAACTTAGGTTACAGTTAAATGTACATATAATTGACGAATTCAACGCACGCCAGTATCAGTTACGACTCGGAGGATTTTATTCTACGCTAAACCTAAAATATTTAGTTTGTGAAAGTCGTTGTAATGAAAGAAGCAATCAAGCGGATTAGAACAAGAATTAGTATTACCATAATGCCATTCGCGATCGTTAGGGATCTGATGAAGTAGACATCCTATAAGAATGTTTAGGAAAGACTTACAGAATCTAATAGAAAGATTTAGCCTTCGATTTTGGACTTTCAATTCGTAGTTAGATTTTATTTAATTTTAGCGAGAGTTAATAGACATCATCATTCTGTTGTTTGTAACTTTGAGAATGCTATTTTTATTTTATGGGACATAAATAGTTACTCATATTCCTGCTCAAACCCGATCTGTTTTAAAGATCATTTTTAAATACGTTCCTAAAGTTGTTAATATGTTACCCGAAATTATAAATTGGGAAATGACTTTTCAAAAATAAATATTTATGCTAAAGTAATGATTACTTTCTCAGACAGACGTTGAATATTTTTTGTAAAGATAACGTGAAAAATAAACGGGTCGGTAAGAAGACTTTTTCGTTCGGTTAGGAGATGTTCATTCTTTGTAAATTGTTTATTTCTGGTTCATAATTTTTGTAATCCTGACAACGCATTCATTGTACTTACTCGTATTCTAGCCTTAACCCAGGAGCAACCTTCAATGACTCCTAAGGCTTGCAATTATTGTTTTTATGTACTTCATTACTGTGAAGGAAGTGATAAAAAGTATCGCTTATGACTGAGTTGACAATTACATCCGTGAGGATTTAGAAACTGTAAAATATGGAATGGCGCGTTACTTTTGTACTTAAGAAGAAATACTTCGGTTAGGACTTCTGATTTTAAAAAAAGTTACTTGGCTATCTCTCTAAGTGTTCTCCGCTGTTCACTATCTCTATCCAATGTCCTCTCTTCCTCCTCCCCTCGCTGTTGGCCCGTAAGAGCGTGACCCCCTGATTCTTAATAAAAATTCGGGTCGGGGGCCAGTCAGCCCCCGAGGGCGGGCGGGCGATCCCGGTCGGACCCGCGACCTTCTCTGCCCCCGCTGCCGGGGAGGTCGGGGGTGTGGAACATTTTAAAAGAGGGCGCTGCGTGGGAGGGCGTGATGGGTCGACCTTGGATTATTCCAAAGTAGGCGGATCCTCACGTGCCGAGATTCTCAATTTTTTCATCTCTTTTTGTATTACCTTCCCAGCTTCTCCGCTTTTGTTTTTTTAATCCTTATTTTCGGTGATTGAATCTTTCACTCAAGAGAATTGAATTTTTTTGTATTCTCTGCGCTCTTCCTTCTAATCTTAGCCGATTTGATTGGTTTTATTCCCATTAGTCAACCACTCAATGCTTTCGCGTATAGCATTACGCCCTTCAATGTGCTCTGTCACGCTGAAATTTGGCGGAAACGCAGTATACGTTGAGTGCTCGTTCATTTTCATTCCGTTTTAATCGTCGAGAAGAAAACGCCTTTAGCCAATGTAGACTTCCGAGGGTATTTTTTTTACATTCTGGATGAAAATTAGTATATCATTTGATTACTTGAGTGATAATCCCTTGTTAATCCACCTGAATTTTACTATATCCATTTGTTTATGCGTTGTTAACTTTCTGTTCTTTTGCCTTACCCAGCGTGATACCCTTGTAGTGAAAATAGAGTAAAATCGTTTTAAATATGGACATATTGTTCACTAGAGCGGTATTTAGTCCTCGTTCTCCGTCGTTCTCTTTTATTTGGAATTGTTCTGTCTCTTGGTGCTCCTAAAATGTGGCTCATGTATTTCGAGTAGTAAGAGGGAAACCATGGTATGCAAAAATTCTTTCTTCTATTATGTATTAGCGAAACATTGCTGATGGGGGTACTTGTTTTTGCCGAGATCCATCTTTGCGTAATTTCGCTTTGGCGTAAATATTCATACATTATGGTGATTTTAAATTGTACTAAATGGCTTTAGGCCTGCTTCTCCTGCCGTCTCACCAGTTCACTCGCCCTGGGATAATAATAACCATTCTCAGCTCAGATATCTCCGTTTGTTTTGAGGAAGGTGAAAGTCTTGCAACCACATTTCAGTGCACATTGATCTCCTGCGCCCTTAATGAGCCTTAATTGCGTCAGTTCTTAAAACACTTTGAAAACGCGTTATTACTTAGGAGTAGAGATGGGTTGGTTCCGGTACCCGGTTCTCGGTACTGCCGGTTCTTGGCCCTTAGAGCCGGTATCGAGAACCGATCGCATAAAGTCGGTACTTAGGAACCGGCACGGAACGGCGAATGAATGCTTTGAATTTTACCCCCAAACCCCTCAAAACCCCCAAACCCCCTAAAGCAAAACATGGAGAAAGCACCTGAAGTAAAGCCTGATGTGATGTGATGTATTGGCCGATCATGTTAGTTTGACTTTTTAAACTTGGACTAGTTTTGTTATACTTGGCTAATAAAATTATGGAGAAGATCTTGATTAATTTACTGAGCTTTCTGGTTTATTTGCCTCTTAAGTGAAATTATTGTCCTTCAGTTCTTGGTTGTTTGTTGAAACTTTCCATTCATTCATAAAATAAGAGTCCATTGTTAGAACCGAGTATCGAGAACCGGGAACCGACTGGTAAGAACCGGACCGGTATCGAGAACCGGAAAAATTTAGGAACCGACTCATCCTTACTTAGAAGTATTTGTTACAAACGGAAATGCAATGTTGTCGGGAAACAGTCGAGATCAAATGGACGGATAGAATCGCCAGTTTTAAAGTAAAAAGTCTTAGAAGAAGAGACCAAATGATTGAACCATTTGTGACGCAGCTAACTCTTGAAAAACGATATCGGTTGGAAAAATGCATGGAATGATTTATCGATGAAATTCAATGATGGAATGAATCAAGCGAATCATGAAAGACATCATAGTGAAGACTTTATGTATGATTGAACCGGTTGTGTACTTAGATAGTGGAGTGGATCATTGCAGCAGACGAATCATCGAATTGACGGCTGCTGATAAATGGGGTAATAGTAGACTAACCATGCCACTGCTATGGGCTTCGCAACTCAATCGTCCAAAGCAGAGGAATTCCTTTGGCTTTTTTTGCTTAGTGCAGAAGCAATGTGTGTGCACTACCGACGCTTGAGGGTTCGATTGAATACTTTATTGCCGCTCGATACCAGCTTTTGAGATCATAGTGAAAGCTAAACCCACTCCCTCCCCAAGTGTGAAAATTTCCTCACTCTTCACTCAATGACGGATGCAAGTCGACGCCCGCTCAACCGAAGTTGTGCCTGTTAAAATTCCTTTGGCAATCGTAAAATGAACGATTTTTCATTAATGTTTGCTATGTTATATTTTTCTTTTTCCAACTGATTTTTAACTCTTGTCATTTCGCAGAAATTTAACGACTTATAGATGTCATAAAAACACGATTTCCATATCTGTCCTTCGCATCGATGCTAAACCTATAATTTTAAGAGGCCAGTTGAAAGATGTTCGGCCTGTTCCCTGGCATAAGTAAAGAAAGATCGTTTTCACATATTAATGTCAATTAAATTATTTCGTCGCGTTAGCGAGGTTTTCTACTGCATAAGCCGACTTCATTTGGGTCATTCTGTAAATGTCGATCACCTCCGAGGTCGAATGTTGGTTTAGGGCGTTATTAATTGGGTTGATGAAATGAATACAAATGTCGCTTTCTTGTGGGGTAAGAATTTTTTTACTGAGGATCTCTCATAGCAAGGTCGTAAGTTGGGGTCTCCAAAACCTCTTAGACCTTATGTGCAGGTTGTTGGACATTGCTCTGTGCGCCGGAAAACACGCTATGCGATTTCTTTACACATTAAAATTCACCTCCAGTGGTGTAATGTCCCATTTATACCTGTTTGTATTGTGAAACTCAATTCCTGTAGTTAAAATTACCATGGCAGATATTTGCTGGAGATAAGTACTCGTATTATTGGGGTAAGATACTGGGAAATGAGGAAGTCCCTCAGCATGTATCGAATAATCTCTTTTATCTGCCAATCCTTTGCAAAATAAAAGGCTTAATAACGATAACTGGTAACTTGGTGATTTCTCATATCTATATTTGAAAGGACATGGATTTCGACGTTCAACGTCGAACGTGGGTCGTTTCAAATGAAGATATGTGGAGTCCAACCAATTAACCAATTATCATTTGTATGTTAACAAATTCCATACAGCTAACAGTGAAGCTACAAAAATAAAAGGCTTTAGAGGAGCATTACTCGTTTTTTTACGTTAATATGCCATTAATATAAATGTAATCATTATCTTTGAAAAACATCGTTATCGCTTTAGCGCGTCACATAGAGCGTGCCCACGTATTAAGTTAAATTCTTTTCCATTTTCCGTTGGCTTAAATATTGATAATGAGTTAACCACATTTATTTCCACGTTATTCTTTCCATCACTTTCAATATGCTTAGATTCCAAAATCCGGATAGCGCCATTTTCAGTCACTTTTGTGTTTAGATCTGCGATCGTGTTTTCACCGTGGTTTAATTCTAAGATAGATTCGTATTATGGAAAGAAATACTTTCCAACTTGCCTTCTTTTATTTGCAAGGAAAATAAAGACTTAATTCAAGCATTTTTCCGAACTGGATTGGTAGGTGTCTTTCCTTCCTTCTCACAATTTGTGACATTAACTTGACTTTTAGGTTTTCTTTTTTTGCGAAATTAAAAAAAAAAATTCTAAATCCATGAAGAATTGTGAGCGACCATTCGGGCCTCTAAAGTTGTTGATGATGGGAATATTGCATCGCTATATTTGGTGACCGGAATAGATTCAATAAAGTGGATTGTTATGCAAAAATCGTGCTAAGAAAAAATGCGTACTTGGTCTCAATTGAATTGCTGGTGAATGAAGTTCACATTGCATCAGATGGATTAACGGTATGTAGTCAAAACGATTAGTACGTATATGGGAAATAGGTAAGTTCTTCATCCTCTACAACTCCCACCTCAAGCACGTCCATGGCATCCGTACGGCCGTGTCAAATAATCTCTGGCAACTTTAGGACCACCGTGATACCTCTCCGCTAACTCCTCAGTCAATGCTACATTCAATTCAAGCTCCCACTGCCTGCTTTTGCAGCTAATATTTACTATCGACTTTTATTTCCTGATTTTATTAATTTTAATTTTATAAGGTTCATCCCTTTCGGTATGTAGGGAAAGGTTTTTTGTGCTTCATGTTGGGTTCAGATGAAAACATATGGAAAATAATGTAAGAGAAACAATTGCACTTTTCCACAAAATTGTTTTATTGCGTACAACGCGTTTCGGCAATACGCAATAAAACAATTTTGTGGAAAAGTGCAATTGTTTCTCTTACATTATGAAGAACTTCCACGATACCTCGCCTGAATCTGTTGAACATATGGAAAATGTTTGTAGCATTAGTTTAATCCCTGTTTTAGACCTATTATCTCCTCACGGTGTTACATTTCATATTTGAAACTAACCCCAATGCTGCTGCCATCGTTTTCTCTCCATCCACATTTTTTTAGCATTTTGAAGTGAAAGCGGTCATCGTGGCGAAGTTGAAATTTCAAGGGCCTCATTCGCCTCTGAAGATTCACCAATGAAAGAAATATTTCTAGGTATTTCCTGGATTTCCCTCGACTTTAATGCGTACGTGATCGGCGTTTACAAAAACGTTTCTTTCGGATGGACGCCTCGCTCGCATTAATAGGTCTCATCAAGAAGAATTTCCGCATTTTTTTTTCATCGCCTACTCGGGGGAAGAGTATTTAACGTCTACAGCATCCTCGGATAAATCTTCGTCTGGAGCGGCCGACTCATTATCAAAGGCCTTTTGCCCCTCTCATCTCGTTGGGGCCGTCCGAATTATTGCAGGCCAGTGGATGTTGGAAAGGGATTCCGTCCTTCCTGGTAAACGCGTGGTTTCACACCTGTCTTCATCTGTGTGGAGGGATGGGCGGAGGTGAATGAAAAGGGTGAATAATTCTTGAGATAGATAGAAAGAGAGAGAGGGAGCGTGTGTGTGGTTGTGATTGTAAACGGCAAGGACGGCGTTGTTAATAAGATTACTCACCCTGTTACGCTTCTTGGTATTCCATCCCATTCCAAGTTCTGCCTTTTTTTGTGATTAGCTTGGCCAAAAAAGCAAATGAGACGGACTGAGGAATGATGAACGTCCTTCTCACTTCGCCCGTTCGTTTCTCGGAGGTGAAAGCATAGTGGGTAATGTGATCTCCGCGGAACTCATTTCAGTCACATCGTTATTTCATGAGCAATTCCTCTGATTTATGGCACTTTCGATTGCCATCTTTTTCTTGCTGGTGTGTGCGAAGTACTTCGGAATGCAAAAATAATTTGAGGCCAAAGTTAATGCTGTCAATATGTGGATTAGCTGCAAACTATTCTCATTCCGTTGGTCGCTCGAGACCAGTTTTATGACTCGAATTCTTCGAGAATATGAAGTATTGTGACAGAGGAGTAAGTTTCGACTCATCAAGATTTTGATTAATTCGATGTGCTAAATCGTTTCCATCATTAGGCAAGGGAATTTTTTTATTTTCACTCTCTTTGTTAAGTTCCTCGGTAATGTGCGCGTCTGCGTGCGGTTTCGTTTGTCGTCTGAAATTTTGACATTCTGGAAACACTTTGCTGAGTCAGTTGTTTATTTTTTTTATTTTTTTCTCTTCGGAACCCTATAAGAAAAGTTCTTATGTTTTGGTCAAGTGAGCCAATAAACATTATCTTATTTAAGTCTTAGTTTCCTTATAAATTCTATCATATCAACACTACTACCGTACGTTTTGAGAAATTGTTCTGACTATGGATTCAGGACTGTTTATAGAAATTTCATTTATTGGCATTATATTTTCATTGCCTTTTTTATCAATTTCCACTATGATTTTTTTACTGTGAATTCCACACAATTGTGAATAATTCCTACTGTTCTGATTTAATTAATTTTCTTCTTTTTAATTTATATCCCATTTTATTTCCTGTTTCTCTCTCGTATGTAAAGTCTTTTTATTATTTTGCATCTTTCTTTTTACGGAACCGACTTATTACTAGAACGAAAGGGAATTGTTGACTAAGTCGGATAAGTCTTTACTTGGTGTTACCAAGGCGGATACATGAATCTACATATTTATTGCGCCATTCATGACGTTACAAATTTCTCTCAGCTGGAAGTGTACCTCCTGCATTCGCCACCTTTTATTAGGGCCTCACTTAGAAAGAACGTGTTCTTGGTGCAGGTGATTGTATCTTTGTCAAGAATTAACTGTTTCGTGTGTCTCGACCGGAGCAAATCCTCTCGATCTCTCTCCTTTAAGATTTCTCATGCTGTGTACTTATTATTTGTCCGCTAAATAATCGGATTACGGGGAGATGTCTCGTGAAATTTATTTTCATTCCCCCGAATCCTTTCAGTGGATGCATCCAACGGGAGACCGTGAGATGCACGGTCGTTCAGGTCCATAATTGTTTGAATAATCTTACATTCCCATTCGAATACGCATCTGCCTTGCTGCTGGAAGCGTCTGAAATATTAAAAAGAAGACAGAGAGTTCGAAAGTGTATGCTCGCTTTTAATCCGATAAAATACTGCTAATGTCGCCCCCGCCTTTGTTTCCGTCACATTTTCTTATTTTAATCGCAAGAGTTCACCAGTCGAGGCGACCGACAGCAGGTCATGACTATATTTTTAGACTTGCTGAGTTATTCATTTGGGTATTCTCCCAGATGCTTGGTAGGTTTATGGGTAAGCCCATATCCTAAAATCTTGTTTTCTAGGACATCTCCTCGCTCTCCAACGTATTATTATCTCAAATTTTGAGGATCCCGCAAGTAGCCACGATTTCACTTACCATTACGGAGTTATCCGCCCGCAGACGCAAGTGTGGAATTCCGCAGAGGACAAACATTCACTTTTCCCGGGACTCGAATACGGATCCCTCGATATCGCGTCGAGTTCTTTCGTCCGTTACCCAGTCGTCCTTCTCCGAGATAGATTTCTGAGGACTTTGTGGGAACAAGTTGTTCTGGACCGCCGAGCTAGTGAAACTCTGCAGAATTTGTTTTTAAGAACACTTTTTCTTGTGAACAATGATAATTATTAAGTTCGTCTCCCCGCTGAAATTGTGACACGTTAAATATATCATTAGTGAAAGTCCTTTAGTGCATCCTCCCCGGTCAAAGTGAAAATACTGGGTGCGCGCCTGTGTTCCATGTATGACTTTTACCTCGCGGACTGTGGTCCAAATTGCTCTCTTGGGAATGCTTCTATGGCATTGCATCAGTCCAACAAGTTGTTCCGTATGGCCCTAAAAATTCCACAGGATAGGAAAGCTCCTTGGTAACTAAACTGGATAAAGCTCCTTGCGTGATTCGATGGATCAGGGTTCAAGTCCCGGTCAGAGCGAATGATTTTTCCTCCGTAGAATATCGCACTTGCATTAATATCTCGTTATCAGGTCTCTATCCATACCCTTTACGGAAATTGCTTTCAATCACTCTTGGTAGCGCTGATGTAGGTTTAATATGTGTGTAGACGCCCACCTGCGTTGAAATGCTTCTTTTGGGTGTACTACGTAAGTCCACCTGTAGTATAGACGAGGCATATGGAAGAAATTATGGCCGGCCTCCTCAAAAGGGGAATAGCCGTCTTCTGTGCCCAGAGAATGAGAGGGGGAAGAGGAAAGCAAGACGTGGGAAGGAGGCAGAGGGGCGGTAAAATGCCCTCCTCTCCTTCCTTCGTGCGGTTTTTCGCCTGCAGGGTCTTCGACACCTCGGAATTCGAGGAATGTGACCGCTGCCGCGCGCTCTGTTCTCTGTTGAGTCCCACAAGGGTCCTCCCTCGGCCCGCCCGACTGTGACCCTTCCCTCTCTTGTCTCATACCTCTTTTTCTCTTGTTTTCCTTTACTTTCTCCCTCTCAGATCACCATGGATACCAAAACCGAAGTGATTTCTCCCTCTTCTGCCCCTCAACAGTGATGAGTGGGGATGGATATTGAAGGAGTGTGGGTAACAATCACACCTTTGGGAGGTACTTTTGGGAGGTGAATTTCATCGGAAGTGCTGGAGTGGTTAGCTTGCATGTGATTAATCACTCATTGGTATTTTATAATGAGTAATTGCAGCAACTCACCTAGTGACGGACGCATTTTTTATTAATTTCATTGGAAATTAAACATGCATTTACAAGTTAATAATACATTTTTTAATGTTAAAAATAATTTATCAAAATGATTATCTGATTGGTAACTCACGTTACAAAGTGTTCTGCTTATTTCAAAGCGATACCCGAATCAATAGCAATACATAGAAGAGTTTTATAAATGCTTGGCATGTATTTATTTTTTTTAAATTAAGAACGCTTTGTCGTGTTATAAGAGGTAGATACCATCACGCACCAAGTATAATGCTAAAAGACGTTAGATTCAAACTTCAAATATATTAATTTAATTAAGGTGAAATACGTCTGATATATACATTTTGGGAAAGGAAAATGCCTGCATTTTTATGAAATGTTATTATATTCTATTACAGAAAGAAATTACATAACAGAAATACATCAGATGCATAAAATTTGGGAAAGGAAAAATGCTTGTATCTTTATGAAATGTTATTATACCATATTGAAATTAATGGCTGTAAACGTAGCCGTGGCTCTCTCATGGTCTGGAATTGTGCAAGGTAAAAAGGGGCATTTTAAATTTGCCTGTATTTAATGCCTCCCTGGCCCCCTTATTTCACCTGACAGGTCGAGTCTATCGATGTCGCAAAGGGAACTAATTATCTCGACAGTCAGTCCAACTGTTCGCGCCTGGACTGCATTATTTTCACCAAGATGCATTGTGAAGAGCACCATTAAAATATAACAGTCGAGAGATGAGCCATTAGTCGAGAATTTTCACGCGGAACCCGCCTTCTTGAGTGGCCGAGTGTGTTGTCTCTGGTAATAGCAGGGAACACCTCCTCATTAAGAGCTTAGAGCGCGGGGCCTTTTTCCAGCCCCTCCTACCCGTCCCTCGACCGACCACCTTTGCTCCAGCCGCCCATCCCCTGGAACAACCCTTATCGCTTTTCCACGAAAATAGAACGGCTGAGAGTTTGGAGGCGGTGTGAGTCGGGTCTTGAGGGGGCGGGGGAGAAGAAAGACAAGCGGTCAAGTGAGGGGTCACGCCTTTGTCTGGCCGGGGAAACAAATTGGATGGGCAGGAAAGGAGAGGAAGATCCCCTGGACAAGACTCACGATGTTCTGCTTCCACTGCGGAGGTAATCGACTGGCATACGTATATATAAGTCAAATGCAATCAAAATCAATTCTTACATGGGCGGGAACAAAGGGTTGTCATAGACGGGTATCATGTCAAACTCAGTTAGCGTTTCATCGGGTGTTCCTCAGGGAAGTGTAATTGGTCCACTTTTATTTCTCTTGTACATGAATGATATTAGCAACGTCGTTAAAAGTAAGCTTAGACTCTTCGCAGACGACGCGGTTGTGTATAGGGATATTAACAATTCCGAAGATGACCACTCGTTAAAAATCGACCTACTTGCTGTTCATGCTTGGTGCGAAAAGTGGCAGATAGAACTAAACATAAACAAGAGAGTAGCAGTCAGCTTTTGGAGAAAGAAAAATAGGCCAAGTAGGGCTTAGAGAATTATACGGAAATTATTCGCGCCGAGTCTGTTAAGTACTTACGGTTCACAATTACTCACGACATATCTTGGGGAAAACATATCAAGGAAATATGCGGTCAAGCATACAGGAAGCTAAGCTTTATCAAGAGAATTCTCGGAAAATGTGATGAGAAAGTGAAAGAACGTTGTTATTTTTCAATCGTTAGGCCTCATCTGGAGTATGCTGTTAGTGTGTGGGATCCATAAGAAGCGGGGTTGATATCAGAGTTAGATCGCGTGCAGCGAAGAGGAGCTAGGTTTGTGAAACGATGCTACGATACGTTTACTAGTGTGTCTGGACTGTTAGAAGAATTAGAATGGGAATCGCTATCACAGCGTAGATTAAATTATAGGCTTAACCTCCTAACTAAATTTCAGGAAAATCATTTCTCTGACGACGTAAAAAATATACCATTAACCCCCTCGTACTACGGCAGATTAGATCGCGCCAATAAAATTAGAGAGCTAGATTGTAAGACCGATAGGTATTAAATGTTATTTTTTTCGGCGTTCCATTCGGGACCATAACAGCTGTGATCGTCGTCATGAATAGTTCGAATTGTGATAATAGGCAGACAGCAAATCTTTCTCTTTATATTTTCTACGTTCTTATTTATGCATGATGTAAATATTGATGTTCTTATTTATGCATGATATTTTGAATATAGTAATAGTCTTTTTATCCCTTGCATGTTGGAACGATTGACGATAGAATATTTCTTGGTTATTAGATTTTTAATTGGCGCTTTGCATGTGTGGTACGCGGGTTTCAATGTAATTTCGGTGTTCTACCGAATCATTCATGCATGCCTGGTGTGCATGCACCCCCTGCCACACACCCTTTGGGTGGCGTGCAGGGTATCTACATCTACATCTACGTGATACCCTGCGAGCCACCACGAGGGTGTGTGGCAGGGGGTGAAGATCACCAAACATGCACTATTGACATGCAACTAGGATATTTAATGAAGGCATGCTAGATAATGGGGTCACATGCAGCTAGATGGTTACTATTTACATATAAAGAAAGGGGTTACTGGTTGTTATAACATGCGTCATGCACTACAGACTACTCTAACTATATTTCACCTACCTATCCCTTTGCTACGCTGCCTATTGCTCTCTCTTATAGTACGAGGGAAAAATGACATTTTAAATCTATCGGTACGACAATGTAGGTAAATGGTACGGTATGACGTAGATGTAGATGAATGCACGCATGCCAAAATTTCTATTGGACTCGCATGTCTCTTAACGCCTTTCTTGTTATTCTTAAAGCTTCCAACTGACAGTATAATAAGGTGGCGTCGCAGAGGTTGTGAGGCAGAAACCGTAAAAGTGAAGCTTTATAGATTAGGCCACAACTTTGAGAAGTATGTATATACAATTGGACTAACCAACTTTGTCCATTATCCAAGTGATTGATGCCTTGGTAGGTGCACTAGAACATTTGTCTGGAAAATACGAAATTGAAATTTAGCCGTAAGACAGCAAAAGTAATGAGTTTCAGGTTCAAAGGTAGTGAGGGTAGTTATAAGATTAGAAGCCTTAGTTTTCATATTCTATTGACCTGATCTACCGTAGCATTTCGGATTTCGTAAAATGTTATCGTCGTCGTTAGAAAATAAATCAGGCTGGAGCGTACAAATAGATTAAGGCCGTGTTTCAATCCGATATTATGCACACTTCGTACCCTTATGTGCTCTTTTCGATTGTCCATTTCCGGATGTCACTTCGTATAGTGCGGTTCCAATCCGTTAGAACGCATCATGGCTAGGGCGCTAGTGCACATAGAAGGTAAGTGTATGGCGATGCGTCCTTTTGCGCCCTAAGAATTTCCCATTCGTGAATAATGCGAATTTCCAATGCGATGTCTTGCGGTAACTTACAATTCTGAGTGACTAAAGGATGTTCTTGTGATATACTAGGGACAGACGAAAGGATAATTCAATTCATCGGCCTGCGGAAGAAATACACAGACCAACTTACGGGTCGAGGCGGTTCTGATATAGTTCCGACATTGGACACTGGGAGACATTGGCGCTGGCTACCTTAAGAGCAGAAAGTGCGTGAAGTACAGGATAGGGCATAAGGGCGTAAGTGCATGGGGTGCACCTTACGGATTGGAACACGGCCTAAGTCTTAATTTCAATCGAGGGTCTGAAAGCTATTCCTATCCCAGTTGTTGCAATTCCTGGAAAAGGCAGCACTTGACTTACGACTGTCTCCAGAGCAGTGAGAGTGCATGTAGGTTTCGCGAGTGCGTACGATGGAACGGGCCATCAATAAGGAAACCGTTCGAAGACACTTCCTTCCCATACTCAGTCTCTTACCTTCCCTCCTGCCGTCACCCTCTTCTTCGACAGTCCCATGTCACAGGGAGATCCCTAACAGAAAACGTTTCCCTCCCTTTTTCCAAGTGGTTTTATTTATGCTCGTTTACCTCTCCGTCCCTCTGTGCGCTAAGTAGCGGGTGGACTCTCCGACGTCCACACCGGTTGGGCTCTGTGGGGGGGGGGGAGGGGATGGGAAGAGCTCAGGGCGTAAGTTGGGGGATGGAGGGGAAGGAGGAGGGTGCCAAAGTTCCTTTTTGCGCTCTGACCGAGGGTCCTTCGTGACTGCTGGAGTGAATTTTATGCACTGCCTGGGAAATGAAGTGGCGGAGGATTGGAAGAGTGAAATGGAGATAAGAACAAGAATTGGTATGGCTAAGGAGGCATTTAGGAAGAAAAAGACTATAAAAACTAGTAAAATGGAGCTGGAACTGAAGAAGAGAATCGTCAAGTATTTTGTTTGGAGTGTGTTTTTGTATGGTGGGGAAACATATGACAGAAAAGGATAGAAAAAGGATAGAGAGTTTATAAATGTGGATTTGGAGGAAAGTTCTCAACATAAAGTGGTCTGATAGGGTTAGGAATGAAGAGGTGTTGGAGAGAATAAAATAAGGAAGAAAGCTCTTGAAGAGACCATTGAAGATAGGAAGAAGAGCTGGATGGGATATGTACTTAGAAGGAAATGTTTGTTATGAGATGTACTGGAAGGAATGGTGGTTGGAAACCGCAAAAGAGGAAGAAAGAAAAGAAAGATAATTAATGACCTGAAGGATGGAGGGAGTTACAGAGAATAGAAGAGGAGAGGACAGAGAGAGATGGAGGGACCAAGGACCTGCGAAAGCAGACGACTAATGATGACCTTTTTTAAGGTAGTTATGCCATAAAATGACTTACTTAAGGTTGCTCACTACTTCTCAGATTCTCCTCGACTGGCTTATCCCCTCCGAGACCTGAGTGGAATGGGAAAGTCCTAATCTTCTTGTCGAGTGGGGGAGTAGTTAGAGGAGGGGGTGACGGCAGAGGAGGTGGGGGCAGTCGGCCATGTGCCGTGACTAGATCGCGAAAAAACACGAAACATGCGTTAGCATTTTAAAGTCTGAGGCCTTATAGTGACGAGCATAATAAAGTAGATGACACCAAATTAAATACCAAAGACCATTATGTGATCTTACTACGTGATATGTTTCTTTTAGTGAATAAAAAGGGCAATGAAGAGGTCTGAAAAATGACTGAAAAAGGTCACTGAAAACACTAATTATCATTAATATGTCTAGTGAAGTGAAACATGTATCTCAGTGAAAGCTCAGATACATTCTTTCCTAACAAAAATGTGAAAACTTAAACTTCCTACACAAAAAAATAATAGGGTGACAATTAAAATAAAAGTGGTCTGCAGAGGCGATTTTAGCTGAGGTGGTGAGCCCCCTTAAGGTAGTTCTAGCGAAATATCATTTCGTCTAGAGATCAATGAATCTGGTTCCATTATTAAGAAAAAACACCTCACCCTTCCAAAAATACCACAATATCTTGCCTTACCTAACTGCTCTCCGAGATTTTTGACGTAAAATACCAGCCATTTAACACGGGAAATGGTACCAATGTGTACTACAGAGAGATCTTATTTGATAAATGAGGAATTTCTAACACCTAGATCTCGTCAAAAAATTATAAGTGCATAGTTTGTATGATTTCTCCACTATTTTTGAAATTTAATCTTTTAGTTACCGCTGTAGTTTTTTTCAGGATCGCGAAAAACCTTCCGCTGTAAACGTACCACGTGAAGAAAATTAGTCAAGTTAAAGACTTTTGTAGATGTTTTTAGTTAATTACCTACTTAAAGTTTCCGTCATTTTAAAGTCCTGTATGGCACCATTAGTATTGCATAATTTAATTCATATATCCTACAGCTTCTGACATTAAAACGTATGATTCGAAATTGATCTTCGTTTTCAGCTATCTCGCTCAGACTACCTTAAGGAGTTTTTACTGATATTTTTGTCTTGTCAGAATGGACATTGCATTAGAATTTTATTTTCAATTTCTGCAGCTATTAGAAGCATGGCATAGGTAAAAGATTTAAGTTTCTCCTGGTGAATAGTATAAATAAACTATTCTCGGGCTCTGCACCAGGTGATTGGCTTCATGTTTGCCAACGTTTCGGAAAACGACTTGTTTTCCAATTTTCAAGGCGTGTTACTCTGTCCGTGTCAGTTTACAATCTGACACGGACAGAGTAACACGCCTTGAAAATGGAAAACAAGTCTTTTTCCGAAACGTCGGCAAACATGAAGCCAATCACCCGGTGCAGAGCCCGAGAATAGTTTATTAATGGCATAAGTATTTTAATATTAATGCCGCAAAAGTATTGTAGCATTATCCTGAGTAAACCTCAGTGAATAAGTAAATATACATACGTAAGTCTTTAACTTCACTAATTTTTTTTAACGCTATACGCTGAAAACTCGCGTTCTCAACCGAAAAGTTTAGTGTGCGCGTGTAAAATTTAATGTGGTGTTTAATAGATTATTTTTTTTAAATAGTTGAGTAATAATGAAAACTAACCTCTTTGGAATTTTTGACGACTTTTATGTGACACAAATTCCTCATCTTTGGTATAAAAAACTCTCAGTGCAAATTATTATGGAAAATAACTATTATTTTATAGAAAATTTTTCGAAAAATTATGCAGAATTATGATGATAATTTGTTGTCTAATAAAAGGTGAGATATTTTTTCAAGATTCATCGAATTTTATGTGAAATGATATCTCGTTCAAACTGTCTTAAATGCCAAACATATTATGTACTCTTGTAGGAAAACGTATCTTCTGTTTGGTAATCAAAACTTTCCCCTCTATATTTTGCGCAAAACAAGCTTGAAAATATATGGCGTCAAATTTAAAAATATAATTTTTCTCTCTAAATGTGACACTCGCAATGCTCAATACTGTTTATGAGAAGCATATTTTTCCAGGGTATCAAATTGGTTGAATAGCACCTTTCCATCATATTTCTTGTGTTAGTGGCATATGGGTGCAATGGTTGGAGTCAAAATGCTTTAATTCGATAGACCTGACGATGTTAGCGGCTCTTATGACTTGAAAAAGTTCATAAAAATATATTCATCAAAAAATCTGCGTATTTTTACCTTTTTTTGGTGTTTGAGTGTCTAATTTATTTCATGAGTAGAAGCAAAATTTTTTAATTATACGAGCTGAAAGGAGAAATTAAGTATATATTACGACCACTTTGAGAGCGTTATTTTCCTCTCTTCTACCTATAAAACCTTCCGTTCCTATGAAATCATGATTTCTCGGATTTATTGGGGTGAAAAGTTGCCTTCTACCGATGAAAACTCTCCGAAGTTCCCCCCGGACATATCCCCGTTCTGATACTTCTTTCTTGCCCAAATGATTCTCACCCTTGCCGTTCAATTGACTTTCATCCGATGACCGTTGCGCTCGAAAACTTGCAACTTTCTCCGTGTGTGAAATCACCAGCATCTTTTCTCCGTCACGGAAGTTCAATTGATTGATTAAGGTATCCGTATTAGGAGAAGTTGATGGTAGTCAACGTGGAAGGCATGCTTATGCTGAAGCAGTGTGGGAAAAATGAATGTGGAGGAGGGAAAGGAAGGCGTGAAGGGCACATGGCAATTCACTACTCCTTTATGAAAGGCGATTTAACGACAAATCTTACGATCAATGTTGATCATTTTACATATTATGTACTCAAAATCAATTTTGTTGGTAGAATTTTGAATAGTCACTGTTCATTCATCAGTATTCACCTTCATTTCCTTGGACTCATGTATATCTGTTTGTTCTCATTCATTTTATGAACTTCTCGTCGAGCATTTCTGAAAATTCTTCGCACGACACTAGCTCCTTACGCTTCACACTATATCTACATCTACAAAATACCGTGCAAGTCACCACTAGGGTGTGTGGCACGGGGTGATTCCACACCTGGCCTGCAGCACTCATCCCAGCCCAATCAGAACCGCGCGCGTTCCCCGGAATGCTAGGCACAGGCCAAAGCAGTCAGGACAACGGTGCGCAGTCAGACTACAAACTAGGAGAGCGATACAATGGAGAACATGCTACCATGCAGCATACTACTCAAGATATAACTGCTGGTTAGTATTATTAATGTGACAAATAAATAGCACTACAAGGTACTAAGACATGCAGGAGTATATCATGCCGGAGAATGCATGAGAGGTTAGTATCTACAGTTCATGTTAAGATATTTAGCACTGCTGAAAAAATCTATTTAACCTAGTTAGTATCCTAGAACTGATCTATAACAACTATTATGGTCCCTTATTGTACGTGGAAAAAATGACTTTTAAATCTATCGGTTCTGCAGTCTATTTCCTTAATCTTATTCCTTTGATCGTTCCTACCATAATAGTTTGGCTCTAGAAAAATGTTTTCAACGTCGGCAAAAAATAGTCTGCATCAAACTTTCGTAAAAGATTTATCCTATATTTCTCCGTTTGATTGGATAGAGGTTCCCAGTCTATCATCCTACAACTCGTCATGCTATCAAACCACCCTGCATTCAATTCTTCTCGTCATGTCTGTTACACCTACTCATCATATTCTCTCAGTCCTCTCCCTATCACTTCTAATAATGTTATCTTTTTTCCCAGATTTATTTTGTTTGGTTAATCATCTTTCCTTGCATCGTTTCTTTCCCGAAAGTTCCTACTTATTTCTCTTTCATATTCCTGGCATTTAAGTTATCCTGCTGAAGTGGTTTTCAAAACATACTGTGTATTTTAACTAAATTTCTTGTTTGTAATTAAATCCTCTCTTGTCAGTATCTTCTTAAATTGAAACCATATTTTTCCAAAAGTTCTTCAGGATTCTTATTTGTGGGTCCGTTTTCCTCTGAAATGGTTTTCGTAGACGTTGAATTTTAACTTTCCCTTTTTATATCCCCGTTAATCAACTCAAGCTCATATCGTACTTGGATTTGTGATTCTCCTTAATCTTGGTATCCTAACTGAAGTGCCTATCATGAAAATTAATACCATAGATCACCTAATAATTAAAATCATTTACATCGCTACGGATTGTCTCTGCTGATTCACTAGAGTTGGCTTCCAACAACTTGTTCTTCCAACTTCCTACAACTTGCTTCACAGAAATGCGTTTACGTACTCTTGTCTATAAGACATTGTTCCTAGTCCTATCGTCGCTGAAAACTGCAGGTGGCTATAAATGTACTCACACGGTAATAGTATGTATGTACTTCAATGTGTGAGATTTCCATCTAAATTTTTTGATAATGTTGGAGATACAAACATGTTTACAACACGAGGTTATTAAAATCCCTCGTCATATTTTACCTGTCGCATGATGACTTTACTTTTAGGTGTCTTGGGCTTAAAATACTGATTTTCTGTGACCTTCAAAGAAGCAGAAGAACTAAAAAGCACGTATATTTGAACTAAGCATAGCTGATCATGAATACAAAGCCTGTTGTGTAGGAAAGCAAAAAAATAGGAATTTGCCTCACATCCCCCGTCACATTCCCGCAAGCATGAAGCACATTCCGTGGTAAATGATAAGTATATGCACTATGGGTTTATATTAACCCTGACCTATCTTTCCTCATAGTCACTTGTGGGAAATGCGATGGGAAGTAGGTCACGCCCAAGTTTTTTCGCGGCATGGCGAGCGCCAGTCAAGCCTTTCTGTCGTGAGCCGTGGGTGGCGTCAAAGGATGCATCGGGGGAATGGAATTGGAAAGAGGACTGGCGACACCTTTTTGGCGCTCTGTCGGCAAGAGTGCAGTTGAGGCTGCACAACGGGTGGGGCAGAGAAGAGGGGTTAAGCTGAGTGAGGGGGTGTCTAGGGGAAGTGAGGGAAAGGGGCGGACTCAGGGGTGGAGAAGGCTTTTTAGGGTTCCTCCTGGGGGGGCGTGGCGTGTTTCCTTGGGAGCCCGGCAGCCGGGCCCTTTAGCCTGCCGGGTGCTGCTTCCCATGTGCGTCCTCACTCTCGCCTTGGCGCTATTTCTGGGAGTCAAGTCGTGGCATGCGGAGTGTCTTGCTGTGCGTGTGTGCCGTGTGCTCTTGTGTCGCTTCTCCTGCTGTTCCACAAGGGACTGGAAGATAAGTGTTCTCGGCTTTGCCGGTGGGAAGCAGGCGATAGATTTCCCGTCACTGCGCCTGACTGCGCCGACAAAAGTTTTTGAGTGCCAGCTGTGCTAGTGTGTGTGGCGATATAGTGAGTGGAATCCTTGCGAAGTGTATATACCTACCAAGTGTTCAATTGGAAAAGTATATGACCGGAAAAGGTACGTAGGTGGACTTCTCTGATAAACAACTGCGCATATAGCGGAGTTTGTGAAGCAGTTTTTTTTACTGCAACTTGCGTTCTGACGGTCAAAAGTTTGGTTGAACTCTGTATGTGTTAATCTTACCATTCAAACGTATCCTTTCCAAAGCGAACTCTCATTCATTTAGTTTGTACACCCATCGTCATCCCATTCACTCTGCCCCTCCCCTCTGAACTAACTTTTTCCGCTCTACGGCGGTGTATTATAGACAAAACATGACTGAAGACGGTGCTGTTGCCCCGTCTTCGGTCGTGTTTTGTAATCTATCCATAGTTAACCGCGAAAACTCCCCTTCCTCCCCATTCTTGTGAAGATAGTTGTCATTCGTCTTTATTTAGATTCCTGGACTTTTCACTACCTCCCATACAGATTTCAAACGACCATAGTTTTTGCTAATCACTGTCCTTCGAGATTCCGGTGTCAGCGCCGCACGAGATTCTAAATTATTAGCGAAAACTATTTTCCCCTATCATCCTTGTCTCTGCATCCTGCCATGATTTCTCCCCAGTAAATGGATGCTACTCGTCCAGGTATGCTTCCTAAGTGTACATTTAATGTCACGTGCCCTATTTTATTGTTATTCTGGTTCATAATGAAATTGCTCCGTTCGTTTTCCTGCATTTGTGCCTGCCTACTTACATAACTACATTTCTCATCGTTTTGTTTTGACTTCTTCTCTTCCTTACTTTGTGATGCCAGTTGCACGCTTCATTTTCGATTTTTTCTAATTCGTCCTTCGCCCTGTCGTTTTCATTTTTCCCTTTACTTCTCTCTTCGTAATTGGACTACGATTCATCAATTTGCATCAAATGTTCATCTGGAAGATTTGGGAATCATTTATCATTAAAGGGAAAGTCTGGATACATTTTTTCCTATTTTATGTACGTGGATCGACTCTCAGTTAAGGCAGCTGTTTTCAGCTCATTCCTGGCCTTTCAGGGAGGCAGGTTTAATATCTTGCCATTAATTTAATTTTTTAGTGTTTATATTTCGATATTTCTGCGATATTCATATCTCCATCGTTCTGCTGGTGGCTTTTTTCCCGGTCGCCATCCTTTCTCATTTTAGTTCTTACTCATTGCCGCGAGTTGGTTTATTTGCAGTTGTGATGTCGTTAATCTTGCTCAGAATCACAAATTTGAAGCTATCCGGGACTAGCCACGGAGTTCCACTTTTAAGGAGTCACCCGCATAGCACAATTGTGCGAAATTCCACAGAGAGAGAAAAAACATCATCCGCCTTGACCGGGATTCGAGCCCGGATGCCTTGATTTCCGGCCGAGTGCTTTAGCTAGTGAAGCTTAACAGAGAAAATAATCATCCGCCTTGACCGGGATTCGAACCCGGATCCCTCGATCTCCGGCAGGGAAGAGGACGCCTCGGTAGCTTAACTGGCTAAAGCACTCGGCCGGAAATCGAGGGATCCAGGTTCGAATCCCGGTCAAGTCGGATGATTTTTCTCTGTGTGGAATTTTGCACAATTGCTCAGAATCCTCATGAAGGATTCCTTAGCATTCCTCCTTCGAAGCCCACCCTCGCGGACCGGCTGCGAGTGAATGTGTGTTGCCCGAGGTAAGGGACCGGTATGAAAGGGCGTCGCCCTTTTGCTCAATTCTCCTTCTCCTGTTCCCTCAAAACACCCCCTTCCGGGATTTGTTTTTTGCTGCGTGCGCGCGAGTGAGAGGGAGAGAGAAAGAGGGAAGGTGACAATGGACGATGCTGGTTTTTTTTTGTTTCCGCACACCTTTTAAAAGGGCATTGAATGAAGCGGAGTGGCCTCCGTGAAAGGGGGGGGGGTCCTCGCGATCCCCCAACAGTCGTCTCCTGCGCGACCGCAGTCTCTCTCTCCCCTTCGTGGTGTCACGACCGCTCAACCGGACGATTGTGTCCGTTGTTGGACCTCATGTGAGTGTTTATTTTTTTTTGTTTTTACGAGTCCGTACGTACGCGCGCCCATCCAGGACATGACCGTCGCGGACAATCTCTCACACGCTCTTTCTTTCATTTTCTCTCACTCGTGTCCCTGTGTGAAGGGAGGCTCGTAACGGGACATCTTGTGCGGGCGTGCATTGGCGAGCTGTCTGTCCACTCGTATTCCCTGCGTTTCTTTTATTTTCCTCGGCGGGAATCGACCAGGCGAGCATTCTTCCCTGCCTCGTGCCCGGTGCATTCTCCGTGCGGTCCACGGGTCGTCGACGGAGCGAAATTTCCTGTCGGCTCCTGTAAGGTTCTAATCCAGCAATGCAACCGCCTATAATTCGTATTTCAATGCTTCCTGGCTTATTTCCCTTTGTGTAACCGAAGAGAGATCGTTCGTTTGCGAAGGATTTGCTCAATAGACGTTAAGAGCATTTCATTATTACTGACTCTTGTACCTCCAGCAAACGATGTTCCTTGTGACCCATATGTTCCTGTAACGAACGCAGGTTAAAATTTAGGTTAAACCTTTTAAGTAAATTCGAAACAGAGTTGTTCACAGATGACGTTAGATATATATTTAGAAACCCTGCGTATTATGCTAGGTTTGATCAGATTAACAAGATTAGAGAGATAGATTGTCGTACCGATAGATTTAAAATGTCATCTTTCCCGCGTACTATAAGAGAGAACAATAGGCAGCGTAGCAAAGGGATAGGTAGGTGAAATATAGTCGGAGTAGTCTGTAGTGCATGATGCATGTAATAACAACCATTAATCCCTTTCTTATTATGTAGATACTAACCATGTGACCCTATTATCTAGCATGCCTTCAATAAATATCCTAGTGGCATATCAATAGTGCATGTTTGGTTATCTTCACCCCCTGCCACACACCCTCGTGGTGGCTCGCAGGGTATTACGTAGATGTAGATGAACTTGACCTCCGGCCCTGTTTTTGTGTTTGTATGATGATCTGGTGGCGGATAACCCTTCGTCTTTGCGTGAAGCAGGTTTTTGTTAATGGGGAGTTTGTTTAAATCTTTAGCAGTAAGGAGCAACATTGTCTACTTTCCAAATCAAGGACGGGAAAACTTAATGTACAGGCACGTAAATATTCTCAAATGAGACTCTCCAGAGCCGATTCATGACCCCCTTTTTCGTTTCAATACCTACCGATATTCACCGCAACCTGAATGACCTCCCTTCCTTTGCCGACGCCTTTGGTTCTCTAACCTCTTCTTTTCGTCTACGTCTACGTCTACGTGATACCCTGCGAGCCACCACGAGGGTGTGTGGCAGGGGGTGAAGATCACCAAAAATGCACTATTGACATGTAATTAGGATATTTAAGGGAGATATGCTAGAAAATAGGGTCACATGGAGCTAGATGGTTAGTATCTACATAATAAGGAAGGGATTAATGGCTGTTATTACATGCATCATACACTGCAGCCTACTCTAACTATATTTCACCTACCTATCCCTTTGCTACGCTGCCTATTGTTCTCTCTTATAGTACGAGGGAAAAATGACATTTTAAATCTATCGGTACGACAATCTATCTCTCTAATCTTGTTAATATGATCAAACCTAGCATAATACGCAGGGGTTCTCAATATATATCTAACGTCATCTGTGAACAAATCGGTTTCGAATTTACGTAAAAGGTTTAACCTAAATTTTAACCTGTGTTCTGATAGTAATTCCCATCCTAGGTCTTATATTAAACTCGTAACACTTATGCAATTATCATAACGGCCTTTAAAAAACCAAGCGGATCTCCTTTGCCCGCGCTCTAATTCTATTATCAAACCTCCCTCGTACGGATCCCATACACTAGCGGCATATTCTAAATGAGGCCTGACAAGTGTAAAATAGCTTCCTTCTCGTACTCTCTCATCGCATTTGCCTAGAACCCTTTTTACGAATAATTTTCATCCTCTTACAAAACATTGACCAGTCCACTTCTATCCTAACCCATCATTTATCAATATCCTATAACGCCGATAACCTCCACCTCGAATTCAAGCGCCTATGCCCTGAAAGTTAAATTTTGTTTCCCGACACCTGATTTGAGTGAATTCTCCTCGGGTGTTCCACCAGGTCAGGTACTGCGCTGATGACGTTTTCGTAACTTTCTCTTGCAGCGTCATCAGAGGCTCGATCGAGGACCACTAACATATGTTTATCATTAGTTAGGTCTTAAGGTGTCTTCTGATTCGAAGGGCATTGAAAAAGAACGTGGAAACCTCGGATAAGTTTTTCTTGGGATTTGTGTGAGGGTAAGATCGTTTTGTCTGCAATTGACATTATGAATTAAAGAAAAATATATCAGTGATTGAATTACTTGAGAGCTAGTGCTGCAACCTTAACACCAGTACCAGCTATAAAGAGAGGAATCGGACGCTAAGGACTTGAACCTTTCCCCCCCCTGCCCCCTTCCTTCCCGGGACACATTTCGTTTTTGGCACTGCTCGCGTCCGCTGCGTCAATTATCTAGAAGCACGCTCATTGGATCATCTCTGCAGTCTATAATCTCGATTGAGAAAAGAGGACCAATTCCCAATTCCCGGAAAGGAAAGGAAAATTCATTTCAGATCTCCACGCTGTATGGCTAAGACTGAGGATTTGTACTTATTTTTATTGTTAAACCCCAAGAACCTCGTAAACGCCTGCGCGTACTTAGGGTAGTCCGAGCGAAATATAACTTTACTTAGAAATCAATGAAATGGTCGCATTTTAATGAAAAATATCTCACCTATCCAATGACACCAAAAATGCTACCCCTTACCACGTTACTTTCGGAGATATTTGCCATAAAATTCCAGCCCTTTTAAATGGGAAACGGTACTTGCATGCACTCCAGAGAGACATTATTTACAAAATGAGGTATTTCCAACTCTTAGATGTCGTAAAGAAACTAACGTCGTGTAGTTCATATGTTTTCTCAACAAAATTTGAAAATTAATCATATTGTCACCGCAGTAGGTTCTTGGGTATTACAAAAAACCTTCCGTTTTGAACGTTTCAATCGCACCGCGCGAAAAAAATGGGTCAAGTTAAAGGCTTATTTAGATATTTTCATTTAATTCATTACAATTTCTGTCATATAAAACTATTTTATTTCACCATTAATAATGCAATATTTAATTGATGTGTCCTACAGCTTTTGTAATTAAAACGTTAAATTCGAATATGGTTTCTATTATGACTACGGTACTATCTCGCTCGGACTACCTTAAATTCAAATCGTGCAGATTTCGCCGTTGCCTGTGGTGCGTGGTTTAAGGCTCTGTGTTGGCTGTTTGGGTGGGCAAAGTCGGAGTTGAAGGGAAGAAGGAGGAGTTTGTTGGAATTCTCGTCTTTTTATTCGCTTGAGGAGTATGAGGTCCCGCGGTCGGAGGGGGTTGCAAGCAAAGGTTTACGTTTTATTCGTTTCAAATGCCGCAGCACTTATCCCGTTGGTATATAGAAAGAGGAGAAGGTGAGTCCCTCGCTCCCCCTTGCTGTAAATCACGCGTTCATCCCTTCTACGAGCGCACGCATCAGCCGCAGAGGAGCCTGAGATCGCAAGTAAAAAAAATTGCGTTTGGAAAGTTTTCTCTCGCTGAGGAGAGCGCAAGTGAGTCTTCTTTTTTTTTTAACGGCGCATCACTTCCACCTTTCGTTGGGTGAGTCGGGGGGGAGGGGGGGAGGTGTGGATTCGCTCGGTGAGTCGAAGAGAACACCTATCTTGCCGTGTGAGAGGCCGCGAAGCCACGGGGAAATGTCTCCCATCTTTGGGCGTAGACTCGCGCGACCCTCTCCTTTGTAAAAAATTTTATTTCTTCAGAGAGAAGCGCAGATCACGCGCTCTCTCATCTGCGTACATTAAACGTTGGAAACCGAGGATACGCTCTAGGCTTAGATCACTCAAAACATTCACACTAGTTGAGTTTCAGTGTACGCGGCGTATATTCTTTTGACCCCGCGCCGAATCTATACAACTGTTTGAAGCGCCAATAGAAGAGACATACGATAAGTTGTGGAATTGATACACAAATCCTTGATGCCTGGTCCTTAAAGGTTTGCATTTGCCCACCGCGGCGAGTGTTATTGGTTTGGTTTGGATATTTGGGGAGGCGACCGACAGCTAAGGTCATTTGCGACATAGGGGATAGGTAAGGGAGGAAGGGTGGTTAGAAACCCGGCGTCGGCATTAGCCTGCTCTTAACGAAAGGCGCCAAGGGGACCACGGTTTTACGTCTCATCCGACAGACGGAGTACTGCACGTGAAGTGCCCTCCACAAGACACTCAAGTAGGGATCGGGTTGACTCTGAAAAACATCCGCCTCTGCAGGGATTTGAACCCTGGCCGTCCGTATGGATAGCCAGTACTCTAGCCACCACACCAACCCGACCCCCAGCGAGTGTTATTTCTGGTGCAAAATGTCTTTATTAAAAAATGATGCTATATTCAAATGCATAGCACTAGATACTCAGGGGTTCATTCTAGGCATGGATTACTTGTTTCATTTTGAGAATATTATATACGTCTTGAACAGAGAGAAGCACTGAAAAATCGAGATAGTACTCTGCCGAATTGTTTGGAACCGAAATTCCTTCTTTCCTCGACCAAATATTACTATTATGAAATCTATCGGTAAGGGTGGGTTTAAATTGAAGTCAGTTAAAATCCTCAGGGTTTTTACAAATGCAGTTCCCCAATAAGTCAGTCTTCTTTAAGAATAAGCGTCATCAACCAGCGAAGTGAATACATTTACTACGGTATTCAATGTTTGCCTAAATGCTTGGTGGTATATGCGAATGCCATCATTTATAGCTTACGGAGAAAACTTCACTCTACGATGACTTACGATCTATAGACAAGTTTCCAATATTATTTTCCCATATCTTAGTGTTATTTCTCACGTATTTCTTAACTTATTGACTGGGTTTAAATATTGTTGCCTAAACTCTGTTATTGCTTAATGTGCTGAATTCTTTATAATTTTTGTTCTCCAGTCCGATGCATGTTGTGCTATCCTTCGTGTTGTCTGCAATATTAATCCTCCTCCAGGTTTTTTATGTAGTTTATATTTTCTCCTTTATGTCATGCGGTTTATTGTGTTTATATTTATATCCAAATGCAGAATATCTAAATGACTTACAAAAAAATAGTTTTATGACGATTTAGGTACTCGAAAAGGAATGAGGTGCCGTCGAGTCCAGCTCGTGATTTACAGCCGTTCGAATGGAGCGTGAGCCGCGCTCTCCTCGGGAACCGAACAGCCATGACCTCGGCAATTATCGCGCATGTGACTTCTCGTGCCCGAAGGTCCGGTAGTGCTTGCCCGTTGATGATGGGGATCAAGGGGAGGCTGCCAGTGGAGCTCATGAGAAGGGCGCCCGACAGGGTTTCTGGAAGTGCTAAGCTCTAAAAATGGCTCCCCACTTAACCCTGAGGCTGTGCGCACTTAGGAGCTAGTCTGGTGTCGTGGCGGCGAGCGAGGAATCGGATAAGCGTTAGAAAATTGCCGTCTGCAGTAATTCTGATGACTTAACGTCATGTGTTGCCCGGGGGGGTGTGGCGTAAAATTGAAATATGCCGGTGCTTGAAATCCCGAGTGGGTTTCGAGCGCTGAGATTCATTATTATTTTTTATGGCCTGCGGAGTTTTGTAATGGGCAATTGCTCCGTGTTCTTACTGTTCAACGAGGTGTCAGAGCATATTTGAGTAGCTCACGGTTTCTTATTGCATCCAATTTTTTTTAGTTTCTTCTTTAAGGCCTGCAATTTGCCTCTCATTCATATCCAAGCATTCGAACGTGCTTTGAATGTATCGCATCAGAGAAGGAATGCGGTCGCATAGGGGAACTACCATTTCCATTCACTCTCCAGACCCGCATTACATCTGATCTTGCATCCCTTGGAAGATAAAACTTTTACGTTCCTATTCCGTCGCTGTAAACTATTTTCATTTCTTTCGATTGGAGTGAACGGGATAATACGAAAACCCCATTGGACATTAAAGCCATCTCCTCTGGAGATTGATAGCCATTTCGTGTTTTATTTGTGATTTATTTCCGTCGTAAATCTCTCTCGAAGTGCTGATCTGTAAGGGATGCTAAAGTGATCGAAGTTTATGACGTGCTTTGAACTCGGCTCTCATATCGTGGCCCAGGAGCAACATCAAATTCCTTTTTCACCGTTCCTTCCCTGCATATCATTACGTGTTGGATGCGCTACGAGCATTTTGCAGTAGAACTCTCTGACTATGTATTTTATTTGTCTATGCTTCTTAGCCTAAAAGACCACGGTCTTTGACTCAGACGTAATAATCTTGAGTTCAAAGGTGGATGATATATCTAAGATACCAACTTAGGATACACACGAAAGAGCAAGCCCTGAGCGATTGAAAGACTCCCGATCCATGAGTCGAACCCCTTTCATTCAACTATGTGCTCGGAGGTTGGTTGTCCGTTACTTGTGGCGACCCGAACCTCAGGTTCTTAGAGCAATTAAGGGTGAAAATCAATGTTTGGCGAGTTCACTTTGTGGAAATTATTCATGTTCAAATTGAAAACACTTAGTTTTTGCCACCAGTGAATTAAAAACTTATTTAAATATTAAAAAAACAAATCGACCGGTTTCGGCCTTTTCAATCCAATACAGATCCAATTTTACTCCTAAGCTTTTACGCGTTTGTGACAAGGGGGGGAAGTTGGATTTCCTGGAAAATTTTGAAATTCTTTCATATTACAATGTGTACGGCGATAAACTACTCAATGACATAATCCCTTCAACCGCCTCACCCTTGTTCTCTGTCCCAGTACCCCCACCTCCATCCCCGTGGTCCTCGAGCCTGGCGTCACTACCTGTTTGTTCCTTCCCCTGAAGTTTTGCCCGATCACCTCCTTAAATCTTACTCTCCTCTCATCCCCCCCTTCTTTCAGCCGCCTCCCTCTCCTTGAGTTCTCTTATATTAACTGTGCCGTCTCTTTGTATTTTACTCTGTAATCTTCTTGATAATGACCTGAAAAGGCTGAAACCGGTCGATTTGTGTTTTTAATACATCTACATCTACGTAATACCCTGCGAGCCACCACGAGGGTATGTGGCAGGGGGTGAAGATCACCAAACATGCACTATTGACATGCAACTAGGATATTTAATGAATGCATGCTAGATTATAGGGTCACATGGTTAGTATCTACATAATAAGGAAGGGATTATTGGTTGTTATTACATGCATCATGCACTGCAGACTACTCCAACTATATTTCACGTACTTATCCCTTTGCTACGCTGCCTATTGTTCTCTCTTATAGTACGCGGGAAAAATGACATTTTAAATCTATCGGTTCGACAATCTATCTCTCTAAACTTGTTAATATGATAAAACCTAGCATAATACGCAGGGGTTCTCAATATATATCTAACGTCATCTGTGAACAAATCGGTTTCGAATTTACTTAAAAGGTTTAACCTAAATTTTAACCTGCGTTCTGATAGTAATTCCCATCCGAGTTCCTATATTAAACTCGTAACACTTATACAATTAATACATTGGTGGAAAAAACTAAGTGTTTTCATTTTGAACAACTAAGGTTGGTTAAGTAGAAATATTGTCCGGGGAATGGAGGATGAGTGTAGACAGAATATTTGAGATGTGCAGTAATAATCAGCTCGCTATTAATGAAAGTCGCCGACGGATCCGCTGTAAAACGTCCCATTTATCCCACGGGGTACCTTATTTGAACTGTTTTCAGTAGAAATATGCACCATTTTTCTTTCAATTGAAAAAATGATGATGCTTACCCTGAATTCCGATACCTTCGGACCAAATTTATGTTTATCAAGTGGTATCTTATGACCTCCTGTAATTTTCAGGTTAGAATAATTTATGTGATTACCGACGTGGGATATGTACGTATTTTCATTTAAATGTAGTAATATGGCCGTAGAAATCTATTTATTTAGCCTTTTAGTTTTTTGGCGAATAAGAATTTAGCTAGGACTGATGGTTTCCTTGGGCTTAATGTTTCAATCTGAAAGTTCAATTACACGAATGCCAGTAACATACAACCGACTTACGGACTTCTTCGGCGATTGGCAACTGACTGTGATACCATTTGATCCATTTAGGATGGGAATTGGTGGGTAGGTTTATTAGAGAGGCATTTTCTTTAGATGGTGGAAACGATGGACAGAAACCCGGTGCTCGTTCGGCGTCAGGCTACTCTTAACGAAAGGTTCCGAGGGGTCCACGTTTTGGCTTCAGACCTGGTGGATGGAATATTTATTTCGTCACCACACAGCGCCTCAGTAGGAGCATTGATTCTTCTGTGAAACCTTTATCACCTCAAGGATTTGTGTCCTAGCCATCACACCATCTCCATCCTTCCCATTGTTATCATGACAGATTTTCAGTATAGTGAAAAACCTAATGCTGATGATTCCTGTGAAAATGCTACTTTTTATTCTCTCTATTCTAAGTTGCCATTCTAAAATACCATAACAGTTGCTAACGGCACTACTTTTTCTGTGTCGTCGGAGTTAGTCGTTTTGCTCCTTCGCGTGTATCTTCATCTACTCAGTTGAAACCGATTTGTTCACAGATGACGTTAGATATATATTAAGAACCCTTGCGTATTATGCTAGGTTTGATCATATTAACAAGATTAGAGAGATAGATTGTCGTACCGATAGATTTAAAATGTCATTTTTCCCGCGTACCATAAGTGAGAACAACAGGCAGCGTAGCAAAGGGATAGGTAGGTGAAATATAATCAGAGTAGTCTGTAGTGCATGATGCATGTAATAACAACCAATAATCCCTTCCTTATTATGTAGATACTAACCATCTAGCTCCATGTGACTATATTTTCTAGCATGTCTCCCTTAAATATCCTACTTGCATGTCAATAGTGCATGTTTGGTGATCTTCACCCCCTGCCACACACCCTCGTGGTGGCTCGCAGGGTAGTTCGTAGATGTAGAACCAACAGCACATCGGTGAAATCGGTGAAAATAGTGGGGGGGAGGAAAGGGGCGCGCGTTCTTCGGTCGTTGTACAGAACGCAAAAAATTATTGCATGACAGATTGAGAAAATCATGCAATTGTGTGATTTTGTGGCCTTGGTAAGATGGGCTTAAGAGTTGAGGCTGTGTGAACATGATTTGATAAGGTAACAATGATGAGAGTGTCGTATAGTGGAATTTCAAAAACAAATGGATTTGCCATGACGCATGTAAAATCTCACCACTTGAAGCTGAATGAAGCTTTGTTCTTTTGAATAGAAATGAAAGCTAAGGCTTACCCCTCACTCCCTCTTGAATTGCGTTGGATAAGAGCCACTTGTATTGCTGAATTGTCTGTTTATTTATGAGTCTTAATGTTTATTTTTTCTCTTTGAATCCAGGTGTTTTAGAAACTGGGGACTGCACCTCTCACATGTTTTCCGTGTAACTCTTTCATCTCTGCATTTTTGTGGTGGCACAAACATTAATATAGTCTCTATTACACTGGTGCCAAACCTATAGTGTTGCGCATTTCTGCAAAATTTCACCTACTGTTAATTATTAGATGTTTTTTTTGCTAATGCATTAATAGCCTAAGTTACATCAGCGTCATTACCACTATTAGATTATAGTGTATTAATGTTGGTGACAACTTATTCATTGGCTCACATTCTTGAAATGAGAGGTATGTATTACATAGGCGTAGATGGATAAATTTCTGCCGGGTATCGGTCTCTGCGATCACTTGCTCAAAGAGCAAGTTGGTCCCTCCTCTCTTGTTACAGGGTGTGGCCGAAGGGGCGAGATTGGAAGAGAATGAGGAGGAATGCCTAAAGGTCATGAATCAACGTAGCTCGGCGGTTTTCTCACACAACGTGCCCGTGGTTCTCCTCGCGCAAATGCCCTTCCGATATCGGGAGTTTATCACGGCCGCGCGCTCCTCTCTCGCCACTTCCAGGAGCTCTTTTGCAGATGTTTTGCGCAAATCTCATTTGCTGCTCCATCGGAGCCGAACGGATGCGAAAAGAAGGGGGCGCCGTTGTATTTGCGCATTCATGTCTCCCCCGCCCTCCTCCTCTCGCACCCTCTGCCCTACGCCTTCCCCCTCCCCTCTTTCTTTTACTCTCTTCCACACCTCTAACCACAATCTCAAACACCCCCCCTCATTCTGGAGCCAAGCAGTCTCATTTTTATACCTCCCCTCCCTATCTTACGATCCCCTCCCTCCGGATTTTCCTCCTCCTGAAGGCTCCGCAATGTGGTCAAACGTATATCGCGAATCTTTGCCGATCGGAATACCGGATGCCGTTTGAGCTGATGTGGAGAGGCTTGAATGGGCTGCGGTCTCCAGCGTAGTACGGCGAAAGAACTGTCGGCGCAGAAATTATGTGCACTCGAGTTTGGGTACAAATAAAAAGTTAAAGAATAGACTTACAGAAAACCTAACGACACCATCATTTTCTCATTCATTTCTACGTTATTTAATGGAAAATTTTAATTTTTTGATCAATATTTATATTTTTTACTACAGTTATAACGTAAAAAGTACCGGTTATTTACGGCGCGCGGGAAAAGCTCCAACTTTGACACCTTGTAACTCAAACACAAGTTCTTCAATGAAACTATATTTCTGTAAATGGAGGATAAATATGTTTGCTATAGATTTTGCGAGTTTCAGCTTTTTATGTTTCATATAATCAAAGTTATTATTAATTATTTAAAATTATTGTATTTCAAAACTGGGGCATCGTAAGATTTCGTTCTTGGTCTCGTTGCAATTGGAATGCATTGAACGTTTCCAATATGTAATTGTCCAAAACATCTATAAGCGCGTTTAATTTAAATCGATTGATATTTATAATGGACGGTCGCCTAACGGGACCTCTCACTTCGTCCATTATAAATATCACTCGATTTAAATTAAACGCGCTTATAGATGTTTTGGACAATTACATATTGGAAACGTTCAAGGCATGCCAATTGCAACGAGACCAGGAACGAAATCTTACAATGCCCCAGTTTTGAAATACAATAATTTTAAATAATTAATAATAACTTTGATTATATGAAACATAAAAAGCTGAAACTCGCACAATCTATAGCAAACATATGTAAGCTGCGCCCTATCAATTTTTAGACTGATGCGATGAACTCTAGGGATTCTATTTTAAATTGATTTAATGCACTCTATTATTACTTTTTTTTAATGGAATATGGTAAACTTTGTTTTCCCACAATGAATTTAATGGCTTACGACCATGGTTTCGACGATTAATGTCATCATCAGGTGCACGTACGTTAATCGTTGAAACCATGGTCGTAAGTCATTAAATTCATTGTGGAAAAACAAAGTTTACCATATTCATTCAAAATGTTTATCAAATTTCACGAAGCATCGCCGGAAACCGCCGACTCTATTATTACGACGCTCTTTATATTACAATGGTTGATTGCACTGTTAAGTTCTCTTCTTTTGAAATTCAAACATGGCGGGTGAATTTTTTGAAGAAATTGCCACGAGAAAATTTCGGCCTGGACCGGGAATCGGACCACTGACCTTTGGTTTGCCGGACCAATGCGCAGACCACTACGCTATCCCGGCTTCCTAATTTCCATGGCAATTTTTGGTGGATAACTTGCAACTAGATCTTACGCCCTTGCGTAAGAAGCCACAACCAGCCCTTATGCCGTGCTTAGCCATTTGAAATTCAAACATGGCGGGTGAAGTGTGGCTTCTTTGAAGTCCTCTTCTCCCTTGCGTTGCCATCTTTGATGGACCGCAAGGGCCTAAGATCTAGTTGCCTTGTATCCACCAAAAATTGCCGTGGTAATTATGAAGCCTCAATAGCGTAGTGGTCCGGCAAACTAAAGGTCCGTATGGTTCGATTCTCGGTCCAGGCCGAATTTTTCTCCTGGCAATTTCTTTTCTTCTTTTGTTTTTCCAGATTTTCTCAATGCGCAAGATGCGCTATCGTTGATTTTTTAGGTGGTTTCAAGAAGGTAATAAGACGGCATCTAATGCGCGACAGAGAAGTGTATCGCTGGAGTAGAACTAATTTTCTCTATGCTGCTACTTTACTATTATCTTTCCAATTGGTGCCAGGCACGTCGTAAGATAGACTTTTATACTGAGAACTTTCTTGCGGTCTTTGGCATAAAAATGACATTCGTATAAGAAAGAGAACAAGTAAATCATGCACCCGAATGGAATGGTGAGTTTTTTTGTGAGATGCATAGTTTTTATAGCTTCTCTCTGGAGCTGAGTCTCATTACCGTATTTTGCTGTAGTTATTGTGAGAAACATTTTTCATTTGCTATTTCTTATTTTGTAAAGGGAGATTTTGTAATCATTTCCTTTCTATCCAATGCTGCTTTTGTAATACAGCCGCTCATCTCTGTGTTTTCGTTTTAGTTCATGGCGACTCGCAGTTTAAAGGTGGTATCAATCGAATTATTTTCGCGTAAAAACTTTTTAATATTTCAAAGCGACGGCCGTGCGTGTCATTGCCTGAAACTTAAATTTTACCGAATTATAAGTCCATAGTCTCGTATTCGAAAGCAATTATTCACTTCAAAAGATGATTTTGTCTGACTCATTTTTTTCTCCTGTACTTTGCACAGCTTTTATTTCATACGTATGAGTATCGATGTTCATTTTTGTATTTTAATGTAATTATTCACTGTAAAAATGAGTAATTTTCGGACTCATCTTTTTTTCGGTGAGCCAAGGTTGCGTATTGTCTGCATTTTCCTTCGATCTGTACTGCTTTTATTGCATGGGTAAGAGTAATAATGTTCATTTTTGTATTTTAATGTAATTATTCACTGCAAAGGATGAGTAATTTTCGGACTCATCTTTTTTTCGGTGAGCCAAGGTTGCGTATTTTCTGCATTTTCCTGCGATCTGTACTGCTTTTATTGTATGGGTAAGGGTAATAATGTTCATTTTTGTATTTTAATGTAATTTTGTAATGTTCATGAACTTTTTTCATGAAATTTTTATGCACAAATAATGGATTTCTTCTCCGGTGGATATCTGAAAATGTAGTTCAGCTTTATTTCTCGGTCTTCTCAGAGAAGTTTCTTTCGTATTTTAATGTAATTTTGTGATGTTCGTGAATCGTTGATTTTTGTTCGTGAATTTTTCATGAACTCTCTATTTATAAGTTATAAGTCCTACTCCAGTGACTCTCTGAAAATGTTGTTAAGATTTATTTCTCAGTCTTCTCCGGGTGACGCCCTCTGTAGTGAGTCATTGTGTTGTGTCGGCGATGTTGCTTTTACTATCGCCTGTAGGTAGGTGCTCCATGTGCCATTCGTGCCGAGAACGATGATATTCGCCAGCCGAATGCGTTGGTAATCGAAGTAGCCTATGTTTATGCCAGTTTACCGCTTACGTGTTTTATCGGTGAGAAATTATACCCAATTATTATTTATAGCCGTCTTCATCGAGGACGACTAAACACTCCCACGATTTTTTGTCCTTCCCCACGAGCGTCTAAATTGTTGGTAATGCACGAAAGATTTATACCCGCGGAAGTGTGTGCCTTCGTGTTGTTGAAGCAGGCTACGGCTGGAATTAAACACCTGAAACGTGAGGTGTTATAGCCGTGCAGTTGCCCGAGCCAGCGGGCACTTAGTAACGGTTTTAATGGGATGTCAAGAACTGGCATGGTTCAAATGCGATCATAATCTGTATTATTTTCTATCTGTTAACGTAGCGACGTTGAAGCTGGATATCGCCGCCAAAGAACGCGTGCTAATTTTGGTCCCGCAATGTTTCGAATCCATTGTGTGACTAATGATAACATCAGCCAAGTTTCCAAGTCCCAGGTGCGTACCGACGTACTTGCGTGGTCGTTTAGTTTTATAGCTCGGATGTGCGAAATTGAAAACGAAAACTTGCTTCGTTTAGACGGTTGGCTTTGGAGTCAACCGTGGTTAGTTGGTGTGCTGGAGAAACAGTTGTGTTCACTTGCACCTTTGAGAATTGGTGCTTGGGATAAGACGGTTGAAATCGTTGCTTCGTTTAGACGGTTGGCTTTGGAGTCAACCGTGGTTAGTTGGTGTGCTGGAGAAACAGTTGTGTTCACTTGCACCTTTGAGAATTGGTGCTTGGGATAAGACTGGAGAAACAGTTGTGTTCACTTGCACCTTTGAGAATTGGTGCTTGGGATAAGACGGTTGGAGAGCGAATCGTGAGTCGTTCAGTGCACATTTTTAATAACTTTTCAAGTCAGGCGAAAATAGATGTTTGGACTACACTTCACTATAGTATAAATCGATTTATACGTTTGCAATAACCATACAAGCTGTGATATAAATTATGCAATAATTATATTAAAAATTTTCATCTCCACTAAAGTAATGTTATGACTTGAGTTTACGACGCGGAATTCGAAGTTTAAGAGAAAACAGTTTATTTATGCGTATTTTTTATTCGGCATGATACCTTGATACTTATTAATATCATTATTATCAACAGTCATTATCATACCATAATTATAAACAGTCATAATAATAAGAAAGGTATATTTTCGCGATTAGGAGATATATTGTGCATAGGTTAAGCCTATCTGTTAAAAATACCGTTATTTTGCCGAGAAACCAAATAGGTAACATGTCATTTTTTCATCATTATCAATACGTGTTACTAATGAGTACGCGTATGAAAATGTTCACGAAAATCCGTACATAAACGAAAAACGCTGCAACCAACTTATGGGAAGAAAGGATAATTCTCGAATTGGAATGAGGATGGCGAGAAAACCTGGTCGATAATCTGCTCTGCTCCGAGAGAAAAATGGCAAGAGGTCCGCTGTTAAACTGGAGGTTTCTTGGTGGAACAGATTTTTAAATGAAGAAAACGCTCTGCAGTGTGTTAAATTTGTATAATTTATTGCGAACCGTCATTGGATACTTTTGCGCCATCATCATCAAAATGAAACGAGACGCTTGGTCTTATTAAGTGCGACTGATCTTGGAACCTGAACGCTGAAACCAGTGTTGCAATCAGAAAAAATAATTTGACACTGAGAAGTCTGATTTCATTATTCGGTGGCTATAAGGTAGTTTGACGAAGTATCATTTTACTTAGAAATCTATGAATTTGGTCTCATTTTAAAGAAAAAATCTCACCCTTCTAATGACACAAAAAATTCAACCCCTACCACATTACTTTCGGAGATATTTGCCATAAAATACCAGCCCTTTTACATGGGAAATGGTACGTGTATGCACTCCAGAGAGACATTATTTACAAAATGAGGCATTTCTAACACTTAGATGTCGTAAAAAAACTAATAGCGTGTAGTTTGTATGTTTTCTGGACTTTTTTTGAAAATTAATCATATTGTCACCGCAATAGGTTTTTGGGTATCAAAAAAAAAACCTTCCGTTTTGAAGGAGTTTTAAACGCACCGAGAAAAAAGCGAGTCAAGTTAAAGACTTATTTAGATATTTTAATTTAACTACTTACAATTTCTGTCGTATAAAACTATTTTATTGCACCATTAATAATGCAATATTGAATTGATGTGTCTCACAGCTGGTGACATTAAAACGTGTTATTCGAATATGATCTCTATTATGACTAGGGAACTATCTCGCTCGGACTACCTTAAGGTTGTGGACAGCTGCTGAGAAGGTGTGCGAGTACGTCGTGGTGTTATTCTCTCTTGGTAAAGGTCTATATCCTTGAAAGCCTCATCGAAATTTACAGTGGGAGAGGATAAATAATTCGATTGAAACATTCGGCGTGCTTTCCGAAGATCTATGCTCTGGTCTCTTTCCGGGGGAAGATGTTTCAATGAATATTGTTACTTATTTGCATTACTATAGTCAGTGACTCCTTTTCCGCCTTTCCGCCTTTTGGCTATCCGCCTTAATCCGCCGCTAATCCGCCTTTTGGCTAGCTGTTTTCTTTGATTAGGAGTGTTATCTTTGTTTTGAGGATGTGTTTTGGCATTATTCTTTTCCAAATGAGTTATAATTATTGTGCCGAATTTTCGGCAGAAATTTGGCCATAATTTCGCCGCGGGCATGACACGAAGTGCGGTAGGGAGTTTTCAAAGTGCGCACTATCGGCGATATTGTGCGTTGTCGGCGATATTGCGCGACAAGAACAAGGTGCTCTACTATTATAGTGAATTCGCATCTGGCGTCCTCTTTTCGGAACTTTGTGGCAATAGTGCTCCTCTACGCCGCCTTTTGGCTAGCTGTTTTCTTTGATTAGGAGTGTTATCTTTGTTTTGAGGATGTGTTTTGGCATTATTCTTTTCCAAATGAGTTATAATTATTGTGCCGAATTTTCGGCAGAAATTTGGCCATAATTTCGCCGCGGGCATGACACGAAGTGCGGTAGGGAGTTTTCAAAGTGCGCACTATCGGCGATACTGTGCGTTGTCGGCGATATTGCGCGACAAGAACAAGGTGCTCTACTATTATAGTGAATTCGCATCTGGCGTCCTCTTTTCGGAACTTTGTGGCAATAGTGCTCCTCTACGCCGCCGTATCAACCAATGGCTCGACTAACAGTTCCCCTACTTCCCCCTTCTCCACTGATCCAGAGCTACCTCCCCTCCTTTTGACTGCGCTGACTGGACGTTTCATCGCAGCGGCCCTCTCCTCTGCCGACCACCGAAGTGTGTACCTCGTCAGCAGGCATCGTTAGTCAAGTTTCGGCAGCTAGCCTGCGGGCCTCATTGTCGTGTAATCATAATTGTAATTTAGTATATTAAATATAGTGTGACTGTTGGAAATCATTCCGTAGTGGTCATTTTTGACTCCTTTCCCACTGTGTCAATTCGTTTTTCCGCGACGTTCGTCGCATTATTTACTTGAGCCTCCCAATGGTTTTGGTTGGTTGGGAATGGTTGGGAAATACTATCAGAACGCAGGTTAAAATTTAGGTTAAACCTTTTAAGTAAATTCGAAACAGAGTTGCTCACAGATGACGTTAGATATATATTGAGAACCCCTGCGTATTATGCTAGGTTTGATCATATTAACAAGATTAGAGAGATAGATTGTCGTACCGATAGATTTAAAATGTCATTTTTCCCTCGTACTATAAGAGAGAACAATAGGCAGCGTAGCAAAGGGATAGGTAGGTGAAATATAGTTAGAGTAGTCTGTAGTGCATGATGCATGTAATAACAACCAATAATCCCTTCCTTATTATGTAGATACTAACCATGTGACCCTATTATCTAGCATGCCTTCATTAAATATCCTTCTTGCATGTCAATAGTGCATGTTTGGTGATCTTCACCCCCTGCCACACACCCTCGTGGTGGCTCGCAGGGTATCACGTAGATTTAGATGTAGATGAATGGTTTTTGGCGATACAGAAATAAACCATAACGGGAGGATTGTTTGAGATACCATTCGACGCGAATTAGTGTGGAATTTGTTTGAATTCCAGCTCAGGTGAATAATATTTTTTTCATTTGGAATGAGGTATACGCCACAGGATAGTTTTACCGTCAGCGGGGGACTCAGTTATCGTCACCGAGGCGACTTGCCCCGCAGTGCGTAGGATAATTTTATTGCCTTCAAACTCTCGCTGGTTGCCATGCTGGATCGAACTTAGGAAAGGAACTGGTTGGTATGCTAATGAAGTTGACGCGTCGTTGGAGAGGTATTTTTTTTCTCTCTCTCGCGCGGAATTGGGTCAATAATTGATGGGACGTTGTGTCACCGCGTGCGTGGACGGAATCTGAAAAACGCTCGCGAACTCTTACTAGAATGCGTCTCCTGCTGGTTTGTTACTCAATCGTCGCCCAAGACATTCCTATCCTTCTCTCTCGCCTAACCGTCCTTAACACTCATCGTTATTTCTAGATTCGTACGCTCAGAGCTACGATATTTCTTCCTTTCACGAAGGTGAGATTTGTTTACGTTTTTTTTCTGTCCTAGCGGGAACCGTTCCCCTTTGCTTAATTTTTCATCCTGACGGCGTGGAAGGGCTTAGAATGGAAATGCAATTGGGTTAGTGACCTCTGACGAATTAATTTTGGCTCCTCCGAGCCTAAGCGGAGTGCCAACGGGACATGTGGAGGAAAATGTTTTCGACGTGACTTGTTGGGATCGATTTGTTTCATTGATGGAAACGACCAGGTGATTCATCTCAGATAAGTCGACCTCTCGCGTTTCGACTCGGCGTCTCATATTCGCGTTGAGAGAATACTCCCGAAGAAATACGCTCGCGCCAGAACATAGAAAGAGGATTTTCAGCATTGAGGTGGAATTCAATTGCAGTGGACGCTTGGAAGTCGGGAAAACCAGTTCCACGAGGTATCCCGACTTTCGAGTTTAATTTTGAACTCAATAAACATTGTGAGTAGAATAAGTTAGTTCTTGATCCCTTAAAGTGGCTAATTAGCTTGCATTTAAGGTAAAATATTAATTATTTAGTCATGCGTAAAAGTGATGTTTTAACTGTTTGTACGAAAAAAACATATAATCGTATATATTATTTCTCAAAGGTGTTTTTTGTCGCAACGCCATAACTCCCGTAATTCTTCATCAAAATTAATGATTCAAACATCGTTTTAAAGCTTATGTTTCCCGCTATTGACGAAAAATGGACAATAGGTTTAAAATTAAAGTTTTTGTGAAAAAAATGATAGTGCCATCTGTTGACAATATAATCAACTAATATGTTGGCTATTGTTACGTGCTTAAAAGACTCTAGGAGGCGCCATCTATTAACACATCATTTAGTTAGATTATTAACATTCTACATACAATCAGTGTGACCGTTTACGTCATGTAGAAGCTGCATACTGTGCGAAATATTCGACTGGTAGAAGAAGAGGAAGAAAAAAGGAAGAAACAGGAAGAAGCTGCATACTGCGAAATATTCGCACGGGTCACCTAGTATATGCTTAAAAGAGAAGTACTCCAGTAGCCTCGAGAATGGGTAACGAGTCGGAACCCGAAACGTCGGCTGCCTATAAATTTCTTACCCGGTGGCGAGCCCGAGAGAATTACACAAACATTATTCGCCGGGAAAGTGTAAAATCATGCATAGAAGTACTCCAGCTGTGTGATTATGGGTTAATCGGTGACCATGTTCCTCTTAGTAATGATAGAGAGACCTACTGAGTCAAAAATACCGTGACATTATGGAATGAGACATTCCTTAAGAAATCACTAACACAACTTACTTAGGGACCAGTTCATTTCACGTTATTGAATTTGAACCCGAAATGGCTTAGTAATCATTGATGCGATTGGCGTATTAGAAATTCTGGACGGCCTCTGTACCAGTCAGGGACATTCTGCCTGTAGTAGGGGTGAATAAACGTGATAAAAACATCATACTGATTTGTGCCAGTGACTCTATTCCCCCTGCTCTCTCGAATATAGTGCAATAAATGTTGGCGTGTAGTGCTTGGACGAGTAAAATTAGTAATGTCTGCACCTTGACGACCGCGTTCGTGTGGATACAATTCCTAACTTTCCTTGAAGGTACAGATTTAGGTTATGATCCATTACGTCTACGTAATACCCTGCGAGCCACCACGAGGGTGTGTGGCAGGGGGTGAAGATCACCAAACATGCACTCTTGCCATGCAAGTAGGATATTTAAGGGAGGCATGCTAGAGAACAGGGTCACATGCAGCTAAATGGTTAGTATCTACATAATAAGAAAGGGATTAATGGTTGTTATTACATGCATTATCCACTACAGACTACTCTAACTACATTTCACCTACCTATCCCTTTGCTACGCTGCCTATTGTTCTCTTTTATAGTACGCGGGAAAAATGACATTTTAAATGTATCGGTACGACAATCTATCTCTCTAATCTTGTTAATATGATCAAACCTAGCAAAATACGCAGGGGATCTCAAACTACGATTACGTATGCGTTCGCGTTATCGTTATTTTCCTATTGCGTTCATAAGGTCGAAAACATGATCGTTTTTTCCTGAAATTATGACATGCACTTTAAATCAGTAATTTATATTGACGAGGCGAGTAATTAGCGCAGTAACTGCATTTTCCTTCGAGTATGGTTTGAATTTTTGAAAACTATGACGAGAACGTGAAAGTAGGAACCCTGATTTTCCTACAGTTGTTTGTTCGAGGTTCATGTTGCACTAGCGTCAAACCTTCCTACTTTCAGGAGTCTATAATATCACAATTATGTTCAAATTCAATAACGTGAAATGAACTGGTCCCTAAATAAGTTGTGTTAGTGATTTCTTAAGGAATGTCACATTCCATGATGTCACGGTATTTTTGACTCTGTAGGTCTCTCTATCATATGAAGTGGCTTCGTATATCTAAACTTCGCGTGAAATGCTTATTCGTGGTTGGTGGTAATTTTTGGGAGTATTTTTGCCGTAATAAATGTGTTTCATCCATCTAAAAATATGGATCTCTATTGTGCGTGGGTTAACTTATTATCTCATTTCAAGGGTCTTCTTCTTCTTCTTCTTAGCTTCAATCCCAATTATTTGGGGTCAGCTTTTTGGACTTTCAGCTTCCAGCGTGCTCTATTCAAAGCCATGTCCTCTTTGGCACCAATTTCCAACGTATCCTTCTTCACACACTCCATCCATGTTTTCCTCAGCCTTCCTCTGATCTTCCTTTCCTCCAACTTCAGGTTCATTACTCTTTTCCCCAGATATTCACGGTCTCGTCTAACAACATGGCCATACCACCTCAACCAGTACTCTTTCACCTTTTCTGTTATAGATGCAATTCGCAAACTCCCTCTAATGTGGTCATTCCTAATCCTGTCAGCTCTGGTAACCCCACTCATCCATCTCAGCATGCGCATTTCACTTGCATGTAATACTCTCTCATGTTTACTCTTCGTAGCCCAACACTCAGCTCCGTAGATCAACACCGGTCTAATGATGGTCTTGTATATCTGGCCCTTCAACCTAGGTGGCATCCTTCTGTCACAGGTCACACCTGTCTTTGACCTCCATTTGTACCAGGCTGTAGATACCCTGTCCTTAATTTCTAGGCCAAGGCCTCCATTCTCTTCTATTACAGCACCCAGGTATCTGAAAGAATCCATCTTAGCCACAGGTGTTCCCGAGATGTTAACTGAGCCGGCTTGCTTTTTTCCATCATTATTATCTAGTACCCCTTGCACGTTGGAACGATTTACGATATAATGTTTCTTGGTTAGTAGATTGTTAATTGGCGCGTTGCATGTGTGGTACGCTGGTTTCAATGTAGTTTCGGTGTTCTACCGTATCATTCATGCATGCCTGGTGTGGAAGCACCCCCTGCTACACACCCTTTGGGTGGCTTGCAGGGTACGACGTAGATGGAGATGTAGATGTATCTCATTATTATCTCATTTCAAGGGTATGTTTAATTTACTGATTAAAGGTGCTTGCGCGTGTAAGCAACAAGTTCTCTACTCTCCTTCTTTCAAACTTTTCTTCATCATCAGATTGCCTTATTTATGGTCGTAATAATTTCAAAGTCCTTTCTAACTTTTATTGTAAAACTGTGAATTTGCGTTTCCGTAATTTAGAATTTATTCTGCTGATTAAGTCATAACTTATTTTTCGTTTTATGTATTCTTATTGTTTTATCTATACTATTGTAAACTTAAGTTCTGAGATCAGAGTGGTGTATGATGAAATAGACAACAATCAAGCCAAGTTTTTTACCCCCATTCATTTCAATCGTATACTGACCATGGTAAACTCGTTTTCTCCTCAGTGCTGGTGCTCAAAAGAAGCGGCCGGGTATCATTCCCCTTTCACTTAATGAATACTTCAAACTTCTTGATGAGTCGTATCGAGAATCACGCCATGCTGAGCAAATGTAACCCCTGTTGCTGTGAGGAGCTCTTTTTGTGTCTTGTAAAATTCAGTTGAGATCTCTTAAGCAAATGCTGTTTCGTAGTGAACGCAAATATCAAATTTAGTCAGGTAAAAGCTAATTCCAAAGCGATCGCGTGAGTGTACCTCATTCTTTACCGTACATCGTTCATTCAGTCTTCTTTCGCAATTATTTCCTGGTCTAGACATGGCATTTGCTCAATGTATGTATATGTTCGCTTCAACCTCAATCCCTGTTTGTTAATTGAGGCTAAATTCTTTCTTCTATCCAGTGATACGGCTTCAGGGGACAATACTGATGAAATTAGGGAAAAGTGGATAGGTGCTGATCTCCTAAAATTATTAATACAAAATGTAAGATCTTTTTCAGTTTCCTTGGTGAATATATTGTGTCTTCCTATTGTTAGTCGTGGTTTTCTGTAAATATTTTGAAATGCCTCTGCTCAATTTGAGCTATCCGTTATGGCTTTACTGCGTCAGCTCTTGCTGATTTTACTGCCCATTTCAAGAAGAATTTGTGTCAAAAGTAAGATGCCTTAAGGATTATGAAATGTCGTTGCATCAGTGTATATCACGAAGTATAGCATATTCTATCTAGCCTTCACCTTAGCTAACGATGTGTCATAATTTTGGACGAATTTATATTAATTTATATTGCCCGGTACATTTCAGTATATTGGCCTTAAAATTCAGTTGTTGGGGTGCCTTGCCATCAACAACTTTTTTTCTCTCGAGATTCGCCCTATAAATAATTTTAGCTACCTACTCCGTCAGGACCTATCGCCAGAGTTGTAAACAATCAGCTAAATCAAATTTAAAAAATGATACACAAGTCAGGGGGTTATAAATACAACGAGAATAAGTATAAAATGCAACATAGGAAACCAAAATTTGATAGTAATCACGCTTAACTAAATATTCTGAGGATCTTGAGGTAACATCGGTATCCAGGGATTGTGACTGATTGATGCATGTGCGGTAAAAGCATTACCATTCCTCATTGCTCCTGACCTTATCTCTGTTTTTAGGTAATCCAAGTACGAAATTGCAAGTTGTCTGTTTTGTTGTATTTTCTGCAGGAATTACCTTCACTTTTGATTAATTTATAAATGCTAAATATCTATTTTTCTCCCAAAACTTCATTTCTCTTTACTTACTTAGCCTTGAAAATTCTATTTTTACTGTTAGTATTTTCGACTCATTGTTTTTTGACTTTTCTACGAATTCAAGGGCGAATTTATTCCATTTAGATCTTCGTCATATTTCCCTCCAATCAGATTTATCTTGATGCTACGTGTGTATTTGATAGTTCCTAAAACTCAGCACTCTTGGATACCGCGAAAGAGTAAATGTTTACTGTCATGTGAATCTTTTTCACCTTTTTCCTATTCCTTATGTTGCTAACGATAATGGTCTATAGTCATCGAAAGCCATCAATGCCTAGTGTTGCGTGTGGCAGCCCTCCAAACAGTCCAATCCGTGCTGTTATTTTCACACTAGCAATCCACGAGACGACGTTGTCCGCCTCTTGTGCCTTATAATCTATTCTTGGCTTTTATTTCTTCCGTTGTTCCCTCAGAAATGGCTTTTAATACATTTTTCTGCTCCTCTTTATACCCAGCGGGTTGCCCTCTTCCGCAAAGCAGCTTGTTGTCTATATTTTTTAAATCTTCCAACCTTTCAAAAGCAAATGCAAATTCTTCAAATAAACCTCTCTCCAGAGGGTCAAAGAAACTCCTTGGCCGTTGTTGGCCTTGTGGGACTCAGCTGCGTTCCTCAGGTTTGCAAGCACCGGGTGTCCGTCTATCATCTGTTCCATGTCATATGCGCGATTGCTTCAATTTCATGGTCGTATTTCCTTGCCTTTTCCTTGATACATCGATTTGTTGATAGACTTTCGGTAATTTTTTATTCACTCTCGCTCGAAAATGAGGTTTGAAGTGGATCAAACTTATTTTTAGCCCTTTCAGATCGATTAATGGAGGTTGCTGTGGTAACTGTAGGTCATAGGGTGTACATTTTATATAATATTTCATGTAATTTTAAAAAAATATTCAACCATTACATGCTATTTAAGTGTATTTGTTTATTCAATGAAATAAACCGTTTAGGCAGTAATGTAATAGATATAAGATTTGATTACGCATTAATTTTTTCCTTGAATAAAGCAGGTTATAAATTCAGTTTTCTGTTTCGGTATTCCAAATTGTCGTAAGTTCTCAATCCTTTCAGGCGTAACCTTGTGGAAGTCCATAATTAATAAAAAATGACAATACCAACTGTATTTATATCCACAGAGTTTTTCATTGGTACAATAGTTTCAATGCTACTGCTTATTGCGGTGTTTCAACATGTTCACAACTGAATTGCATATACAACGTGATGAGGTACCTGAAGACGACGCAGTACTGTTGAAACTAGTTGTACTAGTAAAAAAAACTCTGTGGATTTAAACATAATTGGTATTGTATTATTTATTTCGTTCTATAAAAATATATTTCTTCGAATCGTTATGATACCTTGATAATTAAAACAAACCATTTTAATCATATGAATTTTTTTTTGCGTTTAGAATAAAATCTGTACGTACTTAATCGAAGCATTGGGGAAGATGTATCATGTGCCGTAAGACATTGAATCAAAGTATCTTTGAATTGCTAAAATTGATATCAGTTAGGAGCAATTTTTGCACTTTTTTTAGATATCGTTAATGTGAACACATGTGCAAAGTTTAGCACAAATCTGTACACAAGCAAAGATCGCTCCTGCCACATTAAACACGCCTTTCTCCGATTCGTTTGAAGTATAGTTTAAACCGGTGTAGAACCCATTCAGACTTCACTGACATACGCTGGGAGAGCGTGATTTTTTCTGAATTTATACAGATCCTTTCGTCCTCGAAAATCGTTCAAATGCGAAGTGAATTTGTTGGCGGAAAACCGTGTGGACGAAGAAATACCTCTTCATTCGTAAGGTCTCTAACCTCTTTTGAGCAGAAAAAGATATACTTCCTTTTGTTTCCTTCCTTGTTGTTGTTGAGTGGGTTTTGAAGTCGGGGTCACAGAATTCCACAGCCGGCGCTGGATGGAGCCGGGCTGTTGCCGTCTCAGGCCATCCCCAAGAGACGTCCCTGCATCTGCTCGGTCGGCCCATCCCTACCTCCCCTTCCAACAATCGGGACCACGCGCCTCTGCCATCGGACACGCGCGCGCCTCTTAAAGCCTCAACCCGACTTCATCCCCCAGGTGTTCCACCACCCGCCTCCCTTCCCACACCTCCCTCCACCCCTAGCTCTCCCTTCTGTCAGCCCCCTTTTAAAGCCACCCCTGGGGGGGCGTGCCCAGCCATACATCCTTGCACCAAGGAATAGACAACAAAACACGGACCGTTCAATTACGTCCTGGGTTTCGGTTTTGGGCGTATCGAGAGTATTTATCTCGGGAAAGCTATCGCCATTGATCACCTCTGTTTATTTTATGTTTCCGAGTCCCCTTCCCCTTTCTGAGTGGCGAGTGGGTTTGTTAGGGGAGGGGGAAGCCATGAAAACTTGTCCGGGTGAAATCGAGTGAAGTCCCAAAGAAATATTTTTTTGAAGAGCTTCAAACTGATGTTATTTTACACCCTAACCCATTCCCATGCTTGCAGTCCATGGTTCCTCATCTGCTGCAACCTAAGCGAAAGGATGAAACCAGTATTTTCGCCTCCGAACCGCTGTATCCTGAATTTTCCGTCACGGGTTGCGTGTCCAAAGAGATGTTCTCTAGGATAGCGAGAATTGGAAACATTCTACTTGAAAAAATCGTTTTTTTTTACTTAGGCTGTTCTGCGTTCGTCTTTAACTGGCAGTGGCAATATTTTTCTTTTACATTGCAAATTATGGCTGCTTAAAATATTATTTACATTTTAGCTTCCATTCTGTGATGATTTTTATCTGAAAAAATCCCTTTTTAATAGGTTGAATTTATTTCATATATTGCTAATGGTTGTGTGAATTGACTACGAAAGTTTCGCTGATAAAATTATGGGATATGGGGGAGAAATGTCTGGAATACGAATCTGTTTTTGGAGCCGGTCTCCCAAAAATTGAATAAGTTTATCATTATTTGGAATTATTGATGTATTCAAATTATTGATCCATTATTCCCGAGTCTAACCCTATAGGGAGTGTTTTTTAGTCCCGCTTAGAGCTTAAGGCTTTTCATTGTGTTGACAGTTCCGTATCCGTCCAATCTCACTTTTCCGCTGCGAACTATATCCGACCCTCCTCGTACACCCACGGCCTTACTCTTCCCTCCTCCCCATGCTACAACTACTGCACATCCTCATCCCATCCCCTCTCCAGTCCACCCGGCTTAAATGGTCGATCCACTATCACCTACATCCGTTCGCCTTACGTGACCTCTCCCATGCGCCCCCCGTAGTCTGCTCCCCTATCCCTCTCGCCGCTTTCTTACTTAAAAGAGTCTTGGCAAATGGAAAATTGCGCATTCGTTTCAAGGGGCTGTCAAGACATACCATTTTCCTCGTCGAAATTCCATATTTTTTAAAGTACTTGCCGCCGGCTTGCAGCTTAATGGGGTTCAATCGCCGCGGAGATGAACTAGGCTGTGGACTCCAACGTGAGAAAATTGTTATTCCCCCGGTCTATGATATCAGTAGGCATAAGGGGACGGGTCGGTACACTACTGTCGGCGCAGAAACTATGTGCACTCGAGTTTGGGTACAAATGAAAAGTTAACGAAAAGACTTACAGAAAACCTTATGACACCATCATTTTTCTCATTCATTTCTACGTTATGTAATAGCAAATTTTAATTTTTTTGATGAATTTTTATATTTTTTACTACAGTTATAACGTAAAAAGTACCGGTTATTTACGGCGCGGGGGAAAAGCTCCGACTTTGATACCTTGTTTGCTTTTCCCGCGCGCCGTAAATAACCGGTACTTTTTACGATATAACTGTAGTAAAAAATATAAAAATTCATTAAAAAATTAAAATTTGCATTACATAACGTAGAAATGAATGAGAAAAATGATGGTGTCATAAGGTTTTCTGTAAGTCTTTTCGTTAACTTTTCCTTTGTACCCAAACTCGAGTGCACATAATATCTGCGCCGACAGTAGCTTACCATATCGAGGGCCTGCGTTAGGATACTGGCTTTAGCGGAAAATATCAGTCGTTCAATAACTAATCATGTTAACATTTCAGTGATTTCAAGTTGAGGATTGGATTGGATATTTGGGGAGGCGACCGACAGCTAAGGTTCTTTGCGCCACAGGGGATAGGTAAGGGAGGAGGGGTAAATAGAAACCCGGCGTCGGCAATAGCCTGCTCTTAAAGATAGGTGCCAAGGGGACCACGATTAAATGTTTCATGCGACAGACGGAGTACTGTACTTGAAGTGCCCTCCACGAGACCTTCACGTAGGGATCGAGTTTCCTCTGAAAAACATCCTCCTCTGCAGGGATTCGAACCCTGGCCGCCCGTGTGGTAGGCAAGTACTCTAGCCACCACAACAACCCGATCCCCTTTCAAAATCAGGTACGTTTCAATGTGTCATGTTCTCCATGGATAACTCACCTTGATGTAATGGGTTGATTAAGATATTTTGCTCGATTGGAGAGTTTAACTGCTTTTCGTGTCTTTTTCATAGAGTGGGTTATCGCTGACGCCAGTTTTTTCCCTACCCTCTTTTTAATCCTCATATTATCCTTCATTTACCAATCCATTCTCTCAACATTAACGGTGAAAATGATCAATGTTGTTGTAGTACGCTCATCACGGGTTTCCTTCCGGGTAAGATTTTCCATTTCTCCCTAAATATTCGTTTTGAGCACTCTTTGATTACAATTAGAGATAAATGATTCGTCAAAAGTCGTCACAATCTTACCCTTTACACAATGAAAGATTGCTTTTGATATAAATTTAGAAATTTCCCAACATTGCGTTTAACAAATGATGTGGTACGAAGTCACTCGTACGGGTTCTTATACACCAGGGTTGAAAACTAACACACCTGACCGGCAATTGGGAGATCCGGGTTCGAATCCCGGTCCAGTCAAATGATTTTTTTCATAGCGAATTTCAACCCTGGTATAAATTTAGAAGCTAATCCCGAGAGAAATTCAGAGAAACACTTGCAATGAAGATTAATAGGGAATAACGTCGGGGCCCCAGATCTCTCTTCACCTAGCCCAGTCGTCTGTTGTCTCCCCTGAATAACCAACCTACTAGCCTTGATTCCCAGTGCAGACTAATTATTGTTTTGTTCTTTCTGGATTTTGCCAACTCATTTTGATTTCCTTTATATCCGGCGTGAATTCATGAAATTTACTAAGCATTTTGAGTGAGGAGAATAACTTTGCCATTCCACTTTTTTTTCACGCTCGACCTAGGTTTCGACGTAGCACGTCATCATTAGGTGTCAAAGGGAATTACAGTAACTCTCTCCATTTAAAAAATATTTCCATTTCGTGTTTATTAGCTTTAAAAATAAAGTAAATAAGAAAAGTAAAAATAAATAAAAAATCATTTTATTAACTTTAAAAAATAAGGGAAAATTTTTCTCTCTTCCTCACGAAACTAAATGTTCTCTCTCTATTCTCTTTTCCTCTCCGCCTACTTTTGGGAATGCTCTTAAATTCTTGCGCAAGATTTGTCCTTGACCTTCGTAAAGACGAGCATATCTCCCACCACCTTCACAACTTGTCATGGCTTTAAACATCTTCTCGGAGGAAATATTTACTTGAGGCATTTCCCTTCACTCTCTTGTGCAATAAATATCCAGTCTATCTCTTTTCCATGTTCAAATCCAAATCAGTCTCTGTTATTAGAACCACTAGAACTAACCCCTTCTACCTCTTACGCCCTATCTCTCGGACAAATACATACCTTAAATCGTTTCTCATCTCTGGTTCTAATCTCTGGAATTCCTTGCCATTAACTATAAAAAATTCTTCCTCGCTGCCTATTTTTAAGGCAAAACTTTTTTATTAGTGCAATAAGCAGCAAATATTCCAATAATTGAAATATCTTTCCTGTCATAGAATTGTATGTTTCCAAAACGATTTGAGAAATTATTGTTTGTTTGTTATCTCTCAGTGATTGATATTATATTTTCCATTTTCATAAATTATATTTTCCATTGTATTTAGTGATAATTATCTGTGACTGTAAATTTTTTTGTTTTTCATCACGGTGAGATGTTGGCCAGGTATATATATATATATACACATAAATGTTTATACAGAAAGGTAGAAAGAAAGTGGATAGGAACACATAAAATCAACAGACACAATAGTGGTGTGAAGATGTAAAGATGGCCGATTCCAAGCAGAAAAAATTCGACTGGACCGGGAATCGAACCACGGACCTTTGGATAATTTCATGGATACCTTTAAATACCTTTTGATACCTTTGGATACCTTCATGGAAAAAAAAGCCCGACGAAGCCGGCAGCAGAGCATGGCGAAACTGTCGCAAAAAAATACTCTCAGAACTCAAAGATTACCAGATATACATCATGAGCTGCGGAAATCTACAAAAATAACTATATTTTTTGTTATATTTTCGGTCAAAGCAGAAATTGCTATGCATTTTCTTTTTTTGCTCTTATGGGGAAACCCAGAGCATAATATAATATATTCTATTCTATTCTACTCCTCCTAGTTCGAGAGGTGCCTGGAGGCTACTCGGCTCTCGCACTTGCGAAGGAAGGAACGCTGTTTGTCGTCGAGGTTTATTTACGCCGATGTCTCCGCGGGAGTGTGTTTGCTTCATTTCCCCATCGAGCCACGGCTCTCAATCTCTCTCTCCCCCTCGCTCTCTTGCGTTCGCCTCTCCCGCGGTGTGGTTCTTGGTGAGAGAAGCCTACACACACACAGTCGAGACGATGTGTTGCGTGCGTCCATGAAGACGAATGAATACTAACTCGCTGTTTCGCCTTTTTCTTTGAAAAAAAACAGAAAGTTCCACATTTTCCAACTCCGTTCGCCAACTACCAGATCAGAACTTTGATCCCTTGAAACTCGACCTCATTGGAGCGTTTGCCCCGTTCGCGACTATTTTTCCTTTCTTTATCCGGAAAAACATCTTTGAGTCAAAGCGAAATGATGGCTTATTCTGATTCTCGGTGCTAACATCCGTCAACTGATTGATAAATTGGCGTTTTCAACCACGGGATGCTTCCAAGCGTATTGATGTTGTTATCTTCAATAAGACGTAAAGGTTTTCGACTCCTTCATAAGTGGAGTAGTAGCATGTGCAATATGGCATTGGGTGTTTCAACCTCTGAGGCCGCACCGTAACCAATGAATTACGTCCGAGCCCAAAAGTATCATTCATTCATGAAGCAAACTTCAGAACCTCGGCCTTTTCATTAACCTTCATAAATGGGTCAAAACTAGGGAATCAGTGAAAAATGTTAGTCCACAGTTCAGGAGGCCGAAAATCGAATGAGATATTCCTAATTAGGATTTCTCATGGGTGGAAAAAAATGTGCCAACTTTGTTTAAGTTTTATTGCTTAATGCGTGTGAGTCTGTCCTGGTAGACAGACCGAGATGCATTAGTCCAGACTGGGCTTATCGCGCTTACCTACTAATATGATTGTTGTGTGGTCATGCTCCCTTCTGCTCCTTCTACTCCGCTCTTTCAGCCTTTAGGATAATTGAAACTATAAATGTTTAGGACTGAGGAGCAGCCAAAAGTGCCCCCTAACGCCAACTGAATGAACCCTAATTTTTTTGGAGATTTTCCTCGTCGGAATTGAGTCTTACTGAAACCGCGGAAATATCATTTTATCTTTATAGTCTCATACTTCTCTAGCCGCCGCGATGCTGAGTAGCAACGAGCAGTTTTGCCCCTGGCAATCTCCCTGTACACTCTAAGCCTCTGAAATATAATGAACTAGTGTTGTAGCTAATAGTAATTAGGTTGATAATGTATCGAGTAAAAGCCACTTTGTCACACGCTTTCACTATTCTGTGAGAGGCGTCAGTTTTAAAAAGTGCTCAAATACATTAAAAGCATGCTGTCAGTTTGATTTATGTTCAGGCAAGAGCTATTTTCAACGATAGTCAAAACAAATTATACCTTGTCTAACAAATCAACTGTAATTTGTCAGATCAGGTCACTGGCCGCTGCTCCGGTCTCACATCAGGCAGAGAAAGGGAGACGTTTTAAAGCTGTCTGTTTTCCCCTAATTTACTCTCTCTAATGACTTGGTCGCGTGTTCATCGATTCCGGAAGAGCTCCCTTCTATAATGTGCTGAACCCAGTTCTTCAGTATACCTACAGGTCAGTCACCCGTTGTATCGAGTCAAAGGATTTCCAAACCTATTTTTCTAGCATATTTGGATACCACACTATGTTTTAACAAGGAAATTATTCACCGTCGTGCTATAGTGTCCTAGGACGTATAAGTAAACGAGAGAAGGGACTTAGCTATAGTTAGGCCAAGCCTCGAATACGCCGCGAACATTTGTGACCCTGGTCATAAAGATAAACCAAATAAATTGATGTACTACTAAGGAAAGCCGCGCGCTTCATTAAAAACTACTACAGGCGAACGGATAGTGCTTCACAGCTTTTATAGGGATTAAAGTGGGAGCCCCTAGAGACTCGGAGGCTACACGCTAGTCTTAGTTTGCTTGAGAAATTCAGAACTGGTGTGTTTTAGAGCGACACACAGACTATTTTCATGACGCCTCACTACATCTCTAGGTCTTACAGAAGCGATAAAGTAAGAGAGACACATTACCGAACAGATTGGTACACAAACTCGTTCTTTCCGCACACAATTAGCGACCACAATAACTACTAATCTCCACTTTATACACTCCCAGGATACACGTCTCCATTTCACCTCCAAAAACCTTATCCCTGATATCTTAACACGGCTGGTGTCTTTACAACCCCTCCCACACCACCATGTGGCGTCTCACGGGGTAGTATGTAGATGTAGAGTGTGATTGTTGGGGAGCGGTTGAAAAGCTAATTGAGAAATGAAAACTGCTGTTCAGCAGCTTCAGGACTATTAGCCAGCGTTGTTGATAATTTATTTCGGCGTAAGAGTAGCGAGATACGGTCAGGCAAGAAAGGATGATGTGCATGGAAAATGATGACGAGGAAAAATTGGGTGTATGAGATACGTAATTTTGTGAGGTAGAACACCTACTGAATTCATTTCTCCCTAGCGAAATGCTGATTAGCGTGTGAAGTGGGACAAAAACGATTACGTTTCAAAGCATAGCAATTTGAGATAGTGAATTCAAAATGTACTTAAAAGATTAGAGGAATCCAATGAAGGAATAGTGTGGCATGTGAAACGAGTCACGGGAGAATAGGCGTGCTCCATTTTGACCTGCCCTATAAATGAAGCATTGAAACTTATCTAGATATTTTGCAATATTCGAGACGAAACATTCATCTAATCATCACTATACACGCTTACGTGCTGTGCTGTAATGCATAGCTGCATAGCGTGTTAACCCCTGAAGAGTCGCAGTCAGCAGACGATAGTTATTGCTTACAATAATTCGTTATAAACTGTCGTTATAATTTTTAACAAACGCTATGTATTGTACTAGTTACCTACCGATCTAACAAACATACACTTTTACTTAGCGAAAAATGATGTTGCTTATTTTACTCTAGTCGAGAAAATCAATATATTGCACGTTTTATTGAATATTTTTATTGTTCACTTAGTAAAATATCTGCAATTTAATGCAATAACCTAATACTTTCCGCGTTTGGATATCCTAAAAGGGATTCGACTATCGTTTCAAGAGGTAATTGTGCAGATAAGTTTCCCATATAAACCCCTGTCGAATAATTTTTAAAATAAATCTGCTTGGGAAGAACGAAGTTTTTCCTTCATTATGGAGGTGTTTTCTTTTTCGGGGTCCTGATAACAACTATACTGCAACCGGTCTACTCAAAATGCTGGAGAAAGTATCCGTTATGTTCGCGACAGTTCCCTAACGGGACCGTCTTTGAAGTAATAACACGTGTAATTGCCCACAAAAGTAAATTTACCTCTGACCCGGGTATCATTGTCGATGCTACCAGTTTCCATTAGTGTTCCAGGAGTGTTAGATGATGATACTCTTTAAATAAGGAAAAAAAATGAAAGCTCTCAAGTCTGCGTGCTACATGCAAGCAAAGAAAAATATAATTCTCGAAAATGAAATACGCGCCTCATGAGGTATGGATACCAGACAGTTCTAGTACAAACTTATATTGTATGTCATCCGGTTATTAACGACTTTTCATCGGTTTTTCCATTCACCATACTTTAACATACACTAATGGCTGGCATTCCACTCTCTTCCGCTTTCCTTCCTTCTTGCAGTTATCAATCCTTAGATTGGTTCGAATCTAGACCTTCATTCCCTTCTTTTCTGAGCTTTCCTTTCCATTTCTTCGTGGGATGTTGCCCCGGCATCCTTCCTCACTTGCGCCAGATATTGTTCCCTTGGCCTCCCTCTCTGTATCGTTCCCCCCTCCACTATTCCCTCCAACGCACACTTTACCAGACTCTCGCCTCTCAATTATACGCCCCACCAATTCTGCTCTTCTTTTCATAATACTCTTACACAGTTCATCCCCCTTCTCTCTCACTCTCTTGAACGCCTCTTCATTTTTAACTCTGTCCATCCAACTGATTACCAGCATTCATCGATAGCTCATTGGGGTAGTTTTCCGACTCCCCCAATAATAAGATAAGATTTATTGGCTCTAGGAAAGAATTCCTTTGGAGCAGGCATAAGTAATTACAACTCAGGCAAAGAATAATAACAATCACATAGAAAACAAGTCACTATTTACAAGAATCTTATCAAATCAAAGCAATTACCCACTACAAATATTACAATTCCATGCTCAATACATTGTAGCAATCACAAAGGTAGCATATTCATGAATTTAATCCAAGATATTTAACAAAATATTAACTATCACTGAGATAATAAGACAGCAAGAATTTTTTAAATCTTTCGGTTGACTTAATATTTTTCAGCGTTTGCGGAATAGAATTCCATACAATGCATGAATTTACATAAAAAGAGTTATGATACATAGACGTTCTGTGGCGTGGTACAATTAATTTGTTATTATTTCTGGTGTTTTTTGTTTTTTTGACCAAATTATCTTTATATGGCTGATAAATGTAAGTAGGAGTTTCAGTTTTTAATAATTTGTGCATAAACACACCCATTTGCAATTTTCTTCTTTGTTCAATTTTAATAATTTTTAATTCATAGTAATACGGTGTGATATGCTCATTAAATGCTACATCGCACACATAGCGTATTACACAGTTTTGTATTTTTTGCAGTTTGGATATCTGAGATTTTGAAATATTGGACATAACCAACGAACAGTAATCAATATGAGGGATAAGTAAGGTTTTAGCTAATTTGAGTCTCAGTGGCAAAGACATCAAGTAACGAAAACTTTTCAGTTTGTACAGGTTTTTAATGACTTTATTAGAAATATGTGCTATGTGTTCATCCCAGGTTAGCGTTTTATTTACAATAACACCTAAATCATTAATTTTGTCAGTGTATTCTGTTTCTGAATTTTGAACTTGAATCTTGGACAGTAATTCAATGTTTACAGATTTAAGGAATTTTGCACTACCAATTTTTATGTGCTTAGTCTTCTGAGAATTTAAGTTCAACAAATTTTCTGACGCCCATTTACATATAGAAGATACATCTCTATTAATTAGTGCGATAGCATTTGAGATATCGTTGCGATCGCAGTCGATGTAGATCTGCAAGTCATCGGCGTATAAATGGTACTTGCAATGGTATATGTTATTTGGGAGATCTTGAATGTATATGACAAATAGTAATGGGCCGAGTATTGATCCTGTGCACATTGTGCGCACTTGGCGCCACTTCCCTCTTGAAGATAATTAATTAACATTGAAACCCGGGTCGGAAGTAAATTATATTTTTGTGTGGAAAATTGAACGTTTGTATTATTTAAATATGTGCTTATTCCATTCAATGTTGCAAGGATGGGCTGATGAAGGAGTTGTTGTTCATCGGTAGACGATGAGGGAATTGGCTTGAGAGGAGGTAGCCATCCTCCGTCCTCCCCCGCAAACGTCCGTCTCGTCTGAAGGGAAGGATGGCTGAAGGACGAATCGCTGCGACGAGCCCCTCTACTCAAAACAGGGGATGATGGGTGGAGGGAAGTGAGCTCGACTGGTCCACAACTGTCCGTTCGATCCTCGCTCGCGTGAGCGGCAACCCTATTTGCCGTGTTCTCTTGCGTGCGGAGGAAATGTACGCGCCGGGCGCGTGTTGGTTAACCACCACACCTCCCTTCCCACTTGGTCTCGCTCTCCCACTATGCATGTGTGACGAGAGGTGTGTTATTGACGGGAGTTCATCCCTTATAAGGGTCCGTCCTCAGGCCTGATCTCCGCCGCGAATTACCACTCCTTTTTCCCCCTTCGAAATCCTCCTTTACACCCGTCGATCCGTAACTTTCTGCATGGGGTCCGTTATCAAAAATATAAATCAATTGATTTCAGAACTGGGTACGTGGAAATGAGACATATTATCATTTTATGACTAATAAACTTTATATTACCTCTCTTAATTGGACTCGTTTCACTTTGGCATCCAACTAGCCGAGGAAATGCCTTGTTAAGATTGAACCCACCGCAATTATGAAATGATTCGGGAAACGTTACAAGATTGTTTTGTGAATGGATTTTCAAAAGTATCCGAATATAGAAGTTAAGTGGAGTTTTGACAGTGATAGGGGAAATTTTCCCGTTAGATGACCTTTGTCCCATTAGGACTGTCGAGAGACCTACATGTTGTCATATTATGTCTTCATTGAAAGTCAGTTGACTATGAAATAAAAATTGTGTTCAGCAAGAAGAACTTATCGAGTGTACTCCTCAGGCGGAAGACAGTTTCATTCAGACCCGACACCCGTACAGTAGATTAGATCGTTCGGATCAAGTGAGGGAAGAACAGCTCGGGAATGCTTGTTTAAATCAGCATTATTTAGGTTGAGTATATACAGCTATTTGGTATAACGTGTGGAGCGTGGCACTCTATGGATCGGAAGTGAGGATCATTGGAAAAGCTGACCAGAACAGACTAGAAGCCTTCGAAACCTGGTGTTGGAGGGGGATGATGAAGATAAAATGGACGGACAAAATAAGAAATGATGAAGTGTACAGAAGAGCAGAATAGATTAGGACCATGTGGAACACAACACAGAAAAGAAGAGCCAGATGGTTTGGACACACTTTGAGACACAGTGGGAGTGTGAAAAACAAAATTGAAGGTAAAATAGAGGGAAAAGTCCCCATAGAGGAAGGACCAGGAATAAGCTCATGGACCAAATGGAGAAGAAAATTCATTTTAAGAGCTACCAGGTAGTAAGAGGCCTTGCATTAGGTAGGGAAGGATGGAGGACTGCAGTCAACCAGTCTTAGGGCTGCTCGACCAATACATATACAGCTAATAGCCAAGAAGCACTGGAATGAGCTCTGGTCGAGGCGTTAACCCTAATTTGAAGGTGCATTCCAGTGAAACACATCCCTCCATAAGGTCCTCTTTCTCCGCTGGTGGAACGGATCCCCCTCTCCTAGTTCTCCAGAGGGTGTAGTTTTGGTTTTGCCTTGATCTCTACTGTATCGCTCATCTTCTCCATCTGCTTCAGCTTAGAATTAGAATAAAATTTATTTACGCGAAGAAATAGGATGATGGAAATTGAGTTGTCTCTTTTGAAGGCCGTAAATCAAAGGAGTGGGTATTATTACTATTACTTATGTGTCCCCTTTACTTCGATATGGATCCTCACGTTTATCCCTTTATCATGCTCTATGTACACTTTATTCCTGTGGAGTCAGTCATTTTTCGGTGCAGTGAAATGTCATATCTTAAATATATCCAGAGAACTCCCTAGATTAACTATTGAGTGCTGATATAGAGGGCGTAAAAGCAGTTCTGCCATTAATGTTTGGAATTATGTATTGTTCATTAAATACAGTTCCTATTTGAAATGAAATCAACAGTCCTAGGCCTATTTTTTACCAACTTCTGATTGAAAATTTTCTACTTAGGGGACTTTGAATTCTTTTTGAATGCCGTAAATGCATTCCAGCCAATGTGATGTGCATATGTTCACCGCTGCGGAAGCTGCGTCCCATTTTTTCAGAGGCCTCGTCCTCTTTTCCTCTTGCCTTCCCCATCCATCCCACTGCAACCCCTTTGGGCACATTCGCTCACTTACCAACGCCACCGTTCCGATTTTTTTACGATCTCCTGGGAAGCTTAGAACCCCGATGGGGACGGGCGGCTTCGGCCTTTATAGACGACGGTAAAAAAATAAGTGTCCTCCCGCTTCCGGAGGACGGTCTTCCTGTCAGCTCTCCGCAAGGGGAGAGAGAAAACGTTTAGAAAAAAAGAGACAAACAGAGGAAGTTTTATTTTTTATATTTTTCCGGCTCCCTTTCCGTCCCGACCTTCCGTTCCCCATTCTGTTACACCCTTCTCTTTCGTTCCATTACACTTTTGCCGCTTTGCCATCCTCTTCCATCTCACGTCTCTCCTCTCGGATCCTCTTTAACCTCCTTGTATTAGGCCCTCGCCGTTGTAGACTTATAAATAGCTTCATATAAACGGCTGTCGAGTGTTCGAGACAATGTATTACCCTGACTCTCCCTCCCTTTTTCGTCGCATCCTCCCCGAACGATTTATACGACTTAAATGTGGTACACTAAACGCGGGCACCATTCGCTACTGGTCCTTCCTTGTGTTGTAAGTGGGATAAACCACTACGGGTGGGCTGACGGAAAATGGCTCCGTCTTCTGCAATCCGCTATGATTTTTCTTCAAGACCAGTAAAGCATCCTCAAAAGAAAGAGGTATTCTTCCTCTGGTATTCTAAATTTACCCAGGTGTATTGATTCGCTAGGCGTAAAATATTTCATGATCGATTTAACCCTTTGCTGAGAACTATAGTCTAGTTTCTGGGCGGATTGGCGCGATGTGGCTTTTGCGCGTGTATCGATAATGCGGCGACTCCTCTCCAATGGGCGCTCCGTTCAAGGGTAAAAAAATAGTATTTTGACGTCCTAAGGCGGTATGTGGATGAAAGAATTGAACTCGACCAACAGTAGTGTAATTTTAAAAAAAATACTCATTTTTGATCCTGTTCTTGGATCCACGACCTATTGCAGATCAGTATGTTAGTCGAGTGTGCCTACACTTCATCTACATACTATCCTGCGAGCCGCCGCATGGGCGTGTGGCAGGGGGTGTTAGGTCAAGAGCCGTGTAAAGGTGTAAGTTTATGGGAGATGAAATGGTGACATGTATAATGGCAGTGTATTTAGTGGAGCTCAGTTTTGATTTTGGTCGCTTATTGTGCGCGGAATAAACGATTTTTTGTACCTATCTGTTCGGCAGTGTATCTCTCTCATTTTATCGCTTACGTCAGACCTAGAGATGTAATGAGGAGTCAAGGAAGTATTCTGTGTCGCTCTGAAAAATTTCAGTTCTGAATTCAACAGGCAACCTAAGCCTAGCGTGTAGCCTCCGAGTCTCTAGGGGCTCCAAGCTTAATCCCTCTAAAAGTTGCGAGACACCATATGTACGCTCGAAGCAGTTTTTATCGAAACGCGCTGCTTTCCTTTGTATTTTATTATTTTTTTTGGCAAAAACTTTATGACCAGGGTCCCAAATGCTCGCGGCGTATTCGAGGTGTGACCTAACCAGAGCCAAGTAGTATCTATCTTTAACTCTTTAATCCGAGGACCTATTATACGTTTAACAAATCCTAGTTTTTTTAGTGCTGTGCCACGCATGTTTTGTATGTGTAATCCCCACGATATATCAGAAGCTAAAGTAATTCCAAGGTATTTTACTGTATCAGAAAGTTTTATGTTTACTCAACCCACAGTATAGGTATGGCATTTGTGTGTCGAGGCAATACAGGCGGTGGAGCTGGAATCTCCCGAAATAATCTTCGAAGGAATGGTGGGAACGATAATGGAAAAAAATTTCTCTTGAGACCTTCACAGTTGGTTTACTGGAGATTGTTTGGAATCATCTGTAAATAGTACTGGACGTGTGTGAAAACAATAAGGCGAAGTTTATACAGGTTGCGTTGTTCATAAAGTTTAAGGCCTAAATTGGAAAAGTACGGGCAAGGTTTGTCCCCGACCGATGCCGTCAACTTAGGCAACTGGTAAAGATATGGGGCCTTAAAACATGGTAGCGCTATGGAACCATAAAAAATGTTGGCATTGCTTGGCTCAAACTCTCTTAAGCGCTTGGCAAAACTTTTTTCCGGTAGAAACATGTTTGCTCGCCATCATCCCCAGTTATTGAATCTATCATGGTTGCGCTGCCCATACTTCCCCAATCTAGAGCCCTACACCAACATGACCGGACATGACGCAAGTGTCAGACTCCGCTCTATAAATATATGAACAGGCTCTGAATCACCGGATTAGTTTTAAGTGCAGCAGACTGTTTTCACGAAATTCCAGCTCTGATTTCCGTGATATCATAAGATTTGTGTAAGACAGCCTCAATTCTTTGCCCGATCTCGACTGGAAGTAGCTACTGTTGCCCCCGCACCAAACCGAGCATCTTCTTCGTCCCCATTTCAACACCCAATAACGCCGCAGCTCCAGTAAATCATTTCTTCATCCACTCACGTGCTAACCAAATTCAATACATTTCCTTCATACATGTACTGTAATGTATCCCTGCATGTCTGGAGCCTCGCGAGCGCATTTTCCTGTTTCTGCTTTTCTCACCTGCACATAACTAGGGTGTGTTCCCTCGAATTCCTGATTCGGATTACAACCTGAATCGGATCGTGGTATGCGATATCGAGAGGTGATAATGAAGATGCCAGGAAGGACACGCCCAGCTCCAAGTTGGAATCTCGACGTCGAATTAACAGATCGAAAGGCATAAGAGTTGGCAAGAGATGTCGGAAGCCAGGCGGCGATCAGTGCAGTGGTGTGGCTTACATTCCTGGATCTCTCGCGGATCGTGAGCTAATTCTCAGGAGAGGAGTGCCGATCTCCTCCAACTCCAGTCTGAGGGATTGTGAAACATTTTTCCCCAGCATTCGTCTCGATGATTTATTTCGCATGCCAAGATGTGAGGAGCCAATGAAACGGAAGATACGTAAATGCGACACATCTGTCCACAACTTCGTACCTTTTGCTGTAATGACACTATTCACCCTAATGCCTTTCTTTTGCCAGCATTTAGTTGTAGTGAATTGTAGTTGTTTTAGTTAGTGGTTCGTCCGAAATAGAAGCATTATGAGCATTTCTTCTCCTGGTGGTATTCACGTATTGTGATGGGCCTAGGGTAAAATTAAAAAAACAGTGCAGAAGGGAGTTTTTTTACTCTTATTACTGCTAATTTTCGAACAGATTTTCTTAGAAATATTTTTTATAAAAAGTTGAATTTCTTAGTTCCCTTGTTGTTATGATTAAGCCCTACAGTGCTTGTTTTGACGTACTAAGAGCATACTTTTTACGTACATACATGTTGATAACGCGTAAAATTTGAAACTTATGTCATGATTTAAAAAAAAAAGAAAATAACTCAGTTTCAGCGAAATCAGTTTTTTTATCAAAAAGACAGTTCCACCTCGTATAGCAGAGTTAATGGGAAATCTTCCGAGTCTTATGTCCTCCTCATTTAATAAATACATCGAGCGGATTGCATCCTGTGCGCGTTCACGCGTAAAGTAGTCGATCCCCGAAGCTCTCCGACGCGGTTAATGTTTGTGGTTTTCGTGCTTGAGTCGTTGAGTGTGAAAAGTGCGCGCCGCACTTGTTTCCGATCGGATTATCGCCTTCGCGTGACCGAGGGCAATCACTTGCGGGTGGATGCGTGAGACCACGCCCCGCTGCCGCTGCACCACCTTTCCCTCTCGCCTCCTTCTCTCATCCCCGTCGGATTATTAGTATCTCCTACACCACCCGATGGAGGAGAAGCTGCCGCAGCCGCCCGCTTCGTTTCCGCGGTCTCCGATTGACTCCAGACGCCAACTGCGTAACCTCCATCCGTGTTAAGCGCCAAAAAAAGTGTAAAAAAAAGAGTCCGCTTGGGATTCCGCAGTTCGTATTTTGCTTCGTATCCGTGTCAAGGAAAGAATCGTTGTCCCGCGTCAAGTGTGCATCGCGGTAATTCCTTTGAAGAGAAATATATTTTCTGTAGGCACCGTTCAATTTCTTTTCGGTATTAAATAATATTAAGAAACCCGACCTGGCGGGTAATCCATTTACCGGATAACTCCAGAGGTTTGCGGTTGTGAGAGTGACGCTGAGCGGAGGTGGATATTCCGTCACGCAATTCGGATTTTTTTTCTCGGTGGTCAATTAACACGTGGCCCTACCTATATTAAGTATCTTTGGTTTGTAGAAGACGAGATTTTCCCGCCTCATAATTCGATAAAAACTTTTCTCATGTTGGTAAGTTTGTGCCAGGTGAGATATCATGATGTAATTCATCGAGTATAATATTAATCAAGGTCTTCGTACTGTCCGTTAAAACTTTAAACTCATAGCTATTGAATTGAAACATGGTGGGTGAATTTTTGTTTTGTGAAGAAATTGCCATGAGAAAAATTCGGCCTGGACTGGGAATCGAACCACGGACCTTTGGTTTGCCGGATCAATGCGCAGACCACTACGCTATCCAGGCTTCCTGATTCCCATGGCAAATTTTGGTGGATACAAGGCAACTAGATCTTAGGCCCTTGCGGTCCATCAAAGATGGCAACGCAAAGGAGAAGAGGACTTCAAAGAAGCCACAACCAAGAGACAGTATCCTTCACCAGCACTTAAGCCATGCTCAGCCATTTGAATTCAGACATGGCGGGTGAATTTTTTTGAAGAAATTGCCATGAGAAAAATTCGGCCTGGACCGGGAATCGAACCACGGACCTTTGGTTTGCCGGAGCTATATGGAGCGGATAGCATATGATGCTTGAGCCGGAGCTTCCCATAGCTATTGTGTCGCTGTCAGATAGATGTATGCATATAACGTGGTTTTCTCTGGTGTATATTTACTGAAGTTTCTGTGATTATTTAAATGCAATTAATAGTTTTGTTGCTCTTCATAAAACTTAAAATATGCTTGGTAGTATCAGGCGTAACTTGGTAGAATTGGTCAACATTATTATGATAACTCGTAACTTTGTGATTCCACATATCTTTCGAAGATTTGAAATATTTGTGAAATCACAAAGTTACGAGTTATCATTATATTTTAAAACCTGCTATTTGTGCAAAGACGAATTTATTTTTTAGTTTCAAAACTTACTGTGTTTGTATTGGTTTCTGCATGCATTTTCCCGATAAATCCTTCCAGTAATATTGCATAAGTAATTTTATCATATAAACTGGTTCTTTGAGCTCTGTTTTCTTACAGTACAATCATATATATTATTTCTCAAAGGTGTTTTTTTTGCAACGCCATAACTCCCATAATTCTTCATCAAAATTAATGATTCAAACATCGTTTTAAAGCTTATGTTTCCCGCTATTGACAAAAAATAGAGAAATGGTTTAAAGTTAAAGATTTTGTTAAAAAATTAAAATTAAAGCTTTTGTTAAAAAATGGTCAAAAATTAACAGTGCCATCTGCTGACAATATAATCTACTAATATGTTGGCTATGGTTACGTGGCTAAAAGACTGTGGGAGTCGCCATCTATTAACACATCGTTTAGTTAGATTGTTTACATTCTACATGCAATCAGTGTGACCGTTTACGTTTAGGTTATGTATCTTTAACACAAATATAAATAACGTATAATTGTCCATGGGAAGAAACAGGGAGAAGCTGCATACTGTGCGAAATATTCGCACGGGTCAGCTAGTTTGACATAATGGTACTGCTAAGTTGTGAAGTAAAGAACTGGTAAATGCGATATCTTATCTGAGTTGTTGGTGCTACAATGCTATGTAGAGGATTGTGGGCTTGGCGTTTTAAGTATAAAAATCATTGCATTAGAAGGTTGTGTTTCGGTGTTACATTTTCGCTAAAACTAACTAATCCTCCGCTTATCATATACTGGAGCTGATTTGTTGAATTCTCATTCTGCCGCACTTCGTATTCAACTTGGATTTGAAGAAATTAGGATCTCGAGGTTTGAAGTGGTGATCTAAGGGTGAAATGTTTGGCCTTTTGTCTGAGTTATTGATTCAATAGTATCTAAACACCCGAAATTCCCTTATCAGATAAAATAATGCTACTGAATTAGGCATGTGAAACGCCCTCTCTGCTTTAGGAATATTCCTACTTTATTGTTATATACTTCGCTCTTTGCCGCTGCGTGTAGGTCGCCATAGCCCTACGCAATGCGTTACGATAAAAATGTCATGAGAAGTGTAAAATTGAGTCGGATCTTCATGAAAAATACAGCGAACAATTTTCTTCTCCTCGCTGATATATCTTGCAGATTAATTGTGGTTCATATTGTTCTGATTTCTGCACCACACTAATATAAAGTTGTTTTTCCCTCTCAAGCGAATAATTTTGAGGATAATCGACGTCAAAAATCTTTATAGCAAGACACATCCTAAGCCCCTTGTTCTTTCTGAGACGGTCTTAAGAGGGGGTGGCGTTCCCTCCGCCTCCAATTTAAGCTGCACGCCTGTTGAACCTGCTTCCTTTTCATAAGAGATTTAAATAGTGACTCGAAGTTTCCGGTGCGATTATGCTACCCTCCGAAGTACGTCGAAATTACGGACGGGCTGTCATGCTGGCATTTTCTTCCCTTTAGATGCGCGCTGGGCGCTTATTAACGAGGCGGCGGCGGCGGGCAGTCGGGAGGAATGCCCCGTCCTAATTGGGGCAATTTAATTGGTTTACTGGGATAAGGTGACGTGCCTATTCTCAAGTTAGCTGGCTAACTCCATACCTGTTGCGACCATTATTATAGTCGGCGATTGAACCAGCCGTTTGTCTTTCAGGGATGACGATTACAAAATTGAGGTGACGTGGAGTGCTGGGAATAGTCTCTCGACTCCTAACCACGAGGAAGGAAAAGGTCCATCGCGTATTCACTGGGCACCGTCCGGTAGGTGATGCAGGGGGAACAAGATGCATTTCATTTGAGGCGCTTATTAACTTGGCCATTTCTAGTTTGTATGTACAGGTGCGCACCGTGTCTTTCAATCAAAAGCAGTAGTTTCTGATGGCCCATCTGTCTAAAATTGTTTTGTTACCGCATGCAATTATAGAGACAGGCAATCTCGCTTAATTGTTTCTGAAATGAGTGGATAGGATGTTGGGAGAGCCAAGGTTAATTTTCCTTTGATAGGTAATTCAATTTTAAAAAGCTGAATCTCCCCGAGAAAACTGGGAACCGAAAAAAGGTTACAAAAAACCTCCAGCGTGACTTAATTGACAGGTAGTCGTCTGTTGATTTTGCCTCCCCACCTGTACTTATTTTCATTTTGACTTGCATAGTATTTTAGTCAGAGATGCTGTAGTGGGGATTAAGCTTGAATAAGCCAAAAATAAGATTTTGATTTTCAAATTTTGACCCTGGTATGTTTATTTCAGTTTCACTATTCCCAAGAGGAGGGAAGGGTGTAATTTGGTTTTGAGGAGTAACTGGCGAACATACATGCCTAAAAAAAAGAGATCTGGGGTGGAATCCCGATTAAATTGTATGATTCTTGGACTCGGCGGTTTCCTCACTAAAGTGTTGACAGAAGGATGAGAACGATATAATTGATGTAGCTAAAAACCACTGCCCACTCATATGGGCTTAGCATTTTCACTCGTGAATCGACATTGTATCATGGTTTCTTTATTAATGGGCGGTAAACCAAAAGCTTCCACAAGCGTCACATTTATATATCTATACTTTGAACCGTCGATGAATTGAGATACTGGACCAATTCGTTCTTTTGCTCTTTACTGCCTAAAATTTTGTCTCTGAATCACATATGTTTTCAGCTTTTCTCTATTCCAAAATATTTTTTCTCTTTCTCTCGTTAATAACCATTATTTCAACTCTATATTTGGTCAACGTTTAACACTGCAAACGGACTTTCAATGTTTCCTTTTAAGTTTTTTATGCATAAACATATGAATGATTTTTGTATATTTATGCTATTTTCCTTGGTCGACGAATAAAAGATTGAAGAATTTCCAAAAAAAAAGATGTAATATTTTGCTCTTTGTTTAACTGTAACCGTGGGTCCGGCTCAAATGTTCTCATTGCCAATGACTTCGGCATTTTAAATTTTTTTCAATTCAAATTTTTAGCAGTCTTAAAAGATGTGATGAGAAACCTGTCATCGAATATTTGCTAAATATTTACCGTAAGTTGTTTAAGGTTTGAGAAGTTTTCCAAGCTCTGGTATAAAGTACGACCTGATGCTCTTGCCAGCATCATGCTGATGTGAATCTCAGTAATTCATTCTTCATTGTAGTCCTTTTTTAAGTTTTAGCCGCGCATTTTCCTCCCAAAAAATTGCTGCTCTTTCCATGTCAATCTCCCGGTTATTCACTTAGCGTTGCAGGGAAGCCAGTAATCGTCTGGTGTACCATCGCGTAAAATTTCCCCTGATTGGTGCAATTTGGAAGGGCGGTCGCTTGTACCGCCTTCCTCGTCACGCATCGCTGATCGTTCGGGTGGACCGCTGGCAAGACGCTGGTACCAACCATGCGAACCCTCTCTTGAATCTCTCCTGTCGTGGAGATTCCGCGATCAAAGTCCTTATCCTTCCCTCTACTCTCGCCTCTGTTTCCTTAGATTTGTATTCAGTCAAGTTTTGCTATGTAATATTCTCACTTTTCAAAATCGACCTTCGATGTAAATGTGCACGTTTGTGTGAATAAATTGTGTAATACATGTTAGCGATGACTCACCCCCTCCTTGACACAGTTGAAGTAGATTGCAGGGTTGCATTTTGCAGACATCTACATCTACGTGATACCCTGCGAGCCACCACGAGGGTGTGTGGCAGGGGGTGAAGATCACCAAACATGCAAGTAGGATATTTAAGGGAGACATGCTAGATAATAGGGTCACATGGTTAGTATCTACATAATAAGAAAGGAATTAATGGTTGTTATTACATGCATCATGCACTACAGACTACTCTAACTATATTTCACCTACCTATCCCTTTGCTACGCTGCCTATTGTTCTCTCTTATAGTTCGCGGGAAAAATGACATTTTAAATCTATCGGTACGACAATCTATCTCTCTAATCTTGTAAAAATGATCAAACCTAGCATAATACGCAGGGGTTCTCAATATATATCTAACGTCATCTGTGAACAACTCAGTTTCGAATTTACTTAAGAGGTTTAACCTAGTTCTTCTATTAAGCTCGTAACACTTATACAATTATCATAACGGCCTTTAACAAACCTAGCAGATCTCCTTTGCACGCGCTCTATTTCTTTTATCATACCTTCCTCGTACGGATCCCATATACTAGCGGCATATTCTAAATGAGGCCTGACAAGTGTAACATAGCTTCTTTCTCGTACTCTCTCATCGCATTTGCCTAGAACCCTTTTTACGAATCCTAATCTACGGTATGCTACACTAGTTATTTCCCTGATGTGTTTCCCCCATGACATGTCTTCAGTGATGGTGACGCCTAAGTATTTAATTTAATCTACGTTAGATATTTTGTTTTCTTTGATGCAATAATTATTCCGGTGAAAGCCATTCTTTTTCCAAAAATTCAAAATCGCGCATTTCTTCAAATTTAATTCTAGTTGCCGCCATTTTTACATCTCTACCACTTTTAGTTGTTTTATTTCTCTCTTTTGAGAGGTGGACGATCGATAAACGGTGATAGGGAAGGATGTGAAGACGTAGAAAACGCAATTGTGGATCCGACTCCATATCAACATGGTGATAGTCCTCTTGAATGCATAAAATTTTGATTGCCTCTTTCGTAACGACGCGCATATAATTATCGTCCACCTGGAGGTGTCGACATTCTCGTCCCAAATGAGGTGATGATAACTATGGCAGTGTTCGAGGTCTTTATAGTTATGGTCCATCTGGAGGCTAGTTTTATTGCTACCTCTTCACATCCTTCCCTATCACCGTTTATCGATCGTCCACCTCTCAAAAGAGAGAAAGAAAACAATTAGAAGTGGTAGAGATATAAAAATGGAATGTTTAATGATAGGTATGAGACGCATGGGCATTAAAACGAATGTTGAAGTATTGCAGGAGATCGATGAACGGAGTTTATTTGTGAAAAGTATGGAAAGGAGGAACTTTACATTTGTTGGTCGTATGATAAGGCAGCCCATTTTTTATAGGAATTTCAAAAGGGAAGTTTCTAGGAAAGAGAGGGAAAGGAAGACCGAGGAGAATATATGGAAGAAATAAAGAGCCAAATTGATTTCCGAAGTTATGTTGAATTGAAGAGGGAAGCAGAAGATAAAAAACACGACTGCTACAACAAGGCATTGCCTTTAGAAATACATAGTACACTTATTTTTATTTTAAAAAATAGTCCACGTACAGCAAAATTGCCAATTATAGTGCACTTGTAACTAACCCAGAACGATATACACATGTAACAAAAAAGTCAAAAAAATTTAACTTAGACGATCTGGAGATGGCGATTAAGTTCGTTACTACCTAGGATCGCTGTTTATTTTAGGAAATATGTTATGTGGATTAATGTATAGTACATTTATTTTTATTTGAAAAAAATAGTCCACGTACAGCAAAATTGCCAATTATAGTGTACTTGTAACTAACCCAGAACGATATACACATGTAACAAAAAAGTCAAAAAACTTTAACTTAGACGATCTGGAGATAGCATTTAAGTTCGTTATTACCTAGGTTCGCTGTTTATTTTAGGAAAGATGTTATGTGGTCAAGTTGGTGAAATGTTTTCGGGATAGAGAACATATTAGTAGGAAGTGAATTTTTTTTGGGAGGAGAGACTAAGGAATTTCAAAATGTTTTATGATTATCGTCCGAATAAAGAATACTATCGACATCGATGTGTTTCCATTGTACACATCACTAATCAGAGGTCCTCTTGATTACAATCTGGAAATATTTCATAATGAATTACGTCTCCGAGCGCGAATACATTGCTGAAAGTAATTTTGTCATTGGATGATGTCATGGTTTTTTTTTCAAGTACCAAGCAGAACTTTATTGTCACATTTTAAAGTTTTTACGCCGAAGAGAAAGAGCTGAAAAAACAGCGGAATGAATGGTGTGATAGGATGGGGCATAGACCGAGAAAGTCATGGTAAATGCGATGGAAGAGGTTCGAAATATTGCGAGAGTGTGTATAAAGAATTTGATGAATGTGCTGGGAGCGGAAGATGTATTCTAGGGTAGTGCATTACGGAGGAAAGTACGAGTGAACCATTTTCCCAGACGTAACGGCAATGACTGTGCTCTTTACCTGTCCCTGCTCCAAAAGGGAATAGGTTAATGGATGTGCACGTATGATGTAAAAATTTACCTCATTACTGCACCGCTCGTTTTCCCTCTAGAAGCACATGACCGGTGAGAGGGAGTGGAACTTGTCGTCATCTTTAGGTCGCATGAGCATAATGCAAATACGCCGATCATTTTTGCCTCGATACATGTCTCGCTGCTCTTCGTGGGTGGCACCACGCTCACTTTCTCTTCCCCGTTGCCGTCACCCGCCCACGCAAACGAGACGACATACGTACACTGCAGAATCCATTCACCTTTTAGACACTCATCACGAGTAAGAACTCCCTCAGATACCAAGTTTCGTTCCGTGTGATTCTCATAAAATTGGCGGAGAAATTTGATGGCGGTATCCTATAGTCGTACTCTCTTCTTACAAGTGTACATGTATAAAAATGTTGCAAATCACAGCTGCTGCAGGAGTGTCGAGTAGTACCCAACACGATCGGCAAATGCGGCGTAGTAGAACTTTTCTGGTTGCCTGGGCCCGTGGGCATAACTAGAAACGAGAGGCCTGATGAACTAGCAAAAGGGGGTCTAACAGCAATCTGATTGGCCCTGATCAAATCATACCTGTTGCGTCTTCAGTAGGGATGATGGAGATTAGACCATGGGGTCTAGCTCAGCACTCCGAGATCTGGGGAATAATGTCGAAGCTACAGCAGGCCAAACTACCTATGAAGGGATCAAGGCCTAGTCTCGCAAGGAGGCTCCTCCTATTACATCGGAGCCAAATACGAACGGTAAAGGGATGCCTCACGGGACATTAACAAGTGATGAGACGTCTCCATGGTTTGAAGATTACGGATTCTTCCATATGCAGGTGGTGCGAGGAAATGGATGAAACCACTTCCCATATTCTCTGCGAATGTCCAGCCATACCTTAGACTCGAAAGAGGTTTCTGGGGCTCACCTATTCTGGAGCCCAACGAAGTAATGGGAAATTCCTGTAGGAAACCTGCTAACCTTTGGCAAGTCTCTAGGACTCTACGGATAACCACCGATAGGGTGGGTGGCAGATAGGACCAACTCGGTCTAAGTGCCTTAGGTACTCCTAGAAGTAACTCCATCAAAATCCAATCTAATCTAACCTATATGGGAGATGTTACTCTGTGAATATACATTAAAGTTTTTTTTTACTATCTACAGTGTGTTAAAACGAACTAGATTATAAAGATTATAACTAATAAATCTTTTGGAAAAATGGTATTTCTACCTACAGGTGTAACATGTATCGTTACCAAAGTGTGATTTCAGGGGCATCAATTTCATGAATAATTTATTTTCTTTCTCCCTTGCTGCATTGTTAAACTTCCTATAGGTCTCCAATGAAAGGCTCTGTGTCATAATCTAGATCAGGGGTGGCCAACCCGCGGCCCGCCTTGAACATTTTTCCGGCCCTTGAGATTCATCACACTTTAATACAATAATTTTAACACAATAATGATAACTCATTGTGTTTCAATTTTTCACTCCAAAAAATGTCTATAGTGGGTGTAAATCTAATATGGGGATATATAATATTATATGCGGCCCGCTAGATCATTTTTGTTGGCCACCCCTGATCTAGATCATCATTGAGTATTCTTCCTGTTGGTTGGTAGGATTTTGGAGTCCCTCTCTCCTATCCTCCACTTTTTTCGATAACATTTAAAATTTTCGGGCGTAGCATCAAGTTTGTTTTATGTTCCCTATACATTCTGGCTGTCCTTAATTCGTTGTAAAATCCCTTATTCCTTCCTCTTCCGCGCCATCCGTGAGTTCTTCTGTTAGTCATTCTATTCAGCATGCCCTCACTTCTCAACACGTCGTCCATAAATATTGTCTGCCGTCTCCAATTCTCCGCCATAAGCCATCTCTCCTCTTCCATCATGTTGCATTCTTCTTTTCCACCCAACTTACTCACTTTATTCGTCTCCAAACCCTTAGCTCAATTTTCTCCAGTCGACGCGCATCCTCTCTCCTCAAATGCCATGTTTCTGATCCATACTATTCTCCGCTCGGTATTGCCTTATTTACCTATATTTTCTTTACTCTTATAATGACAATCGTTCACCTTTTTGGACTATTCCTTTTGTCCTATCTCTACCACATACTGACTTTCCTTTACCCACCATATACTGCCATTCCTTTTTTGTCTTCCACGTTACTTAAGTAGCTCGCCATATATTCAATAAGTGGGGCTTGTTAAATGGTAATATCTGCAAAAATTTTACTTTTTTGTAATTTATTCATATAGGGATGTCATTTTATCCTAAGATTCAGAGGGAAGAACGTTCGAGTTAACACTGTTGGAATGCCGAATATTAAAGGCTATACGAACGATACCATTTCTTGAGCTACTGAGTGAAAAGTGTGAAGAGAGGTTTCAAACTTCAACCACCCTTTGAAGAGAATCCTTCAACCCTTGCCGCCTCAGACTTCTCCATTTCCTAAGTGCGGTTCCATGACTCCCCGGAATAATAGACCAGTCACGGAGATGAATGTTCCCCTCTCAATAATTTGGAAGCAAGTCATGCCTATGGCTGTTCGCATTATTAGGGCGACCATTAAAATTTTGTGGACGAGGGATGAATTGTAGAAACGCACGACATTCCTAGTCGCGGCAGGAAGTGATAGATATGGAGAAGAGGGAATGGGGGGAGGGGGTGAGCGGGAGGGTCGTGGTTGTGGGGGAAGAAAATAGACAGTTGACGTACGGGGTAAAAGGCAAGCGCATTCCCCTCCGTGACTCCGGGGTCGTGCTCCTTTGGCCTCCCGGCACGCCACTCCCCGCCACGCCCCATCCTCGCCTCAACGGCGGCTGTGCACAATGGGAGGATGCCGGAAGCGTGGGATGGAGGCGACAGGGCTGCGAGCAGTGGGGTAGGGCGTGGGACGAGAGGGGTAGGACGGGGATGGTCGAGGGGGAGGGGGGGGGTGCTGTTTCGTCCGTGGGAGGATAAGTGTTGCAATGGAAGGGGAGGAAATTGGTGAATGGAGGGGGTCTCGGGCGTTGAAGTCTCTCATTACCTCCCTCTATCTCTTACTTGTCCTTCCCTTTATTCCCGTCATACTTTTATACTGGTAAATGGGAATTTTATGATGCGTAATAGCTGTGAAGTCTTTTATCGCGAATCTTTGAAGAGTTGCCCACGCCTTCGGTGCGGAAATAATGCGTGGTAGATCGTTTTACATCTTATGTTGCCCTCAGAATTGGATGCGCTGTGCCTGTAGGCACCTAATTCAACTGTTTTTTTTTCACTTTCGTTTTATTTAATGTAACTGATGCTATGAATATCCCTTGTTAAAAATGCTACCCTTAGTTAGCATGCATTTTAATTGTAAGTTTGCGTCTTTTAGCTGAAGGAACTCGTTTTCGATTTAATAAATTAAATAATTTTAGCCCACTTTCATACAGCCAAAACATCTGGATAGAATTGAAGAAGAGCTTATGATTTTACCTCAGTATGTATGGGCTTTTGATGAATTAAACTTTTTTTTACCTCGGAGAAGTCGAGAATGGAAGTGACGGAATTAAATAAAATACGTTACATTTTCCTCTTCACTACTGCTGTCCGGTCTTCCATGCTGTCCATCATTAATTAGTTTCAAGTAATCGAGTTAAATCCTAACAGCTCCTTCACTTCAGTGGTACATTTTCCGAAACCCTGTTTGCCTTTATTATTTTACTTAATATTTCCGCAAAGTTGATAGTGGTGCACAGCGTCTACTACCCTTATTCTCTCCAAATAAGTAGAAAATAATATTCAATCATCTCGTAACTGTCCTCTAATATAATTCTTCTCCCCCAATTGCCGTATTGAAATTGTCCATCTATACCTCATTTACTCCATTCTTTTGGACCTTTTAAAATCATTTATTTGCCTCTGTCTTTAATATTTCTCAACTTTTTTCCCCTTTGATCTAGGAATAATTTTCCTCGTCTTGCTTTTATAAAGTGCTAGCGTGCTTTTTAGGGATCATTTTTCCTAATATTGGACCCAGGTATTATGTAAGGACATAATATTGGACCGAAGTATTTGAATCATGTGTAAACGGTTAATGGAATCTACAGGGGAAACCTAGAAAAAGTGGGGAAATAGTCCTGGGGATGGCTATATTCCATTTACAACGAGGACGCCTGACTTTCTGAAGCTTTACCATCACTTCCTGAAACTTTGATATCGATCATCCAAATAATGATCTGCCTTAAAGGAATGCTTTACGTTAACTCAAGTGATGTTGGATTTGGAAGAAAAAGAGGATGAAAAGGGATAGCTTCATGTATAATTCTGAGAGAAATAAAGAAGTCGTGTAAGGAGGCAAAATCTTCCGGCTGTAAAATATTATGAAAAATGCTATATCTACTCTGATGGTAATAGTTTCAAGGCAGAGAAAATAATTCTTTTCCAGACAGATGTTCTCGAGGTAGCTCCTTAAGTCTGGTTGGTTTCGTGCCAGCCTGAGAGGTCGAAGGTCTTAGGGTCGACTCCTACCACGGTAATACGATTTAAGAATGAGATTAGTGTAGGCTCGGCAATAAAAACCTCAGCATTTGTAGCAGCTCAAACAAAATCCTACTCGTCGACTTGCTCGAGAGGCGTGTACGGAGTGCTCGCGAATCGTATACCCCAAACCCCTTCCTCGCAGCGGTCGGTGGAACACAAAGAGGGGGTGCGGTTGTCGGTGAGCGGAGCGAAGTTGAGGTTACGAGGGAGGTGGAGGGTTTGGCAGTGAAGAGGCTGGAGGTTAAACGGGCTTCATGTATCCTCCTTCCCGAGGGTGACTCCTTTTAAATGAGGCGACCGCGACGGAGCAGCAAGAAATGCTGTCGTTCCGAAAAGGGGGGTGGGGAGGAAAGGGTGGGAAGGAAGGAGAGGGTGGACCCCGACCCAACCTCTTCTCCTGTCCCATGAGGCGCGCGGGTTGTGTATACGAAGGGACGGGGGAGTGGGGAGCAAAGCGAAGCCAATTTACAAACAATGGGTAAGGGTGGCGTTGTCGACTTCCGCACCCCCTTCCCGGGTAGAGTCCTAGCCAACCCTCTCTCCTCCCCTTTCAGACCCACCCTTCTCTCCGTGTCGTCGCGACGGCTGGGTGCAGGAGGGCTCTGCGAGCGGCCTAAATCCACTTCCCTGCCCTTTTCCCTTCTATGCGTTCCTTTCGCTTTGGCGGGAACCCGCATAGTTTTCTTCTTTTCGGAAAAGCCTTTTCCATCGTCCTCATCCTCTCTCTGTCTCTTGCCCCGTTTATATTCCGTTTACATTACTTTCTTTGGTAGTAACTCAAATGGTAAGTGAGAATCACGCCGAGTGGACGCTTGTTAGTTCCAATTATAGCAAACGTGATTACAACGCCAGAGTTCCTGAGGTTGGCGCTGGTTGCCGGTGCTTGGTTTGCGTGTGAACGGACGATAGAGGAAACCGTGGTTGAAATACGATTTGAGAAATGGAAAGTCGACCAAAAATATGGCAGTTCTCATTTACTGATAAGTAATGCAAGTTCATTCGAAGGAGGATTCAATGATTTTATTAAAAAAATTAAACAGATTTGAAGTGTTATTACTGCTCAGTAATTTAGGAGGCGCGTTGGTTGATTCAGTCGCTTTTTTTTTGTGATTCCTTACTCTTAAACCTGAGGTCACCTGAATTTCTACTACGGTAAACTAGAAATCGTGTAAACGCAAGTTAGAACCGTCATGTTAACCATTGATCAACCCTGTTGATGAAAAATGGGAAACCTTTTGGTTTAGTAGACATGGAACGCTGGGCAAAAAGTCACGTCCGTACCATTTTTACTCGGACATCAATCATCGCTCGGACAGAACCAGCTTACCCGTTCGGAACTTGTATTATCATTTTTACGCGTAGTTCTCCACTTACCTAGCTGTTAATGAAAGCTTTCCATTCATGGTGACGAAGCTAGTACCGATCTAAATGCATCTGGGCGTTTGGAGCATAACGATGACGTTGAATGGAACCATGCGAGCTGTCGAAATGTTTTGCGACCATTACCGAGGTAATTATAGCAGTCTGCAGGTGCACGGCAGTCATGGGCTATGTTTTTGTTGACAATGCTATCGAAATGCGTTCAAAATACGAATTTAAAAACATGAGTTTACCCCAGAGTGATAAAAACTTAGAATCTACATTCGACGCCCTTACTGAAAATTAGCATAAGGCAACATTCGCGGATTCGATTATTGCAGTTCTTTTGTTGCAAAGCGCACATCAACTCAGCTCCCGTTCTGTTTGGCTGTGCCCCTTTTAAATCGTAGAGTCTGTTGCGAACGAAGGGCAAATGCGAAGTGGCGTTTTTAAGCGAGTAACGCGCTACCAATAACTTGCGTCCCTGTATGCACTTCGTTTAGCCTATGAAAATTATTTCCAAGTTCTCATGCATCACGAAGAGTTCCACTTGGGTTCCACCGCGTGAAATTTTGTGAATACTTCATCATGTAATCACGTGATGATAATCACGTAAAAACCACTATTGAGAAGGCCACGTAATTCCAGCTCAGTTTTTAAGAAATTGTGAATATGGAGAGTGCTTTAACTGAAATTTGCGAGATGGATGAACGAGGAGGTATTGGATACGGTTGGAGAGAAGAAGAGTTAGTGGCGGAGGTTCGAAGGAAACAGATAGCATATATGGAGGACGTTTTGAAAAGAGGGGAATGTTAAGGTGGGCAACAGATTGGGAGACTCTGGGGAAGCGTGGAAGTGGAAGGAAGAGGATAGGAATGCTGGACTAAATAAGAAGAGGGAGACTATTTGAGGGATTTAAGGGAAAGAAAAAGGCGGATCGCGGATTGGAGGGAAAACGGAACGATCTGCTTGAAATTAGGACCTTATGATATGTACTGTCCAAAAACCTACCAATCAGCTAGTAGAATGCTCAAATGAAATGATTGCGTAGTTTAGGCAAAACCTACCGCCGCTGAACTGGGTCTGCACAGCGTACCGTTAGGGTTTCTACCGCCCTTTCGTGGGTGTATACATTTCTCGCCCGCGCGTCTCGACTCCACGGTGGCGTCGAGAGGTGTGATCCGACGTGCGCTATCTCCTCCGTCTGCTCCGAAGAGCTTTACGGCGTCATTACGGAGGGCTTCCAGCTTGTGTATTTTTGTAAGTCGCTTGTCGAAGTTTGTCGAGGCTCTGGAAGAGGCTTTTTTTAATTCTCACCCTCTCCCTCCCTCGAGGCCATTGTTTTTGTGCTTGTTCTCTTCGCTTGCAGTACGTATGAATAGACAGCAGTCGTGTTTTTGAAATGTCAAGGCTCCGTTTTAGAGTCGCATTGAGTTGTAAGAGTCCTTTTGACATTGGCGAGTCTTGTATCGCATCTCTCTCTCTCTCTAGTGACCAACATTTTTCATTTGATATGTTAAGCGGTTGTTCAAGAGCTTATTTTCTAATTTTTCCTGCCTTCTTTTCTTCCCGAAAATATCTTTTTGTTTGCTGTCGCATTTATGAGTTTTGAGCTGCTGGATGAAATAGATACTTGGAAGTCAGGTCTTTAAATATTTTTGGCTCTAAAACTTATGATTTTCAATTCATTTATCGCAAAATCGTTCGCAGATTTCTTGACAGTGTATACCTTTGAGGTAGAAGTACCTTCTGACTGAAGCGTGCCTTAATCGCTAAACGACCGTATGCGAACATTTTCTCTCTAGTAACCGGCTCGTGGAGATGCAATTGAACGATGATGCGAGATTTTTTCCTTCGCGGAGGAGATTTACGCTGGTACCTCTTGCCTGCAAGGAAATTGTAGGTTGGAACGAGGCTAGCCAATTGAAATTAGTTCTGGTTTTCTTTTTTTATGACCCGGGTTCGAACCTTGGCGATTTCTTTACATTTTTCGCGGCGATCTCGATCATATGCAAATGCCTTTTAGTGAACTGTAAGTGTGGCACTTAATTCGGCATAAAGAACTTAAAGCACTTGACGCTAAAAGACGCAGGTCAGGATAAAGTGAGAAAAGAAGAAGGAAAACTGTAGAATAGATGGTTAACAACCATAAACGACCGAAATACGAACATGGAAATACTAATGCTTCTATAAATCTCCTTAGAGTGTGGCACTTAATGAGTGGGAAACTTGGTCATTGTGGAAAGGGGATGTGCCTAGTCTGGAGGCGTTTCAGATGTAGGTTTGGCATAGAATGGACGGGGCCAGCTGAGCAGCGAGGGAGACAAACGAGGAAGTGCTGCAAAGAGTGGGAGGAGAAAGGAGGTTGGAGGTGGAGATCCGAAGATGGCAGAAAAGTTGGATGGAAACACTTTTGAAATGCGAGGGCATTTTGAAGCGGGTGATATTGGGGGTAGACGACTTGGAGGAGGCACGTTGTGGTACCGAGCCGCACCACGCGAAAGGAAGCGTTACGGCCGATTGCGAACATTCCTCGAGGTCGCGTTTCACCCATTAGGGATCTCAAAACAAAAGCCGAGCCGCCCCGATTGGGAGAGCGTAAGTGACTCTTCTAACGCGAGTCGACCGTTTCCCTCCCTCGCTTGACAGTTCAATTAGTCCCGAAAGAGAGAACCGCCGCTTTGCCCGTCCCTGGCTGACTGAATAATAGCTAATAGCAGTTGTATCCTTCCCCTCGGGTTTTCATCTGCGACCCCGTTTCCGCCGCTTGGGCGGATCCTAGTGGAGAAAAAGGGGCTAATTACACCCTCTAGCATTTCCTAACGCTATAAATATTTTCGACGCGGAGGCTTCCGCGGTGTGTAGACTATTTCGGATACACGCTCCAGGGCTTAACCTTAACGTTCCAGCTGGCCTCTTCTGTCCGATACTGTTGCTATACCTGCGGCAACTATGCGTGCTGAGCAGTACATCTACATACCAATGTCGTATGGAGTATTATTCTTCTCTGTGTTATATGTCTACCGTCTCTAATGACTATGTGTATTAAATCTGCTCCTCACTTACTAGTGGAACAGGTTTTCATACGTTGGTTGGGGCAGATCTTACCATATTATAAGGCCCCATGGTTTTATTGGATTCCACTTATTCATGATAGGTAGGCTGGAAAGGGTCCAATAGTTGTATTTCCTTTTAAAAAGTTCTTTCCTTTTTCTTCTTCTTTTTTTCATTTTTCCGTTTACCCGCCACTTTCCCTACTCATTTCTGTACATCACCCCCCATACAAAATTTGTAAATTTTATAAATGTGATGCGCTCTCTACCAAATGTGTCTTGTACCTCATGGTGGCTCTGTGAGCTAAAACGCGTCGTATGCATTAAAATGCCTTGTGGAATTGTGCAATTGTTGTTTCTGTTTTAATATGACGAACTTCCACGATATCTCGCCTGAATCTGTTGAAGTTATTCTTTTCCCTTGGCCACCTGCAGCTTTTTATCGATGCTAGAAAAACAGCCGCTTGGTTTGTGCGTTGGTATGCTGAAAGGTGACTTCTTTATGAGGTTTCCTTCGGATTCTATTAAAAAAGTTCCTAACCATTCATGGAAACCGTATTGACTTGACGTCTTTTGCACCGAAAGTTGGAAATAAAATGTTTAAAAAATATAATTCCGTTGAAAAACTCCTTGGGGTCTCGCGGTTGGAAATGCGGTCTATGAATAAAGTTAGTGTCTTCTTTTATAGTTGGTTATAGTAATCAGGTTAGGATTACTGAAGCAGAGTAGTTGATATTTCTGAAAACATTTTCTTTTTTTAAATCATTAATTTTCTGGTTACAACGGAGCGTTGAAGAATTGCAATGGAGAGACGATCGAAGTTGATATCACATTCCCTATTCAGTACTTTTATTCCTACTTATACATCAATCTTATTTATGCATTAACTCTATTTATATTCATACAGTTATCCCCCATTTATTTTAACTGAATGTATAGTTTATCCATCTGAACAAAATTATAGTTTTTGTCAATCTTTCAAAAGCTTATTATTTTCCATTTGTAAAAAGTCTCTCTGCTCTGCTGCTAAGTGCAGTGAGATGTGGCTCATACAGGATACGATTTTAAGATGAATGTTTCGGAGAAGAAGCTAGTCGTTTCCAAGTGTCTGCATCAATTTTCCTTGTCATATATGGTTCCCAGGTGAAGGCTGTTTCAACTCGAGACTATGGTGCGTGGAAAATTCAGGAAGAAGATTTTGCCCTTCGCTTGCGACTCCTCACTCTAGGAAAATATATGACGCCTTCAAAGCTCTTATTCAGCTCATTCTGGTTCACCTAGCTTTTGGAGCTATCCGTTAGCTACTTCTCGCTCCAAGAGAGATTAGTAAACAGTAAAGTGCATCCCACAGTCCATTGTAGTCAAAGATTTATTTTGGTAAAATTATGCCGCTCTTTTTGTCAAGAATAGTCGTCACGGTAAGCATTTTGCCTGCTATGGATCGTCGTTCCACTCCGCAATTTGCCATTAAAATGTCATTTTTGGGTTTTAAAAATCTCTATATCTCGATTCAGTGTGAAAAATTGTTGTTCAGGAGGAAACTTTCATGGGGATTAACTCTTACAACAGACTAATCATACAAGTAAATGGGTATTTTTTTTACAATCTTCGTATAAAAATCATTGGACACAGAATTAATATTTTTTTAAAATTGACCTATTAATGTAAATGATTGTGCTTTATGTGTATTGACCGATATAATCCAAGCATATATATTGCATCTATGAACGAATTATATTGATTTAGGTGTAGATTATATGCGTATTGATTTGAAAATATCGATGGAAAAATTTTAAGTCGCCTGACAAAATTTGACGGTTTAACGTTACATATCATTATCATTTTCTAGTTTTTCTTAATAATTAAACATAATTTTCCGGCGATCTAATTGAATAATGGGAATTCAAATGCTGGCGAACACATCCTGCAGCCTCTATTATCTTTTTGTGCTAATCGTGGCTATAGAATGAAATCATCGTCTGTGTTTAAAGCAGCGTCCTCAAAAGTCTTCCCTTTTGCATTTACCTTGAGAATGAACGAGGCTCATGATGCTCTACAGTTTTTATTCAATTCCTTATTTGACGGTCAGAGAAGAGGTAAAAAGTCGGTCGGTGGTTCTTTTTGCCGTTGGAGACTTGAGATATGGCGGGCACGCGGTCGTTCATTCCCTCACTGTTTTTATCGTTCTCATTTTTTTAGTATGAATACGTCACCCCGTCCATCTCCTCTCCTTTGCCTCCTCCCGCCTCCCGCTCCCCCGAGATAAGCGAGGAGGCCCTCGGAATAAGATGGGTGAGAATGAATTCTATTTTTTCCCTTTTCCTCTCGAGGCAATAAAGGAGTAGAGAGTGGCGCGCACTTTCCTTCCTTCTCTCGCAGGATGGACTCTCGCGGCGACTCCCACTCGGCCTCATCATCTGCGCCGAGATGAAGGCAAGGAGATCCGAGACTGTGATTGCTCCCCCAACCCAACCCTCCCCCCGTTGCTCCGCTGCTTCACTGCGCATCCCCCCCTCTCCTTCTGCTTCCTCTGCATAAGTCCTGCATTCACGTCCTTGTCTCGGTCCGTCAGAAACCGCAGCCATCCCCGTAGTAGCGTGCAGTCCGTGTCGACCGGGGAGAAATAGGGAATAGGATTTGTTTTCACTCTTTTAAGTCGGTGCAGCCACCAGGTCCTTCTCAAATCCAGCTAAATCTTTGTCCGCTCTTCGAGAATGCCTTATCGTGGTTGATTAGTTTATTGAACTGTACTTATATTTATCCATATTTTATCCAGCCCATCTATTTCCAAAAGATCTCTTTCACACCGAATCCTATACTTTTTTAGATCCTCACTAAAACGCTACCGCTTACAACTAGATCCATCCCATGAATTGCAAAGTGTGTGATTTTTAATTAGTTTTTTATGTAGCCTTCACCTTTTTTAACGTATAATCGTGTTGAATTGATTAATTAATTTAATGTAACCCATTTTAAAAGGCCTGGCGGTCATTTTTGCGCTAAATATTGATATACGACATATTTTCTTCCCTCTCCATTTGTAGTCCCTCCCATCACAGACTTGAATCCGACTTAAAACTCATTTACAATATGCTTAATTCTTACAGTGAGAGTCCCGAACTTAACCTCATTCATCCACACCAGAGTGAACTTGCGTCCTACCAGATCTAACTCATTAATCAACATCCCAACTCCAAGATTGTCACTAATTAAACGTTCGCTCTTCTTCCATCTCTCCTCCGTAATTAATTCACTTCACAATGATATCATTCCCTTTTCTCAATTGTCAAATAACTTCACCGAGTTGGCCCACGGCACATCTTTCTGTAAATAAACAGCGAACCAAGACTGTAACAAACTTAAACGCCATATCCAGATCTTCTGAGTTAATTTTTTTGTTGTATATATATGTATGTCCTTTTGCGTTTGTTACAAGTACACTTTAAATAGCTATTTTTGCCATGTGCGGACTATTTTATATTAAATAAATATTCTATATTAAATTATATATTATATTTAATATATAATTTATAAAAATTATATATTAAATAAATGAATTATCATGAGTAAAGAAAAGCTCCACAAAGTTGGTACCCAATCACTTGATGCAAAAATAAAGGATGGATCCTCTTATCTCATTAATTGAAGAAAGTGGGCTTAAGACCGGCTGATATGTCATAAGTTAATCGCGTGAGTTGACACGGTAACCTTGAAAATGACGTTAAGTGTCGAAACCATGGTCAGTTTTTGTTAAAAATAATGTTGAAATTACTGCTGGGTTATTTCATTCTTAATATCATGGATGCAGAAGTTTTCCACTGGGTTGCGCCTGAAACTCTTCCATTAGAGAAATAAATGATCGAATGATCTTGCATTAATTCCAGATATTTTAGTCATCTTTTGCTTTGAGTTTTCGACGAAAGAAATCTCTTATTTCTCTAAGCGGTAATATTTGTCGTAGAAATGGCAAAAGCAAAATTGCTATGCTCGAAAAGGTTTAAGGGATTAATTTTTTAGGAGCTAGTCCTTACATTCTCTTCCACTGGAAGAATAACTGTTTACCTGCCTCAGACTAAGGATGAACGGAATTTCGCACATTATTGTTCCTTGCTCTACGGTGCATGAAATTGACATATTTATGCTAGAGGATTCCTTTTCTTTCCATGTCCCCAAAGTGCTTCCCTTGAACGGCCTTGCAACCATAAAACGTGGCGGCGAGACTTAAGCGCGAAGGGTTTTCATTGGGCCTCGGAAACGAAAACTAAAGGGTAGCGCTGCACAAAACGGTACATTTCTGGTACCGATAGGATACGCAACTGGATTTCCTTCGCGAAAACTGGAGTTTGAGCTGGAAAAATCGAGGTTCTTCAAGTTTTTGAAATATCAAAATTAGGGACCTCAAGAAAAATTTGGGGTGCCTAATCTCTTGTCCCGCCTAACTGGATTCCGTGAGGTTTAACCAGTTCTAAATCATATGAGACGTTGATATCAAGGAGGGTGAGGGTCAAAATTGCCACTTTTTGAGAAATGGAGCTCAAAGTGGGATCAATTAAATATTTAACCCTAAGTGCTTCTATCTAGTGAATGAACGTGTAGACTTGAACTACTCTTGCTTTAAGCTGGATACAAATAGAGGAGCGCTTCTGTGCACCTAATTATCGTGTGGCGAAAAAACTGGCTTACTCCATTTTTTTCTCCGAACGGCTCATATTGAAAAGAACTTCTTCAAATCGTGCAAACTCAACCAAGGATCCAAATCTACCTCCATGGATGTTTAATTCCCAGTCTCTCTAAAGGGTGCAGTGTCCCTAAAGCCTTTTAGCAATTAGCTGTCAACAGACTGATCTGGAGTAGGCCTGGCCTGCGTTTCTCGTGCAGCAGAAGTCGCCTCCCGTAATCGCCCCTCGAGAACTGTTTCTTTTCCTCAAGTGGGTGGCCTGGAGAATTTTCTGCCCTCTTGCATGTTCTTGGATGTGTTCCGAAGGACAGAGTCAAGACGCGAGAGGGAAGGAGGCAGATCCCTACAAAGCTATTGAAAGGTTCTGGCCGGTGGGGAAAAATACGGCACACTTCATGATTTATTGATAAGTGAATGTGCTCGAAGCTCTTTTTATCTCCTCCCGACAATGTATTTATGTTTATCTCTATAACTTTATCACGTATTAGCTTCTCATTGAGCTGAACCTTTTGTAATGTAGACTAGTTCATTCGGTCCTTACTGATATCTTACCTGCTCTTTTGAGGGGAGCTAAATTATTTGCCGGATCATACAATCCATTGCGTACTAACTTAAGCAGCATCGCTCTGTCGTATATAAGGAAACTACTTTATGGCTTCTCCATGGTAATATATTAATTAAAACTTGATCATGTGAGAAAAAATATTTTATTCGAAATTTTAAACTCTTATCTTTATCTGCTGCCTTAAGAGATTATTTTGGCAGTTATTTATCCCTCATTTCTGCTCTTAGTTTTGAAATACCAACTCTTTGATCTAAAATAGCAGCAGAAATAAAGACTGGAAGGAATGAAATCGTAGTGTTATCGGAGAATTATGAATGTCAAATGGGCTGAGATATTCACAGATGAAAAAAGGCTTTCGGAAAGGAAAAGGGATGTAAATGTTAAAGGAAAACTCTGCGTCTTGGAAGAGACAAGTACCCGTTGTGTCCACTCTTGGGAATTGGAGTCTCTCGAAAAAAATTACTGAAGTAGAAAGTAAATTGAACGAAATACCGAGAAAGACAAATAATGTAAGATGCCAGAAACACTTCGAGGAAATTTAAAATTAAAGGTCATGAATGATTGAGTCGGTAAGCCCACTTGAGAATGATATTTCACTTCGAAGTTTCACCTCTGCAAGCATAGACTAATTTCACTGAGGAGGTAAAGGGACTCGACTATGCAGAACTCTTCTTACAGAATCTAACGGTGTGAATCGCCAAATTTGGCTTGCTCCTGTCCTAGCTCTGGTCCAAAATTTGGCTCGCTCAGTCTGATCTGGCCTGGTGATAAGCTATGCATCGCACGGTTAGCTCTCGTGCCCTTTATTGTCAACATATTTAAATATATTTAAATATAAAAAATTCGGATCTTACCGGCAGTAAAATACAGATTTATACCTTCCGCTCCTCCTTTCCCCGAATGTGATGAGTAACCGTCTTTGGAACGGCGTAGATCTCTCCGCTGCGGAAAATTTATGCCGGCGATTATCCCCGACCATATTTCATGGATTGTAGGTGATATAGCGTTGGAGAAATCTTTTGAAAATCCGTGGAGAGGCTTCCGTGGATTGGGGGAAGTCGAAAAATCTGCCTTCTAATGTTTGTTTAGCCTATATTTTGGCTTTCGAGTCTTCGCTCACATTTGTTGGACGTCGAGAGCCTTTTTCGCCGGATACTAAAAATGTTATTGCCGGTTTTGGGTTATTTATGAGGTATTGAAAAGTGGAGGGATCATCTGCTGACAGTCTCATCTCTCGGAGATGAGGGCCCATTAATTAAGTGAGGAATTTGCTCTCAGCTTGTTTTCTGTTTCAAATTTGACTATATTTTGCGACATACTCATTGGTTTTCATACTCCTAGTAAGTAAATTGGATGGCTCTTTGCCATGGGTCTTAATAACAGCCGTCGTTTATTAAGTTTTCAAAAAAGAGAGAATTAATCCATTTAGAATTAATTCAACAATATATTGAAACATATTGCAGTTGTCCAATAGTTGGTGGTGACAGTACTTTATGAACACAACAAGTTTTTTGGTCATGTTCAGCATACAATAGAATGTGCTGTTTACTGATCTGACCCTGAACATATGAGAATGAAACTCAATGGCTCTTGTTGGTGGCCATCTATGTCACTGTGCCATCCAGTGGGCTTCGGAAAAATCGTTATACTTCATTTAAGTTGGATTCGATCCCGGATCTTCCAATTGTCCGTATTGTATGTTAGCCAGATTCTCCACCAAGCCTTCTTATTCCGAGTGGAATTTCTCTGAGTGTTTGTGCAAACTAAGTGTGCTTGCATGTGATCTACACTGAAGCGCAGAAGATTTCACTGTCGCCATTGTATAGACCGAGCACCGTTGCTTAAGGAAGTCTTCTATAAAAGAGTACGTAAATTACGTGCTTGGTATTAAGCACACAGTTGCAAATATACAAAAGTGAGGAGACTGTAAGCAGGCAGTGAATCTGCGGTGGTTGGGAGATCGAATCTAGTATATAATACAATTTTGTTCGTGGCCAATTTCATTAATCGATGATATCATAGCACTTGTGTGGTGACTACGTTCCAAATCGCTTATGCAGTAGTTTCATAGAATATTATCTGCGTCTTGAGTTACTGCACTTGCGATTCCAGGAATTCCGGTGAAACAATGAAATAAATATTTATGGAAATATTCAGGAAATTCTTCTGTATTGTGCAACATCATTTTTTCCGTAAGCCGGTCATATTTGGCCTGAATGAATGTAAGTTGTAACTTGCTGGCCACAGCCAAGGAAAATAAGTTCTTTACGCCTACTCTTTTACGTCGTGTTTCATCAGTGTGGTGTTTTTTGCCGTCCTGGGCGTGATTGTTTGCTTGATATTTAGAGGTTTCCAACCGCGGGTGACTTCGGGTATGGCTAGACGAAAGTTTGATCCTAAAGCTTACGGTTTCGTCGGCCGCAAAAACCTTGTTTGCCTCGAGTGTTCTGTTTTAGATACTTAGATATTCTCATGAAAAGCCTCCAAATGCCTTTTTTTAACCTTATTTTCTGAGCCAGAGTCTTTAGAACAGAATCATCTGATTTTATTTTTTCCTCCAGACTAACTTGGTAGCCGTTCAGCTTTGGTAACATTCACCGAATGGATTCAAGACGGGTTGCTACGCCGGAATGATAATCACCAGAGTCATCCTATGAAAATTCACTCCGAAGATGAGGCACCCTACTGGATAAGCCAAATAGAAACCTGGGTGAACCTCGTTGTCCAGCAATGCCGTGGACGTTTGGATTGCTGAGGGTGCCCAAGGATCTTACTCCTATGCTAGTTTTCTTGGAGAAACAAGCGTGTCATAGTACCCTACTTGCAGTTCCTGCTGATCTGAATTGATTCAAAAACTGATAGCGTATTTGCATTTAATCGGTTATTTTATCGCGTCTTGAGTTTATATCTGTGTGCAAATTGTCCTATGACCGTTTTCTCTTGGCTTATTCTTGTAACATAACTTTTCTAAATTTTTAACTAGCTAACTAACCTTTTCTTGTTGACTGCCAAATCGTTGTTGGTTGAAAGGGACGAATGTACAAAACATTAATACCAGTTTTATTTCAAAATATCGGAGTGTTTTCTTTCTCGTTTTCTCGTAGCGAAACTGGATTAAGTTTACTGAGTGAAGTAATTGGACTGAGATGAATGCGTAATTTCTCCGAGAAAGTTCTCTCAAATTTCCTAGGAAGTATCAAAATTTATATTTTTAATGCTTGATCGAAGGGGATCGTTAACTTGTGGAGAACAAGCTCATCGGGACTGAAATTATTGAAGTTCCGCGCAACTAGTTTAGCTGTTGAGTAAATCGTTTCGTAGGTCTGGCATGAATGCAAGACTCAGCATAACTTTCACTAGACAACTTGTGCGCGATAGCCATGCTAAATTCTGTCAGGACGACATCTATTCCCTTATTTAATCAATGGTCTGACGCCTCCATCCTCCCGTGTACTGCAATTGGATGGCGCAATTTCATTAACGCAGTGAGATCACCGGATAATTTCGTGTTTCTCCGGTTTCTCCCCCCTCTGGGAGTCGCAACTTGAGCGAAGGGGAAGACGAAAGAATAATTTTTTGGCACGCTCCCAACTCCGACCGACAACCTGTTTGCGACTCTTGTCCGTACGACGTCCGCCGAGCATACAGGCACGCTGAACCGCGTGCAGGACCCAGAGAGCTTTCTGTCAAGAGAGTGGGTCACGACGGGCGTCGACAGGTAGAGAACAACAAAGCCTGCCAAACGCGCGCCGAGCCATAAAAGCGCATTCGGAAAGGAAATATGACAAAGTTGGCCGAAATGGAAGATGGAAAAAGACGTGCTACCTGCCGAAACGTATTGTAGTTTTGACTCGACGCTTTTAGTCCCTGAAAGAAAGAGACGCGGTGTCTTCCTATTGATGTTTAAAGCACCGAAAAATATGCGGTAGGACCCCGCTTAAGGAGGTCTTAATTGCCTTTCTTCCTTTCCCCGTTTCCTTTCTGTATCTTGTCAATCGGCTGTAAGTCCAGAGAGTCGTGTTCTGTCTCTTGAAAATGAAAACAAGCGCCCAACCCTAAACAGTGGAGTGGATCAGGTGGAAAAGGTGTGGCCCCTCAAGGCCGAGGAAAGTAGTTTACGCATCTCAGCCGCAAACTTGAATGCGTTGGTGTATGTTTGTACTGATACCTTTAAGCCGACGTCTCACTGTCAAAACTTTTTTCGAAACTGTGATATAAATACGTTTCGGTATCCTATGACTGGTAGAATTAAATGAAAATGAAATTTGATCAATATTCTTCCAAAAATTTTGATCAAAAGTGATTTTAAAAAACTGGATAGAGGTGCTCATAATTTTTGGAACTGACAACCAATTACTGAAGAGGCCATTTAAAAAAAAGCTCTCTCCTCTCACCGGTAAACGTCGCAGTTACATCTACATCTACATCATACCCTGCAAGGCACCCAAAGGATGTGTGGCAGGGGGTGCTTCCACACCAGGCATGCATGAATGATACGGTAGAACTCCGAAATTACATTGAAACCCGCGCACCACACATGCAGAGCGCCAATTAAAAATCTACTAACCAACAGACATTCTATCGTCAATCGTTCCAACATGCAAGGGATATAAAGACTACTACTACAGATTCAAAATATCATGCATAAACAAGAACATCAATATTTACATCATGCTTAAATAAGAAAGTAGAGAGTATAAAGAGAAAGATCTACTGCCTGCCTATTGTCACAATTCGAACTATTCATGACGACGATCACAGCTGTTATGGTCCCGAATGGTACGCGGAAAAAATGACATTTTATACCTATCGGTTCTACAATCTAGCTCTCTAACTTTATTGGCGCGATCTAATCTGCCGTAGTACGAGGGGGTTAATAGTATGTTTTTTACGTCGTCAGAGGAATGATTTTCCTGAAATTTAGTTAGGAGGTTAAGTCTATAATTTAATCTACGCTGTGATAGCGATTCCCATCCTAACTCTTCTACAGTCCAGACACACTAGTAAACTTATCGTAGCATCGTTTCACAAACCTAGCTCCTCTTCGCTGCACGCGATCTAACTCTGATATCAACCCCGCTTCGTAAGGATCCCATACACTAACAGCATATTCCAGATGAGGCCTAACGATTGAAAAATAACAACGTTCTTTCACTTTCTCATTACATTTTCCGAGAATTCTCTTGATAAAGCCTAGCTTCCTGTATACTTGACCGCATATTTCCCGAATATGTTTTCCCCAAGATAGGTCGTGAGTAATTGTGAACCGTAAGTATAATTTGATTATGTTAGGGTCGTAAGTTATGGGTCGTTTTGAGTAGATTTCACGCAGTTTATATTATTTAATTAAAAATGTAATAGACAGTACTAAAAAATATAGCTAGAAGATAGAGTGGCTGTTAAAGACATTTTCCGTCTCACTGATCTATTCGATATCTTGTCCCAAGTAGGCATGCTCTAGACCAATTAAAGGTCCTGACTCGGATTTATCCATTTCTCTCTATTTACGACCACTAAAGGTTCCTTATTTCGAGCGGAAGTATGTGAACGTGTTTCTTATTGGTAGCTATCAGAAGAGCCCAATACGCACTGCTTGAAATTTCCTTAAATGTTATGCAAGTGTAACGCCTTTGACATGTTCAGAATGTTTTGGCAAACAAGTCAATTGGAAAAAATGTATTTGAGCAAAATTTGGACCGTGGGGCATAGACTTTACTAGCTAAGATACTTTCGGACTACTGGTGCACAGTGGCGTAGCGATCAACCTACGTCAGTGGAAAAAATAGCGTGGGAGGGTGGTGGGGCAATGCCTACGGTAGATATTCGATTCCTCAGCCCCCTCATCGACGCTTGTTGTGCACCGCCTTTGCGCAAGCTGTTTTCTGGCTGATGCCTCAAATTTCTGCGGTGGATATCCCTTGAAATTCCTTATGTGGACGTTCTGTCCAGATAATAATCTGGACAGAAAATCCACAACGAGCGAGAAAGGTAGTTATGCATGATAGGCCGCCTCGCATAGCTCTTTCTTTGCGAATTCTCAGTCCCTTTGTCTCTAAGTCCCTTTATCTTTCTTTGTGGAGATTTACGCGGTACATTTTATTGTACAAACGAATACATCGTAGAATGTACAAGAAAATGAGTGGTATTGGGGCAGATTCTATTTCCTGTTCAGTCATTCAGACAATAATAGAATTCGCCGCTTTACAGGGTACAATTTTCCTCGTGAAAGCGTTCATGCATTCGTTTGTACAATAAAATGTACCTTGTATAGCAACCTTAAAGCTTCTACGTTAATTTTCATCCTACCATTTTGCTATGGCTTTGCGCTATGAGTTTTCGTAGCCAAATGAGTGAACGCACTATTTCCAGTAAATATCCAGACTTTGTTATGGAAGACAGCTTCCCCGCCCGCCAACTTCAACCAGCCCTCTTCTCAAGTATTCCAATTATTTCCTAACTTATATTATAAAAAATATAAGCTTATACAATCCGCAATGGTAAAAAAGAAAGGGCTCAATAAGGATTTTGCAGTCTTGGCATCATCGTTAGGTGCATAACAACTGGTTGGTTGATTGGTTATAATTTTTATTAACATTTGTTTTTTTGCCTGCCGAACGATTCTGTTTTCTGTGTGTCCCCGTGATCCTGATGAGCCTATCCATGGAAAACCTGATGTCAGGCTGCTGAGCCTGTCATCAGGTTTTCCAGGGACCGGACCAACAGAACTTGACACACATCCATGCTGGTGAAAAACCCACCCAGGCGGGACTCGAACCCGCGACCCTCGGTTTAGCAGGCGAGGACTTTACCCCGCCGCCACCGGGGCCGGCTTGATCTTATTATTTACTTTTTTAAATTTTATTATTTTATTTTTTATTTTATTTATTAATTTTAGTGATTGATTATGAATAACTTGTTGATGATGCAAAAACATTGACATTTGGATTGTGCCCTAACTTTTTTTACCTCTGTGGAATGTATAAGTTAATAGTTTTCGATATATATCATGGAATACCACAGCGTACTCTGAATATTATTTCATTTAGAATCTAGTACACTAAGATGTCACTGAAAATCATGTTAAGCGCATTCGTAATATGGGACGGTATTATTGAAGTCAGATCGTTTGACAGTGGGTACCGATATAAGGTATGTGTAAACCGCCTCGAGAGAACGAAACAAATTTTGAGATGAGTATTATGGGGGACGAAATCTTTCTCCGTACCGTGATAAACGATGAACTAATTACAATTGTGCAGTAATTACTTATGGCGGCCTCCGGCTGGTAAACATTGGCTATGTTGCACATTCAGTCCCGTGATTTTATCTACGACGAGGAGGAGGTCATTAAAATACCATAGACCTCTCATTCTTACCGAGGTTAGTGCCCCTGAGTAAACACAATGGGCACAATGATTATTATAACAAGGTAATGTGTGATTTATTCTGCTAAAAGCTGCTTCAGAGGACTGCGCTATATTTTTATTTGAGGTGGTCTACTCATTAAATCAGGTTTAGATAGACATGAGTAAAATATTACAGACTTACACGGGCGCAGAACACTGTCTCCTAACACTCAATGTGTCGTATGTTAGCTCGGCATAGTCCTCTCTTCAGTTTGTCACTGAAGCGTGCGTATTCTCTTCTAACCTTTCCTACTTACGAGATTACTTAACATCTTCCCACCTATCAATCTACCTTCGACTCTCATCGCCTGTTTCAGCCACCTACTGTCCCCTAGTAGTGTTCTCCGGAAGTCTCCTCTCCTCATCCACCAGACAACACTCTTCGTCGCTCGTCTTACTCTCCATCCACCTCACTCTCACATTGCTCCTCTAATACCACGTCTCGAATATCTGCCGCCTATGCTGGTCCTCTTTTTCGCGAGTCCAGGTTTCTGCGCCATGCAACGCTTAACTCCATATTAAACTCTCCGCCAACCTTTTTTTTTGCATCATTAAACAAAGTTCCCGTTATCCTCTCATCCCAATGTGGCTGAAAGTAACTTTCGCCATCGTATTTCCTCTTTTAAGTCCCACAGTACTTGGCCCATTTGCCTTCGACGGTGTACAAATCTAGTAATGTGTTGTCACGATTTTGTAGCCAGCCTTGTTTCCTTTGCCCTGTTGAGTGATGAAAACAAGATATAATGGCTGTAAAATTACCTTGTTAATATTCGACTCTTTTTCTTGGTTTACTTGCTTATTAAAGGTTAACGGAACACCTTGGGAACACCGTTAAAAAGAGCCGGTTTGCATTCGAAAAGCAAACTCCTGCCATTATTTACGAAGTCTCGTATTAAGGAGGCTCAAAACTAACACTATTGGTGGAGGTGCGAAACATGGAACTTTTTGCTGTTGCGGGGCTATTAGCCTCTTCGAGTCTGGTGGTTAAAAGCCGCCACTGCTTTTGCAGAACCTGTTGCTGATGTAAGGATGGACCTTGTCGTCTTAAATTCTGCTGGCATTGGAGCCCTTTCCGTCTAGTTGAATTTACGATGAATTGATAAATCAATGCATTATCAAAGTCCGATCTCCGCTTTCAGTCTTTTAGTTGTGCTTCTTCCATAGCTTGGAGGATGTTTATAATAAAACCCGTAAATTTTAGCCAATTATACATTTTTTCTTCACTGATTTTCGCGCGAAGAAAATTTGACTGTGGGCTCTTGACTGTTTTTCTCTCCAAAGCATGAGGAGAAAAATCTGTCCTGCGTTACATTTTTTGATGCTTTGCACCGAATTTATTTCTCCCCGATTCCTCCCTTATTCTAGATTTTTATCCAAAGGAGGAGAATGGACCAATCGGTTGTTAAAACCTTTTTGTAGCACAATTCTTGTTTTTTTATTGCTCGTATCCTGCGATTAATAAAAGTCACTGCATAACATTACTAATAGAATGTTATTTACGTATTTAATTCGTAAAAATTCCCGACCTCACTTGTGCTTCATTATAGCACAGAAAAATATATCTTTTACCCCTAGCTGTTTTTATTTTCTCTCAGTCTGATACTTTGGCCTGAATATAACATGCATAGACGTAAAAGTTGACCTTTACAGCATTCCAAAGCGATTTATCGTGAAATGCCAGATTTTTACTCCAATGGGGCATTGTCTTGCGGAAAGTCGTATCCTTCTTGATTTGTTGGGTAAGTATGAAACAGCAGAAGTTCAAGCTTATTTGTTTAACTCGAGATGCGATTCAAAATGAGTTGGATGTTTCTACACTTTCCCAGGTCAGTACTCGAGCTAAAAAAATCCTTATTTTCTGTTGCAATCGTCTAAAAGTTGTAGCAATACCCTCAAAGAGTCTGGCTGAGTCGATAAGTTTTCCCTTGAAAGCTTCAAAACCATCTCTCGATGGAGTTTCGTCTTCAGAGAAAAGCGAATCATGCGACCTTCTTGCGAATCAGTCTATCTTGTGCGCAATTTCCAGCGTCAACTCAATAGGGAAGCAAATCGGTTTCTCATTTTCTGTAATTTATTACTCGGGGCCTTAAGCAAAGGTAAATAACGTTCCTAACCTCGGAGACTCCGCACAGTCGCCCTTCCCGGTCCACCCGTCCCGCGGAGAAACTCAATTTATTTCCAGGAAACGGCTTTCAATTTCCAATTTCTTGGGGTCAGCGGAAAAAAAGAACGATAAATATAGTGATTAGAAAAAAAAATAAAAAAAACGCATTAAAAGACCTAACTTCATGTCACGCAAAGATTTTTAGCTTCTTGCTTTAAGGTAAGCTCCTTACGTTTCACTGATTCAGGCGTAATGTAGTGGAAGCTCGTCATAATGAGAACAACAATCGTGCTTTTCCACAATGTTTTACTACCTATGCTAGCATCATCAGCTGCAAGATCTGTGAGTCGAAGAGCAAGTACTGGTAAAGAAAATTGTGGGAGAGTGTGATTGTTCTAATATTATAAGCTCCTTACGCTAGAGTGCCAGTCCTGATATAACGCTGTTGCCGTTCATGTGTCTAAATTGCGTTTCTGTGAATTATTGTTGAATGAAACAGTCATGAAATTGATTTCTCTTTTTTTGTGGGAAAAAATAAATATCCATGAATTTGTTTCTATATTAGCACTATTGGACCAAAGTCATAAAAAACTGTAGTTTTTAATTTTTGTGCAATAATCCATGCTTCGAATTCAATGCATTGAGCTTGGATAAAAGGAGCTGCTATCACTGCTAAGGTATTTGTCAAATTCACTGCAACATGCATTAAAGGATTGAAAATAAAATATTATAAAAGATGATGAATAATTTTTACGGATTTCTTTCATTCACAAGTAGAAGTAGATGCGGATAAACTCGTGGAAGTTCTGGCCTAAAACACTGGAAATGATCGATATATACACCTAATAAGGACCGTGTAAGCTAACTCCAGTGCGCGTTAACCTGGGTGATTCCACTCTTGACATATGCCTTCCCACTCAGCCCAGTTCAGTGCCGAACGTTGCTCGCTCCTCTGGCTACTTGGCATGGAGTGAAAAGCTACCAGGGGAATAATGTGGGACCAAACCAGAAAGTTGGGATACTTCTACGTTCTTAAACACGCAGCATGGGGTTGTGATAATGAAACTGACTAGAAAAACTTACAACTTTCTCATGTAGCGCAGATTCATAGGGGTAAATCCTACATCATCAAGTTCCATGAAGTCCTCTCCATCGGTATCGTATTTATTTCCAGAAAACAGTGTTGAAGTGTCAGGCTCTTGAGACCACTTTAAAAAGTACTATAAAAAAATAAATATATATTGCCCAATTGATCCCGTGACCCTCGCCCGACCGTCGCCTGTTTTTTTTCCTCAGCTTAACGAGACGAGAGAGAGGAGGTGAGACCAGTCTCGCTCTCCAAGAACGTCGCCCATTAACATATTTTCACAAAAATGAAATCGAAAATTCCACGATTCGAGAGAACGGTTTGAGGGGGGGGGGAATGAGAACGCGACCGGATGCCGCCAACCTATATCCGAGAATGGACTCTAAGAGGAGGAAGCTTTAAAGGACCGTTTCGTTCATCTCGAAAAATATGAGCCCTGACGTCCCAGCTATTCCTCTCTCCCTCTTCCCTCCTCCCCCTTCCCCACCACAGCCCGTTCCATGGCATGCGAAGGCGCGGATTAAATGGAAGGAGATACGTTTGTGTGTGAGGAAAGATCATTTATGCCGGCTGAGGAAGACGGGGTACGGTTGGTTTTAAAGACTTGCGAGGAGGCACCTCCATATCATTAGATGAACCCGCTTAATCTTTCCGCTAAAGGCGGCCGATTTAACTAAGCCTCTCCCTCTCTCCTCCTCTCGAGGGCTAAATATATACTGCCCCATTCATATCCCTCTCCGCCTTGTTAATACAGCGAGCCATTCCTTTTCAATCTCCACTTCCTGCAATTCCGCGCTGTCCGCTATAAATAACTTCAAGCGTTTTAGGAGAGTAGTCGGTCGATGTTTATGAGGCTCACCTATCAATTCGTGCTCATCTTTGCTTCTCCGCAATGGAATTTTCATCTACTTCCTCCATTTTAAATATGTGATTTTATCCACCGAATATTGTTACTAAGAGATAAATACTTGTGGTCGTGTTAAAAATCTGACGCTGTTATGACATTCCTCTCTTCCATTCACGGACTCCATGTTTGTGGAACGCTTTCTTATGAATGATTTTTTTCACACATGAACAATTTTTCACTTGGATGGAAGGCACTTGTTCTTAATAGCGATGACTCTGGGCACCTATGAAGAAATGAATACCCATAATTATTTGCAAAAATCTTTGCATTAATGCTTGTCATGTTGATAGGTTCTTTTTTTTTCTCAAGACTAATCACCATCGTGAAACACTCCTTTGAGCTCTCCAATTCTCATAGTGATGCCGGGGAAAATTAAAGAAAGCAGAATTACCTACTTGCAATTACTCTTATGGATTTGCATCATTCTCTCGTGGTATCCTTCCATACGTTATTCGCGGCGTGAATTTTTTTATAGACATGATTCAAGTCGCAGAGGCAATTAAGAGAATTACGATTGCATTTTGTTTGTTTGCTAATGATTAAGGGAGCATTTATTTTATTTATGGGCAACGTGGTGCCATTATGTAAGTCGCGTTGAAGATGTATATGCGGCTATGAAAATTTCTTCCTCATGAGTAATTTTTAGATTGATTGAAACGCTTTGAAATGTTTTCTCGGCGAATTTTAATTGATCATCTTTGTTTAAACGTGATTTATAAAAGTAGATTTGTATTTAGCGAAACTTGAGCAGCGGATGGCTCTATTTTTACGCCTATTCCTGGTTAGCTAGCTTTATAATCATTCCAAAACTGAAAGCCCTCAAGGGACGGTCTGTCTACGAGGAAGTAGTGCTTTGAGGAAACTTGCTACGCTGTTGCGGGCACGTGTCGCTCGGGGGAAAAACCACATTCGGGGTATTATCCCCTTCCGACCTACAGAGACTTTCCTGCTGCGTCATAGATGCCATATGACGTCATTTCTATATTATTCTGATATCGACCCATTCTAAACTACTGTACCAACGGCCGAAAACCCATGTGATAACAACGATGAATCGACGCTTAAGCATGGACAGTGTTTGCTTTCTCGATGCGGTCGATAAGTTGGTATGACTCCTGGGAAACAGCGAGTGGTATCTGTTCCTCGATAAATCGAATATAATAATAAATCTAGAAGGAAACTTTTACCTATAATTCTTGGGATATCCCTGATACCTTTCGATATTCGTACTGATAATTATTGGTAAGTTGATACCTCATCACGACCTCTATATTTTTGTATCGCGTGTCGATACTGAAAGTTAGGTGTCGCGTAGCCTACTACTCTGTGATTCTTCAGTCGTCGTATTAAGTTCATTCTGTCGCAATCGCATCTTTTCTCGTGAATCCTTCGCAGTCCCACTTACATCCTCATCCCTTTCCAAGTTCCCTTTCGTTCGGAACAACGGCGCCTCTTGTTATTGTGGGGCTGACCGCGGTGGGCAGCTCCTCCACGCATTCTGACCGCTCCTCGACACATTCTCAAATCGCCTTCTCTTTCCTCCGTCCCGTGCGTACACAAGCCTCTCTCCCATACTTGTCTTATGGGAGAGTGTCGCTTATTTTGATTGCCCTGTCAGCCTGACTGGCAGGCTAGCCGGAGAAAAGGCCTTTTTTGCTGCGTGCTTGCCATGAAATTCTTCGCAAAAGAGTTTGTTGAACTGCCGCTTATCTCGAATTTTCCTGGTAATTTTAATTATTCCACTTTATAAAAAATGTTTTTTTTTTCATATTAAAAATGGTAGTGAACAATTAAGTGAAAATACACCTCAAAAATAAGTGCACAAGTACTTAAATGAAGAAAATTGGGCAATATTTTTTTGCCTGAATGGTGATTAGTGAAATAGATATCAGAGAGATATTTCAATGCTGTAAGAGTTAGGGGTAGACCAATATAGAAGGGTGAATGTGGGGAAACTGGAGAAATATCCGGTCTCTTAAGAATTGGAGAGAGTCAGGAAGCAAAGTACAAATTTAACAGAAGCAAAATTCGTACAAAATGATAGAGATGAATCGGGAACGCTGTTAAAAGTGAGCCACTTCCCTAGCAGTAAAAGCAATAGTTAGGGCCTTTGACTGTGACACCACCTGGAAATGGCATATTGGGTTTCTCCTCATGAAAATACGCATTTTTTGAATACTTAATTGCGGTCGCATCGTACTTTGGTTGTCGTATGCCAGGAATTGGAAAATTCTTTCGCTGCACTCGTGAAAAAGTTAGTAAAATCCACAAGAGTACGCAATGAAGCTTAAATGGTGATTCGTAATCAGCACGAGCTGCACGAGCACGAGTGTTTCGTGGTACATTCACATATTATTTCGTAAGAAATGGAATGAAATAAAAACATTGATGCATTGCTCGGTCTTTCAAATTGTTCGCTTGGGTTTTCGTGGGTGAGCTTTTACTTCTTGTCTCCCATTCCATCATCACACACGGCTGGGAAGGGCAAGTTTTATATTTCAAACATTAATATTTGAAAGCGGTCCTTTAAACGATATTCATACAAACGTAATCAACGGGGAGTTTAACTTTTTTGAGTTGTCTGCAACGGATGTCTGTGCTATTGTCTCTGTTTTCATCTTTAGCGCCTTTGTGCACTTAAGATGTGACATATTTGGTTTTGCAATGTACAAACTAAGTTGCATACAAGCAAAAATATATCTCCTTCTAAATTGATACAACATCACACTTGAACGAACTCAAACATGAAATTTGTTTCAATTCAAAAATGGGGGAATATAATAATTTTTAGAACCTATTTTGGTACGTCATCCTTTTTTTACTATCTTTTTGTTTTTGATCATAAGATGAGTACCATGTAGAGCAGGCTCTCAGGAAAATGTGAGATTTTTGCCCTCATTCTGAAGCTAATTTCCATTGTTCTCTTGCGTCCCAATGCGGCAGTTTTACATTTAGTCGGAAGAAGATGTGTGTCAGACCTTCCCAACGCTTCTCGTTCCCGGCTATGTTTCGCCGAACTGTATCCTTATCCGTTCTTGGGAAAAGGGATCTGTTTTATTTTCGGGTGGCTCCACCCTCGTCATCTCAAGTGCTTATCCCTTCCCTTCTTAACCTTCCGTCTTCTCAAGCCATTCCTTGAGCGTTGGTAACTGCCTCTTGCCCCTGCCTCTTTTCTAAAAGCAATCGTGCGTGCTTCATCGTTACAAATGGACACGTTTAGTACCTTTACATTTGCCTTCAGCGTGGGCATAAGTGAAGACCCTTGATTGGAATATGATGGCAGACTTCTCGAGTGATTTTGGACAAAGTTGGTTAACTTGTTTTTTCTTGCCAAAATATGCGAGCGCCGGTGAAAACGGACAATGTGTTCGATTTCCGATATTCGCTATAAATGAAATTATTAGAGACATATTCCAATAACATTTTTGGTTCCGTGCCTCAAATTTTTACTGTCTTGTTTTCATTTTTTTTATTGGCGGAATGGGCTAATGGTCACAAACAAATCCAATTTTCTCAAGCGTTACACAGCGAATATAATGGGGAAATGAAAAGAAAGTGTACTCTGTTGCAAAAAGTTTCGAAAGGCACATTTCAATAATATTCATCTTAAATTTGACGTTTAACATACCTACAAGGAGGTTCACGGTAGACAATATAGAAATGAAACTTGACAAAAAAATGGTATTTTGATGAATCAATTTGTGTTTTTGATGTATGCACAACAATGCGGCCTTTCCTGAGAAACCGATGATCGTAGAGAAGTGTGGAAACCGTAGAATGGAGAATGTTTTGTGAACTACTTGTTGTTCCTTTGGTCGTAACGCTCTTTCATATTATATTTGAAGGACATAATAATATTTTTGGAACAATATGAACTTTGTGGACAATTTCGTTAACTAATAACCGATCGGCTGACTCATTATAACAATGCTGCGTTTAATCTTATGATAGCTAAAATAAATTCGATGTGCTTCTAACGTCAAAAAAAGCTCTAAGTGTATTAAGACGACGCATCACACCCGTTCGACCGGTCGAATTTGTGATGATTTCCGACCCCAGATTTTTTGTTCAAGTCTTACGTCATCAACTTGAAATTTTAATAGTATAAAGAATAGACCTTTACCAAGGGAGATCTGTATCTGAAATATTAAAAATTTATCTCGGAGCTTAATTAAACCATCGGGAAAACGGCAAGATGTTGGGTATATTTTTACAAAAACTAATTCTATTATTGAAATATCTTAAACTAACGGAGATGTATCAATCCTCCTTCTGTTAGAATGTTAATTAACAGCTGTCACGGTTATAAGACGAAATCTGTAATTGGTATCTTTCGAGAAGCCACCCGAATGGTTTTCGGCCATGATGTGCTCGGACGGTGACGCAAATAGTTCAGTCTTCTCTCACAGATCATATGTCAGCGCTGCGTTTTAGTTACGTGCGGGACATAGGGCTACAAGTTACCGACAACTTTTGCCTCGTGCGAGGGTTATCCTGGAGTAAGAGACTCCTGACGCCAAAACGCATCGATCGGGTGCGAGTGACACCACCTTATGGATTTTAGACAGAACTATTCCTAACCGAAGGGTATGATGCGTCCTCTTAATACTACTTAATCTTCAGTTTTTTGATCTGATCGAAGTTCCTCCGATAGATTTTGGCTGGTCAGTTGTTCATATAGTTTTGGAAATCCCTTTTGATTATATTGGCTTCTTCTCAGCCTACCTGTGACAGTGTCTCAAAGTTAGTATTTGTATGCATTGACCGAGGAAACCATTGCGACTAATACTATATTGTATATTTTTCTTCACATTTTCAAGAGGTCATCCCCATCACCTTTCTGCCCCGTCTGCCCTACGCTTCTTCTTCCTCTCTCGTTGAAGGGGATGATACGGCGTGGACGAAAGTATCCCCCTCTCGTGGAGGTCCGCGTTCTGTCCATCTTTATCTCGGTCGCGCATCTTAAAGAGAGGCAGACTTGACGACTCTCCGGCTGCTCCGTTCCCTCCTTCTCAGCCTTCTCTGAGACATGCGCCCGTTCTCAAGCCTTCTCCTCCTCATCCTTCTCGTTCCGCGTGGGATCGCTTTCCCATCTTCGTCCCCTTTTGCGAAAAATACGAGCCCTTGTTTAGATTTCCCCGGCCGTCTCATCGGGTGACTTGCACATCTCTCAAGAGGAACGCCTGCTTTCGCCTTGTGTACTTTGTTTGTTTGATTGATTTAAGAGCCGTGTTTGCGCGTGGGCAATACGTCCGCTCTTTCTAAAATGCAACATTCTTATGTTCTCCTTCCTGTAGTTCTCGTTTTGAACCGTTCTCCTTCATTCTTTGAGTAACACGCACATTCGTCCCCCCTTAAGTCTCCGTACTCCCTTATTCCTGTCCTTATCGTCGGCTGGCAATCAAAAAACCATCGATCAAGCGGGTTAATAGGTGTTGTGACATGGCTCTCCTATTGGAGAATTCGTAGAGATTAATGGTTTTCACTTTTTTGCTTAAAAAGAGATATGTCTCGTTTGGTAAAACTGGAAGATTTATTTTTCCGTTTGATGGTTGGCCTCCGAGTCTTTCTCTCAAAAGGAGATATACGGCTTGAGTTTATATTCTTATTGTTGTTTATTGTTCTTGCTACGATATTTTACGTTGAATAATAATTTCGTTTACGTTTTCGAAACTCTGGCATGTATAGTTAATCCGCTTTGTAACAGAGTTTATTGACCTCTTAACCATCACAAATTAGCACAGATTGAACCTTGACCATCGACCTTTTTCATCGTATATTTTTATTTAATTTGACCAGATTTGAATATCAGAACAGATTCTGTATCTGATTAATGAAAGGATATTATTAGTTAGTTAAAGTCTTTCTCATTCATTTTTAGAGAGATTTGCCGGCCTGAGATTCAATGAGTGTCTGTGTAAAATAAAGCTCTCGGCATTTGTCGGAAAATGCGCCATTTATTGATTTTCAGGAGATTTTTGTTCGAATGTGCAGATTAGAATGTCCGAAGGTGCAATTTTGTCCTTTCTGATTATGAAATGCTAAGTCTCACTATCATTACTTTCACCTTAGTCATCATTTGTAGTTTTTAATAAGTTCCAGAGCCAAGCAAATTTTTGTGTTCTAGAGTATATCCATTCTCATGAGATGGAGTGGCAAGGATCAGTAAGAAGTTTCAGTAAACCTCAGTACTTTTGATGGTTTAATGAAAATACTCCTATGAGCTATACCACAGCTGGATCTATTCAGGTGGATGTCGACATTAGGATCTTAATTTTCATGTAGTGCTCAGTTTCGAATATATCTCTTCTACATATTTTGATTTGAAGAATTGACTTTAAATTTAAGAATAGTTAATGATTGTGGACCGTCTTTCCTCAAAATTTAATTCCGATTTATTTGGCCCTCTTTAGCTCAAATATCACGTTTTGAAATTATCCTGTTTTGCCTGCGTTTTGTAAATTTTGGTTGTTTCTCCAGAGTTTATTCCTCAACCTCAATACGATCGTCTTCCATTAGCTTTTCTCAATGTGCTTGTGGACCAAACGCATGCACGACCTGAAGTAACCCCTAGACATAAAGCAGAATGGCACTTATCTGTCCAGAGACCCTTGCTCAAATAACTACTCATTTCACGCCTGCATCTCAACTTTTATTCGGCCGTTAACGGGGTGACATTTTAAGAGTTTCATGGCATTCAAGATGCCACATGCCCTTTCAGACGCCAGTTATCACTGCGCCCGCGGCAAAAAGACATCCAGGACCTCACGTGAGATGAAGGAAGTGAGTGAGGCCAAGGGCACTATTTCTATTCATTGGGGACCCACGTGCGTCCAAGTTTTTAGTGACGTGGTGACCCTCTGCCTCAGGAGTGAATACGACCCCTTCTCATAAATGGAAAAAAATATTGCGCCGCAAACCATGTTTTTTGTTGCGTATTCATTGCTTATATTATTGCTCTCTACGTAGATTACGCGTAATTTTTAAGGAAAATTTAGAATGATTATCTCGTAGTTGCCAACAAAGCATTCCATATTCTTTTAGGCAGTGATTTGTTTTGTTTGACGATGTGTACTCTCGGTAATAGAGCAATGTAAAACAAAATCCCGTCAAAAAGAAATTGAAGCTCTACTAACGGCATATTTTTAGGAGCCACCGGCACATATTCCCCAAAAAATATTTTTAAAATGTAGGAAAATTTGCGTATTTAAGTATTAATCAACGGGTATTTTTTTCTTGCCTTTTTTAAGGCATATCTCAGGGGTAGTCGGTCCGCTCATCTTTCCTTCTGCGTACAATGTCGGGCAAGAATTTGACTCTAGGACGGATTACTATATCATTTTTTGTACCGTTTTTGAGTTTTTCGTGGAAGGAATTTTGTCTTTAAGACTCCTCAAAATTCAAAGGATGTTGACGCTTATGATAAAAATAACTTGTAAAACGACTCATTCCCGTAATAAGTTTTTTCAACCATTATACCTAACATAGACTCAATTCTAAGCCTTGGATAGTAATATCGACAATATTGTCTGGCTTGACTTGGTGGAGGCATTCCATTGTTGGAATAAAAAGACGTTTTATTTCCCATGCTTAGAACTGGAATAGAAAAGCTGTCTCAGCTGTCAATACCGCAAATGAAAAAGAGATTTTTTTGTGCATAAAATTATTAGCTATATATTTTTTACTCTCGTTGATATTTTACGCCTAATACTCATTTTTATTCAAAATGGATTATTGGACATTATCACGCATTTGAAATATTTGCTATATCTCCATTTTCACAGTCTTTTACAGGGTGCGGCAGCACAATTTGCTGATTATAAGGATCAGTAAAGCAAAAGAAGTTTTAGATAAAGGTTGAATTATTTTTCTCCATATTCTAAAACATACATTTCAAGCAATAAGGCGTTGTGCATGTCAAGGTGAATATGCTGGACAAATTTGTTTCATCTCGGGATCGTATTTGAACCTCACTTCCTGGCGCCAAATTCAAATCGGCAAACTTCTACCGCACCCTGTAGAAACATGAAACTCGGAAATCAGGTGGTTGTGCGGAAACATTCAGTGTATTTTTAAAATTTTTAATGAAATTAACACGAGAATAATTCGGCGTGGACCGGGAGTCGAACTACGGACCTTATGTTTGCCGGACCAATGCGCAGACCACTACGCTATCCAGGCTTCTCAATTCTCATGGCAATTTCATCAAAATTTCACCTGCTATGTTTGAATATTTTCTAGTGGCTAAGCACGGCATAAGTGCTGGTGAAAGGTACTGTCGCTTGGTGGTGGCTTCTTCGAAGCCCTCTACTCCCTTGCGTTGCCATCTTTAATGGATCGCAAGGGCCTAATGTCTAGTTCCATTGTATCCTCCAAAATTGCCTGGATAATCCTGCAAAAATCCTGGATAGCGTAGTGGTCTGCGATTTGGTCCGGCAAACCGAAGGTCCTTGGTTCGATTGCCGGTCCAGGCCGAATTTTTTCTCGTGGCAGTTCCATCAAAATTTTACCTGCTATGTTTGAATATTTTTAAGATAAAAATTTAATGCTGTTATTTTTGAATGAGATAATTTTGGAGTAAAAACGCTATTAGTGTAGATAAGTACTGACAAAGCGATGCATATGAAAGTAGACTTCCCTTGCGGGTGCCTCATTGTCCCCTGACATCCACACCTCACCTCAGCAGTGGCGACAAGAATGTCCTTAACCACCCCTGTCCTCTCGCGTGTGTTTTACTCGACAAAACCGTCCATTCGACCTCTTCCCTCCTCATCCTCCCACCGCCCTTCCCACACTCTCACGCAAGTTAGAGGAGGAAACACTCCGTGGAAGATATAAAATGTAACGACTTGCTCTGAGAGACGTGACTTTTTGTCAGTTTTTTTTCTCTCTCTCGCTAAGACGTTTCATCAACGGTCGAAGGGTTGTCTCTTCTCCCTCCCTCCCCGGGTGGGAGGGAGGAAGGACAGGGCAGTCCGCCATCAATCATCGGTGTAAACGACCCCTCTTAACGTGGAAACAAGAGCAGGCCGAGGTCGGGCGGGTGTATGTCTTTCTCTCTCGTCCCTTTCGCTTTCCGGACGAGTGGCGGGAGGATGAACGAAAGCGAGTTTAATTGATATTTCTCCTTTTATTTTTATGTGAGCCTCTCAGCTGTGCGTGCGAGCACTAAATGATTTGTTCCGCCTCCCGACAGTTGATCTCACGGTGTGAAAATCCTGTGCATTGGGGTTGAGAATTATTATTAGTTTAAATTGTCCCGTGGCGCGAGATGTGATTTATTCGTCCGCCGAGGACCATACCTCTTCAAAGTAACTTCTTTGAGCTGTGTATATATATATATTTTTAAATCTAATTTCAGGTAATTGGCTTTCACTAAAATGGAACTCTGTCTGCAATTTTTTCTGAGGCGACAAGTGAGGGGCGGTGCCAAACTTTTTGGTTTAGGTCACCAGAATTCCATCCATGATGAAGGATAGAGTGTGGATGACAATTAAGACACAAAAAATCAAAGGCTAACGAAGGATGGGAAATATATTTCATGTAATTCAGGCTACCGGAAGTATGATGAAGTTATTTTTGGAAGAAGGTTTAAATGCCAAGACTTACAGAAGGTGATTAATCCCTTAAAAATGTTTACATAGTTACATTGCTTGACATAATTAGATTTTTCATACTTATTAGCCCAAAATTGCGATTAAACTAGGTCACTTGCAGAATACCACGTAAGCATAGACGTGCTAGTATTGCCAGCTCGTCGCGACCAAGGTATTCAGGGCACAACACTACAAGGTGTGGCGTTTCCATGACTAAAATGAGTTCGTTCTACGTACCATGACATCTGAGGGACACGAACAACTAACAATTAGATTACAAGCAAAATAAATAATGGATTAAGGCGCCGATAATATATTCTTTTGCTTCGATAGAATGAAGTCAGCTGGATACATGAATTCTTCCTTACTGATGTGTTACATATTTGATTGGATATTGTAAGTGAACTTGTGCTTTGAGATTACTGACTTTTTTTCACCCCAGCTACATTTTATTAACGAACTAATCTTGAAATTCTTACCATTGACTGCATCAAATAGTTTTTTCTTGGGAAAATTGTAATTCGCTTCGGCCCTGTAGAAGTATCAATGTCATATTAACAAAACTATTTTCCCTCATATGCCTCCTCGCTTTGCTGTCGTGTACAAATACTTCGCAGGTGTCATATACGCAATACACCCCGCGTTTTATGCACTCTAAGCTATGTTTCAGCGTTCTACCCAAACGACGAGCGAAGGCCTACCTTGTTTTAGATGAACAGACCATGTCTCTGGGGAATCGTTTCGGTCGCGCTGCTGTGGGATGCATGGTTTGACACTTAGCTGAGTGGTCACCGAGGACAGTCACCGTCCGCCTGTGACGTGTCCGTCGACCTTCGTTCCCCTCCTTCAATCCAACCCACCTCCCCTCATGTCCTCCCCCCTATTGATAGATCCGTGGGAAAAAGGTATCTCACCACTCGTCCTCATTTATAGCGGCTACTGCTGCTGCTGGACGAAGGAGAGGACAGAAAGAATGGACATCGTATGACGTGTTGTTCTTCGCTGGCCATCTAAGGAACGGGAGCAGATTGGAGTTTAGTTTATAAGAGTTTTCAATTTTTTTCCATTCCACTCTGGACTCTTTGAAGAGAGTCGACCTAATATGGATCCTGCCCGTTTTTCTCATCTCAAGAGAGCCGAGTTGTGTCCGACGATGAGGAGTGGAAGAAAAAATGAGTGCCTTCCCTTCATGTCGCTGAGCTTTTGTGCTGTGTGGCCTGGAATACAATGGGTTGTGATAGCTGGGAATGTGCGGGCCGCTTCCCCGATGCGGCTCGCTTGAGCATGGTGGACGGACTTCTGGGAAAGAATGTGGGAGAAGAATGTCTGCATTAAATATTTTTTTTTACTTTCTCCAAGCGTGATGTAGTGAAAAGGATGGATGGTGAACTTTGAATGGATTTATACCAGGACATGAAATGTAAAACAAAACGAAAGTGAAATCAATGTCGCTAAGAGAATATAAACACGAAGTTTGTATTCTGCGATCGCACAATTCTTATGGTTGAAGATGCAACGCAGGACGAGGTTCAAATTACAATGCAACCTTGACTTTGAGTTTCTTTTACACGGTTTCGTGTTTAGTTGTTTCGAATTATTTGTAAAAATGTTCAAAATTTTCTCTAATCTGCATTCCAACACTTGTTATAACTCACTGTAATGCATTAAAAATAAATATAAATTTGTATTCCGCTGATATTTGTGTTAAATGTAAGATGTGAATCATTTCACTTAAAGCGTAAATTCTCGTGGACACGGAGAAAATATTGAATTATTAAGAGGTTGTGCATGCATTTTTTGCTTGTATCATACACTTTACATCAATTCTTCTTCTCTTGAAATACTGCTAGCTCATCTGCAATATAGTTTGCAAAGCCAGTACGATACTGCATTTTTAATAAAGCCAGTACAATATCTTATAATTATCTGTAGATGGACACCAGTAACATCACCACACAGTACCATTTTTAAATAAAATACAGTGAAATACAATATTTTAACTTCCCGTGTAGGTGGTTTTAGTAACGTAGAATCATACAGCCAATTCAAATGTATAGATACAATCGAGGTAATTAGAAATTCTTTGATTTGCAAGCCACATGAAATAAATTACTGTATAACTAATTATTTGGTGTCATATTGAAATTTCCTGTTGATTTATGTGCCTTATGTTCGTTTAATATGTATGGATGTCATGTTTATGTAAGAAATTATTATTAACCCTCTGAATTCTATTCATACTAAAAAGAAAGTTCTCGTCTTGAGAACTTATGAAAATATTTTCGCCCTTCCCTAAGTTAATCTGTCCGTGAGGGCATGATCGTGCTTAGGTATTTCCGAGGGCTATGTTGCAAGCCGCTTTTACTTTTAATCACAGCTAATTAATATCGTGGAAGTTAATATGAAGATCGTCGGATTTGGTTCACTTTATACTTTAAACGAAAAAGAGATTTATGGCAATATTGGGTCTTCGAAAAATAGCTTCGCGAAAAAAAGTCTTTATCATTTTAATAACACCGATAAGTACATAGTTATGCCAGCTCCAGGTCCAGTTTTCAGAAATTTACATTCTTTTGTGGATTAATTACGTGGCATCTGCCACAATTTGACGATTTACCCTAAATAAGAGAGTATTTTTGAAGATATTCATTTATCTTTGCACAAATAAGTTATTTTTAGACAATGCTTTCCAATTGTAAAACTTGCATGAATTATGTAGAGTAGGTATTTATTTAGCTATTATTATGCATGCTTTAGGTTTATTAATAAAGATATTGAAAGCTCATCGCCATGTGAGAGGCATATCCGTTGATGTATCGGATCGCTGCGATGGAAAAGTAGGGACTTGTCGTCTAATACGAGAGAAAAGGGAGAAGAAACATGTATAATTAACTGAAGAGCGACGCGCGTGGAAATCCATTAATTAACTAACACATCATTACGCTGGGGAAAGAAAACGCCTTGGGGAGAATAACGATTGCAATTATCCTGTGGAAGAGATATCATCAGTGGCCTAGCGATCATTATTTATTGCCGAATTGATAACAATGGATTTACTGGATACCAGAGATAACCTTTAGCTGCTGATTTTACTGAATGGAAGTGTTTTAGATGCAATCTCCTCAATTCTCAATTCTCTGCGTGATTCCATCGATCCCTTTTTGCTCTCTTCCAACTTATTCATCAATCTTGCCATGTCCATTTTTTCGGGAAATAGCTAAACCACTCCCTCTTTCCTCCCTTTCCACTTATGCTTTATTGGTTTGTTTGCATATTTTTATCATGTACTCTTTGTTTTATTTGTTTTTCTACGTCTACATTACGTGTTTATTGTTACTGCGACGCTGTAAACTGGCAGAAATGCTGTATGTGAGCAATTACTTAAATAAATAAATCGAAAGAGCACGTTCCATAACTTAATTAATATATTGAATATTTGGTTTAAAAAATCACACTAATTTTGAGATATCGTTTGTAAATCCCTGTTATATCTAAAAAACGAAAAAAAGGATCGTCTGCATATCAATCTAGATTTGACAGTTATCCAAAAAATACCTAGTTCTTACACGCTTTTTTTCCCTACCTGTATCATTTGTTTAATTATGTTCCCGTTTTCATCGCTTAGCGTACGTTGCTAAGGTGAACTGGTAATCAGCTGTCTAGATCATGCGCCATGTGTCGTCTTGTGGGTGGTAATAATTTGTGTTCGACTTTGTATTTGTGCGTACTTGTTGCTTAGGAACAAGTGTTTTGATACATAAAGGTTTATGGAGAGGGCACTTCGTCATCAAATTGAATCTTGACAACCGAAATAACAACCACATTGTTTAACCCAGCTATTTCCATACTTTGCTATGGATAGGAGGACGGAATGGACGAATTAACGGATGTTGTGGCGTCAGCGGAGTCCGCACGTCGCTTGTTCGTTTTCGCCTGCTTCTGCTCCCCTCGTTCGTTTCGTCTGCCTAGCTGGACGCTGGCGGCGCTGACGGATCACCAGGATATAAAAGGACGTGTATCGAAAGGAGGGCTCGTTCCTTTTCCTTCTTTATGTTTTGAAAGCTGACATTAAGGAAGTGTGTGAAAAAAATTATTTTTGTTTGACTTAATTTTGTGCAGTGAGGATTTCTACGAAGGTGGATAAATATTGCATTTGTTGTCATTTTTTAAAATATGCTTTCCGTTTGGAAGCAACTTCCCCAAGTGTGTGTGTGTGCTACTATTATTTTTTACTATGTCCTTCAACTTCTCGCTCAGCCGGCGGTACCTAGTCCCAATAAACACTAGTGTTTCTCGTTTTTTTCTGTGTGTTCTTCCCCGGGACCTCTTAAGTCAGTGAGGTGTGGTCACAATGTGAAGGAAGAGTATCGTATCAACCATCTGTTTGAAATTTAAGGCTTTTAAATTTAACCCTTGAAACATATGTTGGCTGCTTGGTTCTATGGATTCTACTCAATTTTACAATAGTTTTAATCGGGAATGCGGATTATTTTAACTTTAATAAAATTCGTGAGGAGATCAAACATCAAATGAGGAAGTGCATGCCGATTTCTAGTAAGTTTGCGTTGGAAAAGAGTAATATTACAAAGTAAGGCGTTGTCCCGCAAGCGCTATTGGAAAATAAGGGCCAACGTAGATGGCGGACTCGCGTCAACTTCTATCATTGGCCAGGATAGCCAGCGCCCTCTGCATATACCTCAATAGTTTTTATAACTAGCGTTTGGACTCCAATCGGTTTGATTATTTAAAAATTTCATAATTATCTAGAGATTTGACGGTGTGACCGAAGATCCTCAAACATTTTGATTTTCTCGTGTTAACACTTATTTAGCCATGTATGTAGTTTTTGACGAATTTAAATTTTCGTTTTTAATTTTTGTTCATCCTCGCGATTAGGCCACAAGTGTATCAAGGTTGTCCGGTTTTTTTTTCGCTCACTCTTTCAACTCAATGATCCCCTCGCGTTGCAAGAGGCCGCGGGAATATATTCTGAATCTACATACTACCCTACAAGCCGCCGCATGGGCGTGTGGCAGGAGGTGTCAGGGTAACATCCGTGTAAAGATGTAAGGGATAAGATTTTAGGAGGTGAAATGGTGACGTGCATTTTGGGAGTGTATTTAGTGGAGCTCAGTTTTTGTTGTGGTCGCTTATTGTTCGCGGAAAGAACGAGTTTTTGTACCTATCTGTTCGGCAATCTGTTCTCTTATTTTATCGCTTCTGTCAGACCTAGAGATGTAGTGAGGCGTCTTGTTAATATTCTCTGTGTCGCTCTGAAACACACCGGTCCTGAATATCTCAAGCAAACTAATCCTAGTGTTTAACCGCCGAGTCTCTTGAGGCTCCCACTCTAATCCCTCTAAAATCTGTGAGACATTATTTGTTCGCTCCTAGCATTTTTTAACGATGCGCGCTACCATTCTTTGTATTGTATTACTTTTTTGGCTAAATCTTGATGACCAGGGAGGTGAGGCCTAACCAGAGCGAAGTAGCACCTCTCTTTTTCTTTTTCATCCGAGGACTTTTCCATCAATATGCACTTCATAATCGATTTCTTCACCGGAAACGTTCACTTTGGCTGAGTGAACACGCAATCGTGATACTGTAGTTTATTCATCAATGCTCCGTGTTATTTGATTGTAGGGCCGAAGAAGGAGCTGATTGAGACTGTGTTCACAATTCTACCTGTACAACGGAAGCCCTCCGATAAGATGCCCTAATATTTGGAAGATCACTGTTTGCCTTTTTGTTATCTCATCGCTGGAAATGCCTCTTCGGAGATGGTTATCCAGCGTTAGGAATCGCACCGTGCTCCTATTGAGGCGACTGTCACCACCTCGAGCAAGGTCCATTGACCTCCTCTGCAAACTATATATTTAGTCTCCGTATCTGAGTGTCATTTTGTCGATGGGCATCTGTATTTGATCTGATAGATTTCTTATGGTATTCTCTTTTTTTAAGCTATAATACTGTCGGGAGAAATGAACAGAAGCTCGCTAAAATATAATCGGTGATCATAAATAACGTCATCTGAGTCTCATTTGCATTTTTTATCCACCTTGACTAATATTCCCTTCTTAGTTGTCTCCATTTGAAGATCAGACTGTGGGGCATTTTTACTTTCTAGATATTTTTTCGGGAGGAATGACGTCACGACGTATTTGTTGATGATTGGTTAAGTATAAAATAATATTTGACCATTAACACGAGTAGCCAAGGGAACCATCGCTATTTTATTCTTAATATCCAATGTTTCCCCTCATTTTATGCGTAGCAAGTGTATAAACCACCGAGTCTGATACTTTACATTAAATGAAATCGCTACGGTTGATTTTGGACTTTTGGGGCGTACGATTTTCCTTTTTTTCTGCGAGTCTCTATTGAATTATAAGGTTGAATGCATTTTTTTGAACCCACAGCATTGATTCAATGGTAAAAAAATTGATTTTATGTTTCGCCCCATCGTCACCTCTTCTCATTTTTTCCCCTTTTCATAAATCTAATATTAGCCAGGGGCCGTCAGACTATCGTGCGTTACCTAAGTTGACTGTCATTCATTTGGAGGAGGAAAAAATGACGATGGAAAGGAATAAAGCGAAGTAATGGACCATAGAGCAAGAACTAATTAAAAGACTATGTGGGTGACAGGTCATTTATGAAATAACCAGGTTGTATTTTCAACATTAGGCTGCAATCTCTGTTGCATTAGACTTTCGCGAGGATAAATTAATAGCAGGAAGACCGGGGCTAGTTGTAACAATTTTGATGATTTCTCGAAGAGCATGGTATAAATCGTTTGCAGTATGGTTTGATGTTCTACAATATGTTTCAAAAGATGCGCGTCCTAAGAGCGATTGTAATCGTGTTCCTTGAAAAGCCATTTCGGAAGTTAACGGTTGGCATTTAACTTTATAGTTAATTTGGTTCATTTTTTCCTTACTACCAAGAGAAGGGGACGCTTAATGATACATGTATGAAATATGTAAGTAATCTATAGAGCTAATATACAATTTCAAGTGAATTAATGGGTTTAATTTTTTACTTTATACATTAGAGTAGCCGGTCCCGGTGTCAACGGGTTTAAATCCTCGCGTGCTAAACCGAGTTTCGCGGGTTCGAATCCCTCCTGGTGGAATTATCATCGCTCAGGGCATGGGTGTTTTTGTTCTTCAGTTGTTGTTGTTATTATTCACTCGACATATACTGCCTAAATGCGCTGAATTAGGGGTAGTAAATATTTAGTAAATAAAATTAGACAGTGTTGGCAGCTTTTGACACAGTAGCAGATAGGATTTTTCAGGATTCCGATGATGGAAAATACATGAAAACCTAGAGTATATTATAAATGTCTGTATACAGTTTATCGGTTTTAATAATTTGAGTTTTTAAAAGAAAAATACGACAAATATCAACAAACAATCAGCAGATGTTCACCACACTGGGTAGCATCACGGAGCCGTTGCTTGAGTAAGTGAAATTGTTTGATGGAGCTCGCCGTCGCGAAGTCTCCTAGCATCGACGACGCACGGTGGCATATGCAATCGTTCATCCGCTTTTGGAAATGAAACCTTATTGCCTAGGCGTGGACGCGTCGATGAGAAATGCGTCGCTTGTCGCGTTCACTCGGAGCGAGTTGATGCCCGATTATGGCAGCCTCACTCAACTGCGTTTCCGGGTTCTGAAAAGGATGGAGCTTAATCTCATGGTTTCACCGTGGTTTACGCCTCGTAGATACTCTCCTTATAAAGTTTCCGATTAAGTGGAATTCCCTGCTTTCGAATGGCGATGTGGCTGGAAAAGGAGGCTTTACATGCTTTTTATTTTAGATGGTGAGCGGAAACATTCTCCAACTTGCAACTCTCACTGGAGTACAGCAATGTCCAGGGTTGCAGCATCTTAAAGGACGGATTTCTCTCGGATGCCATGTTAAATCCTCAGGTCTTATAAATTGAAAAGAACCTTAGCATCAAAAATGGATCGTCCTTTTTTCATTAATCTCACGTGTGTCGTGTGGGTGGGTACGCATGCTATTCCGCTGTCGAGATCCAAGAGTCACGCTCGATGAAACCAGCGTAATTATGTCATCAAAGCTAATAATTTAATAAAGAGCAATATCAAATGTCGATGTTCAGTTTTTTGCACTTAGTCGTCAAGGTCTCTGTCGCTGCTGGTTTTTCATAATGGATTTCCATTTGTCTTTAAAGATAAAATCATTCCGCTTTTTTAATCGTGTTCTCTCCTGAAGGAGAGACCTAAATAATTGCTTCCCTGATACTATAAATGGTATTCCCACTCATAGCTATAAAACTAACTTATCCTTATCAAGAGAAATTCCTCAACTAATACACAGCTTTACGCTAACGATTATTATTTATTTCTGGTTTAACGGATGTTGAATTCTACTAAGTCAGCCTAGATGTGCAGAAACAGTATGTCAATGCATGAATGGAATTAAAACTTGGCACTGGCCTCGGAAACTCTTAATAGTTTCCACTTCGCATTGCAACGCCACTGCGTACTATCAGATACTTGACCTCACCAGGTGTGTATCTTGTTTATTCGTTAAATCATGTATAAAGTGTGATGTTGTTATTGCCACGGAATGAAGAATTGTGCCCCAATACGGTAGATTGAGCTTAAGCGCGCTGTTTATCAGCCCGGGTTAAAATCTGGCTTCTAACTAAAATCCAGCTGTTTTTGTGTGCCTCCGATGTTTCCCAAATCTTTCTGTGAAAACGCGGGTGGCTTTAGATAAGGTACAGGTCTCCTCAATGTTGATGCGTGACTGTCATACGCTTGTTTGTCTGAAAGAGGTGGAAATCAAGTGCGTAATTACGTACATCAGCCGTCTAAGCATTTTATGTTACCATCGAAATGAAATGTTACTACTGCCCATTAGCTCTGACATTATTCGTGAAAGTATTGAAATTTCTCGCCGGATCACTCCATCTTCCGATTGAATTTCTCTCCTTCAGACAGGACCTGGTGGAAGTTGTCGATATCCATGAAGAATTTTAAACATGGTTCTCTTCCGCAGATAAACATAGGCACGTTTGCACTTGGTATTTTTTCAGAAATCCAAATTTGCAGAACATTTCGAAGTGTTTTATTCATCCATAAGTATCCTATTCAATTATAAGCGTCATATTCATATTTCATCATGGAAGGTGAATCATCACATTCGGTGATCTTTCGCTGGTGGAAGACGTAAATGCCTTAGTTTTACACCATTTTTCCAGGGGATCTAGTAGATATTGTGGCTAGGGATTGGACTGTATGTTAATGAACTATATGAGTTTACTCTAGATTTATTTAATGTAAAATCCTGATGAGTGAGTACTTGGCGACATAATAAGGTGGCAATCGCCTCTATGTCGTAATTGGTCGTACCTGCTGCGAAAACATTTTTAGTTTACTCACTTTAATGCGTACGAATGAATGACAGTTGGGCTTGAAACAAAATTACTTCCAATTCTCGTTTGCCAGAGGTAAAACCTCGGTAATGTCGGAAAACATTCAGGTAAATTTCCGTTTACAATTGAGTACCTTGTGGAGAGCATTTCATGTGAAGTTCACAGTCCGCCGAATTGGACATTAAACTGTGGACCCCTCCGCTACCTGTCATTAAGTGTCAGACAATGCCGACGTAGGGTTTTTCTCAACCATTCACCAGTTACCCAAGTAATCCTACCTTCACCAACCTTCTATACTATCTTTAATTGCGCCTATGGCCCCAATAATCGGTCGCTTCCGCACTTAGCCATTCATTTTTTATCCTTGTCGCCTTGAAGAACGTCGAATGTAGAGGCATTTATTCTAGATCGGGATGCTGTGTGAGTCACACAGGAGCGTGTGCGTTTTGTTTGTTGGGAATTGTTTTGCTCCTTTACTCGCCTCGCGAAGTCATCCCTGCTCGTGTGGTGTCCTCTGGAGCCATCTCTTCTGTAGTTCCTCCCAACTCCCCGCACCCCATCTCCATACATACTCCCCACCCCACGTCCCGGTTGCTACGCGACGCTCTCCTTATTGACTGTCAATAACCTTCCTCTCCCTCCCATCCGCGGCACTCGCTTAACCCATTTTTCCTTGTCCCGAGAGAGCGCGCGAATGATTTAATCATATCCTCTTAAACTCTTCCATCCCATCCCTCTCGCATTCCACCCTTCGTTCGAGTCTTTTGATAAAAGGTCTTCTTTGCCGACCGCCACTCGTAGGATCTCGTCGAGAAGGGAAGGGGAAAGGGATTATAACCCACCCTCCACCCCCTGCCGAACGGCCTCTGTGGTGGCTGCGTTGAGTAATAAGCCTTCTGACATTGAGGTCGCCGTTTTTAGTCTTTCAACGGCAGTGAAATGTAACATTGTACATATTGCAGAATCAAGGGTGGATGCACAAGCAAGATTTGATGCCTGGGTTCAGAAACTTCACAAGTTTGGGCTCAGAGTGAGTAGGACCAAGACGGAGTATATGGTATGTGAGTTTGGGGGCAAAAAGCAAGCCGGCTCTGTTAACATCTCGGGAACACCTGTGGTTAAGAAGGATTCTTTCAGATACCTGGGTGCTGTAATAGAAGAGAATGGAGGCCTTGGCCTAGAAATTAAGGACAGGGTATCTGCAGCCTGGTACAAACGGAGGTCCAAGACAGGTGTGACCTGTGACAGAAGGATGCCACCTAGGTTGAAGGGTCAGATATACAAGACCATCATTAGACCGGTGTTGATCTATGGAGCTGAGTGTTGGGCTACGAAGAGTACACATGAGAGAGTATTACATGCAAGTGAAATGCGCATGCTGAGATGAATGAGAGGGGTTACCAGAGCTGACAGGATTAGGAATGACCACATTATAGGGAGTTTGCGAATTGCATCTATAACAGAAAAGGTGAAAGAGTGCAGGTTGAGGTGGAATGGCCATGTTGTTAGACGAGACGGTGAATATCTGGGGAAAAAGAGTAATGAACCTGAAGGTGGAGGAAAGGAAGAGGAGAGGAAGGCCGAGGTAAACATGGATGGAGTGTGTGAAGAAGGATATGTTGGAAATTGGGGCCAAAGAGGACATGGCTTTGAATAGAGCACGCTGGAGGTTAAAAATCCAAAAAGCTGACCCCAAATAATTGAGATATAAGCTAAAAAGAAGAAGAACGGCAGGAAAATGTGTATAATTGTTTTTAAGTATGGTCGAATAATCGAAATATAAGCTCACACTTTTCGATTTATTCTATCTCAATAGGTCGATTATCTACATTGATTAATCAAACAGTGTTGACAGTTTTGTGTCTAAAAGTAAAACATTTTCACTATATCAACGTACAAATTTTTGATGGCCTTTTTAAATATGATATTTATGAACCCCTTGTGGGCTTGATTGGTTTATTAAATGCGATGAAACACTATTTTTTTAGCCAGGAATTGAAAAAGATATATGCTTAAAGCTTATATATTTTTTCAGCTGTTGTCGCATTGATTTCAGAATAAGGCTGTTCTAGACTTCAAGGTTCCATTTATGGTACAAGAGATTTAAAAGGTGGCCATTTCATTGAATGAAAAAATCATACTATTGGTATAAAAATCGAAATATAACAATAGGTTAGTATTGTTATTGGATTAAACGTTGTCATAATCCCGCCTGAGTGGAATTATCAATACTCAATTAGTTGAGTCTTATGTTATATATAATAAGTTAAATTTAGGAGAGTTATATGCGAATATTATTTCGCTTGCAATACGGAAGCTATTTCTTATTATTTATTTTACTAGGAAGCCATCGATTGATTGGTCTCTGAGCTATCACATACGCGGTTTGATCGCATCGTTCTATCCTCGTGGAGGCTTGGCAGTGTCTATTCTGAGCGTGCATCGTGTTGCCAGTCTGTTCTGCCGAAATCGACGGTTCAGACCTTCAGGAAAGATATCAGAAGAGGAATATTAGTTGGGATCGAAGAGAGGAGCGATCTCCGGTGCCTCCTCTTGCTGAAACTACTATTTTTTCGCTAACATATAGGTACTTAATTAGATTACTTTACACTTGAGTACATCTTTTCTTTCACATGAGCTCGATTTTTTCGATATCCGATTACTGCTTTCCCTGGGTTCAGTAGACATTTTAATTAAGTATAATCTTTCTTGTGGCTGGGAGGTAAACTCGCGAAAGTCTAGCGTCACGCGACACCCGACTCCGGCTGTTAAGTCTTGCATGGTTGCCTGTATACGAGCGCTTTGAATTATTTCACAATACTATCAACAGAGAGATGCATATATATGTGATCGCTCACTCGATATTGTATGACTTTTACACGAATAATGCAAGTTAGGTGATTTTATTCGCATATTTGCGTCGACATAGAGAATATTATCATGACTCCTCACTACATCTCTAGGTCTGACAGACGCGATAAAATAAGAGAAACACACTGCCGAACAGATAGGTACAAGTACTCGTTCTTTCCGCGAACAATATGCGATCATAATAAAAACTAAGCTCACTAAATGCACTCCTATAATTCATGTCACTATTTCATCTCCAAAAAACTTACACCTTTACACGGCTGGTGACCTAACACCCCCTGCCACACAGATAGGTACAAATACTCGTTCTTTCCGCGAACAATATGCGATCACAATAAAAATTAAGCTCACTAAATGCACTCCTATAACTCATGTCACCATTTCATCTCCAAAAAACTTACACCTTTACACGGCTGGCGGCCTAACACCCCCTGCCACACGCCCATGCGGCGGCTCGCGGGGTATTATGTAGATATAGATGTAGACATTTTTCAATAAAGGTATTCTAACGGTTCGTTACATAGAAGCAATTGTTAGAATAGCTATGGTAGAAATATTAAATCACTTTTTTATCATGAGTGTTTATGCATAAAACTATGTACTATCCATTGCCAGTGATATCCATGATGTGTTCCACTTCTCTGGTCCTTCCTGCAAACTTTTTATCCTTCCTTTTCTCGTTCTTTTGTTTCGACTCCTGTCTCTCGCACGCAAAAGACATCTGCATGCTCTCGCCCTCTTTCTCATCTGCACCACTTGTCTCGCCTTTTCATCCCACCACTCGCCCGTGTGTCCTACCCATTTCCTCGCCCGTAAGCGATCCTCATCCTCTTCCCTTATTCCTCCTCACCACTCGTCCTCCTTTTCATCCATCTCCCAAGTCCTCCCAATTGCACGCAGCCACGTCGAATCATTCGGTGTTTTCCCGTTTCTTTTGATATCATCTGACGTCTCTCTGCCTCTTCATTATTTGTTCTCATCGGTGTATTTTTTGTTGTTCCAGCTGCTGCCGCTCCCCGCAAACCGACTCTCAGCCGCATCCTCCGCGTAGATTGTGGACATTTCTCTCCTTTGGGTGAGTGTTCTGAGAAAGAATATATATGTGAATTGAAAATGCGTTTCTGTCAAAGCCATTCGTCGGAATGGGCGTGGGTTATGTGCCTGCTATTTGGGATAGTATGAATAATTTTTTCTGTCCTGAATGAGCTGCACTAGTGAGAAATAAGCTCTTGAAGTCCTCTACTTTTACGTAAACAATCTGAAATTGAAAATGTCTTACCATTTCTATTCGCGTTAAGAGTTACGTGTTTGATCAGAATAGGGAATCATGCTCTTAATTTTTCATTTATCCATTTCTAAGCAAATTACTCTAGAAAATAACGCTCAATGCGCTATTTTTTGGTGAAAGTTAGATATTATCTTTAGTACGTATGGTACGCAATAGACATCAAGAGAAACAATCTCGTAATATGCTAATTTGTCACGATGTCGACGCCGTTAGGTTTTTCTCTAATGACAATGAGTTTAAAAGATTATGTTTCTACTTCAATGTCCATCACATAAAATAGTTATTGTGATACCAGTGACTGTGGGTGAAAATCAGACCAGTCGTCTGATTTTTACCCCCAGGAGTATATATTCAATTAGGGAATAATTTTGTCCCCATTCAAAAAAAAGCCGTCTATTATCGGTCATGGGTAATCGCTTGTAATTTTTCTCATTGAATAAATAGCACTGTATATGTGCCTACAGATTGTCCTCCCTGTGTAGCATTTTAGTTCGCAGAATTACAAGACACCTACTTGCAAGATTAGTCAACGTACTTTGGAAAACCTGCATATCGCCATTATGGTAAAGTGCGGCTTTGTAAACACACCCGTCTTAATTTCTTGCTCTTCACAGAAATCACTTTTACATGATAGTTCTCGGGGGTATTGCTTCGTGATTAAGTGATTTTTGAGTTTGCTGAGTGAAAGTAAGTCTGATGAATCTGTTTGCCATGTTAGCTCGTGGAATTTAGCGGACATTTTTCTTTCAAACTTGCGGCGGTTTCCAGAAGCGCGTTTCTTTCTCGATCTTCTCAGCAAGAGACGCTGCGTTGTTCGGGTCATGGGACTCGTGAGAGGGCCGCCTGTGTTTGTTCATCGTTTCGCAATGTTTGGTGTTGGTATTTACTCTTTGCGGGTGGCATCGGTGAAATCAGACCCGAAGTGAACATACTCTCCAAGGTATGTGACCCTTGATGTAATTTTATGTACTGAATTAGTGTGTTTTTCATTGTTTCTTATAGGATTTATTTGCTTTTAATCCGTGTTAAATTCCAAATTAGTCTTTTTTCTCCGAGTCTCCTCGTTACCGTTATCCCATTTATTAATATTAGGTTTTATTATGATACGAATTGAATATTGTTGCCCCGGATACGGAGTGGAAACTTATCTACTGTTGATACTTAACCTCACCTCTTCTGTGCTTACCTGTGTTGTGATAGTTTATATTATTGAAATCTCAGCGCATTCCTCGAGAAAAAATTATAATAATGAATTAACTTGCAATGAAATATTCAGGTATAGAACCTTGGTTAAACGTTTCTCAATGCTTGTTTGTACGAGTTCGTATCGTACGTTACCTTGAAGAATTTTAAACATTTTGTCGTCAATTAAAGAATTAATCATTCTGTAAACTCCTGTTATCTGCGTGTTGATCCATTGTCACTGGCAGCAAATTACAAATAATTTCCCTTGAAAAACTCTTAAGTAGGATTTTATTGAGATTAACCTTAATTTTCCCACGTTTCGTGATGTTGAAACGTCTGGAAACGTAGCTCTTTGTATGTAGAATTGCCCAAATATTTCAATGGGTTGTGCGAATGCAATCAGCTATGATTTTAACTGCGTGAATCGTGCGAAAAGTTGAATGCGGTTAGCCTTTCGGGGTTGGCGAATTTCGGGTCCTAGCTTATGGCTTCACTTCGTGAGAAAACACGTCTGATCATCAACCCTGAAAAGTTGTTAATGGCTAAAAGGAGCTCATAACCACTAAGCCCAGGAGTTCTCTTCGTTTAACCTTGGAGAAAAGAAATGCCTCGAGTGCCGTGGCCGAGAGGAAGGCTCGCTCCTTTCAGAGGTCATAAATTAGGCAGTCCGACGAGCCAGCCTCCCTACTCTCCCGGTCATTCAAGCCCGAGTTTTCTGCGGACGTGCTCTTAATCCCCCGCTACGTGGATTGGGAGTGTATTCTCGCTGGCCCAAAGGAGCGCGTAGGTATGTATTCGACCGATAGCGTGTGCGCCGGGCGGGCGAATAAATCAAGGGCAGTTTTCCCATCCCGTGTGAGCGGCAGATTATTTCGCCGATGATGCGCAGGACCCAGTCTGCGCGGTCTTGCCGAGACCGTGACCTTGCGCAGAGGGTTCGTATTTGCGAGGCCAGATGGCGATAAAAGAGGCCCTCAAGAAGGGGAGCCCACTACGTACTACTCAATCATCTCTCTTTGAGACCTCCTACTCTATGTATTCGCTCACATGGATGCCCCATGTGGGAGCCATCATCTTTTGAAGGACTAATGTAGGGACGATGGCATATCAGGGGTAGAAACTCGAGAATTAGATTTTTTAGCGGAGGACGATTCGCATCTCCTTAACATATTGTCCTTGCCTCGATGTGCAGGCTTTAGTAGTTGGTGGTAAAGCTTTTTTTCTTTTCTTATTTTTTATAGAAATTTTTAAGTGTTCTGCAGTTTCGTCTTCTACTTTCAATTTAAGTCGTATTGGAATATCTGTGGGAGATCTGAAGGGGCATTCCGCCCCTAGTGGCTATATGTAATTAACTTTTTTAACACTTTTTTTAACGGCTAGATCGGTATCAAACTATTCCTAGAGGTAAAACTTGGTACAGGTAAAGATTACGGGTTTTTCTATATTTTTCTTAGAGCATCATGTGCCAGAGTGAATAGTGTCTAATTTTTATTACAACTTAGATGTTTTTTCTATATAAAAAGTTGTAACTAACAATTTTTTTTTAAATTTTGCGTTTTATTTCATAAACAAAGAAAAGAAAATTGTTATTTCTTGCGTTTAATTTTCAAATGAATGAATGAATTTACTACTCCAAATTACTTCATTGTACAAATTTTGTTACAAAACAATGAAAAGAGCTTTAGTTAGCTTCAATGGTTAAAAAACCAGTGTGGAAGCTACCATCCTTAAATTTAATGCGAGGCTAGTTACACAAAAATTTAACTTTTTTTATTATAAATATGCATCATTGAATATGACACGTGGCAAAAACATATCTTGTGAAAAAAAATAAGAAGAGATAAATACAAAAGGAGCAAACAAGATTTTTTTACATGCTCGTTTCAGAAACTGACAATAAACAAAGTAAACATAGTACAAAGTATAACTTATAGACAAAAAAAATGACTTTTTTTCCTTTAGACAAAAAAATGTAAAGTAAATATGTGTATACATATATATTCACACACATCAAAAAAGAACATTTATATCATGATGGGATAACAACCAATCTTTAGCCTTTTTCCAAAAATTATTTATGCGTTTTATCTGTTTAATTGAACAAGGTAAACTATTAAAGATTTTAGATTATTGTGTTAGATAAGGTTTGATGTGCAATTTGCAGTCACCGCAAGGGCCACAAGTGTAAGTCCTCCACATTTTTTCGGTAAAATCTTTTTTCGATCGATCATTCGATCGCTTCAGAAAATCTCGTTGTCCACCAGATCGCTTACTTCTTTGGTGCTAAATTTAGTCAAGACCTTACTGTATTTTAGTGTTTTGAGTCGTATTTTAAGTCGTGGAATGAAATATTCACCCTCGAAAAACCCCATTGATCCCCAAGTAATTCATTGTTTGTCCCGGAAAATTTTTCTGCCCTCCGAATCGTTCTCTTGACGGTTTTCCAAAAGATCTGACCTAGCAGCCCGATGAATTTCTCGTGCCTATAACCATCGAGAAATGGTATATCATCAACGTTGTTAAAGACATTCTCGCGATAAATTTAAAGTACACGCATTATGCAGTTTTCGCTTGTTTAATGGCCGGTTGCAAGAAAATTTAGTAATGGAATCAATAGTTATGAGATCCATAAAGTTATAGAACTCATAAATATATTCGGGTTGCAGGAACACATCTATTAGTTACTTAACCTATTTACCAATAGTTACTAGCTTCGAATATTTGATCTAATCTTCCACCGCCGGATTTAAGTTACGAAAGTTTAATCTATGAATAATTGACAATGCACATTATAATTAGTCGGTAAGAGTAAGCAAACTGGTCACTTGTCTGAAAACAACTCTTTTATCAAGTAATTAAGTCTCCAAGCGGTTCATTGCGCATCCGCCATCTTGTCTACTTATGGAACTCATAACTCCATGCCATAAGTTATGAGACCAATGAATCTATTGAATGTTTGTGCAACACTTATTGAATGGTTGCCATGGCTTATGGGTCCCATAACTTTATGGAATATATATGTTTCGTTCCTGCAACTGGCTATAAGAGTAGAAGGTTATCATTTGGTTTAAATGTTCGCTAATGGCCGGTTGCAAGAACTTTTAGTTATGGAATCAATAGTTATGAGAGCCATAAAGTTATAGATCTCATAAAATATTCGGGTTGTAGGAACATATATACTAGTTACATAACTTATTTACCAATAGTCAATAGTTTCGAATATTCGATCTAATCTTCTACCGCCGGGTATAATTATGAAAGTTTAGCATATGAATTATTCCTTATGCACATAATAATTAGTCATTAATAGTAAACAAACTAGCCATTTGTCTCAAAGCAACTCTATTATCAAGTAATTAAGTCTCCAAGCGGTTCATTGCGCATCCGCCATCTTGGCTACTTATGGAACTCATAGCTTCATGCCATAAGTTATGAAACCAATAAATTTATCGAATGTTTCTGCAACGCTTATTGAACGGTTTCCATGGCTTATGGGTTCCATAACTTTATAGAATAGATATGTGTCGTTCCTGCAACTGGCTATAAGTCATCGAGTGCTGAATCTCTCGATCAAAGCACAGAATGTAAAGGATTGAGCAAATGCGTTTCTCCGAAGCCCTTGGTGTTTACTTTGGGTTTTTCCCACGTCTATCTCATTGTTTGCTTTGGCACTGGTCGTCATTTTCACTACACCCTTACGAATCCACTTCAACATTTCGATCGTAATGCCTTAAAATACCTCTCCCGCTGTGTGTGTGTATGAGATCGCTTCGAAAGCCCTTTGTGCCTTTGAGAATCAATCTCTCTCTGTACATCCCGCTGACTTCCTTTTTCTCAAACACCCTTCTTCGAGCTCTTGCTTAGAGATGGCTCTGAGTACATTGGAGCAACAGCTTTCGTGTTCCTTGTTTTTGCGCCGGAGGAAGTGATCGTCTGGAGACTTTTTCTCAAAAAATGTATGGTGCTATTTGCTATAGTCTCTCTGATAATTATGAACGTACTAGTTGGATGAAGTAAGACTAATTTCACATCAATGGTACCCCTTAGCAATTTTAATCATCTATTTATTTTTTTTAATTTATTATTGTCATGATATTATATTATACTTCGTTGCCTTTGGCTCCATTAAGTCGCTCCATTTCCTTGAGTTAAGTGATACAGTGCTGAATATCTGAATTTATAACTTTGTAGTACACTTTTGTCTGATAGATATAATACAGAAAAACTGCCGGTATTCCAGTTTTTCAGCGAATGAGTCGCTAATGAGCAATGAGTTAATTGGATATTGATGTTCATATCCACATTAATTATAACCAGCAGGAATATTTGTTTTCAGTATATTTTGCCGCGTGAAATTCGTTTCTCGTCGAGATATGTATTTCATCGTGCTAAGACTTGAGTATCCTTTAAATGACCATTCAATAAACGTATTCGTGCCGTTACTGCCGGAAAATAACTTAAACTATTGGTAGATACAGTAGATCCCCGCTTTACGATGTTAATCTGATCCGCGGGACTGTTCTTGAAGTAAATTTCGTCGTAAAGTGAACCGGAAATTTAATGGCATCGGGATCGCTTTTCACGTAGCATTAAATATGAATACGTTGCTATCATAAATAAATGCAGTTCGTTTACAGATAAGGAGTAAAATGTTTAATGGCCAGTTGAAGGAACATAACATATGTATTCCATAAAGTTATGGGACCCATAAGTCATGGCAACCATTCAATAAGTGTTGCACAAACATTCAATAAATTCATTGGTCTCATAACTTATGGTATGTAGCTATGAGTACCATAAGTAGACAAGATGGCAGATGCGCAATGAACCGCTTGGAGTCTTAATTACTTGATTCAAGAGTTGTTTTGAGACAAGTGACCAGTTTGTATACTCTTACTGACTAATTATAATGCGCATTATCAATTATTCATAGGCTAAACTTTCATAACTTTTATCCGGCGGTGGAATATTAGATCAAATATTCGAGGCTAGTAACTATTGGTAAATGAGTTATGTAACTAATAGATGTGTTCCTGCAACCCGAATATATGTATGAGTTCTATAACTTTATGGATCTCATAACTATTGATTCCATAACTAAATTTTTTTGCAACCGGCCATAAGAAATGTGTTATAAATTATGGGTGTGAAATATCGTCAACATTTGAAATTTCAAATCGCGCGCAGCAGTATGCAGATCGTTAAGTGATTCCATCGTAAGGTGAACCAATCGCAAAGCTGTGGGTCTACTGTGTGCCTTTTCGATTGGGTGAGTTATCACTTGTGAGTTTCATAGCCTCGATACTTTCTCTACGCTTTTAGTTTTAAATTTTTGGAATCCGTAGCGTAGGTAACGTGGCGATCAAGAACCTTTCAACTGCCCAACTTGTTCCAAGGAAAGAAAATAAATATTTGTTCTGAAGTGGGAAATTGTCACTTATTGAACATTAAAACTATTTAATGCATTATTTTTGTTTTCTTACATATTCTCATGCTCATTATACTGCATTTATAGAGTCTGTTCATTAATATAAGTAATAAAAGTGTATGTATCTCTTTATTTGGATCCCTCATTTAAATGTCAACTTTTTTTTTACTTTTAACTTCAATTTGATTTTTTGTAAAGGACAGGATATGTGTGATCTCCATGCTGTAAAATTTGAAAATTAACAGTATAATGTTAATGTTACGTTTTTAAAAAAATTAAAAATCATTCTTAGATTTAGTTTAAATGTAGTTAATGAGAAGGCGTCTCTTATTTGGGTACTTCACCTTATATATTCACGGAGAGTATTTCATAGATGCGGAGGAGGAAAATTTATCGGTGGAAGTTCCACGAGGGAAAGTTGATTAATAACAAAAGATATGAGTGTTCCGTCGTTTATTCGTTGCGTTTATTTCCATGCGGCGCCCATAGGTTGTGTTTCGACCTCTGCCCTTGCGCCTTAATACCCGTAGCTACTTTCAATGGGTGTCCTAGCGGCGTCATTCAGCAAATGGTTGGAGGCGTGCGATTAAAGAAACATCGAGTTGTGAAGAAGGTAGAAAAATGAGGCGAGCAAATACCGCGACCGTATCGAATCGCTGAATAAAACTCACATTTGGCACTGCATCGAAGCAGTCGGTCAAACGTCTCGATTATAAATCGCAAGGCTGGGAGGAGGTAGCTTAGTTCACAGTCTCGCAATTCTTACGCATGGCAAGGAAGTAATTTCGTTGACCGCGTTGGACAGTGATATTCATCTAATTCGACGCGCTTGAGTCAAGTTGTCATCGAGGAATGATGCCGGAGACCTTCAACTCTCTGTGAGGAACATTCTAAAGTAACTACCGGTTTTATGGGAAAGTGCATAGATTTATGGACAGGATAGACGAAGGAGCATGATGCGTAAGTAGTTGAGAAGATTGAAGACATTACAATGGTCGGCGAATAGGGAAGTTTTTGTGTACACTTAATTGTGGACTCGGAATTGAATGCTTCGCCCAATCTATCTTCGAAAAGAATTCCCGCCATCCTCCTCCGGATCCTCTGTAATTTGAGGGATTACTCTCTTGCTGTAGGAAGGAATGCAGCGATCTTTGAGGAAGTAGTCGTTTAGTTTGACACACCTTGAAGGCCTTGTCGTACTGGTAGTATACTTACTAGTTTCGTACTTGTATACTAACTGTCCGCCATATCAACAGCACTAATAAGGATTAGGATGATCAGTCCCCAGAAGTCGATCCTAGCCCAACTTGAATTCGGTTATCGACCGAAAACTGGTGTTTCCATCATCTGAGGACGTTGTCAGTGATATCCAAGGCTCGGAATAGGCAAGGACGGAATAGAATGAGGAATAACGCTTATATGATAGTTGTCTGACGTTAGCAATTTAAGCGCCTAATCCATAAGAGGCTGTCCCATTACTTCAATCCCAAATCACATTTTAGTAATGGTTGCATTCTGTGCCAGGAGAAGGTGGGTCGAATCTCGATTCCAAGGAAGTGGGCTTCCACCAGCTCTCCTTTGCATTTAATGAAAGTAAATGTGAAGCTCCTAATATCCCATGTTCTCCTCCAGCTCTCTCCAATATGACACCATATCATCTCGGGACCTTCACCAGGTCATAAACTCCAAAGTGACCGAAGTTTCGACTCACGAGTCGTTGATGAAAATCTACATCTACATAATACCCTTCGAGCCACCACGAGGGTGTGTGGCAGGGGTGAAGATCACCAAACATGCACTATTGACATGCAACTAGGATATTTAAGGGAGATATGCTAGAAAATAGGGTCACATGGAGCTAGATGGTTAGTATCTACATAATAAGGAAGGGATTATTGGTTGTTATTACATGCATCATGCACTACAGACTACTCTAACTATATTTCACCTACCTATCCCTTTGCTACGCTGCCTATTGTTCTCTCTTATAGTACGCGGGAAAGATGACATTTTAAATCTATCGGTACGACAATCTATCTCTCTAATCTTGTTAAGATGATCGAACCTAGCATAATACGCAGGGGTTCTCAATATATATCTAACATCATCTGTGAACAAATCGGTTTCGAATTTACTTAAAAGGTTTAACCGAAATTTTAACCTGCGTTCTGTTAGTAATTCCCATCCGAGTTCTTCTATTAAGCTCGTAACACCTATACAATTATCATAACGGCCTTTAACAAACCTAGCAGATCTCCTTTGCATGCGCTCTAATTCTTTTATCATACCTTCCTCGTACGGATCCGGATATACTAGCGGCATATTCTAAATGAGGCCTGACAAGTGTAAAATAGCTTCTTTCTCGTACTCTCTCATCGCATTTGCCAAGAACCCTTTTTACGAATCCTAATCTACGGTTTGCTACACTAGTAAATTCCCTGATGTGTGAAAATGATGGCGACAGTGGGGTGGACCTGATCCTACTGAGACTTAAACACCGGCTTGCTCTTGATAAACAAAATTAAGCATCGTAGGGTTCGGATCAAATTTCGTAGGGCAATTTTCCAATTCGTTTGTCGCTGGAGTATCATGCAAGTGGTAGAGAATAAGGGCATAATGATTCTAGCCGACGAGACACGTTTTAACTAATGTGGCACTACTTTTTCGTCCTTGTCTACTACTACTGCCTATGGTACTACGCCTTTGTCTTCCAAGTTTGTGCTTCATTCTCGCGGGTTCCGTAGAACGCAAACGCACGGCGAGAATTTCCCGTCACGTATCTGCCCCCTCAAGGCCGGAAGGCGAGTACATTCTGGGGCAAACAGTATCTCACGTTCTAATCGTTGGCTGGCACGAAAAATCGTTTATAGTGGGAAATAGACATGAGCTGCAGCTTTTATCTTTCGGCCTCGGTGACTGTGAGGTGACATCCGGGCCTTCTGGCTCGATAGGCCGTGAGCTTGATTTCCAATTTAGAAGGTTATATTTTTCTGATAGGGGTGTATGCTTGTGAACGATTGTATTTAAATATAGGTCATTAAATGATGAAGCAATATGGTTCTAATATATGCGATGGTTTTAATGAAGTATGCAAACTATTACTCCAAAAATTGTGCACAAGACTTCTAGCCGTATAAAACGGTCTTCAGAAGTAAAAATCAGGTTTGAGAGGCATATTTTTTCCTGTATTTACCGTCCCGTCAATGACGAAATTTCACGATCATAACTTCAACCACGGTGCAGGAACTGGTGTTTCTACCATGTCAGAGTTTTACCCTGTACCTAATAATGTAATTTTATACACATTTGTAGTATAAATTCCTTAAAAAATAGATTCTTCAAAAAAACACTATCAGTCTGTCAATGTTCTCAGTGCCATCAGATAACACCACGACCAGGTCACCACATGTTATTTAGTCTGCATTGAAGCTGGTGGTTCGCTGGAGCTTATTTTATTCTGCGTTTAACCGTGGTTGTCGACTATTTTAACGAAACACTTCCGAATGTAATCGCGATGAGAACAAAATAGTGCTTTTTGGCATTTTCTAACGGAACGCTCTCTTTGATGTGTATTAATGAAAAAACTTGAAGCTTAATCGTGATGAAGTAGTAGTTGCGTAGTAGTTTCGTAGCGCTGGCATAATGGGCGTGTCCTTCTCCCTTATGGTTTTTAGAGCTTTAAAGCTTCCATTTCATTTGAATTTTATTTTTAAGCCTTTAATTTTAAAAAAATTTGAAAGGGAAGGATTCCTTGGTGGCTTTACTAGCTGAAGCACTCGGTGAGACGTAGTAACGTATTTCCAAAGTACGATTGAGTCCCGGGCAGGGTGTATCATTTTTTTCTCTGGAGATTTTCGCATTTATGTGTATTGCTGAAAGTAGACGTCCATTACTGCTATTACTAATACTCCTTAAAGTGGTCCTGGACTTACCGCGTAAATCAATACAAATACTCAGTTACATATTTATATTCGTTCGGTTTAAAAAAAAATCCTGCTTCCGCCGATGAGATGGGTTACCCATTGAAAGCCAGGATTATGACAAAAATACGCAAATCATTCTACGAATATTTTCTTAATGACCAGTGAATTTCCAGGTTTAGGAGCCAGTTGCATGGAACCGCTGCATTTTAACTCCAATTACAGCATTAAAACACTAATGGCTTTGGCAAGGTGCACATTTATACTTTTGATTCAACTTCCTAGGACTTTAATCTTCAAGTAAACAGTTTGATTTGAAAGCTTTTATAGGCTTTATCGTTCAAATTAGAATCTTTTTGTTGTACCGTGAGCAATCTTCATAAAAGCTCATGTTAAGGTAGTGAGAGCGAGATAGTTCCCTAATCATAATAGAGACCATATTCGGACTATCCGTTTTTATTTCACCAACACTGAGACACGCGAATTAAATATTGCATTACTAATGGTGCAATAATATAGTTTTGCATGACAGAAATCGTTAGTAATCAAATGAAAATATTCAAATAAATCTTTGACTTGACTCATTTTTTTTCCACGCGGCACGTTTGGAACTCCATCAAAATGGAAGGTTTATTGTGATCCCGAAGAATTTACTGCGGTGACAATATGATTAGTTTTAAAAAATAGTCGAGAAAACATACAAACTTCACGCTGTTAGTTTTTTTACGACATCTAAGTGTTAGAAATTCCTCATTTTGTAAATAATTCCTCTCTGGAGTTCATACACGTACCATTTCCCGTGTAAAAGGGATGTATTTTTTGGCAAACATCTTGGAAAGTAAATTGGTAAGGGGTTGAATTTTTTATGGTAATGGAAGGGTGATGTGTTTTTCTTCAAAATCAGACCAAATTCGTTGATTTCTAGGTAAACTGATATTTCGCTCAAACTACCTCTTAATCGCCACTTTCGAGACCGAATAATAGTAAGATTTGCTCGGAAGCCCTATTTTCTATTCATTAGTATATAAAACGTACTTAACAGATGCTAAATTCAAGCTATCAGAAAATCTGGACTGATAGCCAGTTGCATGAACGTAACATGGGTATTTCATAAAGTTATAGGACCCATAAGCCATGGCAACCATTCAATAAGTGTTGCACAAACATTCAATAAATTCATTGGTTTCATAACTTACGGCATGTAGTTATGAGTTCCATAAGTAGACAAGATGGCGGATGCGCAATGAACCTCTTGGAGACTTAATTACTTGATAATAGAGTTGTTTTCAGACAAGTGACCAGTTTGTTTACTCGTACCGACTAATTATAATGTGCATTATCAATTATTCATAGATTAAACTTTCGTAACTTTTATCCGGCGGTGGAAGATTAGATCAAATATTCGAAGCTAGTAACTATTGGTAAATAAGTTAAGTAACTAATAGATGTGTTCCTGCAACCCGAATATATTTATGAGTTCTATAACTTTATGGATCTCATAACTATTGATTCCATTATTAAATTTTCTTGCAACCGGCCATAAGTGACCCCGGGGCCGGAGCCCCCTTAAAAACGCGTTGCATGTTTACAGTGTCGTCGTCAGAAGTGCGCAGAAGTGCTGTCGTCCCCGCGGTTTGGACTCTGGGTCGTTCTTTTTCGAATGCTAATGAAGCGGGGTTTTCCCCTCTCTCCCATCCACATGCGTTGGCTCGCCTTTTCATGCCCTTTCATTTCGTTCCTGGACTCATCTCCGCACTCCCCCTCGTCACTCCGTTCCTTCTCTTTCTCATCCTTCGTCCCTTCGCCAAGGCCAAGATCGCTCCACCCCCAAAGCCTGCACGTATTGCGAACGCCCTCTTCTCCCGACGTGAAGGACTCCTCCACCTCGACTCCGCCGAGGTGAGATATTTTGGGGCTCCGAAAAAATTCACTGTTGCTCCCCCGTGGAAATGAAGTAGGTGACGAGGTTACTTCCTTGACTCTGAGAGTGAAGGGTTTCCAGATTGAATCGAAATAAAAGATTGTTTATCGCCATTATTTCAAGAAGAAAGTTAGAAATAGATCCATATTGTGCAATATGTAAGGGGAATACCAAAGCCATTAGAATGCGCAATAGGCCATATTGATCGAATCATTGTTGTTCCGTTTAATGTGATGAAACCATCGGTAATAATAGCGGAATCGTGGCCTTACCCGTAATGATTCAGTTCACGTAGTACGTCGGTCAATGCGCGCGTTTACAAGATGTTGACTCTCTATCGATGGTCGTCTGGATGACGGTTGAGCATGTTTAAGAGTCAAAATTTCTTCGCTTTCGTTGAGATTAGGATCTATCTTTAATTTAAGCCGAAGCAATTCAGAATGAGAAACGCATAATGGAATTAATTTCTGACTAAAAACTCTGTATTTGTCATAAAATCAATAGACAAATTAAAGTCGTCATAGGCACGTTAGGTGGATCATTTTCCGTTTAATCAACAGGATGCATTTGAGTGCGGTGAGACTGAATTTACTCTATTTTTAAATCTGCGTTTACAACCCTACACACACACATGATTTATTTATTTACAAATCACTCGAATCTACGTCTACATCTACGTACTACTCTGCGAGCCACCACGAGGGTGTGTGGCAGGGGGTGAAGATCACCAAACATGCACTATTGGCATGCAACTAGGATATTTAATGAAGGCATGCTAGATAATAGGGTCACATGGTTAGTATCTACATAATAAGAAAGGGATTATTGGTTGTTATTACATGCATAATTCCCATCCTTGTTCTTCTATTAAACTCGTAACACTTATATAATTATCATAAAGGCCTTAAACAAATCTAGCGGATCTCCTTTGCACGCGCACTAATTCTTTTATCATACCTTCCTCGTACGGATCCCATATACTAGCGGCAATTTCTAAATGAGGCCTGACAAGTGTAAAACAAGCTTCTTTCTCGTACTCTCTCATCGCATTTGCCTAGAACCCTTTTTACGAATCCTAATCTACGGTTTGCTACACTAGTTATTTCCCTGATGTGTTTCCCCCATGATATGTCTTCACTGATGGTGACGCCTAAGTATTTAATAGATTCTACGTCAGACATTTTATTTTCTTTGATGCAATAATTATTCCGGGGAAAGCCATTCTTTTTCCCAAAGTTCATAATCGCGCATTTCTTCAAATTTAATTCTAGCTGCCAACTATCACACCAATCATCAATCACATCTAAATCCTTAGTTAAAGACTGGATGTCCTCTTCATTTCTAATTTCCTTATACACTTCTACATGATCGGCAAAAAGACGGAGATTGCTATTTTTTACTACCATACCGCCATATTCGCAGGCATTCTTGCAAAAAACTTCCCCCACTAAAAATCTTACATGAACTAGAGGAGGCCAAAGGAAAAATTCAGGGACAGATATTCAGATTGAAGAAAATTAATCATGGTCAGGAATTGGCGCGCAAAGAGCTAAAAATGAAAAAATGTGACTGAACAAGCAATATACTCCTCCACCAATCCGGACCTCAATGCTAAGGAGGGCCACTCTTCATTGATTACCGATGTGGTTATGCATTACACATATCATATTTATAACTCAAATAATGAGCAACGGTTAAAAAATATAATTAATTACGCGAAAAAATGTCCATACGATTTTTTCTGTCTTGAATGCGCTTGTGTGAGCAGTTTTTCTGCGCCAACATGAGAAAGAAACTCATTTTCTTCCCGAAAATGCAGTCTCAAACTTTTATCGAAAATTTGAGCATTTGTATTGGATTTGAATTTTGCAATTACTACCGGTGGTGGTCGACCGATAATGACAGATTAGACAAGTATGAAAGTTCACCTATTCTTTTACAATCACCTGCGTATTCCTACGATAAATACATACCTAAGTGTATTGTAATTTTGACGCTAAATTATTGAAATGTGACGCCTTTTGAAGTACCTACGTAATTATCGGATTTAGACTTCGCGATTAACCATTATAACCATTAGCTAAGGATTTAGATGCGATTATTGATTGGTGTGATAGTTGGCAGCTAGAATGAAATTTGAAGAAATGCCCGATAATGAACTTTTGGAAAAAGAATGGCTTTCCCCGGAGTAATTATTGCATCAAAGAAAAGAAAATATCTGACGTAGAATCTATCAAATACGTAGGCGTCACCATCACTGAAGACATATCATGGGGAAACACATCAGGGAAATAACTAGTGTAGCAAACGCTAGATTAGGATTTGTAAAAAGGGTTCTAGGCAAATGCGATGAGAGAGTACGAGAAAGAAGCTATTTTACACTTGTCAGGCCTCATTTAGAATATGCCGCTAGTATATGGGATCCGTACGAGGAAGGTATGATAAAAGAGTTAGAGCGTGTGCAAAGGAGATCCGCTAGGTTTGTTAAAGGCCGCTATGATAATTGTATAAGTGTTACAAGTTTAATAGAAGAACAAGGCTGGGAATTACTATCAGAACGCAGGTTAAAATATAGGTTAAACCCTTTAAGTAAATTCGAAACCGATTTGTTCGCAGATGACGTTAGATATACATTAAGAACCCCTGCGTATTATGCTAGGTTTGATCATATTAACAAGATTAGAGAGATAGATTGTCGTACCGATAGATTTAAAATGTCATTTTTTCCCACTTACCATATGAGAGAAGAATAGGCAGCGTAGCAAACGGATATGTAGGTGAAATATAGTTAGAGTAGTTTGTAGTGAATGATGCATGTAATAACAACCAATAATCCCTTTCTTATTATGTAGATACCAACCATCTAGCTGCATGTTACCCTATTATCTAGCATGTCTCCATCAAATATCCTAGTTACATGTCAATAGTGCATGTTAAGTGATCTTCACCTCCTGCCACACACCCTCGTGGTGGTTCGCAGAGTATTACGTAGATTAGCCAGTTATTTCAAAAATGCTTTTCCGGTTCTCCCACATCATTATCGGGTGTGAGACTGATAATGAATTCGATAGAGTTTGTATTATTTTTTCTTACGTATGTCGATTCCGCATCCTGATTAAACTGACCTCGGTGGAACTTCGCGTAGGGTGAGTTTTGGCCTTCCAGTGCTACGCTCCCGACCTGTTTCTCATATATACTTCCATGGTTCACGTGTACTCCTGCTAGTCACGCTCATTTTTCTGTCACAATTTAACGTGGACAGCTAGTTGATGGTATAAATTTCCTTGTCTTCTTACTAACCTTCCTAGCGTTTATCTCTTAAATCAGCATGCTGATGGAACCCACGATCTGTGGAGTTTTTTTTTTCTAAACCATTGAAATTGCGCTCAAAGGGTCGGGGATTTGTTTGCTGTTACGTGAGCTTTTTCCTCAATCCGAAGCAAACATTTCAGATCATCGACAGAACCTTCTCCTTGGTTTGGTTTCTCATCCATTCTCGAGGAGGAATGGCTATTTCCGCGCTGATTGCGTTCGTTGAATAAGAGAGAGCGTCCTTAAAGACGATGCCTCGCTGTTTTTTGCCGTTGACGGAAATTCTCCTTGGCCTTGCGCGTGGATGAATATGCATGTGCCGCGTAGGAGATTTATTGATTTGCGGACCATTTAACTGATCGATTGCTATGTACTTGTTTTTGTTTTTCATTTCGAAAAAAATACCTCGCTACTTCCCCCCATATTCTTCGTCGCTATGAATATAGCTGTCATATCACTCGTCATTGTTTCTAAAATAAACTAGGCTTACAATTGACTAACTGCTGAATTTTATTAAATTTATTCACTATGCAAGTAGATATATTCCATACTGCACTTCGTATCGCCATTGATAATCGATTAGAACCTGGCTAATAACATTGAGGTGCCTACGCATAACATATACAACGAAAGTATTATCTCTATTCATTCAAACTGAATCGGAAAACCGCCGACTCCACCGCCGAACCTCGAGTTTCATGAGGACACTTTTCCAAATTATCAAATGTAGATAATTCACCGAGTAATATTGAGCATTTTTGCTTGACTTGTATCGTTTTACATGAAGTGCATTGTCTAACCTTAACTACAATTAATATTCTAGAGTAGTATATCAATAAAAGGACCATTGCTTTGCCCTATTTTTAAAAAATATTTCCCTATTTCATGTTGTCCTCCTTTCCAACCTTCCTTCCCTTAACGCAGATGGCACCTCATTTGCGGGTCCTCCCCTGTAGTCAGCTTCTTGATTTGTACACCGAGCCCCGTCGAGCTTCTGTGGCTTCTCGTCGTGCGCGATGCGTGGTAAACATTTCCTTCGGTGCTCGACTATCAATCAGTTCATTAGTCCGCATTGAAGGGCGAGAGGAAGTGAGTGAATATACATTTCCCTCCAAGGTAGAATTCCGAGACAGCGGCGTCACATTTCGATGCGGCGTCTCCGTCTTCTTCCTCTTCATCCGCGGATTCCCTCGTCGTCAGGAGGGAGTCTTTCGCAATGCGAGAGTCAACCCTTATTTTTCCGTCTTCGTCGCCGTTGAGTGATGCTCATGCACTTAAACATTACTCGCGGCAATAACTCTTTTGGCTCCTCGTCAAATGCTGCTCCCTAGTCAAATGCTTCCTCGTCAAATGTCTCTTATCCCATCGGACGTGAATAATCATCGGTCATTTAGCAGCGTCTGGCTTAGGATGAGGTGGAGGGCTGGGGGGGTGGAGATACATAATCCGCCCTCCCCTCACTTCTCCTCCCACCACCACTCCTACCCCACCACCCTCCACTCGCGGTCATCTTTCATTTGGCGTCCGAGGTCTTTCGGTGGGATGCAGACACGGGCGAGAATGATCACTCGTTGTCATACACGTGCCCAAGATCGTGCCTCCATGTATCAAAAGGATATCTTCCCTCACTCACTCTGCTATTCACGGAGAGGAAGTTTTCGAATCGCACTCCGTATCCCGCTGGCCTTATCGGGAGTCGTCCTTGTACTGGGTCAATGTTGTGTTGTTGAACTTTTCCGAAAATTCTGATGATCTCACACTCGGTCGCTCTTATGAATTGGGTGATTTTCGGAAAGGATTTTTGAAGACTCGTGTTGATGAGGGGAGAAGGGAATCGGGACCTGATTTTTCGCGATTTTTAGTATGCGTGTTTTAGTTACGGCCCTCGCAAATGTCAATCGGATTTGTAAAATGCGACGTTAACCGGGCGACATCCCTGAAGGGACAATTCATTTTCTTTTCGAGCCGAGGACTCTACATCCCTCGAGACGGCAGCGAGGTCCGCCATAACCGCGAGGTTTGAATGAGGAGATCAGCTCGCGTTTTTTTTTCATTTCGACGGAAATATTCGACGGCATCCAAAAAAATAATTCCGTCTTATCTGAGGAGAAATGCTGCTATTGAGATTTCCAACGACTTTGTGTCGGTATTTATTGGGAAATATATTTAAACTTTTTGATGAAACACTCTTAGTTTGACTTAAGTTTAATTTTTTTGTCAACGGTAACGAGGAAAAAATAAATTTTCGGCTCTGTTAATGTTATAGCCATTCTTGTCCTACATCTACATCTACGTAATACCCTGCGAGCCACCACGAGGGTGTGTGGCAGGGGGTGAAGATCACCAAACATGCACTATTGAGGTGCGATTTTCCACAGAGAAAAAATCATCCGCCTTGACCGGGATCCGGGTTCGAATCCCGGTCAAGGCGGATGATTTTTTTCTCTGTGAAATTCGCACATGTGTGCATTGCGGGTGACTCCGTAAAAGTGGAACTCCGTGGCTAGTCCCGGATAGCTTGAAATTTGTCAAATAAGAGTGAACGCCTCTCTGTGTTAAAAGTACGATCTTTCCTCGTGGGCAGTGGCGCTAAGCGCTCAGTAGCGACTGGTTGTTACATTGTATGTCCGGCAGTCGAGAACATCTAGTCCCGTAAAGGTCACAAAAATCCACAGGGGAAGAGGACGCCTCGGTAGCTTAACTGGCTAAAGCTTTCGGCCGGAAATCGAGGGATCCGGGTTCGAATCCCGGTCAAGGATGGTTATTTTCTCTGTGGAAATTCCCACATTTGTGCATCGCGGGTGACTCTGTAAAAGTGGATCTTCGTTGTTAGTCCCGGATAGCTTAAAATTATGCACTATTGACATGCAACAAGGATATTTAATGAAGGCATGCTAGATAATAGGGTCACGTGGTTAGTATCTACATGATAAGAAATGGATTAATGGTTTTTATTACATGCATCATGCACTACAGACTACTCTAACTATATTTCACCTACCTATCCCTTTGCTACGTTGCCTATTGTTCTCTTATAAGGAACGCGGAAAAAATGTCATTTTAAATCTACTAATCCTAATCCTACTTAAACAATGTATTACAACCATTTACTATTTTTCTCCAAATCACTGCGAAATCCGCAAATCGGGAAGTAATTCGGTACCCAGTCATGCGTTTGGGTGCCCAGTTATGCACCATATGGATACACCCCGGTGTGAAATATTATTTCTTATTGAACGGGTTTGAAACTTGGATCCTCCAACCGCCTGTCAGGTTTGTAAGTCAGTTACACATCTATGCTATTTTAGCCCTTACAAATTTTTATGCGTTGGATTTTTACTATTCAGATGCTCTCGTCTCCAGCACACATATGCTTTGACTGCATACTGGGTCAGTTATGCATTCCGCCGTGATTTGGAAATTGCCAAAAAGTTTGTAGTTCTAAAGCGGACGTCTTAGACTTAAACTACGTAGCTGTGACTTACACTGCACGACAGCGTCATATTTGATGTCATCTGCTGTGGACACGAGAGCATATAGTTGGTGCAAACCTCCGCTGAAATACGCCTTTACCCCATATGACTTTGTATAATAACTGGCCAACATACCTGATCAGCAATTTAGGGATCCCGGTTAAGTTAAATGATAATTTCATGGTGAATTTCTTTCCTTTTGTGTGCATCATTTGTTGTATAGAACCTTTGTATTCTCTTCAACTTCCTAGGAAATCCTAGGCGTCTTTAATCTTATGGGTACATCCATTAGCGTTCGCACCCAGAATTAATTCTGCCCTAGGTATTCCCCGAATTGGCAGTTCGCGTATCGTATCTCGTATTCTCTCTCCGCCTAAATCGAGCTGACGTCGGCAGGAAAAATACACCGCCCTGAGGGCAAAGAAAAATGAGTGTTATCTTGTGGGAAAAAAAGCACTCCCCGGTGGCTATATTTGTTTTGAAATTCAAATTTCCGGACCAATCCATTGAGTATTTTTCACCAGAGACGTCTGTAACCTCGGGCGGGTCGTTGAGATAATCGAAATGGAAAGGGATTTATTTGAATCGATAATTTTAATCAGCTTTTTTTATTACTATTTCTATTTTCAGCGCCAGTCTTCGCTTTTTCATATCCGTTTCATCCTTCTTCTATAAATAAAATAACCGGTCGTCGCGGTGATGATGATGTATCGTCGGCCAATCAAGTCTCTGGCACCCTTTGCCCTCCACGGCGAGTCCGAAACCGCCCGACGTCCTCTCCGTAATATTACTTATTCTACCCCCCGGCAAACTTCTGGTTCGTAATATTTTTTTCTTTCCTCTTGAACCATTCGGTTCAAAATCGAACCGGGGAGGATTCATTACTTTAACAATCGCCACCGGAAGTGGGCGCGAAGTTGACTGTCTCCCATTCGTCCGTTTCTTCGGCGCGCCGGTAGCTTGGCAGCGAAATTCAAGACTATAACTCTCTTTGCTGTCGTTATTTGTCTTTCGTTTCGACGCGCGCAGTTCGCAAACCCCTCTGGAGAGGTTGATCGCCTCGTATTTTTTCCCATCCTACCCTCTTTGTGTGTTGAGAACAGCTCTCCTCGCGAAAGTATTCCCATTGAAGCTCTCTTCGCCGAGGTCTGTCTGCGGGGTCCGCCTTTCGAGATTGTCATCTCCGCCGTGGCAATCACGTGCCCATCTCCTCATGCATTTTATCAATCCTTCGCGTGTGTTCTCAAGAGTTTAGTTCCTTTGGATTATTTTTCTGAAAAACGAAATCGTAAATTTGCTCAGCAGTCACGGAGCCTTTCCTCCGCGTAACTGTCCTTCTTCTTTCATCCTAATTTGGAGATCGTTCATAGTTCTTCCCTTATTTTATTTCTTTTGCTCAAAATATATACCTGAGTCATATATTTGAAACACGCTCGTGTGTAGCCGCTAAGTCTTGACGGTAATAGCTGCATGCTGTAAGGAGACACGCAGAAATGAACATGTGGTGGTTTTGGGGAATGATGAAGATCCAATGGACGGTTAGAATTGCCGAAAAAGATGTCTTGGGAAGATTCGGAATGAAAGAAAGTTTAATTTGGGCCCTGATAAGTAGACATAACCTCGTCGGAAAAACTTTGCGACGAAATAGCCTCTTGAAAAAACTGTATTGCCAGATAAAATAGGGGTGAGGACGACCAAGGATAAATCAGTGAAAAAATGATGGAAAATTTAGTTAACACTCGTGTAGGACTGGCTGTTTAAAGAATAGAATTGATATAGCAGCTAATCAATCTTTGAATTGATTACCGTTGATGATGATTCTGTGTTAATGGAATTTATACAAAATTTTTAGCAGAATTTATGTTTGGTATAAATTCTACTTAATGCCTTATCACGGCGAAACCGATCGCTATCTTAAATATCGTAAAGTGTGGGAAACTAACAGGTGATATTATTGAAAATGGATATCATATTATTTCGTTTAAAACACCTGGAACTGTTTTGAACTTGTCTCTTTATGTTTTTTGTCCTTGATGTATCGTACCTAAACGTATTATTTCTTCATATTATATGTATCGTGCATGATTATGTTTGAAGAAATGCGCGATAATGAACTTTTGCAAAAGAATGATTTCCCCGGAATAATTATTGCATCAAAGAAAAGAAAATATCTAACGTAGAATCTATTAAATACTTAGGCGTCACCATCACTGAAGACATGTCATGGGGGAAACACATCAGGGAAATAACTAGTGTAGCAAACTGTAGATTAGGATTCGTAAAAAGGGTTCTAGCCAAATGCGATGAGAGAGCACGAGAAAGAAGCTATTTTACACTTGTCAGGCCTCATTTAGAATATGCCGCTAGTATATGGGATCCGTACGAGGAAGATTTGGTAAAAAAATTAGAGCGCGTGTGAAGGAGATCCGCTAGGTTTGTTAAAGGCCGTTATGATAATTGTATAAGTGTTACGAGCTAAATAGAAGAAATCGGATGGGAATTACTATCAGAACGTAGGTTAAAATATAGGTTAAACCTTTCATATAAATTCGAAACCGGTTTGTTCACAGATGATGTTAGATATATATTAAGTATTATGCTAGGTTTGATCAGATTAACAAGATTAGAGAGATAGATTGTCATACCGATATATTTAAAATGTCATTTTTCCCGTGTACCATAAGAGAGAACCAGAGGCAGCGTAGCAAAGGGATAGATAGGTGAAATATAGTTAGAGTAGTCTGTAGTGCATGATGCATGTAATAACAACCAATAACCCCTTCCTTATTACGTAGATACTAACCATCTAGCTTCATGTTACCCTATTTTCTAGCATGTCTCCCTTAAATATCCTAGTTGCATGTCAGTAGTGCATGTTTGGTGATCTTCACCCCCTGCCACACACCCTCGTGGTGGTTCGCAGGGTGTTACGTAGATGTAGATGTTTTAGAAAGGAATAAGTTCGTCCTTGCCAATGAGATGTACCTAATTTTATCATACGTTTTAAATGTATGTATGTATGTCAAGTTCTGTTGGTCCGGTCCCTGGAAAACCTGATGACAGGCTCAGCAGCCTATCGGGATTCCGGGGACATACGGGCCAACAGAATCGTCCGGCAAGCAAAAGTAAAGCAAAAGCAAAATAGTGGCGTCGTCGATTCATACAAATAATATACTTCATCTAAAAAAACTGGTACTATATAAATAATGACACATAGAGAGTCGGCATGTAGTATAGCCGCTTCATACTTTTCCTTTGCTGCGTTCTCTCGCTAGCAACCTGTTTCTAATCGCCGCGTTCTAACGCATGTGTCTAGGGTCATTATAATATTAGAAAGTCATCCAGGAGAGGGAACCCCGTCGCGGAAGAAAACCATTCCTATATCTGATGGCATGGAGATATTCCTGCAATTATCTCAAAAGAAATGTTAATGCGATCGTTCTAGTGTGGGTTATAAATGGGCCGTATTTCGACGATTGCAATCAGATCAAATGAGAATGAATCCATTTGTAAGTTTTATGGGAATCTCAGAGAGCGTTCACAATCTTTCTTTTCGGCTAACGCAAATGTGCATTTTGGAGGGGGTGAATATTCAAGCGCTATTTAATTTTATGGCCCTTGCTCGAAGCTCCCGTTGTGGGTCAGTGGTTTCGATGTTATTCCTTGATAACCCCAGTTCGGAAACAGCTTCTGTCTTGAGGGGAAGATTATCCTAAATCAACTCACAGGAGAGAAGAAATAGAGCTATTATAAAGGAATGGAGACTTTCATTTTCCTTCCAAAAAAATGGAACTCGTGTCCGTGTTAGCATTGTCGACACATTTGATATGGTTGGCCTGTCCGTGATGATTTTCCGACTACTTTTTGGTCACAATAGAAGTAAGCAGAGATGGGCAGGAGTGAATTGAAGTCGGAGTTCTTTTTCTTTAGTGTTTTACGCGGGAGATCACATATTTCTTTATGAATTAGCACCGGTAATGAATAAAAGATATTTAACGTAACATAGACGAGGAGCTGAGAAGCATGACAGAAAGAAATTTCATTAATAGCATTTACGAAGTCAACGTAACGAGTACTTGTGTAAACAGAAGAATTTACACTTTAAAAAAGTATACTTTTTTCATTATTTTTCATGGTAGGTTCTTTTCCTCCATTTGTTTTCAATTTACTGGTCTCCGGGCAGGAAAAACAGCATGAGATGAATGTATAAAAATACTCACGAGCCTTCGAGGAAGTCTCCGTCGTAACCTTAGCCACCAGCATATTTTAAAAAAGAATGACATGAGGAGTTTCTACTCTAATTTAAATACTAAACTTGATTTTGTGAGTCAATGCTGGAGACCTTTGAAAATGACGGGTGGTGACGAATAAATTGATGATTATTAGAAATTTAGTTGAAAGCAATCGAGCCAACCTTACATTGGTAGCTTTTGTTTTACCACAAAGTGATCAAAAACTTTTATTTTCCATGATTGACATATATACTTTAAAAAATCACCTGGTTAACGGCAATCACGAGTGTGATTTTCGAAGTTCTTTAGTTGTTTGTCGGTCATCATCTCTGATGCCTGTCTGATTTCAAGTACGCCGCTAAGAGCGATGGGTTAGTAGCTAAAGGAAAGCAACTTTGCTGTTGCGTTGCGAATTAGGCAGCGCCATTGAGCAAATGAAGCTCCCTCTCTCCTGCTGAAATAAATAGAAGGAATTCCTTCGTTTACTGGTCAATTAAGTGGCTTTACGGTGATATTTTTATTGCGGATATAGGAGCGCATAGTTGGAGATATTCGGACTCAGATCAAAGAAAAATGACTGAGTAATTTTTCACACTTTTTATTGAAACAACCGGTTCCGATGTTACAGCATCATCTTCAGAGGTTTTGTGTTAAGCACAGGTGTGATGGTTTTATATATGCACGGAAGGGGTAGGGTGAGGGGTTGGTGGGGGGAAGAGGTTCATTGGGTGGAGGGGAGAGGATTAGGTTGGTCAACAGAGCGAGGGCACTACCACAGGAAAGCGTAAAAACAACAGCGTCAATTATTCAAGATATTCCACAAAGTAGAATCGTCTACAATCACGTATATTTGGACTCAGGTATTGATGAAAGGAGAATTGTTGCACAAGCAGAGCATATTTGACTCAGGTGAAGAGATGCAAGTTTAGGAGAAATAATTGTGTGCAGAGATACGAATTTGAGGATTTCTTTCAAGTACAAGAAACTTGCGGATCAATGGAAACGTATGTAAATAATTTAATAATAAAATTCGCGGAACTTAGGATCTACATCTACGTAATAGCCTGCAAGCCACCACGAGGGAGTGTGGCAGGGGGTGAAAACCAACAAACATGCACTATTGCCATGCAGGTAGGATATTTAAGGGAGGCATGCTAGATAATAGGGTCACATGGTTAGTATCAACATAATAAGAAAGGGATTAATGGTTGTTATTACATGCATCATGCACTACAGACTACTCTTACTATATTTCACCTACCTATCCCTTTGCTACGCTGCCTATTGTTTTCTCTTATAGTACGCGGGAAAAATGTCATTTTAAGTCTATCGGTACGACAATATATCTCTCTTATCTTGTTAGGGTGATCAAACCTAGCATAATACGCAGGGGTTCTCAATATATGTCTAACGTCATCTGTGAACAAATCGGTTTCGAATTTACTTAAAAGGTTTAACCTATGTTTTAACCTGCGTTCTGATAGTAATTCCCATCCTAGTTCTTCTATTAAATTCGTAACACTTATACAATTATCATCGGCCCTGGTGGCGGCGGGGTAAAGTCCTCGCCTGCTAACCTGAGGGTTGCGGGTTTGAGTCCCGCCTGAGTAGAATATTATTTCCCTAGAACATAGGTGTCTGTATCTCGTCCGTTGTTACTGTTGTTCACCCGATGTAAAAATGGCCTATTGTGCTTATTCGGGACAGTGAAAATAAATAATATAAAAAAATAAAAATGAATAAAAATAACGACCATTAACAAATCTAGCGGATCTCCTTTGCAAACGCTCTAATTATTTTATCATACCTTCCTCGTACGGATCCCATATACTAGCGGCATATTCTAAATGAGGCCTGACAAGTGTAAAATAGCTTCTTTCTCGTGCTCTCTCATCGCATTTGCCTAGAACCCTTTTTACGAATCCTAATCTAGGGTTTGCTACACTAGTTATTTCCCTGATATGTTTCCCCCAGTGCATGTCTTCAGTGATGGTGACACCTAAGTATTTAATAGATTCTACGTTACATCTTTTCTTTTCTTTGATGCAATAATTATTCCGGGGAAAGCCATTCTTTTTCCAAAAGTTCATTATCGCGCATTTCTTCAAATTTAATTCTAGCTGCCAACTATCACACCAATCATCAATCGCATCTAAATCCTTAGGTAAAGACTGACTGTCCTCTTCATTTCTAATTTCCTTATACACTACTGCATCATCGGCAAAAAGACGGATCTTGCTATTTTTTACTACTGTATTTAAGTCATTTACGTAAAGAATTAAATTTGAATAAAAAGGATTAAAAGAATTAAAATTGGACCTATCACGCTTCCTTGGGGAACACCCGATGTAATTTTTACTTCGCCTGAGCTGACAGCATCTGATACCACCCTTTGAACGCGTTTGTGTAAGAAGTCTCCTATCCAGCTTACTATATTACTGTCTATCCCGTATGATTCTAACTTCGCGAGTAACTTACAGTGGGGAACCTTGTCAAACGCTTTTCTAAAGTCAAGAAACGCTGCGTCTACCTGTACGTTACCTTCTCCGGAAACTAAAATATCATGAACAAAAAGACCTAGTTGAGTTTCGCAAGACCGTCCCTTTCTGAACCCATGCTGGTTTGTTATCAATAAATCCTGGCTGTCGAGGTGTCCCATTATTGATGTAACTATAATATGCTCCATAATTTTACATGATAGTGACGTTAATGATATTGGTCTATAATTACAGGGATGTTCCCTATCGCCGCTTTTAAAAATTGGAGTCACGTTTGCTATCTTCCAGTCTTTGGGAAACGCGTGTTCTTCAAGGGATTTTTTAAATATTACTTTAAGATACAGAGCCATTTTGAGAGCTAATTCTTTATACACACGAGCTGGAACTTCATCGGGACCTGAGGACTGGTTCGGGCTAATGTTATTTAGTTAGGATACAATTCCGCTACAAGATATATCGATCGGGGGCATTAGTTGATGAAATCGGTCTGGCATGGTTTCGTGCAAACTACGCTAAAATTGTATATTGATTAAAAAACGCTCTAAAAAAATAAATCAACAAATTATCTTTATCTAAACTGGAAGTTGCTATTTCACCTCTATCGTTTTTGAAGGAATTAACCGTTGACTTTTTATTTCCCTGTACTTCCCTAACATATGACCAAAATGCTTTCGGATTTTCCTCTAGTTGTTCTCCGAGTACTTTTCTCTTGAATTCACTAAACGCTTTTCTAAGGGTTGTTTTTGCGGCTGCTTTACAAATTTTATAATGTTCGATAGTGTTTCTTAGATCGCTATTAGCTACATTTTTCTTCATTTTTCTTCATTTTTCTTAGTTTCGCGTGGCTAACTCGTTGGCGTTTTAAACATTTTCTAACTTTCCCGTTATACCACCTTGGTTCCCCATTCTCACTCTTATACTTCATCATGTCAATTTAATAGCTGGTATTGTTGTTGTAGTAATCATAATGAATTTGTCTTTGAATATGAGATATTTTGATCATCTCCTGCAATCGTTACAATAAATCTAGACGTGCACATATAAATTTATCTAATTAATGATGCATGAAGGATATTTTAAAGTACTGTGTTCTCGCACAACCGTTGGTGTATTATTGCTGAATTTTATCTGATTAAAAAAATGCTGAAATATTTTCAGCTGTTAATCTTGTGGTTTATTTTTGGAAATCAGGACGGGGAACTAAAAATAGGAAGCGGAGTTTGGATACTTGCGTAGAAATTGTAAAAAGAATTATTGTGACTTGTAAAATGAATGATTGATGTCAGTGGTGATATAGTTCGTTCAGTCTACAATGGAAGATTAAACCTTACCGATTCTTGGGAACGTATGCTCAGTTGTCTGTTTGATTGCGAATGTGGTGCTATCAGAGCACTACCCTTGAATCTCATTACTATTACTTATCTCAACAGCTAATTAAGTTCTCTCCTTAAGTGCTAAGTCATCAGCTATTTGCTCTATTCTTCCACTGTTCCCCGAGGACGAATTGGTTCCAAGACGAGCACTCGGCATAGGATTAGGTGGACGTGACCACTAAGTTCTCACGTGGATTTCCACCCCACCCTTCTTGTCAATTGCTGAATGTGGTCCCTCCTGGATGCTTCCAAGAGTTAACCAAGGACAGGCGGTGGAGCGTTGTGCTATATTTAAGTGTATTGCGCGGAAAAAATGGGAGTCTTAATCCAAGGGTGGAAATTCGCCATGGAAAAATCATTTAACTTGACAGTGATTCGAACCAGGATCTCCCAATCGCCGGTCAGGTGTGTTAACACGTTACATCACCAAGCCATCCTCCTTCAAGGCGATTCTCGAGGGGGGTTTATGCGAACTAGATGTTCACGCCTCAAGTTACTCTTGGAAAACGTACAAATTTAATTAGGTTGATGCGAGTAGTCACGGATTTTTAGGGAGGCGACCGAGAGCTAAGGTCTAGAAATGGATGGAAATCTATGGATAGAAACCCGGCGTCGGCATTAGCCTGCTCTTAACGAAAGGCGCCAAGGGGACCACAGTTTAATGTCTCATCTGACAAACGGAGCACTTACTGTACTTGAAGTCACCTCCACAAGACACTCAAGTAGGGATCGGGTTTTCACTGAAAATCATCCTCCTCTGCAGGGATTTGAACCCTGGCCACCCGTATGATTAGCCAGTACTCTAGCCACCACACCAACCCGATCCCCCGCGAGTGGTCTCTTTCACTTCGCAGAAAACCGTACCGTATCAGCAATGAAGAGACGTGACACATTTTACGATTCACCGAATTTGATGAGGTTTCTTCTTTTTCCCATCATCCTCTTGAATCGATCACATTGTGCCCGCCATGCACCGAAAATTGCAATCGTGCAATCCCTGGAGGCCTGCGCGGGTCTGAGACTTTCAAAGGTGTCTGAGAGGGGATCGAGTTTGAAGTTCGCACGACCCCTCTCGCCCAATTTGCGGCGGCCAAACACCGCACAGCAGTAATTATGTCGCTCTCTCAATCGGAGTGAGTCATGGTGCAATGGGGGGGTAATTGTTGACTCACCTCGGCACGAATTACGAGGGATTCCGCGGTGTCGCTTTTGCACGGTTGACGACCATCCGACGTCTCGCGAGCGGCACCATCAAAAAAGAACCCCGAGAGCCGCATTTCTTTTGTTTTCCTACCCTCCCCTCCTTGTTTTCTCTCTCTATCTCCTTTATTTTCTCTCTCCTTGGCCCGAACGATCCATCATTTTGGATTCTTCACCTCCTTCCCGCCTACCATTCTCCCTCTCCCTGCATCCAAATCTACCATTGTTTTCCGCGCACCTCGTCTCGGGTTGGAGTTTATATTCTCGGATTGTGTCCCTCTCCTCGCTTCGGGACTTATGTTCGTGCATGCTATCCTATTCCAGTCCCTATTCCTCTAAAGCTCCCCCTGCGTTATCCGCTACGCGCAGAATATATTTTCCCGTCTCTTCCCACCCTCCCTTTATTATCGTTATGCGCAGTTGAATAGATGTTTGTACTCCCCTCTCCATATTGTTAACGATATGATCCTATAGGACGACTTGGGGAAGGGGGGGAGAAGAAGTGGCTCTACAAACAGGATTATCTGGCCAGGGGTGCTCGAGGGAAATCAGGGGGAGGGGAGGCGTGTGGGGACGAATGTCCTCCCGTCTATTCACCCTTGATTGAATGCCTGTTGGAAAGAAAATGTTCGGGGTCGTCCTTCTTCTTCACCCTGGCTCCTTTGTCTTCTCCTGCTTCGGAGATTTCTCCCATTATGTTCATCCTATTTAGAATCCGCGCTCTCCCATTTCCCCCTTTCCATATAAGTCCCCGTCGCTTTCTAGTTTCGGTCCCACGAGCTGAAGAGCTCTAGGAAGGAATTTGCCTCTGACGGTAATTTCCCATTCGAGATGGATGTCTCGAGACCCGATAGTATCTCGCAAACATGTGACCGTGTGTGCCCCAAAAAACGCTCTTAAGTAGTGGATGTTGCTTCAAGGCGCGAAGAAAATATTTTGTAATTAGTTTCCGGGCGGAAGAATCGATGATCCCATTTCGGGGGAATGGGAACAAGAACCTTGCGTTCCCGTTAAAAAAATCCATCCTCTGATTACTCGTTTAATTGATTACTCTGCCAGAGAATCGCGGAAATTGGTTGTTCCCAGGAAGAGACAATGTCTTCTTTTGGGGTGATCGACTTCGGGAAGTGCAGTCCGTCTTATTAATATCTCCTGTAAAAAGTTTGGATGTGTTCATTAATGGTTGCAATTTACTTTTATTTGTAAGAGTCTTTTATACACTATCTGCAGGCCGCTAATGGTAAATTCTTTTTATTATTTTTTTTATTATTCCCAGTATTTTAAATTTGGATTCTAGGTAATTGAATATGCTGTTGCAAATAGGATTATTATTCTTGTTATCTTTCCTACTTAGTTCACCCTAATAAGGGAGAGCGAGTTGGAGACTGCATGTGGTAGTAGATTTTATTTCTAGTACTTCATTCTTTGTGAGAAAATATTTTTAAATGTTGGGTCACTAGCACTAATTTTTACGAGTTGCTAGTTCGGGAATATATTAGACACGAAACGTAATCATAGAATTATCGCGATCTCCGTATTTCAAATTTTTCGAGTCTCTTGCGAATGCACTTGCGGGCTATCGAACATAATTTTGCTATTTAACTGTTTTAAATCGATGACTTAATATATCTCAGCTTGCACTTACTTCTTTAATATTGATTCTCATTACTTCAAATTTAAATTTTTGTTCTTCAAATTTAAAATAATCAGCATTTCTGGTGTAAACTATTGTAAATTGAGTAAAATCCATAACACTAAGCAGTCAATAGAGTTACTTTCCTTAAATTTCAAACACATATGGTTGATATTCTTGCTTTACATTCGCTAATTCGTCCATTCCCTCGTGCTACGCATAGGAACGTAAGGAAAGAGCAGGGTTGAACAATTTGGTTGTTATTTCGGTTGTCAAGCTCCAGTTGATGACGTAGTGCTCTCTCCGTATACCTACCTCAATAGTCACCACCCTCTTTCCGTCATGAGAATCTTTCTTCTCGATCTTCAAATCATTCCTTCTATGAAGTCGAGCGTTGAAGTCTCTGGGCCGGAGATGGCTCGGTACGGGCAGAGAGAATGTGGGGAATAGAAGGCTGCAGTGCTTGGCAGCGATGGGATGCTGCCTTGCCTCCGGCCGTGCGCGGAAATTGATATTAATAACTCAATCTCGCCTCGATCCAATACTCTTCCTCACTAGTAGCCTCGTCGACATCTATGTTAAAAGTAGGGGATTTGCTAGGGGACATGCTGAAGGTCCAGTATGGGAATTTTCCAGTCATTGCATGTAAAAATGACGCGGTACGAAATCACTCACGGTGGTGCAAATAACCATTAAGGTATGAAATCCCGCGTGAAAACGATTATGTTGGGTATATCCACCGCAGCAGAGGCTTAGTAAGAGCGGCCATCGCTTTCTATTCCTCAGTGTTGACTGGAGACGCCAACACCTAGTTTGTGGAAATCCTATTCGGAGATACCGGTACGAATCATGGTCAAGTCAAATGATTTTTTTCATGGCAAATTTCATTCCTTGGTGTTCATAAAAGGATTGTGTGGAGGTAGCGAATCTTGTTGACTGTCGCCTGCGCGAAGTTTTAAGTGTAAACTTTTCTGGGCCGAATTACTTAATATTACAAGGGATAATTGGGGAGGATTCGTTTGGAAGGGGTTTTCTTTTATCACCTAACGTGCATGAAATGTGCTTTCGAAATGTGTTGAAGTGCGCTGGGTCTGAAATGGAAGAAGCCCGCTATTGTATTGCAAAGTGATCAGCGTTCTTGAACGAATGTAAAGCTCCCCGTAACGAGATTCCATGGTGCAAATTTAGTCGACTTGCTTTAAGTCGACATGCATTAACATTATTATTTATTATTATTATTATTTCGCATATTTCCGTGAGCCCTTGGCCCATGAGGCAATTAAAAATTACAATTACAAATTAGCACAATAGTTGAGAAAATAATTACACAGCATTATTATATTTAAAAAGAAAGAAAGAAAAGCACTTATAAGCAAGTGTATTGTGTGCGGACAGTTAACAGATGTAACAAAATAAGGTTATGCATTGGATTCCATACAGTTAATCGTTACAGTTAATTGGTCAACCAGAAAAGTATATACAGAGCATTACAAAATACAAAAAATAGGAAGTTCCATGATACATAAATATTTAATGGCATTATAAAATCTTGAGCGGTAATTTTTCTCAATAGTTATTACGTGTAAGATTACCATTTTTCAGTAGCTTATATACATTGTTTTTAAATTTATTCAGAGTTTTGGCGTATTTAATTTGAACAGGTAGCGAATTCCAAACTCGAGAGGCGTTTACTACAAAGGATTTATTCAAGTGGGAGATGCGGTCCTGAGGGATATGGAGGTCTATGATATTGTTTCTGTTGGACATGTTGTGTAGCTCTGATTTTCTTAAAAAAACTGTCTTATAGATAGCATTGTCATTAGACATGAGGTTTTTGAGATCTGGATGGGCAGAAGTATGGAAAAGTTTAGCTTGGTAGCTTGAATGACGAACGAGAAGGTGTTGAATAAGGTTGGAGAGGAGAGGAAGCTGGTGGCAGAAGTTCGGAGGAGGCAGAAAAGATTGATGGAGGACGTTCAGAAAAGAGAGGGAATTCTGAAGAGGGGAGAACACTGTGAAAGCGTGAAAGAGGAAAGGAGAGGAATCCTAGACGAAAGAAGAAGAGGGAGGCGATATGAGGAATTTAAAAGGGATCTAATGGCAGATCACGTGGGGGATGGAAAACGAAACGATATGATAGAAGTTTGGACGTTAGAATAAGTACTGTCCAAAAAACTAATAAATCACAGGCTGGTTTTCGTGTTTCGCCCGCGTAGGCGTCATTGTTTATGGCGACGTACGTCTACGTCTACTTCTACATAATGCCCTGCGAGTCACCACGAGGGTGTGTGGTAGGGGGTGAAGATCACCAAACATGCACTATTGACATGCAACTAGGATATTTGATGGAGATATTCTAGATAATAGGGTCACATGCAGCTAGATTGTTAGTATCTACATTATAAGAAAGGGATTATTGGTTGTTTTTATATGCATCATTCACTACAAACTACTCTAACTATATTTCACATACCTATCCCTTTGTTACGCTGCCTATTGTTCTCTCTTATGGCACGCGGGAAAAATGACGTTTTAAATCTATCAGTACGACAATTTATCTCTCTAATCTTGTTAATCTGATCAAACCTAGCATAATACGCAGGGGTTCTTAATATATATCTAACGTCATCTGTGAAAAAACCGGTTTCGAATTTACTTAAAAGGTTTAATCTATATTTTTACCTGAATTCTGATAGTAATTTCTATACTAGTTCTTCTATTAAACTCGTAATACTTATACAATTATCATAACGGCCTTTAACATATCTAGCGGAATTCCTTTGCACACGCTCTAATTCTTTTAACATACCTTCCTCGTACAGATGCTATATACTAGTGGCACATTCTAAATGAAAACATACTATGCCGTAGGCCTCAGGCCAGGCTGAAGTCAGGAGTCAGTCATTCCAATAAGCCAGTCGTTCCTGACTTCAGCCTGGCCTGAGGACGCCTACGGCATAGTAGTTGAAACGTCGCCATCAACAATGATGCCTACGCGGACGAAACCCGAAAACCAGCCTAACTGCGAACCTGAACGCCGCGAAAACCTGCGTAATAAATCAGTTGGAAAAGTACTCAAATGAATGCTATGTCATACGTACTGAACCCTTCGCTGTGCCATGCGCTTCCAATCGCGCCCGTCTCGTCCTCTCGTGTCATCATAATGTCGCCAATGCCGCTATTGATCTGCCTCGAACCCCATCTCTCCCTTCCCTGGTTATTTGTACCCCTTCCCCCTTTTCCTCTGATCCCGACTTCCTCCCCACTCGAACTCACCCTCTCCCATCCGTCCATCTCCTCCTCCCTATCCCTCGAAAATCCTTTTAAACGTCCTGACCCTCTACCCCCTCTGCCAACTCCTTATTAAGGTTTGAAACTAGCTGGAAGATCGGTGACTGTGCATTCACGGGGAAATACAGTGAACTGGTTTCTCTCCCCTCTCCGCGCCATCCGGCGACATTCTCTCCTTCCCTCCGCTCCTTTTCCTCTTTCTTCCCTCCCGCCTTCCAACCCTCTCCTTCCTCCCTCTCCTCCCATCTAGGGCTGCACCGGTGCTCATATGTGAGGACTCCCAATGCGATTTTAGCGGAATGTCGCAAAAATGTTCTCCAAGGGAAATCTGGACTAAATCGCGTTTAATGTGGCATTTGAAATCTGAAAGGATATTCCGATGTATCGGGCACAGAAATATTTAATGGCGAACTTATTTTCGAGAATTGTACTTCTTAAATTATGTTTCTATCTGCCGATATATATATTTTACTATTACTCTTTAGTTTTGAATTGTGCTGCCATTGAATTTCCACCATAAACCGAGATAAATCAGCCATTAAAGAATCCATAATACACCACCAATCGTTTCATCAGGTAGAGCGAATTTTAGTTAAACTAACGTATTGCTAGTCCATTCAAGACTTCTTTAGCCATAATGTTAGAAATGAAAATTTTGAAAAATTAATATACATAATTGTAATGGGATTTAAGCGATAAGGTAAAAACCAGTGTTTTTTTGGATTCTCGGAGGCAATAGTCAAAGATAATCAGGCTACTTGAAACAATCGGTTGAGGTGAGTTCAAGAGTGACGCGGGGGATATTAGTTGAACGCCTCACTCAAACTTACATCTAATTCTACATAATACCCTGCGAGCCGCCGCATGAGCATGTGGCAGGGGTGTTAGGTCACCAGCCGTGTAAAGATGTAAGTTTTTGGGAGGTGAAATGGTGACATGTATTATAGGAGTGTATTTAGTGGAGCTCAATTTTTATTGTGGCCGCTTATTGTACGCGGAAAGAACGATGTTTGTACCTATCTTTTCGGCAGTGTATCTCTTTTATTTTACCGCATCTGTCAGACCTAGAGATGTAGTGATGAGTCATGATATTACTCTCTGTGTCGCTCTGAATAAAATCAGTTCTGAATTTATCACTTGTCAGGCCTCATTTAGAATATGCCGCTAGTATATGGGATCCGTACGAGGAAGGTATGATAAAAGAATTAGAGCGCGTGCAAAGGAGATCCGCTATGTTTGTTAAAGGCCGTTACGATAATTGTATAAGTGTTACCAGTTTAATAGAAGATATAGGATGGAAATTACTATCAGAACGCAGGTTAAAATTTAGGTTAAACCTTTTAAGTAAATTCGAAACCGATTTGTTCACAGATGACGTTAGATATATATTGAGAACCCCTGCGTGTTATGCTAGGTTTGATCATATTACCAAGATTAGAGAGATAGAATGTCGTACCGATAGATTTAAAATGTCATTTTTCCCGTGTACTATAAGAGAGAACAATAGGCAGCGTAGCAAAGGGATAGGTAGGTGAAATATAGTAAGAGTAGTCTGTAGTGCATGATGCATGTAATGACAACCAATAATCCCTCTCTTATTATGTAGATACTAACCATCTAGCTGCATGTGACCCTGTTCTCTAGCATGCCTCCATATCATATCCTACTTGCATGTCAATAGTGCATGTTTGGTGATCTTCACCCCCTGTCACACACCCTCGTGGTGGCTCGCAGGGTGTCACGTAGATGTAGGTGAAATAATGGCCATCAAACTCAGTTGTCAGTTGAACTCACGTCGATACTTTCTCATTCCAGTACCTCGACAAATTTCACTATTTTATCAATAACTCCTTCATAAATAATAAAATGATCAAATGAAGTATCAAACACAAATGTATTTATCAAATAATGATAAATATAGCAACAATAAGTTCAAAATTATAATAAAAATATTTACACGGATATCATAAGTTATCGCTAGTCAGCCGTTTGAGAAGGCGGCAAACAACTGAGATAATTTGCGCCACCAATGAGGTTGGGACGGTTAATTAGGGAATTATTGTTCGGAGAATCTACATCTACATCTAACCCTCCTATCCAACAGCTGAGGAGCGTGGCAGGGATCTAAGAACATCGTCTATATAAGAAGGATGGGAAGAGGAAATAGAACTGGCAGAGGGAAAGGACGTCAGTAAACTGTATGTGAATGGAATGTCTTAGTATCATTCTTTTTTTTCCGTCCCCAATATAGTAAGGGAAGAAGGAATTTTCACACCTAATAGTTCGACAAGGTATCTATCTTATTTTACGCTTTCGCATAATGTTAAGTTTAAGCATTAAATAAACTAGGTTTTTTTAAACGTATAATACGAAGGTCCTCGGATGAAAAAGTCAAAGAGACATGCTACTTCGCTCTTGTGAGGCCATACCTCGAATAAGCTACGAGCATTTGGGACACTGGTCATAATGATTTAACCAAAAAAATTAATAAAATACAAAGGAAAGCAGTGCACATCGTTTAAAACTGCTAAGAGCGTAAATATAGTTTCTTACAACTTTTAGAGGGATTGAGGAGGGAGCCCCTAGAGACTCGGAGGCTACACGCTAGGCTTAGGATGCTTTAAACATCTACATCTACGTAATACCCTGCAACCCACCACGAGGGTGTGTGACAGGGGGTGAAGATCACCAAACATGCACTATTGACATGCAAGTAGGATATGATATGGAGGCATGCTAGAGAACAGGGTCACATGCAGCTAGATGGTTAGTATCTACATAATAAGAGAGGGATTATTGGTTGTCATTACATGCATCATGCACTACAGACTACTCTTACTATATTTCACCTACCTATCCCTTTGCTACGCTGCCTATTGTTCTCTCTTATAGTACACGGGAAAAATGACATTTTAAATCTATCGGTACGACATTCTATCTCTCTAATCTTGGTAATATGATCAAACCTAGCATAACACGCAGGGGTTCTCAATATATATCTAACGTCATCTGTGAACAAATCGGTTTCGAATTTACTTAAAAGGTTTAACCTAAATTTTAACCTGCGTTCTGATAGTAATTTCCATCCTATATCTTCTATTAAACTGGTAACACTTATACAATTATCGTAACGGCCTTTAACAAACATAGCGGATCTCCTTTGCACGCGCTCTAATTCTTTTATCATACCTTCCTCGTACGGATCCCATATACTAGCGGCATAATATAAATGAGGCCTGACAAGTTTAAAATAGCTTCTCTCTCGTACTCTCTCATCGCATTTGCCTAGAACCCTTTTTACGAATCCTAATCTACGGTTTGCTACACTAGTTTTTTCCCTGATGTGTTTCCCCCATGACATGTCTTCAGTGATGGTGACGCCTAAGTATTTAATTGAATCTACGTTACATATTTTGTTTTCTTTGATGCAATAATTATTCCGGGGAAAGCCATTCTTTTTCCTAAAATTCATAATCGCGCATTTCTTCAAATTTAATTCTAGTTGCCATCTAACATACCAATCATCAATCGCATCTAAATCCTTAGCTAAAAACTGGATGTCCTCTTCATTTCTAATTTCCTTATACACTACTGCATCATCGGCAAAAAGACGGAGCTTGCTATTTTTTACTGCTGTATTTAAGTCGTTTACGTACAGAAGAAATAAAATTGGGCCTATCACACTTCCCTGGGGAACACCTGATGTAACTTTTACTTCGCCGGAGCTGACACCATCTAATACCACCCTTTGAACGCGTTCATGTAAGAAATCTCCTATCTAGCCTACTATATTACTGTCTATTCCGTATGATGCTAACTTCGCGAGTAACTTAATTTTAATGTGTGGGTAGATTCAGTTGGATACAAAAGTATGAAAATCATCGTGACATGTCTTCAGTGATGGTGACGCCTAAGTATTTAATTGATTCTACGTTACATGATGCTTATTGATCAATAATATTTTATTAGAATTCATACAAAATTATAAAACTGGCTAAAATAGCATTAAAACTCACAAAGTTTCTCAATGTTCAACAGGATCGTCGTATGCATTCGCGTATTCTGGTTCCTTGCATTTATTTGCCCGTTTCTGGTGATCTTGTGGCTCCCTCATGAACGTAATACAAATGCGACACGCAAAAAGTAGAAACTTTAGATAACTTTGGAGGTCATTTCTATTTTAACACTGCCTTAATGAAAATATGGTGCGTATGCCTCAATTCGAACTTTTACTCTATTGGTGCATGCATTAGTTGAGCATGAAGGAAAAATAAAATGCCAGTTAATCATTCAAATAGAGTATCTTTAAAAAGTCGTACTGAAGTGATCGTAGGGTTGTATCGAACAAGTTATCAACATCTTGGTGAAGTATAACATTACCTTAGCCATTGAAGAAAATTTGCGGAAACAACATGTTCCGATTAGATGTTATCTGGTAAGGTATTGGACATTTTTAGACCCGTGTGCACTAAAGAGATTTTGCATCGGTCAACTTTCGATAAAAGAAAATTTCGACGGGACAAACCTTTATCTTTTTCCTCCTCTTCTATTCTTCACCTTCTCCGTATTGTCCTGAACTTTTGAGTAATGTATTACGTTTCTCCATCCCCTTTCCTGTTCCACCAGGATGCTTCTCGTTTTGGGAAGATGTCCTTCTAGGGGGATTTCCTGGAATTGACGGATGGGTGCATCACCGCTCACAGATAACCCTTCCGCGCTCCTCTCGTGTCGAGCGAGCGGCTTTGAATTTTAAAGATAACTTTGAATTTTAAAGATAAGGAAAGTCAGCGGTCAGTTTCCTCGATTTGGAGGATAAGTGGATTAGGGGAAGAGGCTGCTGCTTCGTTTTTAAAAGGATGCCATTGCAGTGAACCAAATCTTGTTTCCCGGAAAATTTCTCGTGAACACTTTTCCTCTTGCCGTCGGGGAACATATGTTACACATCCACCTGTGTATATTTTTGGCAATTGATTCAAGTAGAGGCGCCATTGTTGTTTATTATTTTTACCATCGCTGCTGTGAAGTTCGGATTGACACTCCTGTGAATTTTTAATTTAACTGGAAATCATTTCCAAACATCATTTTCAAGGGAAAATTACATGTGTTATCCTGTGTTTTTAAATTCAAATTCAGAATAAAATGCTGGTCTCCTAGAAACTAACAGTCATCTTTCCGGGAATACATTCCTCAGAAAATGGAAGAATTTATGTCTTGACAGCTATTATTCGAAGCGTCTTCTGTTCATATCATTTCAAATCCATCATTTGCCATGACGATTCATTCCATTTCACTGTTAGTGCGGCATCTGTTTGCTTAAAATACATTTTTCCCATCATTATCGGCAGTCATGACTGGTTTGAAACAGCTCACGAACTTACTCTCCGCTCAAATTATCAATTTACTCCTGCGCGATTCTTCACTTTGATATGCGTATTACTCTGATTTATTGCTCTTGATATGCTGATTAATTTTTCTGACATATTCCACTTAGTTTTCCCATTCATTTGATCTTTTAGTGTTCTGAGTAGGCTTTAGTGTCGTAAAATGTGTCCTTTTAGCTCGTCGATTCTTCTCAGAATTTTCAGGGTGCTACTCTTTTCTCCAAAATGTCGTAGGATTTCTTGGTGTTTCTTTCCGTCCATTTGATCTACATCATTCTCTTGAGTACACCAGCTAGCAGTGATACTTCCCATCTCCTTTCCTCTTCGCCTTTATTCTCAAGGCTTCACCGTCGTACATGAGTATGATGCAGATGTATCAAATAATCGAGTGCTTCATTTCTTCAATCTATGCTTTCCTTCCTCTTGGAATAAACTCTTCTGTTAGAATACCTTTTATACTTGGGCAATCCAGTTCACTTTATCCTTCGAGCTTCTTCCATCTCCTGCTTTCAGGATTGCTAAGTCCTCCCTCTCGCGCAAGTTATTGCTTCCACTGCCAAGTTTGATGCTGGCTCTGTCTTGTTGATTTCTTCCATTTCACATTATCATGGTTTTAATTACACTAATTTTTAGGTTCTAATTCTCCATATTGAAATGGAACGTATGGGACAGAAACGTGGACACTGAGAAAGGAGGATGAGAATAGGCTGCAGTTATTTGAGATGTGGGTGTTGAGAAGGATGGAGAAGGTTAGGTGGACGGAAAGGAAGACTAACGAGGAAGTGCTAGAGATGGTGGGTGAGGAAAGGAAAATTTTGATTGAAATCCGGGATTAGGCAGGGTAGTTGGCTGAAGGATGTAATAAAGGGTGATGAGTTGCTGAAGAGTGTGATAGAGGGAAGGATTTTGGGCAAGCGGGGTAGGGGAAGATAGAGATTACATCTACATCTACGTAATACCCTTTTTTCGTTTTTTCTTTTTTGCCCGCGTAGGCGTCATTGTTTATGGCGACGTACGTCTACGTAATACCCTGCGAACCACCACGAGGGTGTGTGGCAGGGGGTGAAGATAACCAAACATGCACTATTGCCATGCCACTAGGATATTTAAGGGAGGCATGCTAGATAATAGGGTCACATGGTTAGTATCTGCATAATAAGAAAGGGATTAATGGTTGTTATTACATGCATCATGCACTACAGACTACTCTTACTATATTTCACCTACCTATCCCTTTGCTACGCTGCCTATTGTTCTCTCTTATAGTACACGGGAAAAATGACATTTTAAATCTATCGGTACGACATTCTATCTCTCTAATCTTGGTAATATGATCAAACCTAGCATAATACGCAGGGGTTCTCAATATATATCTAACGTCATCTGTGAACAAATCGGTTTCGAATTTACTTTAAAGGTTTAACCTAAATTTTAACATGCGTTCTGATAGTAATTCCCATCATAGTTCTTCTATTTAACTCGTAACACTTATACAATTATCATAACGGCCATTAGCAAATCTAGCGGATCTCCTTTGCACACGCTCTAATTCTTTTACCATACCTTCCTCGTACGGATCCCATATACTAGCGGCATATTCTAAATGAGGCCTGACAAGTGTAAAATAGCTTCTTTCTCGTACTCGCTCATCGCATTTGCCAAGAACCCTTTGTACGAATCCTAATCTAGATTAGGTTTCATGGACGGGATGAAGAATAGTAGATCTTATGCTGAGGCGAAAAAGGATATACTAGAGGGAGATAGGCCCCTGAATTTGGAAAAGGCCGGGAGGAGATTCTCTGACATTCAACAAAACCTAACTTTACTGGTAGAATACATTATAATAATAATCCATAGTGATAGTGAATAGTGATCCACAATTCGCGTGATTTTATACGCTAATCTCGTTATTATCATATGCAGTTTTCCCCCCTCATTTTGGCCTCTCCTCGGACTGTTATTTCAAATTTCCCTCTCTTTTTTATCGCCCAGGCACTAAGTGAAATAGTGGTGACTTATTATTTAGCCCATATAATCGTCTCCGTGTAAAACTTATTTGAGCCACTATCATTGAGCAAAAATGTTAAAAAGAGAAATATAAATGGTAAAAAATTATAGTATTATTTTTTCCAATCGTAGATAGTTACAACAATTTGTAAATGTACCCGATTTCGATAAAAAAATGTTCAAAAGTTTATATTTATTTATGCTCATGCTTTGCTGTAAATTATGCATGAATAAGTAGAAGCTCGTAATTTTACCATGTAAGTATATGCTTCTGAGTATTTTTTGCCGTTTTTTTTAAATTAGCTAGTTAGTTTAATGTTTATCCTTATGTAAGTAAACGTCTGTACATGGAAGGAGTTTGCACTGATGACATTTTCTCCTAGATTTTCATATCGGAATTTTGCTAAAGCGCGGGATACCATGGTCCCGGGGGAAATAAGGATTATATTTTTCGTTTTTTTTTATTCAACGTTGGATTTCATTTCATAGTCTCTTGGCAGGAATAAATGTACCTTCCCGTTGGGACGGCATACCTCCGTGACATTACATTTGTTCTTACTGGAAAATTATGCTCATCCCCATGGAGAGAATGCCTCCGTGGGGGCACGGGAACCTGACACGAAGTCATGAAAGGAGTGGCGGGTGGTTTAGGTTTCGCGATCTCCTCCTGTGGAAGGCAGGTTCCATATAACCATTGGACTGCGGAAGAACAGATAAGGATTTCGGTCGTTTTTGCTGTCGATCGCCGTCGAAATGGGGTCCTTCAGGAGACGAACTTAGCTCCGGTCCAGCTCTACGGGGTGGGACGGTTCTGGGAGATCTGCCCGTCGATAAGTGGCAGAAAGGGCTCGCATAGAAGCAGGAAAGACGAAAAGCCACGGAGATGGAGGAAGGTGGAAGGCATGGTGGCCCTCATCTGCCTTCTTCCCTCTCTTCAGGGTGGTCCCAACCGTTACGTTCGTTGAGTTACGAGCTTTGGGAGACTTTACATAGAGAGCCGGCCGGCCTTCTCTGTAGATGCCCAGCCACCCGTCCTTTGCGAACCGACCGTCTGCGATTTCCGCTCGTAAATACGCGGATTTTCCCTTAGCTGTTCGAGCTTTGGAAATCGTTTGATTGCTCCAGAACTAGGTTGTATGCTAGGTTGATACCTATGTGGAGATTTTTATCTCAGGTTTTAACTTCGACCAAAATCGTCCTACCGTACTTTTAAGGCTTTTTTCCCTCTTCACGAGAAAATTGCCATATTTGGAATGTATCATCATCGTTAGGACACATTATTTCGCCTCTCAAGAATAATTTAGAAAAATTTATTTTGCAATGATTTATGCTATACTCGCCGTTATGCGCTTTTTGTTCAATTTTGCGAGTTACTTCAAATATAGACGTTACTTCGGTACACTGTGGTCAGTTATTTATTTTCAGTAAATTTATCGATGGAAATTTTAATTTCTGATGATTGCATTTCAACCTGTCTTTGTTGTTATGAAAGCTTCCGCGGAGTGGTCTTGTATCATGAAGGCTTTTGTGTTTCCTTCCGCGTTGTGTCATTTTTGTTGACTACAGTTTCGCGAGCGTTCCAGCTCGCTTCTTCAGGTCGAAGTGAAGCAGACTTCGACCTGAAGAAGGGGGGGTCTATTCTCTGGGGTCGGAATATTTCTTGTGTCGATTTCTCTCTTAACTTCAGCCTGCTTTCTACCTCTCTATTTTAAGTGACGATACTATCCGTTCGGTACTAATCCCCCTCTCAGATGGCCCTTGAGTCGCGAATTAATAATGCTATTCTTCAAATCTACCTGATGGAAAATTTTTCCAAACATGATTTCCTAAGAATTGCCTGCTGTTCTATTTTGATTGCTTCTCTTGCTTGATTTGGATTCGTTCATCTTCGTCAAACCACTGAAGTTTATGTACAGTCCCGGCCTAAATTAACGCCGCTCACTTTGTGGTGTTACATAAGTGGCATCTGCTAGAAATTTGCCCGTCGGACGAGGAAATCAGAGTGTTTTCTCTTTAGTAATTCCAAAGTATGGGCTTTGAGTACTAATGTCGTCGTTTCCATCCTCAACGCAATCTGAGGATCGTCAATCCGTCAAATAAAGTGACCGTAGAAGTTTGTGGAGAGGCTGCGTTCATTATATCCAGGGCTGTACATTGTACCTAACGCTGCTTTGCGCTTTTCGAACGTCATTTCACTCCTGGCGCCACTCGAGCTCGCTGAGTGGTGGATCTCGTGACTCGACACACTCTAGCGCTGCTCGCAGGGATATTGAAGTACACTCGAGATTCGCGGTTGAAATTCAACCGTTTTAGTTAGTGAACTTTTTTTACACATCCAAACATGCTTCCTTCCGTCGAACTAAATTGTAAGCCGGGATTTGTGCAGTAAAGAGATAAAATTGTACTTTGAGTCACATAAGATTGCTGATTAGTTAGTGCTTAGAATTCGAGGAAATTTAGCTTGTGGAAATCAACCGTAAACGGAAGTCTTCGGTCCGTAGAACTTAGTACTTAGAAAATGGGGACTTGTAAAAACTGGGCTCATTGGAATGGTAAAAGATCCAGGAGGGAGACCAGGATAGAAATTGGCAGAGCATATCATGAAAAATGAGGGATGTTACATTACGAATATATATTAAAAGGAAGACGGAGAATTTTACTTGATAAGAATAACTTAGATTTATTTCATACTCGACCTAGGCTTCGACGCTCACGTCGACTCCAGGTTCTCCTGCATTAAATCCCAGGCCGGAAGTGAAATGATTTATGAGGCATTACAAAGCTACTCTCCCCATTTAAAATGCTGAAGAAATTTCATGAAGGATGAAGAGTTCTCGGATTTCCAACCGGGTTGTGGTATTGAACTGCGGTGCGAGCACTCTTCATCCCAATTATTCGCCGGGGAAAACTCAGAACCTACAAATTTCATGATGTCACGCCCGAGACACGCATGTTTTTTTTTGAAAATGGGGAAGCTTGAAGAATGAAAATACATAGCTGCTTAAAACCAATATTTGGATTTGGAGGAAGTCTTCTTGGATCTTCCACCGGGATAAGTTCTTTGCTACCAACGTTTCGGAGTCCGACTCGTACTCCATTGTCAAGGCAAATGATAATATTTACAATTACAATATATTTAATATTATTTTTATATTAATATAATTATATATTACAATACATTTCAACAATAGCGTTGAAGTTCTACAGTAAATATCATCATTTTCCTTGAGAAGGGAGTACAAGTCGGACTCCGAAACGTCGGTAACAAAAAACTTATGCCGGTGAAAGACCCGAGAAGACTTCCTCCATATTATTCGCCGGGAAAAAACTAAATCATACTTCAATCATTGGATTGATCACCAAAATGAGAGAGGCTTTACGGGAAGCTTTTCTTCCCTCGACAGTTCGCCTCAATTCAGTTTTGCCGAATAATCTGCCTCCTATTCTGACCTTTTCTCCCTCCCCCCTTCGCCTTTGTGGCTACGCGTGGCCCTCATTCTCTCTGCCTCTTGCCCTCCTGCGCTCGTTCCACACCCACGACGGGGGATTCGCCCACGCGGCCACCGGCGAAGAATAGGCGCCCTTCCCGCCTTCATTGCCACGCCTTCTTCGGAGTCAGTTGCTCCCTTTCCCTCCCTCCCCCCCCCCCACGTCAATCCCACACACTTGACTCTCTGCATCACTCTTCTCAAGTATCATTAATAGGTTTCCTCGCTTAAGTTAGTGCGAGCGAGATAGTTCCCTATTCATGATAGAGACCATATTAATCTATACGTTTCGATTTCGCCAGTTCCGAGACACACAAATTAAATATTGCATTGTTAATGGTGCAATTATATAGTTTTGCATGACAGAAATTGTAAGTAATCAAATGAAAATATCTAAATAAGTCTGTCACTTGACTCATTTTTTTCACGCGGTACGTTTGAAACTCCATCAAAACGGAAGGTTTATTGTGATCCCGAAGAATTTACTGCGGTGACAATATGATTAATTTTCAAAAATAGTTGAGAAAACGCGCAAACTACACACTGTTGAGTTTTTTTACGAGATCTAAGTGTAGGAAATGCCTCATTTGTTGAACAAGGTCTCTCTGGAGTGCATACACGTACTATTTCCCGTGTGAAAGGGCTGGTATTTTCTGGGAAATATCTCGGAAAGTAATGTGGCAAGGGGTTGAATTTTTTGTGTCAATGGAAAGGTGAGATATTTTTCTTTAAAATGAGACCAAATTTATTGATTTCTAGTTAAAATGATATTTCGCTCAAACTACCTTAAAGAGAGTATTTAGGTTAAAATGTATTTTTTGCCCATTCGTCGATTTACGCGTTGAAGAATAATATCAGTGCGAGAGATGATGCAGGATACGGATATTGGAAAAGAAACGTTAGTGAGAGAGGGGCACTAATTAAACTAATTGGGAAGAAATGATCTCAGGGATCCCATGTTAAGGTTTTGAGCAGAAAAAAACTTGCGAAGTGTAAAAATATTATGTGCGTCATAGTATTCTGCGGAAACGTGACCTTTCAGAAAAAAATGATGGGAAGACGTTGGAGGCGTTTGAGATGTGGGAGTGAAAAAAAATTATGATCGATCACAATGAAACTAAAGCCGTGAAATTTTCTGCCTGAAGTCTTTCATAATGTAACTCGTTTATTAATTATTGAGCGACGTTTTCTTTACCCGAGTCACGTATAATACAACTGTGTACACTTCAATCACGTCATTGTTTATACTGAACAACGTTTTCTATTGCCCGTGTCACATATAATACAAATTTTTACACATCAATCACGTTATCTATATATATATATAAACGAATGTATGTCTGTGTGTCCTGTATGCATTACTACACTGTTGATCCGATCGCCAAGAAACTTTAAGAAGTTGTTGAGTACACTCTTGCGAAGGTTTCGAAGGTTTTAGGTATAAAATTTTTTTAAATTTCGCCCCCCCCCCCTCCCCCCCAAGATCCTCTTAATCTTTCGAATACTTTTCGCGCAACAACGCCCGACGGGTAAGTGCATTACTACAGTTTTAATCCTATCGTGCTGAAATTTTGCCGACTAATAGCTCAAGGCAGGAGGAAAGTTGTAGGCTACTTTAAAATGATCTCAGGGCCCATAAAGGTCCCAAAAAAGGGCCCTTAGGTGGTTCGCGGTACGCATCGGGTTTTGTGCAGTGGTTTCATTTTTTACTTTTTTAAATTATTTCAGCTCAAGATAGAGAGTTGTAATTTTTTTATTAAATGTCTGAAAGAATGAAGTTTTTAATTCTTTCAATTAATTATCCTTTTCACTTCGTAATTGACTGAAAATTGCGTTTTTAGCTGCGGAAACACATTTTTCTGTGAAATCAACAATACCATATCCGCTTGACAACCAGATTTCGGTCATTGCTGTTGGAATTCATATTGCTTAGTTGAGCCGATTAGGAATGCTAAGCATTGGGATTTGTGCAGCGATTAATTACTTCGCTTTTTAAAACAACTTTAACTAAAGATAGAGAGTTGAAATTCATTTTATCGCATACCCGAAAGCATGATACTACTAAAATTAGTGGTATCATGCCCGAAAGAATCAAGTTTCTCTCTTTTTCAATTGATTTTCTTTTACGCGTTTTCCTTGACAACCAAATAAACAACCAAAAATAAACATTAAATCAAATCTTAATTAACGAAAATGAAATTCTGAATAGCTACTCAACAATTAAGTACTCGAATTTTATACTTAACTATAATGTTCTTTTAGCCTGGCTGTGCAGGTAGTATGATTACAGTAAAGGGTTTCAAAAAATTATCTCTCTACTCTATATTAAACAAGTTTTACAAATTTCATTGTTTTTATTTTACCATGTTATTTTTTATCATTCTGTCAATTTTTCAGTCATTTGACTTATAATTATTATTGTTCATGGGAGATATTGTCACATTGTGTACTTACTATTGTCTCACAATTGTATAGATGCTCTGCAGAAGTAAATGTTAATTTAATAAAACAATTACTTGAAATGTAGTCTGTTGTCACCACTACTTACTAACTCCTCACCTCTTTTATAAAGAGTTTTGACGGAAGTATGATCCCGAGCAACGCCGGGTAATTCAGCTAGTTGTTTATATAGAACAATGTTTTCCATTACCCGTGTCGCATGTAATACAATATTTACACTTCGACCTTCCTCATTCCTCGCCTCCGTCCAAATCATGCCCCACTTCTGTTACCTTCTGGGTATAGTCCTGGGTATAGTCTTGAATTGTCCACTTTCTCTACTTCCCGATCCTCGTACTTATTTTCTCGATTTGTCCACTCTCCTTCTCCACGCACAGCACTTTCACGCACACTTTCCACTCCCTCTCAATGCGTTCTAACCCTATCCCAACAAAACTATCCGCTTTACTCCCCGTAATTTCCCTCAACAATCCTATCCCCCAACAATATCCTCCCTGTTCGGACATTCCGCGAGAGGCAGAACTGCCAACCTGTAAAATTATTACAATGGCGGCGAGTTGTTACGCCACAATAAAGCATTGAAATTTTCTGGCATGCGAATGATGATGTAAGGACACGTATTAGTAATGAGGCAGGGGTTCATATTCTGGAGCAGTGTTGGGAATGTTTATGTCTATCGTACATTTGACTCTTCAACGGACAAACTTACACAGCCGTGTCATTGGAATGGGGATTCCTACCTTGGCGGAATTGGAACCCGTGACCCTTGTGCTATAACTCAAGGACATAACCCTGCCACCTACGGTACTAAATGGAATATTTTCATTGCTTTGGGAGGATCTTGCGGGAAAATTACGCTCATATAAGTTCTTATGAGTCGAACGACTGTTATAATCACGTTTCGGTGAAATTAAACTAACGCTGTCCACGAGGAAGTTAAAAACTCAGGTGGGACCAATCTTCTTCTTCTTCTCCTCAACCCTGAGGTTGGTGGGCATTCAAATTCCTTCTTTCCAAAGCTAGTCTCCTTATATCACTGTGTCTTCTCCCCGCTAAGGTCTCTTCCAGGTATTCTTTTCTTGGTCAACCTCTTCCAGCACGGCCCTCTGCCACTCCTTCCATTAAAGTAGTCATCCACTCTGAGTGACGTAGAAGGTGTCCAATCATTGCGTTTCTTTTTTTTTCAAATAGAATTAGCAAACGTTTGTCCTTCCCCAATCTTTTGTGATACTTCCAGGTTGGTAACCCTCTCTGTCCAAGATATTTTTAAAAGTCTTCTCCAGCACCCCATTTCAAAGGACTCCAAGCTTTTTCCTCTCCTATTTCCTCAGAGTCCAAGTTTCTGAGCCATAGGTGCACACGCTCCAGTCATACGTTTTAACAAATTCTTTCCCGGTCGATAGAGAAACATTTTTTTTTATGTCAAAAGAGTTTTCTTTTTGATATATGCTTGTTTTGCTCTTGTGCTACCCTACTTATCACATCCGCTGTGCATCTACCATCAGATGTGGTTCAGCTGCCCAGATATTTAAAAGTAGTCGCTTGCACTAGTTTTTCTCCATCTAGATATACCTCAGCTTCCTCTACTCCATCTCGAGTGAACTTCATTATTATAGTTTTCTTTTTGTTTATTTTCATGTCCCAATTGTCTTTTAAAAATTGGTTAATTAATGGTGGGACGTATATTTAACCTTAAAAACCTCTTCTTTTCTAGACCTCTCTTGTGTAGAGGTAAGGATATTTTTTGGAATTTTGGTCGATTGTCAAGAATAAATTTGAGCCCCCAGATGATGTCAGTTTAAGACTTAAGCATAGAATTCTAGAGTTTTATATCGAAGACTTTTCGGGTTCTCTTCCGCGTGTTTCCATTGTCGAAGACGACAGTTTCGACAGCATTGCAGCTGTCTTCTTCAGGTCAGAAGTGACGATGCGTGTGAATGTGACCGATCTATATAGCCGGCCGTTTTCCCGCCATTTCAGTCTGGTGCGCTGTCATTGGCCGCTTCCTTTTTCTTTGCGAAAATTCTTTTCCAGGCGTAGGAGAGAGTGTAGCCATCTTCTCTGTTGATGTTCTCGGGTGTTTTTGCGATTTCGATGGCCTCCCTGATGAGTCTGGGGAAGTAGCGGTTTTCTTTTGCTATTAACTTGGCTTCTTCGAAATTCATATTGTGACAAGGTCCACTCCAGGTGTGTTCGGCCAGAGCTGATTTTCGTAGCTGCCTATTCTTTATGTCTCTTTGGTGCTCTCTCAGGCGGCATTTGAGAGCTCTCGATGTCTGTCCGATGTAGGATTTCCCGCATTCGCACTTCACCTGGTAGATGCCTTCTTTTTTGTTATCTGGTAGGCGGTCCTTGGCCTTGCAGAGGATGTCTGAGGTTTTCTGGACGCAGTTGAAACGGGTGACGACATTGTGTTTCGCCAGTACTCTGGATATCTTCTCACCGGTGCCAGCAACATATGGAATGACGGCGAAGGCTGCAGGTTTTGGCTTATCCTCGGAGGTCCTTTTCAGGTCCACCGCGTCTTCCATTTTTCTCGTTATCTTCCGGATAACTTCAGGCTGGTATCCATTCTTACGGAATGCGTGGCATAGGTGGGATTTTTCTTGGTTGAAGGAAGATATGTCAGAAATTACGCGTGCTCGATGAAATAAAGTTTTCATAACTCCTGCTTTCTGATGAGCGTGGTGGTGCGAGTCCGCATGTAGGTATCGGTCCGTGTGGGTGACCTTCCGGTACACTGAGTGTCCTAGCGTACCGTCTTCTTTTTTGGAGACCAAAACGTCGAGAAAAGGAAGGCAATTATTTTCTTCTATTTCCATTGTAAAGCGGATAGAAGGTCTTTGCTTATTCATGTGCTTTAAGAAGTTGCTCAGCTCCTCCTCCCCGTGCTGCCAAATGATAAATGTGTCATCCACATATCTTACGAAGAGTTTGGGTTTTTTCGGACAGGATGCCAGAGCCTCTCGTTCGAAGTCCTCCATGTATAGATTGGCGACCACAGGCGATAGGGGGGAGCCCATGGCCGTGCCTTCCACTTGTTTGTAGAATTTGTCATTCCATAGAAAATATGAGTTCTGGAGACAGAAACCCACCAACTTAGGGAAATCCTCGGGCAGTCCTTTGTTCGTCAGCGCCTTGATAGTATCGATGGCTCCATCTATGGGAATGTTGGTGAACAGTGATTCCACGTCCAGGCTCACGAGTATATCACCCTTGTTCACTCTCACGTTTTTAAGTATGTCAATGAAGTGCGCTGAGTTCTTGACGAAGGTGGAAGTTTTCCCAGAATAAGGAAACAATGCGCTTGCTAGGTGTCTTGCTAATTTGTGAGTAGGAGAGTCGATGGCACTGACGATCGGGCGCAGTGGGACTCCAGTTTTGTGCACCTTTGGTAGTCCGTATAGTCGCGGTGGACCTGAAAAGGACCTCCGAGGATAAGCCAAAACCTGCAGCCTTCGCCGTCATTCCATATGTTGCTGGCACCGGTGAGAAGATATCCAGAGTACTGGCGAAACACAATGTCGTCACCCGTTTCAACTGCGTCCAGAAAACCTCAGACATCCTCTGCAAGGCCAAGGACCGCCTACCAGATAACAAAAAAGAAGGCATCTACCAGGTGAAGTGCGAATGCGGGAAATCCTACATCGGACAGACATCGAGAGCTCTCAAATGCCGCCTGAGAGAGCACCAAAGAGACATAAAGAATAGGCAGCTACGAAAATCAGCTCTGGCCGAACACACCTGGAGTGGACCTTGTCACAATATGAATTTCGAAGAAGCCAAGTTAATAGCAAAAGAAAACCGCTACTTCCCCAGACTCATCAGGGAGGCCATCGAAATCGCAAAAACACCCGAGAACATCAACAGAGAAGATGGCTACACTCTCTCCTACGCCTGGAAAAGAATTTTCGCAAAGAAAAAGGAAGCGGCCAATGACAGCGCACCAGACTGAAATGGCGGGAAAACGGCCGGCTATATAGATCGGTCACATTCACACGCATCGTCACTTCTGACCTGAAGAAGACAGCTGCAATGCTGTCGAAACTGTCGTCTTCGACAATGGAAACACGCGGAAGAGAACCCGAAAAGTCTTCGATATCTTCTGAACGACTCCGCGGAAGCCTTAGAGTTCAAATTCTAGAGTTTATTTTAAACAATTGACCTAAACTCCAGAAAAATATCCTCATTCATGTATTCAAAAACTACGCTGACCAACATCGCAAGGATTTATTTTCAATGTTTTAGCCAGAAAAAAGGTGGAATTTTGAACCTCTGCTGCAGGCCGGTAGACTTCTTGAAATATTTTTCCCCATCCTTTCGTATCCCGGATTCCTGCCTCTCTCTCGCGACGCGTCCAAAAATTCCGTTTGACCCATAAAAATAGGCGATGCATAGCCTGATTCCGCCGACGATTTTGTAACCCTTAGGCGCCAGCGAACAAATTTCTGTTAATTGTTTTTTATCCGAGACGCCAAATAGGACGTCTATCCGGTTTCCCTCGTCAGTAACGCGTGAAGATGCTTTCACTCACTGGCCGCTGTTGTTGTGGCATAAATTTAATGCCGTGGTAATGCATTTCCTTCGAACGCTCGTACTTCAACTGTTTTTGGGTATTTTTTTAAAACATTTCCTTGCCCTTCATTAGCTCCTCTGGTGATTTTTTTCCGGTAGAAAATCTTCTCCTATGGTTCAACCGAGATGAGAAAAACTCGAGAAAATGCTCTCCCAATGATTAATGAGGCTCGTGATTTGTGATGATGAAAAAAAATAGCTATGTTTTTTGTGCTAACGGGTTTAATCAAATTTACGGCTCTGTCGCACGCAGTCTCTTAATGCATACCTACCTACACGAACATATTTCATCGGGTGAAATCAATTCGATCACTTAACCACCGTTAGGACGGGATCGTGGTCCTGGCATTGGTGATGAGTGGATATCGCGAGGTGTCTGGGGACATAAGTGATATCCTGTCTGTAGGTAAAAAGCCCATTTGCGGTTTCCGACGTTGCCACTTGACCTAGTTACCAAATATCGTGGCTATCCTTCGCGGCCTATCTTCGTTGCGCGGCAGCTACATTCCTCCGCGGCGTTGAAGGTGTATCGAAATTCTTTTCCCTTTATGGAACTAAAGTTACCTCGGAATTTTTTTGCGTTTTCCCATCCACATATATGTCAGTCCTACTGTTTCGAATCCGCTAGAGGACTTTATTGTGAACCTTGGACTCATGATTATAAAATCAATAGTGTGGACCCTTTTTGAACACGTATGGTTCCTTCGTTCGCATTTTCGTTAATTCAAGGTAATAAACGGTCGTGTCGAGTTTTCTATGCCTTTAGCACTGTATGAAAGTGTTCAGTTTGAACGTAGAGACACGAATATGTCGTGAAAAACCACAGAACTACCGACGTCTAACAAAGAAAAACTCTAATTAATTACGGTTGAGAGTAATTCACGAATCTGTGAATATTTAGCCAAATAATTACAATCCATGATTAAAACAACTTTGTATCAATCCGCGCAAATTTTATTATATATGCGACCCGGGTTTCAGCAGCTTCGTGCCGTCATCAGGTAAAGATATCACAGGTGGCTGGGTATATATATGGGTGAAGATTGGGAAGGAACGAAGTGGAGGGGGGGGGGAAGTTGAAAAAAGTAAAAGGAAGGATCGTGAGTTATCACAGTGAAGGACAGATGAGGTGACCAGGGGTGCGATTCTGTTTCTTTATAACGCCGTAACGCCATACGCTACGGTAAAATAGCGTGTAACATAGCGAATGAGCGATTCTGTTTTTCGAATCTGGCGCTATGCAAGCGTAAGCCGCGATAATTTATCGTGTGATCGTAAGGAAAGTAATGAGATGGCGTTATCATCGAGAAGTTATCCAACATGGCGTCGTAACTTTGGTGGAAGCGGTATCAGCTGCAATACAATTGTAAATAAAGCAATTTTATAGTGTATAGTGTGTTGGTCTGTGATCCGTAATTATACGGTAGAGTGACAGAATTGACATTTGAGTGATAGAGACTGATCATCTCGAGTTAAAGTTGATTCCAAGGATTGGTTAGTAAAGGTGGTTAACGGTTTTTTTTGGTTGGGGGTTGGGGGAGGTCTATTTTAAGGAGGGGGGAATGCGTCGGGAACAAATGTTCATTACATAAAATATGCGGGCTATTAGCAATTTCAAATTGCTCCATAAAGTCCAGTTTGGCGCCTTTGTCATTATACATGCAAAATTTCAAATTTAAAGTTTAAAACTACGTAAATGCTCCGCAAAATTTGAATTCCCACCTCCGTTATCAAAACAATTCACATGTTCCTTGACTCTGTCCTTAAAATTTTCGTCCTGTTTGACCAATATACACTAAGTCACAGTTATCACATTTGAGTTTGTACACCCCCCCTTCTTTCTGCATCTGAGTACCTGTCCTTGGCATTAAAGATTATTTTAGACAGAGATTGGTGGTTTTTGAATGACACACCAACTGTTTGATCGCATAGTTTAATGAGCATGTTTGAAACCTTGGGAATGAATTGGAGGGTATACCATCCTTCCTTTTACTTTTTTCAACTTTCCCCCCCCTCCACTTCATTCCTTCCCAATCTTCACCCATATATTTACCCAGCCACCTGTGATATCTTTACCTGATGATGACACGAAGCTGCTGAAACCCGGGTCACATGTACAATAAAATTTGTGTGGATTGAAACAAAGTTGTTTTAATCATGGATTGTACGCACAAAGTTAAGCCGGAGACCATTACTTATGCAAATAATTACAGTTTGCTTGACTATGAATACTAGAAAAATAAACAATACAATGCAATACAATACAATACAAATTTATTTGCCCAAAGATCAGGATACAATTAATGCACATGATATAAGGCACGTCATTTTAGGTACATACAATAAAGATACCAACAAATATCATATCACTTTATATGCACATCACAATTAACTCCATATTATAGAATCTTATTAAATTAAATATCTTATAACCAATAATAGATTTCCTTTAGTTCCCCAGTTTACTACATTAAATTGCCCTTTATTCAAATACTCTTGCACAGAATAATACATTTTCTGTTGTAAGTACTCTTTTAATTTGGATTTGAAACAGCCCATACTTTTTATGTATTTTAACTCTATGGGCAAATTATTAAATAATCTAATACCCATTTCTTTAGGGCCAATTTTTAGCAACTTAGTTCTGACTGTTTGGTAGTGAATGTCATTTCCCCTTCTTGTATGGTGATCGTGAATGTCACAGTTACGGGTAAAACTATGTAGATTAGCTTTTACATAATATAATTAGGTTCATTATGTATATGCAAGGAAGAGGAAGTAGGTTCAGGTTTGTAAAAATTGGTCTTGATGGTGAAGAATGCGGTTTTCCAGCTATTATTCTTACAGCTCTCTTTTGGATCTTAAAGACATTTAGTGATAAATGTGAAGAGCTCCAAAATAAGATGCTATAGTTAAGATGCGAATAAAATTCGCCATAATAAAGATTTAGCAAAACTATTTTGCTTGTTGAATACCATAGCTGTCTTAGAAGGTAGCACGTTGTAGATAATTTATCACATAAGTGTTGGATATGTTCTTCCCAGGAGATGTTTGAGCTTAGGTGGACACCAAAGAACTTCACTAAAGAGACCTGTTCTATGGACTTACCATTAACTTTTACTAACATACTTTCATCTTTCTTTTTATGTGAAAAATAGACCATTTTACTTTTGTGCATATTAAGATTTAATAGATTATCACAGCACCATATACTAATTAATTCAGATGCTAATTTAGAACTTTTTACAAGGCAATCCTGTGAGCTTGATGATATTATTACATTAGTATCATCAGCATATATAATTGGCATCACTCCTGGATGATTATTCGACGACTATGAATGCATAACAATCAGAGATTGATGAATCTCTGATTCAAGAATCAACGATTGGTGAATCATTGATTCTTTAACGACTATGAATAGAAAACAGTAATTAATTTGAGATATAATCATAGATTGGAACGAATCTGTAATTATTGAGAACTATGAATACCGGCCTAAGATCATCTTTTCACTCTTTTTCTTTCTTATGATCGCTTTATTAGAGAACGCAAACGCGCGCTATGGAAAGCCATGATTTTTTCTAATGGAGTAATTGTATCGCTTCCTATATAGTAGAGCAGCATGTTCCTTGAAAATCCGCCGTAATATCTACATATATTCAGGACAAAACAAACTTGACAAAAGCACAGAGTACAAAGTAGGTTTAAACACGACCCCTGACCTTCTTCCGACCGAAAAAGATAATCGACCGAGGGATATTTATGGAGTAAGTATATGAAGTGAAATGCAGCTGCGGAAAATCATTCATCGGCCAAATTTCAGATCCCTTAAAATGTAGGTTGGAATAACACCGGAGAGCGGCCGTATACAAGAGATTTCGCCATTCTGCTGTTGCTGAGCACTCCTGGTCAGCACCCGACCACTAAAAAACTTTTACAGAAAGTAAGATCGTAGCCAATGAAATAAAGTACTTTTCTCGGCTGATACGGGTGGTGATCGAAATCGCTAAGAACACGAGTAACTTAAGCCGAAGATGGCTATCCGCTCTCTACTTTTAAACGGATTTTCAACAATCTATGATCTACCGGTGAAATGGTTGTCCAAAAATTGGTGCAACGCGGGGAGAACTTGTACAATTCCAATACACAAGAGAACTGCAGAAGCCTTCGTTACAAAAAACTTATCTATTTTCAAAAATAAGTATTTGTCTTTCCTTGCAAACTCATAAGGATTAAGTATTGGAAATACTGTTATAATTTCATTCTGTAATCGTTTTCTTTGTAACTTCCTGCCAATTTTACATCCCAATGAACTTTACAGACTCGTCACGCACGAGTTAAAAAAATAGAGGCACTCCGGGAGTGCCGACAGAAGTGAAAACTTGAAATAACGTGAGCATTTTTGAATGTAGGGAATAATTTCTAATGAAGTGTTTTATTAATTAGTAGAAAGTAGTTTCATGTATATAATAAATTAAATATTCATTTATTGCGCTATTGTACACAATTATTTTACATAAAAATTGTACACTTCAGAATAATCAACTTTCATCCATTATTTCAACAACTCTTTCATCATCACCGCCATCATCATCGGCAATATCTAAAACTGATACAATAGGCTTATGGTAACTAAAGTAAGAAACGAATAATTTTGATTCGAATTTGCTTAAATGTCTTGTAAATACTGCATCAATAGTAGTTTTATATTTCGTTGTGCCAAGATTGCGATTATTAGACATCGTTAAACCAAACTCACTATTTAAAAATTCAATCAATGGTAGATGTTTATCGTCTGCAAAGTTTATGTTGAAATCTCCACTCAAAATCATTGGCAAATCATCAAATCTTTTCCCAATTTTTTGTTCAAGCAATGCAGATGCATCATGAGAATAAATGAATAAATTTTCATACAAGAAGTCTCGTATCGCCCTCAATGACTTATCCGGAGAAATATAAATGGCAACCATAATAATGAACTGATTATTCTCAGAGTGGCAACGACATATACACATATCGCCAATATCAGAAGCAGTAGTATTAAACATGCTGGTGAATTTCGCATGCACATCCATATAATTTGAGCAATAATGAACTGTGTTCATATTTTGATAAATAGCTACTCCTCCTGCTGGACGATTATTTCTTCTGAAACTTGCAACAAAGTTAAAATTTGGAATGTCAATTATTTCATATGGGTGACGGTGACGCGAGTCCAATGGTTTGTACCCATCCACAAGTACTGTGTATATAGCGAGTATACTGAGTATATACAGAATATACATAATTATACATATATGTAGTAGCGGTGACGGTGACGCGAGTCCAATGTCTTTTACCCATCTACAAAAGTGCTCAACGCGACATAAGAAGTTTTCACTTAAAAAAAAACTGGAAGCAAACTGACCGCAGTGAGTCATCTTAGAATAATCTCCTACTGCGTCGTTCTGAAATGTGTGTTCAAAGTCTTGGCTCCATGTGGAACGCAGATAAATTATCTCATTTTGTGAGTTGTTGTCCAAAATATTGCTGATTTTTTATCCAGTTAAGTTCGCCCTGCACTGCACTTCGTCTTTATGCTGTCTAGCACAGAAGGAGGTGCCTACATTTCTAAAGGCAGTTACATTCATTCCAAACAGATGAATGAATCATCTGATCGCTGCAGACTTCTTCGCTGAGCAACCCAGTTGGTCACCCTACTTCAGCTGTTCACTCACTTATAAGTGATCGAGTTTTTTCGGCAAAAAAAAGCGTGGAATCGTTTCGGTTTCTGATCGGCGCCCTTGACTGTAGAAAAATTACTGTTCTCGATGCTCGCCGTGGCCTGCTAATTTCACCGTTGTCGCGGTGACCGTGAAGGCGGTCGCAGATGAATAGCCTGCTTCCTTCCCGGCCTTCTTTCTTCCCATGGTATCATCGATAAAGTGGCACTCAGCGGCTGGATTAATGTTTCGCGCCGATGTGAGGCGTCTTATGCTCTGGGCCGTAACCTTGGTCACGGTCCTCCCACATTCCTCAACGCTGCTCACCGTCATTTCTGGCACAATGTAATCGGAATCCTTAGCGACTATTTATGCTTATGGAGGACATTGATGTGAATGTTTCTTCATTTTGGGCGACAGTTAAATAAAAGCATTGTAGGATGTTCATTGGATGTGTGGGAGAAAGCATAGGCTTTACCAATTTTTTTTGTATTATCGCCATTCATGTTTTTGCGGCGGAAAATGTGTTGTCCAACTTTGAAATGACCTTTCGAGGAGAGAATTCCGAAGAAGTTTGTATTAGCAGCTGTAATTAATGCAGTATAATGATTTGTTGGTTGGCTATATAGGGTAGGCGACCTACTCCTGTGTTCATTTGAGCCTTTGAGGGCAAATGAGCATGTTGGTAATGGAGTAATTTCATGAGGTGCGGAGTGAGGGTGAAGAGAAATTCGGAGTCGGAATTACCTTGCTTTTAACTAAATGTGCCAATGGGACCACAGTTTATCGATGCAATAGAGAATTGCTCCTGACGTCCCTCTGCAAGGCATCCAAGTGGGGATTAAGATTCTTTTGAAAAATAACCTCTTCCTCCGGGATTGGTACCTGGACCCTCGGAATGGGAAGCCAGTCCTCAACCCACCACACAAACTTAATCCTAAGATTTAATGAAATTAAAATGTTAGGATATATTATAATGATGTAATTTTATGTAATTGATGCTCTATCCGGCCCCTTACGTCCTCTTGATGAACTTCCATATTCTGTTTAGGGTTTCGGGGTTGTGAGACTCCAGTTTTAATGAATGGAAGTGATTCTCTCAGAGTAAAATGAGCCTGTGTTGTCGGTAGAATCGAGGGGTACGCAACTTCAAAAACAAGTGTACACCGCATTTCTATCCATTTATGTCCATTTCTATTCATTTCTGTCCATTTCTGTCAATCTCTAACAATTTTTTCTCATTTCTATTCATTTCTGTCCATTTCTAGCCATTTCTGTCCATTTCAGCCCCACGATCATTTCTCAACAAGCGTACACCATTTCTTAGAGTTGCATGCCCCTCGGGTAGAATATTATCGCTTGTGCATGGACCTTTTTGTGATTGTGAAGATTTATTTCCATTTAAATTTTTAACTAAACGTATGCATCATTGTAGTTTCTTGTGGTACCCATGTAGCTGTGTATCTCATGACGGAGCGGAGTAAATTATTTCTTTCCATTTCAGCTTTTTCTTTCTTTCGCGTTGTAAAAATCCACTATATCATTAAGAGATCGCGCTCACTTTCCCTTATGGTTTGAACATCTCCACTCATTCCCTGCTTGTGAATGTCATGTTGAATCCATCGAAGTGCGGAACTAATAGGTTTACTGTGACATTTTATTTTTTTTTATTTTTTTTTATTTTTTATTTTTTAAAGAGGATTTAGTCCTCTTTGTGCTTTATTCTCTACGGCTCCCATTACTTGCGCGTTACAACGCTTTAAAAATGTTACGAGAAGGTGATGATCAAGTTGTTTGTAAGCGATAGTTGAGCTAAATCAAGCGTGATAGACATTCCGAGTCATCGTTCTCATGAGACTGGTCTTTTGAATCAAGAAAGCGGCGGACAGAGTTTAAACTATCGGTAATGTATATCTGCTCGAAGAATCAAGTGACGTTGAAGAAATGCCTGCGTCGAATTGTCGATGAATATTAAAAATTTCTTAACTGATGAGCATTTTCGTAGCATGCATGATAATTAACTTGGAGGTAATAATTTTGGAGCTGGAGTATCCCTACGAGAACCATAGATATCTTTGTGATTGTCGTGGAGAGGATGCTGATGTTGACGTTGGGTTACCCTGCGTTTTTAATCCAGTGTCTTCAGAGGTTGTGGAAACCGCTAAGTATTAGAGAGACTTTGTCAATCTGATTTCTACAGATCTCTCTTCTTTCCACGCAGTGACTGCAACTGAATCGGAGCAAGATATTCAAACACTCTATAGTCATACATATATCTTTTTCGTAATTTCTCTCTTCCACGCCATTCATCCTTTTCCCTCCCCTTCCCATGCCTTGTGTCCTAACACCCCCTACCACACGCCTCTCCAGCGTCTAGCGGGGTGGGTAATGTGGAGCTATGGGAAACTATGAATCCCTTAGCTCCTGCCGTTTGGAGGAGACTAATGCCGACAAAACTTCCCCCTACACCCTTTCTTCCTTCTCAATAACATCTCTCTTTATTCCCTGTTTCTGCTATTATTAGATACAAATACCCGCGTTTAATACTGTAGCGTAACAGTTTTTAAGTCTTTACTGCTCTCTTCATAATTAGCATTGAGAGGTGGGAAGTTATATTATTATTACAGATACCCGCATTAAGTTAGAAGTGATATTAATTACAGATAGAGAAGTGGTATAAGATCAAATCAGATACAGTAAAAGTTACAGATCAAAGTAATTTAGAAGTGGAGAAGTGATATTATTATTACAGATACCCGCGTAGTTAGAAGTGGTTTTAATTACAAATAGAGAAGGATGGTAGAATTACAAATCAAATTAAATTGGAAGCGGTATTATTACAGATGCCCGCGTTCACTAATATGGCGTTGCGGTTTTTAAATCTTGACTGCTCTCTTCATAATTAGCAACTGAGAGGTGAGGAGTGAGCTGTTTATTTCGAATGAAATTAAGATTCCCGCATCCACGAAGCATTTTGCCAATTTTAGAATTGTTATCAAAGCAAATGACACTCTTCCCTGTGCATGGAACGTAACGCCCTTCTCCTTTATGCGCTTATTTTTTGACTTTCGTCCTTTATATTTCCCGCTCCTCAGCGGAACGCCTGCGCCGATCGTGGTGACTTCGTGTACGTTTTACAGTCGTGCGGATACGCGTTTCCGCTGCAGTTTGTCCCCGCAGGCAGGCACCTCGATCCGCCCGGATTTCGATTGGAAACGAGTCATTACTTGTCTGCTCACCAAGCCTGACATAATGGGACAAATGACCGCAGTTGTATGTGGCCACCCGAAATGACCAACCAATCGGGTGCCGCAGGAGCGACCCTCTTGTATAGCGAGGTCACTTGGTGGCAACTCGACAGAGTCGGCGTGTCAATGAAGGATGGGAGATTTGGTCCAGACCTGTTCGTTTGCTCCCCTTCCACTTGCCGTTGGTGTACGCCTCTAACCCCTCCCATTCTCTGCATTGCTCTTTCCCACTCCCCCCCCATTCCTCGTGTTGCCTTCGAAGGTTTTCAGCTCTCAAGGGGCGGGGAGGGGATGTAAGAGGGGGTGGGTTGGGAGGGTGGGTTCGTCACAATGAATATTCAAATCACTTCCTGGAAAAGAGAGGCTCGGCAGAGGGGATGGAGACGGGTCGCGCGTTGCCATAGCGATCCCCTCCTCTGCCGCGCAGCCGCTCCCGTGATCAATGCACGGCTCGTGTACTCCTAGCATCTAGCGCGGCGCCAGTGCGTGCATTCCTGTGTCTATCTCGTCGTTGAAGGCACTCCTAGCCTGAGCGCCAATCTGATCGACCCCTCGCCCAGCCGGTGTCAACCTTTGCGAAGCTAACTGGAGGTGGGATTCATATCGTTCTTCGCAGGTATAAGCTATCTAACGGAACCAAAGGGATACTCTCCAAATATAAAAATAATAGCCAATGACACTCGTAAAAATACAACGGGAAAGAAAATATGGATCATTATGTATGGGATAAAATAACGAGTAAGGTCACTTGAGATGGAAGAAATAAGGTAGACGCAAGAAGCAGGATCGCGCAGGCAAAAGCGGCTTTCCATAAAAAGAGTAAAATTTTAACGTTTAAAAGTAACGGCCTTGAAATTAGGAAAAGGTTTCTCAAAGCTTACACATGGAGTGTGGCATTTTATGACTGTGAAACGTAGACTCTGGGGCAGGAGGATAAGGAGAGACTAAGCTCATTCGAACTATTGTGTTGTAGACGTATGCTTAAATTTAAGTGGACAGATACAATATCAAACGAAGAAATACATAATGAAATGAAAGAGAAAAGAAGCTTATGGCAATCGATCGTTGACAGAAGAGCCCAACTGATAGGGAATATAATGAGACATGGGGGGATCCTATTGACAATCCTAGAGGGACATGTTAGCGGAAAAAGGCCCAGAGGAAGACCACGGCTCCAGTCTATAGACCAGATAATGAAGGATGTCGGATGTAAGGGCTACGAGAAAATGAAAAGGAAGGTGGGAAGACGTGAGGATTGGAGAGTGCCAACCAGTCAAGCTGCTCGTAACTGTTAGAAACGGATGCTATTTTTCAAATTCTTTTAACAATTAGTTTATATGAAAGTTTTTTTTCAAATTATATTATTAATATTAAGTTTTAAAACAGCAATTTGAATGAACTATAAGACATCATAGTGTTCAATAAATAAACTAATGTCTTTTGGGGTTCAGGCGGAATTCTCACATTGTTGACAAATTTTGAAGAGCCATTAATCTTCTAGCACTCCTTTGTATACACGCTGTAGTCATGCAAAATTTCAGCTCTATCGACTCGGTACTGTTAGAAGAGGAGAGTGGCTGAGATACTCATGGACAGTCAGACACAATGGATTTTATGTTTTGGCACAGATGTGGTGAGCTACCAAAGATGGCATGAAAGTTATTTTAACACTAGAACCGCGGACGGGACATTTTTGTCCCATTTCGATGAGCCGTATCTTTCTCAATATTTTATGAGTGACGTCAATCTTTTTCGTTAAAATTTCTGAGTTTTTGACTACTAATTATTATTTATGGAGATGTCTACTTTGTAAAATAATATTCATCCTTCGACTCGTAGTCTCCGAGAAAAAAGTAGAATTACCTAAAACCGTAAATGGGACATTTTTTTCCCGCAAAAGGATATAGATCTGTTTGTCGTATTCCATCATTAGTGGCTGAGGGATTCTTTGATTACTCCTTTGGAAATGTTGGTTATCGGGTTACAAATAAAATTAATAAATTGTTTGCAACATTTTTTTTTATTTTTACAAGAATTTTCAGAATTACACTGTCACAAAAACATTACGTCTTTCGAGTTTCTAAAGTTTCATCAGTGTCCTTTTCTTTCAAAGAAAACGCTTTCGATCACCTTAATATATTTTTTATAACAATATCAGGCGACTGATAGTTTCACCTTGTCAGTGAGCCATGAGACAAATCGCGATATGATCTCACATCGTTTTCGGGGATTAGCAAAACCCAGCGGTTCTAGTGTTAAACTGCATTGGATTAAGCACATGAAGAAAGTGACTGTAGATCTAGCCTTGCGCGAGGTAACGTAAGTATCCCTGGGAGTTAGTGGTAGCTCGCGATGGACGGTTTGCCGACTTTTGATTGAGTATGAAATAGTCATTTCCTTCTTTTTCAATCCAGGAACAAGCTCTTAGCCTATTCCGACCTCACTTTCACCGTCTGGTTCGTGTTCTTACCAAACCTCCTTCCTGATGGCTTCTATTCCATAGTTTAATTCGGAGTCGTCCGCATTGCGTGTTTATACTGTTTTAATGAGTACTCTCTACTCTCCCATTCTATGCACAGTGGGTTGTTCCTGTCCGTACCACTTCCATTATGCATGCTTCCTTTTGCAATCTGCTAAAGCGCATCGTTTTACTGATCGGAGAAGTTTCATTTGCGGTGTTTCTATTTGTTTATGACCCATTTGTCTTGTTTGCCAACATCCTCATCTATACAGAAGAGACTGGAGACTGTCACTAATTAAGGAAATTAATCTAAACTTCTTATATTTCGATCCGCATGTCCTCTAGAAACCACAAATTTTGTATTTGCTTCTTTTTTACCTCCTTAGGTCTTACTGCAGAATAAATTCCTCGTGGAAATGGGGGTTCTGTCGTGTGATTTACGGAACAAAAGCCATGCCAGTGGTAATTTTGGGAAGGGACCTCCCGATAAGAACAAAAATTGTCGATTCTTCGTCCTGGTTAACTTTATCACGGTTTCAGGAATTTTGCGCTTTTCAGCTATTTATTTATTTCTGCGGACGGTTTTATCATGATGATGTGATAGCAGTTGCTGAAATCAGTGAGCTATGGAATATCAAGGCTGTATTATTGAATTTGATCTTTATTAAGGGTTATTGTGCCCCGTTTTTTATCTTCATTTTGAGACGACCAAAGGTTAAAAACATCAAAGACGACTGAGCGTATCCCTTTCTGTCATCTCTCCAACAAATTCGTAGTTAGACATGATAGAACTGAGTTTTGAGGTTAATTTTTTCTAATGGTACTTGCCGGTAGCTATGATTAGCAGCACTCGAAGGTGACGACTCAGTGGATGTGTCTTGTCAAAATCTATCCAGAGCAGTTTTCTGGTGCTAGCTCTGTCTTCCATTTCACACCTTTCCGGTGGCAGTATAGTGGAAAGGAATCCCCATGTTCCTAATGTGTGAAGTTCACTCGACGTTTGATTCATTTCCAGTCGACTTCTATCGCTTCTCACTACTTATTAAATTGTCTTATCGTCAAGGCGTAGGTTTACTTTCGATACAAATACGATTTCGGTCATTATTTCATCATTTAATCATCTGTTGTGTAACTCCTTGCCGTTTTATTTTGTAAAACGTGCAGCTGATCACATCACGATGATAATGATCGAAAAATATACGTCACTTAACGTCATGTGCGCGAACCCCGCCTATGGCTGTGAGATGTTCGCACTGATGAATAATACCGAATAAAATATGGCTGAACATTCTGCGGAATCCGATGCATCAAGAGGCTTACATCACGACTGATCTCTGAACTCACCCTCTGCCCGCAGCAATTGGTATAATTTTTTTAAAGTGACACGTTGAACTTTGCTATGCTGCACGAATATCTTTTTACTTCCTTGATCGAGGTGTCGATATAGGGCGTAATTAACAGAATTTGTCGATGACGCACATAAGTCGTGAAGGAAGAATAAACCTTCGTCTGTCATGACAAAGTCCATTGCGTCACTTCATGATGAACGAATTCCATGGAATTACGTGTGAGACCACCAATTCGGCACCATGACTTTGTCGGCAGGTGACGTTGCAATGCAAAACAAGTGACGCATGGCTTACGAAGTAAGACTGACGGAATGCAATGGAGAATATTGATGCTGGTGTTGTCTCGGTGCTGGAGTTGAGTTGGAAGCGGAGAATTTTCTGGAAGCCAGGCGAAACTGTCCGATCTTACTAGTTGCGATTTGCGCGGGGCCAATGCCATGGTGTTTCCCGCTTTGAAAAATACAGCAGCGTCATTTTTCCGACTGTGCGCTGCGCGGAGGACTGTCGATGGAAGCGCTTGACATACTCCTCGCTACAGCAATTGTGTGAAACTTACATGAGAGTATCTGAATTTAAAAAAAAGGGAGCTTTCCATTCAGACCCTACACTGTAAAGTATTTTACCCCTAAATTCGCTAAAATTCTGCAAGGTTTCCTTAACTGAAGTTGTACCAGTTTTCAAGCAACTATGGAAAGCTTAATATTTTAAGCAAGGGAAAAATTTGCTGAAATTCAGCAAATTTTTCTGGAAATTTTAAGACTGTAAATATTGTCTGAAAATTATTTACCTACCTAAATTTCGGAAAGGGTTCTGCTCACAATGAAAGGCTACAACAATGCTTCCAACAATATTTATTGAAATGTTAAAAATATATGCCATTCGGCTTTAATTATAACTTGAAAGGCAAATGTAAAAGAATGCTGGATTAATTACATATTAAGACCAAAAATTAATTTTCTTGTACTTAGGTTTAAGAGCGGTTAAAAGAGCAATGACCTAGTACTCATTTACCCAAAGACTTAATAATTATTAAATATGGACGAGTAAATAAACTGGTAAAAATGGTCATTAAATTAAGGTAACTGTATCCAGCGAGACGTAATGGTAGGGTGTCATCATAATGATAAAAATGACTAAGTAGCACTTTTCCTCTGATTTGTTTCTGTGGAAACTAAATACATTTCATCAAGATTTTTAGAGACGGATAATGTATTGGTTTCCTTATGTCTGAGACTTACTTGAATTCAGCATTTCGCTTCATTTCAGCAAGTTTTGATTGAAATGAAAATTTCTAGGTTTTTCGGTGTACGCACAATATCTACCACTCTTCGAGACACATCGGGAGCAGAGTTCATCATCATCCCCTATTACAGTTTCCAGCCACTGGGCAAATCTGCTTCTTATATGAGGGAGCAGAGCTGATATTCGAAAAATAACAGAAGAACGTCTGTAAGCGGATGCGCGATTTGGTTTTATCTTCATTTTCAGTTGAATGGTGAGACAGAAAACACGGACCATATGTATTTTTTTAATTATTATTGGGTAAGAAGCTTGTGCCTTTTCAATACATCCTTTTAACGAATTTGACGACAATGCAAAACATTGACTGTCTGCTTACCTAAAGAAGTACCTATGTGGCTGAATACCAAACGTTTCTCATGCGTCAATTGTTTCATTCTTCGTCGTTTGTTCGTGCTGATGAGTTCCCATCTGCGATAACTGCTGCGCCTTTAATTGGAGAACTCCCAAGGATTCAAATTCGACTTGTTTAATTTTCGCATACTTTTCCTATATCCGAGTACCACTTCATTAAAAAATTGGTTGATATTTAGGTAAGTGTTCTCATTTTTTTCTCCCCTGTGGTTACCGGCGACTTGTCGTGAAAATAAATAAATTTTTAAGTCTTTTACATCTTTTAAGCGTCGAATGGCGAAAATAGAAATTATATATTATCTTTCGACATGCCAACCGTGGCTTTGTAAATGCCAACGGCCCGAAGTTGGATTTTTCCGACGCGGGGTCCAGTCCCTTGAGGTGGCTCTGGTCTCGGGGTCACTTATTTCAGTTTCTCTAAAAACTTGAACGTAGCATTTTTGAAGTGCGTATCATAAAATGAGGTGAAGAAAAAAATAGGGTTTCTGGGCTTGCTTGACTGTAATTCCGCCTTGAAAGGGGAGATTGTGACTGGGGCTCTTATGAATACTGCTCAGATTACAGCAGGAAAAAGTCAATTTGAACTTGAAAACATATTCAATCTTTTATTTAAGGCAGTTCAATAGAAGAGATAAGTCCTGGGAACTTGAATATAAATAAAATGTAGGCATCCTACCTTCTAATATTTTAAGTTATCAGCGAATTACTCCGATAATTGATGTCAAAATACGGTAGTTCCTTGCTAATGGCGCTGCAGTCGGCTCCTATGGCTGGACAAATATGGTCATTAAAAATGTATTCGTGGAATGGTCTGCATATTTTGCACTGAATAAATAATAATGACTAACTTAGTACTTGGCCCGACTTACGTAGTCAAGCTAGAGCCACCTTAAGGACTCCCCATCGACCCGATCCACCTTAGGGGTCGCGCTTAAACTACGTTACTGCTTTCGGTAATTTTTTACCCCCTCCTTCGTTGACAATCGTAGTATTTTTCCCACCGCCTCCCCTCCTACGACAAATAACGTTGTCTCTCCAGATGAAAATTTCAATTTAAAAATTATTTCTCAATGACTGAGTGAGTTTATTTTCAGGGATAGGTTGCAGTAAGACAAATAAAGTAGCCGATCTAGATATAATAGAAACACCCTGGCACTGTTAATCTCTGAAGTTTTGTGGACGCGATGTTGACGAGTAAGAAACGTAAACAAGCGCATTGTAACAGCCACGTTACTTTGAGCGAACCCTCCACCCTCCCTCTCGTTACCCACCCTAGGGCGACCCCCTCCCCCACCTAAGTTGGTAACGTAATTTATGCACGACCCCTTAGTAAGGAGTGGGGTTCTGCCGGAGCGGCGGAACCAATAGCGTGTCAACAATTGGAGTGAAGGATTGCATTGTGGGTGTCTCAGTTTTTTTGCGGTTAGGATATAAAGTGCTCGAGAGAGATGAGGAGGTATGGAGCGGGGGAAGGAGTGAAGACGGTATGAAAGCGAACCGCTTGGTTGCATAAGTATTTATTGCATCTTCACGCCGGAGCGACCGAAGCTCTGAACTCTTCTTTTGAGTGCACAGCTTGTTATGGCCGCTTACTCAATCCTTTTAAGGGAAACAGGAAAGTCACGACGTCCACGCTACCCGTTATGCTTATGGTAACCTTGTCCGTAGAGCGGAGAGTAAGGTATTCATTCCAAAGCCGCGACGGATGGCTCTTCTCCGCGGTGAACTCCTCCCGCCCCCCCCCCCCCACTCATGTGGAGATTTGAACCCTTCGTGCTTTTTTTTATGTCAACTCTTTCCTCGTTTCTTTTCAGCGATGGTTTTGCATGCGAGGATATTGTACGGAGTGACTGCGGTCACGTCTTATGAGAGGCGTTCCGAAATCTTACTGCTCTGCGATTCGAATTAAGGCATGTACGAGAAGGCATGTCGTATCTCTGATACATTAAAGATATCATTCAATTTTGTCCAATGCATTTTTTGAGTTTGCGTTCAAAAAAATGTTTCGTGATATCTCAAGAAAAATCTTTTCGCATTACAATCTTTTGTAAGTTTTCTGTTTCTGCGTTTTCCGATCGATGTCACATTGGTCTGACCATACCAGCTCGGTATGGTAAACGTAACGGGCTAGTGGGATCGATCTGAGAAGCGGGCCGACTCGACCCGCTTGCTCAGCCAGTCTGAGATTTCAGATCGGTCTTAACCAGCGAGTCTGTGGCGCTCCTCGTTATTCTTTTGGTTGTAATTAAGAAACAAAATATATTATCGTCAAGGCGTGTGTTGTAAAAAGTTTGAACCAAAGTGATGGAAATGCAAAAGGAATTCCCAGCAAAAGGAACTTCCGGAGCCAGAATGAGACTCAACCATTCCATCTCTCTCTCTCAGGACCACTTTCCGTCTCCCTCTCTCCTCCATTTACTAGTTCCACGAAAAGTTTTCTTTAGCTTTCAGCCAATTCATTCTCCATATAATCCTGTTACTCCTTGTCTTTTTTGGAAGTTCGACATTGCACGAGGCATGTTTTTAAATTAAGCATTAAGCATTACATGAAAAACTGTACATTAATCCAATTTTCTACATAATTTTAAGTAATATTAAGGTACCAATTGCATCGTAGAACCTGCTTTTGAATCTCATCCTCATAGAAGTTTGCCACCTGATTTGACAACCACTGCAACACGGTCGTTTTGACCTCATCATTTTTCGTCGTGGCGCTGACCAGTCAGATGCATCTTCAAATGCAAACACATGTCATCAACTCGTAGTGGCTGAGCTGACAGTAGTCATCGCTAGATCGAGACTATGCGAAGAATGATCAAGTTGCTTCAATCCAAATGATTCAATGAAATCTTGAGTCTGGTAATCCGTGTGTGGACGGGCATTGTCAACAATACGTCCCATACTCAGCATGCTTTTTGCCTTTTGTTTTGGATTCTCTAAAAGCTCAAACCCATTTTCGTTCCATTTCTTTTCTCATAATGTTTTTTCCATAAAATTCACCGATCTGACGATGAATTTCAGTCGCTTTCACGCCTTAAGCACTAAGAAAACGAATCACAGCGCGTATTTCACAGTCGGCGGGATTCTTAAGGAGGTTCCACCGAGAAACGAAGTTAATGTCATTTTCATGAAAGTTTCAAAATAAGCCCTTCTTATTGCACTCTATCGATTGCCGTTGAAAAAAATTAGGCTTTCCACGCTATATTTCTCGGAAATAGCATTTAAAAATGAGAGAATTTCTATAGGATCTTATGGCAATGCTTGCCTATGAGTAGAAGAAATGCAGATTACTATTCGAATATAAATGTCGTTTAGACAAAAAACTGATATAAGGTGGTCCACAGTATAAGAATCATGATAATATTTAAAAAAATATACCCTTACCACGTAGGTTTAAATGATATTAACATATTTTTGCAACCAAAATAGCAGAAATCACGTAGTTACTAACATGTGGCGCTGCAGGTTGATTCCACATCTGCAACGCTGTGCGGCTGTGCCGTGACGAAACGAGTGGTTTTCGAGCAGACGGGAATTTACAATGAGCTTTGTGGAGCTGGATTTTTTGTGCATTGACGCTAAATTTAATACATTGACAAAAAAGTATTAGAAATTGTCGTTGTTCCAGTAATGTTGTCCGGGTTCCCTCGGAATGGCAGGAAATTGATAGCTTCCAAGGAAACAAAAGTTATCTGAAGATATGTTTTAATACTCACGGGTATTTATATAAATGAATACATAAATACAGTAATGTATTATACAAATATATATGTATAATATTAACGAATTCCTGGAAAGCAGTCACTAACAAACAAACACGCCAACACGAGAGCAGGAAAACAAGTGAACGTAGTAATTGAGCAATGTTGCACTTACCACCGTTGCCAAGTCGTTCTAACACATGATTTTTACCCATTATATTTAAATAAGGAGTTACATTTCCATGTAAATATTTTGAAACTTATTTTTAAATTATGGAACACATTTCAGATCACGAAACAGCGGTGATGAGCTCAAATTTATTGTCAGAGCAATTAAACGTGGCAACGAGTTGCCAGCCAGAAACCGAGATCAAAATAAGCTACTGATGAGTTTTAAAAATTGTTTCCACCTTTTAAGTGCTTCGATACAACTTATTCACAAAGTTTTTAAGTACTTGTTTAAATACTATAGGTGACTACGTTAAGTAATTTTTTTTAATCGACTTCTTAAAACACTTAAGAAGATGGATTTTTTACCGGCTTTTGACGCACCGAGCGGCAGAGGAACCTCCTTAATTGGCGGAAGCACTTCAAATACTCACAAACAAAACGTTGAATGTTGCCATGATGGCGTTTGTGGCTTCCTTATAGATTTAGGTGCACAGCGCTCATACGCCAAATGCCGACTGCAGCACTGCAGTGGCAAAATTTCAAAACGGTACTTAGTTAAAAAGACATGCCTCGTAATATGGATATTACCGCATATACCTCTATTACAAAATGTGCTCCTGGTGAAAGTGCTGCGCAGAATAATTTCTAACCACATGAGATTATTAGCTTTTGGGTGATCTTATCCATCCCCTTCATCGATAGATGGTTATGGTGATTCCATAGGTGAGATGTTGATTGCATTAAGGCTGTATTAAGGCCGTGGCCGTATGAAATCTAGAGGAAGAGTTAAGATAGATGGTGGCGATATTACACTTGATTCTTGACGCCGCTTCCACCGTTACTTACTGTCTGAAAGGTAGAGAACTCACTCGGGCTTACATAATAACGTATGACCAACTTATTAGAAATGGATCGATGAATTATATAGCTTGGTTTACGTGAGGGGATACGCTAATAGCTGAGCCAATTTCAAATTCACCGAGATATTTCTAACTGCGCTTGACTATCGTAAGTTAAAACTTACCCAGATGTTATATAAATATTTCCCAACAGTGTCAATGATCACAGCATACGTACTTGCCAGCATGAACCGGCATACTTACTTGCCTCTACTTACCACGCTTTCCAATATATATATATGGCGGAATAAAATCTCCTGTATTCTTTATTTAGGGAATGACAATATCTTTTGTGGAAATATATCCTAGCAACTGAAAAATGTACCCTTTCGACGTACTTATATAAGCCTTGTTATTTACTAAAAGCCAAATAAAATGAGAAAACCATTCGTTTAGGCCTTCCGGGCAATTCTTTTCTTTCATTTTCCCTACACTGTTGTTTTGCGGATTCTGTTTAACCTTAAAATGTTTCGAATTAATTTGTATCATCTACTTATCAGAGTTTTCATTGACTAGTATCTCATTCCTGGTGTTCGTCGGTATCTTTAAGTGGTAGTTTTTGCCCGTTCGCATTTTATCTTCCATTTTTTTATCATCGTAATTTTTTTTATTCCGCCATTGAGATTAACGTGGAATTTGTTATGAATGGATCTTGGATGATCACATTCACGCGCGATTTGTAACGTTTATTTATATCAACACAATTGTGTGTCTCGTCTTCGACTCTCCTCACGTCAGGAGTCAGCTGACGGACTTTACGCATGAATTCCTTCGCCCTCGGTCGCATCGGGTCGCCGGCGTCCGCGTCCTCGGCCCCGCATGTGTCCGTCTCTCCCCTGTCGTCCTCCTTAATGTGCTATTGCGGAATCCTCATCTATCTCCCCCCCGCTTCCCCCTTTTACCCTTTCCTCTCACGGGTGGGTGGCTTGGGTAGGGTAGGGGGGGAGGGACACACCCCTTCCGGCATTGCGTCGTCCTCTGGTGGACGTGAGGCCGATCGTTGACATGGCGTCATCCAGCTTTTTTTTCACTCCTCCGGTGCGCCGGCCGCGTGTCGATGCATGGGCGCTCTATGGAGAGAGGTTTAAATGTGATCATCCGTCCGTCGAATGGGACGCTAGACTTTGGACCCCTGGTCGCCTTCCGTGAGTAGTGTAGGCTAATGCTGAGCGTAGACGAAGGGTGGGCCACCTAATCAGAGCCCTTAATTTTTCTACCCTGTCGAGGAGATTAGATTAGATTGAAGTTGGGTGGAGTTCCTCCAAGGAGGACCTGGGGCTCCTAGACCTATTGGTCCTTTGTGCTAACCACAATTGCTGTATCATCCAAAGAATCCAATGGTCTTGCTGAAAGCCAGCATGTCCTCTATGGGGATGCCCCTGACTTCGACTGGTTCCAGAAAAGGAGACCCCAGATGCCTGATTCTAGTCCTCATCAGAGCAGGACAACCGCAGAGAACATGAGATGTTGTTTCGTCCTCTTCTTCGCACCCTCTACATCTGGTAGAGTCCGCAAGCTTCAAAAGATGGAGGTGCCTCATAACATCTACATCTACGTCATACCCTGCAAGCCACCCAAAGGGTGTGTGGCAGGGTATGACTTCCACACCAGGCATGCATGAATGATATGGTAGAACACCGAAATTACATTGAAACCCGCGTTCCACTCGAATACATAGGAGAGCAGCTAGAGTTGTGATAAATTGTTATGATAATTATAGTAGTGTTACAAAATGGTGGAGTGAATTGGGGTGGGAACCTCTATCTCGATGGAAGGGAAAAATATAGGGAAAATCTTTTACGAAAGTTTGATGTAGACTATTTTTGCTGGACGTTCAACATATTTTGCTAGAGCCAAACTATTATGGTGGGAACGATCACAGGAATAAGAATAAGGAAATAGACTGCAGAACCGATAGATTCAAGAAGTCATTTTTTCCACGTAGTAGTTTTCACTACTCCGCGAGGCGCCGCTCAGGCGTGAGGCAGAGGGTGTTAGGACACCAGCAGTGTAAAAATGGAAGGGATAAGGTTTTGAGAGGTGAAATGGTGACGTGTATTATGGGAGTATATTTCGTGGAGCTCAGTTTTTATTGCGGTCACTTATTGTGCGCGGAAAGAACGAGTTTTTGTGCCTATCTGTTCGACAGTGTATATCTCTTATTTTATTGCTTCTATCAGGCCTAGAGATGTATTGAGGCTTCATGGTAATATTCTCTGTGTCGCTCTGAAGCACATCGATTCTAAAGTTCTGAAACAAACTGAGCCTAGCGTGTAGCCTCCGAGTCTGAAGGGTCTCCCACCTTAATCTCTCAAAAAACTGTGAAACACTATGTGTTCGCTCGTAGCATTTTTTAACGAAGCGTGCAGATTTTCTATGTATTTTATTAATTTTGTTGGTCAAATCTTTATGACCAGGGTCCCATATGCTTGTATTGAATTTGAGGTGTGCTCTAACCAGAGCGAAGTAGCATCTCTCTTTGACTTTTTCATCCGATAGTGTTCCATCCATAACCTGATAGTGTCCAGTAAGGAATCCCGCTATTGTGCGTAATTGACTTCTGTTTAACAGTAGAAGTCTTCTTGCCAGTCCAGGCTTGGGTCCTTCAATCAGGAGCTTGGCTTGCCTGTGTATGCCACCGGATCTCAGAGTGACCTCTTGATCTGTTATCCCTTTTGAGGGTGCGATTGGGATATAAGGCTCAGGTCCCCTCGGGGTGTGGTTTGAGCCTTCTTTAGCGAGTTGATCCGCTATCTCATTTCCGGATATGCCCAATCCTGTCGAGGAGACTGTTGATGAAATACTCTTGTCTTTCGGATGAAGCGTCTAAATACGGATCCTCTGGAGGTAGTTTCAGCGAGATATTTCGTTCTATTATAATTTACGATTTTAATTTCATCAACTGTAGGAAGTTTGAAGTAAATATTGTGATATTGATGGTGCAATAATATGCCTATGTACGACTGAAATTAAATAAAAATATATGTATTTGTCTTCAACTAGACTCATTTTTTACCATCTACGAGTGAGGCTGTGCGCTTAAAACTCAGAATCGGAAAGTTTTCTGCGATTCTGAAAGCAATACTGCGTTGACTGTTGTTTATTTTTTAAAATAGTGGAAAAACTCACTAACTCTCCACAATTAATTTTTTCACTAGATCAAGGTGTAAGAAATTCCTCTTTTTTTTTAATGTCTCTCTGGAGTGCGTACATGTCCCATTATACGTGTAAAGTGACTTAGCAAATTGTCGGCCCCGGTGGCGGCGGGGTAAAGTCATCGTCTGCTAACTCGAGGGTCGCGGCTTCGAGTCCCGCCTGGGTAGAATATCATCTGCCCAGGACATGGGTGGTTGTGCCTTGTCCGTTGTCACTGTTATCCACTCGACGTAAATTGGTACATTGTGCTGTATTCGGGATAGTGAAAAATAAATAAATAAATAAATGCCTCGATAGGTAGTGCGGAAAAGAGCTGATATTTTGGTGTATTAAGAAGGGTGACATATTTTTCTTTACATATTCATTGGCTTCTAGGCGAAATGATATCTCTCTCAAACGACCTTTACAGCTTATTTCGATCCCTTCCTCTCAGGTTGGTATCATTCATCCCCGCTTCCCAACGAGGCATCCTCCCCTACGTGGATCATTTAAAGACGCCTTTATTTGGAGTACGCTAACAGAGTCTTTGGTTGTCTTGCCGCTCTTTCCTTATTGCCGAGAACATCTCTTTAGGGCATTCGCACTAATATATCCTGACGAATATAACGATGCAATCCCAATATAATAGTCACCAATTCACTCATTACACTTAGAGTGACTTTACATAAAATTAAAAAATAAATTACTTATTAATGAACGCATTTCTAAATAAATTATTTGGAGTACGCTAACCGAGTCTTTGGTTGTCTTGCCGCCCTTTCCTTGTTGCCGAGAACGTCTCTTTAGGGCATTCGCACAGTTATATCCTGACGAATATAACGATGCAATCCCAATATAATAGTCACCAATTCACTCATTACACTTAGAGCTACTTTCTTAAAAATAAAAAATAAATATTACTGAATGATGAACGCATTTCTAAATAAAATACTCCGCCGACTCACCTTTCAAAACTTAACAGTTCATTCCTTTGGTTTACATAGTTTTATCCGTTCAGCTATTGGTCAGTTTGGGAAATTTCGAGTATGAAATACAATAACTATCGCAAAAAATACTGAAAATTAGTGTGACGACTTACTTAGAAGTCTCAGTCATTTCCTTTTGGACTATCGTGGTGTACCCAACCGTAGAATGAGCTTATGAAATCACATATAAACAATGTTGGACTTAGAGTCAAACATTGAATATTGGTAAAATAAAGCTCACATAGTTATTGGCCTGGCTAATGTTAGTTGTTGGACTAGTTTTTTTGCCTTTTTAAAAGTAACGTAATATAATTGCGTTAACAAATAATTGCCGCGGTAATAACTTTAAAAAGGAGTTGTCATATTTATTCCAAATGGTCTTAATTGAAAGTATTAAGAGTTTATTTATCTCCCATCATCTTGCTCCTCTGACTTTTATTTAGATTTTTTTCTCAGTCCTTTCATATTCACGCATATCTGCTGGAATTTCTTGGTTACAATTGTGGCGAAGGAAGAGATTACCGTCGTCGATATTTGTAGTGTTTGTCGTGACACTTTGGCGCGAATAACTCATGAAAGAGCTTCGGAAACGAATCTCAGCCCCGAGTCTGGTCCGGTTAGCGCATGGTATATGAAACCGATAGGTACAGGATGAACTCTATGTCATTTTCCTCTTCTCCCTGCTGAAAAAATATACTTCTGTTTTATTTTTTCCGTAGTTATATCCTTTTTTACTTCTCATTTTTCTTCGCGTTGTGTTTCCGTCTTTTTCTCCTAATAATCTTTTTTTACCGGGCAAGCGTTTCAGACAAACATATTGGTTAATGTATTTGCAAATTTTGTGTTTTTGTAGTACCTAGCGCTTTCCTTTGCATTTTATAACTTCTGGTCATATTAACAATTCACTCATATAAACATAACCTTCCACCCTTGAGGCAAAGGAGGTGTCACTGCTATTAGCGTCCTCTATTTAATATAAAGTGTAAACCCCCATTTAATATCAGTGATAATAAATGTGAATTCCGCAGACTCCCTAGGCAGTTGGCGGGGCGTAGTTTAATTTAGACAGTCTTACACCTAATATAATGACCAGAATATATTTGAGTACTTTTACGGAACCAGTGTGCCTTATTGTTTCAATGGAGAGTACTTGTGATGGGCACCAGGTATATCTGTACCCAGACTAAACCGTATTTATTTCTCAATTAACCCGTAGGCTTGATCTTTGAACTCGATATGTTTTTGCCTCTGCGGCATCCATGGCCGTTTAATTGGGGTAATTATTTGCAAGTTTCAACATACTGGACGTTAAAAAGGTAAGATATTACAGTTATAGGCAGGTGAGCCACAGTTATGTACCTGTAGGCCAGTTTACTTTTTACTCTATTCAGTAATGAAAGCGATGCCAAATTATTGAAAAATGATAACCAAGAAGAAAATAACAGTAATGTTTGCCTAATTTAAAAATTTTGGTATTATATAGATATTGGCCGGGGTGGCAAATAACGACAAATTTAGTTAAATAGGGTCACAGTCAGTTTGGGCCACTTGATATGGGGAGTTGCATCACTCACAAATAACTACTTAGGCAGTACCCTAAACTAAATCCTCAAAATATTTTTAAAGTGATTTTGTATCTAAGAGAGCCGCAGCGATGACTTAATGCTTTATTTCCTCTAGAAGAAGAGATGAGACGTCCGTAAAAGCACCTGCTTGGAAAAATCATGTCTTGCTGAAAGGGGCAGAAATACCTGCCCAAGATGTGTAGGGTGTGTATCGAAAATTCGGTCGAACTGTAGTTTCATTGTACCATTCAGAACACCAAACGGCCAATAACTGTTGGGTCGTCAATAACCGTTCCGTTTACCCGATCAACCTCACTCATCGACCAAACTCTGAGATCTTCCCCCTCTCTCTTCTTATAGAGTGAGGAACGAGCTGGCTGCGAGGACGGTCCACTTAGAGGGTGGTCCATTCATCTATTTCGAACCCACCTCGATATCTTCGTCTCAATTCGCAAGTAAGAGAAAGAGTAATTTCTTAGTTTCATCTAGCAGCCGGCCTTACTTGCCCCTCTTACTCGTCCACGAGCAAACCATCCCCTGGTGTCGGACAGAAACAAGTACAGTAGAGCGTCAATAATCCGGACGTCAAAATTCCGGACCGTCGATAATCAGGAATCACATCCGGCGAAAAATAAGTTGAAGTGAGTGCAATGTACGTATGTATTCGTCAAAAGCGTTGATGCGAGACTCAGCGGGGTCCTCGACCGCTAGGATGATTTTATTTATATGCTCTAATTATTTAACTGCAGGACTAAAGTTAATTATTCTTTTTACAGTATTTAGCAAAGTTTCAAGGCATCAAATGGCCTTTTTATGGTTCTGTTCGAAAATTCGGATTTCATGATTATCCGGACTGGGTGCGGTAACAACTGATCCAGTATATCGATGCTCTACTGTAAACGAAATACACGTGAAATTGAATAGTGAAACTTTAAAGTCCCTTTTTTTGTTTTAACAAAGTCTTTCCCATTTTAACTTTACCATCAATGGTTTTTAGGCACAAATTCTCTTGGTTATCGCTTGCCTCCGAGAGCATTACTGAATGAACGAGGTACAGTGATATCTTTGCTATTTTCTTATTTCATCGTATCATAATTATCACCGCGTACCTCCAATCATGCTAGCTTTGTATGTGCTCTTCTGTTGCTGATTTTCTTATCTTGAAAGTCTCTTCTTTCGTACTCATCCATTTCTCCTTTAGTGTTTATTTTCCCTGCATTCTCCTTGTATTTCTTCGAATCTGTTTCAATTCTCGGCTCTATTCCTATTTCTGGACGTGAACAAGTGAACGAGACGTGCGCAATGGCCCACTTTCAAATAGCTCTTGCAGTGAGTGAAATAATCTCTTTATTTATTGGCAGATCATCGAAATCGTTCCGTCTGTGTATAAGAGTGAGCATCAATTTTTGGGCCATATAGTGGTAACACCAAGTGGGCTGTAAATGTCAATCCATGACGAATCTGTTCATTCTTCCGGGAATTGCTTTCTCTTTTTATTCTCGTCCGCCTACGCTTCACCCTTTTGTAAATGAATGTGCTATTAATTTCATAAAGTTATTCGCTATTAATTTCAGCGATAGGTATTTTTCTGATTGAGACATTGATTGAGCGGGCTTGTGCCGAATACTTTATTGCCAGTCAAACCTCCCTCAATTCCCAGAATTGGGATCGGGTTTCAGATTTGATTCGTATTCTATGTTGTGAAAATCATTGCTGAAAAAGAGTTGGTAATAATCTTGGTACTCCAGTTGGTAATTTAGTTTAGTAATTGGTGCTCAAGTTACTATGACCATGGCTCGATGACCTCTTGTTTGTTGTTTGGCTTCCTTTAGCATTTTTCCCATGTTTATAAGCATTCAAGTTGCTCAAGAGTGTGATAGAGGGGTGTTGGGCAAAAGGAGAAAGGAAAGAAAGAGAATTGGTTTTATAGACGGGATGAAGAAGGGTAGATCTTATGCTTAGGCGAAAAAGGAAATACTACATCTACATCCATGCCACACCCTGCAAGCCACCCATAGGGTGTGTGGCAGGGGGGCGCCTCCACACCAGGCATGCATGAATGGTACGGCAGAACACCGAAATTACATTGAAGCCCGCGCACCACACATGCAAAGCGCCAATTAAAAATCTAATACCCAGGAAACATTCTATCGTCAATCGTTCCAATTTAATGAAGGCATGCTAGATAATAGGGTCACATGGTTAGTATCTACATAATAAGAAAGGGGTTATTGGTTGTTATTACATGCAACATGTACAACAGACTACTCCTGCTATATTTCACCTACCTATCCCTTTGCTACGCTGAGTATTGTTCTCTCTTATAGTACGCGGGAAAAATGACATTTTAAATCTATCGGTGCGACAATCTATCTCTCTAATCTTGTTAAGATGATCAAACCTAGCATAATACGCAGGGGTTCTCAATATATATCTAACGTCATCTGTGAACAAATCGGTTTCGAATTTACTTAAAAGGTTTAACCTAAATTTTAACCTACGTTACTAGACTATTTACTTAGAAAGCATTTACTTAGAATTACTAAAGGTAGTTTGGCCCTTGAAAGTGTAGAAAACCGGTAGAAGATTCTCTAAGTCTCATGAAAGCCTACTTTTACCGGTAGAAATCTAAACAAAAAGTATTTAAATTGCTCTCTGTGGATATTAGTACCAATTCGGTTCTTCTTCTTGATCTAAGGGCGTTATAATCTAATAAGTAATTGTCACGTGATAAGAGACATCTGCCTTCACGGATAGATCTTCAGTGAAAGCTTTGAAAAAAATCTTCTGGCGAGGTTGATTTTTTCCGCAGTTTGTCGAGTCTAAGAGGTCACAGCTGCTTAAATGGCTTCACATATGTTTGACTCTCTTTTCACCAACGGTTTTTACCTTTGCAAGAGACTCGCCACACCACCAAGCCTCTCCTCGTCCTTTTCTCTTTGGCAGGAGCTGGAGCTAGTTGTGGACGTGCTTGTAGGGCTCTGTCCATTGGTGGGAAATTTCCTTTTTAGCTGAGGGAACGGCATAAATTCCGTAGAACAACCTTCTGGGCTGAGGTAGGAAGTTTTCTAGCTGTGATCGGTGACCACGGAAGACTTCTGGCTGTATTCTTTTGAGCTTTTCACATTTTTAACGAATATTATCCTAACTTTTGGGAAATTAATATAGTGACAGCAAAACATGTCATGATTATCCTGAGTTTTGATCCGCAAGGATCGTTGACGGTCATCTGTAAACTATTTACGTCACTTTTTCCCTCGGTATTTTCTTCTTTGGCTTAATCATCATTAGTGGGCATTCTAACAGCTGATGGCAAGCTTTTTTGACAGTTCTCACACTGATTCCCGCATTTCCCTGTCATTTTTCATTTTCCTGCCTATTGCTTGCTTAGTATTAGGTCTCTTTTCAATTTCCCAAATCCTCGGCGTTTCCTAATACCCCCAAAAATCCTCTTTGAAGCGAAACGTGGGTGCTTCCTCGAAAATATAATTCTCAGAAAGAGGAGAAAGCTCAGAATCAATAAAATATTCAGACACAGCGGGGTGGGATTCGTCATGCTTTTACCTGGTGGGCTTAATTAACTGGTTATGATTATAATGCTGCTTGCATAGTTTTCAGAAACTGGGTGTGTATAATCTTAATTCCAGAGAAGTAGGTTCCCTGCAGGTGTTCTTGGAATTTCTCACAATTAACTGTGAATACTAACTCAAATATCTTAGTTGTGTTTGTAGTGCTTGGTTAGGTGGGCATTCCTTACCAGTTTTGTTCCAACTCCTTCCAATATGTCACCAAATTTGGTGTTTGCTGCCTTTTCGTCTTCTCCACCATGCCAGGAGCACAATGGTTGCCGAATTTTCGATGCACTAATCGGGTTGTTCGTGATAAAGGTACCCCTGAACCAGTCGAACATGGACAAAGGCCTTCCACGACATTGGTTTGTCCTCGATTATCTAAGTTGAGCATTGCTGGGACCGTTTGTAATTCGGTGTTGTGATACTCTTATCCATTCGAGTGCTGTTCCCCTGGCCACAAATGGCAGATTTTGAGACACGTTAAACTCAAGTGGTAACTACTGTACTTAATGAATTAGCTTTATATATTCGTCAATTTTGTCTCGGGCACCCCGACCAATTTAAATGATCTTTATCTTGATTTAAATTTTTAAAGGGAATTGCACATTCTCCCTAAGCAAGTTATTATTTATACTCAGTCGAACATGAGAAAAATGGGAATTTTAGGATGACGGGCTAATGAGCCTAAATGAGGAAATTTATAATGCGAAGATAATTAACACGGAATCAGCTCCAAGTTAAATTTTTCTTGAATGGGAGGGGGGACGGTAATGTGCCAAAGAGATGAAATGTTTGTTGGTGTGAAGTTATTAATAAACAAGGTCTTTCCTTATATCTTGGTTCAGGCTATAATTGTTAAGATTTCCAGAAAATCTAGTTTTACTACTATTTTCCGTTTTGTGTAAAATATTAACATTAAGCCAAATGTTTGATTATGCTACCAAATGAGCAATGGCAGCTCATTGCTTTCCGGCATAACTCTTATTAAGCCTAAGAGTTTGCAAATTTAATGAGAATTGGATACCTGAAAAGTGATTGCGGAAAAATTGTATGTTCAGGCTCGAAAATAAGTTGGTGATGAAAGAATTTGGATTGCATCGTCCAGAATGGACAATCATGAAAGGAGTGCGCTTCGTTGGTTTGGCCATGTCGAGAGAATGGGAGTGCTTCGAATAACGAAGTTGGTGTATGTTAGTCGAATGAATGTGTGAAAGGGTAAGGCAGACTGCGAAAGTCATGGGTGAATGTGTTAAGGCGACGCATCACATCTGCTTGACAGGTCGGATTTGTGATGATTTCCGACCCCAGATTTTTTGTTAAAGTCGTACGTCATCAACTTGAAATTTTTATATTATAAAGAATAGACCTTTGCCAAGGGAGATTCGTATCTGAAATATGAAAATATTATTCCGGAGCATAATGAAACAATCGGGAAAACGGCAAGTTGTAGGGTGAATTTTTATAAAAACTATTATTAGTATTGACATATCTAAAACTAATGTAGATGTATCAATTCCTCCTCTATCAGAATGCTAAATAACAGCCGTCACGGTTTAAAGATAGAATCTGTGTTTGGTATATTTCGACAAGCTACCTGAATGGTTTTCGATCCATGATGTGCTCGGACGGTGATGCAATTAGTTCAGTCTTCTTTGACAGATCTAGTATAAGCGCTGCCTGTACTTACGCGCCGGAGACTTAGCTAAAACTTACCGACGACTGTTGCCTTGTGCGAGAGTTATCCTGGAGTAGGAGTCTCCTGACGCCAAAACGCCTCGATCGGGTGCGAGTGACGCCATCTTGTGGATTTTCGACAGAACTTTTCCTTACCAAAGGGTATGATGCGTCCTCTTAAGGCCGCTTTACACGATACAATTTATTGCACTAACGAATGTATGAACTCTTGCATGAGGGAAATTGTACCGTGTTATGCGCCAAATTGTATGATTGTCTGAATGACTGAACGGGAAATAGAACCTGCTCTATTTCCATTCAGTTGCTTGTACATTCTATGACACATTTGTTTGTACAATAAAATTTACCGTGTAAAGCGGCCTTTGGAAGATACTCCAAAGAAGAGGAATAATGGGAGTCTCAAGAAATGGATTGCGTTTGAGAGGCAATGCATGAGCAATGATTGAGAAGCGAATGTGATTTACATGTATCTACGTCTACATACTACCCTGCGAACCGCCGCATGGGCGTGTGGCAAGAGGTGTTACGACCCCAGCCGCGTAAAGATGTAAGGGATCTGATTTTGGGAGGTAAGGTGGTGACGTGTATTATGGGAGCGCATGTAGTGGAGCTCAGTTTTTGATGTGATCGCTTTTTGTGCGCGGAAAGAACGAGTTATTGAACCTATCTCTTCGGCAATGTCTCATATTTCATTGCTTCTGTCGCACCTAGGGATGTAGTTAGGCGTCATGATATTACTCTCTGTGTCGCTCTAAAACACACCAGTTCTGAATTTCTCAAGCAAACTAAGTACAGCGTGAAGCTTCCGAGTCTCTAGGGGATACGATAAAGCATTATTCAATTTTTTGTAGATTATGAAAAGGGAGCCAGTTTTAGAATCCTAACAGTAATACACTCGACAGTTTCAGGCTTCACTTCGTGGAAATTAATAGTACCCATATTTAGAGAATACAAACCTGTGGAAAAGTAAAAAATTTGTATTATCTAAATATGGACCTAACAGTAATGACTACATTTGTAGACATTGCTTACCACGAAAGTGAATGGCTTGATGGGTAACTCTGCATGCAATAATCATTAAAAATGTTTGCGTGTCATGATGGTGGTGATGATTAGTTGCTCTCACGCCCTCTCTCGTGTGCATTCTTTTTACTTGCGTGTTTCCTTCCGCGCGTCCAATTTCTGTCGCGATTCTCTCTCACCTCCCACGCCATCTCACTTTTACTTCCACTCTCTCCTCCCCTCCCGTCCCGCCCACTTCCCCCGGTACTTATCGCCTCCTTCCCTTTAAGCGGGAACACCTAGGCTAGCGGGAACACCTAGGCCCATCGAGGGTCGATGAAAAAAATCATCGAGATGATTCGGTTTCGATGATTGTCATCGACGACGATGAGTCGATGAACTCACCGACTTCCGTAAGTCGATGAATTCATTCATCGCCGACGGAAAGGTAGGGATAGGCACGGGCGGGCGACGCAACAAAAATAATTATCATATAATGGGGATGGATTCATTGACTTATCTACATCGGTGAATTCATCGACTCATTGACGTCAGTTTATTTATCAACTCATCGACGTCAGTTTATTCGTCGACTCATCGACGTCAGCTAATTCATCGACTCATCGACGTCGGTGAATCCATGGACTAATCGACAATGATTAATTCATCGACGTCGATGATCGATGACATTCATTGTCATCGACGCGGTTAATCGCAACGCGATGACTAAAATCATCGTCGATGAATTCGATGAATCGACTCATCGCACAAGCCTACTACAGTAGTCGACGGGCTTTGTCGCCATCCCCGCGCTCAACGACCTTTCCTCTATGGGTCCGGTAGCCGTGCGGTGCCGTCCTGTTTGGCAACGCGGCTTCAATTGAAATTATTGACGTTAACAAATAACATTTTTACAGATTTAGGATCATAGAAAATTTTAAAATAAATTAAAAAGGTTTACCGTGGCTTTAATTTTTTGATACTGTGAAAATTGTGGGACTAGATAATGCATAAACATTTTCGTTCATCAACAACAAAATATGTGTTATAAAAATTTGCACTTGCCATTTTATGTATCTCTAACAATTCTCGCAACTTTTCACGGAAAGTCACGAAAATGCTGTTAATCACGTAGTTTTTCCCTCCGTTGAGTTACAAAGTTGTTCATGAAGTTGACAAAACTGCTAAATTTATGGTGCTTGGTGTCGATTATTGCATAAATGCGTCCTATTTTTTTAAAATCATATAATAAAAAATGGATGTAATAACAATAAAATTATCTTTAAATTGGTGTATAAAACATTGCACTAGCATTCACTGGGACAAAGATATAAATTTTTAAATAACAGCGGCATATCATTTGACGCCGACAGTAGGAACACCCGCACACCCCCGCGCGTGTTAGAAATAATGGTAATCTCTGATTTCAGTTAAACAGATGGTGCTTTTATTAGCGCAAAGTCACTCGTCCGCACGTGATCACCTCAACACTGACTCTCGTGCGTCGTAGTGACATCGCTTATATATATACTTACGGAAGGCGGTGACGCCGTCTTCATTTGACGGCACCTCTCAGGCAACACATCCAGTCCACCGCCGCTAGACCAACTTGACCACCATTTGTGACGATGAAGGCGATGGGATCCTCAATCTAACTCGCGCAACCTACTACGCCGCCCCCATCCCTCGCTGTCCTCCTCCCACACTCTCCCATTTGCCAGCCGCCCAGCAGTCTCGCGCGCCCAGACTCTCTCGGCGATCGCCTTCTCCCCCGCTCCCACCCCCGCCCCCGCCGCGCTCGCACAACCCCCATTTGGGGCGGCAAAGGAGAGAGTGAGTGCATGTATACAGGCCGTCCCCTTCCACCCTGCTTCCCTCCGCCCCTGGGTGCATCGTCATCTGGTGGAGAGGAAAGAGCAGTCTACTCTCTCAATGCAGCCTCTCCACGCCCATTTTAACACACTCGCCCCATCCTCCCATGCCATCCCTCTATCTCTCTCTCTCTCTCTCTCCCCGTAATAACCCGAGACCGGAAATGGGAAAAGGAAGAATGATGATGGAGTGTGGGCTGGTGGGAATGGGTTGGGGAGGAATGAGGAAGAGGACGTCATTACGAGGAGGAGGAGGAAGGGGAGAATGCGGATGAGGGGCGCGCGGGGGTGTTGGGTTGCCTGGTAATGGTGCTGGTGGGAGAGAATAGATTGGGAGGGGGTGGTGGGTGGAGAGGCCGCGCGAAACGAAAGTCGGCTCAGGGTTCGGTTTTAAAAAAAAATTGAGCGAGGGTGAGTCGTCGATGAATGGTATGTGCTCGCGGTTTGAAACTAAGTGACACTTGCATGAATGACGTACCTTTACCCCTGCAAAAAAGTTCTGTATAGTTTCCTTATAAATACATCTACAGAATTTCTTAAAAAGTTCTGTAGATATTCCTTATAGTATTGAAACGCCATTTTATGGAATTCCCTTCGACGTTCTGCAGAATACCTTAAGACGTTATGCAGAATACCTTAGGGCGTTCTGCGGAATTCCTTAGGGCGTTCTACAGAAGGCCTTTGACGCGCTGTGGTACTCCTTACAAGCTCAAGGAAACCCCACATATTTCCGTAGAGTTGCTGAAGTTCTACAGAACAGCTTGCAGATTTATTTTGTTCTGCAGAAAATCAGTCTACAGAACATATGTTCTGTAGAGTCAGGCTCTCATAGTCCGTACAGATCCTTAGAAAAGGAACTAGTTCGTCAGAAAGTCAATATCTGTAGAATTACTTTCGTTCTACAGAACAGCTTCTAAGGAATTAGTTAGTGGGACGTTTTAAACATTAATATAGTGTCAGATCAAAATTTTAAGTTCGTGACGTGCTGGTAAAAAAGATTATCACAGACTTTTTAGGCAAATATGAAGGAAAATACACATATGATGACTCAATGTAACTAAACCCGAATCAAATAGAAATTTTAAAGAGTAATTTAATAATATATCTCAATGCTACATTAACACTAAATGATTTAAGATTTTCCCGGTGTATTATGTTTAAATACCTTTCTCGGGCTTCGCACCGGGTAATGTACATTAATACTACTGTACCTATTTAGGTATATTCCTAAAATAATGAAATACTACAAATACTATATACTATTAAATACTGTACTAGTGTTCTGATTGTTGTGCCTGTTAATGTCCCGCTCCAAATTTTAAACTTTACCTCGCATAAAATTAATTTTAGACCCTTCAAATTTAAAAAAATCCTCTGTTTTTTGGAACTTGTGTATTTTGATGTAATTTTTTGGCATAAATATCCAGTGATTTTCGTACCATTCAGCTCATCTTGAGCATAGTAGTTTGATCCATCCTCAGAATAACGTTTAACATTGCTTAAACGGCCGAAAAAGTGTTAATGAAAAATACTTTCGTCTGCTGATCCGCATTTTTCTTACCTTCCCTTGATGTATCAACATTTGAGGCCTTTGATCCATGAATGGAGTGTTATTTAAGCATTGCGAATGAAGAGGTGGATCATAATATTTGATGATTCTCTTAAACTCAGTAGTATCTCCTACTTGCTCGCATTCTTCTCTTTTCATTATAATTTAATTAGATATATTTTATTTTCTATAAGCTTGGTCTGTCATATTTATCTACCGCGTAAAAGAAGAGTTAGGTGAAAGAGGTAACTCGTGGGTATCAACCTCGACCCACAAAGGTCAGGTGTCCCACGAAGAACCACATGTATACAAGCGTGCTTCTGGCCAACTGCTTTTATCAGTTATTCTTCTGTTGGATTGATTGTTTGACCATAGGTAAATTGTTGAAGTTGATGATTGCGAGAGATATCTGTTTTATGTGGAAGAATCCCAGGATGTTCCATCGCGGTGTGCAAAGAGTGATACCCGATCGATATGGCTCAACAAATTTTAAATTATGCGAGCGAGCAGTTTGTTTTCCATATTTTCTTTGGTGGTTTTCCCAAACACTACCATTAAATGTATGTGTGAATGGATGATTACTTCTTTAAATCAGATGCCATTACTTTGAATCGAAGTTTCCTGGTGCGCTACAAGGAACATTTTTCAAATACGTTGGCTCCAGATCAACACACTCCGGAATAGCTGATTAACTTTAACCTTGCCTTAGGGGGAGCGTGGGAGAGGTCGTGAGAAAGACGCGCTGAGTCCGCCGAACTCTGGAAGAGCCCCGATAAAATCCTAAAGCGCCGGCAATTCTCCCGCACTTCTGAGAATTAGCGAGCCAAGCCATGTGAAAGCAAGGAAATCAGCTGAATTTACTGGCATATTTCGCTCAGCGCAAACGCCACTTGGGGAACGGGTGAGGATATGATTAAAGATAAAATAAATGACTTCTCATTTTTTTGAGCTCGTGTCCACGTTCGTAAGTGAAAGAGATTTTGCAGTGGTATTATCCTATTCGCGTATCTTGTGGATAGCGTTCTTCAGTGCTATGGATTCTCCCACTGTCACAAAGGACGAAGAGCTGTGGAATTCCTTGGTGCCTTTTTTTTCATATATTAGGCTTACTTATAAACTATTCCGACGTCGAATTTCACTCAGATACTCCTGTAATACTAATGTACCGAGTATTCCAGTCTCGCACACACCATCTTGCCAACCTGTGTGGCCAAGAAATGTTAAAAATACCGTGTTCGAATTCTTTTCAACATAGATGATTTTAGATAGCAGGCTTTGTAGATTGTTTCTCATACCCAGGAAGGTAAAAACAGGCAGATTTAAGTGAGGAGCTTTGCTACAGAAAGTGGGAAATACGAATTACAGAATTGAGAATTGAAGCTGTCAAGACACAATTTGAGTCCGTTCCAAGAAATATCAATATTTAAAAAAAATGAAAAAATATTTTAGGTGCTCGATTTTTATAAATTATTCCGTCTGTTGGTAAATTTAGCATATCGCTACTTAGCGACGTGAGAGGCCCGCGAGTGAATGATGTTTGCTACTTGGAATTTTTGGAATATCCATTTGCACGATGCCACCTGACGTGGAGTCAACTTTAACTTTTTGTGTGAAATTCAGAGTGGAAAAATCATTGGCCCGGACTAGAAATGGAACCCAGATCACTCGATTTGAGCCGATAGCTCTATCCAGTTAAGCTACCCAGGCGTTTTCTTCCACTGTGAATCTCATGGGGGGCTTAAAGGAGCAAGTTGTCCTCACAGGTGCCGTGCATATGATGTCATAGGTACCCATATGCGAGCTCCAAGCACCACAGTCCACGGGGTAAAGCCCAACTTTAAACACAAAGGTGTTTACTTTGGACATATTCAAAGAACCACGAAACCAGCCGCGCAGTTACTTCAGCGGAGTCACCCGCTAGCCTCTGGTGTTATGTGCACGGTACCTGTGAGAACAACTTGCTCCTTAAAGCCTCCCATATGATTCACAGTGGAAGAAGACGCCTGGGTACTCATACGTAATCTGGGTAATTGGTCAGAGCACTCGGCGTGAAATCTGGGTTCGATTCCCAGTCCAGGCGAATGATTTTTCCAATGTGAATTTCACACAATTGTCTGATCACTAGCGGGTGACTCCGTTGAAGTAACTGCACGGCTAATTCCGTGGTTCTTTGAAATTGTAACTTTTTCATTATAATAATAATAATAATTAGTTTGTTCCCATTCAAATCTGAGAGTAATGCGCCGATGCCCTTCGATTAAGATCAGTCATCCCGCACTAAAATTCTCAAGACTCGCTTGGCCATAAACCACAATTAAATCGTCAGTGCTCTCACGCCCTGATTCATCGAATGGGTTGCCAGTCCATTCAGAGGTGAGGAAATGAGATATATTTCCCGTTATCCTTTGTAAATCACAAAGGACAGTGAACGCTGCGCTCTCATATAGCATTTTCCGTACCGCATGAGAAATGGCGCGAAACGATCACAATAGACGTTGGTCGTTTGAAATAACAGCTCTTTTCCTCTCGACAAAAAATATTTCAATTTCAATGGCATGTCCAGCGCGTTCCGACTAATTGGGTGAGATGCAACTCGCAATACAATCGTTAGGAACTCCTTCATACGTTTTAAACATGCCGTTGCGTGCAGGATGTCATTTAATTCATTAATAAACTGATGTACACGCTTATGACTGAATCTGGAGACGTCTCAATGAGTAGGTATATGCTACTTGCAATGTGATGTAATGACTTCAATGTGAAATGCAAAACGTAGGTCTTTCTGGGCCGTGAATTTTGGGAATCAATCTGATAATTTTATCCGTGCCGTTTATTTTCAGAAAAGCCTCTACGTGAACCTATGCATGTTTAATTTGAGTAATCTTCCCTAAATCCTTTTATCATTTTCGTGTTTTTTTTAAATTGTACTGAGTATTTATTATGTGTGTCCCAACGCCATATACGCATGCATTTTGCACATGAAAGATATTTTTTCGTTATCCTTGGAAATGATTTCATTATTCATGGAAACACAAACCGGCCTTTCCTTCCTTGTGAAATCGAAGGGGTTGGCATCCCTATTAGATGAAGGGGGAGGGAGTTAGAGCAGAGGGGTTGATGGAAAACATGGGGGTTAAAACTTGGTGGTGGGAGGAGTGGAGGGAGGGAGGGAGGGAGCGAGTTGGGTGAAATTTCCCGTTTTCCAGTTTCCAGGAAAGGCCTTTGACAAGTCAAGGTTATAATTTGGTCCGCTTCGTTCGCTTGTGTATTCTTCGGGTTTATTCCTCCGGAAAATTTCACTCGGCGCTTTTCAGTCGGAAAAGTTCCCCATCTCGCAGCGTAAGGCGGTTGCTGGTTTCGAATTCCGCGGTGGACAACGCCTTTACGCCTTTGACGTTTGCCGAGAATTCACTCTGGCTGAGCAGGAGTGGGAGAACAATTTCAGTCTTCTTTTTTTCCCTTAGGCTGTGCCACGGAGAAAATTTTTAATAAAGAGTGCTTGGAATCTCTTACCCCTTCCATAGGATATTCTTAATTACGAGACATTTCATATTTTATTCCTTAATTAAAAATTACGTATTTGCATAAAACAGCATGATTATGTCAGTCAAATACATCTACATCTACGTGATACCCTGCGAGCCACCACGAGGGTGTGTGGCAGGGTTTGAAGATCACCAAACATGCACTATTGACATGCAAGTAGGATATTTAAGGGAGATATGCTAGATAATAGGGTCACATGGAGCTAGATGGTTAGTATCTACATAAAAAGGAAGGGATTATTGGTTGTTATTACATGCATCATGCACTACAGACTACTCTAACTATATTTCACCCACCTATCCCTTTGCTACGCTGCCTATTGTTCTCTCTTATAGTACGAGGGAAAAATGACATTTTAAATCTATCGGTACGACAATCTATCTCTCTAATCTTGTTAATATGATCAAACCTAGGATAATACGCCGGGGTTCTCAATATATATCTAACGTCATCTGTGAACAAATCTGTTTCGAATTTACTTTAAAGGTTTAACCTAAACTTTAACCTGCTTTCTGATAGTAATTCCCATCCTAGTTCTTCTATTAAGCTCGTAACACTTATACAATTATCATAACGGCCTTTGACAAACCTAGCAGATCTCCTTTGCACGCACTCTAATTCTTCCTCGTAATCATACCTTCCTCGTACGGATCCCATATACTAGCGGCATATTCTAAATAGTACATGATAAGTCAGCCGAAAAGACCAGATACATGAGAGCGTCTAAAGAATGCAGTAGATAGATCATAGAGTCATAGTTGTATACTGCAAAAAGTGTCGAAACCTACAGGCAGACTTCTGGGCAAGGACATTTTAAGTTGCGGAGTTATGGAAGTTGAGGTGCGACAGCTTGTCATTGAAGCTAATAAGGCACCAGGATGACTTAAATGCTAGAATTTTGAGACGTAAAAACACCTGATATCAGAAACGCCATCCTGATTTAAAACAGAGTTATTACACCCTCTATGTAACATCCTGCATTCGTATGGTATGCAGTCTTCGTGAATGCAAGGATTAGAATTATTTCAGCATTTGAAAATTAGGGAAAACACAGTAGGTGATAATATAAGCGATTGTCGTATGTTATAACGATTTCACCGGAATACTGTCGATCAGAGCCATTTTATTATCTTATCAGGGTCGATGCCACTTTAATCGTTTGCTATCAAAATGACGTAAGAGGAAATCGTGCCACTTGATGAAAATAAGAAGACTCCAATGTCCTTTCAGTGTTCACCGAAAGGAACACTATTTGAACAAAGGAAGTGCATTTTACAAACATTAAATGAACCTTAAGAGAACATTCTATGAACATAAAATCATAAAGTGATTTTTATGTGTTATTCGCTTGTCGCCCAAAGCGGGAAAGATGCCATTGTCAGACTTCCCCGAAGTATTATCGACGTACGTATCTTTCCGCGTTACACGTGTAATTATGGCCTAATTTCCTGCTATATCGTTCACTTTTCTCAAGAATCGAGAGGTGAGATGTCCGTTTCTGGAAAAATAATGTAACAAAAGCCTGCGGGGAACCGTTCGTCCTCGGTCTGAATGTCAAGAGCCTTTCTCAGTGATCCCCATCCATTCGCTCTCCCCTTGGGATAAGGTGCGGTACTTTTCGGATTTCATTTTGGGAATGAGAGCGTTTCGTCGACGATGCATATGAATGACGCGGCGTGAAATTTTTTCTCTCTGTTCGAAGAATTGGATCGCGGTCCCGACTCAAAATAGAGGTTTTGTATTTCAAAAAGCAAAAGAATATGGATTTCAGGTCGTAAAAGTAATAGATAATTCATTATCTGTCCATATATTTCTGGTGAAAAATTCTTATCTCTTGTTATGACTACTGAATCTGCAAGGGCAACGTCCCGTCCCGATTGAAAAACCGATTCAGTCACCGAAGCTTAGTACCGTTGGGCTTTGCTCGTATTAGGAGGAACGATTCTCCTATTCCAAGAGTGCTATTTGCTTCCCCTATCTGCTAGTGGTAGACTCTGAGAGTTCAAAATCCGCCCTAAGCCGTCGATTCGGGTCAAAGTAAATTACTTCTGCTGAATATGTGACAGAATAAATTCAAATTTGGCATCACGTCGATTAATGTGAATGGTTATCCGTTTCCACTCAAGTACCTCCTTTCATGTCATCGATGTGTGTTTATCTGAGTTTGCCAATTCATTTCGCCTTCTGTGTCACATGCGATAAGCTTTATCTTTTCATAAAGAATTGGACTAATAACGTAACGTTGCTGCAGTGCAATTAGTTGGTCGGAGCGGAGATTATGAGAGTTCTGCCCTCAAACGTATCTCTTCTCTTGATAAGCGCATATGTTGATTTCGACATGGGATCATTAGTGTGTCCGCTGTAGATGGCGCGAATCGAAGCGCTGAAGATTTGGCTCTTATCTATTGCGACAAGAGGCTGGCATTCTTTATTAGATTATTGGTGCAAAAAAGGTATTTTATCTCGGTTATCAGGGTGGAAATCGTCAGGGAAAACCTGGAATTGTCAGGGAATTTTTAATTTCTGGAAAAGTCAGGGAATTCTCGTAATAGTCAGGGAGAAACTGGAATAGGAATCCTCGTTATTTTTCTACCATTACGTTTATCGGCCGGTCTTTCCCGCCCTTAATTTTACCAACTAAAACTCACGTCCGTCACTGACGTGCATGGGATAAGCACCATCAATTCGTGGTGTATTCAGTTGTGAATCTTGTTAGTCGTGAATCTTAGTTATTTCGTTGTGAATCAGACGTACAATATATCCCTTTTGTGTATCCTTATTGCGATATTTGCCTAGTTGTATAAAAAATCATGATCACAATTTATTACGCTCATCACAAGGAATCCGAGGCTATGTTGTTCGGAAGATTTTACCTCGCTTTTTTTTAACTTCCGAAACTCAGGTCGAGAAGTAACTGGAGCACACTGGCTTATAGTAAATACATGCTTGTAGTTCTAAAAATGCGAGACGATGATCAGAACATTTAAAGCTGCGGTAGAAAATTTAATTCAGCAGAAAAAAATATTCCAATTATAGGTGACCTTTCGGCGATCGGTCGGGGAAATAGGTGAATGCATCAGGGAATGGTCAGGGAATTTGAAAATTGGATATCAGTAGCCACCCTGGTTATGTACGAGTAATCCTTTGGTAAGTGATGGTTAATCTCAAAACTCAATCTTTCCTTCATTTCAGTTATAGTTTCAAGCTCGCTTGATCATTCGATCGTGCAAAGCGAGTGTATCATAGAACCGACAAAAATTTTATCCGGGTCAAAATACTTACATTGTAGCATATTTCACGGTCTAAAAACTTTTTGGACGCCTCATGAAGTTTACGGCATGTGAAGAGAGGAGTTGTGGAAAAATGGATCATTGGAGTCCACAGTGGCATAGGCAAGAGGAGGATCATAATCGAAATTTTACTTGAGTCAAAGGAAGACGTTTGGTGTATTCAGTTGTAGACCCAGTTCATACCCTGAAAAAAGACGTGTTAAATTCCCGTACGTCTTTCAAACTGCTTGTTTATTATATTTTCATAAAAGTGGATATTTGATGTATTATCGCGCTTCAAATACGTTAAGGTAGTTTGAGCGAAATATCAGTTTACTTATAAATCAATTAATTTGGTCTCATTTTAAAGAAAAATATATCGCTCTTCTAACGACACCAAAAAATTCAACCCCTTACCACATTACTTTCGGAGATATTTGCCAAAATATACCAGCTCTTTTACATGGGAAATGGTACGTGTATGCACTCCAGAGAGACATTATTTATAAAATGAGGTATTTCTAACTCTTAGATGTCGTAAAAAAAACTAACAGCGTGTAGTTTGTATGTTTTCTCAACTATATTTGAAAATTAATCATATTGTCACCGCTGTAGGTTCTTGGGTATCACAAAAAACCTTCCGTTTAGAAGGAGTTTCAAACACACCGCTTGAAAAACTTGAGTCAAGTTTAAAAAACGACTTATTTAGATATTTTTATTTAATTGCTTTCAATTTCTGTCATATAAAACTATATTATTGCACCATTTATAATGCAATATTTTATTGATGCGTCCTACAGCTGGTGAAATTTAAACGTATAATTCGAATATGGTCTCTATTATGACTAGGGAACTATCTCCCTCGGACTACCTTAAGTTTGCCTTAGTTATTCCGGGAGCCAACCGGCAACTAAGGTCTTGTACGCAATGTAGGACACGTCGGTATAAATGGCATAACACTCTGTAGGCTACAATAATGTCGTGGCAAGAGATGAGTTATCACCTAAATGCACAACACTCTGCCCTTATAAATTTTTTGAAACTACAACTATTAAAGCATCAAATTCAAATGTTGAAAGTTTCACTTTGTAAAAGGTTGACATCGCAAAAAATGTAAACTTTGTTACTTTCGCAATTCATTACTGAATGTATATATATACAGTCGGTTTTGGCTGTTATGGCTTTATTAGATATTCTGATATTATTAATGAATCAGCAAAAACCTGCTAATAATTATGAGGAGAGGACATCCTATCAGCAAGCACTACTCTATAGCTATGCTACCAATGTTTGAAAAACTAATTGCATTGACAAAAATGTATTTTGAGGCTACATAAGTTCATAGAGATACTAAAGTCGTACAGGATGCGTGAGAAAAGTGCTGCAAGTGCATACTATGTTTCAGATCAAGAAACTAGCTTTAGGTAGCCAGTCAACTGATTGACTACACTACCTATCTACCATCCCAGGTTGATGAAGTAAGATTTAATCGGGGAATTGAGGATGGTGGGTGAGAAACTCGGCTCCGCCAAAACTCCACTTTCAATCTCAAATGTTCCAGAGTATCGCGTCCCATCCGACGGACGAGATTCTGCACTTAAGGTGGTTGAAGGAATAATCGTGGGTGATTGAGTGTATACATTATTTTATAATTTTTAGATGGAGTCGAAAAAGATATTCCTGGACCACATTACACTGGATTGCATCCGTTTTTTCGTCAGAAATCACCAACGGCAGGGGTAGAAACGATACAAGAAATGTATCAGAAAATTTTTCCGTAATTTAAGCATGCTTTGACTTGAGTTTTTGGTGCATTATTTAAAATGTGAACGATATTATTTTTAAGAACGTTGTTTTTGCATACTGCTCCTGGCGCGAAAACTTAATATTTGTTAGCAACAGTTAAAATGGTCAAAAATGTATCATTTTGCTTAGATAATAAAATGTGTACAGATGTACATATTTTCTTATATAGATCATCATTTAATCATTTATATGCGCCATATGGCTACGTGCTAAAATACCAATGAATTGCCAAATTACAAAATCGGTATATTACAATTTTTGTCTTTTCCACTCACGAAAACCCGTCACTCTCGAGAACAGGGATGCAAATTTTTAACGCGTTTCTCCACTTAATGGAAAATCGCCTTTAAGTTCTGTACACATGGCACCCGAGGTAAGGATTATGATTCCACTGTGAAAATATTCGCCGCTGACTGGATTCGAACGCGGAACCTCGGGGTTGGAAACAAACGCTTATTAATTCACACCAACAGGATCCGTCTCTCAACACGGAAGTGGAGCTCGCGGTTCATGGAGATGGCATTGGAAGAGCGAGGAACAAGGCCATTCCGATCGCCTTTGGGTCATCGACACCCCGGCTTGGCTTCTGGTGGCGTAACCAGAGGAGAGGGTTTAAGTGGCGGAAAATCGCGGTTCCCGCCCTCGGATGATCGGCCTCTTATTTCCTCCGTCCGATTTGCCGGAGACCTCGGTGAGCACTCCCGGCTAACGGAAGCGCCAACCACCCGCATGAGAGTTCCCTCCCTCTCCGAAGTTTTCCCAGTTTTTTTTCGCGGATCAGTGGAACTACGACCGACATCGAATCGCATTTCGATTGTTCAGCAAAGATGCGCTTTAGAAAGATTCACTGGGGGGAGTAGTGCTCGACAGATTTTTTTGACATCTTGTTATATATGTTTGTGCCTACTATAGACCACCCCATTCCGATGTACACTCAGTATTAGAACTCGAGAAACAGATCAGGTCCATTAATTCCCATAGTAACGAACGACAGATAATTGTAGGGTTGCTATCTGCCACACTCCCTCTTGGTGGCTCGCAGGGTAGTACGTAGATGTAGATGTAGATGCCATCGCTCATTCTCCGCTGGTTTGTCTCGTTGAGAATATTTTCTTCTTTCTTCGATTTTTTCCATCTGCGGACCACGTCAAACAGTATTTTGATGATATTCGTTCTTTCTCCTATCCATGCTCCTTTGAGGGTATATTTTCTTTCCTTCTTTCATTTGCGCACATTCATTTTTTTGTCTTTTTTACCTTCTCCTGGAAACCCTGAAATTATCATTTTTGTCCTGATTTCGTTTCGGCTTCCTAATTATTCTTCGGCTATGTTCATTTCATATAGTGTTGCCTTGACCCATGTGGTCCACGATATTTTAGTCTCTGGGTTTCCGTCAACGATGTCCAAAACTCTTTTACTCCGCTTCTTCTTATCGATTGTTTTTATGTAGATACGGGAGGGCATTCTTAGTGTTTGACCGTTTAGTTATATATTTTATATTGACCCTGAACATAGCCCGCAGTTATATTTACATCAACTTATGGTTTTTCTACTTATGGTATCTTCAACTGCAATGGATGGACATAAATGATCATACTGTAGGTGGGGAAAAATCCACCCAGGCGGGACTCGAGTCCGCAGTTACCATCGGGTAATCAGACGAGGACTTAATTTTTCTTATTGAAATAGGTATATGCATTGGAATTACTGTTTCGTGTACTATCTAATGTCCTAATGTGTATTCTAAGCTACAAATGTGTGATTCCTGTTTTCATTGCTTTCTATTCTACTGCAGCTGCTATTTTTGAAAAGAGTTGACGAGAAAAATTGAGGTAAGGCATTTGGAGTGTTTTGAAGAGATTTGAAGTGTATGCTTAGCCAAGTGGAGAGATCGCTTGAAGCGTAAGTGCAACTCTAGCAAATGTAATAGCAGTATAGCAATGGTCGGTCAAAAACCTACCCTAACCGGTAGATAACGTTTGATAATCAGTTGGAGGACAAGAAATAGAGCAAATGGGATTGCTAACAATTTTGTGAAATATTTAGGGTCAGAAAGTGTTTGGTAGCAATGACCTTGGGCTCTAGTATGAATTCATTTAGGAAACGCTCACCAAGACAAAGGAACTTTGAGAGAAGAGCTCTGGGAAAATGTGTTCAATATAACAGAGACAAGTCATTAATTTTGGATCTTAGCGTAATATGGTTTTCTATACTTGCTCATTGTGGAATGGGGATTACTGCAGACTGGTTGTTCTTGGGGCGTGGGTTTAAGCTGAAAAAAAGAGGATAAACTGGGTAGAGAACAAATGAAGACACGTAAAAGATGGAACGAAGAAAACGAGACAGTTTACGGAGGTGTGGAGACGGCAGCGTGAGTGGATGGAAGACGTGTTTCAGAGCGGCTGATGTTGAAAAGGGTGATAGAAAAGGAAATGCAGGGTAAGAGTGTAAGGTAGAGAGAGACAATAGGAATAATCTACTCTATAACGGGAAGCGGACTATAAGAGGAGCTCTAGAGAGACTCGGGACCCTCGGAAAGATCGTTCTGTTCAGGAACTTTGAATGATAATTTAGCGAGCCCATCTCCTCAGTCCTGAGAGATTTCATTTCATCTTGAGGGCGGAGGTGCAATCTGCTGCGTGTCGGATTTCCTTTCGCGGGATAACGTGTCGATACGTGCGAGAGGGCGTGTGGATTTGTGACCTGACCGGAGAGGAGCGAGTTTGAAAAAATTTTGCCGACGCTAAAAAAATAAGAATTTGCGAAGGCGGATGATGATACCCCGATGGCGATATATCCTCGGTCGTACGTACTTCGGCAGGTAGCGGTTTCATTTTAGTCATGGAGGAGGGAAAATATCGAGCCGATCTTGAAAATTGAGGCCCCTCATGAATAATTCAGCGACTTTTGCGGCGCGGGAGGGAATATTTTGGTGAGTGACTGAGAGAACGAGCGAAGGTGAGTGGTGGCTGGGGATCGGAGCGACATTCAAATGTGAGGTTGGAGTGGGGACTGGGGGGGGGAGGGGGGAGAATGCCTTCTTATGCCTGCATATATATATATATATATATATATATATATATATATATATATATATATATATCCGCGGCCACATATGCGATTGTTTGTGTTTGTGAGAGTCCGTTGCCCGGGAGAGAAACGCGAAAGGCTTTCATTTCCTTTAGATCTCCCACGCACAAGTGCGAATTACAACCCGGCTTTCTCCTTACTCGGATCCCCCCATTGCTGCGGGGGATTTGAGTGGGTGGGAAAACAGTGGATTCCGGTAAAGGAGATGGTGAACTTTTTAAACCCACAGGCCAGCGCCCTTGTCGTCATTCCTCTTGATATACATTTGCTGAAGAGATAACGGCAGGAAGATGAGATTAGATATGATACTGTGGGCGAAGTGCTCTGATTCGGATCCACGTCCTCATGATACACAAAGAGACAACTCATTGATGGTTGGCATAGGTCAATTTCTCACGAAGCGTTCACTCACCCTTAAACGCTTAATTAATTGCGATAATTCGCTATTCGACTAAATGTGCAGTTAAGGTAGTGCGAGCGAGATAGTTCCCTAATCATAATGGAGACCATTTTCGATGTATAAGTTTCAATTTCTCCAGCTGTGGGACACATGAATAAAATTTCAAATTATTAATGGTGCAATAATATAGTTTTACATGACAGAAATTGTAAGTAATCAAATGAAAATATCTAAATAAGTCTTTAACTTGACTCATTTTTTTCACGCGATTCGTTTGAAACTCTATCAAAACGGAAGGTTCATTGTGATCCCGAAGAATTTACTGCGGTGATCGTATGATTAATTTTCAAAAATAGTTGAGAAAACACACCAACTACACACTGTTGATTTTTTTGCCTGATCTAAGAGTTAGCAATGCATCGTTTGTCGCCCCGGTGGCGACGGGGTAAGGTCCTCGCTTGCCAATTCGAGGGTCGCGGGTTCTAGTCCCGCCTGAGTGGTTTTTCACCAGTCTGGACATGGGTGTTGTCATTTTTCTGCTGTTAATGTTAATCACCCGATGTTAAAGGTCCTTATTGTGCTGTTTTCGGTATTGTGAGAATAAATAATTAAATAAATAAAGGTTTCTCTGGAGTGTACCATTTCCCATGTATAAGGGCTAGGATTTTCTGGCAAAAACTCGGAAAGTAACGTGGTAAGGTTGTGAATTTTTTGCGTCAATGGAAGGGTGATATAATTTTCTTTAATATGAGTCCAAATTCATTGATTTCTAGGTTAAACGATATTTCGCTTCGAACTTCCTTAAGTAATGAATGTGTGTTCAATATTCATTTTACTACTGCGAAATGTAGACTGAACGGGGAGTCACGGGGACAGTTAGCTAGATTCCATCCATGTTGTCTTGCTATCTTGCCAATTTACAATGCCGTCTGATGCAGTCGTGCTAACATCCGAAAATTATCGCATAGCTTCGCACCCGTAAAACATTCTTTGGTATTTTAATCTATTGGTACATTAATGCCATTCATCTTGTTGAGTCTTTATCTCTGGACATAAATAAGCTGGCCGATTTCCAGGGCGTCTCATTTGGGCCAATCTCTAATACCCTAAGATTCTTGAGAGAGTGGACTCTGGTGCTGATTTCGAGAACTAGAGATGGGGAACTTTGTGTTAATTCTTCATATTCGAGTGGTGAACGCTGCAGGATATTTCTAGCAAAATCCTAAAACCGAAATATTTTACCCAAATGTATGTTCTGGGAACCCAAAAATATTGATACTCTCCTATAAAAACTGATTAAAAATCCGCGTCTTCAAAATTGAGTAAAAAATGCGCGCATTCCAAAACGGCTTATTAGTTGTTTGACGTCACTGTACTGTTTCTCCCCTCTGTTTGTATTTCACTATCAAGATTCATATTATTGTAATGGTTTATTATTTTTTTCATCAAGGAACTACAGACCATAAGTCCCAACAAAGGGAGCTGAACCAGTCGAATTTCATATGGAGGCGCGTCCTGCTATTGGGTGGGATCCCGTTACGTGATGTCATCCCCCGGGCTCCCAATGACGCAGTGTTTTGTCGCCGCCTAGTCTACTTAGTTTCCAGGCAGAATTTTTTCCTACCATAAAACAACTTTTTATGTCGGCGTAATTTATGCTATGTGTAGTTCATAATTTGAACTTCGCGTTCAAATTGCTTTTTAATACAATACATATTACCCTATTTATGAGTATTTTCTTAATGGATGAAATGAGGTTTCTTAATTCCCTTCGCACCATCTACAACCTTTTATGTTTTTGGTTCTCATAGTCTTCCTTCACTCGTAAATATTCCGTTAACAGCCAAATCATTGTTCTCAGTTTGGTGCTATTTTATGATGAATCATTTTTGTTTAGCCGCGGAGGCATCAATGAATATTCTGGCTTCTTCTTAATGCTTCTGCTAAGGACCAAATATCTAGCCGTAGGATGGTGGCCTACCCAAGGATCTCTCAATTGAAGGCACAGCTGTAAAATCTGGGCCAGTTGGAGTACTTGAGAGCCCCCCTTTTCCGTCCTTCATCTGCCAAGTTTGGTAGTTAATCTCATCGCCAGTGAAACACCAATATCCTCCTTTTGTAATACACGAAATGAAATGAATATGATGATATTTTCTGCGCATTCTTTGATTGCCCTGGGAATGAATTAAGAACCCTCGATAACCGAGTATCGGCTATTGTTGAACTACCGACTTGAGCGGTAACATTGATGCTGGTGAGCCTTTTAGAGTTGATGAGCTTAGGGCGATGTCGTAGCTTAGCCTTTACCTCTTGCAAAAGAAAACTCTCAAGGATCAACGCGAGTGTTGGTTTAGCCATAAGAAAGATTTTTCAATTCGGAAATTCGCGCTTAAAGTTTCCGAAAAGTATGTGTTAATGTAGATAGGTACTCAATATTGCGTATTGGTTGCATTGGCATGCGGTCTGCTTTGCAGCATATGGTTTCGTCGTTGTGGGTCAGGGCCATCTCTGGGCTAACAATTCTGTAGATACTTTAATGTCGTGAAACATGGCTATCGGCTATCCTTTCAGTTTGAAGATAACGATTTGTTATTTCAGACTTGCTTTCTCCTCCTTTTCCGGTCTCAGCGCGGATAACTAATTGTTTCCGCAAATGAGGCGACTCTTTGTTTCATATCCGTTTGGAGCATGTTAGTCAGACGAGTTTGATCATTTTTGTCTGTTTATCTATTCTGTCATACGATATAAACTCGAAGATTATCATAATTTTCACTCTGAAATATTCGTAAGAATCTGTTGTAACGGTGCCCTAAAATTCTATTTGCGGAGATTAATTAATTCATTTAATCGTGGAGATTATTTGATCTTTAATTAATTTTCGAAAAGAATATGATTGAAAATGACCGAGGTAGGCTGTTGTGACGAGGGCGTGAAGTGAGAATCTCCTACCTGTGGCGACTGTCTGCTGTCAGCTGGTTGGAGCGCCACGAGAGAGGATCGACCGTAGGAAGCTGTCAGAGATCACCAGGCGAACGACGTAAATAAACAAGACACACGACGCGATTGCTAATGAACTTAGGACGCGCCATTTTTTACCTTCGGTATAAATCGTTTTCATCGAACTTCGTTTTCTTATTCACGCTCGCTCAAGAAATACCCATTATTTTCCGCGCCTTATGACTGAGGGTCGTCAGTTAGGAATCCCTCAATGGTGACCATCGGCCGGCTACTCTTTTATTTGCTATTATCTATTTCCCGACCGATTTTTTCTCGAAGATAATGTTTTCAAATATTTTTTTCTGTTAACTCCGATTATATCATCTCTAATTTAGGCATATTAATGGCTCAGAAACGTTGACGTTGAGAAAAGATCCTCATTTGGCTCTTTGTGTCCTATCAGTGGTGTATGTGAATACTATTTCAGATGCTTCTTCTTTAACTGAAGGCTCCGCCTTTTTGCTGCAACCAAATGGTCCTGTTTTCTGTTAATCGCTTAAACTGCCAATAATTTACCGTTCCCATCAGTTCTTGTGCCCTGTTTAGGTACTGTAACCTTGGCCTTCCTCTACCTTTCTTCCCGAGCACCTTTCCCTCCATCACATAGACAAAAGATCTATTGTCTCTCAGGAGATGTCCTAAAAATTGTATATTTATTTTTTTTCCATGGTGTTGAGTAGGGTTCTGTTTTCACTTATTTCTTTTAAAACTTCTTCATTACTTTTCTATTCCGTCCAGCTTATCTTAAGCATCCTTCTCCAAATCCACATCTCTGTTGCGTCTAATTACTCTTTTTCCCGTTCCCGGAGGGTCCTACTCTCGCATTCGTAGAGCAATGTACTCCAATGGAATGTTTTTGCAAACATTTTCCGAGTTTCGATATTCATGTGCTTGTCTGTTAGAAGGTTTCTCTTATTTTGAAAGGCCTGTTTCAGATGCTAGTGTAATAATTAAAGTATATCCACGTTACTTGTCAAAAATGAATGCTAATTTTTTTTCCTACTGTCGGTGCATGTGAGTGCTATTACAGTTCCCAGTGAGACTAAAATTTCACCTTACCACATTACTGTACCCACTGTACTGTACACCCAATTTAGCTTTCTGCAAGGCTTAGTACCTATTGGAATTATGTATTAATAGCATTCATACTACTAACTAGGAGTTATTTTTACCACTGCATTGCATGTTAGCATGTTCATTCACGCAGCTTTCTCCTAGTTTCTGCTCTGACCGCGCATTGTTCTCATGACGGCTTTTTTTACGCCTAGTGGCCGGGGCAACGCGAGAGGTTCTGATTTGAACTGGGATGAGTAGTGCTTCATGCCTGGTTTGGAATCATCTCCTGCCACCCTCCCTAGTGTTGGCCTGCACGGTACTTTGAAGATATAGATATACTGCCGTGGATGAATCCTAAGATAGCCACTAAAAGCCTAATCCATGTAGTAAAAACGATTACCGTCGGAATTAAGCATTAAATAATAGGTTTAATTTTCAGTCCCCCTATTAAGAATTGAGCCGAATGCCGGGTTACAATTTATTCAACTATCTGATGTTAGAATGAGTACCTATAATTGGTGGTTTAGCCTTGCAGGTAAGCATAGAGCTATGGACACAGGAAGAGATTGACTGATATGGGGGAGAGCCGCGAGAAAACGACCCCACAGGATTCACGGCTATTGGTGATTGATGAACCTTTCAAAATGCCTGTTAATGATTAGGTATGTGTACGTGTTCCTCTATCTCTATATCATTTTTGATGGAGGGACTGTAAGGGCACCTTTGAGTTGGAAACATGACGTGATAGTGATGAGAAGGAACAAATTGGAAGTGCGCATTCATACAGGAGAAGGTTTTTATGTTTTTTTTCAGCCAGGGTTAGCTGAGAAAGTTCATCGTGAACTCTTGCTGTTTCGTTGCCTTTCTCAAGCCTGTGCTTAAGTGTCGTGGGAATCAAACGAAAAATATAAATGCGTTGCTGCGTGTGAGAATAACTTTGGTATTGTGTTTCATTGAAGCACGTTACTGTGGATAGCTGCATTTTCTTTGAAGATTAATCTCTATATCATTCGATTAGGATTAAAAGATTAAATTTTGATAAGAAGACATGGTATTGATTATAAAATATATTTGTATGTTCCGGCTAAAGCAATGGTGATGACGTTAAACTTTCAAAAGGGTGACGATAAGACATAATATATTTTGGGCCTCCAATTGGAAAAAAATATTCATTATGCAGTTATATGCACTAATTATCTGTTTAATGACTGAGTGTTTTGGTTCTGATATATTTGTTGTACGTATCAAGATAAAAAATTAAGATTAAGTGATATGTTACATATCTTGCATATCTCCATCTCTGCTACATTTCAAAATGTTGGTGTAATGAATTAGTTACTCTTCTATTGGAATTCTCAAAATGACTTCTGTACCCTCGATAATTAAGCCTACCTCTTTGTCGGTCAAAATGTGATGTGCAGGTTTAATGTGTGGGTAGATTCAGTTGGATACAAAAGTATGAAAATCATCGTTTCTCAGTGTAGTTCTCGTTTGTCGAGGTTTCCGTTTGATCCCGACGAGGAACTGAACTAAATCCCACGTATCAAGGCCGTGAAAATCGTGGAAATGTGGATGACATGGTTCTTGGAAAATGCACACCTGTAACTTTGCATATCAGAGCTGTTCTTCTTCCCTCCTTGGATGGAAAAAAATTGAAGGGTAAATCCCGCCCCGTGGTTAGAGCCGAGTCCTTTCATCATTATGCGCCGCGTTCCACGTCTCTCGAATCACCTGGCTTGTATCGCGGCTGCTCAGCGCTGCTCTCTCTCTCGCTCAGGCCGATGTTCGGAATCGTCATTCATTAGTACCGCGAGATTTGATAAGTATGGAGGTTTGGAAGGCCCTCAAGGGGTTTACGGAAGGAGGAGGTGGGCGATGATGAGTCACCGTTCTGCTCAGTCAAGAGACTTCCTCCACCTGCGGCTGTGAAGAAATTATGATTTCATGAGAGGAAGAACCAGGTCGGGAAAAGGTTTGTTTCGAAACTGCACAAGTAATGGAGACACTCAAAATTATTTGTCTGCTTGATCTTGGATGTATTTAATCCCTTGGAGAAGACCGTTTTCAAGAACTAGAATGGTAGAAAAATCACTTCCGAATTAATAGATAGATATTTGTTGTGCTCAAAGGCGATGGAATTTGCCGTCAATTAATGAATGAACTTGATCAGGATTCTAATCCGAATCTCCCCGCAAAAATTCCCTTTTAATAATGATGGTTTAGCGGTGCATTCAGCTGGCTATCACCTCTGACCGGCATTTGGGGGATCCGGGTTCGGATCTCGGACGTATCAAATTATTTTTTTCATGGCCAAGTTCATTACCTTGGTGAATATGGTGCGCGTGACTGTGCACCAAGACATATGCCCAATACAATGGTTGGCACATGAATTTTTTTAAATTGGTAGTTTAGTTTTTTTTTTTTATTTGAAGGCAATAAAATAATCTCCACATTTAATGACATAGGGCATGTTAAAAAATATATTTTCCTTTGTCTGCTTGTAGTTATTCATGTAAGAAAGCAGGTGCTGAAGAGGTTTGGTGGATTGGTCAATTTTTTATTCCTGGACACAAGCCGGTATTTCATATCCTTAAGTTTAGGCTACGTATTCCTGTGCTGACACTTTCAAATGAACTAAAAACATTGTGGGGCGTGGCGTGGTTGAAAAATTTTACTCGCAGACTCAGATTTCAGTCCTACCCTGGAGATGACAGTGCGATTGAATCCCAGAAGGGCGTTGAATAAATTTCGCGAACTTTATATGGAGTCGTTTGTTCTTTTCACTCGCCTGGAAAAGTGTTCCATTTGGCCATATTTCTTTTTGGATGTTGTCATTTATTTCCCGATCATGCGCCTCACCCTTTCCTTGCTCCCATCTGCATCGCTCCTCCTTCCCTCTCGTGCGCATCATCTTCGTCATCTACAGACTCGGCCGCAGATGACTTCGGGTGTCGGGGAGACCAATCCTGCGCGTGAGGTCACCTCCCGAATCCGCCGTTAGTCAGGAGAAATTACCCGGACTCGAAATTGGGGAGGAGGAGGAGGATGTTGGAGGTGGGGGGGGGGAGAAAGATGGGGAGATGAGAGAAAAGAGAGTTTGGCGAGTGAGGGAGGTTGGGGATGGTAATGAAAGGGGGCGCTGGGAGGGAGGGCAGGGCAAGGGTGAAACAGACAGGTCCGAGTGAGATGTTGGAGTTGATGGGTGGGGAGTAGATTTGCAAGTCGGGGTGAGCAACGAAAGGAAACATTCGCTCTCCCCAAAGAACAAAGTTATTGATTTATTTTTTTTAATGGTTGAGAATTAAATACATGGATTTCTAACGAGATATTGCGACGAACGTCGCGGAAAAACGAATTGACATAGTGGGAAAGGAGTCAAAATGACCAATACGGAATGATTTCCAACAGTCACACTATATTTAACATACTAAATTACAATTAGGATTACACAACGAGGCCCGCAGGCTAGCCGCCGAAACTTGACGAACGACGGGTGCTGACGAGGTACACACTCCGGTGGCCGCAGTCAAAGGAGGGGAGGTAGCTCTGGATCAGTGGAGAGGGGGGAAGTAGGGGAACTGTTCGTCCAGCCATTGGTTGAGACGGCGGCGTAGAGGATCACTCTTGCCATAAAGTTCCGAAAAGAGGCCGCCAGATGCGAGTTCACTATAAAAGTAGGGCACCTTGTTCTTGTCGCGCAATATCGCCGACAACGCGCAATATCGCCGACAGTGCGCACTTTGAAATCTCCCTACCGCACTTGTCACATGTCCGCGAGCGAAAATGTCCGCGGCGAAATTATAGCTAAATTTGTGCTGAAAATTCGGCACAATATATGCTTTAGAAATTCCTCATTATGTAAATGAAGTCATTATGGAGTGAATACCTGTACAACTTCCCATTGAAAAAGGTTTCAATTATTTTACATATACCTCGAAAAGTTGTGCGATGAGTGACTGATATTCTTTTGTCACTAGGAAACAGATATTTTTCGTGGGTTTCGCTCAAATTCGTTGTGGTCAAATTCGTCGACTTTTGTATGTAATGATAGTAATGGTGGGAGTGATGTCACAGACAGGGTAGAAATCGTGCATCTGGACCGCGGATGTGTACGAAAGAAAAGTCACTTTCCGACTCCTCTAATTGTTGTACGTCTTCCTCTGTTCCCTCGCCTCCCCTTGTCCCCCTTCCGTTGGCGATTGACTGACAATTCAATACCGTTTGTTTGCCCGGTTCGTCACACCTCCTCCCCGCCCATTCCACGCCTTCGACCCCACGCGCTTGTTTTCGTGAAGGCAGGGAGGGGTTCAATTTCGTCGGACCCCCATGGAGTGGAGAATGGACAGGGATCAACGCGATGAGTGGGACGGAGGGGTGAGGATCGCCCGCGCGCAGCTGAAAGCCTGCTTCAGCGTCATGGATGTATATATTCTGCCGAGTAAGGACTGGCTTTCGGATGATCCCTGGAAAACTATTGCGCATCGTCTGTGAATTCTAAGCGCTTCCACTCTCTCTCTCTTTCAATTCCTCTACACGATTCCTTTATTAAGCTGCCCTCTTCGCTGATTTTCTATCATCTATTATATGCTTTTTTGGAGTTTTTCTAAATCTCCAATGGTCGGCTGCTCAAACTTTTAGCTATTGGATCAATGAACATGGAATTCGTAAAGTTTATGACCTTATTACTTAATCGGAGGTGGAGGAAGTGTGCCTCTTATAGCTTATATCACCTTTGTCATGGCTTCGGATGCATGAGTTACTCTCATTACTACTTGCAAAATCTGTGAATGTTTTTCTTATTTGTATAATGAGTATTTGATCTTTTTTTAATATTCCACCTGAGGAAATAAACTAGTATTTTGTCGCATGGCAAATCTTTAAACAAATGAATAAGTTTCAAAGCGGTGTATCTTGCATCCGTCACCTTGGTAACTAATGGAACATATAAGTATTTAGCTCCATTTCATCATGCCAATAAGGTATGCGACAAATTATGAAATCAAGAAATTCAAATCGATAATAATGAGCTAATTTCTTGTGTTAGAGATATAATTTCATTATTGAAAACATTTATTGCTTTTACCATCGGCTACAGCATCTTACATACGTTTTATTTCATTTCGATTTCCCTCCATGCTACTTCTTTTTCATTTAGCCTTTTTGACCCGTTAGTCATCTCGTTAGTAAGTCTCCTTATTTAATTACAATCTGGGTTCATTTAATGGCATTACACGCCGGTTTGGATTAAATCATGTGGAGGCCCAAATTCATGATTGAAATTGTCCTTAACTTAAGGTTTTCGAATGTGATTTCTTGTTTCATCCGGAGCGAGTTTGGCCTGATATTTACTTGCGTGCGAAGTAAACAGCAAACGTGAATTAGCAAACGTGGCGAATGGACACCTAAATCAAAACTAAACATTTCCTGTCATCAGGTAGCGGAATTAGATTTGAGATTTGTGTAATTCTTCTGGTGAAGTCATATCGTACCGACTAACATAAGAATTCTGTGTTGCAATGAAGACAATATTCACTTATTTGAAGTCAGAGACGTGATGAGAAACAGCTACATTTGGGTTGCCAGGCCTGGGATTTACCAACCTGGCTATAAATTAAATACTTGAATGAGTATGCTTTGTTACAACAGTGCAGTAACCCGGAACATTAATTTCCAATTCCCTACGATAGAGAAAGACATTAGACTATGTTAACGTCTGAATTTTTTGGTGCAAGTTCCTTCTTTTATATATTTCACGTGTCTCTGTGTTTGAAGCTATTTATTAATTTGTCCATCGACCATTGAAAGTGTTTTCTCCAAGATGCTGAAAAAAGTTCGAACACAGTATGTACTATCTGAAATCTATCTGAATCCTCATTTGCTATCTGATACTCAAGGCAGCTCCCGGATGCTTGTGGTGCAACTTTTGTATCCCTGTACGGTTGTGCAATAGTAAATACCGTAGTTCAGAGAAGCTTGCCTTTAGTGTAGCGGGTATTTGAGGAATTTTGCCTCCTAACAAGTTTTATCAGATTTTGCTGATGTATCGGGAGTTGCAGTATAATTAACTCGAGTAGTGCATCTACATCTACATCTACGTGATACCCTGCGAGCCACCACGAGGGTGTGTGGCAGGGGGTGAAGATCACCAAACATGCACTATTGACATGCAAGTAGGATATTTAAGGGAGATATGCTAGATAATAGGGTCACATGGAGCTAGATGGTTAGTATCTACATAATATGGAAGGGATAATTGGTTGTTATTACATGCATCATGCACTACAGACTACTCTAACTATATTTCACCTTCCTATCATTTCATATGCATTGCATATGCATTGTGCAATACGTGTTGGTACTCGACGCCACATTCCCCTGAGGTGGCTCGAAGGGAATTTTGCCGATATAGTGCAACTGTTAGATGAAATTTGATAAGATATGAAGAGGCAGAAGATGGCTGCACATTTCATTTCAGGAATGTGTCAATTGCTGTGCTTAATAAACGATTTCATTTATCTCTTAATTTTCTTCTTTTAAGTCTCCCATCCTCTGTTTTTTTTTCATTTTACCTTCCTCTCTTTTCAACCCTTACCTCGCCCCCCCTGACGCAAAGGGGGCAGCATCGTCACTCCGCGTGGGAACTCACCTTTCCGGATCAGTTTCGTGTCCTCCGTTTAACGACCTCGGCAGTAAAACGCAGTAGTTATCGGCAATAAAGCAATAAAGTGACTGGTGGGGCATGTAGTACTTTGAATCCACGCTGGAACCTTAATGTTCACCCCCTGTTGCTTGTGCAAGCGCCCACGTCGTGCATCGCTGAGTAATTATGTCGTCAAATAAGGCTGCGGACGTGGGCGAAAGGCTGTAATGGAGGCATCTTAAGAGGAGTGGCTTGAGAAGATGCACGAGGGAAAAATGTTGCGAAGAGTATCGTAGGTGTCAATAAGTCAACGACAGCGTTCTTTGTCGAGTGAACCAAATTCTCCTTTGAGGGTTCATAAGCCACTAACATGTGTGAGGTCTCAAACGGAATTCTAAGTATTTATCTGGTGTATCGATATCTCTTGACTGAATGTATTGTCTGCGCCGTGAGATTGTTTAGTTGTGTGATAATTGTCCAGATGTTACACTCTCTCAGCCTCATTTATTATCGATAAATCATTTATTCTTTTTGGGGAGAAGCGTGTTGGGAAATTATTTACCGTTTTCACCTCATTGCCAATGTTTCGCAACTATTATTTATGCTTCTTCAGGGCTGTAAAGAATTTGCAGAATTTACGAAAAATAGCAATTTACATTTCATGCAACACTAAATCAAAACTACGTGTATAAAATATTTATTTCTTTAAGTACATTTTTTTGGAAATATTTATTGTAGTATCTCGAAGGGTTAATATTTCCTATAGTACTGATCATTGATGTTTTATTTGAGTATTGCATGTACTTTTTACGAAATATTGTGTAAATATAAATTACCAATTTTTTTAGGGAGTGTTATGAATTCATTTTATCCAAGAAGAAGCACTAATATAATAATGAAACTTTATATAATGAAGCGATGATGCAATAACGATCTATTCTATCGCAAGCCCTTACTCCTTCCGGAGAAGACTGACCGATTTACTGAATCATTATTTGCTGGGACAATCGAGGACACGTGTCGTTAAAAAATGGCGGAATTATGGTAATGGTTGGATTGTTTTTGGCATGGAGAGTGGGTGGGTAGAAATAAAAGTCGACTTCAGCTTGCTCTTTCCCTGCTGATCCACTGTTTACCTTCTCTGTTCTCGAGCAGAGTTTTTACTGTACTTGAATTATATCCACAAGGCACCCTAGTGGGGACCAGGGTCCTTAGGTTAACTCCCGCCAATACGAAGGTAAACCTTTTTAAAAAAAATGAAAAAAATTTAAGCGAGTACTCTTTATGCCACACCAACTCAATCCCCTTTTAATAGTATTCTGGCCCGTATTTCGCCCTCTGTTGTGTCAGATACCGCTTCTAGTATGAATGATCTGGTACTTTCCTAGCAAATCAGTGGATCAGTGTAATAAGAAGTTCTCGGACCTCCCGTCACCCGGATGAAGACCCGAGAAGACTTAATTCTCCTTCGAGTATCATAAATCTTCCTGATGGAACTATAAATACCTTCATCCCGGTGTGCCTATAAAGTTGTCCTATGCTGATTCAGGGTTTTTTTTCATGTTCATGGATGCGCACTTATGGCAAGGATGCTCTTGTAGGACAAGCATGATTCTGATAACTGAAGTGTTTTTTTTGTTGAGTTTCACTTCAGCTCAAGGTATAATTAGCCCTCAGTTCAATTCCTCTTGAGTTGTCTTGCGTCCTGAAAAAAGAGGAGACGCCCAGAATTTTGCAATCAGTGAAGCATTATTCTTGCATGCAACTTTACATCGCCTTCCCCAGGAGATAATCAGGAAAAAGTTGTAAAATTGCAAGTCCTAATATTGTCTGAATTGATGCAACCCGACCTGCCAGCTTTTCTGTCCCACATTGAGATTTCTTGTACATTCTGGAAGGCCTCGGAATTTTTAAGCCAACACTATGACGTTACAATGGCACCCCACCATGAAAAATTAAAAATTTCGAAAAATTAAAAAGCAAAATACCATTTCTCATAAAATTCAATGCATTTCGTCTCGCTGTTAAGAAAAATATTTCCTATGTTCCGCTTAACTTGTAGAACTTATAACCAACGAATTTGCAGTTGTTTTCCATGACATTTATTTCGAAAGCTCACTCATGTGATTCATTTAAAAATAAGAGGGAAAAAAGTTTTTACGCTCCGATGACGTCAGTAATCTTTAAAGTATAACTGGAGTGTTTTTTTTGTTGAAGTTAATTTTATTACCGTATGTTATAAATTTTATAAAGTCGCAAAATATTATTTGAATGAGAGGGCGTCTTCAAAGCAGGGAGTGATAAAAAATAAGTCAAATTAAGAACAATTAATCCTCGAATATTTTGGAAAATTCAGCTCAACACTAAGAAACTCAACCAGTGAAAAATAAGCCCAGAATCAATGCCTGAGTTCTGACTTCCCATCCCCAGTGCCCGGGTTCGATTCCTTTCTTGGACATTTTGTGGTGAGCACTTCGAATACAATACTTCGTTCGTCAGATGAGATATTACATATTGATCCTCCTGGCTTCTTTCGCTAAGGAAATTGCTTATGCCAACGCCAGCTTTCACTCCGCCCCTTAAGGCGGTTAGAGCGAGATTTTTCCCTTGTTATAAATAAGACTATACTTGATGTTTGTAAAGTTTGGAAGCTGTAAGAGGCGTAAAATAAATTTCCACTCATTGCGTGTACGAATGATACAGTACGAAGTCACTCGTACGGGTGCATGTACACCAATTGTTGAAATTCGCCATGAAAAAACCACTTGACTGGGATTCGAACCTGGAATACCCAATTGCCGGTCAGTCGTGTCAGCCTATGCGGTTAGTTTATGGGAACATCTAGTTCGCATAAACCTCCCTCGAAATTCCCAGCGTTAGTGACTACCACACTTGACCGGCCATAGGTAGATTCGGGTCTCAATCCCGGTCAAGTCAGTGATTTTTTTCTTGGCGAATTTTGAAACTTGGTGTGAAATTAATATTGTTATATCAATGGTGCTAAAGTATTGCTTTACAAATCTACAATTATCAGTAATTAACTAAAGGGACATACAGTTGTCCATAGCTCTTTTTTTCAGACCCTACGTTGAAAACGCCCATTCAACGGAAGGTATTTTTTTTTGGACTCTGTAAAAATTACCGCGGTTTATAAATGATTTATTTTGTTTAATAGTTGAGAAAACTTGCGGAATGAACATTGTTTGATTCCAGACAACACCTATGCGTTAAAATTTCCTCATTTTTCAAATAAATTCTCTCTGGTATGCACTCCTATGCTTTTCCCCGCGGTAAACGGCCTGTAATCTTTGGCTAATGTTTTTAAAAGTCGGATGATTTAGTGGTTTATATTATATTATCTTCAGAAAGACGAAATCTTTTTCTTTAGAATGAGCCCAAGTGAATTGAATTTTTGTAAATGATACCTCACTCAAACTATCTTATACAACCCTAATTTCTTTGTTAATGCACTAACATATCCTCCATGGCGCAAATGACCTCAGTTGTCGGTCGCCTCCTCAAAGTAACCAAACAAACAGCCTAGTGAACGCTAAAAGTTTTTTTTGGGACATGAGCTCAGCAGTGGGTGTTGAAATATGTCCCCTTACCCCGGCAGTTGTTTTTTTTATGAAGACGGATTTAGCGTTCGCTCATTCAGCAAGTCTCAAACCTGTCGTTGAGATCACGCTGGAAAGCTACGCTGGTGGAAATGTACGATTTTTTTCAATTTCGCTATGCAGCTCTCATTGAAGAATCCTGTCAGCGGTGATGATGTAAACCGCATTAAATTTATCGTGTGACTAAAGCGCGATGCGAAATGCAGTGAAATTAGTCACGCGGATTAAAGCGGAGCGATGGCGATGTCGACATCCATCTGTGACAGAAACGGAGAGCCGCGTAGAAATGTTGAAATCAATGTCGATAACTCGTTAATTTAGTTGCAGTAAGAGCAAGGTAGTCGATCGAAATGGTCTTAGCGTGAGCCGTTGGACTAGTGCGATTCAAGAATTTGCGTAAAATATTTCAATCGAATGGCCGTGTGAAGTTTTGAGTACCTCTCTCCAGCGATCGCCGGAAGGACGAAACTCATTATAAATACAAGCGCGCGCTATAAACTGAAATTAATACCAAACAATCTATGTGGATAAGATTTACAGTCAAAATAATGATCGGCAAGAGGAAACGTTCGCTAATAGGGCCAGGAACGATGCCATCTGGAGAAAATGCTGGAAGCGGGAATGTTTATTGAGTTGAAATAACAAAGTGAGCTGTAGGAAATACGTTGTATACTTAATATAATGCTAAGGGTGTGAATTCCCTTACTTCAAGGTCCAAAAAGCAATGTTCAGTCAATATCTAGCCATGACTTTTAAGGAAAATACTAGACCGTGTTGTGTCAATTAATTTAATTTTATTGCTCTTGAATGAGCCGCAAGCACCCTTTACATCAGCCATTTCATTGGAAAGCAACGGTAAAACATAGCGACCTGGGAGTAGAAAATTCCATTGAAACCGTGAACTAAAGTTTGGCAGCCAAGGACTGTACTTGGCTTCCAGCGAGGCAGATTTTTTAATATTTGCTTCGGATAACCGGTGTAGTATTAAATCTACTTCAGGCTTACTGAGAACCTTTCTGAGAATTTTTTATTCTGATTTTTAAAGGCATTATTTATCCAGGTACGCCAACTCAGTCACTTTCACTGGTTTGAAAATAGATTTGATTAAAGTAATTTTTAAATTACATATATGTTGCAATGGATTCAGCCCTTGTTCTTTTCTGAAGTAATTGGCCCTGGTTACTTCATTTTATGTTTACCCTATAAGACCCACCTGTCCCCGTCTTCAGTTTCGGAAGAAACTTATTATGCTGACTCAGACAATCACGAAGTAATTATGTACTTTCTGAATTTCTACACTCATCTACATCTACTTAATACCCTGCGAGCCACCACGAGGGTGTGTGGCAGGGGGTGAAGATCACCAAACATGCACTATTGACATGCAACTAGGATATTTAATGAAGGTATACTAGATAATAAGAAAGGGATTATTGGTTGTTATTACATGCATCATGCACTACAGACTACTCTAACTATATTTCACCTACCTATCCCTTTGCTACGCTGCCTATTGCTCTCTCTTATAGTACGCGGGAAAAATGACATTTTAAATCTATCGGTACGACAATCTATCTCTCTAATCTTGTTAATATGATCAAACCTAGCATAATACGCAGGGGTTCATAATCTAACATCATATGTGAACAAATCGGTTTCGAATTTACTTAAAAGGTTTAACCTAAATTTTAGCCTGTTTCTGATAGTAATTCCCATCTTAGTTCTTATATTAAATTCGTAAGACTTATACAATTATCATAACGGCCTTTAACAAATCTAGCGGATCTCCTTTGCACACGCTCTAATTCTTTTACCAAACCTTCCTCGTACGGATCCCACTCGAGGGAGTCTAAGAAGAGATAAAAGGTTTTTCAGCGCAAATTGATTCTGGAATTGGGATATTAAATAAATAGAATCGTATCCTTCCGTATTCGAGTCTGGGAGAAGCGCGCGATTTTAGGGCCGGAAAAATTTCGAGGTCATCCCATGTTTTTGTTTCGCCGGAGCGGGGTTATTTAGCTGTTGATGTAGTCTAGTTCGTCCCTTAATGCACGGGCGAGTTCCAGAGGTGACAGGTGCTCGTCATGCGAACAGCCTTCGATGAGCCTTGGATTGTGCTTCCTTCAATTTATCTCAATAAAGGCACGGTGTCTGGGTTGGCGATTTTATCTCTTCATGTCGTGAGAATGCGCTGCTAGTGTGTTTCACATCAATTCACTCCCATCTTAGTACTTACCGTTTTGTTACATCCAGGACAATGTGAGTTTTTAAAAATTATACTGTATGAATCCGAACTCGTTGGGCGCATAAAGACGTGAGCCTGATTTGATATTGACTGTAGTCAAAACATTGACTAAAAACCTGGAAATGTGACGTGACCTTGCATGTCATATTTTATTTTTGCTGTAGAAATGAAGATCAACTAGTACACCCTCAGCTCGACAATCTCAGGACTGAGGGTCATCTCATAATATTAAAACAATCCTTGTATTTAGATCTCATAATATTAAAACAATCCTTGAAGTCCAGAAATATCTGAACAATCCTTTAAATCTTTTACTATTAAAACCATCCTTGAACAAAGGATATGGTTCCAGGCATGACTTCGTGGAAGTAATTCATAGTAACTTAAATAAAACTTTGTATACTCCACTATAAGTTAATAATACGACCCGGGTTTCAACACTTCGTGTCATCTTTAGGTTTTTCACCTGAAGATGACACGAAGTGTCGAAACCCGGGTCGTGTTATTAACCTATAGTGGAGTATACAAAGTTTTATTTACAATCCTTGAAGTTAAGGAAATACGTTTCATCGAGATATGTGCAGTTAAATGTAATATCCAGTGGACATCCAACTATTGTATGAGGCGCATATACGTTCGAGTCCCTTGACCTCGCGTGATACATTCATTTGCTCTGAATAGAACTATAAAATATTTGAGTCATGGGCTCGAGGCCTGATTCTCGGTGCTGTAATTAAGCGATTTAATTGTTTCATAATCGTATGGCGAGTTCAGTTTGAATATTTTTCCTTTTTTCACGAAAATTATGTTCGTTAAGTTTGCATCCTAAGACTTTCTCCATTGTTTTACCCCACGCTTCACTTTTTATCCGGAAGCGATGACTTGCATTGCCCGAGGAGATATTATACGTGTCGTCCTTGAAGGAAAACGTCATTTAATTGCCCGAAGCTTTCGATTCAGTTTTAATCTCGCGAATTTCAACGAGGACAGTGCATACTTTTTTTTCCGCCCAGAGGAAGTTGCGAAACGGGGTAGAACACGGAAATGCACGCTCACAGCGTTTTCCGGTTTTGTAGAAAGCGCGGTTCGCCCGCGCATTCGAGTGTGCTCGTCTTATCTCGAGCGTCATGCGCTTGTGAGTTACCCAGACTACGTAACTCGCGGACGAATTATCGCGATGGGTTCCACAACCAGCGGCACAGGCGCCGACATAACAAATTCTGGCGTGGAACTCCGTTTTCCTGCCAGGCGAGTGATAATTCTTCTTCCTCGTTGTCCTGGAATTTACATCTTCATAGCAACGTGCGAGCCACCGCTATGGCATGTGGTGAGGAGTGATTCATTCTTAGAGATTTATCCTGCTTAGCTTCTTGTTTGATGCATAGGAAATAACAATTCTGGCTCTTCGTTTGGGAGATACGTACTATTGCTATTCTTGCGTGTTATTTGACTACATTTTTAATCATTTATTCGTTTAAGTTATAACGTTTTACTTGAATACTAATCATGGTAAAATTTTGATCCCCGTTCATCATTGCAACAGTGAAAAGATCAATTTAGAAGTAATAAAAAAATTCTCTTATATTAAAAGAGTATTATATTAAAGGAACATGAAACCGATGTGGTGTATGTGTCTGTAATTTCCTGCTGTAAATGTAATCTCGGGTTGAGGGGGCTGATTGCCGCAACCTTGGTGAAAACTCCGGACTAATTCCCTTCACACTGCAACGTCCATTTCATAAAGCGCCTCAAGGTTACATTCATAGCTTGATATATTTTATGCCAGATTCAAGATACTCATGCCATGAGCTTTAGGGTTACGATAGTAGTTATGTGTACTTCTGCTATAGGTACTGTAATGATAAGTTTTCTAGCAGTTATGGGTCGTTTGTTGAGCAGCTTTATGCCCAAATATTAATGTGCATGTTATGTTTCGAACTATATATCACGATTAATGCCGTCATAGTTATTTTAAATGAATAAATTCATTAAATTAGGGCAGTATTAAATAATAATAATAATTTTATTTCTGTTTGGTTACAAATGTAACATAGAAATCGTCAATTTATAGAGGACAAACAACACATAAATTAAAAACATAAAAGACAGCTGACAGTGGTACATATTTTAGCTTCCAAGGCTTACCAGGCTACAAATATTACATAGTAATCGTCAATATAGATATAACTGCACATAAAATAAGAACATATTAGACATAGGTACATGATAGATCACAGTGATTTAATATATACATGTTATGGCTTGAAAGGTGTAGAGTTCTTTTTGTTGACATATTTTTTACACAAGTCGTAGTACTCATCTAGCGAATAAATTGAATTTTGCAATAGAAATATAATATTTCCGAATAAAAACGTTTTACATTCTAAAAATAACGCTTATTGAATAACAGTTTTTTGGAAAACTATGTTTCACACAGTTAAAACACCTCCGTTTCCTCGATCTGTTCTTGTTTGAAATTTTGTTGCCTCTCATAATGCGTGACATAAAGGAATTTCGTGATCAATCAGTTACGTGCGCGATATTGGTTTCTTCGGTTTAAATCATTTTGTAGTCCTCCTTCGCAAGCTTTTCAATCAGTATGGGCTGGGTCAGTTATATTTTTTCTTGTTTCTGTGGAATGTGCCTCAACATAGACTAGCTTCTATCGAGAGCGCCAAAATACAATCGCGCATTTCAATCAACGGCTTGATAATACAGCCCTTTCTTTCAAGAAAAATAGGATTTCCTGTGCTGTGTAAAAGAATTATCCGTTGTCTTGGCAGTTGCAGTCCAGTTAATTCGACCCCGTAACTCTGGAGGCCCACGGATGTTCAGAATCACGCTTCCGCTTGCGCTCCCTCTACTCCTTGAGTCGGAAAACCTTCAAACCTAGCAAATTTCTTGGAATCGAGTATCTTCCCCGTGCCTGCATTCCCAAGTATTTCCACGTCTCTTGTTTCCGTGAATTTCGTCCCGAGGTGAACGCGCGAAAGACGCCTGATCAGATAGACATACCGACTGCACCTCTCAAGTTTCGCCTCGTCTGTTATTCCGGCCTGTTTGTGTTTTGCTTTTTGGCCGCTCAGAGGTCATGCCGTCTGGGTGTTGTAGCGATGGGAATGGAAGAAAGTCGCGGCTGTAACTGAGGAGTTTAAGCATGCAAGCATGATTGCAGGAAAGCCTTATTCCCTACCGAAGGGTCCGGTATGTTACCCACCTCAAATAATTTTCACGTCCGCAAGGTACGCGTTATTAAATTAAAATGATTTTTGATCTCTCTCTCTCAGTCATTGGCTCGATATCGAGCGTTGTGACCCATATGGACCAAGTTTATGTTTTCCGGACATATCTGGCGCCACTTTCCTCTATCTTGGGCCGCGTGGACTGTTTCACTTTGATTTAGATTTGTGATTTGTCTTTATTTGGTCTTTCAGTCTTAACGGTGCCGACCTCGCTGTCTTTTGCCCTGGACCTTGCCTTGGAGCACTGTATTCTCTACGCCATTACGCCTTATAACGTGGCCAAAGAATTTGAGGGAGTTACGATATATTGTTGGCAGCAGTCGGTCTCTGTCCACAATTTTCAGCTGGGCAAAAATGGACACGTTTGTTCTTCGTTCCGTCCATGATACTCGAAGCATTCTTCGGAAGCAATAGAGCTCGAAAGCCTCAATTTTCTTCCGTATGGCTGCTGTGATTGTCCCATAGGTCATGATGGGGAAGACCATTGCTTGAACCAACCCACTTTTGGCGGGCTTGTCTATTCCTCTGTTCTTTCATGCTTTCCGAATGAGGTTTTGGCCATCGCTATCGTTTTGGCCATTTTTGATGCGCTTGCTAAAATCAACGCAAAATCACTTATCGCGGATGCTACCATCAAAGTTCTTATATTTTAAGGGCGCATCAACCCCGCTCCCGATATGTGTTGAAAAGCGCCACCAAGTACGCATAGCCTTCAGCTAGCGGAAGGCGTGTGCTCTTGTGTTGCCAAGTTATTTTTACGCCAGAGGGAATGGGAAACTCGCATGAATGGAATGATCAACTATGTTTCCACCTGAGAACCCCATATCAAATCATCTCCTTAGCCTATCTTTTACATGCTTAATTTTTCTCTCTCTGATCTCTAAAATCATGAATCTAAATCAAAGCACTGTGAAATTCCTCTGACCACCAACCGGCTCGCCTCAATGAGTTGGACGGGTCTTCCCTTGTATACCTAGAAAATGACGTGGACAGGTTGTTATGCCTCAACCGGTCGATCATGATGCATTCTCTTGAAAATAATACCGCGTCGCCTATTGTCGTTTTATTTTTTTTATTATTATTTCCTCGTTGCGCAGCGCCGCATAAGTCGGCGAATTTCATTGCGTGAGTCTTCATGGGGCGCGTGTCGGAATTCCTCGATAGCCGCGTGCAGGAAGTGATCGGGTGAGTCTGATGAAGGCTGGGCGATGGTCATCGCAGCGGGATTTCGCTTCATACCGAGAACCCCAGTGAGATGTCAAGTCTTCCGGTTTCTCTCTTCGTCTCCCCCCCGCCCCACTCCTTACCCACCCCACTCTCTTCACCCTTCCCCCATCTGGAAGCCGTAAAATGCTCTCTTTGTTCGATATATCTCGATAGCTCTTTTCACCCTTCTCCGGTCCCCCCCTCCCAGCGACTTTTCCTCATCGCACTCGGAGCGGTTTTTCACGTTCGAAAGTTACATCTACGAAGGCCGTTTTACGCGAGTCACTTCGTTGCACAATTATATTCATTGAAATTATAATAATGCGGGCAGGGAATCAGAGCAGGGGCTGTTTTCCCAACTGTCGAGCATGAATTTTTGCATAATTTCTGTCGATTCGCCGATTTACGCGGCGTAATTTTCAATGCATGTCCATTCCTACATAACATTTTGCAAAATAATGCCTCGCGTTAAACGATCTTTATATTAGGCGTCGCTTGAAGTCGATACTTCGATGTTTAAGAATGGACTTCAGTGGAAGTAGGGGTCAAGAGCGGTAGTAAAATCGACCGCGGGTCGCACACGCACTACGTAAGAAGACTAGCTTCGACTTAGCTTTCTCGTAAGTTTTTGATTTCTCGGTAAAATTGCATCGCAACCGGTGAAATCTTAAAAACATGACTAGAACATAACAATACTAGCGGAAATAAAAATTTTAACGGCAAATAAATGAACCTGAGAAGGGTACATTTTCGTATACTTAAAAAATGTACCTATTCTTTGACATATTTTTTAACAGTAGGGATGATTAGAGACTACTTACTTAAAACCTGTGAGTTTTCGTTTGTTGGATGCTGAGAAGTATAGCTATTCTAAAACTTTATAGGCTTTTCAGCTGTATAAGTTTACAAAATCCACGAATCCTTGTGCAACTCGAACAATGCCATGCGCAAACGTAGTTAATGACTCAATTCCATGATTCACGAAATTGCATTCAGTCATTGCCCACTTCCGTCATTTATTCCTCTAATAAAAATCCGGAAGTAATATTGTAAGCTGAGCGTTGCCCTGAAAGTGGCGATACTTGTTGAGACATCGCTACTCCGTGAACTTCCATAGACGTCGACTCCCATGCGAGAAGCCGCCGTCCAGTCTGTGCCTTCGACCGGGATTCGAGAGACTCGGCGTCGCCGTATCTCCGCTTCGGAATACGTCCCTTTTTTGTTTTCTCTTTCCCGACCTTGTGGCTGCTTTTTTCAGCCGTTCGTGCTGCGTGTGTTTCTAAGGTTATTCCACCGGTCATTCTGACTGTATTAAGCCGCCTCGAATGGGAATCCTCCGTGTGTTCTTTTCCGCGAATTCATTAAAGGCAATCGAATTTAATAACGGTCGTGTGTGAGTTGGACATGGATGTCGAAGCGATCACCATGGAGGGATTACTCAACATCGTTCTGGTTTTATCGAGTTTGCAGGCGCGGTATAATTTCCGCAGCAATCGAGGAAAATTGCGGGGAAATACATCTGTCTAATCATTGGATTGATCTTGAAATATCTAATCTTTCATGAGACCAAATCTAAGTTAACTCTCTATCACGCTAGATAACCTGCAGGTAACGTATAGAAGTTTATTTTTTGTCTCCGATTAGTTTTCTTTGCGTCTATATGCCTATGTGACATCAACCGTATAGCTTGGGAACGAAAGTATCTCTCTCATTCGTAACTTTTAGTTCCTGATTCCCCCACGAGTGGGGGGTAACATGTGAAATGACTACACGTGGTTGACGGAAAAATCGGTCTATAGAGGGTTAATTCGCATCTGCTATGAACTCGACGTACGTTTCGCGTTTTCAGCGGCTGTGCATGCGTTACGTTGCAAGGATCCGAAGAAACTGGGTTAATCCAATAGTGATACTTCAATAGGGAAGTACTTGTGCAGCAAGGCAAGGCGGGAAACAAACATTTTTTTTGTATTACGAACCCTGCTGGTATCAGTGTATATGCTACACTAATCCGTCGAAATGTGAAGTAGGAACATAGACTGGGCTATTTCCAATATTACTATCTTGGGATGAGAATCTATTGAGCCAAAGTGTATTTTTTGTCAAGACCTTGGTTACGACAGTTTTCGCATTTAAAATTACGATATTTTCCTAATTTGTGCCTTGATTGCAAAACATTTGGTGAAATTTTGCTGTGTCCTCTTGGACTTCCATCGTCTGACGTGAATCCATACATTTGCTCCTAGCTTACGTCGTAGTGGCGTTGGAAAATGACATGTTGGACAAGCGTTGTTGACTCAGTAGTGAGGTGCCAATTGATAGATGTTAACCCTTAACTGCATGAATTTCCAAAAACACATGTAATGGGGGAAACACATCAGGGAAATTACTAGTGTAGCAAACCGTAGATTAGGATTCGTAAAAAGGGTTCTAGGCAGATGCGATGAGAGAGTACGAGAAAGGAGCTATTTTACACTTGTCAGGCCTCATTTAGAATATGCCGCTAGTATATGGGATCCGTACGAGGAAGGTATGATAAAAGAATTAGAGCGCGTGCAAAGGAGATCCGCTAGGTTTGTTAAAGGCCGTTATGATAATTGTATAAGTGTTACGAGCTTAATAGAAGAACTAGGATGGGAATTACTATCAGAACGCAGGTTAAAATTTAGGTTAAACCTTTTAAGTAAATTCGAAACCGATTTGTTCACAGATGACCTTAGGTATATATTGAGATCCCCTGCGTATTATGCTAGGTTTGATCATATTAACAAGATTAGAGAGATAGATTGTCGTACCGATAGATTTAAAATGTCATTTTTCCCTCGTACTATAAGAGAGAGCAATAGGCAGCGTAGCAAAGGGATAGTTAGGTGAAATATAGTTAGTCTGTAGTGCATGATGCATGTAATAACGACCAATAATCCCTTCCTTATTATGTAGATACTAACCATCTAGCTCCATGTGACCCTATTATCTAGCCTATCTTCCTTAAATATCTTACTTGCATGTCAATAGTGCATGTTTGGTGATCTTCACACTGCCACACACCCTCGTGGTGGCTCGCAGGGTATCACGTAGATGTAGATGAAACGTACCAAAAATTATTTACCTGATAAAATACATCTAGAAACGCCACAATCACTACATTACAATACCGAGAACCACGTAGTATTAAAATAGAGTGTGTCACATCTGATACTCCATGCGGTAGAGGAGGAGAACTACGCCCAAATGCTATAAGCGGAATTGTGTGCAGTGTATAGTGTGTGATACAAAATGCAGTGAAGGGTTTAAACTTTGATTGGATACTATACTGTAGTTTCATATCTCGTCTTCGTATTTTTTTAAAATGCGACTCCCTGTAGTTCAGATTCGAAGGAGAGAATATTCACGGTCCTTTTATACTGCACATTTGGTTATTTTTCTCAGAATTCACGCTGATGGGGGTAATTCTTTTATTTATCTCTTAGGATTTAAGCATTGTTTTGAAGTAGTTATGGTGTGGCTATTTATTTCAACTCAATCGAAACAGTCTCCATCGTCGAGAGCAGACTATTACATGATAATCATCGAGAGGAGGAGGAAGGAAATAGTCATTTGGCAGCTCTTCACGAGCGTCATATCCGCACTCTAGGAGCCACAAGTAACGGGAACAGCGGTGTTCTTTTTATATTTCAAGGACCTTAGGTTGGTTGTTGTAGCGTGGCATCATCCACATCCTGTGACGGTTCGAGTTTCATTTTTGCTTAACGTTTGAAGGGTTAGAATTTTTTGATAGCCTTTGATGGCCGCGATGTGTAAATGATCGTTACAGTCGACAAATATTTTGTCTTGGAGCATGTCCCTCGTTATGTCTCTTTTTCCTTCCTTCCGCCTATGTATGGACGTTTCATTACAATTATAGTCATTTTATTCATCGAATTTATCGATGAATGAAATTACTACATCGATATGTAAATGATCGTTACAGTCGACAAATATTTTGTCTTGGAGCATGTCCCTCGTTATGTCTCTTTTTCCTTCCTTCCCACCTATGTATGGAGGTTTCATTACAATTGTAGTCATTTTATTCATCGAATTTATCGATGAATGAAATGGCAACATCGATGTGTAAATGATCGTTACAGTCGACAAATATTTTGTCTTGGAGCATGTCCCTCGTTATGTCTCTTTTTCCTTCCTTCCCACCTATGTATGGAGGTTTCATTACAATTGTAGTCATTTTATTCATCGAATTTATCGATGAATGAAATTACTACATTGATATGTAAATGATCGTTACAGTCGACAAATATTTTGTCTTGGAGCATGTCCCTCGTTATGTCTCTTTTTCCTTCCTTCCCGCCTATGTATGGAGGTTTCATTACAATTGTAGTCATTTTATTCATCGAATTTATCGATGAATAAAATGGCAACATCGATGTGTAAATGATCGTTACAGTCGACAAATATTTAGTCTTGGAGCATGTCCCTCGTTATGTCTCTTTTTCCTTCCTTCCCACCTATGTGTGGAGGTTTCATTACAATTGTATTAATTTTATTCATCGCATTTACTAGTTCTGTTGGGAAAATCTTGTAAATTGACGACTTTTCTTATCGAACCATATGTTAATATTGCCAAAAAAAACCCTGGATATATATATCGAGCCAATTTCCATTTGTAATATATTTGAAAATTCCTGCTCCCTCGAGGAGCTTGGTAAAGTTGTATCGTACGTTAATGCTTCTTTGTTCTATACCTGCATATGAAACGTCAGTTGTGTTGCTGTTCATAGTCGTGATACCTGTTTGAGCAACGCGCATTGTAATACGTTTTGCAGCATGAGATAAATTTGTAGTTTGCGTTTAGGAGGGTAACTTCTTCTTATCCAGCATTTAATGGGCTGTCTATGGAATATCACCGAAATATACTAGTGCGGAAGGGTTAATTTTAATACTCATGAGACCCGTAGTTTTGTCGATTTGAGTCGTGTCGTGAATATCACCGAGAGAAAACCAGGCGATTTTCATCCATAAAAATTCCACGGGATTGCCTATCCTCTCCGGAATTCTTACGCCCTTTTCCCGCTGGCTTTGTCTCCCATGTTAATCCTCCCTCCTTCCCCACTCTTGTCCCTTAGTATGTTTCCAGGAGGATTTTTTTCTTTTTGATTCCCGGACTTCGTTTCTGGTGACGTCATCTCTCGAATAGCCGCGCCGCGACCGCTGACGCAATCGTATCCCTCATCTTCTCATTTCACCCGTGCACATTCTCTGTATCTCTCCCCCTCTCTTCTTCCTCCACTCCTTTTCTCATTATCTGTCACTTCCCCTTCAGCCAATCACCGTCGCCAATCCCTCTTCCATTACTCTGTTTGCCTCTTTCTCTTTCGTTACCAACCAAGGATAGCGTTGCCTCATCCGTGGTAGATAATTGCCATTCATATATATATATATATATATATATATATATATATATATATATATATATATATATATATATATAAGTTTGCCAGAGGAAGGCAGACGACAAACACAGAAAACAAAAAAATGATGAACACACTTACAAAGTTTCTTGATATTTCGGTGCCACTAGCACCTTGGTCGCAAGAGCGAAGACTGAGTCTTCGCTCTTGCGACCAAGGTGCTAGTGGCACCGAAATATCAAGAAACTTTGTGTGTTCATCATTTTTTGTTTTCTGTGTTTGTCGTCTGCCTTCCTCTGGCAAACTTTTATATATTCGTCACTTAAGTGATCCTAAGTGCAGTTATATATATATATATATATATATATATATATATATATATATATATATATATATATATATATATATATATATATATATATATATATATTATATTTATATTATATATATTTATATATTATATATATATAAAATATATTTATATATATATATATTTATATATATATATATATAATCATTCATCCATTCACTCAGACCGCTCAGCGGCAAATATACTCATATAAATGTTTATACAGAAAGGTAGAAAGAAAGTGGATAGGAACACATAAAATCAACAGACACAATGGTGGTGTGAAGATGTAAAGATGGCCAATTCCAAGCAGAAAAAATTCGACTTGACCGGGAATCGTACCACGGACCTTTGGATTTCGCGTCCAATGCTCAGACTACCAAGCTACCCAGTCTATTAAGAAACCACTGGAATCGGCGGGGGGTTTATATGAACAAACACTCCCCAGGGCATGACCCACGAGAGCGGCCAATAGATGGACACATTACATCTTCACACCACCATTGTGTCTGTTGATTTTATGTGTTCCTATCCACTTTCTTTCTACCTTTCTGTATAAACATTTATATGAGTATATATATATATATGTATGTATATATATATATATATATATATATATATATATATATATATATATATATATATATATATATATATATATATATATATATAGTGTGTGTGTGTATGTATATATACAAAAGAACTTGGTTTTTTTCCGTTAGCACTTGGAGACTCTCCATCTTTTTATTATTTATTCCGGAGTGCCCTATCATTGCATACCTCTATGCTTCTTGTACGCTCGAGCATTGATTCAAACACATTATCATACATATAATAAGATTCATAAATGCCTTCCTCTTTAGAGTCTCTCACTGCAAATTCGCCAATGGCTTTCTCGGCCTACCCATCCTTCTCACGTTATTTTTTTCACTATCTTTTACGTATCTCGTTATTCTACCCTCATCCATTCCTTCAACACGGCCAAAACAACGAAGCTCACTCTTTTCACGTATGGTCATTTCTAGAGAATATCTTCCAATATCTATGGTGACCAACTCATTCCTAACATTATCTTTCCTGACTCTGCCCTAAACACTTCCCGGACACCCCATTTCTACTGGATGTGGCCCACTCGTATGCTCACCATTCACTGATAAACGTACATTTTTCATCTCAGAGTCGATCATGGAGTAATTCGTCTCACTAGTCACGGAGTTTGCGTTCTTAATTTTTTCTGCAGTTGGCAAGGCTGAGGCTGCGTGGTAATTTGGATTGGAGCAAAAAAACATATTTCCGCAAGTGTTAAGCTTTATGGTTTTTATTGCTGCACGATTGAGTTTTATTGGCTTTTGGAATGGGTTCGTATTTATTGGGGAGGTGGAGTTTTTTTTGCAACTTACTTTTTTACTTTGGTTTACTTGAGTACCTTTTGGCTTCCGTCCTGGCTATGACTTTTCAGTGAAGCACAAGCGTAATGTCGTATCATGTGGAAAGCACTTCAGTTCAGCTCCGTGGCATTTGGTCGGGATATGACACCTCTTGCCACCGGGTTTCTCTTCATTTCTCTTTCTTTCTGGAAAAAATCCTTCTCTTACGCAGCTAGCCATTGATCCTCAAAGACGCAAATGACCTCATTATTTCTCCTCGCGCCGCGATATTCGTCCTTATATTTTATGTATAATTCTGCCCTTTTTTTTAAAAAAAATGTGTTTTTTTCTAGATCAATCAATACCCTAACGTTCTATACGTACATACATACCAATCACGCCGTTCCCTTCCGGGGTAGGCAGAGTCACTAAGTTTCAGTCATATATACATATTTGTACACCTAACTCTGCTTCAACAATTTCCTCCACACTGATCTATCATTGCAAACCTCTTTTTCCTCATATAGGTACCCCCATACACTGCTTCATTTACGCCCTCCTGTTTTTAAGACTCTTAATACTCCTCCTCCTGAGAATTTCCTCAACCTCATTCAACCACAACTTTCTCGACCTACCTTTCCCTCTCGCACCATTCATTTCACTCTTATATATCTGGTTCGTTATTTGACTCTCATTCATTCTCTCAACATGGCCAAACCAACGAAGCACACTCCTTTCATATATGTCAATTACTGGAGCATCTAACCCACATTCATTTATTACCCACTCATTCCTGGCCCTATCCATCCTACTTTTGCCGCAAACACTCTTCTGATAACTCATACCCACGACGTTTAGTGTATTCTTATGTGTATCCTGACATACCCATGTTTCACTAGCATACAACAAAGTGGGGAGAAGTACACTTTTGTACACGGCGATTTTTGCCACCGTAATTGCCAATATTGTTGACGTATTAACATTGCCATTGCAATTTCCATGGCAATGAATCTCCTGTGATATTCCACCTATTGGTGGCTATAATTTCCCTGTGATATCGTTCCTAATGGTTCCCACCTAATCTTTTATCTCCGGGTATAACCGTGCATTTCATGGCTTCAGTTCTTCACCTTCATTCACCGCTACGCCCACTCAACGTTTTCCTAACCTGCGACCACCTTGAACTCCATCTCGGCCACCGTCCAACATCTCTTTCATTCCAATCTTCCATGACCTCATCCTCATTCTCCTCACCCCCTCGTGTCACCCTCCCCTCACCCATTCTGCCTTTTTTCACCCTTTCCTGCATTCACTGTTTACTGTGGTGAGTTCAACGCTCCCAAATATATATTGGCTGGCCCATGTCTCTTCCTCTCCCCCCCCCATTCCAACTCCTCCGACGCTATATACAATCAATACATATGTATATATATATATATATATATATATATCTTTACCTACTCCCGCGGCCGCGTGTATCTTGCGCAGTTCGCATCGCAGCCAGCATTGGTTGGTCGGGTCCGTTGGGTGCGCCCGGGGGCAAGGCCGCTTGGCAACCGTCATTTGCTCGTTCGACCTTTCTTTCGTCCTTCCAAGGAAAAAAAGGTCGTTTTTTTCCTGTTCGTCATATTTCGGTGAACTTCCCTGTTAGCATTGATGTTAGCAAGACTATAAAGTGTTTTTCGCAGGTGTTTGCCGCGGGAAATCCAGAGAGTAGGTTGGTTGATGTCGAAGATTTTATGGCATAAATAAAATGGTAATTTTTTGGTGTTGAGGAAGCAAGGATCCTAATGCCGGCAGCAGTTGTCAGTATAAAGCTCGAGCCTTGAATAACCCTGTGGTATTGGATTCGGATTTGGCCACTGGCGTGGACTCTGTTGATGGCTGATGATTAAAAATCCGTCCGATTGATCAGTCTCAGTTTCTGCTCTCCTCTGAATTTCTTTCATGATATTTCATGGAGGTTTTGCTCTTAATAATTCCAGAAGACACGAATTTTTTATATCTTATGGCCAGTTTTTTCATTATTATGACCGATTTAAGTGAAATGTTTTGTAAAACATTGTTTAGAGCAATGAAAATGTCTTTCAATCCTGCTATTAAAAATAATCTTGACAAAGGTTATGTCCTGTATTCTTTGGAACTATTAGAGATTTCTTCTAAGCTAAGTTTCTCTGATACGACCCTCCCATATAACGTAAGCACTCTCAGACTTTATCCTCTCCATTTCTTTGTTTTGTAATCCAATCCCAATGTCTCTGAAAAACTCTAATCTTAAAATGACGGTTTTAGTGTTGACGCCGCGGTTCATCTATTAAAAAAAATAATGTAGGGATACCAAGTGTTATCTTCTCACAATGCTCATGAGCTCCACAAAGTGCAGCCTGAATCTTTTGAAAATATCTTGAATTGGCAAAATAATTGGTAATAATGGCTAATTTGTCAAATAAGAGTGAACGCCTCTCTGTGTTCAAAGTACGATCTTTCCTCGTGGGCAGTGGCGCTAAGCGCTCAGTGCGACTGGTTGTTACATTGTATGTCCGGCAGTCGAGAACATCTAGTCCCGTAAAGGTCCCAAAAATCCACAGGGGAAGAGGACGCCTCGGTAGCTTAACTGGCTAATGCACTCGGCCGGAATTCGAGGGATCCGGGTTCGAATCCCGGTCAAGGCGGATGAGTTTTTCTCTGTGGAAATTCGCATCTTGAATTGGATGAATATGATGATGTGCTAGGTTCTTCGGTGTCCGTCTCACTATCAGTACCTGGAACTCAGGTCTACTAAGATCCAAAACTCTTCGTTACGTGACCCCTCCCAGTTGAGATACAACTCACCACGGATGACATTCGACTCAAGCGCGGATGTGGATTTTATAAGATCGATGATTTATTCTTAGGGAGAATATAACTTGCTGTGCTCAGTTTTCCGATGAAATAATCGAAAAGGTTTTTTTACAACATTTACAATTTAAAGTGTTGTGATACAATTCTCGTGGGGAGACTGGCCCTTGCAAACCATAGTCGATTTGGTAGGACTTATGGACATTCACCGGATTTAGTGTCAGATGTATCTGCACGACTGTTGATTAGTTTATCTGCTCGCTAATTTTTTGATGGAGTTTATACCTTCCACTCCAAGGTTCTCTTATTTTTCTTCATATTACGTTTCTTGATATAAAATGATTAGTATTCATTTTTATTCATCTTTCTCGCTCTTCGTCCTTCTGAGTTACTAGTCGTTATCGAGCACATCAATTGTCAGAATGTCCGTGCTGCTCTCAGAGATGAAACGCGCCGAAAACTAATTTGCGTCATTTCCTTTTATTCGATGAGTACCTCAAATGGATATGGGGTTGAGTTGGGGATGTGGAAGTTGAAGAGGCATTATGAAAGCACCGAGACGGCTGATGTCACTCGCGGTGCGAATAAATCCCCTCTCATAAGTACTCGTCATCCGTCAAGTCGGGACTCAACATTAGCCCTTACTGGGCTGACCAAGCGCGCTCTCGTCGGCGGAGCCCAACAAAGGGGGGTTGTGGGTTGGAATCCCGCCCAGGGCACACGGCCTGTGGATTGATGTCCCTCCGCGAGGGTGTGTGACGGTATGTCCCGATATGACCGCGCGAGAGGGGGAGCCCAATTACTCATCATCAGACTCAAGCGCACAAATTGCACTGGGATGGCCCGAGGCGGGGCTCGAACTCCGCTCTCCAGCCTCTTGGCGCAAGGGAGCACACTAATCACCCCGGGTGACCAAAAGCGGGGAGGTGCCTAGGTAATGCATCGGGCGAGCTCGGTTTCGCCAATTTATCCTCGGTCCGTCCGTTGCTACTATATGAACTCTCCCCTCGTTCATCTCGACCCGTGCACCTATATACCTGCGCACTTACTGCGCCTGTAGCGTACCTTACTTAACTTCTCGTAGATCTAACACCGGTGAGAAATGACACGTTTTGATGTAATGAATGAACTTTCGTGAGCCAGCGACTGTTTTTGTGAAGCGAAACGAGAAAACATCTTCGTGGAAAACAATTTTCACCATATTTGCGAGTCAGGGAGTGGGTGCGCATTGCATTAACGGTTACTTTATTTTAAAAAAAAAACATGAAATTTATTGCTTTAAAATGATGATGATGTCATTCTAACTGAATGCTTAGAGGTAGCGTCGGCAGGAACTTGTCCAAACATCGTGGCAACCGTATGGCTGTGCAGACTTGGACCAGAGCTTAAATCTTGCAATGGTCGTATTAAAGCTGGAGGGCATTAGTCTACTTAATTACTCAACTCTATCCTGCTGTTCAAAATCAGAATTTTATGTATCAACCGTGACCCGTAAACTTTAACTCTTGGCAAAATACTTCATTTCGTTACTGATGATGTGCTATCAGCGCTTTAACCTCCAGTAGGAGCTAGTACGAAAGCAATTGTTTCGCTTACAAACCAGCAATAACATCATTCGATTGTCAGTATCCTGTGTAGCTAATATTCATTATTAGAGTCGTGCACATTCTTCAAGAATCGCTTCTGTCACGGTGAGTTGTCACTCTTTTATGTCGAGTGCATTCATACTGAGCCTAGAGAAAGCCCCTACTGGAATACTGGAACACGGTTATGTGTATGTGTTATACGATGTGGGCGTTAGATGTTCCGTGGTATCTCGATGATATCAAAGTGCCCATAAATGAAATGTGCTCTTGTACTATCCCATTCAGGGCAAGAGTGCGATTCACGGTCGACGAAATTATTACACAATTAGTAAGCCTTCTGTCATATCCTTCCGATTGTTTCCTCATCAACTTTTCCCATATGGCCTCACATTTCTCTAATGCTTCCTTCCGGTTTTTCCACTCACACCTCCCGGTCGATAATTCCACAGGATGGGTTTTTTTTCCGGGAGGCGACCGGCAGTTGAGGTAATTTGTGCCATTATGGGCAGGTTAGTAGTCGGTTGCAGGTGTTTTTATGTTAAGAATGGAAGCTGTAGGAGAGAAACTCGGTGCTGGATTAAGGCCGCCGAATAGGACCCAATGAGACTGACCGAGAGCTGCGCCCAAACATCGTTCTCTTCGTGACTTTCCAAAGTTTAATATTCTTCAATGGTTCGCGAGTTAAGTTTTTTTGGAATTTAGGGTTCATTGTGAAATCAACTAAATTTTGTAACTTTCAATCTTCTGTATTGGTCACATCCCCGGATCGGTTGCATCACTTTCTTGTCATTTTCAAGGGGATAGTATTAGTACTAAGATAGTACTGTTCTTCAGTAATCCTCTTTATTATAACACTAAAGTATTTTAATCGGTCGGGGATTCTGACCAATGTATCAAAGCTGGAATTGACTTTTAACTGGGAGATCTCCGCCGCTGCCAGTACTAGATTCTTCGTCTTAGGGACTAGGACCCTGCGTTTTCGCCATCGCACAAACCAAATTCGCATTTCAATTGTTGAAATGTGAGAGTGGAATAAGCGACCAGATTGATAATCACTCGTTTCTTTTGCGTTCGTTAACCCTTAAGGTAGTTCGAGCGAGATGGTTCCCTAATCATAATAGAGACCATATTCGATGTATATGTTTTTACTTCACCAACTGTGAGACACACGCATTAAATATAGCATTATTTATGGAGCAATAAAATGGTTTTACATGACAGAAATCGAAAGTAATCAAATGAAAATATCTAAATAAGTCTTTAATTTGACTCATTTATTTCACGCGATACGCTTGAAACTCCATCAAAATGGAAGGTTTATTGTGGTCCCGAAGAATTTACTGCGGTGACAATCTGATTAATTTTCAAAAATAGTTGATAAAACACACAATATACTCACTGTTGATTTTTTTGGCGAGATCTAAGTGTAGGAAATGCCTCATTTTCAATATAGTGTCTCTCTGGAGTGCAAACAAGAACCTTCTCCCATGTAAAAGGGTTGGTTTTTTTTTGGCAAATATCTCCGAAAGTAATGTGGTATGGGGTGAATTTTTGATGTCAACGGAAGGGTGATATATTCATCTTTAAAACGAGACCAAATTCATCGATTTCTAGGTAAAATGACATTTCGCTCAAACTACCTTAACTTTAGGCGGTACTTAGTAATTGTGATCCTATCACGGGGAAAGTAAGGCTTCGGTTATGAAGGTTTGTGGGGTATCCTATAAAACGAGAAAGGCAGGCGTTGGTCCAAAAAGTTATGGGATATCCTTGATTAGGAGAAAGGATAGCGTCGGTTAAGAAGGTTTTGGAAGCCCTAGATCACACACTTTTTCAAACACCTCGGGAAGAAAATCGGAATGGACGAGGACAGAAGGGTGGAGTTGGCAAGGGTTGGAATTAAACTAAGACTGCTGCTCGGGATGATTTGGCACTGGCACGAGTTGCGGAAGGATGCGGAGGCTCATCATTAGGTACTCTGACAGTTGATAAGTCGGGTGTCTTTTTTTATCAACTCTCCTGGTAATAGCTCGTTTTTATTGAAGGTTTTTTTCACCAGGTAAAGTAATTTGAGCGAGCTTTTTTCTCTTGCCGTAATAATGAACACATTCAAGTTTTATTTTTAAATGTAAGCTGCTGTAAGAAGCATGAAGTAAATTTTTAATGGCATGAGTGACGCAAAAACTCTGTTCTAAATTGACGAAACTCTCAGTTATTTACCGGATATATACTGCTATACGAGTATATGCGGTTTTTTTAACTGACTGATTTTTTTCTCGCCTTTCGCTGACTGACATGCCCCGCAATCGAAGCTATTTTTTTCATTTCTGTTGAAAATACTGCGGGGAGTTATTGACTTATTTTTTAGAGAGTGGGGAAAACATAACTACTACGCGCACTAAAACTTCTGATGAGATCTTGGAAATCTGGAAATTACTTTTTTTTTAATTCCTTAAATGTCTTAATCAAACGGCCTCAGTAGTGCATACCCTAATCATTTCCCGTGGACAATGGCTGTTTTTTTTTGGCAAATTATGAGAATCGTATGACAGCAGACTGGCTGCAGTAGTATCTGTGATGATTGATGCAATCGTATGACAGAAGCAGGCTGGCTGGGTCCCTTTCCCTGGACTCGATATTTTGGCGTTGATATCTGACTCATACTCTCCGGGAATGGGACATTTCAAATTCATGCAATGATTGTGTCTTCTACTACTCACTTTCGGGGTTGGCAAAGTAAAAGAATTTAGCCGTTGCCGTTAGCTCCTAGATAACTGACTCTCTGTTTATTATTTCCTCCATATTGCCCAATCCTAACTGATGGCTTCGGAATCTCTTACACTTGTGCATTGCTACATACACGCTATCCTATCCTTAGAACGCCTAATATACCACCTCTTTTAAGTCTCTTCTATCACATTCACCCATCATTTTCGGGGCACATCTCTTCCTCTCACACCACTAACTCTGCTTTCATATATCTGTTTACTTATTAATTTGAAAAAAAATGAAAATTAGTAATAGGCTTAAATAAAGTAAAGGATTTCGATAGGATTTTTTCAAGGTTCGAAAAATTTCGATGTAAAGGAATGGGGAACCAAAACGCGTATTCTCCCTCCCCAAAATCCAAAACGCCGTTACCCTGCTGGCTATATGCATGCTTCTTTCACTCCGCATCGTATAATTCTACGTTCATTCCACCAATGAGAATTCTCCGCCACCTTCGGGATTCTAATCCGGCTTCTCCAAATACCACACTGTCACAATATCTCCTCAACATGTCCTACTCCTGCACCTTTATCCTCATCCCCCGACGTGAGCTCACACCTGCGCCCACGCTTTAGTGTGTGAGCAGCTTTCGCGACACACTCCACTCCCGCCGTTTGCGTGTGTACTCTGCACCACGCCTCCACAGCAGTTCACAGGCATTCCCCCTCGTGCTGGCGGAACAGCGCTCGAGGACGAAAAATCCTCCCCGTTCCTCAGCAGCTTTCGCAGTCAACAGATGTTTTCGTAGGCTTTTGCGATGAACGAATTTGCCCATCGAGGGTCGATGGCAAAAATCATCGAGATGATTCGGTTTCGATGATTGTCATCGACGACGATGAGTCGATGAATTCATCGCCGTCGATGAGTCGATGAATTCATCGCCGTCGATGAGTCGATGAACTCGCCGACCTCGATAAGTCGATGAATTCATTCATCGCCGACGGAAAGGTAGGGATAGGCACGGGCGGGCGACCCAACACGAATAATTATCGTCTAATGGGGATGGATTCATTGACTCATCTACATCGGTGAATTCATCGACGTTAGTTTATTTATCAACGCATCGACGTCAGTTAATTCATCGACGTCGGTGACATTCACTGTCATCGACGCGGTTCATCCCAACGCGTCGACTAAAATAATTGCCGACGAATCGACTCATCGCACAAGCCTATCCTCAGCAGTCCACAGGCATTCCCCCTCGTGCTGGCGGAACAGCGCTCGAGGACGAAAAATCCTCCCCGTCCCTCAGCAGCTTTCGCAGTCAACAGATGTTTTCGTAGGCTTTTGCGATGAACGAATTTGCCCATCGAGGGTCGATGACAAAAATCATCGAGATGATTCGGTTTCGATGATTGTCATCGACGACGATGAGTCGATGAATTCATCGCCGTCGATAAGTCGATGAATTCATTCATCGCCGACGGAAAGGTAGGGATAGGCACGGGCGGGCGACCCAACACAAATAATTTTCATCTAATGGGGATAGATTCATTGACTCATCTACATCGGTGAATTCATCGACGTCAGTTTATTTATCAACGCATCGACGTCAGTTAATTCATCGACGTCGATGACATTCACTGTCATCGACGCGGTTCATCCCAACGCGTCGACTAAAATAATTGCCGACGAATCGACTCATCGCACAAGCCTATCCTCAGCAGTCCACAGGCATCCCCCCTCGTGCTGGCGGAACAGCGCTCGAGGACGAAAAATCCTCCCCGTCCCTCAGCAGCTTTCGCAGTCAACAGATGTTTTCGTAGGCTTTTGCGATGAACGAATTTGCCCATCGAGGGTCGAGACAAAAATCATCGAGATGATTCGGTATTGATGATTGTCATCGACGACGATGAGTCGATGAATTCATCGCCGTCGATAAGTCGATGAATTCATTCATCGCCGACGGAAAGGTAGGGATAGGCACGGGCGGGCGACCCAACACAAAGAATTATCATCTAATGGGGATGGATTCATTGACTCATCTACATCGGTGAATTCATCGACGTCAGTTTATTTATCAACGCATCGACGTCAGTTAATTCATCGACGTCGGTGAATTCATCGACGTCGATGACATTCACTGTCATCGACGCGGTTCATCCCAACGCGTCGACTAAAATAATTGCCGACGAATCGACTCATCGCACAAGCCTATCCTCAGCAGTCCACAGGCATTCCCCCTCGTGCTGGCGGAACAGCGCTCGAGGACGAAAAATCCTCCCCGTCCCTCAGCAGCTTTCGCAGTCAACAGATGTCTTCGGGTCGACGGTGAAGACTGGAATGGGATCTCTCGTCGGCGGCGGAGGGAACGGGAGAGGAGGGGAAGGCTGGGTTTTTTTGGGGAGGGGGGAGGGAGACAGGAGGGGAAGTTGTGGAGGGAAGGGGTGGAGATAGTTTCCAACTGCGCACGCGCGGTGGGCAGAAAAGGAGAAATGAGCGGCGCGAGGACGGGAGAGGAGGGAGAGCGAGAGATCTTGTTTTGTTAGCGTGTGAACGTGTGTACGCGTGTGCGTTGGTGCGAGTGCGTGTGGGAGTGTGTGCTTTGGAGTTACGTCCGAGGGAGAAAGAGATCCGCAGTCAGTAAACCCCGCGGGACCGCGCGGCAAGGACGTCGGTCGCGGACGGAGGAAACTTTTCCCTTCTGCCCCTCAACATTTTGGGACTCGTCGCATCGGTTTCCCCCGTAGCGCGCGGGATCGACGATCCGCCCTGGTTCGAATACAAATACCTCGGTTGACGTCGTTTACCTCTCGATATATACGACGTTTCCCTCGATATAGTGTTTTTCCCCTTGGTTTACGTCGTCCCCCTCCCTCCCATTTACGACGATTTCCGTCATCGACGTACCGCTGGCGGTATGACGGAAGGACCACACGGATTACTTTTCGCGCCCACGGACGTCGTCTGAGGTGTGCCCAAAGAGCCGTCCGGAGCAAGTCAACCGGACTGTGGGATTTTTTACTGGATGCTTACTGGTTTTTTTCCGTGTGTGTCCCTAGTTGTGTTGCCGTCGAGTTTGATTGTCGTGCGATCGACTCCTTAACAGTGTGTGTGTGTGTCTCCTTCAGCTGTGACCGTCTTCGGGTCGGGTCTCGTCGTCCTCGCCTCCGCCGCCGCGGGAACTGCGCGGACGAGGCGAGAGAACGTGATACTCCCACTCGGTGGCCGGGACGGAGTCCCAGTCTCTTGACTCCCAGTCGGCGGACGACTGAATTCGACCCGTTCTCCCGCCGGGCCGTCTCGCCCGCGCATTTCCCCCTCCTCGTTCAAGAGTGTGGTGTTCTTAGGTTGCGAGAGAATCGCTTCCCTCCTTTTGCAGTGTGCGGAGGCGATTCGCCCGGTGATACTGTTTTGTTTCTGCCCGTCACTCCCCGTGAATCGGATCCCGGAAGGTGATTTTCGTGCAGTTCGTACGAACGAGGTGGACTAGTGAAGAGAAAAAAAGTGCGATTTTTCGTAGTTTTCCCAGAGCCAACTCTCGTAAAACTGAGTGTTTCCCTCCCTCCCTCCCTTTTTGGCACTCAAAAGTGCACATCTGTGAGTGAACGTGTTGTATCTTTCGGAGGATTTGTTTGAGTTAGGTTTTCTTGCTCGTTTGTGTGGACTGCCGCAAGAGAATCCCTTTTGGCTGCCTTCCGCGAAACCCCGCTGTCCTCTTCGCGAAGGTGACTTTGTCGCGGTATAAAGGCGTGCCGTGTCCTTCCCCGTGGGCGTCTTTACGAGATTCTCCGGTCTCGGAAGGAATTTTTCAGGTGAGGAAGTTGTCCCATTCAAGGTTGAGCCTTTTCCTTCGCGTCAAGCCGGGACCTACCGTCTTGAAGGACGTGTTTGGCTCTGCGATGAGATTCCTCTCCTCCTTGAGAATCTCCGGACACACATGGTAGGGACATGCGGAAAAACGACTGGTACAGTCTCGCAGTTTGGATGAGGCCAGCAAAAGGCCAATGCAATCCCTCGAATGAGACCCTCTCGTTTCCAGGCAAATCCTAATAAAGAGAGACAAGTTTTAAAGTCACTTACGTCAAACAGTATAAGTAGAGGTGAAATATCAATAGTGGTCAGTATCTTTGTCTAAAGCTTATTCAGGCTGTGCAAATAACTACATTTAGTGTTGAACAAATTATCTATCCCTTCCTGATGAAAGCTGTTATGATCCCAAGTTATTCACGGAAAAATGTCAGTTTAACATCTCCATTTGGTGTTCAACAATTTCATTCAATAGCATTTTGAATGAAATTGATTGAGTGAATTTTTCCCCTGAAAGACAAACTTCATATCATGACCTGAGATTAGATTTTGTAGATCATATCTCAAAGATTTCCATCGCTATTGCAAGGGGGTTGTGTTTGAAATCGCTCGGAATGATTCCGAGTACGTAACTAAGTAGTTACGTGGTACAGCAACGAATGGTTAGAGATTTTGGCGAGTTTTACCCACACGAATGAATAACCCAAGTATCCGATGTATTGTTTATGCTGTCTGTTATCGCTATATTAAACGCCGTTAAATATATTCCCGTGAGAAATATTCGATGGGGAAGGCTGGGTGAGATTTTTACGTGTGGTTTGAATGCATCGAAATCTCGAACCCTTCGTGATTGTACCTCTTGACTCCTTAGTTACGAGCGCGAAATCATTCCGAGTGGTTTCAAACACAGCCTCCCTTCGTCGTAATTTAAAGTTAATCCTTTCAAGAAAACTTGCTCCAAATCCAAGGTGTTTATTATGAGAAATTCGGCCCAATATCACTCGAAGCTACGAATTTCAATCGTAGCTTTTCGTTTCTAATCTAATGGACAATAATGCCTCTGGTTTTTCAAAATGTTTGGGGCGTAATCAGGAGAAGCGCATGAGACATAACTTGCCAAAAATGTCCATTGTGTGGTATTTACGTATATTATCCTTCTTGTTGTAGATCATATCCATCGTATTTGGCATGGTTTCAATCGTTTTTGACGCTGTAAAATTAGTGAATGTACCAATGAGGTGTATTCCTTAATTCAACGAACGCTTTGATTGCCATATTTTTTTTGTTTGCCGGACGATTCTGTTAGCCCTTATGTCCCTGGAATCCCAATAGGCTACATCTACATAATACCCCGCAAGCCGCCTCAAAAGGCGTGTGGCGGGGGGTGTTAGGACACCAGCCGTTAACAAAAAAAAATAAAATAAAATAAAAGTTCCGCCTAGCAATTATTAAAGTCCTTAATTGTTCGGGGGAAAAACGAATTCCCAAACCTATCCGTTCGGCAAAATATGTCTCTTAATTTATCGATTCTGTCGGACCTGGAAATATAATGTGGTTCTAATATGATGTTCTCCGTGTCGCTCTGAAAGATATCCTTTCTCCATTGCTCAAGCAATCTAAGCCTAGCGCGTAGCCTCCGAGTCTCTAGCGGCTCCCACCCTAAATCGTTCTAAATCTGTGTAACGCTTTCTGTACGGCCGTAGCAGTTTTTGACGAATCGCGCAGCTTTCCTTTGTATTTTATTAAGTTCATGGACTAGGTCTTTCTCCGCCGGATCCCATATGCTCGCTGCATATTCAAGGTGTGGCCGGACGAGTGCGAAATAGCACCTCTCTTTCACTTTATCATCCGAAAATCTTCCCACAACACGCTTGACAAATCCTAGCTTCTTCAGGGCTCTGCCACAAGTATTTCTTATATGTGTCCCCCACGATAGGTTCGAAGTTATCGTAACTCCCAGCCTACTAAGCCTGTCATCAGGTTTTCCAGGTACCGGACCAACAGATCTTGACATACATCTATGCCCTGGGTGGTGAAAATCCCACCCAGGCGAGACTCGAACCCGCGACCCTCAGTTTAGCTGACGAGGATGAGTTGCACCCCTTATGAGTTGCAAGTCTTGACTAGAAAAGTTAAATTTTTTCAATCTTCCCGATTAATGCGAAAGTTCCCAATCATCATTAAATCCTTCCTCACTTAGATCCTGTTCGGTATTGGCAGCGCATTCCAAATTAGGTCCGCTGAGGAGAAGTTGATAAGGTCGTTTAATTTAACTTCGCTCTTGCCCAGTAGCGCTTTTATTGACTCATAAATCATATTTCACTTCAGAACTCATTTTTCGCGTCAGTCCAATATACACGGTAATTTTTTGCTTGATACCTGAATGAATATGAAAGAACTTGTGGGATTAACTAATCGTTCACGCTTTCATTTCTTCTAACAAAAGCGTATGTCGACCTTGCCCTCTTTATGTCTATGCTTGCTTTATTTACATCTGTTTTTTTTACGTGGCTTTCTTTGGGATGTTCTTTCTTCAGTATTTTGCGTGGAGACTCTGGGATCTCCTGTGTTTTATTTACTGCTCCTTTTTAACGATACTGCCTCTTAAAATAGTTTTTTTTAATATTTGTTATTTTGGATTTGCGCTCTAAAATCTGGCCGTAAATTTCCTCGTTAATGACGAATATAACTCATGGGCACGCGGTTTAGTGCGGTTATGTCGTGCGGTCATATTCATTCCATTCTGAGGTCTTCTGTAATCCGCCTTGTTGAATTTGAACGGGCCGAAGTGGAAAGATTTTCGCTGCCCTAAGATCTGGTTTATCTTCGAGTGGCAATTGTTGTTTTATTGCAAAAAAAAATGGAGTCACCCGGCGCTGATGTTCCATCCTTTTTTTTTACTTGACGATGGAGAAATTATTGTTGGTGTTCATTAATGCAATGACCTGTGAAGTCGCAGAGACTGCTTCTTTTTATTTCAATAACATCTGGTTCGGTTTTTCTCAATTTTTATTTTTCCTTCATCATCATCATCTGGTGTTCTGTCTGCTGACAGGTCCCGTACACCACTGCTGTCTCCATCCGCTTCTGTCCCGAGCTTCCTTCTTTGTTTCATCATAGCTGATGTTCTTCACCTGATCCACCAATTTAATTCTTCTCCTTCCTCTCTTTTTCTTTCCTTCAATTGAACCTTCAAGTGCCACAGTTATAATACTTTTCCCTCTCATCACATGGCCCAGCCAGTTTCCTTTCCTTTTCCTAATTTCCTTTAGGAGCGATCTTCCTTCTTTTGCTTTGCTCAAAACCTCTTCATTTCTCATCTTATCTACCCATCTTATTTTTTCCGTCCTTCTCCACACCCACATTTCATAAGCTTCTATTTTATTCCTTTCTCTCTTACCTAATGTCCACGCTTCACATCCATACATGAAAACGCTCCATGAATAACATTTAGCTAGTCACTTTCTCAGCTCCAGATCCAGACTTTTATTGCATAGCAAGTTTTTCTTCTGGCAGAAGGCCTCTTTTGCCATTGCTATCCTTGCTTTTATTTCTGCAATACTTCTCCAGTCATCTGTCACCATCGTTCCTAGGTATCGGTAGCTTTTCACTTTTCCTATTACACCTTCATTTATTTTCACACTCGTATAATTTTCACAGTTTACTGGCATCACCTTTGTCTTTCCTAGGTTTATCTTCATCCCATGTTCCTTCATCCCTTCTTCCAAAACCTTTATCAAACATTTTTCCTTATATTATCCCATTTCAGCATCAGAAACAAGTCTTAGCGCCTTCAAGTATAGTGATAAAAATCCATTCATTAGTAATCGAGCTTTTGATAGGTGTTAAATTCCACTGTAGCGATCGTTCTTTTATGATTCCCATTGGTGTCAATTTATATATTTTTTCTGTGCCGTAGAAGATGCATTGAAGCTGTGTTACAATCATCAGCATCATTCGAGGGGCCTGCGCGTAATTTAATGGTGACATATTTATTCGTAAGCCGCTGATTCTGCGACACGCCCATTGCCTTAAGTTAAAATATGACTGAAGAGACGATGCCAACCGACTTCTTTTGTTCGAAACCATTTTGAACTGTGGACGATATGACTCTACCGGAGTACTGAATGACCTCTGGCACCAAAGCAGGGAGACGAAAAAAAAACGGTACAGGATCGAATATCAGACGTATTTTTACCTTCATCCAATCAAAAACTGGGATTAGATGTACGGTTAGGTTTATGCAATCAGAACTTGACATAGATAACATAGGCCATACTTTATCGTAGTTAAGCTTTGGTACTTCTTATGCACTCCTAATGCACTGTGAGTCCCTGTGCGTCAGAGAATCGACTCCTGTGCCGTATCCAACATGTATTTGCCAAAGCTGAACTGGCTTAGAATAGCCACGGCATTAGAATCTGTTGTGCTCTGTCAAATCACGATTAATATGCATTTTTCATTCTGTTGAAATTTTCGACTGACAAACAACTATGAATGCATGTCCTCGCCCAACTCGTCACTTTGCTGTCTCGATTTTCCGAGTCCTTCTAGTGTACTCGAGTTTACCGAGGCTCCATCGTATTTAAACTTCAGTTGTCCAGCTTCTGCGTCAGAACCCGGCCAGAGATTTTAACTCCATGTGCGTGGGAATTCACTTCAGCGTGTAAACCATTCTATGTTACTGAAAAGGCGGATGAGTATGGACAATGAGATATACGTCTCAATTAATGTTCGTAAAAAATTCTTCCGCATCATTCGAGTTTAGGATTTTCGAGATGTTCTTTGTACAGCATAGTTCAGCTCATGGAAAATGCTCTTCCAAACCAAACCTCGCGCAAAACATGCGTGTTATCATCTCGTAGGAATTTTCGAAAGTCAAACTGAGCAGATTCTTGTCGAATGTGCGCGCTAAGCCGCGCGGATGAAGATATAATAGCCCGACTTCCGGATGCTTTCAACATCATCTGTTCTTTCGGGTGAGTCGGCGTGAGACACCGGCCCCTCTCGCCCTCGCTGCGTCAGAGAGGCCGCCATCCGCCGGGTGACCACGCCGTCTCCGCGATAACGTGGCCATTATCTGTCTCCGGGGGACAGGGCGGGGGGGGAGGGGTGGGCCGGGCTGGGGGGGCGTCACCGCAGCGCAGTAGCGGCAGCATTCCTGAACGCTCCAAAAGTGCAGGCAGTGCGGTTGCGGCCATGTCTTACGTCAATTGTTTTTCCATCCCGAGTCCTTTTCCTCCCCCGGTACCGAAAGATCCCCCTCCCCCTCTCCTGCCTTCCTGGTTAAAAACACGGCGATGTTTCTGGGGGCCTGAAATGCGTATCTCTAGTATCCCGGATGGATTCGTATGTTTTCCTCAGGGATGCAAATGTTGTCTCTTCCTTCCTCTTGTGTGACATAGCAGTGCGGTTACAGTGAGCACGAACTCACTCAAGGTAGTTCGAGGGAGATTATTCTCCAGTCGTAATGGAGGCTATAGTATTTAAATTTAATTTAAAAATTCGAATTTATCAAATACTTTGTTGTGAAAAAAATCAAAATACCTCGATAATGTTTAACACATTTTGATTTTAAGAGAGATATCATCGCATGGGCGACATATTCACGCCTGAAGATGTCGCCTAAGCCTTGAAACCGGTCGTTAAAAATTAAACTGTGGGAAAAATTACACATCCATTTTGATTTTTCGTAATGGATTTTCATAAAGTAAAACTCAAAACCATTAAGTTTGTTTTTGTGACTTATCTACGACCTTTTAAGTGATTTACCGAATTACCCTTTTTTGGATTTTACGCGTCGGAAACGCTTTCACCATCGAATCATTTTTTTTTGCTATTCAAGATCAAAGGTATTACGTAAGTGATGAACTAATTTTTTCAAAAATAAATGTGAGAGCATACAGACTAGACTGATTTATTCCTGACCCGATATTTGCGTCTGAATTCACTGGTAAAGATCCTCATTACTTTGATCCGTATCATAGCTTTAACCTTCAAATGAGATGTATCTTGGCCTCTCGAGAGAATCTTGGCGCTTTGTCAATCAGACGGATGAGATGCCAGTTTCCTTATTAAGGAGAATTATGGTTCTTAGGAAGATTACAAATAATTTGGAATTGTTCTAAAAGTGTCTATATCCAAGGGCTTCGCCATTTTAAAGAGAAAAAATTACTTAATTAATAGTTCGAATTAAAACTATCTTAGCAATGTGAGCAGGAATTGATGCTTAATTATTCCTTTTTCCTCTCCAGTAGTAACAACAAATAAGTATAAAATCTTCGTATCACCCTCGTCTTCGGCTGGAATGAGCGTCCAAGAATAAGCTAATTGGATTGGATATTTGGGAAGGCGACCGACAGATGAGGTCATTTGCGCCATAGGGAACGGGTAAGGGAGGAAGGGTGGACAGAAATCCGGCGTCGGCATTAGACTGCTCTTAACGATGGGCGCCCAAGGGGACCACGGTTTAACGTCTCATTCGGCAGAGTACTGTATTTGAAGTGCCCTCCACAAGACACTCAAATAGGGATCGGGTTTACTATGAAAAACATCCTCCTCTGCAGGGATTTGAACCCTGGCCGCCGTGTGGTTAGCCAGTATTCTATCCACCACACCAACCCGTTCCTCAATTAGCTAATTTTTTCTACTTACTAATTGTTTATGTTAATCCAATTTTATCAGCCCTGGAAATTTCGTTTCACCTTTTTCCATATTTAGGATGGCTTCACCGTTTCTCACCAATGAAATTGGTTATATTATTTGTGTAGACAGATATTTTACCTTATTATTGGGTGAACAAAGAATTCGCTATTCATATACTGTTTGAGTTTTAGCAAATCTTGATTTCAGTCCTTTATAGGTATCCATCATTTCAAACATCTTTGCTCGTATTTGCTATAGGCCTGGATGAGAAAGCGCCTTGATAATCTTTATATATATATTTATATAATTCCTCTGTACGTGTGTATGTCAGTGAACTCCTCCTAAGCGGCTGGACCGATTTTGATGAAATTTTTTGTGTGTTTGAGTGGGTCCCTGGATGATTTAGATTTACAATTGGACACGGTAGGTGGCGCTGCGTTCGGTTTCTAGGAAATTTTTCGACTTAAATTAAGTTTTTTATATATTTTTTAAAGATTTTTATATAACCCCAAAAGTTCACCCCCCCCCCCACTTCCCCTCCACCCCTTCACCACCCAGCAATATTTTTAAGATGAAAAAATCAGAAGTTCATGAATAATTGACCGCTAAAACCTTCTGAGTAGTTCATGAATAATTGGCCATCTGAGAATAATTTATAGTTATGTTTGTGTACCATAGGTGGCGCTGATGTCGAATTCTGTGTTATTTGACGTACGAATCAATGCATGCGCAAGTCGTCGCACTAGCGTCGTAGTTTGGCGTTGTTTTGACGAAACGAAAAGATTGAAGTGTCAAACTCAATGTCAAATGTCGCTTAGTATGTAGTTTTTCGAAAATTCGAATATTAAAAAAAAAAACATTTTCTGAACCCGCTAATAGCAGGCAAGCCAACGTTTGGGCAGGACAACGTCTGTCGGGTCCGCTAGTTGTGCATAAATTATATGGTAACCATGGTTGCTTGTAAATCTGAGGAGTAAATAAACTAAGTCTTTTTTTATTTCTCAAATTATTGAACTCTCAACATTTACTTCGAGTGACGCCTGATGTATTCTCTGGAGTAACTCTTGTGGTGGGAATGTATTTTTTTTCTATTTGCTACGTCCGAAGATAGTTTGGAGTTTTCAGAAAAGTTTAGATGGCTCGAGGGAGATTGTCCCTGAGTAATAATGGAGATTACATTGGCATTTTATATTTTGACTGTAGAAGATTTAAGGAGCTCAAAGTAAGTAATACTATATTTTTGTATTGAAAATATTTGCATATATGAGTGAAATACTCAATATTTAATATAACATGCATGCGTAAGCGGTGCGTGATTTTTTAAAGTTGTTAAGAAATATTGACATCTGATTATGCTAGGAAAAAAGCATTCTCAAAATACCTTAACTCCTATGAAATTCCTCATTTTTTTGTTAAATAGTCTCACTGGAAAGTATGCTCATACCACGAATTATAGCTCAAACTGCCGTTAGGCGTCGTTATTTTACTATGGGATTGTCACACGCCATCGTCTATACCGCCTATCCTTCATTTTCTCCTACGTTATTTTTTTTCCGGAAGATGATGCGGTCACTTTTGGCACACAGGACAGGCACTCTTATGCTCCCACCTTCGTGTGAATTTCCGTCCCTTTAGGAAAGGACCGGAGAAAGCGTCGTCGCAGTTAGAAGCCACAATATCAGAGGAAGGCATCAAGGCGAAATTCCAGAGGTCGTTAATTTTTGAACGCTTCGAAAGTTTCGGGTTTCCGAAAAATAGGGAAGAGGTAACTGTAGATAGCCGAATTTCCATTTTTTTTTAAATGCGACAGGAAAGTGAATGCATTCTGTGAGCGTTTCACTTCCCCGTCATTAAGCGGAAACATCAGCAATCTGATAAAATCGTTGCAAAACGCATCGTCCAGGGACCATGACGGATTTCGCCGTACATCCCGGGTGGCGGAATCCATCGTAACGATTATCGCGTTGGTCATTCTCGTGAATGCCAGAAATGGTTTTGTGAGAAATTACCGTGGGTACGTTTTAATAGAAGGGAACCATGTGCTGTGAAGAGTGTGACTGAGGGTAGAGTGCTGGGAAAGCGTAGAAGAGGAAGGAAAGGAATTGGAATTTCGGGCGATATGTGGCAAGGCGGATATTATGCAGAGATTTTTCTGCGTGATTTAGTTCAGGACTTAAATTCCTTATGGAATTAATTGAAATCGATTTGGTGTGAGGGCTAGAACAATATCTTTCTATCCCCTATCCATATTAAGGGGGTGGGTTCAAATCCGAATCAAAGCGGAGTACCTAGCCCTCCTTTAGGGGTTCCATTTGAAGAACACTCCAGGCGCAGTGCAGCGACCGTCGGATTAGAAGTTATTCCGTGATTCTTTCGGCGCCTTACGTTAAGAGTAGGGATTCTCAAAAGCGGCGAATTCGTTCCTTTGGGTGCGAAAAACTCATAGTAATACGTTCGGGACCCCCTCAAATTTTGCGCCTTGGAAGACGGCCATTTTTTTGTTAATGCTGCGAATATAAATCCAAGCGTAAGGTAGCTTTTAGCTTTGGTAAGGCAATTCCTAGCTAGGTAGCCTCGACCACAGGGATCACTTTGAGTAAAGCAGCAAGAATTTCGTCTGGCTTAATATTTCATGAGAGCTGTGCGGAAAAAAATGTCCAAAAAGCCTTCAGTGGAATACTATAGTTTAAAAAAAAGTGGTCCAGAAACTCTTATTTTGGTCAAGCTAATGCCGACGTCGGTTTATTCGACACCCTTCCTCTGCTCCTCAAGTAATCATTCCCAAACTAAGCTAAACTGTCCTTAATGGCGCACATGATCTCATATGTTGTGGTCGCCTACCCCAATGAGACCAATAATCCAACCATGACAACGAATGTGACATAGAAGAATGGTGAACATCAAACGTACGTATTACCAGAGAATAATTACTTCTAAAGATGAGTGAGAAAAGATGATTAGTAAAAAGTTCTGAGAAGAAGAAGAGTATAAATATAATACACATAGTTGAGACACTCTAGCCGTTTAAAAACAGTCATAGAAGGAGAAATGAATGGGGAGATCAATATTGGAATGCACCAGGAAAAAAAATGAAGGTGGTTTTAGTGAAGGCAAAGTATTCATGAAATAATTAGCTAATACAGTGTTGTGGAGAACTGAAGACTACCAGTCTACTGTGATGTATACTTTTGGGGAAAGTTGAAGTATGGCCAGGTATTGAGATAGATCAGTGCAGTCAACGTCCAAAAATATGACCCACAATTGATAATATAGCCTATTGTGGTCACACTAGAATCTTACTTTTCGACAACTAAAGCACATACTATATTCTTGATTTTACGATGTGATGCTCAGGATCGTTGATGGTGGTTGTCTTAGCCTTGCCATCAACCTTCAACAACTCATGTTTCTTGATAGACATTCTTTTTTCCCTGTTTTTTTTTATGTGCCGTTAGCTTACGTCATCCGCCAGTGAAACTGTTACCGCAAAAATAGTATTTTTTTGGTGTCAGGTGGGTATGCTAGAGGAAAGAGGTATTTTGTCATATTTACTTGATCACAGAATTTAAAAAAATAAATAGAACCGTGTGATTTGGTGCTGTATTTTTTTTACCTACTCTTAGATTTTGCGGTTAAAAAAATACTAATTTTAATATTTCGTGTCCTCTTCGTTCCAGATTACCCGTGGTGCTGTGAAAATGCGTCGTCTTCTTGGAGCGCATGAATGTAAGTACTCTATAATTCTAATCTAATTCTAAAGCGCTAAATGCAGTAACTCCCCAAGACACGCCGGCGACATTTGCCGTTTCTTTTTCGTTCAATGCAGCTTGATATGGCAGACATGTAGTGTCTGTATTCAACGATTATCACATTCGTTTGGATCTTTGTGAGAAGGCGCCTACCTGCGTATGGATCTAGCTTAAGAGCTAATTTGGGAAAATCCGCGCCAAATAACTAGTCATTTATTGAAGTTGACGGACGGCGACAGTTGACTGTGTGCCTGCTAGACATATGGAATAGCTTTATTGGTTGTTTTTGCGGAATATTTAGTTGTATTTATAAAGCTCAACTTAAGGCATGAAATATTTTTTATCTCAGTTAAATATCTTCCGCCGAAAATGAATATTGCAAAAAATCAAAATGAAAATATTTTTCATCGAATGCGCGTCCCTGCCGCAGATAAATTTTTCTTCGCCTTTTCATGATACCGTGTTTCGCTCAGTAAGTCTCTCCTTATCTTCAGCATCGTTAAAAGTCCAGGACGTCACCCTGTTTTGGATGATGATGACTTCAACCTTGATCGTATGAAATGTAGTTTATCCAAGTTTTCAATTTATCATCGTGCCTTATTCGAGCGTGCATTTAGCATCAGCTCCGTTTGGACGTGATGACATTTCACATTCGCTAATGGCGATTTAGGCGTTGCGTCGGTCGCGGTAGGGTCTCAAAAGAGTTCCCAGAAATACTTTTTTTTTCCTCTAACTATATGCGGCTCATTGAATCTCCTACTCGGTTAGTTAAGTCAAGGTATTTCGAGCTATTGTCGATAGTAATCGGCATTTCGCGTGCTCAGGTAACGCTGGAAAACAAAAGACCGTCGTTAACTCGATGACGCACTCGCGAATCCTTCGATTCGTCTCCTGGACGTCGTCTTATATGACTCGACTTTTGAATGCTAATGCGTTCCTCAAAGAGATACGCTGCTATTTTTTTCAACTCTTTTTATTTTTTCTCCTCGTTTGGTTTCCTCATCCATCGCGCGTTGAAATTTATGCGCTGTCGAATGTGGGAGTTCTCCGATTGTCGTTCCGGGAACCTCTTTATCATTCTTTCTAGTGAATCGGGGAACGGATTCAGTTCTCTTTTTTTTATTTTATTCACTCAAGGTCCACATCTCGGGTGCAACGAACGCAATGTGATATATATAAGGGTAGGCACATTTATACGAATTGTGAAGATAACTTTTTTACTTGATAATCCCCAAAAAAGTACAGGAAAACATTTTCATAGGCTAACATAAAAGTTTAAAAAATTGGAAAAGTTTAACCGTAAAAAATGCAAAAAAAAGTGATGCAAAGGGCTGGTAATCACCCTAGATAAAAACTAAACTATTATTATGGTAATTACGTAAGAATTGAGAAGAGTTAAATCATATAGATTTTTACCTACATCCATTCACATGTACAGGACCCCATCTGCCCACGCAATTTCTTTCCCGTCAACTCGAGGGGTGGGTCTATGATCGCACTTGTGAAGGATTGAGCTAAGCATTTTTAATGCGCATGAAAAAAACGTCTTCCTCTCTTTTTGTTTCGACAAGACGGCTAAGCAATGCGCACGTCCATCCAGCCACCCGTCTCTTTCTCTGGCATTTTTTACGCTTAAAAAAAAAGAGCACATTCGGTTGCCGCTTTAATCTTGCATGAAGCGCGAACATAAATATTTTTTCATCCCTTTCTTATCGTGGGTATCCTCTTAAACCCCTCTGCGCGTCCAACTTGCGCCTCCTCTTCCCCCCACCTGCCCCGCCCTCTTCCGCTTTCGCCTGGATGGTGATGACGGAATCGCTCGCTGTGTGCGAGCTGGATGGGAACAGGGAGATGTTGAGGGGAAAAGATTAGCGTGCGGGCCTAGGAAAGAAGCGCGTTTGTCTCCCCATGTGTGCTCTTTTTGCACTTACGAGGCTCTTAAAATAGCGGGCTCCTTACTCTCTAAAAAATATTTATTTCTTTCGTGTTTGCTGGTTTTTATACTTTGAGCCTTCCACATTTATGACTGAATCTTTCTAAACAAAATTGTGTCCGCAAATGCTGCGTCGTAATTGACAAAAGACAAGTGATACAGTGTGGAAGAGATTGGTTGTGGAAGAGTTTGTGTTACCTTCATACCGTCCACGATTATAAGGCAAACAGATTGAGTAACAACAGGTAAGATTCCTTCTTATTTAATTTTCCCTCTTTTTTTAAATAAATAATTTAATTAACTAATATTCCCCTCTTTATCATGATTATCTCATGCCCCCTTTCACAAGCCCATGCGACAGATTTTACGGTAATTTGTGACTTAATGAAACAAACTTTAAGTAGCTAATTTTTAAAAAGTAGCCTATAATCCATCTAAGCGGTATATGTTTGACCAGTTTACACGTTTACCTGAATAATTATCTGTAGTATTTAAAAAGGAGCTTATCATTCAAATGTATGAATTTAAAGACTGGTGTGGGTGGAAAGAAAGATGAACGCAAAGGCGATCGACATTGTGACAGAGTAGAGAACCAATCTCTGAAAAAATTAAGGGAAGGAAAATTTCGAGTGTGTGGTTGGAATAGGTTATAAGATGATAGGATCTGAAGACCATGATAAAGAGGAATGTGTCGGGAAAGCTGAGAAGGGTTATGAGTACGCTTGTTTGATTCACAATCGTGAGCTCACCCCTTGGGAAAATTCGCGCATTAAAGTCTCCGCATCCTTCCGGAATTCCGCTACTCTTATCCCTCCCTTTATTCATCCCTCCACGACGTTCCTCTTCCGGTCATGTCCCCTATCTCTTCGTTGTCAATAATAGCAATCTTCGGCTCACATTATCGCGCCAATCGTTTGTTACAAGGTTCGAGCATGAAAGCTAATTTGCTCGAAGGTTCCGGCACCGAGCAGGCCGGATGAGAAGTCTCCACCCTCGCTATCTTGGGCGCGAGGGGGCCTTCTACCCGTGGTTGTTTTATATTAATTCAGATGTGTTGTTTTAACGTACTGTCACACCGACAGCGATTAATTTTTGACTGCCGATTGCTTCCGGTCTTGTTCATTGTTTGAGTTTCAATGTGAAAGTGCGTAGCGTTCCGTGATTGATGTGTGCTGATCTTTATGACTTCCACCCTATAAAAAGTCGTTTACCTATCCGGGGGTTGGCTATACACATTAATGATCATTCGGCTGACTCCAACTTCTGCGTTCCAAGACAAAGCTATCGGCTCGCTGCGCAAGTGCAAGATTATACCATTTCCTTGAGCTCAACTGTCTGGAGTATAATGTGATTAGATTAGTCTTTCCCTATCTGTGAGTTTCTTATTTATTTTTGAGCGGTTACTGCAAATTTTCGCTGATCAAATAAACTCCTGCTAAACAGGCTACTAGACCATAAAGATGACGCAATTCTCGTTAAAAAAATTTCTTTGTATGGGGTTCTGAGCTGTTCAATTTCTCTGTTACTTCTTGTCTCAGTTTTTCTCCGTAGTCACTTCTAAATATGGAAAATAATTCCCACTCGTCACATGCATTCGTGGAAACTGTGGCTTTCACGTTTTTTCTCTCTATTGTTATTTTTTTACTACCAAGCCTGTCACTGAAAGCCTTGAAGTAAAGGCATCATCGTGTAAAAAAGTCTTAAAATTCCGTTCGCAGAAATTTCCATTGTTCTCCCGCCTCGCGGAAAACTGCGTATTTTGGAACCTTGTTGTAGATAGATTTACATGAACATCTCGAAACTTGAAGAAACAGGATATTTTTTTCTCACGAATCTCAGTTCAAAATTCTTTTCCTCTCGTACATTTGCATTCTCCGTCCGGTTCTCGCCGCTCTGTCTGCATTTTTTTTCTTTTCAAGATTCCCGGCTTAGCTCATTCCCCGGAGTCTCAGCATTTGAGAATGAGAAACGTCGCGCTTTTAAAGAACTCTCTTTTGCGGGAAGAGGTTGTCCGAAGAAGCGGCGTTCTGAGTGTGAACTTGACTTGAAATAAAAAAAAAGCTTGACTGAATGAGCGTGCATATTTCGCGCTATATATTCTTACATCTTAAGATTTTCTACTTATTCTTTTTATCGTCGAGTAGTTCGTCTCGTGTGGAAGAACCGCAGCCGCCATTCAAAAAATTTACGTTTTCTTTTCCTCCATCTCCTGCAGATACGAGGGGCATTCAAATATAAACGAGCCTTTTGCAAAAAGAAATTTATTGTACATTTAAGAAGAAAACACACTTAATTGTTATTTTTCTACACAGTTACCCTCCTTAGTAATGCATTTTTCCCATCGAACAGGTAGTTAGTTCATGCCGTTTTCGAAGAATGACTTCGGGCGGGTATCCAACCAATTGCGCACAAACTGTTCAACCTGTTCATCGTTCGCAAAACGCTCTCCTCCAAGTGATTCCTTGAGAGGCCCAAACATATGGAAATCACAAGGTGAAAGGACGGGGCTGTAGGGAGGGTGATCAAGTGTAGTCCAATGCATTTCTTCCAATTTTTAGGGTTGTTAGGGCTGCAGTGTGGGGTCTTGCATTGTCGTGCAAGAGCAGGACGTCTCGGATGGGTTGACGGCGCCTTTTTGACCGATATGCATCTCGAACCTGGTCAAGAAGTTCACATTAGTAAGCAGCGTTTATTGTGCGACGATCGCGAAGGAAATCAACGGGCAAAACTCCTTGAGAGTCCCAAAAAACCTCAAAAGTAAAAGGCTCGTTTATGTTTCAATGCCCCTCGTATCCTCTTCCCCATTCGCCCTCGAGAAGGCGTCTCCGCCGTCATTTTGAGAAATCCTCAAAACCTGTAAAAAAAAAGGAGGATGGTATTGAGGCAGTGTCGTCTATGTGCCAAAATTTACGATTCATTTTTTTGCTATTTGTGACCCGGAACCCGGCAGCGTATGTGACCCCAAACTTTTTATCAGGTTTGGCGTTGAGGAGCATGCGGGAATCAAGTAGTGAGACTTCATTAGTTTTGTTTTTGGAAGAAAGTTCTGTTTCTTAAGTTTACTCCCATCGGCCATTTAAACCCGAAGTGGTGTTTGGCTTCGTCAACAGTCTGCCTCCATTTCTTCTGGTCTTCATTATCTCCTTCAGTGTCCGTCATCTTTCTCGTACATCTAACTTCATTTGGTCTTTCTAACGCTTTCTGGGGGTTTCCCTACTAGATCTTCTCCTGACTGAGTTTTCTTCCCAGACCTGCTTTATCATCCTCTTGTCATAACTTCTCATTACGAGGCCCAACTATCTCAACCTTTTCTTTTTCACTTCTGCAACTCTGTGTGCTGCTCTAAACCTTTCCTTATCCTTCTCCAAATATCTTTTGAGAGTGTCTCGTTAGTCTAAATACCTTTCGCAAGACATAAATTCATTTGAAGAGCCTGATGATGACGTGCCACGTCGAAACCCTGGTCGTCGTAAATCAAGTGTATGTGGAATAACAAAGCTTCTTTCGTTTACTACATCATAAGGACAAACGCTCATATACTTGGAAAACCTGTGTATTTAAACAGAGCGAATATTGTGTTTTGAATTAAAGTCCGTTTTTAAAGTTTCTCGATACATTTCCACTGTAGCGTCATGTGGTTCCTGCGTATTTAATTTCTGGGAATAGGTTTTTTTCTTCATATCACGAAGTGTTCGTATCTTGAAACCTTTTGTTATATTTCAACCTATAAAAAGTCAATCCTTTCCCATTTTCTGAGGTATTGAATAAAGTAAAATAGTGCATTTTTTGCTGGAAGTCCGGGCCTTTGATATTGTCCGGGCCAGTGATATGCTGTTATTGAAAATTCTGTGCCATATTGCGTCATTTTCACTGCATATACTGCCCATAAGTTGCTGTTGGAATACATTGGAAACCCTAGACGTTACTTTAAGCGTTGCTTTGAAACAATGATAAGATGTAAACACAGTGAAACCTGTATTAAGCGGCCTGCACAGGACCCATGAAATAATGGCCTTTACGGAGGTGACCGCTGTAGGGAGGGTAAATTTACATTGCTTTTAAGGGAAATTCAGTGCGTCCATTCTCGATCGATTTTCCATTCCGATATGGGGTTGGGTTAGTGTGGTGGCTACAGTGCTGGTAAACCATGCGGGCGGCCAGGGATCAAATCCCTGTAGAGGAGGATGTTTTTCAGGGGAAACCGTATCCCTACTTGGGTGCATTGTGGAGGTTACTTTTAGTACAGTACAGTTTGTCGGATGAGATGTTAAACTGTGCTCCCTTTAGCGTCTTTCGTCAAGAGGAGGCTAATGCTGACGCCGGGTTTCTATCCACCCATCCTCCCTTACCTGGCCCCTGTGGCGCAAATGACCTTAACTGTCGGTAGCCTCCCCAAATTCTAATCCAATCCGAAACAAAGCGGCGTCTTATGGCATGAGGCCGGATGGATTCACTGTGGATGGATTACGCCTCTTTGCGCTCCTGGTAAACTCTTCCGTATTCGTCAAGTTAAGAGGAAATCAAGTCAGGGAATGTATCGCTTGCGTAGTGATGTAATTGAGAGTTTTGGAATCATATTACGTACTCACATTTCAATGGGCGGTCTAATTCAGCGTCGGTTGCTCAACGTAGTAGCTATCTTGTATTTGCGGCCCTTCTACTCGCGTCAGTTCCTCCGATGAGAAATTGCTCTCGCGTTAAATAAATAGAGACGAGAACGTTTTCACCCCGTGCCCCCATTGCGCGATTGTTTAGCGTCCAGCTTGGCGGCGTTGGAAACGTACCTGCCTTCCCCTCGCGTGGATTCTCGTAATTCTCGACCGCCGTTCGAGTGGCCGTTGTTGTGACAGTGACATTCTTATTCATCTCACCTCCTGAGCGTCTTTCCCTCTATTTTCTACCGTACGAGTCATTCCTCGAATGGAGCTCCTTAACAAATCATCGACCAGCGAATGAAATTTCCTTTTTTGCCCTGAAGTCCTTAGTATGTTAAGTTGCAATAAAAATGTGTGCTAATATTTTTCTGGTGTAATGTCCTCTGAATACATTTCCTTGTTGTATTAATAATATGTGCTAAAATAGAAGTTCGGAAAATTCTGCCGATATTGTATGGAAACGAAGCATTGCTGAGAAATCACGAAAAATGGGCCAATTCCACTCGCACGTAAAATACTAATGTCGTCCAAGGTTTAGCCCATAACAGTATCATGAGTCCTAGCTATGCTGTGGTATGCGAAACCTAGGATACAATAAACATTTTACTAGTGGAGTTTTCCCATTTTTCGCGATTACTCAGTTTTCTCAGCTAACTAGTTCGCTCGATAGCTTCTAAAATTCATTTCTTGTTGCTTTTGAAAATAATTAATGTCCATTATTTTCCACATTTCCACTTTTCATTTTCTACATTAATTACATCGGCATACCACCCTTTAGGCCACTAAAGGGAAGCGAGGGGGGGAGTTTAAGGATACCAACCTTGACAAGGGAGGACATATGAAAAAATCGGTATTTTGAACGGAAAACGACGAAAGCGAATTGGATGTTAATTGTGTGTCTTTGGGTTTCTTTCTTTGTTTGTCTTTTTGTTGCAGTCTTTAATGGTGCTGGGAAATGATAATTGTTGTACCTATCAGTTTTTAATTTCATTCTCTAATTTTGTCGCTTCTATTAGGCGTATGGTTTAACGCCTTCCTTCGTCATTAGAGATATACAGTTCTCAAGTTTGACGTGTGTTCACTTTTTCAAAATGCAATGTTTTTACTCACGTAAACCTTCACCGGATAAAGTCGCTGCCGCCGACGGGCAGTGGTCAGATAGGGGAGTGAGAAGGGATCAGGGGGAGGATGTTGGAGATACTGGAGGGGAAAAACTTTTCCAATGTGTCACTCACTGACAGGAAATAACACGCGTCTCCCGTTTAGCGTGCCTTTGGAAACTGTGAGAACGCCCGAAGGAGATTGGATACACAATTCTGAGAACCAAACGCCGCATATTCCCGAGTTTTCCCGGCGGTTTTAAACCGCGCGACAATCCTTTTGCAGAATGGAAAATTCTGTTCATTTGACGGAGTGAACGAGGCACACCGGGGAGAAACGCTTGTTTCACCGTTTCGTTCGGTGAAAGTCCGACCTCGACGGCGTGTAAACGCTCCCCTCCCTCCGAAAAGAGATTTCCCAAAATGGTCTCTCTATCTATCCCTCTCTCTCTCTCTCCGTCTTCCGTCTTCCACTCGTTTCGCATTCCGGCATTTTCAGGTGGTTTGACCGAAGTATCATTTTACTTAGAACTGAATGAATTTGGTCTCATTTTAAATAAAAATATCCATAATGTAAACGATGGTTTCAGACCTCACTTGGTGGAATTCCTTGATATCAGGGATAGAAGGATTAACTTTGCAATTCCACATTGTAAAAGATTTATTACGACCGGTTTCGCCGCAGTGCAGCATCATCAGGTGTGCCGCAGTGCAGCATCACACCTGATGATGCTGCACTGCGGCGAAACCGGTCGTAATAAATCTTTTACAATGTGGAATTGCAAAGTTAATCCTTCTATCCCCAAAAATATCCATTTTAAATAAAACCTATCCAATGACACCAAAAATTCTACCCCTTACCACATTACTTTCGGAAATATTTTACAAAAAAATACCAGCCCTTTTACATGAGAAATGGCACGTGCATGCACTCCAGAGAGAAATTATTCACAAAGTGAGGCATTTCTAACACTTAGATGTCGTAAGAAACCTGTGTGTAGTTTGTATGTTTTCTCAACTACTTTTGAAAATAAATCATATTGTCACCGCAGTAAATTCTTCGGGATCACAAAAATCCTTCCGTTTTGGAGTTTCTAGCGCACCGCGCGAAAAAAAATGAGTCAAGTTAAAGACTTATTTAGAAAAAAAACTAACAGCGTGTAGTTTGTATGTTTATCAACTATTTTTGAAAATTTATCATATTGTCACCGCAATAGGTACTTGGATATCACAAAAAACCTTCCGTTTTGAAGGAGTTTCAAACGCGCCGGGCGAAAACAATGAATCAAGTTAGAGACTTATTTAGATATTTTGATTTAATTTCTTACAATTTCCATCATATAAAACTATATTAATTCACAATTAATAATGCAATATTTAATGGGTGTGTCCTAGAGCTGGTGAAATTTAAACGTATAATTCGATTATGGTCTCTATTATGACTATGGAACTATCTCGCTCGGACTATATTAACTATTGAGACATGAAAATTCCCCTCCCCTCCAATTTTCTACTTCCTACCCCACCGTCTTCTTGGCGTTTGGATGCTCCATGTTTTGTTATTTGTCCGTCCTCCCAGCATTTTTGCGGCATTTATACATCGTTCCAGGTCACGCACATAAATCAAGCGGTCGTTGTATATTCATAAATATTACTTCTTTTATTAATACTGTTAGAGCCAACGAGGAGCATTTGGAATACGAGTGAAGCTCCTCAAAATGAAAACTTTTACCGGAAACATAGAAGAGAGATCTTTGGAGGTATATGCCTTGCAATAGCACTGATAATTTTTGTTAATCCTGGTTTTTTTTATAGTCGTGGGATAGGCCATATTTTTGTGATAACTCACCTCCTTCTACACACCCTTGAGCTTGCTCGCAGGGAATTGTGAGGATGTTCAAACTGACGGAAAGATAAAACTGGCAACACCGTCGCGCATCCTTTTGTGCACTATTGTTTACATGAACTCGTAAGATTCCTGCTTGCGTCATTATAGAGGGAAGCAGATTAGATATCGCACCACAAACATTTTCTCCTTCGTAAATTGGCTCACAGCCAGTGGTACAGTCGACCGAGAAATCACTGTCAGCCCGCCTCTAGCAAGAATTTCAAATTTATGGTGACGTGCGGAGTTCCCCTTGATGCAACTCATTGTCTTCGTTCCTTAACAGGGTTTTCCTTACTTCAACCTATTATTAGGTTTTTCTAAAGGAAGTTCACTCACTTCTTCGGGAATCTCTTCAAGGAAGTCCAAACAAAAGGGAAATCACACAATTTTATTAGTTCATATTTTCAAGAAATACTTTTTGGTGGTAACATGAGCTATTGTTTTTTGACAAATGTCTATCGTGAAGGTACAAATATGTGGATGAGTATATTTTTATCCATTGCTTTCGTCAGTCTAAGGATCCGACCGTAATCTATCTGTTAGATCACTCTAATTTGCTAATGATTGTTACGGTTGGTCGATGGTTTTATTCCATGGCTATATTGATTTGATATGTACAATATTCTTCGCATGCCAGCGTATCACGATAATGAAATAATGAAATAATGCCTGGAGCAACATATATTTTTCTTTCTTATTAGAAGCCCTTGTTCCGTGATGATATCTTACTTTGTAAATTTATAACCACTTTGCAATGATTTCTTTTATTGTGAATATTTATTACACGCTTTAATTTTGTGATAGAGAATCTTTAAGAGCCTTATTGGCTTCTATTGTTCTTATCTATGCCAATCGGCGGTTACTCAGGTTGCCAGTAGTAATTTATCAGACCTGCGACTGTCTTATTCATTTCGTTCTTCAGTTGTGGACATGTCGCAGGAAATCACATACTTCATCATCTATTCGACTTCCCTCCGTGTCCGTGGATGCAGGATTCGAAGCTTTATCGTTGAGTGCCCTGGGAATTAAACATTGCCCTGAATTGGAAGACTTTATTCATTCACGGGTTGGGGAAGCGTTTTCTCTGACGCTCTGTTTCTGGTTGGAGTAACAGTTTCACTGTCATTAGGAGACCGCCCTCGTCGGAAATTTTTGGGTAGAAATTGTTGTGATAGCCCGACAGGAATAGTTTTTCACACAAAGAAAATTTGAAACTAGATATATTTAGTAATCACACGACACACACTTATTTCGTTCGTTCACCAAAGGTCCAGCAATGTGGTCTAAAAAATGAGTAGCCAAAATACAAGTACATAAAAACAGCCACTATTTCTGTTCAAATCTTGCAAGTATGTCAGCACCACAATCTCTATTCAAATCTTGCAAGTATGAAAAACCGAGGGGTACGCAACTTCAAAAACAAGTGTACACCGCATTTCCATTTCAGCCATTTCCATCCATTTCTGTGCATTTCTGTCCATTTCTGTCCAGTTCTATGTATTTCCGTCCATTTCTGTCCATTTCTGTCCATTTCTAACCATTTCTGTCCATTTCTAACCATTTCTGTCCATTTCTAACCATTTTTCCCATTTCTATCAATTTCTGTCTATTTCTATCCATTTCTATAGATTTCTGTCCATTTCCAACCGTTTTTATCCATTTCTATCCATTTTTGACCATTTCTGTCAATTTCTATCCATTTATAACCAATTTTTCCCATTTCTATCAATTTCTGTCTATTTCTATCCATTTCTATAGATTTCTGTCCATTTCCAACCGTTTTTATCCATTTCTATCCATTTCTGTCCATTTTTAACCATTTCTGTCAATTTCTATCCATTTATAACCAATTTTTCCCATTTCTATCCATTTCTATCAATTTCTGTCCATATCCAACCGTTTCTATCCATTTCTATCCATTTCTGTCAATTTCTGTCCGTTTCTAACCATTTATATCCATACATATCCATATATGTATATCCATTTCTGTCCATTTCTATCCATTTCTGTCTATTTCTATCCATTTCTATCAATTTCTGTCCATTTTCAACCGTTTCTATCCATTTCTATCCATTTCTGTCAATTTCTTTCCATTTATGTCCATTTCTAACCATTTATATCCATATATATCCATTTCTGTCCATTTCTATCCATTTCTGTCCATTTACTTCCATTTCGCGACCATTTCTCAACAAGCGTACACCATTTCTCAGAGTTGCACACTCCTCGTGAAAAACATACACACACAAAATCATGTACACTGCACGCTGGTAATGATGAGAAATTGCTCATCACTACAGAAACATTTTTTAAATTCCGAAACGCTATTCCTTTCGCGGAGCTGTGGGTTCAAAAAGACGCGAAGTTTGACATTCGCCATTTGCAGATTTGGGACAAGCGTTTTTCCAAGCATTCTTCGTCGTACCATTCCCCCCAAAAAGACGCGGGAAAGTTTTTGTTGCCCTCTCCCTAAAACTTGTGGCATAGGGGGGATGTTTAATTCAACGGACATTAAAAACGGAAGGGGATAAGGATACTCTGCTCGCTCCGTGGTAGTGAATGTGAGCTCACCAGTTGTTGGGATCTTGATGCCGCTGAAAAATTATAGCAGAGCCGGGTTTTCACTCTTTTTTGCCTCCGTTGATGTGTTTTTGCCATCCTAAATGTGCGTTCCTACTCTCGCCTCGAGGAATGCGACATCTGGCGATCTCTCTCCGCACTTGGCCACGAAGGCGATGCTTGAGGAGGAGGTCGAGATTTTTAGGCTGCTAAATATTTGGTGCGAATTATCTTGGGCGGTCCGAGGGTGGATTGATTGACATTGCCTTCGTACACACTTTCGCATATCCACATCTTTCCTTCCCCTCGACCTTGGCCGCAAAATGCGAAAGGTCCCAGACGGCACCCACACAAAAAAAGAGAACACTCGCCCCGCTGATAATAGGCGATTTGATGAGAGCACATGTTGAGTTATCGAAGGATTTTTTTTATTAACGCTCAGTGCAGCTACCAGCGACGACTGAAATCCTCGTTCGCAGAAGATAAATTTACTTCACGTTGACGTAAAAACTTCGCACAAAAGTCAACTTTCGCCCGATCGAGTGTTCGTGAAAAAAGTTAGTGTGGGGTGATTGAAATTTTCTTTCATTCCCATAAACAGAGCTTTTCAGTAGTCATATGAGTCAAGTTTCAGTTTTCATCGGATGATGCGATTGGACATTCAGATTTTTGCTGTTGAAAAGCGGGTCAAACTGATTTAAACGTTTCTTCGGAGATTTCCTCGGTGTTCTTCCTGTTGAGTAACGGCTTTCGGGCGATCTGCATCACAGTTGTCTTTGGTAGCTGTTTTCTCGGCCACCATGCTCTGGTCTTTCAGTCAAAAGTTTTGTAAAACTTAGGGCAGTTTGAGCGAAATATCATTTTACCTAGAAATCAATGAATTTGATCTCATTTTAAAGAAAAACATACAACCCTTCCATTGACATCGAAAATTACCCCCTACGACGTTACTTTCCGAGATATTTGCCAGAAAATACCAGCCCTTTTACATGGGAAATGATACGTGTATGCACTCCAGAGAGAGATTATTTAACAAATGAGGATTTACTAACTCCTCTCGTCTAAAAATCAACATTGTGTAGTTTTTCTTTCCTCAACTATTTTTGAAAATTAATCATATTGTCACCGCAGTCAATTCCTCGGGATCACAATAACCCTTCCGTTTTGATGGAGTTTCAAACGTACCGCGTGAAAAAAATGAGTTAAGTTAAAGACTTATTGAGATATTTTAATTTGATTACTTACAATTTCTGTCATATAGAACTATTTTTTGCACCATTAATAATGCACTATTTAATTCGTGTGTCTCACATCTGGTGATATTAAAAAGTATAATTCGAATATGGTCTCTATGATGATTAGGGAACTATCTCGCTCGCCCTACCTTAAGTTGCGCTCATAATTTTTACTGCGCTTATATCACGCAAATTCATTTGCTCTGCTGAATCCTTCTCCATTCTCTAATTTTACTTTCACGCTTATTTTTACGGTAGACGTCATATGTGGCTGCAGAGCACAGATCATTTAAGTTTTAGTTCAATACATTTTTTTAACGTTGTTGTTGATTGAGCTCGCGCATTTTCTTCCATCCGGCCTCCAGATAGAAAGGGCATATTAGGAAGCGTTATCTGGAGCCATGCATGGTCATCTTTTGCCCCCGCCAAGGATTTTTACCGCTCTTGGTGTTCTGGTCGGTGACACGTCGACCTAGCTATCCAAAGGTCGCTTGTGGGAATCCCGTTAAATATTGTGCGATAAGCGATATTTATTGAGACGCGCTTTTAGCCCGAGGGTGAACGAGACTTTAAGCAGATCTCTGTTCGCATGACCTGTCTTTTCCAATATCCTGTTTCTATTCCTTCCCTTTCTCCCGACTTATATTCTCACACCCTTAGGAATTTGCGTGATAATACGGTTTTCTGTGTGTTGAACTTGCCTTCGAGCCTGACGTCATATGATAATCACCGTTAAATTTCTGCGCATTTTATGCCTTTTTTTCGGAATCATGAAGGCTGCAAACGAGACTGTTTCAAGTGCTGAAGAACGTTAGCTATATGCTGTTGAATCCTGAAAGAATAACATTTTATTGTAAGAGTTGACGATATCTGACCGTGCGTCAATTATTTGCGCAGTATTATGGCGTTAGTTATCTCAGGTTTGAGCCGCCGGAGAAAACTCAGTAGGACAAAAAACTGATTGAGACTCCCTGATTATTCACTATCTCATGATGTCGTTTGAATATTGTTTGTAAAAAGACGGACTCGGCGTAATTTCAGTGCAAAGATATGCAGGTTGATATCATCAAGACAAATCGCTGCTAGCCAAATCTTGTGTGAAGCTGAAACCGGGGTAAAGTCTATTGATACTCTTGTTCAAACTTTATCACTGAAAAAAACTAGCAATAAAGAGAATTATATTTTTCCTTATAGTTACGTCTCCAAATATTCTACTCATTCTATTACAATGTTATTGACTCAATGGACGCTAAGTTCTCACGCTCACGCAGGGCATTGAGGCAGAATGAGTTTAAACGTAATGTGAACTCAACATATTGAAATTAATCGTTCCTTTATAATGTTAAGATTCCTCCTCGAGAGTATGAGATCGGTTTGCTCAGACACTTTCAATACAAGTTTAGATGTCCACTTTTAAAAGAATATTTGAGCATGATCTCCTAAGTGAATTGAGAAAATTCTCGATCAAATTACCTTTAAGATAGTCCGATCAAGATAGTTCCATAGTCATAATAGAAACCATATTCGAATTATACGTTTTAATTTCACCAGCTGTAGGACACATCAATTAAATATTGCATTATTATTGGTGCAATAGTATAGTTTTTTATGATGGAAATTGTAAGGAATTAAATCAAAATATCTAAATAGGTCTCTAACTTGATTCATTGTTTTCGCCCGGCGCGTTTGAAACTCCTTCAAAACAGAAGGTTTTTTGTGATACCCAAGTACCTATTGCGGTGACAATATGATAAATTTTCAAAAATAGTTGATAAACATACAAACTACACGCTATTAGTTATTTTACGTCATCTAAGTGTTAAAAAATACCTCCTATTGTAAATAATGTCTCTCTGAAGTGCATACAAGTACCATTTCCCATGTAAAAGGGCTGGTATTTTTTGTAAAATATCTCCAAAAGTAATGTGGTAAGGGGTAGAATTTTTGGTGTCATTGGATGGGTGTTTTATTTTTTTTAATGAGATCAAATTCATTGATTTCTAAGTAAAATGACATTTCGCTCAAACTGCCTTAAACTCCGCTCGTCGGCATCTCGAAACTTCGCGTCGATTCCGCGAATGGCAGTCAGTCTCCTTGGGCACTCACTCGCTGACCATTGCGTTCGGAGGGACCCAAGAGCGCAGGCGCGGCGAGGCGGCCGTGGCCGGGTTGCGGGTCGACACCCGAGACACTCGGCTTGTCACCCGAGTGCCTTTTGCCGCGCCGTCAAGCGACGACGCCATCGAGCGAGCGGCGCTTGTTACCGCACACACAACAGTCGGCCGGCCTTGGCTCCGTGGCCCACTAAGTACACGCGCTCTCGCTAGAGCTCACATGAATTTACACAACTGTCACTCTCAGCCTTGCGGAGGGCGGGAAGGGGGAAATAGTATGTGTTGGGCGGGGGGGAGTTAGAGTTTAACCGGAGTAGGAGGAGGAGCCTGCCGGTTTGTGAACACGCCGCTGGTTGAGGCTCCATGTGTTTGTGTGTGCTTTGCGATGTTGAGTCAAGAAAACAGCCGAAGGCGGGAGGGAGGAGGCGAGGGAATTGCGGGGGGAAGGCAGTGGAAAATAAACGGCGAAAAAGGGACTGGGATATGTTTCCCACCGCTTAAAAGGAGCGACACAGCGAGCGATTTTCGCTACCATGATCTTTTTTTTTCCATCAAGTCCATTTTGGACTGACGAGAGTAATTATACCTCCTACTCCATATTCCATTGACCATTGAAGAAATAATCTACCTTCGTTCGTTGCGAGGTGCTGATTAAACAAGTGTTTATGTTTACATCGGTCATTTACTCACTAATTGGGGGCTTGATGGTCTAAACCACGAATTTCCTCCGTTGAGTATGCATACTAATCTGGGGGAGGGTGCTATAGCGGTTCGGGTTAAAGTTATACCAATTATGGAGGAGGTATGATAAGCATATTTGCATACAGCGCTAGCTGCGGCTCTTAAGCCCGTTTTAAACGCACGTACTAGCACAATTTGAAACTGCATTCTTTTTTAATCTGGTGTGTAATAACAATTGAATTAGAGCAGGGGCTATTTTCACGATGCAATATGAAATTCACGTTCCTGCATACATCAAATTGTGCATTTACGTGCCCTGTGTAAAACGGGCTTAAGGGTTAAGAGTCAAGGGAAACGGTCCTCCGTAGAGCATGCCGAACTGCAAGATGCACGGGACCGCTCATTATTGAGTTGATGCGGTCCTAAGGTTTATGTGCTGTCATTAGTCTTTCGTCACATGTTTTTGAAAGATAAGAAATAAACCCAGCAATCGGCTCTTTTCCCTTAGTCAACGTTCTTTATGCACTATTTGAAGAAATATTGAAATGAAACAACGTATGGTAGTAGACTTCAGCTGGAATAAAACCTCCGCGATAAGAATTCACTAGGAATTAAAAGAAGAAATGAACTGTTACTGAGGTGTACGCCAAGGCGACAGCCTAGGCCCATTGCTGTTAAATATACCGGTGAACTAAGCAATTGGAGAAAACTGAAAATAACATTGTGAAATCGACTTTAATGTACTTTTGACTCTTATCTACATTGTAAACAATGCTGATATTAATGGTGACAATAATAACTTACATTGGAGTTCACATAGTTTGTTTCTTTTACTCCTCATACTACCACAAAATCAAGCCTGAAACAATTTCCTTAAGAATAATAGGAATTGTTTAATCCACTGCAAACGGTCACTGTCTTGGCAAACTTCTTATAAAAATGTTGTGCCATGCAGACGATTCTGTTTAGATTTATCAGAAACAGAATGATCTTCGTCTTCTCTTTGTCTTTAATGCTACTGCTTCTAAGTACGTGTTTTATGATTATTTCCAAACCCGAATCCATGACCATGAGTGAAGAACTCTGCGTTCTGAACTAACCAATGGCTATATACCAGTTGCTTTAGTTTGTTGATAGTGGGTTTTTTCCCTCCACCATTTAAACCTTCCTTAACCGGTTGGTTTACCCTATAACAACAATAATGTAGGTCCGTCCCAGATATGCTGTTGCCGATGTATTTGAAACGTATCGATGCTCTGAAGTCGGAGGGATTTGGTCTTAGTCCTGCCCTTATACGCGGTATGGAGGAAGAGATTTCGACGAAGGAAAGGGGCGTGGAGCAGGAGGGGTGGGGGAAAGGAGGGGAGGGTCTTTCGTGGGAGACACGGGTGGGTGCGAGGGGGGGGGCTCCAGTATCTGTCGTCACCTCCGCTGCTCTCATGTTGCGGTGCTGTGTGTGTGACCTATGTGGGTCGCAAATGGCCCGAGGCTTTTTAACGGCCGGGACGTGAGAACTCGCAGTCGCTCGTCAGCTGTTCGCGGACCGTCGCCAGCCCCGAGGGGCAGCAGGCGAGTTTCCCATCGCCGCCTGTGGATAGACTGACTGCCATCCATCCCCTAGGGTGGAGCGGACACACACGGAGCGGAGATTGAGGGTCGACCTTCAATTTGATGTCCACCCGAATCGGGTGATAGTACGGGAGATGAGAGAACTAAATGTTCTCGAGCTGGGTTTCCAACATCATATTTTAAAATGATATACAGATGAAGATCGATGATCCGGAATTCTAAAAAAACCAGAAGCACCTGAATGACTGAAGGTTTTCAAGAATTTTGCGAGCCTCATTTTTTACGTCTCGCCACGGCAATGATGGCTACTGTAGCCGCTGAGAAATCCATATTATAGCAGTGTTTGACTTTTTGCGTCAACTCCACGGATTTCAGCGAAGGAAATCGTGTTTTCCTTCCAAAGAAGAGTATTTCTTTCTTGCAATGATTAAATTCACTGTTAATATCTTAAATGGTGACGGTTGAAATATTTTTATGTTATCAAATTTTTATGGATGTTTAAATTTTTATTTTTCACAATTCTTACTACCAAATGGATCATATAATCTTCTGGATGACTTACGATAGCTTTTTCAGTCATACTTCTCGCTAAAAAGAAAGTGATTTGAACACCGGAAATATCGTTATTCCGGAAAACATCGGGGTCCTGCATATTTTAGATTGTCGATCTTTTACCGTAATTATAACATATATATCCGTTTAGCCTCACTCACAGTATACTTATTAAGGCTCCCTTATTAGCTGATTATTTTTTTCTCTCTCCATGTATGGGGTTGGAGTAGTAACATATACATTTACTAACCAAAAAGAAAAGGACAATTTTTAACTAAGGTAGTCGCACTGTCCATCAATTTTTTACTCAGTGATTGGCACGACTTGCAGCATGAGCCAACTTTTAAGGTATGCTTGTCGTGACTTTACATTGTGGTAACCTAGGCAAGAGTCTAGGTACTTTAGATGTCGATAGTGTCATATCACTAAGGATATCATTGCTGTCAGCAAGATCCAACCGTAGAGGTGATTCAATTCATTATATAATCACTTGCTGATAAGCCAACGCTCGAGCCAACTTTTGAAGCATATCTATCATTTCATCACTTGCCGATATATGCAGCAGAGGTAAGATTTTGAGGCGTACTCATCGCAATATTAATTGTCTATTTACTTACGTACGGGTAAAAAAAACAGGAATGGAACCATGCAGTAAAATCACGGGAATATTGAAGCCATTGAAATTCGCATTCGTATTTATTGGATCCTTTGTTTATTTTAATATGCCGAAAATATGGGGATCAATCGCGTAATAGTGTCGGTGCCGCAATTACCAATCAAAGTTTACAAAAATGTCTATGCGATAATTCTGCCCTGCCATTTCAAAAGACAGTTACTGACAAAATTACACATTTTGAGGTCAGAGTTGATTTTTTTTAATTTTCAACCTTGTGGATTTCAAAAAGACCGTAAATGTGGCGGCTTGCCGGATATCTCGTCCAGATTTCACCGTATCTACCGTATAAATTTCAGTTTTCTATTCCATGTAACAGTTACACCAAATCATTCTCCTCGAGAATCTCAGCACTTTTGTTCCCTTATGATTCATCTTTTTTCACGCAATGAGAATCTAAGCATCAACTAAAGCCCTGTTTATTCGATACATTAACCCGTACGAGTTATTGTGCGAATGCATGAACGCGTGAATAAACGCGAAAATTCACCGTGTAACCACACCAACTTGTACGAATGCATGAACGCGCGAACAGGAAAATAGAAACTGCTCTATTTGGTTCATGTATTCCTACATGAACTTGTACATGAACACGTAAAAGAATGTAGAGCGGGCTGCTCCACTAGCGAAACTCTCAACCACGTGCTTCAAATTTGCCATCCCACGCATAGCTCTACTGTCGGCGCAGAAATTATGTGCACTCGAGTTTGGGTACAAATAAAACGTTAACGAAAAGACTTACAGAAAAACTAATGACACCATAATTTTTCTCATTCATTTCTACGTTATGTATTAGTCAATTTCAATTTTTTTGATGAATTTTTATATTTTTTACTACAGTTATAACGTAAAAAGTACCGGTTATTTACGGCGCGCGGGAGAAGCTCCGACTTTGATACTTTGTAACTCAAACACAAGATCTACAATGTCAACTATATATATGTAAATAGAGGATAGATATGTTTGCTATAGATTTTGCGAGTTGGAGCTATGTATGTTTCATAGAAATAAAGTTATTATTCATTTTTTAAAGTTATTGCATTTCAAAACTGGGGCTACGTAAGATTTCGTTCTTGGTCTCGTTGCAATTCGCATGCCTTGAACGTTTCCAATATGCTATTGTCCAGAACATCGATAAACGCGTTTAATTTAAATCGAGTGATATTTATAATGGACGAAGTGAGAGGTCCCGGTAGGCGAAACGCCTAGCCGAATCGGTGCTGTGTTGCCGCGTATACCCGCTCGGGCCCCCAGCGCTCGGCGCCTGCCCAAGCCGGCCTGGAAGGCAGAGGTCCAAAGCCCTCATGAGGAAAGCTGATGGGAAATGTGAAAAATAATGTATTTGTATGTGACGAGGAAGCGGTAATGTGGTGATAAAGGTTTGCATTAGAATAAAGCTCGGTGTACAAACAAAGTACGGAGAAATTAAATGACTTGTTAAATCCACCTGACATTTAATAGCACGACGCAAGTTTCGACACAGGTTCTGACGATGGCGCGAGGTGTCAAAACCCGGGTCTTGCTAATGCATCTCAAGTGGATTCAAAAAATTTATTTCATTTCTCCGTTATGGATAACTTCCACAAATTAAAGCCTGCAAACCTTTCTTTCCTAACACGGAGCTCGAGGCTGCGTAGAGTAGCGCGGCATAATGCCGTAACAAGTCACATCCAGCGAAGCATGGTAAATCGCGGATACGGTAGATATAGAAAACGTGTATAAGACGGATGAGGGCAACAGAATTCCTGACTTAAGGTCCTGGAAGGAGGAAAGGTGTTTCATTTTGGGCCCCCAAATCATGGGAGAACGAGTTGATCTTGATTTGGCTAATAAGCACAAAGTCTCGAAGTATGGAGAAACCTCACTGATCGAAGCCGTGAAGAGGAAGACGGGAGCTAAGGACATTGAAGTACTTGGAATAACCTTGAACTGTCGAGGAATATGGAGCCGCAAATCAGCCAAGGAGCTGATCCAACATGGCATCATCAACAAAGGTGACCTGAAGATTCTGTCATGCCGAGTTGTCGTCGGTGGAATTATCATTTGGAAAGAGTTCAACCAGGAGACCTCAGGTTGGAGGAGAAGGAAGAAGAAAGGAGTCGGGTGACTTATGACGCACCGTTGCCCGGGTGTAGCCGCCTTCTCAAGGCGTAATCCAGTGGGTGGGGTTTTAGTGGGTGGGTCCTTTGAGTCCCACAGTACCCGGTTCGAACATCTGCCCTAGGGTCTGCATAAAGCATTTCTCCACCCACTGCCCAAAAAAAATATCGTGTAACCAGGCCTTAAAGCTTTTTATCTCTTCGAAGATGGATGGATGTAGGATCGATGACTCGAAGGTGGAAAAATTAGCGTGCAGTTACTCGGAGCCAACAATGATGCTGTTACTGTCTTTTTAGCTCAGCAGGGCTAGTTAGGCTTGTGCGTGGGAGGGTGAGGGTGGGTAGGAAGGAAGGGGGAAGGGCAGTCGGGAAGCCAATTCTCCCGTTTGCTCGTGCCCGGCTCCTCTCCCCCAAGCACAGCACCCGTCGTCATCGTCACCGCCACCCGGAGTGAAACCACAGGTTCGCACTTCCTCACCTGCGTCCGCCGCGACCGCAACCATCTTCATATCATTCCTCCCTCTGGCCACTCCTCTCGCCCTCCCCCAGTCCTCCACCCTCTTCCGCGTCCGCGTAATTCTCGTGCATTCCACCTCTCAAAGGTTCGTGGCTTCGGCGAAATTTTCTTTTTGCCACCAAAAGATGTGCTTTGCCACACACCATGGACGTTTTTGGAGCTTTTTTTCGGTTGTGGGTCTATATCGGAGGGTGTTTAAGAGTATTCCTTCTCCAACCTGAGGAAACCAGCAAATCTAAATCGATGAGACGTGAGTGCTCTTGCGTCTGAGGAAAGCCTCCTTCGACGTAACCGTGAGGTGATTGAAATAGGAAAAAATCATTATTTGGTACAGATAGTCAAACTATATGTAATTAGCCATGCCTTCTGTATCTGAGGGTGATGCTCTACAATTCGATTAACTTGTCCTCAGTACATCGTTTCGTGTAACGAATAGAAATTTTTGTGAAGAAAATTTTCTTGAAGATAGCAAATAAATTTTGGCATTTTAGGAAATTATGGTAGAGTTGAAGTTTATATAGGAGCATAAGTGCTCTGAGATTTTCAATATCAAGAATTAAAGCATACGCTTGAATTATTATTGAATACGCTTGAAAAATTAAAGCATAAACTTGCAGGACGTACTTTTGGTTATAAATATCTAACTTATTTTTAATTAAATCCTTAATTTTTCGTGAATAAAATATATTTAACACATCAGTTTCTCAGTGAACTTTCTTCATGTTTATGGTGTATTACACCTTGGGCAACGTACAAGTGGTCACAAAATATTATTGGTTTCATGAGAAAAAAGGATCGGCTTTAGACATTCCAGCTGCAGAATTATGACTTCTTTACTGGAACTACTTTAACCCACGATATTTTCCATCTCTGCATTCATTATGGGATTGCGGTGCTATTTAGTCAATAATAACATCTTCTTGAAAATCTTTCCGGTTTTAGATGAACCCTTTTTAATGGAGTAATCTAGCACTCCTATTAACGATCTCAAACTTCTAAAAGGGTACTTTACGTAAATTCGACACCTCATGAGGGAGAAGCAGCTGAGTCCTCTCACCTTGCCATCGCTACTTTACCGTACCCTTTTAATCAATCCTTAAACCTGGAATGTCGATTTTAAGCTAAGTTTGATGGAACCTTTTCTTTTGTACATGTGGCGGTCTTGGTGACTTTTCTGAGATCAATTTTTTCGGGTCTGATTCATTTCTGTGATTAATTTACTTTTTATTTTTATGCGATTTGTCCCAAGAAATCACCCAGGATGGTTGGAATACACATTGTAATTTCCATGCTCTTTTAAATGCAAAGCGACCATGGTTTTACACTTTATGTAATTTTCATGGAGATCCCACCTTGAAAATTACGTGAAGTGTCGAAACCATTGGTCGGTTTGTATTAAAATAACTGGTGGAAATTACTTTTGAATTATTTTTTTCTTAAAACATAGATTTTTATTATTTCCTCCAAGCAACGCCTGATACTTATTCATATATCATGAAATAATTCTGGTGTAATAATAATAATAAATTCTGGTACAACCTTTTTGAAGTGGGAGAATGCTATTTGATCCTTAAAATTCGTCCCCCTCCCCCACCCTCTTGATGGTCTTCCTTCTCCTTTCCTCTTTTCCACAATCGCTCGCATTTCCCTCGACTTCGATCTCCTTCTCCGTGCTCCGAATGCTCTGCGCTTTTCTCCTTTCTTTTTTATTATTATTATTTCTCCCTCTTCTTTTTGCATTCCTCCCGCGCCATTTTCATCTCCTTCCTCTTCGCACAACGCACAACCTTCGCGGTCGACCGCGATGGAAGACGATCGTCGACCCGTTTCCCTCTTGTTTGTGCTTCTCTTTTTTTTACGAATTTTCTCATCCCCCTCTTCCTTCTTCTCTTCCACCCCCTCCCCCCTTAACTCCATGTTCAGCGATATCCGAACACCGATGAGTGCATCGCCTTGACTTCCCGATCGGCTCCGGGACTTATGGTGCCGTGACATAAATGACCATGCTGGTGGCGGAAATGTCCACGAAGTCCGCAGATGATGATGTATTATCCAAGCGGGAATTTTTGTATACACACCCTCGCCATTTTGCTCGATTCTAGAGATGGGAGTGGTTTGTTGGTTGGCGCAACAGTCTGCCTTATCTTTTATTGAGGGTGAGGATTTATATGATATTTGGGCGAGGATACCTGGAAAATCGATGAGCAATGTGGATTATTGTCATTCGGAGACCTGAGTATCGACAAAAGACGGCCTGTATTAGCAAATTTACAGTTTAGATATGGGCCTGAGGATTATTGGAAAGGGGAATCCGTTATGGTGTGGAAACGAGGGGATAAATGTATATTTTGACTATTTTCCCCGATTGCAAAATCAGTGACAAAACGCGCTGATCTGGCTACCACAGGGCGCGAGTCTGAATCCCGTTTCGGCTATTTTACGTCGTGTTTATTAAGACTAGCTTCAAAAGGTGATTATCACCATGTTGCCCTAGCCTTGGGATTAACTTAACTCCTCTGCTGCTGTTCTACAGTAGTCTCTGTGTTCAGCAGTTTCGGGCGAGATGTTGTGGGACTGCATATTCGAAATGAAAAACACTCGATGTTGTACTGTCCACTTTTTTAATGATATTCAAACGTTACTACACGTTTTTCGGCACTTTAATTGACCATCATCTCTGTACCTTGTGATGACCAAAGATCGTGATTAAAATGCGGTGAAATCACTTGCCATCGCCTGTTATTTCTAATGGGAAAGAGACTCGTTTTCAATTCGTTATTTAAAAATACTGACTGACAGTGTCGTTACCAAAGTGTTTTATCCTTATCATCCTTATCACAGTGGTTGCAGCGTTTTAATTAACTTGTGTAATGATGTAAAGTTTTTGTTTCTCTGTTGTGGAATAATTTTCCTACTCTCAGAGAGATTCTAAAACTCGTAGTTCCAGCATTATTCAGTTCAGTAGTTGGTCCTGCATCGATCTTAATATGGGGGGATGGAAAGCGTTCAAAAAAATGGGATTATGAGTTTGTAGAGGACTATGGCCATGAAAATTATCCTGGAGAAGTCTTGTCAAGATTTAAATGTCAAACAGTGCTCGTGGATCGGATGATGGACCACTGATTCTGTGCTAGCCTTAATGTGGGAAGAAACATTTGACGATTGGAATTCAGATTACCTCATCGACCTTCCAAGACTACTCGGACTTTTTCAAGATTGCGGCATTTTTCTGTTTTCTCAATCTTCGTTATCGTTGAGGGCACTTGGCCGAGGTAAAATATCGCGGTATAATTTCGCTGAGCACGGATTTATGCACTTGAAAGGGAATTCCTGTTTTCGGCGTTCATTTATCTCGAAATATTTACGGCATTTATCTCTTTTCCGTCAATATTTTCAGCCTCGGCCCCCAATTAGCATCGCGATACTTGAACACTACTGATGGATTTCCCATATGGACAAAGCCCGCCCTTTTAGTCCTATCTCGCGAGGAACTAAGTGCGTTGTTCTTTCTCTCTCCCTTAATTCCCTCTCCCTTCTCCCATAACTCTCGCAGCTGATGTCGGCGACCCTTGTGAGGTTGTTCCTCTGTAAAATGACCTAAATGTCCTTCAATTCATATTATGGATTCTTGCAGGAAAATGCATCTACTCTTTTGAGGTGAAGAACTATTCCCGTCAGAAGAATTTACGTTAGTGCGCTAATACTTAGCAAAGATACACAGTAAACCCTACAGAGATAACTAAAATTACCTGTTCGTATGTCTGGATGCTTAATATTAACTTATAGGTAGAGAAAAATGTTACATTTAACCAAATAAAAACTAAGATGAGTTTAATCTGAAGATAAGTAACATCAAATAAATTTAATGCGTATTAATTTGTTTTATTTGTTGACAATAGCATATTAGTACGATTATGTTGTGCTTTACATTTGGTTGCACAATATGTTGTAATTCCCTTGTGCTAGTATCAAGGTTATTTATTATCATTAGGAGCTCATTTTAAAGAGTATTAAGTGAGTAAGAGAGTAATAAGAGTTATTAACACTGTATAATTGTTTTTCATTGCTATTTTATTCTCGAACTGAACTTTAAAACGTATGATGCTAAATCTGAGAATTGGTGTAACGTGACGAAATATTGTGTTTCTCCGATTCAATATAAATGCAAGTTTCGCGGAAAACTTAAAAAAGAAGTGAACTCTCCGCGGGACTCCCTATTGAATGGTAATCAAATTAACGTCCCCGTTTATGTTACTTCAACTGTGAAATTTCGTTCAGTAAAAGCACAATCGGAAATTTACACGGTTATTTTGTATTCTTATTTTGTGTTTTTTTATTTAAATATGGCATGTCATATGTGGAGGCTGAATTATTATTACAGTGCCATTGGAAATGTGGAGTTTAGTTTTTATTTTGACTCAAACAGTCCCGGTGGAACTTTATTAATTCCCGCAGGCAAGTTCCTCTTCTCCTTCGCCCGCTGCCTTCCGATTCTGGCAGCACGACGCGGCGTTTGCGCGCTCATTCGAATCATGGTAATCAAATTAAGGTCCCCATTCATGTTCTTTTAGGGTAAATAGAGATTAATTGATTAAGATATGCCTCACCTGTTCACTGAAAGCACAACCGTAAATTTACACGGATATTTTGTATCCTTTTCTTGTTTTTTGAAAGTTAAATATGGCATGCCATCGATGGAAGCTGAATTATTATTACAGTGCCTTTGAAAATGTGGAATTTAGTTTGTATTTTGACTCACACAGTCCCAGTGGAACCTTCTTAATTCCCGCGGGCAAGTTCCACTTTTCCTCCGCCCGCTGCCTTCCGTATCTTGCAGCGCGCCGCAGCGGTGGCGCGCTCACTCGAGGCATGTGTTCAGTGTGTGGAGTGATAGCGTCAGCATCGGAATCGCGGTTCTCACAGTCTGCTTTAAAGATGTGCGGGGATTGCCATCTCTTCCCCACTCCCTCCCCTCGGTATAAACTGCTCTTGAATGTTTTCCTCTTTTCCCGACGTTCCGTCTCATCACTTAACCACCCCCTCCTTCTCCGTCTTTCCACCCCCAATCCCCCTCGCGAGTTTTTCTAACCCATCCTTCCTCCTCTCACACCCGCTCATCTTTCTTTTCCATCCTCTCATGATTATCTCCCATCCCCTCTACTCAGGGCCGACGAAAGTAGAGAAACTAGAAGTCTACTGTGCTCGAATCTGCCATTTTTTTAAATTTTGCTATTCTTTTCGTTAATTGGCGATTTTTCACTCTTCCTCTAGAAAAAAAACCGGCTGAATACCAAGTAAATGGTCGAGAAAATTGCTTAAATGGTTTCTTTACTGGCTTTACTTTGTGCTCCCTAAAATTTACCCTCTGTTAACCGAGCCATATTGAGTGTGGGTAATCTGTACCTTGTCGATAACAGTTTTCAATCATTCATTCCTGCTGTAGTCACTGGTGTAGGTTTGTGAAAAACATCGACACTTGTGTCTGCTAAATTTGCTTTAACTCTCAAAAAATTATTTCAATGACTACCCGCAAATCATACTTAAAGATTTCAGTAGTCGATTTTCAATAATTTGGGATTTAAACGTGAGTTCGTGAATCTTTCACATTATAATAAAAGCGTGACTCAGTCTCTATGAAGTCTGATTGGAACACATTGCTAACTCTGGGGGGGTCTTCAATTAATAACAAATATGTCTTTGTTAAGATTTGGAACGCTTCGTCAGAATGATAAAAAGCCTTACCTGTGTTCTATAATGTTTAATGCGTGAAAATCACTGAAATTGAGTACTCTATGCATACACTGGAATCTAAACACTGGAATTGACTGTGGTCAAAAATAAAAAGAGAGTTGATGGATTCTTTTAAAACGAAAGTGGAGTTTTTTTAGCGAAAAATTATCCACCATACTTGATTACCGCTCCCGACTTGTCCATCGATTTAATGAAAAAAAAATTTTTGTCCCCATTTTCCCAATTATTAAGAAATCATTACTGTATTGCGGCATTTACGCTACTAATACTTACGTATCGTCGTTATCTGCACAATTGACCTATTCAGTGTGTACTATTGTGCATTTTAATGGTTCCAAGATTCCCTTGAGTTATATTACCGTATGGTGCGCTATTCCCTTCTTTAATCTGATTACTGAGCTAAGAAAAACTTGTCTGAAAAAATTCCACAATTTTTACTTAAACCTATCCAGGTTTCAACTTTATCAAGTCATTTTTCAGGCCTAGAAAACGTCTTTGTGAAGTTGAAACATAGATCGGTTTAAAGAAAAAAGGTTAAGTTTTATAGATGAAGTTTTTCTCGAAGGAATGAGGTTCTACAAGCTAAAGCCGGCTAATTTGAAATAGAGTACTGAGATATTTGACTGAGGATTTGGTTTGCCTCTGTAAAAATGACAAACGGCATCGAGCGTGCTCTGTAAATTTGCGGGGCATGAAAATAATAGAATGTGAGTCATTGAGTCAGATCATAAAGTCACGCGTTCATTACCAGGGCGTCTGCTTACAAGTTGGAGTACCAGGAACATTCGCATTTCGCTCCCGTCCTCTTTCTGCGGGGGAGAGGAGTAGAGAGGTTTTACATGTTAGGAGCTTTTAGGAAGTTCTTGCAGCTGTCTAACCCGTAGCCTCGCGAAGATCATACTTAATTGACGGGAAGGTTTCGTCGGAGTTTAAGCTGCAGCGTCAAAACCTTCTGATGACGACCGCGATATCGCAGATGAGGAATACGTGAGCGGATCGAATTTATCGAAGCGGAAACTTCAGCAGGCGCTTCAATAAATCGTGCGCAGGTTGCTGAGCGCTGGGCCAAGAAATAAGACGGCGGAAATGCGATACGACGGATCCGAAGCCGTAAATTGTCGAGTTGTAATTAATGACCTCTCCCCCGTTCCGTGGAGTCCATTGTGTTTCCGAGTGTTCCAGTGGGGGACTCGTGGCCGCGTCGTGACCGTCCGATGCGAGTGGGACTGGCGCCGTTCAAGCGCCACCCCTCCTTAACACCCCCCCTGGGGGGTCTCAAGGAGGCCACTCTCTCAAAACAGTCAAAACGCGAGGAGAATTAATCGCTGCCAAAATGAGCGATTTTTCAAAAAAAATCTCTCCAGTTAAAGCTGGAACGAAAAACCTCACCAAACCACAGAGCGTTCCTCATATTTATAGGTGACCGTATGGGAATGGCAACTGAGAAAGCCCTAGAAGACGCTAAGCAGTCAGTATTTGGATTAAAAATTGAATAAAAAAATCAATGTTTTAGCCTTTGAGGATCATGTGGCACTGGTGGCAGAGAGAAAGGAGAATTAAATAGAATTATTTAAAATCATAGTAACGAAATCAAAGGAAGTAGGCCTTGCTGTAAACCAAAACAAAACAGATATTAAGTTGTTTCAAGAATTCCTGTGAGGGAAGAAAACTTGATGGTTGGGGGAAATGGAATTTGAAATGGTCGGAGAATTTCAATATCCAGGAGTGGAAATAACAGCAGACAATCGAGAAGAGTATGAAATAAAAAGTAGGATTGTGTCAGCATAAAAAAGCTCTTACTTACTCTACTGGGCTCTTGAAAAACTGCTGAAGTCAAGAATGTTATCAAGGAAATCGAAGATACGAATATACCTTACTATAATCCTACCTGTTTTACTGCATAAAGCTGTGACATGGGCCCTGAGTAAAGACATGGAAAGGAAGCTGGTAGTTTCCGAAAATAGAGTGCTTAGGAAAGTATGCGGCCCAATGAACGACAGTGGAGTGTGGAGAATTAGAGAAAATAGAGAACTAAGAATGCTGTATAAGTTCCCAGATGTAGTGGATTTAATAAAAAGTAGAAGACTAAGGTAGGCAGGGCACGTGTATAGGAGCCAAGAGTCGCTTATAAAAGCAGTGCGTGAGGAGCATCCGCATGGACGACGTCCACTTGGGATACTAAGGTTGAGATAGCAAGATCAGCTTAGAAAGGACATAGCGATAATGGGGAGGACACCACAGGAAGCGGAGAACAGAGAAGAATGGAGGCACATTGTTGACGAGGCCAAAAACCTGTGGAGGTTTGAATGGCCAAGGAGGTAAGGTAAGGTATGGGAATGGAGGTTCATGTGTTGTGTAAATCTCCATTCAGGCTGAACATGTGATGTTGCCAATAGCGGATAAAGCATTACCGTATTGATTTACAGTGGATCAACTGCACATCCAGCCTTTTACCCAATGTGCAGATATAATTCTTTAACCTGTCTCTCTGTAATTGAGGGCGGTGTTGTAAATGGTCGCCTACCTAGTCCTACCTACTCTCTCAAACAGTCAAAACACGAGGAGAATTAATCGCTGCCGAAATGAGCGATTTTAAAAAAAATCTCTCTCCAGTTGAAGCTGGAACGAATAACCTTACCTAACTACAGAGCGTTCCACATATTTATAGGTGGCCTTATGGGGTTGGAGGTTCATGTGTTGTGTAACTCTCCATTCAGGCTGAACATGTGATGTTGCCAATAGCGGATAGAAAATCAACGTATTGATTTGCAGTGGATCAACTGCATATCCACCCTTTTAACCAATGTACAGATATAATCCTCTAACCTGTCTCCCTGTAATCGAGCGTGGTGTTTTAATCTCTGCCGAAATGAGCGATTTTTTTAAAAAATCTCTCTCCTGTTGAAAATGATACGAAAAACCTTATCTAATTACAGAGCGTTCCTCATATTTATAGATGGCCGTATGGGAATGAAGGTTCATGTGCTGTGTAAATCTCATTTTAGGCTGAACATATGATGTTGCCAATAGTGGATAAAGAAAATACGCATTGATTTGCAGTGGATCGACTGTACATCCAGCCTTTTAACCAACGTACAGATATAATCCTCTAACCTGTCTCTCTGTAATCGAGCGCGGTGTTGTAACTGGCCGCCTACCTAGTCTTAAGGTCAGCAAACGGAGTGCAAATTTACCAACAGCGCTTTCTTTAAGACTCCTACTGCGAACTAAAATGTGAAACACCACATGCACCAGTGTTTTCCGCATTTCTGTAGGTTGAGGAGAAAATTAGGTACGGCTGAAAGTTATCTAAAAGATATATTGAGTGAGGAAATTTGGTATCTCTAGAATGGAAAAATATGAACCAAAGGAAACATAATGAGGGTGTCCTGCCAGCTGAGCTCCTTAATGTCTCGCTACATAGATATTCAACCGCAGAGATCTTAACATTGCAGACTATTTTACTGCATTGGACCTAAGGTGCAAAACCGTGACTAGTGCATGCATGTTAAGTATTATGAGCAAATGAAATTCTTGGGCTGGATGAAGAAGTGCGCAACATTTCACAAATAAGAAGAACTTAAATGAGGGCAGGTTTTGATATTTTACGTCATCATCTGTACCTGATTAACACAATGTTGCCTTAACCTTCTGAATTTGTTCAGATTAAATACCTCTGAGTGCCTGTATTCCTGTAGGACAGAACAGTAACCAAAAACATTTCTTAATTCTCAGTGTAGTTCTCTGCTTGTTGATGTAAACGACATATTTTTATCTCCAAAAGAAGATCATGTGCTGTAAATGAGACAACCTTATTGGAACTTGCAAATACAATGTCATATCATAGAGAGAGATATTATCTCTCAATAATTCCATATCCTCTGCCCAAGTTAGGCTGTCTTCGAAATCCTCTAAATGTCCAATTACCAAATATGCGGTGAAAACTAAATGACGGTCTAGAAAATTGAATAATTTTATCGCCGTTTGTAATTCAAACTTGGAAGGTATATTGTCATTTAAGTATGCTACCGTTAGTTGCTTGCCATTGATTTAAATGACTGTATCTTATTTGGAAAAGAACACTGCTTTGCATTTATGAGAACAGTTACGGACTTACAGAAACTTGAAGAAAGCTCTGTTTTTTTTGTATTTGAATCTATACCTTTATTTGGGAATGAAATAACTCTATTCTTTTTTACTTCTTTTATTGTGTAAATCTTGTCCTGCATATTGCGTAAATTTTATTTCTTTTCTACCTTGGAAACGCAGGGTGAAAAAGCTCTAAGCATCTGAAACTAGAGAGAGGATCACCGCACCCCAAACTAGCCAAAAATAGCTATCTAATGGGTGTGTCAAACTAATGTGGCGACGATTTATAAGTGAAAACTCAATCGTCATGATTTTTTGGTAGGTTTTTATATTTGGATTTATCTTTGCGTCCTAGTGAACAATGGTATTATTTTCTCTTGACCTTTTTTCGTAAAGAAATACCTTATGAATTGGATAAAGCCCGCATCCACCCGATCGTCCATTGGCCAGATTCCACTGAGCCTCCTTCCCCAACCCATTTCCATCAGAAAATTCCATGTCTCGCTGGAGTGGGTAATGTCTTTCTTAATGGTGCGTTGGCCCTCGTTCATATTCATTGTTAACCCTATTCCCGCCATTCCTGCTGTCCATGCTTTCGTATCGATGCCCCCTCATACAGGCCCATAAATTCCTGATACATCCCGGTAATCCGGTTGCCCCTCTCCAATCGTCGACTTTGTCACGAAAGAGACAGGCATTTCGGCTCTCGCCGCAGGATTACAACTTCCGCCCCGGTCTGCAAGCTTTCGCTCATACCCGGGGGCTAGGAAGAGGTGGAAGGAAAGGATGGGAAAGGAAGGTTAGCGAAACCGCAGCCCCTTCGAGGCCGACACCAATGAGGCGGACTGAGGTCAAAAGGACCTCAATTGGGCCTCCGCCTCCCCGAAGTGCTCGTATTTGTTTGGTTACCCAAACAACAGAGACGAGTAGCCGTCGGTTTTGCTTTCGCAAAAACCTACCGCACTTCTTTGCGAATCGAGAGCCCGTTACCCAAAAAATTTGGGATTAGGTGTCTCCACGAAAGAGACAATTTGAGCAGTGATTCAGTAACAGATGAATCTTTTACTCGCAGTTATAGGAATCAGTATCGCCAAAAAAAGTGCCCTTTTTGTTGCCTGTGTGACTTTTCCAGTTATTGCGTACATTTCTAAAGTTGGTTCCAGTATTATATTCGGTGCCTGGATACTGGGTTAAATGTTAACACTTCATAATGCGGCGAATGGAGGAATCCTAAGGAATGAGAATACCAAGACCCGATGGTGAGGTGAGGAGGATATTGAACCGCTTGGCGTTTGACAGAATCGGTTTTATTATACATAACGAGAGTTCGAGCTAGGCCGTGCTCATCACCAGGCCAGGGTACACACAAAATTTCGTCGTCTCCAAAACATTAAATTTCGGCTCTCACATGCTCACCAAGTGTGCCTTCCTCCACATCAAATAGCCTCCTTCAGCTCCAGGTTCGCCGGGTGCATCCCTTTGCCGACATTTCAGTCAGTACTAAGTTCAATTATTATCTTAATGTTGGAACACTTGGAGACTCGTAGTCTCAATCTTGCCCCACAAATGAAAGGTTTTCCATCCACACGGAAAATGGTTGATTGCTTGCTTTTTTTTATAAAAATTTGTCTTAAATACCTGTCCAAATTACTGGACCTACTTTTCTGACTCCACAAAATTTAATTGTCATGCATAACATTCATTGGCTTGAAGCCCTATGATTAACGTTTGAAATTCAAAGTATTTTTGTGACCGAGTGTTAAGTTCTGAAAATCGAGACTCAATAATTGTGTTGGTTTCCAAAGCGTTACTTAAAAAAAAGGAGGAGGAGACCATGAATATACATCATGGATTCAAATGTTTGGAATGGTCGCCTAGGCAACGTGTTGCCTAAATTTCCACATTTAGTCCACCCAGTCCTTGGCGCTACTTAGAAAAAAGTCTTCTCAGTCGACTCGTAAATGGCCGTTGTTTATTGTTGTTAACATGAGACTGGTGGATATTAAATAACAATCGAGGAGATATGAACTACTTTATGCTGTGAATAATAGCTGGCTATTTTTGAGACCCAACAATTACTTTGTAAATGCTAGAGAGGAAATATCTACTATTGGAAGTGTGTAAGAGGCATATGAAACTTCCATCGTGAGCAGGCGCCCGCCGACGGTTGCCAGACTCTTGATTCTAATTTGAATGCATTAATTCGGCTTCGGCTTAATGAAAGAATATAGAATGCCTTGTTTAAACAGAACTTGCTTCGTACTAGGCTGAAAAACTGGTTATGCGTCTGCTGGGACCCAAAATAGGAGACCGGACGATATTCAGTGTGTAATTAATTACATTCCGCGTATGGTGCTACATTTTTATCCTCTGCATTATGATTACTGATAAGTAAAACCAATAAGACGTGTTCATTTACGATCTATCGACCGTATTTATGTTTGAACTGCCGTCCTTCATCACTAGGCGGCGTCACAATCCTCAAAGTAGTTTGTTTACGGAATTCCAGGAGACATTTTTTGGCGACGAGTCAACAATTCATAATGTATATTCATGCTGAAGACTCTCATGGGCCGGTTGTTGACGATTTCAAATAGCAGGTCCTATATGGGTGTAATCTCTTCGCCAGCCATTTCTCTTCTGAAGACTTAAACATGGAGCGTAGCGTTGTATGGAGCTGGTTCAGAGGATGGAATACTAGAATATGATGTAGGCGTTTGAGTAGTTGGCGTAGAGGAGATATTTGAATGCACGGTGGATGGAAAAGAAGAAGAGCAAGGAAGTTCTCGAGATGGTGGTTGGGAAGTGGGAAACTTCTGGTGGAGACTTACTTCATGGCAAAGTGGATTGTTGGATTGAGAAATGATGGGTGAGAGGATGCTGAATGAAATAGGGGAGGCTGTTGGGTATGTGGGGAGGTGGAGGAAAGAGAATGAGCTTTACGGACGTGATGAAAAGTGGTAGGAGGTACGCTGAGACGAGAAGGTAGAAATTTGCAGGTTAATAGGGTCCCGCTCTTGCAAAATTGTACGAGATATTTTATTTCTTCCATATATACCCACCTTAACCGTTAGATTATATACTATATACTATTTATACTATCGTCTGTATAAGGACCAACATTCACATTGCTGCATCGTGCATGAGTCCTTCCCTTACCAATTCGATGCGTCCGTTACTTCTTGCGGCTTGTCCCAAGGAATTCGTGTTTATTTCCTCATTCTTTCCGTCTCGATATCCCTTCGCGTTCATAAATTTTTTTCTCGAAACACCTTGGGAAGAATTATCGCTTATTCTTCCTTCGTCTCATTCTTCCGCGTCCTCTTCCGAACCCGACCTCTGATGCATAGACGATCGCGCCATATTTCAGCGCGAAAGCCCTGTCAAAGTTGAATCGCCTCTCTCCATTTTCTATCTCGCCTATCGCTCCGTGGCCCATTATCAAGTCTATCATTGTTTTTTCTTCTCATTTATTATTTTTTAAAGGAACGACTCGCTTGATCTCCGGTAAATCCCTCTCTCAAAGCTGTTCTATCATCGTCGTTAGATTTTCCGGGCCTTTCCTATGTTCTCCATTGCGTTTTTTTTTGTCCGAAGATGGCCATCGTATTAAGGATGAACGATCAGTTCCTAATTTTTTTTGTAACTCTCTAGGCTTGTGTGGTCGACGTGTGTCGTGCCGATTTGCATCCATTGACCTCACTTTGAAGCTGAAATGAAAGTATTCATCCCCGAGTCATTTTTCATCGACTTTCTATGGCATACGTTATGTTGTGTTGTACGGCTGTGCTGTACCCGAATTTCAATATGCCATTGCCGTCGTGAACGAATGCTTATCGTATTAGAGTAGTGGCTAGATGAATTCCCATCCTGAAGGGCCGGATTCCAGTCAAATCCCGATCCCTAAATGGGTGCTACGCGGAGACCACGTCAAGTGTAGCACTTTATCGACCTTGATGGGATGTTGAACAGTTTTGCTCGGGCTCTTAGCACCTTTCGTTAAGAGTACGATTGTTGCGCGAAAAGTATTCGAAAGATTAATAGGACCTTGGAGGGTGGGGGGGAAGGGGGGCGAAATTTTAAAAATTTTTATACCTAAAGCCTTCGAAACCTTCGCAAGAGTGTACTCAACAACTTCTTAAAGTTTCTTGGCGATCGGATCAACAGTGTAGTAATGCATACAGGACAGACAGACATACATTCGTTTATATATATATATATATAGAAGATGAATATGTTTCAACGTAGAGGGGTGATTTGAAGTTTGACGACTTAAGAGTGCGCTATTAAAACAATATTTTGAAGCGCCACTCAAATAAATAATCAAATGGTCAGCCTATATCTCAGCGTGAAACACCGTTTCAGTGGCTCAGAGAAAGGTTTATGTTTGCAGCGGTGAAAAATAATACTACATTAGGTTCCTGCGAGGATCATTCCTATTTCTATACCGCCCGTCATCTCATCTTATCTGGATGCTGCTAAATTTCCGTTATTATTACTTTTAGCCTTCGGTGAACCCCAGGGTACACGAAGAAGATAAAAGTAATCGTTAAGAAGCCTTCCTGTCTCCCGGGTTCTCTCCACCCTCAATTGAGTCGCCGTCGCTCTGGTGTATATTTCTCCCGAGCGAGGCGCTTTCGTCCGCTTTCTTATATTCTCTCCGCCCTATATCGCTGGGCGAGTCGTTATCGGTCCCGTCGCTGTTTATTTATCGCATCGAAGTGCTGTTGGTTCTACTCCGAGCGGTTGCTCTGAAGGCAACGTCTCGTCCGCTCCAGCTCCGCGGCTTAAAAGTCCTCCCTTTCATTCACTCAGTGCAGCTTGAGCGAGGGTTGTTAATGGACTCATTTGCGTCAAACTCTGCGTACGTGTTCTATTTGGTGATATCTTTAGCTGGAAGTTTAAACAAAATTCTGTGATACCGATTTGATTTTTTGGCGATTAAATGCTTTTTAACTCGCTGCGTTTTGACCAAAGATATATATTTTGTGATCATTGGACTATTTATATAAGAGTTTCTTCTAAACTCGAAATAATATTTCTTATCGCTATAATTGTTGCTTACAGTTAACAAGGTGTCACACAGAGTTGAGTGTTCGGATACAGCATATTTCAATTTAATTTCGTGGACATTACCTGTTTTCATTAAAGGTGAAGTATCGACAACTTAACTCTTGTATCGTTTTACTTACTGCCTGTGTGGTGAGTTTCAGCGTACGTACTGTTGTCCTTTAAAGTATTCAGGCCCAAGAATAATTTTTCTGTAAAAAATTATTTATATACAGGATGCGGCATTATAACTTCCTTTTTTTCAAAACGCAGTAAAACTCATTTTATGAATCAGAATTTTATGTATATTTTATGATGTTGTAAGTACATATCTAAAGTTTTGTGTTACACAGTTTTGAAAATCATATCAGGTAGGTGACGCCCACCATTTTCCATACACTGAATAAGCCGATCTTTGACGTTTGTCATGACCCCTACCGGCATAGCAGCGGGTATGCTGGCAATTTCTGGCAGGAGGCCTTCAGGTTTTTTGTGGAGTTTTTTAAAATCCCTTGTTGATGTCAACCGTCCAAGGACCCTGCAAGACCTGAAGGCCAACACCCGGGCATAAATTGCCAGCATACCCGCTGCTATGCTGGTGTCATGACAAACGCCAGAAATCGGCTGATTCAGTGTATGGGCAATGGGGGGCGTCACCTAACTAATATGATTTTCAAAACTGTGTAAAACAGTACTTTGGATATGTACCTACAACAGCGTAAAAAATATAAAAAATTCTCATTCATAAAATGTGTTTTATTTCGTTTTGAAAAATGGAAGTTATAATGCCGCGCCCTGTATATGCACTCCACTACCAACGATTACCGCTCCTTGCACCTTCAGATTGGATGAGGTTGGCGTCATTATCTAGAAAATAAATGCATTTTCCATTCTGTTCCTAAATATATCAGTAATTCCCCTGACTTTATAATTAATTGTCAAGAATATTAAAATCAGTGGGTTGCTGCGTGATGGGGTGCTTCTACGTGCGCTTTCATGCCCCATTAATCGTTTTGCCAGTTTTTGATCAAGCATTTTTCCCGCATTACAGAAATTTGTATTATTTATTTGTTGCGGTCGTTCGCTTCCACAGTAGAATTGGTTGCTAACTTTTTTTTATTATCTCCCTTGTATTACCTGAAAACAAAATAAATGACGATATATATCGTCTCATGAAAGTATTTTTTAGAGTTGGTTTAAAAAAACTGTTAATTTTGCTTCATTAAACCCGAATTTACGCGTTCATCGCAAAATGAAGAAAGTAGCTGCGAGTTAATGTGGGAATATAATTTTATGTGTTTCTTCTCTTCCTCCAGCCTACATGTCAGAATATCTTCCGCCGGCTTAAATCTCCGTAGATGGCGTGTAATCCGTAGACGGAATGTTTCCGACGCACGCCATTATTTCGATCCACCAATCGTCCATTTCCCTCTGTCTTAACCGCACGTGCACGTTATACTTTGGGGCGTGATCATACCATTCCCTCGCCTAGAACGCTATTCCGGTTCCCGTGAATGTCCATATCCAAACCATGAAAGCTCATCGCTCCGAAACCGGAGAATGAATCGATTTTTAACAGTCTTGTCCGCTGTGATGCGAATAAGAATCAATTTATTATTTTTCATTAATACCTTCCAAATGGTGGTATTTGCTGTAGGTAGCCTTCGGACTACTTAAGGAGATACGGGAGGCATGAGGAACTTCATCCCTTATAGGGTGAGGATCGGATATTTGGGGAGGCGGCCGACTGCTAAGGTCATTTGCGCCACAGGGAATAGGTAAGGGAGGAAGGGTGGATGGAAACCCGGCGTCGGCATTAGCCTGCTCTTAACGAAAGGCGCCAAGGGGACCACGGTTTAACGTCTCACCCGATAGATGGAGTATGGTACTTGAAGTGCCCCAAGGTCGTTCGATATCTCGATTCTTCGCCTCTCGAGAAATCGTTTACTCACCTCACAGAGACGAGAATAATTGGAAGGCTGCCATTTATCGCGTCTACAATTCTGCACCCATTTTGCCCTTCTAGTTGGCTCCTTGAGGAAAATGAAGAATCTCACTCCATTCTTCATTGTTTTGGAACAATTCGGAGCCGAACAAGTTGGCATCTCGATGGATAATCTCTCTGCTATTCCGCAAAAAACACAGACCGCAATGCTTCTCTTACGGAGGTGACAGAAAAATAAGCACAGTAGTGGCGGATATCGTGTCGATGAGAAGACCCATATCGATGGTGCAACATATCGAATAAATCGACCCTGGAAGTGCCCTCCACAAGATATTCAAGTAGGGATCGGGGGTTTCCGATGAAAAACTTCCACCTCTGCAGGGATTTGAACCCTGGCCGCCCGTGTGGTAGGCGAGTACCCTAGCCTCCACTTCAATCCGATCCCCTATAGGATAAGACATTTTAAAATTATTTTAAACGGGTTTTAGTATATTTTTTGTGATTCCATGGTACCGTTGTTTTTTTTTAACAAAATCATTATCGTCAAAAATCATCTATTATATAAACTTCACCGAATGCCTCTCAAATCCTCCTGAGTGTTATCGTAGACTTATGCGTGCAGCAGTTACCGGAGACATTCGAAACATCAAGTATCAAGGAGTGCGTTCTTTATCTTCCTCTGCAGTTCCATTCATTCATTTTTCCTCAGTATTTTGCCAGAAAATGTATCTGGTAAGTTTGGCTCTTTCCCTATATATTTTCTTTCCTAAAAACCCTTTCTCTCCAACTCTTCGTTAGATTTTTTCGTAGCTGGCTCTATCCATTTGATCCCATTACTCTTTGATAACACCGCGTTTCCATTACTTCATACCCAGTTTGCTCTCAGCTGTCCCGCTGCTCTAGGATTCCCTCCCATAAGTACCCTTGTTTCAATATATCTGATTTAAGTGACAAAGTTGGTGAATACTGACAAAATCCTTTCCCTGCTAGCCCTAGTCGAAAACCATGAGCTTCTTTTCCTCAATTAGACACTCAAGCTGCTAGATTACTTACGACGATGAATGGGGTCCATATTGAAAGCAAGTTTTTTAAAGCCGCCGTATTAACCAATCAAAATGCATCGGAACACTCTCATTTACATGTAACGTATTAATTAAGCCTTTCCTCTTATCCAGCCCTCACCTGTGCCATGATGGGGCAGATTAAGGCTGAACGCGATGAGCGTTTGATAAATAAGTATTGTGAAAAAGCATTTTTTCGATATATTTAGTCATCCAATACGCCCCGTCGAATACCTTAACACTAAATTTCCATCATACAGCCCTAGTAGTTTTTATGGACCATTATTGTCTGCTGCTCTGTTGGACGACGCCACGAGCCCCATCACTATGCGTCGTGGAATCCGCTCGTTGATGGAGCGGCTTCTCCGTCAGCATCCGTTTGGCGTACCGAGAGTTCGTTTGCTTCCACGTGGGCCACGTATTCCTTCCTCCAGGCTAATTCTGCGGCCCGTCTTTCAACGCAATGCTCTTTGCATTTAACCTTGTCTCTTATCTCCTTTGAGCTGCTTTCTCTTCGTTATTCTGCATATGCGTCCATTTCTTTCTTTTTATCTTATCTTCTTGTCTCGAATACTTTTCCTTACTCCCTTTCCTCTCTCATTCTTTGTCCGCTACCTCATTATCGCCTTGCATTCTTCCGTTTTTTTTGGAATCTTCTATATCTCTCATTGCGATCGCTCTCCGGAGACGCCTTTGGTATCCCTTTTTTTAATTCCAGCTCTCAAGGAAGTGGACTTGCTTGTTGCCTTTCAGCGTGTACGAAAGAATAGGAATGTTGGTGAGAATTGATCACGGGGTTTCCAATATGTTTAGCAAGATTTATTTCTAATCCTCTAGCCGTTTTGATTGATTCATATTTCCCCCTGAATCCCTCTGCCTCCCTTGCTAAGAAAAAAGGTTTTTCAGCGTCCAAACCATTACGATATACTCTTAGCGTCCGTGCCATGAAAATGACACCCTGGAGGTAGATCCTGAGATCTGAAAAACAGAATTAAGAGACGTGGAATTTTCTGAGGAAGCTTAGTTAACTCTATTTATTTTGGTTGGCACTGTCTTCTTTATGTTATCGGATGTTGGTCTTTGGTTTCGTGTCCTCTATAAATTCCGTCATTTTGTGTCGTCAATTTTTTTAAAAATTAAATTGGGCTTTTCATCTTCAAACATAATTTAAGATACTAACAATACACCATAACTATCATCCAATAGAAATTTTAGCGATAATTAACTATGTTTAACTCCGGTAATCTTTTTTCTAACTCGACAATTTCGTTAAAATATCGTGAATGGAAAAAATATTCCTTTCATCTTTGAGAACCTGATTGCAACAATCAACTAAGATTTGTGAGTTGGGTGCCTGACAGCAATTACATTGTGCGGTCATGGTCATGTACATACCGCCATATCTATTAGAAAGTCATGTTGATCAAGTTTGTACTTTTCTATCGTTATAGCGATATTTTGGGTTCTCGTATCTGTACTGAATTTTTTGTGTCCATTTGTACATACTCATGCTGAGATCATTTCTTGAAAGGATTGAGGTAGGAGATTAAAATCAATACTTTTCCCCAAACTTATAAATAAATACTCTAAAGACATTGATAATTTATGCCAAGGCAGCACATGTAATCTTAAAACTGCTGTCAAAAAAATCTTACATAATCACATGCTTCATGATACGTCACTTACTCAAAACTGTTAATGATTAATACCTAATTTTCTGTGTTAATTTACTTCAGATTACACATTGTTTTATCTTCAAATGAAAATTTAGATCCCACGGTTTATGATGTACTATGTTATATTTTGCTGAATTTGTTGTTGATTGTTTACAATTCCGTGTCCCTAGGCAATCATAATGAGCGTGAGCTGCATATTCATAACCTATTATAAATTATTGTGTTTAATGCAATTGTTATGCATGTCCCGTCGACAGACCATACGGTCTGACGGAACATAATAGTAATATAATTTCAAATAAAATAAAATAAAAATATAATAAATTCAAAAGTAGTATGTTGATTTTCTCGCTCTCTTCCCTTGGATACGCCCAAAACCCCTTCGTTTTCTCAGCTGTATGATCCCTAACTCTGTCACGGCATTAGTTTTCTCGGGCCCCTTTGCGCGGTTCGCTGCCTTTCGATAATTTTTTTCGTGGCTTGAATGAATGCATAACTACCTGCTGCCTTAGGCTCCCTCGTCCTCAAGGGCTTGTGCCCTCCGCCTCGGATCCCCCATCAATTGAGCCATCAAAAACTCTTTAAGAGGGCGGCTCTCCTCCATCCGTCCCCTTTAAAACACAAACTCCTCCCCCCACCCCCTCGTCCGCCCTTCAATCACATCCCTCCATCATCCACTTGAGAGAGCCGAAGGGAAGGAGAGGAGTCAGTCCGACGCGAGATAAGCCCCGAAAGGCTTTCTGCTTGTTTTTGTTACGTTAAGGTCACAGTCCGTCGGATTCGGGGAGGAGGTCTGGGCAGTTCGTTCGTCCCTCCCACTCCCTTGAGGGTGGCCGGGATGGAGGGTCCCGACCGGACGAATGCGAGCGGATCCCGGACTCGCTCTCGGAGTCTTATTGTGGAAACGAAAATGCATTTAAGGTCGTGCGAGCGAGATAGTTCCCTAATCATAATAGAGACCATATTCCAAGACCGCGACACTCCCCTTCCCTCAACGGTAATGCTTTACTAGCAGAGCACTGTAGCGGTCAGGCGCTTCCCAACCACGATAACCCCGCCAAATTTAAACCGAAGCACTGAAACCTTGAGCGATAGCTTATAACATGACCTCTACATTCTTCCAATATTGGTTCAATTGATGAAAATTCACGAGGTCTCCTGATATTCGATATTGTTTCTTAGGTCTGGTACATAATTTCCAATGAAAAAGAAACCAAATGGAATTCACAGAAACTTTATTGTGAATAATGATACTGAAGACACAATTTACATTATTACAAAAACTTCAACCTAACATTTGAAACAATGAAGTGGATTTCATTTTCAAACTTGGCATAAAATCACATAAATCCTCGCACAGCCATACTATAAGACCATAGGCCAAATTAATTAATTAGATGTCAATACAAAAGTAAGAGCAGGCTTCGTTCATGACTGTAAAACATCTAAACATCTTATTCACACCGTACTCACCTCGCTAAATCACTCGGGAAGTTGAAAAATGCAATTTTTTTGTCTAATCTGCAGCCAGAAAAATTATTGCACCAACTGGCTGAGCAATAATGCCGCCCGGGTCGCTTCTCGCATTCACGACTTGCCGCCATGTTTGTTATTTTGATACGGACCATGCAGGCCATGTGACTTTTTCCTAACGAAATCATAACATAGTTTTTTGTTAACAAATTCACTGAGTATAAACAATTAAAATAATTATTGATAAATTAATAACCTATTATCGTCTTATTTAAAGATCTTTTTTAATTTGCGCCTGAAGTAGATGACGCTAAAGTCACTACATACGATATGTCGCAGCAAGCGACGTAGCCTTGCCATATTCGATATATACGTTTTAATTTCACCAGCTGTGAGGACACACGAATTAAATATTGCACTATTAATGGTGCGATATTATAGTTTTACACGACAGAAATTGGAAGTGATCAAGTGAAAATATTTAAATAAGTATTTAGCTTGCCACATTTTTTGACGCGGTACGTTTGAAACTCCATCAAAACGGAAGGGTTATTGTGATCCTGAAGAATTTACTGGGGTGACAATAAGATAAATTTTCAAAAATAGTTAAGAAAACACGCAAGCCTCACACCGTTGATTTTTGGACGAGATGCAAGTTTAGGAAATGCCTCATTTTTAATATATGGTCTCTCTGGAGTGAATGCACGTACCAATTCCCATGAAAAAGGGGAAGTATTTTTTGGAAAATATCTCGGAAAGTAATGTCGCAAGGTGTTGAATTTATGATGTCAATGGGAGGGTGATATATTTTTCTTTAAAATTAGACCAAATTCATTGATTTCTATGTCAAATAATATTTCGCTCAAACCACCTAAGGCGCAATGGTTTAACATGTGCATTTGTCCAATTCGGATGAAACGCACAGGAGTCGGCTCTGCCGGTTCCAATGCATGGAAAGGCAGTGTGGTAAGAATGAGGATACTTGGCTTTGAGGATTGAAACAGTGGCGGGATCTAAGGTAACTTCAGCCACTCTAATGTTGGTGATTCATCATCACTGGTCGGTCAGTCCTAAGATTTGTCGACTGCAGCTCTCTATCCCCCCCTTTTTAATGGTAGTTCCCTTACTTCCATGTTCTTCATACGTACTTTCCGCATTACTTGGTCCATGAACTTATTCCTGGGTCTTCTTCTTTGGACATATCCCTCTATTTTACCTTCAATTACGTTCTTCATCAATCCATTGTCTCAGGGTGTATTCAAGGTATGTAAAGGTGATGGCTAAAAATACTTTTTTGCTGACGAAAACTATAAACGGAAGTTCTTAGCTGGCTCCCGGCGACGGGATAAAGTCCTACCTTTCAGTCAAAGGATCGCGGGTTCGAATCCCGCCTGGGAAACATTTTCAAATTCCAGGGCAAGCTTGCGTGTGTTCGTCTATGTATTAAATAGACCGTAATTTTCGTAAGCTGTTACCTATTGTTGCATTTTTATCATTCTGTAAACCCCTGGTTAGTCGCATCAATACCCTTGAAGTTATGGCATGATATGACAAAACGATGAGGAAAACAGTTGTCATTCTTGGTCTTTTAATAGGATAGCCACGACGAGTTAGGAACATTAATTTGTCAAGGATATTCACTAAAGGAACTATTCTTGAGGAAAACTCACTCAATTTTATTTTAAATTACAGTTGAACGGCACGCTTAAAAAACAGCGGTTTTTACTCTTCTCCATGGATGTCAGAAAATTGTTCTTTTTTGATCGAATCCGAAATTTCCAGGGATTGATTATGAAGATAAGCAGCAATCCGAAACTTGCTAGTTCCTCTGACAGATCTCACTCAATTAATCGTTTTGAAATGTTCACTTATTCAAGTCATTGAGCCACTCCTGGCTTTTTATACTCATGCTCTTTTAAATTCATTTTTTTCATTGTTTTTTCTTGGTTGATTTTAGAATATTCATGATGAATAGATACAACGTGGTTAACTTGGTTAATTCCACACTAATTTATTATTAAACCGACCCGGGTTACAGCAAGTGACTGCCATTTTCCCGGTACAACTGACTTGAGTGGCTGAGTATATACACAGTAAAGGTGGAGGGAGAGGGAGGAAAAGAGGGGAGAGGAGAAGGGGGAGGCGTGGAGGTATGCTGGTAGAGGTGACGTAAAGGCGGCGGAAAGGATGAGTACAAGTGGGTGCAAACTGAGTAATTTGTTGGTAAACAAGGACAGAATGGATGTATAGGACGGTTTTCTGTTGTTGAAAGAGGGAGGTTTTATGTTAAGGTGGGGGGAATGGGTGGGGAACAGATGGTCATGTCATAAAGTATGCAGGCTATTTACAATTCCAAATGGCTCTAAAAAAATCCAACTTAGAACCCTTATTAGTGGCATTTAAAAATAAAATTTGTGTGGAATTAACCAAGTTGTATCTTTTCGTCATAAATCATGAACGTCATCAAACAACTCTCCGGGTAGGCTAAAATATTTGACAAAATTACTGTACACTACATAATGCGCCATCAACAGCATCAAAAATAATTTTAAGTAATTATGCTATCTGTGACTTCTATTCCAGTAAATTATTATTATTTTTGAATAATCGTTCACGTCTTTCTTTGGGTAAGTCTTAAGATTATTCTTAAGTTTTGACTGGCCACCTTCAATAGGTATATTTTCTCTTTTAAGATCTTATTCATTTTGGTCTCTTCATTTATTTATTTCGTAATTTACTCTATTCCGCTATTTTACTTCGTGAATTCATGTTAGATTGGTAAACTTTTGCATTTCATATAGATGTGGTTTGCGCGATTCTTGCTCTTCACATTGTCCCTTAAGTGGATCCTCTATGAATCACTGAGCGGTTAGGGAGATCGAAGGGCCCCTTGGCCCATGCATCGTGACGCAGGGGAGAGTAGATCGAACTCATTCTTTTTAAGTCAGTGGAGCTCTTTGATCGGAATCACGACGTTTGTCCGTTGAGATTAGTGTAGGTATGTACATGGTTTGTGGCTGACATGGGTTACTCCAGAATCCGTTCCGCGAAAGAGCATATGAAACGAAAAGCGGAAATCATTGTCATGAGGTCAATCTGAAATGTCAATCAAAAGACGCTTAATCAGATATAAAATGACAAGCAAGTACGTCGCGTACAAAGACGGAAGATGAAGTGATTTTTAAGAGCTGCTTCCGGCTCTCGCCGTCATATGCGAGAGTCATCGTTGGCAGAAGCTTTTCTTTTCCCTCTTTCCTGCTGCTCATCCATTGTACAAAGACGTTGAGAACCCTTTGGTTTGACTGGTAGCCTCAATCCTGGGGGTAATGATCCCAGTGAGTCCTCATATAATAGCTGTAATAAACACGGAATTGGGTCACCGTTATTTAATGCTCTAACCTTCAGCTATACCATCCCGACCTTCATCACCCTTCACTAGGATGCCGCTTGGAGAATTTTATGACTTGTATCTAAGAAATGGGATCGCCTCACTTTGAGGGAAGTTTTATAAAAGTTTCCAGATCTAGATATTGTTTCCCCATTTCTCTCTCAGCCCTTTGTGTTTTCGTCAAAGATGGCGAGTTACATTTTTCCCCAACCTTAATTCGGAGGTTGTGGGATACAGAATCCTGGGGTATTTGCATCCAGGATGTATTGTCATTCTTGGGAACGATGCGTTTTTGATGCGCGACGACGAGCTTTTGTCTTGACATGGAACCCTGATCCTCAATCAAGTGCCCTACCAAATGGACCCCTACAAAGTTGGTAACGCCTTTATCAAGACAAGGTATTAATGTTTTTTTCCTTATTTTTCGTAAATGCCCTCATTTTACGTGAACAGCTGCCCAAGTGTGATTTGCATCAAGCTGGAAGTCTATCTGTCTCGCCCTTCCTCCTATCTCTATCGCAGCCAACCCTTTTTTCCGTGAGAAAGGGGAGAAACTAGGCTTCTGAAAACCCTGCCGCGTTTTCTGTGTTGTCTTGAAATGATTAGTGTTGATGCGATCCTTCTCTCTCTTTTTTCATCTCTCCATGTCTACGTCTCATGCCCTTTCCCGCGTCTTTGAACTCCTCTCTCCGTCCCAAAAAATCACTCCCAAGGCTCTCTTTTCCTCCTCCTTTCCTTTATATCCCGTCCCTTAATATCACCAAATATTCCGTGCCTCCCCTTCTCACCCTTTTTTGAGGGTTTGAAATGTGGGTCGTGGGGTGTTCTTTTCTCCCCTTTCCAGCTGTCGTCTTCCTTCCGGTCTGAAGAACGCTTGCGTATTTTCCTCTCTGCAGGGTGTGGGAGTGAAAGGGGTTTATCTCCCCACCCCCACGACACTGGTGCGCGCCACTTATAAACACATTTTGATGAACCTTTCCTCCTTTTTTTATTACATCGCCTCATATCGCCCTCTCCCTCTCTCTCTCTATCTCTGTCTCCCTCCATTAAACAAAATGGGAGGAGTTTGTGGTTTCCGTGCCGCGGGTGTCTGGCCGTAAAAATGGGGGGTTTGTGATATAGGAAGCAGATGGCATCGCGGCTCGGTAGCGGCCTCGACGATTACGTCTCTGTCCATTCCGCTCTCGATGAAGGCGAAAAGCGTTGACCGAATTAATGGAGAAGTATTATAGACTCGTGTTTCGTTTCATTGCCTTCGTGGTGTGCTGTCAAAGATAAGGTGGCGCGTGTCTTTTTCCGTCCTCTCTTGTTCTTTACCTTAAGAGGACGCATCTTACCCTTCGGCATGGAATATTTCTATAGAAAATCCTCAAGATGGCGTCACTCGCACCCGATCTGCGGACCGAACCCTTTACTCATACGCTCCTTCTGTGCATTGCCTCGAAGTGCGAAAACAGTCGCTGCACACACTCATTTGATGAATTTTATTTTAGGTATCAATTGTGCTCTTTTTAGTATCTAACCATTTTCCATCACCTTTTACTCATAAGGGCCTTTTCTCGCTGCACTAAATTTCTTCAGCTACCCGCAAGTGGCAACAGAGGTCAAACTTTCACCCCCCCTCCCCCCTCTCGCGAAGACGAACGCCTTACCGCAAGCTTGAGCCCGCTAAAATACTCGGTTGTTTATTAACTCTTTAAAAATCGATATCACAATGTGAGTTTACTATGGTAATTGCTATTAAATACTGCTGTAAAGAGTTTCAAATCAAGACAAAGTTCTTGCTTCTATAACTTTTCATAGCCAAGAAGATGTTGTTTCATAAACATAAGAAAAACCAAGGTCAAACTAACCAAGTCTAAATCTAACCAAGGTCCGTGGTTCGACTCCCGGTCCAGTTGAATTTTTTCTGCTTGGAATCGGCCATCATTACTTCACACCACCATTGTATTCGTCAATTTTATGTGTTCCTATCCACTTTCTTTCTACCTTTCAGTTTGAACCTTTATTTGTATGAAATTGCCGCTGAGCGATCTGAGTGAAGGAACGAAGGTACCCTAGACATGATCTTCTTATCACCCGCCCATGCGGCGGCTCGCAGGGTAGTATGTAGATGTACACTGGTAATATGATGTATCTGGTAGTATGAATAAAAGTGAAAATATCATATTACCGATCTGATTCCTTGCCTTTTTAATACGATTTTAACACGTAGCCTTGGAGCACTTTGCACATATTTCCAAATAATTCGATAAAATGTGTACAGACTCTCTCCTAAACACGAAATCATTCGTTTCGTGTCTTTAAAATGGTGGCTTACAAATATGAAGGCAGCATGCCGGGTGAAATAATACGTTTTCACGTATGAATTTGGCTTTAATTTCGAATTCCGCGCGGTAAACCCAAGTGATAACAATTCTAATAAAAGAAAAAAAACTTCAAGGTTAACTCACTCATCGTTTATTCTACTTGATGCTAAGTGAATTCCGCCAAATAAACTGAAGTACTCAAGCAAAATGCATTCCAAGAATTTTTTCGGCATTATTTAAAATTAATAAAATCTACTCTCAATTACTCACAATTACCTTTCCAACCATCTTTCTCGCTGATCAATCGCCGTCCTTTTTTTTTTGTATTCTCCCTCCGGAGATCACTGACGATTTTAATGGGGCTTCTTTTTCCACATACATGGTATAATTTCCTCCGAAGGAACAGTATTCTGGAAGTTTTTTGATGCTTAAGTTGAGCACGAACATTCTATGTAGCAGCCCTATGTCGCTCTCTAGGATTACCTCTGGGTTTGTATACCATTAAAGCTGAATTTCAAATGCAGTCGCGAGAAACTTTCATATACATTATACTGGACAAAAGGATAAGTTTTGCTGAGCTTATTAACTTCATCACCTCACCCTCAGTTCATAAACCTCGATCTAGTTTTCATTTATCTTTGTTCTAATTGTTTAATCCTTTCCCGGATTAAAGCATTATATGATGGAAATTATTTGAAAACACATAGGTAAGTATTATGTTTCTCATATTAGCAGATAATCCGGTTAGCTTCCTCGAAACGGAGATTCTTTAAAGGGGGCTGGAACGAAGGAGGAACGTTTTGCAATTTTCCGCTGACAAGTTTCTCAATGTCTTATTATATTTTATGTACTTTCAACTTGGCCGAATAAATTCATTATAATATTGTCACAATTGTATGAATGAGAGAGATTAATGACGAACAACGACAATCAATGAAAGGAGGGAGTTCAGTTGATACCGTAGCATGAATTCGCTGCTGCAACTGACGTGCTCCTGAGAATCGAACTCGGTCAACCGCCCTGCGTCCAAATTCACACGCTCCCGGCAGGCACGCGAGGGATTCCCAATTTCCACTGGTTTGTTCACAATATTTGCCATCACAATACCATCCACTTTTTCAAAATTGAAGTTATTTTGTCTTAAGCATGTGACCCTGTGCTTATCATTTAATTTTCCTCGTCGTTTCATGTACCCAGCCCCAGGTCCTCATTTGCCCTGGGTGGCACTCCATCGATCGCCAACTGTGAGTTTCCTGGGGCGATTCGAGTGTCGATAAACGAGCAGGGGTATCGAAGGACCTCGAGAGGGATGCCTCATCCTTCTATCTGACCCTTCTGGTGGCCTCTTCTCTATTTGATGCAATTGTCTTCTTAAGTGAGTTCCCCCATGCGTCACTACCGCTATAATTATCTCCAATATTACATGCCCTATATTTCTAGCTATATTTCCGACAGTTTATAATTATTCACCTGATCTGAGATGCACCTTTCCAATTTACTACTATGAGATTGAACTGGTCCTTCTAAAGCATACGCTGGTATATAATCCAAACCACTCCGTGAAAGCCGCAATAAAATTATCCACAACGAGAACACACGGCTCCATTGCTCTTGGCTTAGTTCGACCCCGGAACTTTCGGGTCAGCTTTGGAATGCGCAGCCAACCATGAAACCAGGCTAGAGATTGAGGTAGTTTATGGTAAAACTTAATATATAAGGAGGGATAACGTAATATTTCACGACACATTCATCTGTTTACTAACCGGTTTCCATGGATCACGTCATTTTCAAGGTGCACATATCCAACTCCCATCGCATGAACCTGGCTTTCCTACTTCACGTTCAGCCAAGAGGTGGAATGGCTAATGGAGCGTGATATAAGTTACGAATCGTTGGACGGAATGCGTTGCTTTCGCTGAATGACTGCAACGGGGTCGAGAATGGATATGTATTTTTTTTGTCTTCTCAACCCTGATGCGTAAAGGGGAGCGATTCGCTTTGAGCACTGGGTTTATCCATTATGTTTGACAATTCGCTTCTTTCCAGCCATTTTGGAATTCATGTGAGTGAGGAACAATCATACAATGTATTTCTCACATTTGAAAATCGCATATGAGGGATAGATGTCCCACGATCTCATTTATGAGTCAGCCACCGACACGAAAAATTTCCTTAAAAAATTGCATTAAAAGTTGAAAGGGTCTGATTGGTCATGACAATTAATCATTTTTTTTACTTCTTACCATGCTTTGCCTTATTGTTGCTCGTAGAATGAAAAATAACCCTGCGGTTAGCTACTGCAAAAATCCAAATGTGTACTATTGATTATTAATATTAAACCTTTAAATTTTCGGCAGGGCTTCAATGTTTTTGACATGATACCCTCTGCATTGCTCAGGACCGTACTGGTAATAGACGACTCTGAGGTCCAGATTTATAATCTAGGGCTAAATATTTTCTTGATATGAATACTGGCGTTAATCCATTCTTCCGTCGATAGCTGTCATGTCAGCTAACTGACATCTGGTGTAATGCACTAGACTCGCGTTCATAGTGGACATCTTGTCAACTGAAATGCTACATCATATTGAGGTTGATACAAACAGACATATGTAATAAAATGGGGTCTCAGTGGATTAAACCAGGAGCCCTTATTAAGGAATATTCATCATTAGCAAATGACCTTTTTTACATTGCGCTAGCGTTAAGTCACCCACATTCTCAAAATTACTCTCTTCGTCCCCGAGTGGCGGACGAGCATTCCAGCTCATTCCAGCCCATTTAAAGAACCTGCCAATTGCTCTCATTTCCTAGGGAATTCCGTACCGGTCGTGTGATCAAAATTATTAGGTATATCGGGCAGCCAGAGTTGTGTGAGCGACCGCTGGGAGACGAATTTGAAAGGAGACCCGAGACCGCACGAGAGATGGTTTTATAATGCTGCCAGAGTGCTTTAGTGCTGCTATTAGTTTCTCATGAGTATGGAGAGACCGGGCGATATCGGCTAATTAGGAGAGAGTCGAAGTTGGGACCTACTTAAGGCATTCAACCACTTCTGATCTTCTCTTAATGATGGCTATCATCGCTAGGAAGTCCTTTGACCCAGATATCCCGTGGGTTCGAACCCCAACATCGGTATTATCTCCGAAGTTTATGAGGATAATGTAAAAATTCAGTTTTATGACTCGGTACTCCTCTGACGACCCGTTATTACTGGTGGACTTATGGCCGAAAATATTCCGAGCAAAATCTGATTTTAAACAATGATAAACAGAGCAGCAGGACGGCATGGGTACTTCCATTACAGGTTCAATTTGTATAATACTCGATAATGACTCAAAAATGAGGACATCTTGAGCTCATCGTAAGTTTTGTGTTCTCCTTGGGTATATTTTATTTTTGCTCGGAAACAATGAAATTTCCAAATAAATTGACTATTACTTCCTACATAGCATGTGTGTACAACAAGCAGTGGTATACATTGTCGATTCATTGCAGAATTTACTCTCCAAAAATATCTGCACTTCTACTCCTGTTTATGTACCAGTATCAGAACAGCTGACATCAGAATGACCGGACGAATGAGTCTTTTGAGTGGTAACATAAATTGAGAAATGTTTTCGTTTATATTTTTTGACCTAGTACATTCCTACAGAATATCTCGAATAATTGGATCAAGCACTTTTATGGGAACAATTACCTTATTGAATATTTATATTTTATCTAATCCCCTTAAGTTCATCAAGAGTTTAAAACCCTGCTATTCATGTTACTTTATCATGTTTGCTCAGCCAATGCCCTCTGCCGAGTACTCTCAGTGGCCCCAAGGTTGTTACGTGCCGTCCTGATCAAAGTCAGTGAAGAAACTCGAGGCACTGCACGGATGTCTTGTAAGGAAACCATGCGCTTATTGGAAACTAGATGCTTTGCTTTGTCTGAATGACATTTGAAGTGATATCTTTGCCTTTTCACATTATTCATCCCAAGTCATGCTTTGGGTCTTCTGTCCCAAATATGAAGTTTGTGTGGAGGCTAACCAAAAGTGTTTTGCATGCTATGACAAGATATGTGGAGTATTTATTTTGCTTAATCCTTAACTACTATCGTGGTTTTTAGCCTCGAACACACTTTCGAATTGATCGTAAGCAACAACCGTCCCTTGCACTGTCTCAGGTTCAACTGGCTCACTCCCCCCTCTCCCCTAGGATTACATTGTAGCCAAGGTTGCTACGAGCGGCCGTTTTACCACTTAATTATTATCATTATGTATTCTTCCGGTAAAGGTATGTCTTGTTGAATGTCAGCGAATCTCCTCCCGGTCTTTTACACATTCAGGAGCCTATCTCCCTCAAGTATATCCTTTTTCGCCTCTGCATAAGATCTACCGTTCTTCATACCGTCCATGTAACATATTCTCTTTCTTCCCCTACCCCGCTTACCCAACATCCTTCCCTCTGCCACACTCTTCAGCAACCCATCATCCTTTATTACATCCTTCAGCCATCTACCCTGCCTATCCCGGATTTCATTCAAAAGTTTCCTTTCCTCGCCCACCATCTCAAGCACTTCCTCGTTAGTCTTCCTTTCCTTCTACCTAACCTTCTCCACACCCACATCTCAAATGCCTGCAGCCTATTCTCATCCTCCTTTCTCAGGGTCCACGTTTCTACTCCATACAACGCTATGCTCCATATCAAGCTCTTCACCAGCCTGTTCTTCACATCCTTACCCATTTTTGCCTGTCATCAACTCTCTTCTATCACTAAATGCCTCCTTAGCTAGCGCTATTCTCTTCCGTATGTCTTTGCTATAATGCCCGTTTTCCTCTAGCGTGCTACCTAAGTAATTAAACTGTTCTACTTGCTCTAGTTTTTTGTCCTCCAACTTTAATCACAGACTTCGCTTTCTTTGTCCTCAAAAATCTCATTAATGTTTTCTTATAATTTATCCTCATTCCGAATATCCCGCTCGGCATTTCTAAAGCGTCTACCTAAGCTTGTAGTCTCTTCGATGATCCACTAACCAAAGCCTGATTGTCCGCGAATCTAACAGATTTTATTTTTTATCGCGAATCTAACCGATTGAAGTTTAACCACAACAGCGAAAAAAATTACGCCGGGTCAAAAAAGACCCGACGATAGCAGTTGTGGGTTAATACATTAATTTAGATTTCTTTTCTCCCACCTTGTTTTATTTCCGTAAAACAAACATCCAAGCGACCCTGCATGATAAAATTGCATTTAATTCAAGTTTTTCTTCCACCGGCCCTAATTCCCTTTCATCTGTCTCATTCGGTAGAAACTGGAGTTTTCAATCTAAAACATCGTTTATCGTTAAATCATTGTCGCCTGGCCCATTTTTGGCCATGTCATTCAATATGCCGTGACAAGGACGACTATCAATACATGAATATCAAGTCATGATTCTTTTCGTTTTACTTTTGACGGGTTTAGAGGTGATTCGGAGAGTTAGATTCAGTGAAATGAGGACGAGACAGGTGTTTCGTGACGTGTTCGGAATGCAAAGTTCCAGGATGGTTCTCTAAGTTTATGATTTTGATCAGGGCAATAATTTTTGAAAAATAATTTAACGGCCGCAATTGGTACGCGTTTATAGACGAGAGGTTATTTCACCGTTTTGAGAATGATCGAGGTTCCTTCTCGCGCGGCTTGAAGTCTTAAATCTCTTGAGGTGTGTATCTACGTGTGAGGATTTGCCATGGCGTATCGTACTCACTTATAACGGAAGCCGCTGGCACTTGGCGTTCCTTGCTTTTTTTTCGTTTCATCCTCTCCGAAGTATTTGGCTGGTCTTCGATGTTGGCCACTGTCTCTCTTATCGCGTGTAGTCCTTCGCATACGTATGAGACTCAAACCGTGGTGGAAAGGCTTATGCGTGCGTTCGAGTGATAAATTCTAAAGTATTGTAACTTCAATGAGAGCTAATATTAATGTCACTTATAAAAAAAATTGTTTGGGATTGGGTTGGTGTAGTGATTGGTGTAGTGATTGGAGTATAGTCTTTCCATACCCTGGCGATTGAACTCATGTCGACCCCGTTGGCGACGGGATAATGTCCTCGCCTGCAAATCCTAGGGTCGCGAGTTCGAGTCCCACCTGGGTGAATTATTCACCACTCAAGAAATGGGTGTTTGTTTTCGTCTTTTGTTGAAACATCCGATGTAGGAAGCCAATTGTGTTGTTTTCGGCTAAGTGGAAATAGTTTTTTTTTTTTTTTTTTAATAAATACGGATATTTTTCAAAGGAAACCCAATCCCTTCTTGGGTGTCTTGTGGAGGGCTCTTCAAGGGTAGTATTCCGTATGTGGTATTAGACGTTAAATCGTGGTACACTTGGTGCCTTCCAGTTGGAACAGGCTATTGCCGACGCTGGGTTTCTCTCCACCCTTTCTCCCACTCTTCTAAGCTCCTTCCCATACCTGATCGTAATGGTACAAATGGTACAAACAGCTGTGGGTCGCCTCCTCGAGTAACCAAGCAATACAAACCTAGTAAATACATACAAGTAATACAAACCTAGATTCGAATTACTATTTCATGATGTTTATTTTATTTGATAAACTATTTCATTATGATTTCCGCATACCCATGTAATCGTGTTAAGGTACCTTATTATTTAATGAAATTAGCCTTCGTGTACTACCTTTCACCTGGCTCTTAAGTATCGATTTATCTGGCTCCGGGAGGTATTGGCAGAAGCAATAACCAGAGCGTTGGATGATCTCTGCCATTCCCAGATTTAGAGGTCATGGGAACCCAATGCCCATTGCCACCTGTGCTAAGTAGTTAAGGTTTAATTGTCAGCTGGAAAGGTGGTTAACGTGTCTCCTCTTCCTCGGAGAGGCGGATTAAAAAAAAGTGTCTGGTGACCTCGTAGCGGCCTCTTTTAAGTAAAAATTTCGCATTAAAAACCCAGTCGCGGAAGACTGCGGGGCGCCAGCTCAGCTGTTTGTTTTATGATAGCCCCATCAAATATTATAATCGATCTTGGTATCCACAGGGCACAAATACATCCTCTGTAGTATTCAGTCCCAATTTCCCGAAAATTCGCGGGAGGGGGGGGGGGAATCATCACCTTGATTTTTTTTCGCAATAGTCGTAAATCGGGAAACATCTTGCTCCATTGGAGAGTCCTAAAACATTCAAATGGGAAAAAGGAAATTTCAGAAGCTAAACTTGCCGAAGAATTGGGCGATGTCAGTGGGATCCGGTCGCGAGTTCCGGGCAATGCCGATGATTTTTTTTTCTCTGAATTTTTGTATGCGTGTACGCTTTCGTGTGACATCGTTAAGGATAAGATTGTTCACGATCTTCTAAAAATTGTTCTAGATTACTTATATTGTTCTGACCATCTCCTTTTTAGCTGAGTGAATGGAAGTCAGGTCTAACAGCCTTCGTCTCGTGTGAGTTATCTGTCCGTCTCCATCCGTAGAGAGATGAGCCAATGAAACATTTCAACTCGTCAAAATTGAAGAGCTCACCTATTGATTTCATTGATTTATTTAGTTGAGTTTTACGTTCGCCCTACTTAGCTCATTACTGGGCAAACCAAATCAAATTAAAGTGTTCAATGAAATTCATAAAATAATCGAGAATTCTAAATATTCTCCCTCAAATAACACTGTCATCAAGTAAATTACAAAAGAGACTTCCTTGGCGACACAGATCAGTATTGTCGCTATACGTTTCAAAGATTTGGCTCATTCTGTGAAGTTGCGAGTTTTCACGCTAATTTGTTTCCCCCATGTTCGAATTAAATGTTCTTTTTGATCTCAAATTAATTCAAGATATTATAAAACTATGTTTACTCAAAATTTTGACCGTTACTCATTTTGTTTTCCGAGTATAACTGATCACTTAATGTTCTTCTTTATAAAATTTGAGAATCATCAATTTTTATCCGATTTTCGTAACCTACATAGTTTGCATCCAGCCGATAAAAATCATTTTATTTGTAATTCAAAGGATGTGAAAACCCTTTGTTTATTATCCATGATATATGAACATATTCCTTAAAAATAATGATTCGCACGAAAACACATAAAAATAAGGATTTCAAGGTGGTTCAACACGTAAAACCATCATGCTTGCACCAAAAACACACTTATGCTGGCAGCTAAGGAATTACAAAGGAATAGGCGGGATAGTTTTCGGATCGAGGTAGCGCGGGGGCTGATGTAGAGAGACTACAACCAGATTCTTTTTTGTTCTCCAGATACTTGTAGAGGCAAAGATATCCATAATGATTCCATGACGTCAACTTGGATGAAACCACTTCCCGGCGAGCGTTTGGTCCGCCGAATGGGATATTTTACAAAGGTAATTTTTTCACTAACAACAGACGATTCCGGACCGTAGGTTTCTCTTCAGATTTCCTCGAAACTCAGAATGATACATTCCTCAGTGACCAAGAAGATTAGAAAGGAAATTCAGGCAAGACTCCGCAAACTTATTAAAGCTCATTCAGCCATTTAAGCGACAGTTTAGTCTTTATTTTGGCTAATTTTACGCGGATAACGTTTGATTTTCGCTAAATAAAAGTTACAATGGGACGGGTGAAACGATGTTTTGTGATTTGAGGGCCACGCCCTCTCGGCACCGAATCCCTCCCAAGCACTTCTGCTCATGCTTCACCCTCGACAATTGACATGCCTCGACTAAGACAATCCAAGGACTCCCGGCCCCTCCAATTTATTTTTACCTCCTTATTTACTCCCCAACCCACAATAAAAATAAGGATTCATTACAACTGAGGCATGCTCAAATTTCAATCTTGCAAACGAATGGTATAAAATTTTATGTGATCTGTGAGACTACAAAGTGAGCTTAATGAGGTGATGAAAAACGCATGAGCTGCGCTTTCTGAAGGAAATTTGGAAAGTATTCATGAACGGGCGTTCTTGAAAAATTTTTCTCCGGAATGCTGGTGGAATCGTTAACCCGTATTTTCCGACTCTTATTTGTTGACGGTCTCCAATGAACGCGGGCCCGTCCCTCCGCCCGAGCTTGAACTCATATCCGATAGAGTTCATCGCTCGCGATCAGGGTCACGCTGTTAAGTGCGGGAGTTTTAGTGGGCCAAAGTTCGGACCCGTCCCACGCGGAGTCACTTTGGGTCGTAATTCAGCGGATCACGATCTCTCTCGGCCCGATCGGACGGAAGTATTGAGAGGAGGAATAGAATTGGGCGGGGAGGGGGTGGGGTGGGCGGTGGGTCCCTTCATTTTTTTTCTCAGAGGGTGGCAATGGGAGAAGGGGATTGGTGGACTGCGGGTTTGAGGGAGGAGGGATGAGGGGAGCGAGACGCCGAGCGCGCCGCTGAGTCGTAAATCTTGACGAATGTAGTGCGCATTTCGGTTGGTTTTTATCCCAATAAACGCCCCCGTCGTGAAGGGTATGTGCCGCGCTTCGGCCTTCACGTGTATCTTTTTTTTTGCTTCTCCATCTTCCTCCTGTTTTCTCACGCTCGGTTCTCTCTCTCTCTCTCTCTCTCTCTCTCTCTCTCTCTCTCTCCCTCCCTCTCTTTCTCCGAGCCTTCAGCCCCTGCTCTTCCATTGGAGAAGAGTGATGACGCGCAGCTTTCTCTCTCTTTCCTGCCCTCGTACTGTCTGCAAAAAAACCGAATCACGGTGGAGGTATTTTTTGCCCATTTAATTCCGAAATATGGCAAAATAAAATCCAAGCGTAGGTGTGAGGGGAGATGAGAGCCATATCGTGAAGCTGGTTGTAAGTCCTTCTCAATGTCTGGAGAGCTTAACTGGAACTTAAATCACCTTATCACTACCAGTAGGAGAGGCGACGCACAACTGAGGCCATGCGCACCTTTATGATTGTGGGTATGGGAGTAAATAGGGAGGTTAAAATAAATTGGAGGGGCCGGGAGTCCTTGGATTGTCTTAGTCGAGGCATGTCAATTGTCGAGGGTGAAGCATGAACAGAAGTGCTTGGGAGGGATTCGGTGCCGAGAGGGCGTGGCCCTCCAATCACAAAACATTGTTTCACCCGTCCCGTTTTAACTTTTATTTAGCGAAAATCAAACGTAATCCGCGTTAAATTAGCCAAAATAAAGACTAAACTGTCGCTTAAATGGCTGAATGAGCTTTAATAAGTTTGCGGATTCTTGCCTGCATTTCCTTTCTAACCTTCTTGGTTGCTGAGAAATGTATCATTCTGAGTTTCGAGGAAATCTGAAGAGAAACCTACGGTCCGGAATCGTCTGTTGTTAGTGAAAAAATTACCTTTGTAAAATATCCCATTCGGAGGACCGAACGCTCGCCGGGAAGTGGTTTCATCCAAGTTGACGTCATGGAATCATTATGGATATCTTTGCCTCTAAAAGTATCTGGAGAACAAAAAAGAATCTGGTTGTAGTCTCTCTACATCAGCCACTGCGCTACCTCGATCCGAAAACTATCCCGCCTATTCCTTTGTAATTCCTTAGCTGCCAGCATAAGTGTGTTTTTGGTGAAAGCATAATGGTTTTACGTGTTGAAAAACCAAGTTACTGCAGCTTGTGACAAAATAATGACTTAAAGTGCTGTCTTTCGTGACGTCCTCCTAGTTATAGTATGGTTGAGCTTGCTTATCAGTCTCGACAAGAGCCTTGAAACAATACAGCAGTTACTCACAATGGTGGTCATCAGCTTCAGTCATCTATCCGAAGATATTTATTCCTGAAGACTCTCCAGGTCTCAACTCCTCTCACCCATTAGCTAACTTCCTTATTCCCTCATAATTTTCACTTTCGCGTTCCTCAAAAGTAATCCGATCTTCTCATTCACTGCACATCCTCGGCTGTACATACCAGTCACATCTCCTTCCATTACAGTTCTCAGAATTTCTTATGTCCCTAAACGTGCTTTATTTGTTTGAGCCTTCTAGTCTGCCGAGTTTTCAATAAATTTTTCTTCCCAAATGTTAGTAGGCACCCCTTTGATCTGCAACAATGTTCGCTAATAGCACTCTATTTCCTCCAGTCTTTTTCGCTAATGGCCGGTTGCAAGAAAATTTAGTTATGGAGTCAATAGTTATGAGATCCATAAAGTTATAGAACTCATAAATATATTCGGGTTGCAGGAACACATCTATTAGTTACTTAACTTATTTACCAATAGTTACTAGCTTCGAATATTTGATCTAATCTTCCACCGCCGGATAAAAGTTATGAAAGTTTAGCCTATGAATAATTGATAATGCACATTATAATTAGTCAATAAGAGTAATCAAACTGGTCACTTGTCTGAAAACAACTCTTTTATCATGTAATTAAATCTCCAAGCGGTTCATTGCGCATCCGCCATCTTGTCTACTTATGGAACTCATAACTCCATGCCATAAGTTATGAGACCAATGAATTTATTGAATGTTTGTGCAACACTTATTGAATGGTTGCCATGGCTTATGGGTCCAATAACTTTATGGAATACTTATGTTAGGTTCCTGCAACTGGCTATAAGTCTCTCATTTCGTCCAAGATTACTACCAATTACGAGCATTTCCCACAATTATGTATCGGTGAAGTATTTTTTAACTTGCTAGATTGTGCTTATGACTGTTTGCAGATTTTTTTCAGAGTCAATGCCCTCTTTCTTTGAGCTTTTCTTCTTGCGATGTCCTTGCTGCCCTCTTATTGCTCTGATACCGTTTAAAAATCTCTGAATTGGAGTTATCTTCAATGATATTATACCCTTATGTGTCGGAGTAGAAAAATCTCCATCTCAACTCCGAAAGGCCTCGCTAAAGAAGTCCTCTCCGCTTCTCTCTCGTCGCCGTAATCATTTCCTTTCGTCGGGGCGGCAAAGTGGAGGAATGGGGAGGGCGAGCATGGAAGGAGCGAGCTTTTTTTGTCTCTCTCGAGGAACAACACTCGTCTTCCCGTCTTTTAAGTTTTTTGCTCGGTGACAGCATCGCGACACATCGTCTTCCCGTCATGTGCGCTCGGATGGTGACGCAACCGCTCCGTCGCCTCAGGCTGCTCAAACGCCCTCCTCTTCTTCATACTTCCTTTTTCGCATACCCTCTGTCTCTCCCCACTTCGCGAATTCCCTCTTTCCACACCCCCGGACCGCTTCCCGCGCATACGATCCTTACAGAAGCATTTTCACCCTCTTAGTTTTTGGCATTTGGATTATTTAACCTTCTGTCGTCCATAAATCTCATTTCAAGTAAACCTTGGATAGATGAAAGTAATCTTACTTGTTCTAAAATTTATGCAGCATTAGGTACATTATTAAAAGTAGCGAAAATTTTCAATTTCATATGCACTTCTGGCGTAAACATACGTTTCTAGTGAAGTAAAGGAGGCTCATATTCTTACATTAAGTTAACTCAAGTGTAAATACTAGATTGAGGGAAATTTCTGCCGTTATCTCAAGTTAATCACAGATCTTCTTATTCTCTGCATTTCGTATTCGGTAAAAGTACCCAAAATTCAATCCTTTCAGGGGTAACCTTGTGGATGTCCATTATAATGGCAATAATAACTCTGTTTCAATCCACAGAGTTTTTTATTGATACAACTAATTCCAATGCTACTGCGTCATCATCAGGTACTTAGTTATTGTTGTCATTTGTAGTACCGTGTCAAAAATTGCTTTATTTTACTCTTCATGCACCATACTGCTATTATTTTGGCATTGAGTTTTGCCCTCCTTAGCTCTAGATAATTTTTGTTTCCTTTACGAATCCCTTAATGTCTTCCTTTGTCTTCCTCTCATCCTCAATCTTGCCCAATCTTCTCACCTCTCTCGCAGCCTTCAGCATCTCATTACCTCCGTACTGCGTCTTCCGCCTATTTTTTCTGTTTTCTCTGAATCCGCCACCAATGTTCTTCCCTGGAACAATCGATGCCTCAGCAGTCTGGTCGATTAATTCCGTTTTTGCTCGCTTCCAAATTTACATTGCAGTTTTGACATGCACATTTGGCAAGCCACCTTTGGCGGCGATGTGAGCTTCGATATGCTACATAAATGCCTGGAGGGTTTTTTTTATTTTTTTTTCTAAATTAGTGAATGGTCTTTTATTTGCCTTCGAATGGATTGAGGAATAAAACAGCTCTCTTTCCTTCTCTATCGAGCTATGTCCTTCTTAATTCTTTCATTTTTAATGGTCCACGATTGGAGCGCGATGTTATTATATTCCTTCTTTGCGGTCAATGTGTGTGGATGTTTCCGCAGTCGTGTGATAACCGTTTGAGCTCTCTGATATTTTGACCATCGGAGAATTGGACGAATTGCATTTAATTCTCGGATTTTCATTGATTCACCATATGGTGTACTCGAAATAAAGTACTTTTTCAACGCATTCTTGCTATTTATTATTTCAACGCATTCTTGCGTAACCAGACGCAAGTCTGGTTACGCCTACAATAGCAAGTTGGCTCTCGTCTGCAGAGAGTTTGAGGTCAGTTAAGGGGTATCAGGCGTTCATGGATGGACATTACCGTAGAACTTCTGCTGAGATGTTTTATGGATTACTCATTTCGTCCCGCCTCTTGAGATCTTCACTATCCTTGACATACGCTTCACATGTAATTGCCATCAGGTTTTTAATATCTCTTTACTTGTCATCATCCGCGAAGAAATATGGGAAATAAGAATTGTAAAAAAAATTGTTGTTAAAGATATATGCCCCTGCTGATTTTCGACTAAAGTGAGTATTGGAATGCCATGTAATTTAAAAAAAAGCAAACTTCGGACTATTCGGTGTGGATATCCCCATCAGGAGCAACATAATCGTCACTTCCGCGAGGTCACCCAAAAGCGATTGGAGCGACGTTTGTTTGCCTACATATTTGCGTGAAATTTTGCATGTGTGTACTTATTAGTAATGAGTATAGATTAAAGCGAAGAAAATCGCATGTTTCCTACATGGTTTCTTGACAATTCAATGCCATTTTAATACGTAGCCATATGTTTCCAAAGGCGATTGATAGAAAATCAGCCCAGCAATGGAATATCCGCTTAACTCAAAGTGACAAATATATATCTCTTGTAAGCACCAGTAGAGTAACGAAGAAAACTTGCAAAGCAGTTCCTTAGAAACTTTTTTGCAACAATTCATGATTCTTGCCATTTATAATAGTAATAATTGTGCTCATGGGGAAAAAAATGAGCATCTGACAATTCTATTGGAAGCAATGAAACGTTAAGCTAGACAACGCAATTAAATGATATTCCTTTCTCATTTTAACTCTTAAAGTCATAAAATTCGACTATCTATACTGAAGGAGAAGCATGGCGTGCCTTAGAGCTGCATTGGAAATTTATCTTAAGGAATGAACGTTGCATTTAGTTCAGCCAGAAAAAAATCGTTTTATGCAAAACCCGGATGCGTTAGAATCTCTCAGTTTGCCGTCACATTTCAACCTTGAGAGACTCATTTTCGACATTTTTATGGTCTTGGGAAATAAATCTCCCCACTACTTGAGCCTTGAGTCCTAGGCGACTTCTCATTGCGTCACCAGCTTTTATGCTCCTGACCTTTACCTAAGGTGGGAAACTTGCATGTCGGCTCGGTAGCTATGCCCATGTCGAGTTATTAACTACGCAGTTACAGTCTGTGAGTAGCAGAATATCATAACCTTTCTGCACAGAATTCACGTTTTCATTTCCAGTGACTGCTAGACCGTTTAATTCTTTGGATATGGTCGAGTGGTTTGACGTTACATCGTTTGTGTTGACTTTTTGTCGTGTTAAATTATCTGTCTATAAGGTTGTGGCTTACCTCATGTGACTGAAGGAAATGGAGCCATTTTTCAGAACTGTTGTCAATCTCCGGCTGGACTTAACGTCCACATCAACTAGCCTTGTAATTGGGTCATCTGCTTATATAAAACCTGAAAACCTGTTGCATATTTTAATTTAGTGCTGTAAAGTCATCGTCCCGGAAAGTCATTTTTACACATTTTTTAATTCATTTCGTCTTTACGGTGCCTTTTCCATGTTCAGGCGATACCGAAATTGTGCCTTCCTAATCTTAAAGCCCGTTTTACATAGGGGCACGGAATTCCCCAACTTAGCACTGCGTGTTTATCTCAATCTGGCGTGTAATAGTTCTTAATTAGAGCAGGGGCTATTTTTCCAGCTCGCGCTCATGCACCCTCGCATGCGTTCTTGCAATCCACCGCTTTACTTTGAGCAATTCGAAATACACGAACGTACATACAGCAGATTGTGCAATCACGTGCCCCATGTAAACCGGGCTTAACCTCCTCAGTCCCGAGACGTATCCAGCATTGCTTTTGGAAAATTCTCCATACTCACGTTTTGCGTTGTAAGCCATGTTTGCAGGGTTAATATATGTGTGAATCAAGGTTCTTAATGATGCTGCCACTTATCAGCAAGCGCTGAACTAGTGGTGTTGCCAATATTTTGCGTTGCTGAGCGGAAAAAATTCAAAATTCTGTGTATTGTATACAGTACGCCAGGACCCGAGGGGGTTAATATTGGGTGAGTTCTGAGTCCCTGAGGCATGTCACAATTATGAGTGCCTTGGTGGATATCAAGAAGTCCCTACGATTGGACTTTCTTCGTTCATATTATTTAAATCCCTCGCTGTATTTTTAGAGCTGATAGAAGCGCCAAAATGAGAGAGATTCGCCTTCAAACCCTTAATGGTAGGTACAAAAATGCCTTCTTCCCACGCTCCATTCGAGATTTTACATGGTTGCTTCAGCACTGAAAAACCTTTAATACCTGGAAAAGTCGTGGAAGCTGAAAATGGAGGACCTGGAAAAGCCAGTGAATTTGCTTCTGCAAGTCGAAACGTATTTTTTTTTCGACAAGTGAGGAATACCATTTTTGGCATTTTCTTTTGGTGTGTGTGGACTTACAGTGTTGTGTAACTTAACAGAATGAGGCAGTGGAGCTCTTATTTAGTCCTCTGGTAGTAATCATGCTCCTAAATGCGGTAAAAACGAGGCAGGCAATGTCGATCGATTTAAAGGCATACAAGTTTATGTAATGTGTCTCCGTTTGTTACCCAGTACGAATAACACTCGGGTAAGGTAAGCGGACGGTTATCCGTCCTGTACAATGATTCCACCACCTTAACTTCGTTTTAATTTCCCTCGTCGTGGATGAAAGCTGAACAATATTCCTGCAGAAACAAAACTAATTGTCTCCGGCGTTCTGTTTGTTGAGAAACTTTATCCCCCCTTAGTGTGCGCATTGTTGGATGTTTTTCTACTCATGCGCCGTCTTAAAAGTTCACTCTTACCAATGAAGTAAAATTTTCACCCGTAAAAAAATGGAAATATTTCCTAGGAATACCTGAAAAAGTCCTGGTATTCCATAATATCCGGTGTCGAAACCCTGCTATGATAAATAGTGAGTGACTTAAAAAAAATCCCTTAGCTTATAATTCTGTTTCTGTCTCTTTATTACTCTATTCTTTTACTATTTCCACGGCTGGTGTCCTTTTAACCTCTGTCACAGGCTCCCGCTGCTCCTTGCTGGGTTGAATTAAGATGTAGAGGAAGTATATCCCGGGAAATTATAGCCCTCTAGAAATATTTCCTCAGTGGCACACTCTGTCTTTCCGGTCGAAAGTCAACTCGTGTCTGCTAGGTTGAGTACTCGAAGCTGTTATGCATGCTTGGTTGCGACACACTAGCTTGAAATTCACCTTGGCTATGTATATTAGCTGATGGTTCAGCTGTGTTTTTCTCTGGGAGGGCATCGCTTACGTTTGGTAAACTCCCTCAATCGGGGAATGTTTTCGCTTTATGTGTGAAATTCCTGTTTTCAATCATACAGAACGGAAAAACACCGAGATCCTCCCATCCAATTTCTCCCTTTCTCTCTCTCTCTCTCTGATAATAAAGACTTTTGTGACTTCTAACTCTATTCTTTTATTATTTCCACGGCTGCTCAACGAGGTCATATTCCCCAACCCATCACCCCTGCTACGTGTTATTTTGCCTCCCCACTAACTTCATGGACACCTACCCAGAAACCTCAAATCCCCTGGCACCGTATGATTCATTCAAAAAAATCACCTTCACCTTGTCCCAATAAGTGTGCAAACCTCCCCTCCTTCCCTTCCTTCCCCCCCCCCTCAAACCCCCATGATCCTCTGTATGATATATAACGAACTGACAACCATACTCTGTACCTGATGATGGCGTGACAGCCGGAACCGGTCGAAAATAATCAATAAATTGTGGAAGTCACAAATTTTGTCTTTATTATCATGACGTTCTTCCACCACGTGAAAGCTTCGAGTTTTCATTTTATCTCTCTCTCTCTCTGCGTAGAAATTACACTTTCACTCATTCTAATCTCGTTTGTATCGAATGATAACTCCCCTACCCCCGCTCCCTCCATTTTGCGGTCAAGGAGGAGAGAATGGAGGAAGGAATTGGACCAAATGGAGTGGAGTAGAGATAAGATGGACGCAGACTCCAGATGGAGGAGACGGCCGGATGCTGCACGTACTCCGAGGACGATTCGCGGGCGATCAACTCGCCAATTCAAGCAGTCGTCATTTCGAAAGGCCTGCTCGCTGCATGTGGCCAATCGACCAGCCGCTGACATGAGTGGAATAATATTGAAAAAAATAAGATCGCGGCCGGCAGATGGCTTCATGAAATAAAACTCTCAACTAACTGCGCAGTTTAACCACCCTTGAGTCGCTTAATAGAAATCTGTCAATTAGGTTTCGTGTTGACATGTTGAAAAATTTTTATGCAAAATTTTAAAAGCTGTATTATGCCATAATCGTTACATAACTGGCTGATGGCATTGGTAAAACAACCTCTTATCACGGCTTACTAAATGACTGACAAATCTGTAGTTTTTTGTTAGGAATAGGCAAGTTATATATCGTCATTTCATTTTCGAAAATTTTCGACTGATTTAATTGCTCTGACTATTCGACGAATATTTTTTCAACCATTGAAACCGACTGCAATGCAATATCCTTTGAATTTACTTCAATATGTGCTGTCACTTTCTAATCATTTAGAAGATAAGACAGAGGGACGTGTGTTCTTGTTTTTATTCATTACCCTGAGAGTTTTGAGTCTTACGAACAACTTTTTGCAAAAACAGCATTTATAACACAGAAATATACTATTTCCCAGATATTTACCCCTTTCTTACATTTCACATGACGAGCATAGCGCAAAAAGGTTTGAATTTGTATTCACATCAGCAAGAAGACTCGTTTTTCTGCAATTAGGCATTGTGTGAATGAAATGGCTCGGAGCAAGTCCAGAAATTTAATGAGTTGGGTGACAAGTTGGAGTAAAATGGGCACAGTAGCGAAAGACACCAAAAGGAGGATTGCATTTACGAAAGGATCGTCCAGTAATAAAATACAATTGCTGACGTGGACTTTGGGTGAAGATAAACCCAGCAGCTTGTGATGAGCTTGATTTGAAGCTTAGCAGTTTAAAGGGCAGAAACGTGGATTTTGAGAGAGGAAGACGAGAATTGGCTACAGGCTTTGGAGATGCGGTTGTGGAGAGAAATGGAGGAGGTACGGAAAGGAAGACAAGCGAATAAGTACTGGGTATGGTTGAAGTGGAAAGGAAAGTTCTGGATAAGATTATGAAGAGACAAAGTAGGTGGTTGGAAGAGACAATGAGGGGCGAAGGGTCGCTTAAGGATTTGAGAGTGGTGAGGAGGTCGGGTGAGCGGTTAAGGAGAAGAAAGCAAATAGGTTTTACAGACAGGATCAAGAAGGGTTGGACGTGTGCTGAGACGTAAGGAAAGTATTAGTTGACAGGGTTCTGAACAACTGAAAATCTAGATGAAATTTCCTCTCTTCCATTTAAACCAACCTTATCCGGTGGATTGCCGTAATAATAATTTTTTTTCTCAAGTAATTGATTATGCCATTGTTTTACTATGGTTATGTTTTATTTAGTTATGTTAGTAGATAGTGTCTGGAACAAGTGAATATTTAGGTGGTATTTACTCTCTTCCATTTAAACCAACCTTAACCGGTAGATTGCCGTAATAATAATTATTTTTTTCTCAAGTAATTGATTATGCCATTGTTTTACTATGGTTATGTTTTATTTTCAATGATTATAATTTTTAAACAGTAACGTTAACCAAGTTGAAGCTCTCATGTAGCAAGAGAGAGAAAACATTGATTGGACGTGTTGAAGCACGGTAGGACGTGCGCTGATATGTAAGAAGAAATGGTGTTGGTAGGTATTGCTCCTCATACGTAAAAAAATCCTGGGAAAACCTACTCAACTCCATTAAAACATGTCATTCAGTGTCATGTCATGTCAAGCAGTAAAACATTAAGACATATCATGGGGGAAACACATCAGGGAAATAACTAGTGTAGCAAACCGTAGATTAGGATTCGTAAAAAGGGTTCTAGGCAAATGCGATGAGAGAGTACGAGAAAGAAGCTATTTTACACTGGTCAGGCCTCATTTAGAATATGCCGCTAGTATATGGGATCCGTACGAGGAAGGTATGATTAAAGAATTAGAGCGTGCGCAAAGGAGATCTGCTAGGTTTGTTGAAGGCCGTTATGATAATTGTATAAGTGTTACGAGCTTAATAGAAGAACTAGGATGGGAATTACTATCAGAACGCAGGTTAAAATTTAGGTTAAACCTTTTAAGTAAATTCGAAACCGATTTGTTCACAGATGACGTTAGATATATATTGAGAAACCCTGCGTATTATGCTAGGTTTGATCATCTTAACAAGATTAGAGAGAGATTGTCGTACCGATAAATTTAAAATGTCATTTTTCCCTCGTACTATAAGAGAGAACAATAGGCAGCGTAGCAAAGGGATAGGTAGGTGAAATATAGTTAGAGTAGTCTGTAGTACACGATGCATGTAATAGCGACCAATAATCCCTATCTTATTATGTAGATACTAACCACCTATCTGCATGTGACCCTGTTCTCTAGCATGTCTCCCTTAAATATCCTACTTGCATGGCAATAGTGCATGTTTGGTGATCTTCACCCCCTGCCACACACCCTCGTGGTGGCTTCAGGATATTATGTAGATGTATATTAAAACCTGAGATAAATGGTGCATAGCTTACATAAAAAAGTTTTAGCGGTGTAACCATCATAACTTTCGAGTTACGGAGGCAGTGATTTGTCCATCAAGGAAGGTGGTTACGTATACGCTCAGTTGCGTCGTCAGAAAGCGCTTTCGATCTCGCGTTGCTTCTCTTCTCACGCGGTGGTCGCACGTCGTATGTTTTCTAGAGAGAGAGAGGGGCAGATAGACGGGCTGGGGCGGAAGGGCGTGTGCAACGCGTGCACGAAAAACACCTTTCGGAGGCGTCCCGTGCATTTCTATGAGATTCCGTTTCGTAAAAGAGAAGGCGTCCATGTGGGTGTCGTCCGCGTCGCTCTTTCTTCTTCTCTCCCTCCATCTCTCTCTCTCTCTCTCAGCATTCGACTCCCGTCCTTCCCTTTCCTCCTGTTCTTGGCTATCCGTCCCCTTTCCCTGTTCCCCCCCCCCCCTCGTCTTCGTCGCCTTTCCCAAGCTCATGTCCCGCCGTGCGACGTGTGACCGCCGGAGAGTCTCCCGAGCGGGCGGCCCCGACTTTTGATGCGTCGCGTCTCCGTCGAGTCGCATTCTTCTCCTCCTTGCGTCGTCGGGGGCGAATGAAATCGCCCGCACACGAGCATTAAGGTGGTTTGAGCTAAATATCATTTTACTTAGAAATCAATGAATGGGGAATGAACCAGATGGGCACCGAAATAAGAACAGCTCGCAATATTCCTGGCTGGAAAGAGATTGAGAAAATATATAAGATAGCCAACTTAGCGCGAATACAAGGAACAATCATTGAGCAATCAATGAAGTACTATAATGACCTATCAACAACTGAATACTTGGCACTTGCCGACACGGCAATTGACTGGAAGTATTCCTTAAAGTATTCCTAGATGTATATAAATATCTAACACCGCACACGGTACATAAATGACGAGTAACTTTAAACGACAGGAATGCCTCGAAAGGGGAAAAAGAAGCAGTTACATAGATCCAGCGTCCAAATATGAAAGACGCACTCTGGAAAAATAGAGAAATGCAGCGAAGCGCACATGGAGTTTAAGGTAGTTTGAGCGAAATATTATTTTTCCTAAAAATCAATGAATTCGGTCTCATTTTAAAGAAAAATATATCACCCTTCCATTGACATAAAAAATTCAACCACTTACCGCATTACTTTCCGAGATATTTGCCAAAGAATGCCAGCTCTTTTACATGGGGAATGATTCATACGTGTATACAATCCAGAGAGATATTATATTAAAAATTGAGGCATTGTTAGAGAACTATCACGCCCGCCCTAACTTAAGTTGCGCTCATGATTTGTGCTGCGCTTATTTCACACTAATTCTTTGCTCTGCCAAATTCGGCTTTTCGCTTCTTAGTAACTGTTTTAAATGAAAGCTTGGGTGTACTTCACGCCCGAATTGACGTTTTTCTGTTGCAATCTGAGCAAACTCAAATTAATTGAGCTAATGTGCAAATTTTCCATTTCAAAACCGAATTTCAGTAAAAATGTGCGGGACACCCTATTTTAATTTCATCTGAGGTTAAAAATGCGCTTCAAAAATTCTATACAAAAATTTTCAGAAAATCTGAAAGAAGTTACCCTGTTGCTATAGCAACCTTTTGCGGTTGAACTATGAGATCGTTCCGTCATTTGGAGCCGTCTATTTCGGGTCGCGCGATAGAGTAGAGTTCATTTGCCCGCCTGAGCGTGATGGTCGCCAAACTTTGTGGTAGCACTATACAACTCGGTTGAAAGTTCCAGGAACCTGAGAAAAAATTCGTTGACTGATTTATGGCTGGGATATTTTGACGAATTGCTCTTTGAAAGGGATTGTGTGTGACAATGGTCTCTCTCAATTAGAATGTACCCTCTAAACTACCTCACCCCGGGCAAATCTTCCTCTTGCTGCCGTTCTACTTATGGAAGTGCCAGGAACTTTCTACCGAGCTGTGAGTATTCTTGTCACTATGAGCATCAACTATTCCATAATATGTTTGCTGTTGCTCTACGCTCCATCGTCTTTTCTGCAAGCTATTTTTTTTATTCGTTCGTAAATCTTCAGTTTAACGTAGCTCAAGATGTATTTCATCTTCGGTTTTCCTCGGCAATTCTTTCATTGTCGTTTCCATTTGCCTATTTTGTGTTTCAGAATTGAGCTTCTCTTTTCTCCTTTTCAGAGTGCTCCTTTAATTTATCATCCCTCCAAATCTCCGCAGGAATTTTTCATTGGTGACGCTCTCCGAGTATTCGGTCTTATTCACTCTTCGAGAGGAATAATTAATTATTATACCGAATAATGTGTTCTTGAGTAGTTGTAGAGGTGTAATTGCTTGTAATTATGCGACCGTAGGTAGTTATCTCATTACACTTCGTGCTTCTCCATACATACATACATACATACCAATCACACCGTTCCCTTCCGGGGTAGACACAGTCACAAGGTTTCACTCATAAGTACATATTTGTACACTTAAATCTGCTTCAATAATTTCCTCCATACTGACCTATCCTTGCAAATCTCTTTTGCCCCATGTACCCCCATACACTGCTTCATATACGCCCTCCTGTTTTTAAGACTCCTAATATTTCTCATCCTAAGAATTTCCTCAACCACATTCAACCACAACTTTCTCGGCCTACCTCTACCACCCACACCATTCATTTCACTCTTATATATCTGTTTCGTTCTTCGACTCTCATCCATTCTCTCAGCATGGCCAAACCAGCGAAGCACACTCCTTTCATACACGTCCATTTCTGAAGTATATAACCCACATTCATTTATTACCCACTCATTCCTGATCCTATCCATTCTACTTTTGCCGCAAACACTCCTCAGATAACTCATGCCTACAGCGTTTACTCTACTCTTATGTCTATCCTGGCATATCCATGTTTCATTACCGTACAACACAGTGGAGAGAAGTACACTTTTGTACACAGCGATTTTCGCTTCCATAGACAAGCACTCATTCCTTGATATGCTCCACATGCTACCTACCAATTTCCTTCCAGAATTTCGCACGTCTCTTTATCTCCTCATCTATCCGTCCATCTTCCGCAAACATCTTACCTAAGCACACAAAATCATCCACTGGTTCAATTACTACACCACGCGCCCTCACCATACAGTTATTCTCCCCATTCTCCTTATCAAAAACTACTACTTTATTCTTGCACGCATTTACCCTCAATTCCCTTCTCCAATCACAATGATTATTTATCTTTCGATCGGAGGAGAGATAAAGGAAATAGACGATTAGCATTAAAGCTTTGCGAGCGTAATGCTCATTGGTGAAATTTTGTGATAAATCTCAACTTATTTTCAGAAAATGGGTCTTATTCAAGGGAACTTAGAATACTTGCAAGCTCATTATCTCGACTAAGCCAGGTGTATAGATGTTCTAAATCGTCATCTCCGGGACATGTAGAATCCCCTCCTCTTCCCGTCTATTTTCTGTGTCCAGAAGTCTTGTAAAACCCTTCGGCCACTTATTTAGAACATAATCTGGTCCTCTAAATATTACGAATGCATGCTGACGAAACAAAATACTACGTGGAGCGACTGATATGCGTATTGGAAGTCACCGATTTGATGTGAATCTTTGAGTTGGGAATGCGCCATCGCCGGTTTTCCTTCTGCGTCGAGTGGAAAGGCACAGCCAAAGATCGAAAAGAGGTTTGTCTTCAGTCAACCTTTCATCGCTCGCTTAAAGGGGCGGGTACCTTAATTGTCCGGGCATTCAACTCCCCACAGTTAGAACTCCAAACCTTAATTCTCATTTCGTATTGCGGCGGTCTAACAGAATCGGAGTCACTGGGTTGAGGTGAGCGACCACAATGAGCACTGTAAGGAGTCGGTCTCCGCAATCGTGACCTCTATCTCAAAGGATCTCGGTCCTTTTCTTTATGGACTCATTAAGCTCTCTTCCGAAGTGCACCTGTGCCTGGTGGGCTGGCAAAAGGGACAAGAGAAAAAAGAACGAATCACAATGCCAATGAGTCTTTCTTTTTTATGCGCTTCTATTCATCGGAGGCAATCCCATGATTATTGCCTCATTCATAAAGGAATTCTAGGAACGGGTTTTCGTCGCTCGGCATTTCAACACAAGAAGCAAAGGCGCTGCGTTGGCTCTTGTCAGGGCGATATATAAATTAGCGGAAGAGGAACGAACGGTGGAATTCCTCCGTTTGAGCTCCAGAGCAACCGTAGGTCTCAATAGGTCTGAAATATTTTAATTGAACGCACCGAATGGAATGCTAGAATTTTGAATGTATTATATCCAAGTAAGATAATGTATCTGGTGTCTTGCGATCCTCCTACCGTAAAGCTTCAAAAGTGCCTCTCATTATTCGGTATTACTTCGATTAATTTGTAGATATTCAGACTCTTCCTTCCAAATCTTAGTTCGGGTTCTCCCTTCAACTTTTCTTTGACATTTCTAAATAGCATCTCTTACCAGTCTAGTTTCTCCTTAAGTTCTTTATGCACTCATTGCTTCGTCATTTCGTCCAGAGTTTCTCTCCCTTTACGTGCATTTTTCCCGCGCTTATCAGTCAGTCTCCCCCTATCGCTCTCTTATTCATACCTTCGATTAGGTTTGTTGAGCTTGGTTGTGGTTTTCTCTCCTGTGAACTCGGTTTCGAATCCCGTCGGGGATGAGGTTTTTTGCGAGGGAACCACAATACTTGCTTGGGTGCCGTGTGGAAAGATTTTCAAGTGTTCTACTGCATCCGAAGAATGGTGAGTTAAACTGTAGTCCTTTCGCTGCGAGCAAGATAATGCAAACACTGGCTTTCCCTCCCTTTTTCATCCGTTGCCCAAGCAATTATAACAACCTTCCCATATTTGGAAGGTTTGTAGAATTGCTTGTAGCGCTGGTAGCGCCAATAAAATTAGAGAGATAGAGTGTAGAACCGATAGGTATAAAATGTCATTTTTTCCACGTACCATTCCGGACCATAACAGCTGTGATGAATAGTGCAAATAGTGACACTAGCTACACTGTAGATCTTTTTCTTTGTATCTTCTATTCTCTTATTTATGCATGATGTAAATATTGATGTTCTTATTTATGCATGATATTTTGAATCTGTAGTAGTAGTCCTTGTACCCCTTGCATGTTGGAACGATTGAGGATAGAATATTTCTTGGTTAGTAGAATTGAATGGGCGCGTTGCATGTGTGGTACGCTGGTTTCAAAGTAGTTTCGGTGTTCTGCCGTATAATTCATGCATGCCGGCTGTGGAAGCACCCCCTGCCACACACCCTTTGGGTGGCTTGCAGGGTACAACGTAGATGTAGATAGATATTACCTGTTAGGTCCAAAAGGCCCTCTTTGGCTGTCTTTTTCCCTTCACAAACAACCTAACTACTCAATTTTAAACAACTCACTCATCCTCTTTTATCGACTTTCGCTAATCTCCGTACCACCAGCTTGTCTGTATCTGTTACTTTTACCAGTGTTTATATTTTGACCCTAGCTGTATATTTTCTGATGATTGCATTTACAAATGAAAGAAAAAGAGTTTTTATCGCTCTGAGTTTTCTCTATAATGCCGCATTTAATTTTACGCTCCGAGATAACGAAGACTTCCGCCGCTAAGGCGAAAAAGAATTATCATTCGTGTAGGAAATAAGAGATGCCGGAAGACTTGGCGAGACTCGAAATTTATTGCATTAGGAGAATTCTGGCCGCTCATATCTTTTTTTTACTCTCCTTCATCGACGGGAGCGCACGGTCGCCGTTCCGAGACGGGAGCTGGTTGGATGATCCCATGGTTCTTCTTTTTTTTCTGTGCATTCCTTCGTTATTTCAGCTTCATTCAGTCGTTCGGCTCCCGCAGGCCGGGTCATAGGCCATATCACTCTCGATAGGTCGATTGGGAGGGGGAGGGGGGAAGAAGTGTGGCGGAACGCGTATAAGTATAGCGATGGCTTTCATATCCGTGGATAATGATCTCGCATGAACGCATCCCCCTCCAACCGTTCTTTCTTGCGAGCGAAAATGAGCGGCGCGGCGGCCCCACAAACAATGCCGTCGCCGTGGCAACCGAAGGATAATGTGTTTGATCAACTGCTCTGATGGGCGCAGCTGTTCTCATCCCTTAAGAGGATTTAGAAATTCCTTCTCATCTCCGCCCTTTTTCCATCTTGACTGCGTCATTTATGCCCTAATATTTTTTGCTCAACGTCGATTGTTTCGAGCGTATACATATGAGAGGCGCCTTCTTAGAAAGAAGTTTTCTTTTCCTAGGAACTCCTAGGATCTTGACGTCTGACACGTTAATGTAGCCTGTAGGGCGTGGAGAACTTTTTTGTTTCAAATTTTTCCTTTCCAGCCGAATTTCATTTTCTCACCTGGAATTTGATCGACTGAGTATAGGTGTTATAATATAGGAAAAATTATTCATTCACCTGTTTCTCTACTCAATCGTTTGTGCTTTTGAAACGTCAAACCTCTGTCCTTTTTCGTTGTAAGTTTAGTCCTGCTTAGTGAAGGGGAATTTTTTTGACAACCTCCACTTAGCCTTGTGAGTTAAAGTTTTTTAAATCTTCCACAAAGTTATTGGGCTCAGTACGGGTACCAGGCCTGCAGTATACCGTGTGTTAATTGTTGGATAGCGTTCTTAGAATTGGGTTTCGAGTACCCTGAGAGGGGTACGGACTTCATGGTAAAGGGGTGCGTGAAAAAAATCGCACGATGGCGGGATTAATGCTTGAGCAATGGTATGATTACGAATGGCATTTTTTTTGCATTCTGTCTGAGAACTCTATGGTTATGCCTCATTTTCTTCTCCCACGAGTGTAGATAGATAACGTCTCGTATCTCCCTTTTCCCATCTTGAGTACCTACATTATTTTCGCCATATTTTTCGTTTCTCGATGTTGATAGCAATAATTGACCCTGGGATTGGTATATATTTGCGCGAGAACCCCTCTGGTGTCCTCGTTCTTCTGCTCCACAGCGGGACGCCTTCCCGTCTGTCTACAGGAGTCCCTCCCCCCAACACTCTTCTCTCAACCATCTTCGCCATCTCCGTCTCCTTAAATTTTTTTTGTCTCCCTCTCCCCGCGGCCCCCGTCGCATTCCGCATACTTGCGCGTCCTACCCTATCTGTTATATCCACCAAACACACACACACACTCACGCACATCGCATTTCTCCTCCCCCTCGCCTCACTCCTCCGTCTTCCTCCGCCCCCATGTGGACCAGCGCAGATGGCACTGTCGTTCTCAATCGGCCATGGTTAAGATAAGGAGGCACCGCCGTTTGAAATGGACTTCCTTCGTGAAATTATAGTTATGTCGGTTTTTTCTAATATTCGTGTCCCTTTAGGGAGTGGAGTCCTCTGCCAGCATAAGATTAGTACTTTTTTATTAGGTTTAATAAGTTCATTGGTCCAGAATCATTACTTAATATAAGATACATTAATGTCTAGGTATTGTAATGATTGTTTAAAATTGCAATAAGATTTGGACAATCTGGTTAAATGGTCTTATGAAAACAAAATCTATTTTAATGTAGAGAAATGTTACCGATTGACATACTCTACGAAGAAGATTAATGTTAATTATGAATGTAGAATGGAAGGTCTATCATTAAAGCAGGTACATCAAATGAAAGACCTAGGGGTTATATTTGATTCTTCAATGTCTTTTGCTCCACATATCTTTGACATAGCTCTCTCAGCTCGAAGATTATTGAGTTTTGTAAACCGAATGTCAAGGTACTTTAAGTCTGAGAAATCTCTCAAAATGTTGTACTTCTCCTTTATAAGATGTAAGTTGGAGTATGCTTCTGTTGTATGGAATCCTCACGGTAAGAAACATGTTCAAATATTGGAGAGGGTACAAAAAAGGTTTTTACGTTATCTATATTATACCCAATATAATGTTTATCCAATGTATGAAAATTATGTTAGCTACGAAACTTTGGTAAAAGTGTTTGATTTTTCAACATTTGCAAAAAAGAAGAATCATGTGTGATCTATCTTACTTATATAATTTGCTTAATACTGGAGAAAATAGTGACTTAATTAGAAAAATTAATTTTGTAGTGCCTAGTATCAATGTGAGGTTATCAAGGAAAATTTAAGTTGAGCATGGTAAAGTCAAACTACTGTGAAAACTCACCACTGAATATAATGTGCCGATCTTTTAACATGTACTGTGATATAATTGATTTATGTCAAAAAAGAAGTCTCTTTTGGAAATTGATAAATGATACAGTTTCTTGATATGTTTCGAAATTTCTGTAAAATTCAATTGATTCCAATATGTTTTGTATTTTCTTCTTTTTTGTTTTGTTTGCCCTGTGATTATTTTGTTGGGCAAACGTTAAACTCTATAAATAAATAAATAAAACACTTAACTTCGTTATTCCACATATCTTTATTTTCTACGACCCGGGTTTCGACGTTCGACGTCATCTTCTGACCTTAAGATGACGTCGAACGTCGAAACCCGTACGTAAGATATGTGGAATAACATGTGGATGTATTAGAGGTGCAGTGCGAGAGGTATGGAAATTTTTTTTCACGCACTTAAAATGCAAAGAAATTTTCATACCTCTCGCACTGCACCTCTAATACATCCAGCATTAACTGCAACCCATATCTGACTGAAAAACTAATACCTACACTTTGGTATAAATGGTAGTACCAGGCGTAACTTTGTGGAATCTGTTAACATTGTAATGATAACACTTAACTTTGTTATATATTTTACCTTCAAACAAAAATTACTTTTTTATATTATCATATTATATTATATTATGTTACGTTACGTTACGTTATGCTGTGTTATGCTATGTTGTGCTGTGTTGTGCTGTGTTGTGCTGTGCTGTGCTGTGCTGTGTTGTGTTGTGTTGTGCTGTGCTGTGCTGTGTTGTGTTGTGTTGTGTTATGTTATGTTATGTTATGTTATGTTATGTTATGTTATGTTATGTTATGTTATGTTATGTTATGTTATGTTATGTTATGTTATGTTATGTTATGTTATGTTATGTTATGTTATGTTATGTTATGTTATGTTATGTTATGTTATGTTATGTTATGTTATGTTATGTTATGTTATGTTATGTTATGTTATGTTATGTTATCTTATCTTATGTTATGTTATGTTATGTTATGTTATGTTATGTTATGTTATTTTAATATAAAAAAGTAATTTTTGTTTGAAGGTAAAATATATAACAAAGTTAAGTGTTATCATTACAATATTAACAGATTCCACAAAGTTACGCCTGATACTACCATTTATACCAAAGTGTAGGTATTAGTTTTTCAGTCAGATATGGGTTGCAGTTAATGATGGAGGTATTAGAGGTGCAGTGCGAGAGGTATGGAAATTTTTTTGCATTTTGAGTGCGTAATTTTTATCATATTCTCTACTCAATCGTTCGTACATATGTAGCGTCAAACTTTTGTTCTTTTTCATTGTGAATTAAGTACAAAGATAAAGATAAACCATATAAAGACGAATGTGATGAGATTCTCTGGAATCAAGATGGAGGGTCTGAATATTAGGGCGGGAGGACCCAAAATACACAAAGTCGAGCAGTTGACGTATCTGGGTAGTATTTTGGTGGAGAAAGGGTTAAGTGGTAAACTCATAAGATGTAGAATTGGCATGGTTAGAGAAGCCTTTTCAAAGAGGAGGGAATTGGTGAGGGGGGTGTATGAGTAGAGACGTGAATAAAAGGGTTGTGATGACTACGATATGGAGCGATGCGCTGTATAGGTCGGAGAATTGGAGCTATTCAAAGATTATCGTGTATATAACTTGTGGTTTACTATTTAGTATTGCCGTATTTTCGTGTTTATTTTATATCTACCTGTAGTGACGACTGCCTGTGATGAGAACGTCTGCAAGATTTTGGTATTTGTCCTCTAAGGGTGGTACCATAATCATCTTTTAATTAATGAAACTCTATCTTATGTCTCTTGGTGATGTTCCATGGTTAACAAGCTTTTTATTCATAAAAATTTTACAATACAAAGTAAATAGATAAATCAGATACGACCCGGGTTTCGACGAGTGATCGTCATCATCAGGTGATACTTTGTAAAAACGTACCTCAAAGTGTCGCGTGAGAAGTGAATATATATAAGTGACGTTGTTACTAAGTATCACCTGATGATGACGATCATTCAGTCTGTGTCACCCGGGTCATGTCTGATTTATTTGTTTACTTGGTATTGTAAAAGTTATATTAATAAAAAGTTTGTCATCTTTCAATTAACCTGAGATAAGTAATTATCTCAAGGACCCTGTAGAAAAATGTTGTTTTGAAGGTGATATGGTAACGAAATGCGAGATTCGCAGTCATGGAACTTCTTGGAAATACCAGCGAGATTGATGTTAATTAAAAAAAAATGTATCCTGTGAACAACGAGGTGACAGCGGTATTTTCGTTGGTGCTCGTGTGGTTCGCTCGCAAATGACTTCAGAATTTGACAACACTTCCAAAAGTTTCGTTAAAGATCTTTCTAATTAGAAAGATGTCATCGCACCAACTTGGCTTGAGTTCGCCGAATTCAACTCTATCAATCTTTCTTATCGTGAGAAGTTGTTAATGAGGGAATTCTTATTTCTTTCCCTGGAGAAGTAGAAATTCTTCCATGTTAAGGTGGAGAAATATAGCTAATAAATTCAGGCTTCACTTTGTGGAACCTCTCCATACCGGAAATCAAAAAATTTCAAGTAATGGTCCACCTGAAGATGTCATTACGTGACGAAACCCGGGTCGTAAACAATTAGAAAAAAATATTGGTGGACCATTACTTGAAAGTTTTTGATTTTCGATGTGGAGAAATATGTTATCAAAGTCACCCCAACTCATTCGAATATTTTTTTGTTGAGAGATTGAGAGATTTAATTGTATTTCATGGAATCTTTATTATATTTTAGGTAAATGGATGGCTGTTCTCATCCCGTATTTTAGTGCATGGCGAGGGCTCCTGTGACCTACTCTCCGTCTCTAATTATCAAGATCACTAATCAAGGTAAGTGTAATGACCAATAAAAGTAACACCAGAGTCAATTATATACTCTATTATATTTCACTAATGGCTAGTTGCAGGTACGTCATTTATGTATTCAATAAAGTTATGGGATCCATATGCCATGGCAACAATCAACAACTGTTTCCGAAACACTAGATTTCATTGGTCTCATAACCTACGGCATGGCGTAATGAGTTTCATAAGTTGTCAATATGGCGGATGCGCGATGAACCGCAAAGAGACTTAATTACTTGATAAAAGTGGTGTTTCGAGAAGAATGACCAGTTTGATAAATCTTACTGAAAAATTATTATGTGCATTCGCAATAATGATGGGTAAACTTTCATGCATTTTATCCGGCGGTAGAATATTAGATCAAATATTTGAAGCAATTTACTACTGTTGGTCGATAAGTTGTGAAACTGGTTAATGTGTTCCTGCAACGCGAATATTTTTATAAAGCATATAACTCCATGAATTATTAATTCCATTATTAAATGTTCTTGCAACCGGCCATAAGGGAATCAACAAAGTGAAGGGAATTATCGCAAGACTGAGGGCTGTATGATGATGAAAAGTTCGGGGAAAGTACCCGAGTGGATATTTCTGGTAGGGGATGAGTTCAGGTTTATTTATATAAGAAATTCCATGCTTGCAAAATTAATCTCTCCAAGCAGAGTGCTTACGGAGGAATTATTCATTTTGAACAGAGGGGTTGAGGCATGGAATGGGCTCTCCCGGAATGTTTTTATACCTTTAACTTATAATGTGAGGTGCTTCAGAGAAAGACTTGAATATTATTGGTAGCGCGCCACGTCATTTTTTTAACTGTTTCACCAAATGTTACGTGTATATTCTTGGTGTCAGTTTTTCCAAGCACATCTTTGGCTATTTGAGCGCGTGATATCCGGCCTCTAACGTGTTTACTCTGCCACGTGTTTCCCATGGACCTGTGGCGTGCACTTTTTCTCGTCTCTGTGTGCTTCTGAGTTATTTTTTTGATGGTTCGATTAGATGCACTCACTGCGGCACGTCGACGCATCAAGAGGAGTCAGACATCTTCTGTGATCTCCTTAAAATTGCGCACTAACCGTAAAAACACGATCCTTGTGTTATGTGTATATTTTTCCGTCCTTATTTTTCGACGAGACAGCGAGCGTACGATTTCGTAAATATTTTGTTTCCCACTTCCCTCGGTCTCATTGGAGGATCCAATCCTTCTCCCTCAACATAGTCCCTTCAGATAAATAGTCTCCAGGGGTTCAAGGGAAAAAAATCCTTTCCCCATTCCCCCTTCTTTCCCTTGGTAAAAAATAGATGCACAAACAAACACGCAACGTCCTCGAATTGCATGGGCGTCACGTCTCTCTCAGGAGAAAAAAATCCTTTTACGTCCGACCACTGCGTGCATCCTCACTAAAAATAAGCATGCATTCTATCCTGCTAGAGGGTTTCCTTATACGCCGCAGCCCTTCTGGAGCTCCCCATACACTCTGTGCCTCCGGACGGCTTTAATAAGTATAATGATGCAGTTTCTCTGTATAGGTTCCCTCCCCATACATATAGAGGGCCTCTCTCATCGAGCGATGTGAATTTCATATCAATCCGGTGGCCACTGCGGGTTCCTTTCCCTTCTCTGACTACTAATGACTCTCAGGGTCTTCTCTTCTATAGCATTGATTCCGTCGCGCTGCTCATGTGAAGGGCAATTTATACGCCATCTTCCTCCCCATCTCCCCACTCGAACCCTGTCCGACCCACCCTGCGGGGTTATTCTTCGAGTACCCTCCCCCAATTTCCCCTTGCTTGTCGTATAATCAGGCACGTGGTGTTCCCAGCGGGTTCAGGCAATCCTCGGGGCATTGGCACGAGGCGGCGTTCCATTGAAGCGGCAGCGGTGCTGCCGCGGGGTGTGGAAGGGAGCAGCTTAACTGTCTCGGGTCGTTGTCAAGTGAGGGCATCGCAGTGGAGTTTTTAAGCCCCAACTCCCGCAATAGGTGGCAGGAGTGGTGTAGAGGTTTATTTACGTGTGGAACACGAAGGCGATGCGCCGTGTCAGACATTCGATTGTGGGGTAAGGGGTTGGGACGCAGTGGGCGAACGATATCTTTCTTTGAAGTGAAGACGAGGGGTAGTCTTGCGCTGCGACCCAATCCATAATTGATTCAGTTTTTAGCTTAATTAGACATGCAATAATGCCACCGTCCATTTCCGTCACGTTTGTGAACTTTGATCATAAAACCAACCTCAGCCTACTTTATATAAACGGCTCCATTTAACTTAATCTGGCCGGAGGAGCACACTTGAAGTTCGATTCTCATAGTATTCTTATAAGGATTGGGAAAAACCAGAAAAAATCCGCCACAGATGGGATTCGAACCTGAACTCTCGGAGTGGGAAGCCTGTACCCTAGCTAACACAGGCTTCTTCTTTCACTCCTTCACGTCTTTCTTCGCTTTCATCCCACGCGCATAGTTTTAATGATGTGCAATACAGTGCACTAGGGCTATCCAAATCGCTGATTAAATTACTGCGCTGTAAAAATCTCTTGCCCTTTTAAGTCCCTCTTGATCCTTGGTGCCCTCCTCTTTCTGACACGTGCTCCCGTGGTTGTTTATGGCTGATGGGAATTTAGATGTAGAGTAACGCCGGCGAGGGGTGAGGACCCATTCCAAATAGCCTTGAGTAACATCTCCCCACTCCGCTCTCCTGCCGTCCCCGGAGGCGAATAGTTAAAAAGGGTAGAGAGGAGAGGGGCTCAAGTCCTAGGACCAGCTCTGGTGGTATGGGATCTACCTTTATGTTGGTTGTATAGAACTGCAATTCGTGAACTCCGTCTTAATTCAGTATTAATAACAATGATTCCCTTATTCCATTTTGTAGCTTTTCTAGTAGCGACAAAATGAGCGTGATAGTATATACCTTGACAAAAACGCAGTGTCACCAAACTGCCAACGTCGCGCCTATATTATTCCCATTTACTCATTTTTCCCAACTCCCTCTCTTCTCCGTGGTTGGCGTCCTAACAAACCATGCCAATCGCCGTCCCGGTGCCCTGGCTGCTCCTGGGGTAATGTGCAGATATGCGGTTGAAGATCGTTAATGTGTAATCATAAACAACGGAAGATTCTAAACAGCGGAAGGATCTCATGATTTTTTCGAATCTCATATTTATGTTGATATTTGGCAATATAGATTATTTAGCGGTTCAAAAATCCTTTTTAAAGCTGTGTGTAGCTTGTGCCAACCCCACGGGTTGGCCATCCAAGGAAATCGCGAAGGAGGAGTATATTATTTCTTAGTTGTGAATACATTCACTGTTGACGACTTAAATGGTGATGTTGACGACTAAAATGCTTAAATGTATTTATGCCAAAAAAATGTAATGTTAGTACAGATATTTGATTTTCACATTACTTTCCACCCCATTGATCGTAGCATCTTATGCGATGACTTCAGGTTTTTCTGTCATTTTGTCCACTAGAACGAAAGTGATCTAAATACCGAAAATATCGCGATTCCGGAAGGCATACGGTTTTACATTTTCCACAATCGTCGAGGACTTGCATTCAATGCTGGCGAGGCTGCACAATTTCCCTTAAAACACTGCTATCAGAATCGTAACGTTTGCGTTAATTCGTGGCCTAATGAGCCAGGGACTTAGCACTAGGCTGGAGTGGTTTAAACGCTTTTATTTTTTTTATTAAATCGAATAATATTTCCGAGTATTTCATCAGCCAAGGAATGGTGCTCAGTCGTTAGATTGCGTGAGCGAATCCACTGGAGGATAAAGCCGAGGGTTCCTTTGATCCTTATTTTCACAGCAGGAGTGTAATAGTCGTGTGTATGAATACTATCTTTGCTTTGTTTTTTGTTTGTTACTTTTTGTTACTTTTATAACTGAATGCTCCTAAAGTTTTGGCTGCAGGCAAACTTGAACGGAGTTTTTACTGAAGCTGACATGGAAATAGAACATAGAAACGTAGGACATAGAAATTTGGCCTTCTTATTCGCAAGTCTCTTTGCACCCTGGCCACGCGCCTACCAATTCAGCCATGATGGACGGATGGAGTTAGGTATCGATGTTTCGTCAATTTTCATCTGCAGAGAGAGTAAGGTTGCGGCTTTGTTGAAGAAATTGAATTGGGTACTTCGAGAAATACATGGAATTATGTCCTTATTAAATTCACCGATAGTATCTTCCTTATGATCTTAAAATTTTCGATATGTACTTATACATTTTATTGTAAGTTTTAATTATCTATTTCACAATATACTTCACACTTACCGAGTTACGATAATGTTCGTCCTGTCCAGTCCCCAGTTGTTTTTGTTCATATTGAGACGCCGATTCGTATAACCATATCGATTTGCCGATTATTATCGTGCATATATCTGAGTTTCAACAGTAGCAGTCTGCCTGATTCATCGATTCCGTCCGGGTAGTCATGTCGACTGGGTGATCATGAAAATATATAACTCGTTGGGGTCAGTCTATCGTCATATTGAAGATGAAGTATTAGTGATAGGCTGGGCGTTGTGGAAAACGTGAGCTCCACCTGTGGTTAAAAAAGATACTTCGTTTTATTCCATTCTTTTGTTTTGCTCAAATCCGCCCATGTGTGCAGCACTTAGTACCCTTATCAGGAATTGTATTAACCCCGAATTGTAATTGTAGGAGAGGATTGGGTGGAAAGATCGAGTTGGGAATGATGAGGTGCTGAGGAGGATTGGAGACGAAAGGAGTATTTTGAGAGAAATTAAAATGAGGAAGACTAACTGGATTGGGCATATTTTAAGTAGGAATAGTGTTCAGAAATTAATTATAGAAGGGAAAAGAGGAAGAGGAAAGAGGAGGCACGGAATGCTGACAGACATCAAAAAAGGAAGGAGCTATGAAGAGAGAGGCCCAGGACAGAATGCTGTGGAGGCAGTACCGTTGAAACCTGTCCAAGGACAGAATCGAAATAATGATGATTAACCACGACAATGGCTCATCTTGCCTGAGCCATGATCGGTTTTGAGTGACATAAAAGTCTTTGATAAAACGAGGTGTATAACTTTAAAGAGTTCGATAATATATGGGACTCCGTGATAAAGTGACGCGGATGAGTATTTAATGAGTGTCTGTGTGGGAGTGAGGGGGGAAAGGAAACGCTATTCGTGCGTGGTCGTTAAATCGCTAATTCCGCGTCTCTCTCTCTCTCTCTCTCTCTCTCTCTCCACTCGCATCCTCTTAAACTGTCTCAGTTGGCTGTGGAGAAGGGAACGTGGGCGCTCGTGCCACTGGCCATTCTCCCGGGTGGACACCCTCCTCCCTCTCTCTCTCCGTCCCTCTCCTCGAGACCCATCCCTGCCCCAATGATACCCTTAACGAAGGGACTCGTCACCCATGTATCCCTCGTCTCATCCGCCGCCTCCGTTCCTCTGCCACGCCCGCTCACGAGGCCATCCCTCGCCCCTCGCCTTAAGGGTTGCCAACTCTTAAAAGAGTTGATTCCGGAGTCCGTCTAGTGAGTAAGGAATTTCGGAAAATTGAGTTAGCACGAGCGAGATAGTTCCCTAATAATAATAGTAATCATATTCGCATTATACGTTTCAATTTCACCAGCTATGTGGCACATGAATTAAACATTGTATTATTAATGGTCCAATAAAATAGTTTTACACGACAGAAATTGTAAGTAATCAAATGAAAATATCTAAATAAGTCTTTAACTTGACTCATTTTTTTCACTCGGTACGTTTGGAGCTCCATCAAAACGGAAGGTTTATTGTGATTCCGAAGAATTTACTATGGTGACAATATGATTAATTTTCAAAAATAGTTGAGAAAACACACAAACTACACACTTTTGATTTTTTGACGAGATCTAAGTGTTAGGGAATGCCTCATTTTGAATATAAGGTCTTTCTGGAGTGCATACACGTAGGGCAGAAAGGGGGCAATTGCAACAAAATTAGGTTTTTTTTCCGACTCACAGCACATGAACTGGTAAAAATTCCTGAAAATTTCCTTCGTAGTGGCAACTGACCTTTTCATTATGATTACATGTTCTCCAATTCCACTTACGTTAAGGTTCACTTTTAATTTCAATTTCTTTCTTACAATGCATACCGTAACATTTGACCCCTTGCGTGGGTCAATTGTGACACGCGTGGGGGGCAATTGTAACAGAATCACAAATTGGAGAAAACTCACGGATAGATATGTTTTTAACAAAGGAATACAACTCGTAGAAACACATCATTCCATTTATAATATTTATTTTAGATTTAAAAAACATTTTTTCCTCGAAACACACACTTTTTCGACCTAAGCATGTGATAGTAAAATTTTCAATCCTATCAGGAAGAAATGACATGTTAGAAACTTTTAAATTTGAAAAATTAGCGTGTAGCTTAGGTAATCAAATAATAATCATTGAAGAGTAATCAGTAAAAATGTGCGTCAACCAATGCATGGAATGTTACTCGGAAAAACAGTCGTAGCACTCATAGAGCTTTTCACCTTTAGTACAACTTACATGAGCCCACTTTTTACACGTTATGCACTGCACCCACTGTTCACCGGATCGACTATCTTTATAGTTGCCTAAGCAACCCAAACATAAATATTCTTCTGATTCGCTATCATCACTCCCCGCTGCTAGTCTTCGTTTAAATGCTTTGTTACGCTTATCTTTCTTCAAACTTTTATCTTTGTTTTTCTTTTTTTCGCTGATGCTTCTTCAATGGCCGATTTCTCTGGAGTGCTGGTGAGAATTGTGCTCTTTCCCTTCTTTCTCTTTGTTTTGATTTCTCGTTGATTGCGACTGAATGAAGATCTAGCCTGTGGTGATGGTCGCACCTCCTCTGGATTAAAAATCCGTTGTTCTTGTGCCTTCTGAACGTCTTCAGCCGTAGATTCCCTTGAACCACTTGACGATGGTCCGCTGGAAATCAGTTCCGAAGGTGGAATTCCGAATTCGGGCTCCCTGTTACTTGGCAAGGTGTAAAGACTGAATCGGGGAATACATGTCAATTAATATTTTTTGGCATTGCTGCTAAAGGCAGGGCAGCGGTGACGATTTATGGAATGTTATAAATAGTCATTCTTTTACCCCGGTGGCATTTCATCCATGAATACATTGCTGAGTTCACATAACGCTTGAATATCCCATAAACTCCTGCATCAAGAGGTTGAGGCCGTTGTGAGCAATGGGGAGGGAACGATAACAAAATAATTCAATTTTCCCTACAGAAGTCAATAGTTGGTAGATAGATATGACTCTCGTGATTGTCCAGTAAGATAAGCACTTTGTTTTCACGGGAGGGTTTGACATGCTTTGCGAAATGTTTGATAAATTTGAAAAAGTCTTCTGCTTGCATCCCTACAGAAGTCTATAGTTGGTAAATAGATATGACTCTCGTGATTGTCCAGTAAGATAAGCACTTTGTTTTCACGGGAGGGTTTGACATGCTTTGCGAAATGTTTGATAAATTTGAAAAAGTCTTCTGCTTGCATCCCTACAGAAGTCTATAGTTGGTAAATAGATATGACTCTCGTGATTGTCCAGTAAGATAAGCACTTTGTTTTCACGGGAGGGTTTGACATGCTTTGCGAAATGTTTGATAAATTTGAAAAAGTCTTCTGCTTGCATCCATCCAGAACCGTTTGCAGCTCCAATACACCCTACCGGACCACCGCGAAGAAAATCATCCCGAAATATTTTCCTAGGAAACAGGAACATTGGCGGGACGGCATTACCAGTTGCGTTTACCGCGACACACATTGTGACTATGTTTCCACGCTCCGCATATGTTATTGCCCCCACTAGTTTCTTGCCCTTCTCTGCTAAAATTTTCGTAGGTTCCTGCACCGTGTACACACCAGTCTCATCAACATTAAACACATTGTGAGCCTCAAACTAATTGTCATCGAGAACTCTCGAGAGATGGCTGAAAAAAATGCCACGTTCACTTTTTTAAAACTAAGCTAAAACTAAAAAAATTTTTAATTGTGATATATTTTTACCTGTTATTAAATGTAAGATACCGCAGCAGTAAAGAACATTTGAAAGAAAATTGTATTGTTTTTTATGAAACGCTAAAAATGCGACAAGACTACTTCTCAGTCCGTGAGACGGTATATGATTTATTTATTTTTCACCATCCCGAAAGCAGAGATTTTTTTTTGCTTGTTGATATTCTCGGCGTGAAACGTCGGGTTTATATACTAGCACTAACGGAAAGCACATACATTCACGTTCTGAGTGGCGAAAAAGCCTCCGAGGCCGGGTTTCCCATGACCCTCAGATTAGCTGGCGAAGATTTTACCAATCCGCCTCTGGGACCGAAGAATTAAAAGCCCCTTCTACATCTACGTGATGTGGAAGGGGCTTTTACATCTACGTGATACCCTGCGAGCCACCACGAGGGTATGTGGCAGGGGGTGAAGATCACCAAACATGCACTATTGACATGCAAGTAGGATATTTAAGGGAGATATGCTAGATAATAGGGTCACATGGAGCTAGATGGTTAGTATCTACATAATAAGGAAGGGATTATTGGTTGTTATTACGTGCATCATGCACTACAGACTACTCAAACTATATTTCACCTACCTATCCCTTTGCTACGCTGCCTATTGTTCTCTCTTATAGTACGAGGGAAAAATGACATTTTAAATCTATCGGTATGACAATCTATCTCTCTAATTTTGTTAATATGATCAAACCTAGCATAATACGCAGGGGTTCTCAATATATATCTAACGTCATCTGTGAACAACTCTGTTTCGAATTTACTTAAAAGGTTTAACCTAAATTTTATCCTGCGTTCTGATAGTAATTCCCATCCTAGTTCTTCTATCAATACCCCTTACCAATACCGGGAGTCTCATGGAACGTCGGGGAGAGTTGGCATCCCTACTTACTTACCCTCCCTCTATTTAGCGCCCCCGTTCGTGTCTACGTCTTCTTTCGCTCCTCCCCTTCGAAGCCCACGATCATTTAGAAAAGGCCCTCTCTCTCCGTCCGCCCACCTCTTCCTTCCTCCTCCTCCTCTCGGGTCATCCTCCGGCATTAAGAGAGCCAACGAATTGTGCCCCTCCCCCTGCCCATTTACCCTTCCCTTCCATCATCATCATCATCATCATCGCTGTCGCAGTTGGCGACTTGGCCGCGCTCGACTTCCACTGAAGGTGCGCGCATGCATGAATGAGAATCAGGCCATCGGAGAGAGAGTCCTTGGTGTGAATTTTCGCTGTCGCTTCTTGGCAAAGAGCGAGTCAGTCGTGTGTTTTGGCTGAATTGATTCCTTCGGCATAGTGACCACCCTTTCATGGACGATGAGGTGAAGCAGGAAATGTTTGATTGCTTGAGATTTGGTGGTCGTGCGGTAACTAAATGTTGCCAAAAATATATGAAATATTTTTTTTGGTTCGCAGAGTTTGCCAACTAGCTGTACGCACTGTATTTGTACAATTGAGAAAATCTTCAATAACAGGGATTAGAAATCGAAAAGATTGTTTCACAGAACTATTTCTTGGATTGGATTTTTGGGGAGGCGACCGACGGCTAAGGTCATTTGCGCCATAGGGGATAGGTAGGGGAGGAAGGGTGGATAGAAACCCGGCGTCGGCATGAGCCTGCTCTTAACAAAAGGCGCCCACGGGGACCACGGTTTAACGTGTCATCCGACAGACGGAGTACTGTACTGAAAGTGCCCTCAACAATACCCTCAAGTAGAGATAGGGTTTCTTCTGAAAAAAATCCTCTTCTGCTGAGATTTGAACCCTGGCCGCCCGTATGGTAGGCGACCTAAGGTGTGTTGACTCCGCATCGAATAATTACGAGCTAAAGGCCAATCGTCTTAAGAGAGATTCTTTACAGTTTACTCCTTTCCTAAGTTCTAATTCCTTTCCCTCTACTCTCCGTAGTTTGTGAACCGTGCTGTCAAAATAAGTAATTTTTAGGAATATTGTATACTATTCCAAGTATGTAATATATCTCTGTTGCACGTTATGTTAAAAGAATTGGGGTGGGAATCGCTATCACAGCGTAGATTAAATTATAGGCCTCCTAACTAAATTTCAGGAAAAACATTTCTCTGACGACGTGAAAAACATACTATTAACCCCCTCGTACTACGGCAGATTAGATCGCGCCAATAAAATTAGAGAGCTAGATTGTTGAACCGATAGATATAAAATGTCATTTTTTTCAGCGTACCATTCGGGACCATAACAGCTGTGATGGTCGTCATGAATAGTGCAATTAGTGAGATTAGCTAGTCTGTAGATCTTTCTTTTTATGTTCTCTACGTTCTAATTTATGCATGATGTAAATATTGATGTTCTTATTTATGGATGATATTTTGAATCTGTAGTAGTAGTCTTTGTATCCCTTACATATTGGAACGATGGAATGTTTCTTGGTTAGTAGATTTTTAATTGGCGCGTTGCATGTGTGGTAAACGGGTTTCAATGTAATTTCGGTGTTCTACCGTATTATTCATGCATGCCTGGTGTGGTAGCACCCCCTGCCACACACCCTTTGGGTGGCTTGCAGGGTATGACGTAGATGTAGATGTATTTTCTACCGCACCGTGTTTTTCTCGGAGCGATAATGGATTATACTGACTCTGACAAAGACTGGTGGCATTTTTGTGAGCTTATTTCCGCTGCGTGCTTTCCTCTCTATTACGCCTTTTTTCTCCTCTCTTTTTTTATACGTTGTGCTGCGTAGTTTTTTGTATTACGCAATCGTCGCATGAGTTGTTCAAGTTCGACATGTCTTCTTTCACGTAAGAAATGATTTTATTTCTAGAACTGGTTTTTTTGTATTATTGATATCTTGATCTTGTCCTGGATCTATCAGCGTCCGCAATTCTTCCCTATGATAGTTGAGTGCGTGTACTACGCAGAGATTTTGAATGGTAATGCGGAAGAGCTTGATCTTTATTATTGCTTCAGAAATGAAGGTAGCTGTTCTCTAAGTCTTTTTGGATCCTCAAAACATGCTCTTGATAGTTTTCAAGAGGAATTCGTTACATGATAACCATATCCTTATCAAATGACTCAACCAAACCAATTGTTCCTGTTTTTGCTTGTTTACATTAAATAGGTATTTGATAGGCTATCGTTTTCTCCCTTATCGAGGCTTGTTGAGTCTCTCGGGCAAAACTCGGGCCAAAATAGGTACACGTCGTGAAATATTGCACCTCTCTTGCCATTTTTATCCTCGGCGTACTTTTGTCGTCGGAGTTATATGGTTCTGTTTTGTATCGTCACAATTGCAGAGGAGAACAACATCTGGTGATAACAGGTTTTATTTTTAGAATTCAACTAGGGTCTTTGATCTCGTGAAATACCCCTGTCTTAATCTAAAATTGGGAGATGCTTTTTGTTATTTACCTTTTAAAATATGCCCTCGAAGTTTGAGCCCGCTGCTTGTTGTTTACGAGGTGGCAGCGTATCTGGAAAACGATGCAAGAGTCACTGGTAGCATTGCATTTGGTTCCGCTAATGCCCCTTCACGTCGCGATAAATCACAAGCACCTTATGTCCCTGTGGTTCATCTTCCTACGGCGCTCGTGAGTCGTTAATTTTCGCGCATTCGGTTCGTGCCTCCGACCTTCACAAGGGCGTGATATGTGGTCGGTCACTAAATCACTCCCCCTCTAAAGAGTCGCACGCTTGTGACAAAGATGAACCCCCGAGTCATTTCATCATCTTCTCTCTAGTTGCATGTTGTTCGTAGTGTCCCGGGTTCAAATGTGATTTATTCCACCGCTCAACGAGGTTAAAACCAGCACAATGGGAAAACTCCCGAGGGTCATTGCATTGACGACCTCGTTATCAGTTTCGGATCGGTTAATTTTATCCATTCTCGCGAGATCCAATTTTTTTCTTGTTTGAGCTCATGAAAGTGTGGCGGACGGCACAAGGTTTTTGAAGAGTTGATTAAAGAACAGTTCGAGAGAAACTATTTTCAGTAAAAAATGAGGAAAATCAGAGACCAGGGTATTGGGCACATTTCGGGGCTAAACTGCCTCTTTAAAAAACTGTTTACGGAATGGCGTCCGCTGATAATTTTTCCCCTTAAAAAAATTACAATATTCCTTAAACTAATAAACTTGACTACTTAAGGCGTCACTTCGTTGAAGATCTTAACTTGTTTAAGCCCACGAGCGCCTTAAGGTGCATTGTGAATAAATATTTCCTATTCCTTCCAGGAAGCCAAACAGCCCTTTTAATATTAAAAGGGTTGTCACAATATGAGTTTTGTCTTATCTGCCAGTCTCTTTGTGAAAAAAATAATATTCCATTACACTCATAATGTGTTATTGAATTTCTCAAGAATTGGCCAGTATAATTCTGTCTTTGTGCAACTACCCCGTGAGATTTCTAACAACATAAGTTCGTTGTGGTATATCCACATATTAGCTCCATTTTGTTCCAATCACCGTTACTAATGGTCACCATTACCGTAAGAGATTAATATAAAAGTTTCAGTGTAATTCTTATTCTAATGGAAAACTCCCATTATCCAGTACCCCCAAGTGCCCACGAGCAACTTATGTTGCGTGTAAATATTTCCCGATTAAGGATTTTTTAAATAAAAAATGTTTTTTGGCATAAACGAGTTCAAACAACGTCATTGAAGCAAAACTAAAGGTAAAGGAGAAGGCTAAATCCATTAGCCCCATTAGCCCCGTGAAGGATCCCAGGTCAAAACCCAAACATCCTTAGCGGGGTCCCATTAGCCCTTGCAAAGGATCGTATTTGGTTGTGTGTGTGCGTCTGTGTTTGGTCCCTGGCGAGGAAGTAACTTTCCCGTAAACCAACAGAGGAGGGTATTCTTGGTTGAGAGGCTGTGGTTGGTCTCTGCTGTGGTTTTCCCAGCATACCAAGACAGCAAATTTTGGTGTTTATTGACGAAGGGTGCCAATTGTTTACGGCGTTTGGAGATTTTCTGTTTTTATTTCAAAACTAAAGGTAGTTTGAGATAAAAATCTTTTGGCATTCATAGTTTAACATCAGTATCGATGTTGAAAAAAAATCCTTTCTACTTTTCGATTTCTTCTTCTTTTCTTTCCTTTTTTCTTTTGTAAAAAGTATTCTTTTCAATGTGGATATTTTCCTTTAAATGCTTATTTTTTTAAATGCTTGATCATTTGATTGACATCATCATCGAATGCCGTAGACATAAATGGGATGAGTATGTAGTATTTCACAGGTCGACATGTTTTTGCACTGCACGATTAAGTTTCAGCGCGTTGTGTAACATAAACTGTAGAAAAAAAACGGACATCATCCCATTGAAATTTCCCACTTAAAATTCACTCAGGACTACGCAGTAAAACTGAAAGTACTGAAATCATAAGGCTGTCATCATCTTTCGTCAGTTTAAAACAAAGGGGATGTGGTCGCGGAAGTCTCATGGAGCATATGAATTTTATTCGAAGATCTTGAACGCTATAAAACCTCTTTAAGTTATTCAATTCAATGAACCTTTTTTAATGACGCCTCGTGTGGATTTATAATCGCTGTGTCACCTCTAAACCCTCAAGTCGCCATTTGCTATGCATTTCGAATGACGAATGGAAAACTTCTGCTGTTGTGTTCTTTCGACTTTGAATGCAGGAAGGCGTTGATTCCTCGCGACACCTTGCAAGCCGGCAGCGCGCCACGTTGCTGGTGTTGCGAAGTCCCCAGGATGAATCAAGAGTTGGGACGGGGTTGGTGATGGCTTCCAATTCGAAGGCTTGGGTTCGAATTCCGGCATTGGGGGTGAATTTTCACGGAAATGGATGAGAATTCATACAATGGATGCAGTTCTTTTGTGCATGTTCTCGCCGACACCAGGTTTCCCTCTTTCCTGTCTCCGTTTCACTAATAGTCTCCTTTCTTCGGCACAGGGGCGATGAGGTAATTTCCTCGCCTGCTAATCCGAGGGTCGCGGGTTCGAGTTTCTGCCTGAGTATGTCTTTTACCTTTCTGTACATGGGTATTTGTGGTCGTCAGTTTTTGTTCGCGCGCTCAGCGTAAAAGGCTCATGGTGCTGTTTTTGGTATCATGGCAATTACGAAAAAATAAGCTTGCCCAACTATACATCCCAAATAATCGACCAATAACCATCAAGGAGTTCTCGTAAAAAATTGCTCAATTGGTAATTTGGAAAAGTAATGGAAAAGACAAATAAACTCATGGAAAATCACTCGTCAACAGAATGAAGTTTCACTTATCAGGTGATGTCTTGTGGAAATATAGTATAGATAACATGACCACAAGATAACTGATACTTTGTTTTTTTCTTGTTTAAATTTTCTCACAATGTTATTGCACCGCACTGACCTAAGTTTGGACACCATTTATTCATCATGAAGGTACGTAAGTACAATTTTTCCGAGCTCATGTATGTTTCAAAACGAATGGAATGGCGAAATAGCTCGCGAAAGTGGTCCTTTTTTATGTACCTTAATTATGACGTAAATTGTGTCAAAATCTAGGCATGTGTGGTGCGATGAAATTATATGGGAATTGAAAGAATTATCTTTTATTATTTTGTGATAATGCTCACTTATCAACTTACGGTAATCAGTAGCCGTTCAAAAAAAAGAAGCAATATGGAAAGAAAAGTATTTGGACTCGGTTCCGATTCCGCAGAAGTGAACGCCCATTTCGTCTGGGGATGAGTGTTGTAGCCTTTGTTATCCATTGGCAGGCAATAAGCGCGAAGTGATTTTTGCCGTCATAGTGTGGTAAACGATGGTACAACTTTATTTTGAAAATACCTGGTGCATGGCGTGAAAAGACCTATATTTTTTGTAATTGAATCGCCTTTGATTCGGACGGAATACGACCTTTGTTAACATTCTTTCTGTCATTACTGATCCACCGACGACGTATTGCTAGTTATGTTCCTTGCTCGTGACCGCTCCGCGGTTCTCCCGTGACAATTCGTGTCTGCGTGTGTCACTCGACCAAAATGATATTTGATGGGAAAGCGTTGTTGCTTTGTGCGCATCGCGTGTCATCTCTTGCGGTCAGTGGCGTCCGTTTGGTGGGAAATGGGATCGCTGTCGCTCCAGCCACAGTCGTTTGGGTCCACTTAAAAGAGGGCTCTCGTTCTCCGGCGGCGCTCCGCGGTTCCTGCTCATCGCCCCGCACTCTCGTTGAACGCGAGACGAGACGCGACCCCAACATATCGGAGAGAGGCGGGAGCGGAGGGGCGGGATGCGGTTTAAATGTAACTCGGCGCGCGCCCGCTTGCGCCGAACAACCCGACCGGAAATCGCGGAGGTCTCGTACCACTACCCTGTGGGATCCCTCCTTTATTGTTTACAGCCCCTAGTTGGCTTGAGGGAAATTGAGTGGGAATTTGGAGAATGTGTATATATGTGTACTGTCACCTAACGGATGGGATCGTTAGATCAATTAGTAACAATATAAAAGCTGAAATAATAGATGAGGTGGACTACACGCGGGAGCAATATCTGGTTACTGGGAGGATGGTGTTGGAAAAATTTTGCGATTTCCGTACAAAAAGAGAAGCATCAGGCGTGATATGGTGGAAGTTCAGCATAATGAATCACAGAAATGGCAATTGCCCACTAGGTAAGGTTTAATACGACCATGGTTTCGATGCACTGCATCATCATCAGCTCCTGATGATGATGCAGTGCATCGAAACCATTGTCGTTAAACCATATGTAGAGGAAAATTGCCATTTCTGTGGTTCATTTCGCGATTTCCGGTTAGCGGCATTTGTGAAACCCGAAAATCCTGACCTTATTGAAAATGATACAGTTCAAAGCAATTATGAATAGAAAAAGCACGATTGGCGAAGGTCAGTTTAAGCGACGAATTCATGGAGGGTGCATAGCCGAGAATGCGCAAAATCTATCCTTTTCATGCCCTGTATCTCAAGTTCCGACATCTTCCCTATCGGTCGTCCATCCTTTAAAGCCTTCCGTTCTTTAGGATGCTCGACACCCCTTAAGGTTACAAGGTGAGGTGCGTACGCTCCTGTTGTCCCCTTCTTCAACCCGGAAGCTGGCATTCTTGGAGTTTCTTGCGGTATCCACCCATTTCCCGTCACTCCAACCTTGGTTCAGAGTAGAGCTTCCTCACCGTATGCCACCTCCTGAGTCAAATGCTATATGTAGTCATCACGTCAGTTATGTCACATTCTTCATCGGATGCTCTTCCTCTAGATACGAACGGTATTTTTCCACCCTTGAGTGTTTGATCGTCTCCGACGAGGTCAGGGTATCAGTGAAGGTTTCGAGTATATCTGATGGAGTGGTTAGAACTATTAGGCTGTTTTTTTCTTTTTATGGCCCAGCTGGTTAATACTCGCAGTTAATGGCTTCATTTGGAAGAACTTATGATTCATTCGGTGAAAACTAATTTTGCAATTTTACTTTCTCTTACGCCCGTAACCATCAACCAAGGTTGCAGCTGTGTCCTATATTTTTCAGAGTTGTGTTTGTTTTATTGTTTGCAGATTTGTATTTAAAAAGCTTAGGCCGTGGTTGTGACACTCTATTTGTCAATAAAAGGTTTACAGATAGTAATTTTTATCAAAATGTCTCGATTCCCGTCCATCTGATTATTTATTACATTATCATTCTGAAACATTGTATTCGGAACCGTCTTGAATAAGGAAATTAATAAGTGTATAGCTGCCAATAATAGCTACTGACCATTGAAAATGCGGTAAAAGTATTTAACTCTTCATTTTGATTGCCTCACTTTCTCTTTTATGCTTTGATTATTTAACTGTCTCATTGTGTTTTACTAGTTATGATAGCCTTGAATCAGTTTTTTTATGCTTAGTTGTTTTGATTTTCTTGACATTCTGACGTTTTTTCCTTCTATTTTGAGCCACATCTTATTTTCTGCGCAGATATGCTCGTGACACATGTTTATATACTTGAGGATAAGTTATTTTCAATCACTTTCCATTGATTGAGAGTACCATTCAATTATAATGATTTATTACCTACTCGCTGCCATTTTATCTCCATTCCGATAACTTATCCTCTGGTTGATAGACGACACTCAGTGTTTTCAATCGTGTCGCGTCGGTCGTTTGTGTCAGCCTGCGGTGATTGCCACTTCCTCCGGTGAAATGTCTCTTCGAAGAGAAGGAAAACAAAAGTCCATTATAGTATTGACATTCTCACTTGAGGATTTTAATGATATTCACTCCTTTACGAAGACGGCCAAGTGTCATATTTTACTCTCATGTTCTACGCTGTCCGAGATACACTGTAGTACAGGGTGCGGCATTATAACTTCCTTTTTTCGAAACGCAATAAAACCCATGTTATGAGTGAGAATTTTTTTGTTTACGATGATGTAGGTACATATCTGAAGTTTTGCGTTACACAGTTTTGAAAATCATATCAGGTAGTTGACTATTGTCCATATTGCCCCCTATTGTCCATACACTGACGTTTGTCATGGCCCTTACCAGCATAGCAGTGGGCATGTTGGCAATTTCCATCCCGATTTGTGTCGACCCCCCAAAAAAATCTCATTTGTGGGTTTTTTAAAAACCCTGTGTTTATGTAAACCGTCCTAGGACCTTACTAGAGCTGAAGGCCAACAACCGGGCAGAAATTGTCAACATACCCGCTGCTATGCTGGTAAGGATCATGACAAACGCCAGAAATCGGCTTATTCAGTGTATGGACAATGGGGGGGCGCCACCTATCCGATATGATTTTCAGAACTGTCTAACGCAAAACTTTAGATATGTACCTAGAACATCATAAAAAATATAAAGAATTCTCATTCATAAAATGGGTTTCATTGCGTTTTGAACAAAGGAAGTTATTATGCCGCACCCTGTACTATTTCCAATCGCCATTTGAGCGCGTTGAAGTCACCCGCTCATTGACTCTCGGAATGCACCGCGAATATCAATCTGGACGATAGGACTTCCATTTCTTAATTTTTGCGTCGCATCTTTAGTCGGCCGTATTTTGTTCCGTTCTCTTCTCCCACACTTCCTTACTACGACGGTGACAATTCTTGTACCCTAACACTTTCCCTTTCATCGTCTCTCCATAATTTTCTTTTGTTCGCCGGAGAGGGTATTCCTACGAATCCCTACAATCTCATGTTTGGGATCAATTATGTATTTTCATCCTATCTTGAATTAATTTTCGTCGATATTCAACGAGTGATATATTCTCCAATGGGCTATTTGCGGTCCTGCCTCCTCGTAATAGGCATTTCGCTATAATTTGGGTGGATGTAATTAGGGGAGCTCGTCAGTAGTAGCGCACCAGGCGTAAGACGAAAAACTAATCGAAGTCAGAGCTAATTTGCGCTCAACTACCGAAGAACGTCGATCAAAACTTTGACGATTTTTGTTTTTGGGTTTATTTTCACGATAAGCGTGAAACAAGGATCGTGTCAAGTGTTTAAATAGAGTGTTTTATCTCGATGTTTTATATGCTCCATATGAACGAATTCATCGACGGAAAATAAAAAGAAGTCCAATCGCGGCAGTAGTGAGCGCACAGAGTGCTGACAAATGGCTGGTTACTAAACGTTTCGCCAGCGCGCATCGGTCCAATCATCGTCGTTCGTGCTACTTTTTCTACTACATCGTCGTTCGTGCTATTTTTTCCATTCGTCACTTAATGGCAGGCCGTGTATTCCACGGTGGTGGTGGAATAAATAGTCTTCGATTAATGCAAGCATTGTGATTTGCAGTGCTCTAAATGATCATCTAAGAGTCTTACAGTACGCAAATATTACTCACTAAAGTAACTGATTAAATAATTTTGCGAAGTGTTGGAAATGACTGCCCGTTAGGCACGGACCTTATGTTTTACTTCTGAGTTTTCCTTCATACTCATACGGTCAATTAAATATAGAACCCTCTATAGTTTCCCCGCTGACTAATAAGCACTGAGACCTAGAAACGCTTCAAACTCATCATTGACTATGCTGCGAATTGGTGAATGGATTAAGTGTTTGACTACTAAATTGTTGTTGAATTCACTGCAATTTTTCTTTTCGGCCGATGCGTCAGTATCGACTCTTAGCGGTGAGTCGCCCGTGACTGGTCTTGGTGTGTAATCTCCCATCTTTCTCACTCTCTCTGTGGTATAAGTCTCCTTCCTGCGCGAAGGCGGAGGAATAATTGCGCGTTGCGTTTGCGTGGACGGCTGTGCGCCTGTGCGGCATTCTGGTCACGGCGACTCTTCTCGTGGTAGTGGAGAGGGGAGGGAGAGAGAGAGATGTATGAAAGAGAAGGGGATGAAAAGAGGGAGTGGGAAGGGGAAGGGAATAATAAGAGAGGAATGGGAGTGATATGGGGGATGGAGGGTGGGGGGGAGGGAGAACGAGAGAGGGGGTGGGGGGAAGAAGAATGGGGAGGAGAAGGGGGGCGGGGCGTGTGTGGGACGGCGAGAAATTGTCGGGAGGAGAGGAGAAGCAAGAGGGGTTGCCCGCGCAATATTCGCGCAGCTGCGGTCCAGACTTGGAGCGCGGTGGAGGAGCGTTTCGGCTTGCGGATGCTGCTCCGTCGACTCCCGCGCCTTCCCTCCCTCTCCACCGTCCTCGCGCCGCGTGGGATTTGACTGTTTGCGTGTGCTTGGCTGGTCGCGATCGTCCGGGTGCTCTGATCGCTTTCGCAGTGATGTCTGTGTCGTCCGTGCGTATCATCTGTTGGCGGATTGTCCGTCCTCCTAAGTATTTCCTGCATCGTCTCTCCAAGTGAACCCGTGTCGGATTCTCCATCGCACATTTTGGACCCGCCGATCTTCTCTGCTTCCACGTGTATTTTGTGAAAAAAGGTCAGTTTTCTCTCTCTTTTATTATTAAATTGTAGGATACGGTACTTTCCCGTCGTGTCATTTGCTCGATATTTTTTGGGGCCCATCGCCCGGACAGTGGATGCATCCGTGCCGACGTTTCGACCCTCGACTCCAGAATCTTCCCGTAGGGCAGATAGGTGATGTGGGCACCCGTGACAATGTTCTACGGATGATACTCTGTGTAGAAACGTCAGTGAGAATGTACCCACTGACCCGGAGTATGATTTGGAGGAATCGTGAAAAACTTCGTTTGGTGTGATTAGATGAAAACAGAATGTTAAGGATGCGTTATCGTTAAAATAGTCTTATTATTGTACGAAAGAAATATAAGTGAAAAAAGGAATTATTTCCTTCACATCAGCTTTTAACTCACGTTTGTGTTCATTTTTTTCATTGCAAAGTCTATGGTTTAAGCTATTTGCATTCCGTCGTCGGTCACTACGGAATATAATTCTCGAAGGAGTGGAGAGCTGTATTTTCTGAGCTCCTCAGGAGTTATTAAGTATACTTAGAAATTAAGCGTATTCTGCTCAACCGCATAGTTTCACTTCGTGAAAAAGGCATATTTGCATACATTTTGAAGTTTTGTTTGCTTTTTTTCCCATGAAAAAAGTGAGCGTGAAAGTGTTGGAAAAACTCTCTCGAGATAATCTAACAATCTTGAAAAAAAAACTTGACCTTAGTCGCATTGTTTCAGTTTTAATTGTTTTCTTTTTGACTTCTGGAGGGAATTATGTGCGTTTTCCCGCCGTAGGATGGAAACAAATGCTGTCGACAACCTTGAATTTAGTTTAGAAAGTGCCGATTCAAATAAAACGTCCCACGGAATGTGTTTCAAATGGAGGGCGTTCCAGAGAGAGCGAAAGCTGAGAGCCTCTCTTTCTCATAACACGTGCTTTTCCCATTGGTGCTTCTCGTAATGGCTTACGCTTAATGGCATCCTCTCTGCCCTGTCCTTGCTGGCGCTCATGCTGTGTCAATAGATAGAGCAGAGCATCTAAGCGGGTGATTCGCTCGAAAGCAGGCGAGAAGATCATATGGGGTCTTTATCTCGACATGCAAGAGTCATGTACTCTCACAATCAGTTTTATTCTTCACTCAGTACATATTCTTCGTTTGAATTTGACGCTATGCAAACTTACTCAGCCTCTGGAGTTCTTATTGATTTATATTCCCCATATACACCATGTTTATTCCACTTTATAGTCACAGTTAGATCTCTGATCTCAATGTGGCTGATCACATTTTACATCTGGCGGATCACTGGGCTTTCTTGAGGGTATCCTCATGCTGGAATTTCTTAAACGTCCCTTCTGACCCAATCTCATTTTTGAAATTATAATGTTTTAACTCATATCGAAAGGGTACAAATTCGACCTCCATCACTGTCAGTGCGAGTCTGATTCGAGAAAACTCATCGATATGATATAGATATTCAAAATATTAGCTTATGCGTATTCATCTGAAACGCACTCCACCAATATGATCCCCATGACAGCCCTCTACCTAAGGGGTACTTGAATACATGAAACTCACGCAACATAACCGAACATGAGACATAACCTGCTAGTGGCGTATATAACTGATACATCGAGCGCATAAAACCTCGAATTTTTTTGTTTTTCGTGGGTTTTCCCCCATCATCCCGTTGCATTGTTCCGTATGTGAAGGCCCCTATCTCAGCTATCTCAATTTTTGGTGGGTCTGTATTGTATCGTTAACAGCCTCTTCTATCTCCGCGCTAGCTCGCATCATTCATTCCCGCTCCCCATGAGGCACTCTCACCCACCTTGTCGTTTTTCCATTCTCCCCATCTTCCAAGGAGGTTAGCTTCCGATCCTTCCAATGCGATGGATGGCAGCGTTTTTCTCTGTCTCCATCTCCTTTATCCGATGTGTCATATTACCCAGCAAAAAGAAAAACAAATGGACCTATACACCTAATTTCTCTCAAACATGAAACTAATCACTCATTAGGTCTTAAGCCCGCTTGTCCTTCCTTAGTGATTATACGATTCTTGAATCCATAATTTCATTCTTTTACTTTCTTTTGGCAAAATTCTGAGTCGCAGTTTTAAGTAAACTTCTTTGGAGCAGTATTATTCTTTAAGTCGTTCTATTGTAAAATTAATTTAACGTAATTTCATTCATTTTCTTTCTTCTTGTGGAAAAACTTGTCCGGTATCTGATTACAATTACTACTAAATTTTACCTAAACTTTACGACTTCAGGCGTCTTTCATGGAAGAATCTTATATTAGAATCCATATTAAAGATGATTCGTACTTTTCCTCAGTTATTTAATGAGCACAGCGTGTTTTGCAGCTTGCTGCATCGTCAGGTACACTTACAGGTCAGGCACAGTTTGTACCTGACGATGCAGCAAACTGCGAAACACGTTATGCTCATTAAGTAATTTTGGAGAAGTACGAAGCGTCTTCTAATATGGGTTCCAAGAAATTTTACCTATCCACTATATTTGACTCTTCATTGCCAGAGCAATCCTAAGATTGGTTGACCTCAGTCCTTCATCCATCCCTATACAATACAAGTTCTCATACTCCCTGGTATTTCTCCCTATATACTTTCCGCTTTATTTTGTCCATGAAGTTATTCCTGGGTTTTATTCTGGGGACTTTTCCATCTATGTAAGCTTCAATTATTTATTCTCTTAACTGAACTTGAAATCACACGGTATTGAGTGCGAGAATGGTAGAAACTCGGGAAAGTAGAATTTTTCCATTCCAATGCCATGCCACTTTCGCGGTAAACTTTTCATGTGAAGGAAAAGCTGCCGAAAAATTGTATGAAAATTAAAATATGGGTATATTGCCTCAAGTTTTGTGAGTTTTTAGCCGTTTACTCCGATATTTGAGGTGAAAATTTGGTGATTTCATAGAAGTGGCGCTGCCGAAGTCTCCTGTGGCCTGCAAAAAAGTGGTTATTTACAATATATCGGCGGAAAAATCTGCACATTCGTGCATTAATTTATCTTTTTCCTCGGTAGGTAATGTAAGCATTCACCGAGAGTAGGGTTTTTAAAACGCAATAAAGGAAAATTTGGAATTTTGCATTTCTTTGACTCACGCAGTCGCACTGGAACTTCCTTTAGGTAGTTCGAGCGAGACTTTTACCTAGTCATGGTAGAGACTATATTCAAGTTTTACGTTTTAATTTCTGCAGCTGTGCAATGTGGAAAGCATGTAGTAAATATTGCATTGTGTTTATGGTGCAGTATAATAATTTTGTCTGAAATTCTCTATGAGTAAAAGAAATATGTCAACTTAAGTCTTTAACTTGAATCCATATTAAAACAATCCTTGTAAATCCTTGTACTTTTCCACCAATATTTATTAATTAAAATTTAAAAAAGGTTTAACGATGGATGCATTGGAGCAAATGAAAATTATCAGACTGTCAAGCAAAATTTGCAACGAATTTCTTTTTCCGCGCCCCTCCTCACTCCTTTCCGAAAAAAATTCCCTTTTTACAACCCATGTTCCCCTACCTTTCCACCCGAGTATTTAGTTTGTTCTCCAAACCCCCCCTTCAAACTTCTTGGCGTTCGTTACTATCGTAACTATCAATAAATAACATGTAAAAAATTGTACTTAGGGAAGCAGAAAGCTGCGAAACGCGTAGTGCATTAATAAATATTGGTGGAAAAGTACAAGGATTGTTTTAATATGGATTCAAGTGTAAAATTCTTCCAAAAAGTGACGCCTGAGGGTGTAAAGTGTAAGGCTTAAACTTGACGCATTTTTTTCATGCGGCGCGTTTAAAATTTTTTGTTAACGGAAGGTTTTTTTGTGATTCTGTTTAAAATACTGTGGAGAGTATATGGTGATTTTTATAATAGGCGAGAAAACATATGGACTATACACTAATATTTCTGGCGAAATGTAGGAGTTATAAATTTCTCATTTATAAGTCAAGTCCCTCGGGAGTGCGTAAACATACCATTTCCTGTGTATAATCACTGGTATTTTTGGGCACATTATCTCGAAAAGCAGCGACGAAAGGGGCCTATATTTTGGTATGTTTGGAAGGGACTTCCTACAGAGTTTATTTCCCTCTCTTCCTCTAAGGTTGGTGTCGCACTACCCAGCACCCCAGCGAGGCGCCCTCCCCTCTTGTCTCCCTTTTCCAGTTGGCCCCCGTTTCTCTGAGGGTGTCTTCCAACCCCTCTGAAGCAATGGATCGCTCTCTCGCGCGTCGTCGCTCTGTCCGTGGGCGAGAGTCCCATCGCATCGGCCGCGTGTCGGGAATAACTTATCGCGGGGCGGAGACCGTGGCGCGGCTGCCGGGGAACAATCCGCCGACATCCACCCTCCGCCCAGTCTCTCGTCATAATTCTCCGCTCCTTCCTTATTTTTCGAAATTGCTCCTTTTCCTGTCGGCTGTTCGCTCGTATTGCGCCTCTCGCCCTGGCACATCGTTCCTCCTGATACTACGCACAAAATGATTATTGTACTGGAATGAGAGAGTGGAAGTAAACCTGTGCATTGAGACGACAGAGTGTTTATCTCATTATCATCATCACCAGGATTGATATACAAGTTCGGGTGTGTGTGAACGGAAGCGGAAATACCTATACAAGGCGTAGGTTGCTCATGGGACGCAAGCTAAATGAGGTAGGCCGATGATTTTTTTCTGTCACGCGAAACGAGTACTTGCGGAATTTATTTTTTATTTTCAGGGGACATTTAATGTTGACCCGATATGAAATCACTGCCATCAGTGATGCAGCAGCAGGAGTCCCACTTATAAAGTACAACAACAGTCTTTAAAATGAGCTTATTAAAACAACTTTTTTCATAACAACAGTCAACCAGTATTCTGTCTATAGTCATATCTGATGCTGATTTTTGTGATCGGCAAAAGGTTTTGGGTTGTTAATGTGTATTCTTGAAGGCAAATAAATGCATGCTTATGTATTATTTGTTAAGGATTTATTATCACTAAAAGTTTATATGTAACTATATTAACTGGGTTTTAGTCTTTATAATGTATAGTTGTGTTAACTTTTTGAATTGATGCAAATAATTGTCTTCATATTGTGTGTACATGTGTGGCACGTTATACTTACACGCTACAAAAATTCCCTCTGGGAAACTTTTACGTAAAATCTCATCATTTTTTTTCATTGAATCAGTTTTACTGGATTTATGTCATCATTTACAACACAAGTGGCAAGGTATCCAATAACGTGCCCTTAAAATATTTTAATAATAATATGCCTAGCTTTGGTTTACTCGTGAAAAATTTTGCGTAGGAGGCATGGCCGATTTGGACATGCTATCTCCGGGAGGTTGCCCGTCACTTGACCTGTACTGATCTTTAAGAGCCACAGACCTTTGTCTCCTCTTATAGTTTTAATTGTTTAGCTCGTCACTCGTCCTACTTCTCTTCATCCTACCCGCGAAGTCTATACTAATTCCACCTCTTCACTGCTATTCCTATTATTATTCCCACTTTTGCGGGCTTCAGTATTCCCTCGCGCTTTATCACCTGCTTCTGCCACCTGCTCTTCCTCCTCCTTATATCCTCTGGCAGTTTCCTCTTCTCGTCCACCATGACGTGCACATCCTTATTCGTTTTCCCTTTCTTCCGTCGAACTTTCTCCATTGTCCTCCTCACCAACACCTCTAACGCCCGCAGACGATTCTCACCTTCTTTCTTCGGAGTCCACGTTTCTGCGCCGTACTAAATTTCGTATTAGACTCTCCGCGTCTTTACTTTATATTCTTGGCTGGAAATACTAGCGAAGAGTCTGACGTGGAGTTCAATGCTTGATTTCGCGGAAACTTGGAGTCTCAGTGTAAGATAATGAGGTGAGAATATTTCATTCGTATGGTGCTCTAGCGGTTTACAGGCTTCATCCCTCTCCATCCATATCCTCTCCGCCTCATTAATCTTCGATTTTGGGCTTTTTTTGGCTTTTTTTAAAAGTATTCTACTGGAAAAAAGTGAGGAAGTTAATAAAAATAAAATCCTGAAACTTTCATTTCGTATATAATTAATGAATTGTTCAAATATTCGAGTTTATTCGAATAATGTGTTAACCTTAATTGTGTATGTATTACTCTCTTTTGTTTTTTGAAGATAATTGTTATTTTAATACTTTATTTTTATCCTGTTTGCCTGCCTCTTGGAGCGCTGATATTTCTTTCGATTCCACACTTAGCATTTTCAGCTTTTAATGCATTTTGTGAGATGGAAAAAAATTGATAAACGATACATTATTTTATCGACGAAAAATTAAGACGTCGTCGTCAATGCTAATGTATGGCGAAACATACGGTATGGTAGGCTTTGCTTCAAAAAAATGGCGTGAGGGGTGGAAAAAACCATTCGACTGTGACTTAGTACGTGCGTAGTGAACGCTTTTTATCCCTCTCTTTCAAAATGAAATGCATAAATTCTTCTGAGTTCCGCGCACAACTCTTACGCATGCGTACTGGAATGATACAAATAAAACTACTGCCGAAGGCCAGTATGCTACTTCAACCTGAGTACTCATCGGATATGATCAATTTATCATTAGTAGGAGACTTAATTGCATGAAAATAGCCAAAGAATGCGACTGAATGTGCTAGAAAAAATAGATGTATCAGTAAGCTATCTGCTCCTATAATGGCTTGATTGTGACAACTTTCGAATTAGTACGTTGTTGTGTGCCACTGCATGTTCCATAGTCTTTTTTCGTCTTTGTTGATAATTTTCTTTTTTTCAGAGTAATATTTTTATGCGACAAGGCTTTTTCTGACGCATATCCAACTCATCGAAAGCATGACTTATTGAATCGGTTGTTAATTTCCTCTGCGCCTGTTACTACCAGCTTTGCCAGTTTTTTTTATTCTCAGCGACGGGCGATGGCACTCCAAGAGCACGTGAGTTACTTATACCAATGGAATACCGTGAAATCCATCATCAGGGTGTGTGGCACGGAGTGAATCCACACCAGGCATGAAGCGCTCGTCCTAGTTCAAGTCAGAACCTCACCCGCTCCCCCGGCTGATAGGTAAGGACCTCGAAGCTGTCAGGCCTATGCAGAAACGTATTTGCGGTATGAGGAAATGTTCTTAAAATACTTATTGAATACTCTCTCCCCCAAGCAGAGTTCAAAAACCACACACGATGATTTAAGGAACCATCGTGTGTGGTTTTTGAACTTGCGAAAACGACGCCTGATAAGTTCTTGGTGGTGTGAAAATGGGGAAATATGACAGTTACGCAAATTTTTTGGCGACCAATCGATGAATTATGTTCGTGATTGATGCAAGTAGTGAAATGCCTGGTGATTGTTTTAACACCGGTTAAGATTTAATTGAAGCTACCCTCTTCTTGTCTTAAGGTATAATATGTCTATTTCGGGAGTATTTCATAGTCAGTCTCCTTATTCCTTCACGCATTACAATTATGAGTAGTGGATACTTCATGTTAAAAATTTGGCTATTTAAGCACTCGTTTTAGACAACTTTTTTTGTCATGAATCATGAGGTCTACGGCCTCGAAAGTTATACAAAAAAGGGGGAATGTCTCCAATGGCCGTAATTTTAGAGCAACTCAACTCTCGTCAGAAATTATTGTTGTGTTGGTTTAACGGCGGTGTGTGGTCCCTGGCGAGGAAGTAACATTCCCGTAAACCATCACAGAGGGTATTCTAGTTGAGAGGTTGTGGTTGGTCCCTAACGTGGTTTTCCCGTTAAACCAACACAAGAATAATTTCTGACGAGAGTTGCTCTATTATAACGGCCATTGGACATATTCCCCCTTTTTTGCATTTTTTGTCATGGTTTATGTTTCAAGTGACGGACATCAATATTGTGTCGTCGTCATGCCTCCTTTTTTCCTTAAGAGTGGAACTTTTTCGGATGAATGGATGATTGATGCGTATCCCCTGAATGCGATTGTGATTCCTTTCCTTGAGGTAGTGGTCTGTGAGCTTGAGGGTCTTTTGCAATCATAATCCCATTATCTTCCGCGTGTCGTTTGTTTTGACGGGTCCTGTGTAATCCCCTGTGATCCGATCAAATTGAGGGACACCCGTCGGTTTGCGAAGAAGAGGGAAGCAAATCAAGGCGATTCTCTGGCGATGTGGGTAATTAATGTTGCGGACGAGAAATCTGGAACTGTCACCCTGCAAAGAAAGGCGTGTCCTCCGTGAAAGTGTTTGTCGTTGTCGAATTAGCGTCCCTGGGTTGATCATCCCGGCGGAGAGAGGCGTGGACCCGCTATTTAATTCACATCACTCAGATATCAGTCAATAATCTCACTGGACGTCAAGGTTTTCTCTTCCGAGAGTGAAAGCTTGTGTTCTTCGTAAGTCGTTTGGAATATACGTCGCGAACGCCATTCTCTTGACGTGTGTTAGAATTCGTAATTTTTCATGCGAATAATGAATAATTCATCGTGAGATTAAAATTGGAAATGGAACTTCTTATCTCGACCGGCCGTTAGCTGTATTCATGATTTTTGCTGCTTGATTGAAATAAATAAGCCCTTCTCTAGATGCCGCTCTTTATACACTGGCATTTCACTTGTTAAATCTGTTGCAAATTGATTTTTTTCCATCTCCAATTTCTGGCGTCCGTTTCCAATCTCTGGGCTCGCTGCACTGGTTTCCTGCAATACGCCGAGTTTACGAGCTTATGTGATAAAATTTGTCAATCCTCTTCGGATATTTTCTCAATTTTATTGTGAAGGGCGTGGCTTTTCCACCTGGTACCTAACGCTTCCGATGAATACTTTCCTTTTGATCTGGGATAAAATGGTAAATTATGTTGTCTTCGTGCCCTTCTTTCAGAGGTAATTGTCATTGACTTTTATAATCGGATGTATGGTGGTAGCTTTTCGTTAACATTTTTGTAAACGTTGGCTCATCCAGAGTGCGACCTCTGAGGCATATTACCTGGATGATTTTCTCTGTCTTCTCTGGAAGTTTTTCGCCCTTTAAGTTTGAAACATAAATTTTACGCGATGATTTAATGATATTTTGACTGCGTCATAAATCCTTGAGTAATGAAATTGGCGAGACGGCTAAAATTGAATATAATACTTATCTCAGTCCTCAAAATACATGTCCCTGGGGGGTCTGCGTGCTTCGTGAATTTTTATCGAACGTGGATCTAAAATAAATCAGTGTATTAGGATATGAATACCTAAATTTCATTTTCTTTCGTATTCAATTGGCTATTCATTTGGATTTATCACCTATAAAATTCCTTTTGCTTCAACGTGGGATAAATTTATCGACGTTATTGTTTATTGATGAGTCAAGGGTAGGGTTTGGCCGCGGGGGCAGTACAAGTTGTGTGGCGGACAATGGCCTTTACGCCTGTCTACGGTTCAAGGGTGCCTATGTGAAGGGATAAGAAAATGATGAAGAAAAGGATAAAGATTTCCTCCGTGGTGATCCGATATGAGACCCCAATGGGATGACAAATCGCTCGCCTATAAGGTGCGTGGATATCGACCGACGGACGGTTAGGAAAGCGATATGAGGATTCGATTCCGGAGATTAATCCCGCCGCCTCGTCGATATAGAGAGGGGGTAAAATACGGCAGTCGCTCCGATGGTGACAGGAAAATTGTTAGGGGAGTAACGCTTCCATCAAAAGATGCGACGATAGTGTCTCGAGGCGAGCGATCCCTTTTCTCCTCCCCTCGCGTCCGTTCTGCATCGCGGAGACTTCGATGCATATGGCCGATAGAGAGAAGGATAGGATTGCCGGCATTGCGCGGGAGGGATGAAAAATGCACGATTGGCGCTGCCTGTCCCATGTATTGCAAGGGAGCGTCGCACGTATAGGGTGGTTTTGGTAGGCCACGATGAGAGACCACGCCCAATTCAACCAAAGCATTGAAATCGCAATGGGTTTAGAAGCATCTGCAGCTACTCAATTACAGTAGAAATGTTACCTCTCACTGACTTATTCCTGTTAAAAAGTTATCTATATATGTTCTATTGGTTCATTATGTTATCCATAAATCAAAGGTATATGTTGCATTCTTGTGTAAAATCCGATGGTTCTTGCGAAATTGAGTGAAATTCGTAAATATTTAGGTATAAAATCGTGAAATTTTTCCTGAATGTGATTTTCATAATGACTTTGAAACCTGGAATGTAAGTAAATTTTATTTTTTTTAGGGAAATGGAAGTTTTGTTACTTCAATATCTGGTATTAAGATGCACAGTCGTGTGAATAAAAACTGCCGCTCTCCTTATTCTCACACTGATCCCGATGCTTCTTCCCACTTTTGTTTCTCGGTAGCCAATCCATTTCAAAATGATAATATCTTGTGCGGCGTGCGAGTTGACTTCGCATAAATTCTGCATTCTTGCCTAAGTGAAAAAAATGTCGTGTATTCATTTTACGGTTTCATTATCGCTCTCAATAGGAACGCGAAATCGTGTGCTCTGGCCTGCGTCGCGTATTATGAAGCGGTGTGAAAGGTACGAAGATTTTTCATTCAAGCATCAAACCAACTGAGAAGGAAGATTTTTGCGTTGTTGCTCGCGTTTACCATTTTATATTTTTTAACTGGTCTTTTCTCTGTAAATCGAAGCGTATGATCGATTTTTTAAATTTAATCCTTCCATTGCGTCATCCAAAACACGCATGGTTTGCCAATTGTCCCCCGTTTTAAGAACGTCGGTTTGATAAATCGTTACCCTTATAACAATGGCAAGGGTATTCGTAATTGTCTTACTGTAATAGATCATGATAGTTCTAGATGTATACTTTCTGTAAGTATCCTATCTCTATAACTAAACTGCAACGATGAAGAGGGGTATGGTGTACGTAATAGCGCCAATGATCTTACCGCTATCAGCTTTGAACCCTCATCTTGAATCTCTTCTTCGATACATATATTTAACCAATCCGGCACGGAAAGAAAGAGTCGACTTTTCCCGAGTTCATACTCAATCGTAATAGCCAAATACTCCGCTATGAGATCATGGGATATTGTATTCCCTTTGATTGCGTCTTTATGGCCTCCTTATTTGCTGCAACCTCCGCAGTACTGAAGGATTTGTTGAGGATTTATTATCACCAAAAGTTTATATGTAACTATATTAACTGGGTTTTAGTCTTGATAATGTATAGTTGTGTTAACTTTTTGAATTGATACAAATAATTGCCTTCATATTGTGTGAACATGTATGGCACGTTATACTTACACGCTACAAAAATTCCCTCCGGGAAACTTTTACGTAAAAACTCATCATGTTTTTTTCATTGAATCAGTTTTACTGGATTTATGTCATCATTTACAACACAAGTAGCAAGGTATGCAATGACATGCCCTTAAAATGTTTTAATAATAATATACCTAGCTTTGATTTACTCGCGAAAAATTTTGCGTAGGAGGCATGGCCGATTTGGGCATGCTATTTCCGGGAGGTTGCCCGTCATTTGACCTGTACTGATCTTTAAGAGCCACAGACCTTTGTCTCCTCTTATAGTTTTAATTGTTTAGATCGTCACTCGTCCTACCTCTCTTCATCCTACCCGCGAAGTCTATACTAATTCCACCTCCTCACTGCTATCCCAGTTATTATTCCCTCTTTTGCGGGCTTCAGTATCCGCCCGGGTCGCGGACGTGGGAGGGAAGAAATACTGAGTGTGGGAATGAGAGTGAAAGGGGATTGAGAACTGGGCGAAATTGAGAACGTGGGTGCAGCTCGGGTGGTGAAAGGGTGGAGGGAAGTATATGTTCATTTCCTCCAACGTGTGATGGCGTTCGCGTGGGCGAAGCGAGGTCGCCGTTATAGAGAATGCACCGCGTCATCCTGTTGCTATGATTAAGAGTTTGTTATTTATTTTGATCTTGCGCTGTCACAGCGGATAGTTTATTTATGGAATTCAGGCGTAACCTATATCTATTGAGTAACTTTTGTTTGCTGAGCGATGACTTTTTCCACGTCGGGTGCGGGAGTAGTATCAGTGGATATACAGTCCGTAAATACGTTTCTTTTATAATCAATCAGTGTGCTATTCTCCTGGTCTTGTGAGGTTTAATGGACATATAACGCTTTAAATTTCCTATTCTTCTCGGAATTTGATTTTAACCAGAATTAAAGGACGCAGAAGGCGAGTTGTTCTACCATGTGCCTATCACTTAATGGTGCTCAATATTTAATCAGCTATCGTCTTAATCATTATGTATATTACTAACCACTTGACAGCACATTTAAATTACGATGAAAGTGATAAATCCAAGATTTGAAGCATTGTTGGTAATGCATGATAGTATTTATATTTGGTGTGGTGAGTATAAATACTTAGGTGTAACGATTGGAAAAGAAGGAACCAGTAAAAAAGAGATAACAAATGTAATACATCAGTCAAAACTCGCAATAAATAAATTGAATTGCATAATATGGTCAACAGAATATAAGTAGGAAAAAAAATTGAAAATATATAAAACAATTATTCAGAGTAAACTCCTTTACGGAGCAGTGACATGGGAAATGACCAAAAGGGATAGGCAGAGACTGGAGGTCGTAGAAATGGATTTTCTAAGAAGAAGCAGCGGAAAATCTAAACTACAAAGAATAAGAAATGAAAATATAAGAAAGACTATGCAAGTAGAAGAAAACATCATACAGGAAATAGAGAAAAGACGGCTAAAATGGTATGGACACGTAAAAAGAATGGAGGAGAAACGTTGGCCAAAAAAGATTGGCAACCACCCGGGAGGAGGAAGAGAGGACGACCACCAGAAGACTGGACAAAACAAGTCACCCAAGATATGAAAAAGAGACAATTAGAGAATGAAGACTGGAGAGACAAGGAGGCTTGGAGAAGAGGATGCGAGAGACGGCCGACGGCTGTATAGAACTCGCTTATACATATATATATATATATTGAATGGTAACATAGGAATTCTAACATCATCCACTATATATATATATATATATATGGTGTGGATGATGTTAGAATTCCGATGTTACCATTCAACTTATTCCCTTTGCAATTGTTGAAAAAAAATCCCCCAGCGGCAATCTGTCAGCTTCCGTATGTCTTCTCGATCGTAAAAACCCGCCATTCTATATGGAATAAGCTATATTGTCATCACCCTTTTGTTTCCAGGCGTACCTACATCTGACGTCGTACTGAAGTGTCCATGTCTTCTGCTTGTATTCTCTCCTCATGTCGGCGATCCTACCGAACGTCCATGGTCGGCCCTATATCCTCCTCTTAAATTATTAGACCAGGAAAATCTCCGAGAAAAACTTTTGCAGTTTTTTCTCTCCTATTATCTTGCCTAAATAAAAAAAAATCGATCGCTTTCGTATATAATTATTGTCTATAATGCCATTTCGTATAAGCCTTTCTCGCCACCGAAAGAAAGATGAGATATCCCTGAAAATAATCGAACAGCCGGTTTGATTCGAAAGGCTAATTTAAGTAACTTGAGGACTGAAACTTATTGTTTCAGAAGTTAGCGAATGTGGGGTTTCTTTGAGAAAAGGGAACGGGAAAATCCCGGATGTGAATGCATACTGTGTTCCGCAAGTTTGATATAAAGCGGGAAAATGTTGGGAAGACGCAGGTTACAATCTGGTCAGACTCAATTTTATTGTATCCTGCGCCATTGGAGTTTTTTTTTTATTGCTGCCTCGCGTGTTAATATGGATCTCGATGGGAGGAAAGGGTATATATGCTCTCGTGGTCTCTAACAATGCATGATCATCTAGTTTTCCGAAAGGATAATGACGGTCTCAAGAGATTTGGTCTCCATGCGCGCTTTATACAAATTGAATATCGTTAAGGCTAACATTAAGGCTGATGTGAATTTTTTTCCTCTGTATTTTCATGTCATTATCTAGAAGATCAATTCGGTTCAAACCGTTTATGTCTATGGTATTGCAGCTTAGATATAAGTTTCATAGTTTCTCTAAATCGAAACACAGTCGAGAATTATGTGGACTAACTGCTATAAAAAATAAATAAAGTGCATCTTCCGGATAACAAACAGAAAAATCTGCTTTCCGAGCTGTGTGGTGAAGTTACTCGGGTGGTAAGTTAGGGTGATGCAAAACTTCAGCAGAAAAAAATTCGACCCTGCCAGGATTCGAACCTGGAATCTTCTGATCCGTAGTCAGACGCGTTATCCGTTGCGCCACAGGGCCTTTGGAAGATGAGGGACTTCGTAAGTGTTGGCATATGTCGACAGATGTCACATCCTGCAATGGATGGAAAGAGATAGCCTGTTCGTCATTCATACCCCCACCTTTCCTGTACATAGTAAGTATCCACTGCTCCCTCCCCATCCGTTGCTTTTGCGCAAAAGTCGGTTATTAGAGCGGGCGTAGCTCACAGAGAGTGGTTTATATTCCACGATGAAGCCGATGACATTCCTTTAGAAGCCTTCTATTATCTCTCGTCCTTGTTTCCGGAACTTTGAATCGCACCATCGAAGAACGACTTGGCGGTGAGTCAACTCAGGAATATTAATGATCCTCTTCCAATTTGGGGTATCTGCGTCTGTGGCTCGTTATAACGTCAGGCTTCCTCTCTATTCATCTCCGCATCGTTATGTTTAACGTGTGGTTCTTTTTCATTTTTGTGGCGCGCGGGAGAGAAGGGAATATCTTGGCGTGACACTTACTTGTTTGAAGTTTCGGGGCTCGGTGAGTGTGGAAGAGGAATTCGAAAGTGTCGGGTGGGGAAGAAGAACTTTTGTATGCGCGCGCGTGACGTCATGACTGATAGTTGACAGCTGTTTGCGCGCCCGGGTTGGAGAGGCGAATGCGGGCAAGAAGAGTGGGAAAATAAGTGACTGTCGGGTATAGCGGAGGGGAAGATAAACGGAGAACGACTTATCCTCGACTGGAAAGGGGAAGACGATGAGAATGTAAACGAATTCATGCCCAGGGAGGACTGGGACGAGGAGTGATGTGAAATAATAATTTTTTTTGAATGAGTGAAAACTATTTCGGATATGAAATTGCGTCGCAAAGGACGAATTTTCATGCCGTTATTTAGCGTGGTTGATGTTTGTCTGTGTGTAGCATGCGTGTGGACCAGGACTTGCTGAATATATCCCAGGGTTTCGGGTTTGTCAATGGGTGCTCTTAATCCATAAGCTACCGAGTAGTTACTTCTTGCCAGCCAATATCTTAAAATTTACATATTTATTCTTCACAAAATAATCGAATCCCGTTCACAGCTTAAATATCCACAGATTTCAACCTAAGTATTAGTTTGTAGATCTTATTCTGAATAGCCAATAAAATTTGCCGTGAAGAAATTAAATGAAATCTTCGGAATTCAGCCTCGTTATATAGATTGAATCTCGTGAATTAGTAGAAAAATGTAACTAATGCTCCGGTGGAATTTTTAATGTCGAAGTTGATAAATATATGATGAAATAATACTAAAATTAAAATGATTCTTGAATACGCCTGCATGGTCGTGTTGAAACTAAAATATCATAGAAATTCTTGATTCTTCGGCAGGTTAAATATATTATTCCCGTTTTATGTCGCTGGAATTTCTTTGTTATATATCATAGCAAGCTACGGGTAGGCTTGGCGTCACAACTTAGACGTCAGCGGTCAGTTTCAACCGCAGATTCCTGTGTTGTTGCTCTAACTGCTCAGGTGAATGTTTTCGTTTGCTGAGGATACATCTTAGAGGGACTTCGCCTTTTTGATTTCATGAGGGGCATCGTTTGTGAAAACTGTTGAAGATCCTTGACAGCTTCGTTGTCATTCCAATCCTATTACTCAAGTTATTGTTCCCCGTGTGGAGTTAATTTTACTTTTTTTCCAGCGGAAGATGAGGCAGAGTACATCCAATTCGCCAGAATAAATGTTCTTCCGGGAACTGGGTTTGAGAGGGGCTTGGCGAATTTTTAACTGAAGGGCGCTCTTGAAGAAGGATGATTGGTAGTAGTTCATTACACCGTATCCACCCATGGGTTGTTGCAATTAAAACCGGAGATGTACTGACGTCGATGAAATCGTTATCTCTGATTAATCCTCGTTCTGCATCACATCTTATGCTCCTACTCTCCGAGAGTTTCCGTGGTGAATGGTAAAGACTCCCATCGCGTGATGGGAATTTTTATGAGTTAAGATCGGAATGCGTTTTAGTCTGTCGTGGGATGTTCCTTCATTCCATCTCGATTAATATAACAAAGGAATGCGGCCGTGCGAGTAGTTTTGCTGTCGGCTTTCACGTCGGAGATGTTACAAAAAAAAGTCATCATCAAAATGTGGCCGACACTGAATTTTTAGCTGTTCCCGGCATAAGTGTGCATCCAGATATGTTTTCTCTAAAAAAATCCTTGCTTGCATTACTTTAATTACTCCCCTGAAAGTTTTGTGGGCCGAAGGCCTTGTGTAGGTAGCTATTCGAACATTTCTTAAAAGGTTTACCAAAGCTTTTTTACATTATCTAATGTGGGAATGCTTTGTCCCTTTATGGGATGGTATATTTGACTTCAAATATAAAAAGAACTTGTTACTGCTTTATCTCTTTCTGATTGTAAATTTCATGTGCAAGTCAATACTACCTTTTAGAATGCAAAGGCAAATGCTGTGCGTTATTTGAATGGAATCTCCTTCTAGCTGGTTTGCTTCACGGAGCAGCTCAACGAGTCCCAAATATGTACATTTTCAAAGGTATATCTTTTAACATCACCTCATCTTTTCTACTTAATGCTATAGGCAATGACGATGTGCTGCCAAGTTACTGGCCTCATGGGATACTTTGTATACATATTGAAATTTGTATTGGTGAAATGTACGACGATATTTTAATCACACTTGAGCCAATTATCATACTTTTATAATGTTTAACTTATGTACGAATGTATATCATTAGAAAATGATGGCTTGTACATTTTTCCGCCCTTTCCTCAATAAATCATCAAAAAAACGATCTAAGTCCTGCCATTGTAAGGTATATATTTTTTTCATTTTTTTGCTCTCTCTCTCATGTGGGAATCCATGACGTATGATCGATGGGGGACTGAATGTCATCCAGGTCTGAAACAGGTGTGATTCGAGCTGTGGACTGGATATGTGAAGAGAGATTTGTTTTTGAAAATTTTATGAGAGTGACTATGCTGGGGGCCGAACATTTCATTGTTGAGATGCCTCCGTTGCAGGCTCCTGCCTGAACTGAGCCAAACAATCGCATTCCTGTTCGCTTTACCGCTGGAACTTTCAAACCGTTTGTCCTTCCTTTGTGCCTATTCTGTTTCTTCCTCTCCCGCTCTAACTCCCCGCCTCTAATTTTCATCTCCTGATGAGAATTCCCGGCATGCAATCAATCGCTCGAGCGAATGAGTGGGACCGGAGACGCCTCCATAAGGGGAGGAGGAGAGCGTCATCGCCATTTGGAGCCGTGGAAAAGAAAATTAGTTTGGTCGAAAATGAAAAATGGCTGTTGCGGTTGTGTGTCTCGTTGCGATGTTTTTAATTTCATTCTAATGGGCTTAGTTTTCATGACCTCTTTTACGCCGACCCCGAAACAAATTATGACTATTGATGTTATTTCTTCGTTTTGTTTTTGTTTATTTAATGCCTGCCAAACGTATTCGGCTATAAATAACTTCACCTTTGGAGTGGAAGGCGAGTACATGTGCGACTTCCACCTCGTTACGTGCGTGCCTTATCTCGCAAATCGTTTGTCTTTTCTTTTTTTAGCATTCAAGGTGCGATGTGAGTCAAATCAGGTCCCGCCCAACTCATGTCCATTTGGAAAAAAAAGTCCAGTTGAACTTTTCAGGTACTCCGTTAATTACCCGCTCGGTTTGTTATTATTTAGCTCAAAAGATTATGCGTGCTTTGCGTTATAAGGAAGACTGGTTAGATCCCCGTTGCCTAGCGATGGGGTTGTATCGAAGGTAATACTAGCAATCCCTGTTCTGTTTTTATTTTAATTCACCCTCTATGGAGAATAGATGGTGGTATTTTTTATCATCTTACCATGACCTTTCAAAATATTTTACACGTACTGGCAAAGTAGTCAACATTTTCCACGGAAAACTATTTCAAGACCAGGCGTAATCACCGGACGACTTTTGATTTTGAAATGTTTTCCCTTTGCAGCGACAAAGAACCAATGTGACGTAATAATATTAATAGCATATATATGAATTATTTATTCACATTCATGTGTGAGAAATAATTATGTGAATACTTTGGAATGCCTTGGCGAGAAATGTGTTGACTTTGCAGCTGCATGCTAACTCGTAACTTGATGCTCGCATCACATATCATCTTCGTGTTTAATGGCGGCTTGATTTTGTGGTGTTGGAGTGGAAAACGTGTGGAGATATCGACGGAATCAGTACATTGGACGCGTCTTCATTGAAAAATTTATTCGCTGTTCGATGCTACTTTTCTTCGAGATGGAAGAAAAGTAGCATCGGACTCTCAGGGAGAGTGTGTGTTAAGATGGGTGGAGCGATATTTGGTTGTGTACAGGTTGTCGTGAAACTTTAGCACGCGTGTACACGTAAGTGATGAAAGTAAAAAAAAATGACATCATACCAATTGGGATTTTTGTCAATGCAATGCTATTTTAACACGTAGTCTCATGGCACATCGCATACATTTCGTGATAATTCGATTTCACATGCACTGATTTTCTTATAAACGTGAAATAATGTATTTATAATTATTATCATTGTTGCTAAAAGTATCAAGGTGTCACGGCGATTTAAGTATTCAAACGACACTTATCACTGTAATTTCGCCTAAAATTTCGGATACTGCGACGAAAAATCCTGTGGTAACAGGTTTTAATTAAGCAAAAAACACTTATCACTATAATTTCGCTTAATATTTCGAATACCGCGACAAAAAACCCTGAGGTAACGGGCTTTAATTAAGCAAACAACACTTATCACTGTAATTTCGCCTAAAATTTCAGATACCGCGACGAAAAATCGTGTGGTAACAGGTTTTAATTAAGCAAACAACACTTATCACTATAATTTCGCCTTATATTTCGGATACTGCGACGAAAAATTCTGTGGTAACAGGCTGTAATTAAGCAAACAACACTTATCACCATAATTTCGTGTAATATTTCGGATACCGCGACGAAAAATCCTGTGATAACATGCTATAATTAAGCAAACAACACTTATCACTATAATTTCGTGTAATATTTCGGATACTGTGACGAAAAATCCTGTGATAACATTCTTTAATTAAGCAAACAACACTTTTCACTATAATTTCGTCTAATATTTCGGATACCGCGACGAAAAATCCTGTGATAACAGGCTTTAATTAAGCATACAACACATCGCTATAATTTCGCCAAGACTTTCGGATACTGAACGAAAAATCCTGTGGTTACAGGCTTTAATTAAGGAAAAAAGATATTTTCGCTGTCCGAGGCTACTTTTCTTCTTTCTTTTCTTCAAGCGCGTCGTGTAGGAATTATAGCCTCTTGCCCCTTCGACGCCTTTCGTTTAATAGAAGTGCCGACGCCAGGTCTCTCCGCCCTTTCTCTGTTCCTCGAACAATACCTTCCATCCCATCCACACACCCTCTCTCGGTAGCACAAATCTGTGCAGTTGCCGGCCTGTTTCCCAACCATCCAACCAACCAATCTATTATATCAACTTAGAACGGTCATATGACACAGTAGGGCATTACGATCAGTTGCGGGATATCCTCTCTCCCAAGTCCACATGACATTAGACCCTTTATGTATCTACGAAGTATCACGCATGCCTACTCTACTAACTACATAAGCTAAACTGTAGATTTTTCTCTTTATATTCTCTACGTTCTTATTTTTGCATGATGTAAATATTGATGTTCTTATTCATGCATGGTATTTTGATCTGCAGTAGTAGTCATTGTCTTCCTTGCATGTTGGAACGATTGACGAAAGAATGTTTCTTGGTTAGTAGATTTTTAATTGGCGCGTTGCATGTGCGGTACGCTGGTTTCAATGTAGTTTCGGTGTTCTGCCGTATGCCTGGTATGGAAGCACCCCCAGCCACACACTCTTTGGGTGGCTTGCAGGGTATGACGTAGACGTAGATGTACTAGTAGGGTACGTGGCGCGGGATAATTCCATTCTGGCACTCGTCCTAGTTCTAATCCTAACTTTGCCTGCTCCCCCTGCCGCTAGACGCGGACCTTAGAGCAGTCGGGATAACAATGCATTGCTTAACCAGCGGAAAGTGCCACGTTATTGAACGTGCTTGCATGCAGGACATGGGTTTAAGAGAGTACCACTGATTATAGTATCACGTCGTCAACGAATACTTCGAGGTACCGATCCCTATGAAAACAAATTCATTTGGAGCACTTCAAGCGGGGTGTGATATCAGTAGTAATGTTAACTTATTCTGCAAATATTCAAGTCCTGGTATGCTTAGCAGGGATGGCAATTCCTAAGTTGAAGACCCATCACAACTCGTACGGTGCCTTTATTCCGTGGAAAGAATCAATTTCAGCTCTCTTGTTCCTGCATTCTATCCTCTTTGTATTATGCATGGGGTCTTTGATACTCTTGCACATTGGCGCTGGCAAAACAGGTCTACCAGAAATGAGTTTGCTTCCAACTTGAAATCCAGGGTTAAAACCTATCCGCGATCGTCTGCTAACACTTTCTTTTCTGCCCTTGACTCCGGCCACTACTTGCTACTCCCCATCTCCCGCGATTGTTTTGGCTCGCCTGGATAACAAAAGACGATCGGTCCCGCGTTCCCATTCCCCGCGAGGCCTTGAGGTGCCCCCCTTATCTTCACGGTTCGGAGGAGAGATGATAAAGTGAATGAAGGGGAACTCTATTTGATTTGACGTCCGTAATTGGGATCTCAGAGTCTATTCAAGCTATTTTCGGTCCTCCCCATTCCGCTCTCCCCTCCTCTCAGTCTCCCTCAGGGCAAATGCATTCAAGTGATGCTTCAACCCCCCTCCCTTTTCCCTTCCTTTTGTCTTTGTTGTTGTTCTCCCCGTTGGAATTCCACCGCGGGGCGCGTTCGGCCGCAGGCGATGGCAGCGCACGAGGTGATTGACGTTTGGGCGTCCTGTGGGGAAATGGAATTGTGGAAATGGGTTAAGCCAGCGAAGCCATCAGGGTAAAAATGATGATTTAGATGAAAATAAGTTGCTCGGAAAACTTATGCATTCAGGCAGTGCTTTTTCTTTTGAACCAGATACATTTTTCGCGTATGCCATCCCTTTAAAAAACCGCGGTTGAAACTAACCTGCGTATGGTAACTGTGTCATTATCCTTTATGATACAATTTTTCGTTCGATGCTCGTCGTCATTTTCTTTCGTCATAATTTTTTCCTCTTTCAAATGCACGTTGAGGATCGCATTGGTCAATTAAATGTTCAAATTTCATTTCACAACCTGGAAAGTGCATTTGGCTACTTTGCGTAGAAATGTGTCGAATTTCCATCTACCTAAAGGGCTAAAACAAATAACATACAACCATTGTGATTTCATGTTTTTAGAATAATTAAGTCTGGAAATTGCACGATTTGTCCCTGGGAACTGTTTGAATATCACAAATCTATTAACTTGAATTACAGAAAAGGGTCGAAGACACCCTTGTTCCATCCTTGTTTTTAGGAGAAAACAAGGAGTATCATTATAATAAAATATCATGATGCTAAGTCGGAAACCTGGTCGTGATTAAGTCTTGTATTTAGGAATACCAAATACATATTGAATCCAATCGTGAGTCGTTTCAACCAAGTTACACGGGTAGCTATTTCGTTTCCGCAACGTTTTTTTTATCTTTCTGTTAAAAGCGTCATTTGTTTATAGTTTCCAAGGGTTGACAGGAAGATATCAAGTTCACTGTGGTGGTCTTTAGCTTGGTTTCCAGCCTGAATAGAATCCGTCGGGTTATAAATTGTTTTGACTCTTAAAATATCCTCCTTTTTTATGTGTTTTCGTCGTATTTTTATCTATGCAGAATCACAAGATCCGGTGGAGCGTCTCAATTCGTACAGATGTTGGCTATAAATGGACTAGGAAGCCGTCGAGGAGGGACATAAAACTCAAAGGAGGATCTTGTTCTTTTTTAAACGCGGGGAGTTGAATTCGGCTGAGGCCATCCGGGTTCCCTCCACTCTGAAAGCTGTTTCGGGCGGAGTCGTTGTGGGAAGAGGGGGGTATAAAAGATGAGGTATGGCTGCGGTGGGAAATCTTACTAGAGGAACTCCGATGGGAACGTGCAAGTCTTAATTTTCTATTATGTGGCGTGTGCTCTGGGTGACCGCCTCATGAAGGAGAAAGGTCTGGTTCGGTAGATGAATGGGAAAGTGTGCAAGAGGTAAGGAGAGTGAGGAATAGATACCTTTTTTAATTGCTCTGGGATAGTCCCTCTGAACACATTGCAAACACATGCCACCAGGGTAATCAATACAGTATATACACTTATAGCATAATAAATTATCTTAGCTCGTAGGCTTCCGCGGATGCAGTGTTGACTGTTCCTTATTTTTTCGGGATTCATTCCGCGATGTATGTTTTTTTAAACAACAATATTTCGCTGGTCCTCCTGCCAGCTTCATCAAGTTAACTGAACTGCTTTATTTGTCTCGCTCGTCTTTATATATGTCTGGACTCCCATTGTTGCCGGAATATGAGTTTGAAAAAATTCGTTTTAGACTGCTACTCAACTTGTAACCGTCTTCTCGGTTGACGTTCTCCGGTCTCTTCGCAATTTCTACAGCCTCCCTTATTAATCTTGGGTAATAGCGTATTTCCCTAGATATTAATCTTGTCTCCTCAAAGTTGAAATTATGAGTGGGGCCGCTGAGATGGTGTTCGGCTATTGCATAAATGCGGTAATTATTATTTTTAATTGCCCGTTGATGTTCTTGGAGGCGTATTTTTAGGGCTCTGCATGTCTGGCCTACATATGATTGTCCACAGCTACACAAAACTTCATATATTCCTCCGTAGAGGTTCCGTGGAAGCGGGTCTTTGGCTTTCCGAAGTACGTCCCCTGTCTTCGTTGTGCACGTGAATCTGCTAGCCACGTTGTACCTCGACAGAACTCTAGAGATTTTCTCCGTCGTTCCAGACACATAAGGGAGACTGGAATATGCCTTAGGTTTCTCTCTGTTTTCTGTCGGGTCCGTGGGATTTTTATTTCGGACCCCGAGAGAATTTATTTCTTCTTTCCGTGCCGTTTTTAAGATGTAGTCACGTCGGAAACCATTTTTCTCAAATGCCCTTATTAAGTGCTGCTTTTCGCCGGCGATGGAATCGGCGTCGAAAAAAAACATACATCGCGGAATGAATCCCGAAAAAATAAGGAATAATAAATTATCTTAATAACTTAATATACTTAATGACGTAATAAATTAATCATAATAACCAAGATATAAGTTTGAATATAATAACAATATGATCCAATTCCGCGAATCTTAAAACTTGCCTTGATGCAATAGTGGTACCGATCAAATAGTTAGTTACTTCTTTTGAATTGTGAGACGATTCTGGACAACTTAGCATTATCGGGCAAAGAGTTTCATAATTTACATGATTAAATGAGGAACAATTTTTTCATATTTGGTTGTGCGGTATTTGGCAAATGTATTTGTTTGCCGGGGTTAATCTCTTGGTGTTAGGGCATTAAATATCATGTTTTCATGTAGGTATGATGGAGTTATCGCGTTTTGTTCTTTAAATAATGATGAGAGTTTTGGGATCGTTCTTCGTTGATCCAGTTTCAGCCAATTTAACTTAAGTAGTAGTGGGGTGGAAAGGGCATGTAGGATGGGAGTTTATTTATTTATTTATTGTGTTTAATGTTCGACCAACATATACATAATTATAGGGTGAACAATCCAAAAGTATAAGTACAAAAATTAAAAATAAACTGGTTACAGCCACAAAATAATAACAATCAATATTACAAATACTGAAAATACTAACTAAATAGGTAACAGTCGCAGAAAACACAAAAATCAATCTAAATCACTTCACAAACAGATTCTTATCTTCTTTTAAAAAGTAGTCTTTCCTTATGTATAAGTCCAGTTCGTTGAAATGCTTGTTATATATTGCACAAATCCTTTGTATTGGCGAATTTGCACAATAATTGGTATTCACCCTTGGTATGTAAAAGGTTCTTTTTAACCTACGATTAACATTAGGAACAATGATTCTTATTTCCTTCAATAACTCATTAGATAGTCCCTTATTGATGACATCATGAAGAAATAGCCGATCGTTTATGCTTCTTCTATTTTTTAGGGTCTGGAAATCAAACTCTTTTAACAATTCATTATAACAAACATAATTGGCAAAAAGCGGATACACATGATATAATACAAAATATAAAAATCAGAAAATTCACTTTTGAACGTGCTCAAGCATTACAATATGTTTCTTTATATAGGGATTCCAAATAACCGATCCATATTCCAACTTACTTCTAACATAAGAGTAATACAATGTTTTAAGTACCATCTCAGAATTGAAATATTTTGACATGCGGTGTATAAAGCCCAATAATTTATATGCAGTCATACTAATATTCAATATATGAGTGGTGAAATACATTTTGCTATCAAAGGTGACCCCTAAGTCTTTCAATTCATTAGTCCTATTTAATTTGAACCCTACCATATGGCAATTTTATTCGATTAAATTTTTTCTCCGGGAAAAAGACAAAACAAAACATTTATCAACATTAAAAAGTAAACCATTTTCATAAGACCAGGTGACCAGATTGTTTAAATCTTATTGTATCTGGAGACAATGTTGTAAGTTGTTCACCTTTTTATATATTTTTACATCGTCTGCAAACATTAGGCATCTTGAATGATGGATACATTGTGGCAAGTCATTAACAAAGATCAAAAACAGAAGTGGACCCAGGTTCGAACCTTGTGGCACTCCAGACATAACAGAATATTTGTCAGATACCAAGTTTCGATACACTACATACTGCATTCTTTCATATAGAAATGAACGCAACAGAGTTAACAACGAACCCGTAATACCAATACTTTTCAGTTTGCTTAGTAATATATTGTGATGTACGGTATCAAAGGCCTTTTTAAAGTCTAGGTAAATATTTTAATAACATTTTGGAAAAGCATTGAAAAAGGTTGCTCTGAAAGTGCTTGTGTTTAGGTAGCTGGAGCAAATTTTGGTTATGTACAGGTTTGCTTGAAATTTTGCATATATGTTCTCATAAGTGGATACAAGTATCAAAAATTACATCATACCTATGTGGTTTTTTGACAATTCAATGCTATTTTAACCCGTGCCTTATGGCACATGGCATACGTTTCGGAGCATCAACTGAACTCCCAGGATTATTTGGAACAGCAACACCTAAGAGCCTTATTCGTTATCTAACTCTGACAAAGTTATCTTGGTAACTTTGTGGACTCGTTTCATATTTGAATAATAATAAACTGTGTAATTTTGTCTCTTTTTTCAATTAGACTTGTTAATTTTACAACAATTATTACCGTTAATCTTACAATCAATACAAGATTTCGAAATGCAATGCCGTATCCATTTGTTTAAAATCAAGAACTTAAATTTGGGGTCAAGCATAAGTTTTTCATATTATCAGGCAAGCTAAATCGTTTACACCAAGACCTTGTGGACTTTTTACACCCAGCTAAATCTCATCTCCGAGACTGAACCAGCCATCATTTCGAACTCCGATGATGATGCTGTGACATCGAAACCGCTCTAAGTTTTATTAAAACAAAGCGTGAAAAATGACTAAGATATTGGACCGAAATTACTATACTCGGGGTGTGCACTTGATTCTTCAACTAGTATGAGGAATTCATTTTGGGAAGGAGGCGATCTTAGACCCTAAGTTCGGAGCGGGAGACAGAGCTTGAGCTGAAGCTATGGAGACCGACGAGGTACGGCGTAACAATGCTACAGATAGGAAGGCGATAGGCCACCGCGTTCCCATATAAAGACCCGTCAATGAGACGTCATTCAGGTTCCGGGCCGGCGGATGAGTTATAGGCCGTGCGCGGATGCACCACCCCCTGCCATTAACAATCCCACCCTCCTCATCCCCCGCTGGCCCCACGCTGAAGTGTATACGCTGGGGTAAGATCTCGTATTAAGATTTAAGAATTCCTTATTACGTCGTCGGATGAGATCCAATTGGCCCCCTCAAGCCAAGCCAACGATCCCGAACGAGTTCGAACTTCGAAATATACGACTCGGAGCTTAATGGAAGGAAAAAAATCATCTCGGAACAATCCGCTTGTAAGGGGCGTAAATTGGGGAAGTGAAACATCTTCGACGAGATAAGGGTTAATAATGTAACCGCGGGCGTAAACACGAAAGCCTTGTCGTTCTCGTAATGCGGTAATCCCAGCTATGGATATTACCTCTCTGGTTTTTGCTTTTTATCTGATGGGCCATTACTCACCTCTCATTAACAAAGCTTGCGATCCATAAACGTCTTTAGGGCGGATTTGTTGGAGAGAGCCAAAACACGCGACCCGCGAGCTACGAGTGAGTGCATGGCTAAACTTTATTGTACCATTCTGTAGGATTTATGCTTTCGTATTTCACGGTTATGCGTCGCGCAGTCATGATGCTCATCTTTATGGATGTATTACCTTTCAGATCATCTTAAAAATATGAGGCTGGGCGTGAATTTTTGTAAAGTATGAAACATATCACTTGATGTTAGAGTTTTAGGAGCGTTGTGGTTATAAACTCGTATTTAATCGCTAAGTATTTCAATGTAATGATCAGGGTTCAGTTTTGAAAACTTAAACGGCCTGGTGAAACTTGATCTTAATCGTTTCTTTTGCAAATTTGACAATAATATTAGGGATATATGTAAAACAATGAGTTACTTGTATTTCACGGTTATGCGTCGCGCAGTCATGATGCTCACCTTTATGGATGTATTACCTTTCAGATCATCTAAAAAATATGAGGCTGGGCGTGAATTTTTGTAAAGTATGAAACATATCACTTGATGTTAGAGTTTTAGGAGCGTTGTGGTTATAAACTCGTATTTAATCGCTAAGTATTTAAATGTAATGATCAGGGTTCAGTTTTGAAAACTTAAACGGCCTGGTGAAACTTGATCTTAATCGTTTCTTTTGCAAATTTGACAATAATATTAGGGATATATGTAAAACAATGAGTTACTTGTATTTCACGGTTATGCGTCGCGCAGTCATGATGCTCATCTTTATGGATGTATTGTTGGAAAAAGCAATTACTCAAATTATTAGATGTTATTAATAGATTTTATTATTTGTCACTTATTATTTGCTGTTATTAATATTTATTAATATTATTTATTTATCATCTATTGTTGACATAGTTTCACCTGTTTATGAAAGTGTTTAGGTGTGTCATCTGTATCAACATGCTAGTTCTGTTTAATAAAATCTTTGGCATCGAGTGTGAGTATTTAATCAGGAAAGAACCATACCTGCAAGCACATTTCAACTTGTATTACCTTTCAAATCACCTTAAAAATCAATCCAGCTTTAACAGCCTCTATTTTTATACATAGTTTATCACGGGAAACATAAATATCACATTCCTGTACGTTGAGGAACCCATATTCCTTACCCTTATGATCTCATTGACGGCAGTGCTGGGAGTCGCGAAATGTTGTTGACGTCGTCGGAAAAAAAGATCACTTTTATTTATTTCAATTACCTCGAAAACAGCACAATTGGCCTATTTACATCGGGTGTATTAACAATGGACGAACACAAACACCCATGTCCTGAATGAAAGATCCACCCAGGCAGGACTCGAACCCGCTACCCTCGGATTGGCAGGCGAGGACTGTACCCTGTCGCCAACGGGGCCGACCAAACTGAACTAAACTCGATTTGCAAAGTCAACCTAAATATTTAGTCAATTCGTCGCCCTGTGGTTCGTGATTTTTTTCGATATCAAGAATCTAATTTTAATCGTGTATATATATGTTTTCCCAATCTCCTTCTTGCAGGTTTCTCTCCGCCATGGCTTTGGTTATTCCGCTTCTCCATGAGTTAGGTGGCCTTCCTCTCTTTCTCCGTTCATAGGGTTTCCACTCCATGATGGTGCGGGGCAGTCTTTCTTTGAGCATCCTCTGAACATGTCCGTACCACAGCAGTTCTTTTGACTTGATTTCGTCCAGAATGGTTGTTGTAATTTTCATAATTTCTCGAATTCTCTCATTTCTTACTCTATCAAGCCTGGATTTTCCGGCTGCCCTTCTGAGGAAGTCCATTTCTGTAGCTAAAAGTTTCTTTTCGTCACTCACATTCATTTGCCAATATACTTGTGACAATATAATTGTGCAAATTTTGCCGATATACGCTGCAATTGTTAGCAGTAGCTATCTTCGCACGGATCGGAAACGCTGGTAGCCTACCCTAAATGACGCTTATCACGTAACGTACAAGTCTGGTCAAGTGAATCCTGTGTTACCATGACATTCAGTTTTAAATGCATGTGATCAATAGAGACGTATTGTCGGAGGTGATTATCATGTTAGAATAAATTCACTCTAGGATGCCCGCGAGCTAGACAACGAGATCTGAATGCTCATTCGTCGTGCGTTTCTTATGACCGCTGTCATGCCGTCTTATTGGACGCGGAAGAAAATAATTTTTCTAGCATCCACGCAAGTGGAAGAAGTGGTGTCGAGAGATGGAACACCAATTTAGTTGGAAAATTTGAGAGCAAAAGCGGGCTGGTGGGTGAGAAAATATTGTCTTGGAGACGACCCGAGTGGGTGGAAACCGGAGTGGATCGGGTGCATGTGGGAAGGTGCAGAGCGAGCATTAAAACTTTTTTAAAATGTGTTTGGGAAATGGAAGGAGTGAGTAGAAACCTGAGGCCATCCGGGGTGGAAGGAGGAGCCTTTGGGAAAAAGAGATCAGGGTGTCAGATACGGAACGGGAGGGAAGCATTCCCTGTTTGAAGGGAGAGAGAGAGAGAGAGAGAGAGAGAGAGAGAGAGAGAGAGAGAGAGAGAGAGAGAGAGAGAGAGAGAGAGAGCCGTTCGTCGAATGAATATTCCTTTTATTTGTATGCACACTTTCATTTTTTTACGTACCGTCGCTCCGTCCGAAGCGGCATTTTTTTTACCGGTTTTGATAATTCTTTCTTCGGAGGTCGGTTGTGTTTAGGGCCTGTGCGGTGGGAAGTCTGTTGGGGCGAGGTAGTTTTTTTTTAAAGTGCCCAGTATCGCGTGTTCCTCCTCGAGGGCATTGTTCTTTTGTATGCCGATCGTCCGGACACTTATGTGAAAGTTTTTCTCCCTCTATTATTATAATTATTTATCCACGACTGAGTTGGGAGGGCTCCCATTTATTTATTCAAGACACTTCCTTCGTAGCTCTGTTCCCAGAGTCGGCGGGGGAAGTAGTGCGTTACCCTCTCCCTTTTCTAGCGCGCAACTTACTCCTACTTTCTTTTCCCCATATGCCAAAGGATCTCTACATTTTTCTAGACTTTCACACCCCTTGGCAACAATTTCCCCGTAAGTGAAGCCCCTTTAATAGTAGTTTTGGAATATGCCCGTCAAACATCTTCCATTATGTAATTTTTCTCACGTACCCCTTAAGTGGCAAGATTGTACCCCTAAGGGTGTTGTAACAAGTATTTTCTTTGTTGTTTTTCTACTTTGTATTATGCCCCACGTTATGGGAGCCAAAAATGTAAAAGGTATTATTACAAATTAATACGCGAAATGCCACACGTTGTGGATACACATGTAACACGAAAAACTATTGATTCTTTTACCTGGAAAGAAACCCTGATTGCGATATCTTCTCGTACCTTATATTTTGATTACTTTGCCCCAGCTTGCTCGTCGGGGAAGAAAAAGTACATGAAACATTGCAGGTTTAGAGATACGGTTGCAATTTACTTGACAAAATGAAATATTCAATTTACAGACAATTTAAGTAATCAAAATAATTCCTTATACCCTTAGGTCATGACCAACTGTATATTCTAATTTAGACACAAATTTGGTATATGAATAATTATTCCTTCTTTTAAGTATATTGTCTAATTATTTGCCACACTCCATTACTTAAACTTTTTACAAAATCCAAGTACTTGATACAAAGAGATACCAGTCACAAAATTAATTCTTGGCCAATTAAAACCTCTTGCCTTATGGCTTCTTGTACCTTATATGAAAATAAAAGTTTATAGTTACAACCCAATTATTCGACGACACAGGTTGGTTTGTCCCTCTGTGGTCTGGAAAATCCTCTCAGCCTGCGTGGTGTTCGTCCTTGGCGGGCCCTCAGCTTTTTGGGTCTCGTCCTGTTGTAAAATCTCCCGTTCCTCTCCTTAATTCCAGCTCCTTCGTCAATTCTCCTTTTCTACGTGGGCTATGTCTCGCACGATGCAACACTTCCCTCTACCAAAAACTTGCGTGCTCTCTCTTTGCACGTCCGTTCACTGCGAGGGTTTGATCTACAAAGCTATTTGCGTGCCGTCTTTGCACGACCGTACACTCCGACGGTTTGCTCTACACTCCCCTTTTGTTGCCGACGCTTCCACTCCTTAGGTCTATTGTTTATTCTCAAAATTCACAATATGGTGGGTCCCTTATTGTTATTATAAACCATGAGGTGGTAAAAGAAAAAATGGCGAGGCCAGCGTTATGTTACAGTGTGTACTCGTTTGGGTAACGTGTGATATTCGTAGCCATGAGGGTTTGAAACCGCTGTCCTATGTTCAAAAGATTTTCGATCTTTGGGGTTGATTTTCAATCAGCATTGTAATTTTAGGAGAGCATGATAGGGCTATCTTCCTCCCAAATTTTAGCGCTTTGGCGCGTAAGCAAATGATTTAATGATTATTCTTAATTGTCGTGTTCTTGGTATTGAACACAGTATTGTTTTTTCCCTAACGCACTCAAGAGGGGATTTTTTAATACGGAGTTTTGACGTGGTAACTACTGAGGAATGACTTTCAAATGGTGTGCTTCTAAGTGAAATTCTGCCTATTGCGGAATTACACGATCATTTTGAATAGCGCTAGTGTGAATAATTTTATGATAATTCTTAAGTGCTAGATCGTGGTTTTGGTACTAAATCTGGTATTAAAACGCTTAAGACGAGATTATTTAGGATGGTGTACAATGTTATAACTGACCCTCAAGTGAAGGGCTTCCGAATGAAATTTCGCCTCGGGAAAACGGATTCCCTTATTTTTATTATGATGGCTGGACTCATCTTTCACAGCTAGTGTCAGTCTAGTAGTCTTAAGGATTGTGGCAGCCCATCTCCTATACGCACGTCTGCCATGGTTTTTCATGAGATCCATTTCCCGGAAAGTCGTAAAGGTTTATTAAAATTTATGTTGATCTGAAGGGATACTATGTATTCGTCTAGGTGACATCTTGGCGATCGAATTTTATTTCCCACGTCCCTACCTCTCCAATCTCCTTCTTTTAGGTAGTTTATGTGAGGTATCTTTTCCCATAGAATTCAAGTAAAATTGGCCTCGTTTTAAGTAAAAATATCCCACCTTTCAAAATAGATCATAATATCATTCAATTACCGCTTGTTTTCGCATTATTTGCCAAAAAAATAATTTCCGTTTTTCATGGGAGATAATATGAGTTGGTCTTCAAAGAGACTTTTTTGTGAAACATTTTGATTTGCTAAAATATTGATCTCGTCAGAAATATAATAGTGTGAGGTTTTTTTTATGTTTTCTTAACTACTTTATAAAATAAATGAATTTCCCATCATCCTTAATTTTTACAAATCGCAAAGAAAAGCCTTCTGCCGTAAAAAAAACATCGTACGGGATATGTTTGTTATATTCCTGAGAATTTTAGGCGTATGAAACAATAATTTTGTTCTATTAATATTACAATAGAGGCCTTTGAGATGTGGTGCTACCGGAGAATTCTTAAAATACCTTGGATGGAGAGGGTGACTAATGAAGCTGTATTACGGAGAGCTGATGAGGTGCCATGTCCTTGGAACACGATGAGAAAGAGGCGAGATATCTGGATAGGCCCCATTAGAAGACATGAGGGACTGTTAGGAACCATTAAAGCGGGCTCAGTTCAGGGTAAAAATGCGAGAGGTAGACCCAGAAAGGAATATGTCAAACAGATTGTAGAGGATATGGACTGCCATTCTTACTTGGCGTTGAAGAGGCTGGCACAAGATCGGGTGAAATGGAGAGGGAAAATGACTGCTGCAAACCAATCTACGGATTGATGACCAGAAGAAGAAGAATATTGCAATATTTGTGTCGTGGTTCTTGCGGATGCTGAAAATGGAAAATAAACTGCGAATGCGAACGGTCTCTATAATGGCCATCTCGATCAAGCTACCTCAATGAGAGAAGAGATCGCCTCGGGGAAGGACGCTCGGCACGAGGGCGGATTCTGTGTGGAGAGGGATAGAGAGGAGCGGATTCTAAGTAGAGAGAGAGAGAGATGGGGAAGGAGCAGCCTCTCCCCTCCCTTTCTCTTTCTCGGGCGCGGGGGTTTTCTTTTTTTTAAACACGGTCTCAACGTGCGCTATCCTGAGTTGCACTGTTTTTTTCAGAGTACGTCCCTCTTATTAAGCCATTGGCTCTCTAAACCTGCTTCTTTTTTTCCCCTTTCAAGGCATTCCCTACCTCTCACCATTTAAATTTTCTCGCCATTAAAGATAGTTTGAGCGAAATATCATTTTTCTTAGAAATCAATTAATTTGGTCTCATTTTAAAGAAAAATATCTCACCCTTTCTAATGACGCCAAAAATTCAACCCTTTTACCGCATTACTTTCCGAGACATTTGCCAAAATATTCCAGGCCTTATACACGGGAAATGGTACGTGTATGCACTCCAGAGAGACATTATTTACAAAATTAGAAATTTCTAACACTTTGATGTCGTAAAAAAACTAACAGCGTGTAGTTTGTATGTTTTATCAACTATTTTTGAAAATAAATCGTATTGTCAACGCAGTAGGTTCTTGGGTATCACAAAAAAACCTTCTGTTTTGAAGGAGTTTCAAACGCACCGCGCGAAAAAAATGAGTCAAGTTAAAGACTTATTTCGATACTTTCATTTAATTACTTACAATTTCTGTCATATAAAACTATATTATTGCACCTTTAATAATGCAATATTTAATTGATTTGTCCTACAGCTTGTGAAATTTAAACGTAAAATTCGAATATGGTCTCTATAATGACTAGGGAACTATCTCACTCGGTCTGCCTTAAGTATTGTGTGCTGTCTTTGATGTTTGTCATTTGAATGCTTTTTGTCACTTGCCGTGTCGGCAAGTGCCAAGTTTTCAGTTGTTAATAGCTCATTATAGTGCTTTTTTGATTGTTCAATGATTGTTTATTTTATTGGCGCGGAGTTTGCTATCTTATATACCTTCTCAATCTCTTTCCAGCCAGGAATATTGCGAGCTGTTCATATGTAAGAGCACATCTGGTCATTTTTGAGATTTTATCAGCGGCCTCTTCCATTGCGATTGCAAACCGTGCTGCCGCTGTGCATGATGTAATAGTTCCTATCATTGATCTTGAAATTTCCGTCTTTATTTCCTCAGGTGTCGCATTGCTTCTCAGTAATAAACGCGGTCTTGGATGGAGAGGGTGCCTTTTAAAGGGAGAGAAAGGTGTGGTTGCTCGCTCCCGCCGTCTCTCCTGCGCGTGCGCTGTCCTGCCCCCGTCTATAGCGTCGCGCGTGGAAATCTGTAAATGCCTGTCATTATGCTTCCGGAGTGGTCGTCCGCAGAGAATACAGTAGAGCGTTGATGATCCGGATCCATTGTTGCCGGACCCTGTTCGGATCATCTAAAAGTCCGGATTTTCGAGCAGAACCCAAAAAGAAAGGTTGTTTGATGCCTTAAACATCAAGAAACTGGTAAAAACCGTCAAAAAAGTATTTCACTCTAGTATTGTAGTTAAGTAATTAGAGCAGACAAACAAAAACATTAATTTATGTGAAATTATTACGTAGTATTTTAATGAATCATTACATTGTAGCGGTCGACGACCCCGACGAGTCCCGCATCAACGCTTTTGGCAAATGTGTACATTGAATTCGCTTCAACTCATTTTTCGCCATTTGTGAATCCGGATTATCGACGGTCCGGATTTTTGACGTCCGGATTATTGACGCTCCACTTTAGGTTGTGGGGGGGAGGGGGTGGGGTTGCTGCCTCGTGGAGGGAGGTCGTGGCGGACAAGAGGTGCTGCGGGGGAACGGGAAAATGATAGTTCAAGGTACGAAGGTCTTTGTCGCGGCATCCTGGGGAAAAAGAGGCCGTTTGCACGTTTGCCAAGCGTGCATTGCCATGAAGTTACAAGGGCCAAAAATGCTTTTTTTTAAGAAGGAAAACAGTGAATCATATGAACGAATTAATTTTTAATGGCATGATTTTTTTTCTTCAACATTGTTTTCTCGCACTTCATTGCCGACTGCCGAATAATGTTGGCTGGCTACGAAAAGGCTTGGCATCAACAACCCTATTCTGTAGGAAACGATATTTGAACGAAAATGTGTTGTACAATGTTATGGCTTTACATTTATTTATTTTATTTATTTATTTTCACTTCCCCGAATACAGCACATTAGGTCATTTTACGTTGGGTGAACAACAGTAACAACGGACGAGATACAGACACCCATGTCCCGGGCAGATAATATTCTACCCAGGCGGGTGTCGAACCCGCGACCCTCGGGTTAGCTGGCGAGGACTTTACCCCGCCGCCACCGGGGCCGACAATGCTTCAATGTGACAATGCTTACATGCTTTATTTATCATATATTTTACAATTTTTTGTGATTTTTTTTAAATCTAGGAAGTATGATCACAAGTAATGGAGGAAACAAAAAAAGATACAATGAGCAAGGTAGTCCAAGCCGAGGAGGCTCTCCTCTAGGTGAAGAGTATTAACTTACAACCTGATTTACACGCCATGATACGTACGTTTAAGTTTACCTACCTTGGTTAGCGCGGAAGAAGACAGAAGAGAATAGAAATTTTTGTCTACGAAGTGACAGTTTTGAGAAACTGAAGAGAGATTTTATGCTGTGCACATGAACAGTGTCGTTTCACCAGCTTTAAAGGTGTCCCCGAAATGAGGTAGCCAATGTATATACGCACAGCCCAGCAACCAGCGGTTCACCAGAGTTGAAATTCGCTATGAAAAAATCATTTGACTTGACCGGGATTCGAACCCGGATCTCCCAATTGCCGGTCAGGTGTGTTAGCCAGTTACACCACCAAGCCATCTTCCTTCAAGGCGAATTTCTTGGGGGGTTTATGCGAACTAGATGTTCAGGCCTCAAGTCTACATTCAATTCAAAGTCTACAAGTCAATTTCTAGGGGGGTTATTCGCCTTCAAGGAAGATGGCTTGGTGGTGTAACTGGCTAACACACCTGACCGGCAATTGGGAGATCCGGGTTCGTATCCCGGTCAAGTCAAATGATTTTTTCATAGCGAATTTCAACCCTGGTGTATATGCACCCGTGCGAGTGACTTCGTACCACATCATTTGTTAAATGCAATGTTTGTAAATTAACCAACGGTTCAATTAATCGCTTTTGCATGCATTTTGAGGTCTTGTACGAGTAACATGCGGCTGAGATAAATACATGGATTGCTCAGATTGATCAGAAGTGCTCCTTCACTCAGTTTTAGAGTGCTTTTTTTTCAAGTATTTTTTACGTACAGGTGACGTTGTTACTTTAAAATTTTGTTCATTAAATGTCGTGTTAACGGGGTTTTTTTTATTACGCAGCACCATCATTACGCTAAACTTTTCATGCAGAAGTCATTTTTATGCCGGATTATCATGACGCATGAGCTCTCACAAATAACTTTGTGGTGATATAATAAAATATTGACCGAAGAGGTTGGTGAAGTGAAGGGATCATAAATCATGAGGGATGGTCTAACTCACTGAGGTCATGCGTGTTGTTGTCGCGAGGCGGGGGTTTCGGATTGGGGCGGATAGAAATTGAAGGGTGGTACATGAGGAAAAGAGATGGATTTGCGGAGGCCGGACGGAATGCATTCAGCTGGCGAGGGCGGTTAGAAGGGAGAATACATCGAGAGTGGGAGTCTACAGTGTTTTGTTATTTTTTTCTTCAGACGAACGAGACGGAATATATGATTAAGTCACGGCGGAGGTGAATTGTGGAAGAAGCGGGAATGTGACGGAAGAAAGGGAAATAATGGGTCGGATCAGAGTAGAGGGCAGAGGAATGGAGTGAGATTGGAAGAAAGGTTGTTGTCTTTGAGGGCGGAGAATTAGAAGCGTAGGAAGAGAACGGAACCGTGATTGAGATGTCCGACGGAGGTACTCTGTGAGGAGTTTCGGAAGGGGGCGTGTGAAGCGAGGGTACTGATGGCATGGTTGTCAGACGAATCATTTTGGAAAGGCAAAGCCTTGAGTTGATCGAAGGAAAATGTGAATGGATATCTTTGAGGTCTATTCGGGATCACCACATTAAAATATTCATTGCTGCCGAAGTTTCGATGGTCGTTCGACCATCTTAATCGAACGACTAGCGAAACGTCGCGACTTCGTGAGGGCTATTTCTTCGATTCGATTATCTGGCGGAGATCCGAAATCGGCCTCGATAACATGACGTCAGGAAAGCGTCAGATGAATGATTATCTATTGCCGATGCAGTTTAAATATCAAATTTAGTGGCCTATCATCAGCATTTTCACCATCGGTAGCTTCTCTCTCTAAATGTCTACATGATAGCGCTGTATTATTCTTCGATGGTTCCTCATCATCATCGTCATTGGTTGCCCGATCCTGGCATTGAGTTACAGCAGCTCTCCGTCTTACCCCATCTAATTCTAAGTCCCTCTCTCCCTGGTTGTTCTTCCAATGTATATATATTCCCCTTTATTTGGTCAATGAGTTCAGCTCTAGGCCTTCTTATTGGGACGTTTCCCTCTATTTTCCTTAATTTACTTATATTCCTCAAAAACTCTTAAATGAGGAAAGTGAGGCGTTCAAATCACGTCCTTTATGGTTTAATATTTGTATACTCTTTCCTAAGGTACTAATTGTTAAGTGTACTACAGCGAGGTGGAGCTATACAAGTATTTTAACGTTGTCAGAGAATAGATATCCTATGATTTTTACTTTAGAATTTAAACTCCACTTTCTCAGGCGAGATATCGTAGAACAGCATAATGAGTAATGAATCTGAAAATTTTATTTCCACCTCTTTCTACACGTGTTTCGACTAACTAGCAGTCATCATTCTTGCCTGATGATGACTGCTAGTCAGTCGAAACACGTGTAGCAAGAGGTGGAAATAAAATTTTGTAGACAGTACGAAATCATTTGAGCTTCATTACTTTTAGAATTTAACCCAAAATTTTAACCAGCGGATAATGAATGGGTATGTGGGTAAGTTAGTGGCGGTAATGTTGGGTAAGTTAGTGGCGAGTGAATGGTTCTCGTCTCAGCAATCGAATTATAGGCCTTTAGATTGCTTTTCAGGAATTGAGGGATCGCTATCAGCGTGGAAAGGACGGTGTGCGCATTGATCCTATAAGCCAGAGATCCGTAGTTTGAATAAAATTCCGGGAAATCTCTATCCTTTGGAAACATTGGTTGTAAAAATGCTTATCTGTTCGATTTTCTCTCGGCAACTTTCTCAGTGAAGCTCAGTGACACTCATCGCATTAGAATTGTTTGCTGTCTAATCCGTAAGTTTATGGCTGGTACGTTTCGTAATCTTATCCATGTTATTTTACTTATGACTTACCTGTGGAGAGGACATTGTGGTCAGAGATGAACACCCTGTGGTTAGTAATGAAATGATGTAAGAGGGGTTTTCTTGAACTAGTGCATTTCCCCCTGCAAAACCAGGACTTGAGGGTTTCTGTAAAGGATTCAGTTGAAACTCCAATCTTTTGATTCGACCTAATCTTAAGGCAGGGACATAATCAACGCGTACGTGTGACGCGAGACGTTAACGGGACAACGGGAGACGGGGAACGCAAGTCAGCGGACACAATCGACGTTAACGCGGCCCGGAGTAACAATTGACCAACGCAGGCGCAGCTAAGAGATCAGGTGTAAACCAGTGCGAAAGTAAATAAGTTGTCTTCGCCAAAAGCTATCTTCAGCAGTTGGATGAATCTGCCGACAGGTGGCTCCCATTCCCGGATTCTCAGGACTATTCTGATTGGTTTTCCGCGTACGGGACACGGGGAGAGATGAAAGTTGCCAATCTCTCGCGTACTCGTACTCCCCGTGCACGTTGATTGTGTCCGTTCGCTATACTTTCCCGTCAGCCATCTTTTCGCGTATTACCGTTAACGGCACACGTTACACGTACACGTTGATTGTGTCCCAGCCTTTAGAATGAAGACCACACCATTACATGGAGATCCTTACAAAAGGACATTTGAATAAAGTGGTAGAAAATTTTACTGTGCCGACACAAACGATTTTTGTCGCCAATTGTGTGCATTTGCTGGACCGATATTCCATCCTACCACCGCAGGCTTAATTTTTTCTCTTTTAATCAAATATGTATGGTCTAGAGTTGGAAACTTTTCTACTTCTCTCTTTGACATTTCACATCTGAAAACTCTCCATAGAGGCTTAGCTGTGCATTGTCACCTCTAAGCACTTCGTGCATCGATTGCTTGTGTGTTTTTAAGAAGCGTTTCGAATAGTGTTGAGGGCGTTCCGAAAAAAAAACATGTGACTCTCGATTTAAATGGGCAATCCTCCCATCGTGGAATAGCCCTCTCGAATCCGCGTCATAGCCGAACCGAACGTGTCTCTGTTATTTGACGTGGGGTTTGCGTCATGTGCTCTGCGAGTCACCTCCTCTCCCTCCCCTGCTGTTTTGGAACGTCTCATTTCGGATCTAAATGTTTCGTGGGGCCGAGTGTGTCTGACTGACGGCGCAGATATCTAGAGTGACGTGGGACATGGACCAAAGCCCTCTCTGTATTCTCTTCGCCTCCACCGGTCTCTCATCCGTGCTTAGGCGTGGACGGTGATTTATAATCGAGGCGCGATTCACTCTCGTTCATCCCTCGTGCCCTTCGACGTCTTGCCTCTTGCATACGAGAAGGGTTACCATATTCCATCTCGGTCGATCATTAATTACGATCCAATATCATTGTATAAAGTAGCTCAGGCGTCTTTAAGTATGCACCACCTTTTTTTGTCGTTGCCATAGTGCGTTCGGTGTGACATGTCTCCTGCGAAGAGAAAAAATATTCATAAAATCCGAATAGGGTGGATTCCTAGGAGAATTTTTTAATCTATACATGTATATGTCAGAAATATAATAGGATTAATCTGAGTGTCCTTCGTTTGGCGGAGAAGGACTGTCTTGGTATCAAGTGCATATTTTAATTTAATCACGTTGCAGTCGCAGGAAAGCGATGAAAATATTAATAAACTCTTCACGGGCTGTGCACCAGGTGATTGGCTTCATGTTTGCCGACGTTTCGGAAAACGACTTGTTTTCCATTTTCAAGGCGTGTTACTCTGTCCGTGTCAGATTGTAAACTGATGGAAAACAAGTCGTTTTCCGAAACGTCGGCAAACATGAAGCCAATCACCTGGTGCAGAGCCCGAGAAGAGTTTATTAATACTATTCACCTGGAGAAACTTAAATCTTTTATGAAAATATGTTTTCTTGATTTTGATTGTTTTCTGAACATCTCCGCTATCGACGTGTTGCGTGAATTTTCACAGCTTAGACAATCTGGCGCTCTGCCTCCAGCTTATGATACGGGTCGTACTTTTTCGTACATCTCCTTTCTTATTGGTCGTGAGTTTTCCTCCAAATCAAAGCGGTACCGCGCCTCATATTTGTCGTTTCTCTTTACAAAAAGCGCTCTTCTCGTTGAATTTAAAAACTGTGCATGCAAATATGAATATTATATTATTTCTTTAGTGCAGTTTCTAGACGCTTTCTTTCATGGCCTAATTTTTATAGATTTTTTCCCCTGTTTTTTGAATTGCGAAATGTGTAGAGCCAGCTCTGAGTTTTATGTTGACAATCACTGCTTCCGCTCTTAGACCTATAGTTTTTTCACCTTGAGAGTTGTGTGTCGCGCCATAGTTATAAACGGTTGAGGCTTTTCTCGATAAACCCGCGGCAATGGTTTATAACCTTTCTGTACCTATCTGATGTTGGTGCTCCTGCTCTTAGGAAGCAAGGAGCTATAAACTCGAATGATACCGAATCTCGAATTGGGAAAGGGTCAAAAGCGCCAGAATGAACGTGGAGATATCCCCCCTAAGGAGAGGGGAGAGAACTCAGTGGACAAAAGAAACGCGTAAAAGCATCGTCGAACTACTTTCGACCTGTTACAATCCCTAAATCTGACGCGCGCGTCCTTTTACCCCCGAATACCTCGGCCTCATCACCTTCATGCCATCCACCCAATTGCAGCGGTCCTTTCGTTTTGGTGTGCTCTTGCTGCGAGTTCCCTTCTCTCACTCGCTCGAGTCCCGTCTGAACGTCTGAAAGACAAAAGCCTATAAAAATCAATAAGTGCCCTGACGTGGAAGTGGACGCTCCGCAGGAAATGGAATCTTAATGGAGCCAAACCCTCTCTGCTCTTTCGGGGGGGGGGGGGTGATTTGTATTTTACGATCCTCCCGGAAAGTAGGGCGGCAATCTGAACTCAGGTGAGCCGTGTTTTGAGTACTGTCGGCTCACGCACTTCGTCCTGTCCATTTCTTGTTTCCCTCTTGACCGGAGAGTCCGGCCTCCTCACCCTTCTCTCGAAGTGATTGGTTCTCAATGGCGGCGGGGGGGTGGGGGGGGGGACCTAGTCTCTCGCACTGATTCCTCGCTCAGAGAATGGAGAAAAACGAGCACCATCTAGTTTTCTGAGGCTGGGATCGGTTTGGAGGTCGTGGTTTGGTAATTCGCCTTCTTATCCCGAGGGACTGGGTTCTAATCCCTTCAGAAAGCGGGGATTTTTCAACGGTGTCCGGATCTTCTCTTATTTACTGTGTGGAGTTCGTAATGATAGCGCTGTATTCCATGGCAGAATAAAATAACTTTGTTCGCTCCACTTGTGAGAAAGTATTGCTACGGCCTGGGTTGGATACTTCGTGCTATCTTCAGGCTTCACCTTTGTGTCATCTTCTGGCTTCCAAAGTACCCCTTAAATAGAAACATGTCCACTTTTCCCAAATGTCAAATACGACCTCTGCAGTCATTCCCTCTCCAAACAACTTTGTTCAGAGGCTAGTTAGCCTCATCAAGTTTTGCTATACCAACGGTCTTTTACCGGGAAATTATGACAGAAACGGGGATTTGTCATCTTTAGGACTCACAAAATGTCGAAACCCGGGCCTTGGTAACAAATTCTCACAAGTGTTGATAGTAAAGTTGATTTATTCTTCCATAATGGATGACTTCCACAAAGTCAAGCCTACAACCGTTTTCTTTGTGCTGTACTCCATCCTTTCTCTGGTAAACAAAGCTATCGAAGCATTAGCGCCTTTTGAGTAGAGCAGTTGAACGCTGGATCCGGGCGTCCCTCCACCCTATATCCATTTCCAAAGTAATTCTTTGCATATAATCATGTCCACTTCTCCCAATAGCAAAAACGACCACAGCAGTCGTTCCCTCTCCGAACAAATTAGTGCAGAGGCTTGTTAGTCTCATCTTGTTCCGCTTTACCAAAGGTCTCTAATCGGGAAAATATGGCAGAAACGTGGATTGTGCATAAATAGTGTGTATGGGACGCTTGTAATACTTAGCAATGAAGATGAAGCCATATATTTAAATCCCTGCATCATAAATTAGCTTTATTTTTTGTATTTCAGCTTATTTTACTACGAGAAATAACGTCGTTTCACCCATGCTTTAGTGCCGGCCTGTCATTCTGCTCCACACCGTTAACTCGTTTCGCTCATGCAATGATCCCAAGGCTTCTTTTTATTTCAGGTATTAATCAATATGTAGTCATAGCAACTCTGTCTGAAAAACCTGATAATTTTTTTTCTTTGGAGCGCATTGTGAAGAAATGACCTTGTTCGAGAAATTAAAGCACTGGGCGCCTTAAAAAAGATGGAAACCGGTCGTTATTTTATTATTCTAACCGTTAGTCTAAACCGAAGGACCTGGGAGTGTTATAACCTTTAGTGCTCGTAGTGCTAGTCACACACCTCCCATCGCCTCTCGGTGGATGTCCGTGTGAAGTGCTTTGTGGCGACTCTCTTACTAGGTCGTGTCTCTCATTTACTATATCTCGGTGTGGACTGCCTAGTTATCTAGCGAAACTTGGTGCATTTTGAGTACCGCGCACTCATGAAGGTGATGCTGTTGAGGAGGAAGGATGGTGAGATATGATGAGGAGCACAGAGCAAAATGTTATATTACACTGTCAAGGCTTTACGTAAAATTTTCGATAAAGAACATTATTTTGGATCCGGCGAAGGGAGAGTTTGTTTATAAATTGGATAAAGTGTAGAGTGCATCCGAGATTTTTGTAACGGTAATTGTATGAGACGTAAGCGGAGTGCTACTTGGTAACGGATAAACAAGGTTAGCAGTTTCTCTATATGTGACATAAATGAGAATCATAATTGAGTCCTTGATAGCTACTGGATACATGGGTTTGATTATGACTCAGTCGAGATGATTATACGCTCCAGACTCCTCCAAAATTTCATTCGATAACGCTAATGGTATTGTTTTGTGGAGCGAAATAGTCGGAATATATTCTTTTCCATCTATCAAACCATAGCCCATTTCATGTATGCAATTGTGTATTTTTCCTGATCCCTATTCGATAGTCAAAAATTAGACCTCTCGTAGATAAAAAAGGGAGTGAGGAACTTTGGCCAATGGGTATAAATACTCTGTTTTTCATCGCACGCGATCACCGCCGGACCTTATGAAGTACAGATGCTTTCCAATGCAACTTCATCAAATATATCGCTGAGTGGTTTTATTGATTCTCGGAGCTCTTTGAATGAAATGAACCAAATCTTTCGCTGGTCAGCCTTTTGAAATAGATTCTTAGCGTTCACGACAATCTTGTGACCCAATATTAACTAATAGGCTGGCTGTTATAATATTTAGATATTGCGGTCTTATCAATTTATTTCAATGATCCTGCCAATATCTCCTTCAGCGAGCAACTTTCCTTCACTTTTCTCCCCTTAAGATAAGTAATGGGGCTGATAAAATCAATGGTTGGCGAATTCACTTTGTGGAAATTACAATTCATGTTAAGAATGAAACTACTTAGTTTTTTCCACCAATATATTTAACCATAAATCAACCGTTTTCGGCCTTTTCAGGCCATTATCAAGATTACAGAATAAAAATTTTCTTCTGTAATCTTGATAATGGCCTGAAAAGGCCGAAACCGGTTGATTTATGGTTAAATATATTGGTGGAAAAAACTAAGTAGTTTCATTCTTAACATAATGGGGCTGAGATAGTGAATGGCTCCTCCATAATGCATATCTGTGGGACTTATAGTTACGGCGAAAATCAGCCAGATATTGGTGTGTTTCTCATAACACGCTGTATTAGGCTTCATATATTGGATCAGAACACATTCTTTGAAATGCAATTTCATATCTGACGTACAAAGATCAATAAAACTTTTTTTAACTGCCTGAAGTATCCCATAACGGAGTGATTATTCGTCATCATACGGTATTTACTCATGATTCCTGCTTCATTCTCAAGAATCAAAATTTATTTGTTTTCTAGAACCCCTTGGCACTTGGTATTGTGGTGGCTTGCGGGTTAGATGTATCTCTATGTAGGGGAACGGGTCACAGTGGAGTTGCAAAGGAGGAGGATCTTTCATAACCCGTTTTCCGGCGTTAATGGACTCCGACAAGGATGGCCTCGTCTTTCTCCTTTCTTCAACCATTCTCTTCGCTTCTATCTCCCCCTTTCCTGCTTCTCTCCCCGTTCCTCAACTTCCTCCCCTTCCTTTGTCGGCTCCTTTACCTATTCCATTAGCGTCCACCTGAATAGGTCGTCATCCATAAAAAAAGACCATATTAGGAAGGAGGCAAGGCTGTGGAAATCTCTTGGCGTTCCGCTAGCGCGCATTTCGAACTCGGGGCTGACACGTCTTAAACGCCTCTGCTGCTGCCCTTGAAATGGACGCCTCTAATATTCCCATGCCTCCTACCCCCCTTCCATCCAATGAGAGAGAGCATTTGTGCGGTGGTGACTGACTGACTTGACACCCTTGTTACCTTGTCTCTCTTCGCCTAGGGATGAAAAGGACCGCTGCCTTTTTGGTCGGCCTCGTTTATGCATAGGCCGCATAGATGGTTCATTCTCGGTGACGTGCCCTCTCGTAAACCGGTGAAAACTGTCGAGTTTTCTCCAGGCTAATTGGTTTGAGCCTTGGGTTTCACAACAAGATTGTTTTCCGTATTTCATTTTTTTTTTACTGTTGCCTCTTTCGTTGTTGCTACAATTTCCGTTTGTTGTGACGCTAGTATACTTTCTCAATCGGGTGCGTTTCTTAATGGATTACATGTCATTTTGCCACTTAGTCGTCAATACTTGATTAAGTAACTGCGTTTAAAAGCTAACGATCCGTTGAAAATGAATTACCAGGGAATCAGATTATCGTATAAAAGAGGCAAGACTTTTTCCCAGTCCACGTTTTCTTATCCGATTATCATAGGAATCCCACCCATCGATTGTTATTTACTTGGATGGATCCAACTTTGGAAGTTACAATGGCATCCCCCGAAAATTGTCTTTCTTTCCGCTGTAAATAATTAGTACATAATTCTCCATCAGTTACTGCTTTCCCGCGGTTTTAATTAGCTTGGTTCTATCATTTCCGAAATCCCCTTTTCCATTTCTTCTCAGCGGTATCCAAATTTTGCGGCAATATATCTGGTCTTTTACAGGACCTACAAGCAATAATTTCAACAGTAACGCTCCTAATACAAGTTAAAATTTCATCCTAAACTTGATGGAAACGCGACGCTTATAATGATTTCTCGATGTTTGTGTGGAATTAGCACTTTGAGTGAGGAACTTGCGAAGCGAGAAATAATTTCATTGCGATCCTCAGTATGTATTGTCAGATTACTTTCTTTCTTGTTCTGGGGAGGTTTACTTCTTTGTCTACATTTTCTTATTCAGATGTAGGCAGCTTTGTTTAGCGTTTTATCCTCGCACGTCTTTTAGTTTACGTGTAAAAAGAAGTTAAGGCAGCTATAGGTATCGTGAAACGAAATGTTATGGTTTACAGTTTTTTTTTATGGTCTAACCCAGGGGTCGGCAAACTACGGCCCGCGGGCCAAAAGCGGCCCGCGAGGGATTTTTTTTATCCGGCCCGCGGTTACATACCAAGACGGTACTGACGTGGTAAAATATGGTTTCAAATAAAGACGTTCCCTCGCCTCGCCTCGTTTGGTTCAACTTACTTATGTGAGCAGACATTTTCAAAAATGAACTACATAAAATCAAAGTATATGTCCAGACTGACCGACGAGAACTTAAAATCTATTCTGAAAGTTGGTAGAACGAAATTTGAACCAAAAGGGGTTGAAATTTTGAATGGAATGCAGTTTCACAAATCCCATCAAGGACGTTTTAGTTTGTATGCAGTAACAATTGTAACTTAAAATTTAGTTTTAATTGCATATTCTTGAGTTTTGTTTACTAAACTGTATCAGAAGTTCATCAAATAAAAGGTATTTCTGCTAAAATGTGGAAGTGGCTTATTGTATTATAACCATTACAAACACACCGGCTCGCCAAGTTGTTAATATTTATAAATATGGCCCAACTGTTCAAACGTTTGCCGACCCCTGGTCTAACCGATCAATCAATCCTTGGCTAGCCTTAGAAGATATAGTTAGCGAAGCGAAGATAGCCCTGCGGTTTGAATTTTTCGTATGACGGGCGAGGACACCTCCTTATATAGAATTTTGTCTTATTTCTACGGAGCTGTATCCAAGGTGATACATTGAAGCCATTGAAGGAAGATAAGTTTCAACGAAAATTTCGCGGTCGTCTTTTGCGCTCGACTGTGGCCGGGATACGTCGTTGTCCGCGCTGGGCCAGCTGCGATGGAAAATTTCAGATATCGTCAAGAATTGCATAACCTTTGGGCTTCCTTCCAGCTGGCTGTGCCTTTTTTTTACGAGAATGGACAAAAAATTTTGGTCTCCGGATGCGCAGAAGATGTAGGTCAAGCGATTAAAATCTCCACAATTCGTGTCGTTTGTTTCTTTTCCGCGTCCCGATGTCATTTTCTCGTAGTTTTTTTTCGTTCCACTCTCCGTGCAGTGCTCGCTGCTTCTCATATTCTCGATCTGAATTTTCGAGTAATTTACGTTTTATGCCTTGGAGTCAGTTTGTTGGATGTCGGAAGATGAGGAGTTCAATTTTGTTTTTTGTTCATTTTTTTCCCCCATTCGCCTTGTCGAATTGAAAATGAGGAAAAAGGAGAACCGTGTAATTTCGACTAATTTCCCCAAAAATTGGGCCGCGGAAGGTTTCTCGTGGGGGCAACTGACGGAACGAATGGTGGGGCATTGGCCGTAAGGAAGCCTCCCTTTCCTGCTGAGTGACATTTCGTCCTCCCCAGCGTGACCGGTTAACTCCTCTTCGGTTCGTTTCGTACGCCTAATTGCACTCATGAGGAGTTAACGTATCAATCCGCCAGTGCTTCATTTTACTCCTCTGTCACCATTTCACTAAATCACTAGTACATGATGGACTTAAAAGAAGTACTGAAAAAAGTGTAGTGATGGTTGTCGGCAGAGATGAAAACACCCGAGTAAACATAACAGTAGATGGTCTACCAGTGAAAGAAGTGGATAATTTTTCATACGTAGGTACTGCAATAAGTAAAGATGGTAGGATAGAGCACGAAATTTCAAATAGACTAAGTGAAGGAGGTAGATTTTATCAGAGCATTCAGCATCTAGTATGGAATAGGAAGATGCCTCAACAGGCAAAAATGTTCATGTTCAAGACGTACTATCTACCAATAGTTTTATATGAAGCTGAGACTTGCCGCCAATGACGGAAAGACAGTGGAGTAGAGTATGGTAACAGCAGAAAAAAATGAAGTTTTTGAGATCAATGCTGGGGAAAACCAAACTAGACAGTGAGAAATACCAACGTAAGGGAGCAATTAAATATAAGAAGTATTACACACAAAAATAGTAGACAAGAGGATTAGATGGTTAGGACATGTTAAAAGAATGGAAGAAAGAAGAATTCCAAAAGTTATGCTAAGCACAATAGAGTAAGGCAAAATACCGAGAGGAAGGCCGAGGAGACATTGGATTGACGAAGTGAGTAGGGACGTGGAGGCAACAGGGTGCCATTGGCATGAGAAGTTGTCCGACAAGAGCTATGGAACGATAGAGTGCAATGGCGAGGCTTAGTGAACTCCTAGACCTACGTTGAGTGGAACAGGATTTGGATATTTACGTATGATGTACCCGATGGTGGATTTGATTACAAGCGAGTAAAGATAATTTTCCAGGTGAAATTAAACTTAGTTAAGGTCACCAGCAGCCTTGATCATTTACGCCCTCAGCCCTTTGATGTCAGATGTTCCGAATTATGTCCAACGTGTCTAATTCGGTTCAGTCCGAAAGTACAAACAAATATTCTTAGCAGTTTTAATTTGGTTTCTGTAACCTCCATCAATCAATGATTGGAAGGAAAAATGACTTCGCTGGATAATAAAGTTTTTGACCCGTGTTAGGTAAAAGCCAAGTGCGTACTTTGGTGAGGAGAAGAGTTTATTCTGTAATTGAGGAGTGCTAGAGTGAATCGCGACGTCGAGATTAGTTTTTCTAAAAAAATGAAAAATTTTCTGGACAGAAGTGCAAGGGTTTACATCTCAAAACATGTCACCGCCGTTGTTACAGCTTTTGTCTTGAGATTGGGAAGCCAGCACAATAGCTCCGTTCACACCAATCTGCCCTCAGAGCCTTACACACTTCGGTCATAGTCGTGTAGAAATCGCGTAATGAACGTGATGATTTGCTTATTAATTCGGAGGAATGAGGAATGCTAGTTAAATAATCACAAATTAATTAATAAAAGTACAAAGTTATTATTCTTTAACTAATTGGGTAATAATTTTGATGGGTTGAAGTTCCAGTCTGTGGGTTGCCATCGATTTCTCGTTGAGTTCTACCAACAGAACATTCACGTCCCATATTAATTTTTTTTTGCGATCGCTTCAATCAATCGTGAACCTTTAGTTCTTCGGGCTAGCGCTCTACCCCTACCTCCCAAAACTCACTGACGTCCTTGGTTTCCTTTGCTTTTGGATTTGAGTCAGGCTTTAATGATTTCTCTGTGTTTTTTCTGAGTCGTAGTTGACATGGGCTTATGTAATAATGTTGCTCCGTGTTTTTATGACTCGTAGTTGACATGGGCTTATGTAATAATGCATAAATTGGTCCACAAACCATTTCTTTTAAACCGAGTGTAATGAGACGCGTTTTGATGCACTCGTAATTGCGTTGTATTCCCCAAGGTTGGTTTTGTCGTCGCCCTCAGTGCCCTTTCTATACGTAACAAAACTTTCTGTCCGTCATAATTTCGCTTGATGACGTCTTACATCACTCCCTTGTCATCGGTTCATCCTTGGCCTCCCTCCGTGGGTCTACCCTTCCATGTTTCTTCCCTAATACGTTTCTCTGTGAACTATGCATTGTGTTTCTACGATGTCTCCAATTAGTTTCGCTTGTCATCCTGTCAATGTCTTCAAAGAAGGCAGACTCCCATCACCATCTATTCAAAGTGTTTCCTCTTTGTTAACTCGATCCATGCGTTGTTTTGCGTCACACTTTTTCATCGCGCTACGCTGTGGAAGTAATGTAAATGGTCAGCTCTCCATGCTGATATCCTCTTGTCTGGCACTTTGTCAGCTTCAACTCCTGAAATCGAGGTCTTGAGGCGTAGCGAAGTCTTTATCGGTTGCTTAGAGGAGACTTAAAGAGTTTGGAACAGGATGAAATCGTTTGCGAAAACATGTGCGTGTTGCCGCCGAGTCTACATCCTTGTGTTCAAGTCTGTGGAAGTCAATGGTATTGATTAGATGGAACTCGTAAAATTACCAGGCAAATGGGTTTACTATCGGTTGAATATCAATGCCTTTGTTTCACTCTTTTGTATTTACATTGGATATTCTAAAGGCTAACTTAAATTTCATTTGACTGTAGTTGACGTCATTGTCATATGGACACAATTTACGTTAACATGCCTGACGTATTTGTAACCGAATGGAGTTGAAAAAAAATGAGATTGGGATTTTAGCACTATTTGGCGGCCAAAAAATCTCCTCTAGGTATGCTTCAAATTCTTAGATTTGCCACTTTTTTGATTTGTTGACCAGCTAAAACAATTCTACAGCTAACTTTGCTGTAGGTTTCAAGACGAGATCTTTGAAGTGGGAATTACCTCAGTATATTCGGAGTTAGAGTGGCTCTTCCTGCGCTGTGTTCGTAAACGGAACATGTCCACTCGGATCTCGAATTGATAAGTGAATATAAAACCCAATTGCTCAAAGTTTGTGAGAGTTTCGCGTTCTAGGTGATAATGGATTCACGAATAACTAATATATGTTCCTTTTTAACTTTGTGGTATCCCATATTTCAGAGAATTTAATGATAACATTTACAATACCACATAGTTAAAAAACACACGACCCGGGTTTCAACGCTTAAGCGTCATCTTCATATCAGACCTGAAGATGACCCTTAAGTGTTGAAACCCGGGTCGCGTGCTTTTTAAGTATGTGGTATTGTAAATGTTATCATAAAATCTCTGATAATGGATTCATTTCCTTCCTCTTATCTGCCTGTATTTTTTTATCGGAGGTTATGCGGAAGATCTCAAAAATTGTTGCATTTTTCAGCCAAAAGAGTTCGGAGGCATCCTCCTGGATTCGAAGCCGGAACTCTTTTGGTTATCATCCTAGGGCTCTTGGCTACCCGTGGATACCTGAATTGTTGGAGTGAGTTTCTCAACCGATGGATTTGAATCCAATTTTGTTCTTGCGGACAGCTCATAATAGCATGATTACAGGTTCAACTTGCAATCGCCTCCACCCTTAATCACATACCATAAAAACTCCATCCCACTCCTCAGTGTTTCCGCAGGCGTTTCCCCTCCTTATCGTGCGTACACTGTTTGGTTGAGTGGCTTACGGAACACGCGTGTATTTGTTGATGTAGATTAATCTCCAGCCTTGAAGGTGGCGTCAAGGACTTCTCCCCGATGTTGAACTCGAGGCCAAGCTCCTTACTCTCGCCGTTTCTGTAGCCGGAACAAACGATTTCGCCTACGTCGATCAGTCGAACGTGGAAAAAAGATATACCTACCGCCTAAGAATGCTATTTCCGTCCTATTGTGTGTGCAATCGCTTTTTCTCCCTCTGCAGTTTATTTATATGATATTGATACCGGTTATTTTGTTCTCTGCCGATCAGGGTAAACAGAGAAGCAAGGGAAATAACGATGTACGAGGACGGTGTCAGGAGAAATATGGTTTCTGCTTAAGAATTAGGAAGGAATTATTAAGATTTGCCGGCTACTTAGCAGTAACGCGAAGGAAATATTGTACTGGCCTTTTCAAGGAGTTTGGTGTTGTGTGGCTTCAAATTTCTGTGTATGAGTAAATGAGATGAGTGCTATACACAGGATTTAGGCGTGTGACCTAAGAGATGAACGAAGAGAATAGGCGAGGCCACGTTATTGTCTTTTTGTACCAGGATGGTAATTTTTTCGGAGAAATTCGGAAGCGGTTCGAAGGCTCATGTATGTATGCCTATTTCCCGAAAGTATTTACTATATCGGCCCTGTATTTTTGAGTTATTAGGAACTTATTTTAGCTATCCTATGTTAGATTTGTGTGCGTCTGTTTGGAAGGGATTAGGGAAAGTGTGATGGACGGAAAGGAAAACGAGCAAAGGAGTGCTTGTCACTTTGGACGAGGAGAGGAAACTACTGGAGAAGGTTAGGAAGATGCAGAGTAGATGGTTGAAACAGATACTGAGGTGCAAAGGAATTCGGAAGGCCCTATGTGCATGGTGGGGTTTCGAATAAGCCGGTAACCTCAAGAAAAATAATAGACTGCGTGAAGAGGATGTAGAATAATGGGTGTCGTGTTGGTTTTGTGCCCAGATTACCGCATTTCAATACCGAAGGTCTAACAATTTTGACTTTTTACTTTCAGTGGAACCCTGATCTTTAAGGCCATTACAGAGATGAGGATGTTGGGTTCTCGGGGAAGAAAAAGAAAGAGAATAGGCTTTTTGGTCTCGATGAAGAGAGGTGGGGTATGCGCTAAGGTGAAGAAAAAAATCTTGTCAGGAACGGAGGCCTGTGCTTGTTAAGTCTTGAATACTTGTACTTTCAAATCTCTGAATCCACCTTAATCGTTAGATCATTTTGGTGATAATAAATAAAAACATCTCAAATAATACTTTTCCTATCAACCTATCCACCAGCCATCGCGTCGTCCCCCCTTTCCTAATCAATATAGCTGAAGGCGAGAGTCTAGCTTTACCAAGAGGATTTCCTTCGTAATGAGGGCAAAGAAAACACTCCAATCCCACAAGAATCATAGAATACTCAAGAGATCCTGTAATGTTTAACTTGGAGACTTTGGAGTCTTTTCTTTGCCCTCATAAGTATTGCTGCAAAAAAATCTGATTCATCGACGTTCGATTCTCTACGCGAGACAACCTGATGAGTGCTAAGAATACGTTCGCTTGTGGAAAAGAGTATGTAATTCTATGATCGATCTCGCTTTCCCTCTCTAATCACGTCAGCGAGTCCTATTGATGATTGAGTGGGGTTATCTCCATTCTGCTCGCAAATCGTCTTCCCTTGCATCTAGTAAAGATATATATCTATATATGTACAAATGAACCGAAGATGAGTTGCACTTACGGTCCCTTTCAGGCCATCGTCGCGTCGTCCGCCCACGTGGCAATTTTGCTCGTATCCTTTTACCGCGAGCACGCATAGCGCGAAAATCGCATCGATAACTTTTTTGAAGCTATGTAGTTAGAGAGAAAGAGGTAGATAGGTAGAGAATTTGATCCTCTTTATTGTAATTTCAACGACCGTTCTGACTGCCCCATTGACTGACGATTACGGCACGGTGCCCTCCACCCTTCCCCCCCCCCCCCCGATCCCATTGCTATACATCCGCCCTTACTCGTCGGGTGCGCATTATTGTTGCCAGCGTGGGGGCACTTCATCGCTAAGCGACCGCCTCCGACCGTCAGCCTTCCTGGCTTCATCCATCCATTCCCCCCAAGCCTCCACCCCCCCACCTCTCAGCCCCCCCCCAAGCTGGAGGGGAAAGGATAAGTGGATCGCTCTGAAGGAGGCTGGGTTCTCTTCTCTGTTGTTGTGTCTGTATATGTGGGGGGGGGGGGGAAGGGTGATTGTGGTATCGTTGACTGCTCTCGCACGCGAAGGATGTCGATATGCGATGCTTGCCTACCTACTCGGTGAAACTGACGGGACGTCTATCTCGCGCGTTCCCCCCTCCACTTCCCTCCCCCCACCCCACGTCCTCGCATCTCCTTCAACCTATTTTGTTATCTGAATGGCGCTGTTGTCGTTTTCTTTCCCGTCCGATGGCCATCATGACGTTGAGCTTGGGTGAGCTGAATGGAGGGATGGAATTCTTTAATGGCTGCGCTGCTCCGGTATGAAGCCGTCGCGTCGCTCGGATAGTGTTGCGGAGATTTTCGCGTGTTCTTTCCCCCGATGAATAGTGGTGTTCTGACGAGGAATGGACTGAAACGCTGAATTCATGCGTGCCCCGCAACCAAAAAAAAAATTTTTTAACTCTAGGACTTGGGTGATATTGCGTGGAATCCTTCCGATGTGAATTCCTAAGGATAATGTGAAACATCGACACTTAGATCGAAGTGTTCATCTGTGGAAAATTGCACTCACAGTTTCTCAGTCACAGTGTTCTCACCCACAATGCATTGCACTTTTCCATCCATCGCTCTTTTCCAATTCCCCTCCACGCTCGTACACGTTTCTCAAACGGAACAGCTGAGAGAAATCCCTCATAATTAAAAAATAAAGGGCCGTGATGATAAAGTAAATGCTTTATATGCGTGGATAAGTCAATAAATAACTCAAAAAACTGGGTATAGGCAATAGTAATCAAAGTAACTTCATGAAATTGATTTCGCTTTTCTACATATTCACCCTGTACATTCAGACACTCTTTACTAGTCCTTGCTAGCCAGCTTAAAAGAAGTCTTTTGTCTTTCAGATCCTTTTGTCTTTTGTCCGGGTCGTGTGTGTTTTTTAAGTTGTGGTTTTGTAAATGTAACCTTTAAAACATCTGAAAGATAAAATGGAATACCACAAAGTTAACAAAGAACTTGTATTATTTATTTAGAAGTCTTTTGTGTGTTTGGTTTGCTGTCGCAGCTAATGAGTAACCTCTTGGACTGCAGCATCATAGTTTTCAAAACGTCTGCCACCCAAATGATTTTTTCTGGGCCCGAACAAATGAAAATCACTGGGGGCTGAGACGGGACTGAACGGTGGATGTTCCAAGCGTTCCCAATGAAATGTTCACGACTGATGCTGATGATAAAAATGCTGAAGTTTGCGACTTATTTCTTGACTTACCCTCGTAATAATCGATAATGGATATGCGTGAAAGATGTGGATTCTACCTAAATCGATATAAATGATTATTTAAAACTTGAAGGGATATCGTTGTGTATCCTGTATTATTTTGCAGCGTAGATGCTCCAGCCACACCACTCTGTAGAGTCTTTAATTCAGTCGCTCATTATGACCGAGGGAGAAAGGGGATATGTCTGACGGTGGTGGAGGATGAAGTGGGGAGGGTGCTGGAGTGTAACAATGGGAGAAGGAAGGGTAGTGTATTGAGGAACTTGGGTTGGGCGTAACGTATCTGGAAGGAGAGGTGGGGAGAATGAGTTGGAGGGAAGAGGGAAAGAGAGAGAAAGGGCGATAAGTGGAACTGTGGGGGGGGGGGGGCAGCGTATGGATGCTGGAATGTGGTCGACGGAAGCGCGGTGCATCGTGGGAAGAGGAGGTAGCCTGTGTACATAACGCGCATGAAATGCGATGCCCTCCCTCCGTTCGCGCGTATACATGCTTTCGTGCGCGTTGTGCGTATATGTCGGGAGTGGGCCTCCGCGGAAATTGAGGGGTTTGAATTGGTGCGGAATGACAATTGGTCGGTCGGCTGGTGTGCAGTGAGCGGGAGAGAGATTGGGCGAAGGCGCGCGAGACACTTTAAAAAAAAATAATAATAAGAAAAAAGAGTCGGGGAAAGAGTTAAGTGGTGGTGAGGTCGGATGGTGGTGGGGTTGCAACCCCTTCTCCCATCCTCACCCCCCCCCAACCCCTTCTGTCCCATCCTTCTCGTCTGTCCTCCTCCCCCCCCCCTCCCCAATACCCATCCCCGCTCTGAATTTGTAAACCCCTCCCTCTCCTACTCTTCGCCTGCGCCCTTGGTGCCACCTGGCGTCTGCTCTGCGAAGGAGGCCTTGTGTCGCCGTCCCAAGGAATTAAAGAGGCGGGGGGGGGGGGTGTAATTGCTGCGAGAGACGAGGGGAATTAGACGGATGGGAGGGGATATTAGAAGAGTTTGTGTCTGGATAACGAGTTGAAAGCCTCGATCTCATTGAATCTAATCGTGCGATGTTCCCCTGGGATCTGACGCTTTTGGTGGGGGGATGTGGTTACACCTTTCATTTTTGTGATTTTTTTAGTAATGGAAAAAAAAGGCTCTAAAAATGGGAGCTTTCCAGAATTTGTGTTCAGGATGAAGTAATTGTGCGGAGAACGGAATATATCAGCGTTAGTCTGTGCATGTCGTCGCATACGGATGACAATGAATGGAATGATGTTATTTTTCAATCTTTAGGCCTCATCTGGAATATGCTGCCTGTGTGTGAGATCCTTATGAAGCGGGGTTGATATCGGAATTAGATCGCGTTCAGCGAAGAGGAGCTAGGTTCGTAAAACGATTCTACGATAAGTTTACTAGTGTGTCTGGATTGTTAGAAGAATTGGGATGGGAATCGCTATCACAGCGTAGATTAAATCATAGGCTTAATCTCTTTGCTAAATTTCAGAAAAAACATTTCTCTGACGACGTAAAAAAAACATACTATTAACCCCCTCGTACTACGGCAGATTATATCACGCCAATAAAATTAGAGAGATAGATTGTAGAACAGTTAGGTATAAAATGTCATTTTTTCCGCGTACCATTCGGGACCATAACAGCTATGATCATCGTAATGAATAGTGCGAATAATGAGATTAGCTAGATTGTAAATCTTTCTATTAAAATGTTTTCTGCGTTCATATATAATAATAATAACTTTAATGAAAGCGAATTTAGGACTGTGCAGTTCTCTCTTACAATTAATTCATTTAACATACCTAAATATCCATGTCCTAGGTAGTGGATAATCTATCCAGGCGGGATTCGAACCCGCTACCCTCGGGTTAGCAGGCGAGGACTTTACCCCGCCTCCACCGGGGCCGACAATATATGCATGATGTAAATATTGATGTTCTTATTTATGCATGATATTTTGAATCTGTAGTAGTAGTCTTTGTGTCCCTTGCATGTTGGAACGGTTGACGATAGAATGTTTCTTGGTTATTAGATTTTTAATTGGCGCTTTGCATGTGTGGTAAGCGGGTTTCAATGTAGTTTCGGTGTTCTACCGTGTAATTCATGCATGCCTGATGTGGAAGCACCCACTGCCACACACCCTTTGGGTGGCTTACCGGTTATGACGTAGATGTAGATGTCCACTGACACATGCGATTGTCAAAGTTCTTCAATTTTCTGGCGAACATTAGCCACCCCAGCTGTTTTAAAGTTCGCTGCCTTGCGCGAAGTAGCTGATACGAAGGGAAAGCAACTGCGCCGTTTTGATACAAATCGGGTGTTTCTGTGATTTTTCCTGAGATTAACAGCTGAAAATGAATGGTGTGCAGGTGAAAGCACGAGCTAAAATGGGTTTCATTTGAATTATTTATAGCTGCTAAAAGGTAGCTTTCGATGTGACCGACCTCAAACGCTCGTGACTTCAGTTATTCCTATCCGTGTAAATTACTCACCAAAAGAGCTGAATTTGCGTTACATCACCGTGTGCCACGAACTTAGCCGTGGGCCTACCGCTTTGCATGCACGGGTAAATGACATCACAGAACTTATCTCACTCCGCTGGCGCCCTTTGTATGTTGGCGTGTACTTTTCATCCCTATGGCATGGGTATGCATTTTTAACCTCAGATATTTGCATTATTCGTGTTACTCATTCAGTTCTCATCCTGATGGTAATATGTTTTCGACAAAAACATTTTGTGCTGACACTGCATTCATCAGCACGCTGAAAAACGATGAATGTCCTTTTTTTTGCATTTCGATTGCAATCTGATGTGGAGTCCATTTATCGGAGGTGGATTGGACCCGCATTTGTTGGAATGGTAAACATTTTGTTCAAGGATAGACGCAATCCACTCTAATGATTTTTCTGTGGTTCTCTATACGACGGATAAATGATGGGATGGACCGGATTTGAGACGGGATGGGGGAAGACACCTACGGACGTGAGGACGGGCAACGTCGATGAAGAGTCACTTGAGCGTGACGGCAAAACGTCTCCCCAGTGGCCAGCTGAGAGAGAGAGAGGGTCGTTGCACGTGATCGAAGTTCTTCGAGACGAATGAGGGAGGAGGGGTCTTGATGTGGATGGATTTCGGGACGCGTTCTTCTTTTGTTTCATCTACCCCAATTCTTCCGTGTCGCGCAGAAATTTCGGGGTACGATAACTCTGCGGCCATTCCTTATGCGGCTAATGGGTTTAATTATTCCCCCAATGGTGAAGAAGGATGGGATTTTTTCCTAAAACCTCGCTGTGTAATCTCTCTCCAGTTCCCCGTTCCAATAAGGCCGTAAATATTTCAAGCATCCTTTAAAAAAATAAATGAAAATTCTCTCTCGAAGAAAATCTGCGCGGTTCGTCTCGACTCGGTCACATGGCGGCGGCAAAAAAATGCGCGAATCAGTCAACCATTAGCTACCAAATTTAAACCGTTAATGATGATTGGTTTTAATGGGGCTTAAGAAAAACGTCAATTAATTCGATAAATGCATTTTTTTCCTTTGTAAAAGGGGCTAATGTGGAGACCTTGGGAAAGGTAGGTGTAGCATTTTAAGTACCATAACTGTTATAAACCGCCGAAAAGATATAGTGACGGGCTAGCCGGGCAAAAAATATGCCAGGTGTCCTTTACCGTTATTCTTGTGCCTTTTCTCTGTGGAAAACATTCTTTTTTGAGTAGTGGTGTATTGCCATTTTTTTCCTCAGAAGTTGCAGTTCGGCTGGAGAAAACATCGAATCTTTAATACAACAAAATGATACGGAAAAAAAACGGATTCGCCTTCCAAGCTGGCGAAGCGTATAGCGGGGTTACTCAAGCATTGAACATTGAACGCATTTCTAAATCTGTATGTTTCAACAAAAAATATCGCTTTGAATCGCTTCCCTAATATTTTTTCCAAAATGGTCCCTGACTGTTATGCCCACTCGCGGACGAGAGAATCATTCTTATTATTTTTCGTTTATTTCGTAATTTCTTGAGTGTTATTTATATGTAGTGTTTAGTGCTAATCTTTGCTAGTTTTAAATATAAACACAATTGAAAAATTATACGAGGCACCTGCTGATAAGCCTCAAATGGCTTAGCAGGACCATAAAGTTGTAAAGGTGATTACATATAGTGCATTTTACAAGATTTATATTATATTACTTTTATGCGAGTTTGCTTTTATATTGAGGTATTAAATTTGTACATTTTTTTTGTAAACTCCATGTAATTAACAAAAAAGGGTACCGAAATAAACTGATTAAACTGAAAAAAATATCGAGTTCAGGATTTCTCGTTCTCATTTGATCACTGAGTGAAAAGTTACGGATATAGATAATTGTAATTTTTAGCAAATGTAGTTAATGACTTTCAATTTCGAAGTATGCTATTCAGGAATTTAAATTTAAAAAAATTCGTTTTAGACTGCTACTCAACTTGTAACCGTCTTCTCGGTTGACGTTCTCCGGTCTCTTCGCAATTTCTATAATAGCGATGTTTAATGCGAAGAGACCGGAGAACGTCAACCGATAAGACGGTTACAGGTTGAGTGGCATTCTAAAACGAATTTTTTCAAATTTAAATTCCGGCAACAATGGGAGTCCAGACTCATATATATAAAGACGAGCGAGACTAAGAAATCGGTTCAGTTAACCTGATGAAGCTGGCAGGAGAACCAGCGAAATATTGTTGTTTTCTTAAAACATATCGTACATCGCGGAATGAATCCCGAAAAAAGGAACAGTTTACCAGATGTTATATTTATCTCTAGTAGTTCTCCAAGGTACTGACTTGAAATCCGGTAGATTTAAACTCAGAACTTAAAAAAATATTTTATGGATTTATGCTGTTATGCCGCGCAGTACATGCTAGATATTTATGATGGCATCCTACCTCTGCAATGCTCATAATAATAACACCCTAGGTTTTTCATTTTGCGGTAATGTTTGAACAGTCGTTGTACAAGAATCGTTCCATGTTCAAATTTGTCCAATTGGTTCATCCTCCGATGATAACTCCCTGGAATGCGCGTCTTACCCTCTTTCGCCGTTAACCTTACGATTTTATCTCTGCCGCATTTATCTGTGAGGAGGGCAAAAAAATTAAAAGGGGAAACCGGCTGCTCTTATGGCGGAATCTTGTTTCTTATCGGCCGCTGAGAGTGCGGGCATGCAAATTCCTAAGTGCTTTATCCATGCGAAGGGAAGAAAACACGCGTACCACATTACGTACAGTTTTCTAAACTAGACCCTTTGCTGAAACTAATTCACCTATGTTATTGTTTTTGCAGTGAGCCTATGCTGAGGAAAAAAGTGTGGAAAACCGGTGACCAAGTAAATTAAAAGCAAAGATGGCTGTTTCCGGTCGGTGACATCACGCTAAACTCAACTACCATGGCTGCCATCATATCCGGTCCAGATCCCTATAGGGAACTGGAAATGTATCTGGAAAAAATGAATGCAAGTACCGCTTCGTTTTACTCTCTGAATGGTTTTTTTCTGCGGCGTAATACTTGAAAAGGTATACTAAAAAAAAATGGAAGCATCTAATGAAAAAAAAAAACATTTTCGTGAATTCGAAAGAACGCTGTCGTCCAGTACTCTCCCGCAAATGAAACAACCCATTCTCTACGTAATTACTGCCTTTTCTGAGCCGATGCTTTGTGTTCCCTTTTGTGGAATAGCATTGCGAAAGATGGCTCGACCGTAGAATTCTTTGTGGTTTTCTAGTGAAAGTCCTCAAATGAAATCGTCTTTACGTGACCATCGGTGTTCGATTTATCTCACACTCCCCTAAACATTTGTTACACCGAACAGAAACCGTAGCGAGAAAAAAATTCAAGGCTAAAAGTTTTTAGAAAACATATATGTCCTTCATTTTTCTGATAAGTGTTGGATATGCTTTCCGTACCTAATTGAATGAATGAATGAATGGTTTATTGATGCTCTGGGAAACCCATAAGAGCAAAAAAGAAAAACATAAGTACAGAAAACATTCTGCTCAAAATACAATAATTATGAAATAAGCATAGCATAAACACAAGAGCAATTGAAAACAAAGGTTCTAACAAAAATGAAATTAATCAACACAAAGTTTCTTACATTTAAAAACAACAGTGCTACTGTTTTAAATATTCGTACAATTTCCTCTTAAAAGATTCCGGAGTGGAGGAGCATTTTATTGAGGGGGGTAATGAATTCCAAAACTTGGATGCTATAATCGGGAAGGAATTTAGGTATTGGTTGGTACGGGCTTGGGGTATGTGGAGAAGGTTTAGGCCTGCCCGAGTTCTTATGACGGAAACAGTAGTTCTGAGGGTAAATAGGTTGTAGAGGTATTCAGGCATATGAGTATGAAAGAGGGAGAACAGAAAACACCCCAGGAAGTAGTTCCTTCGGGAGCCAAGAGGCAGCCACTTCAAGGCAGCAAAGTAGTCAGAAACATGGTCATCTCTGCGAAGATCGAATATAAATCTAAGGCAGCTGTTAATTAATCGCTGGATACGTATTTAGAGAACATTTGTTAAATCGATATACACTAGTATACAATAATCTATAATTGGAAAAATCAATGAGGTTACAATTTTAATTAATTCGGAATCATTAAAGATTTAAATTCTTTGTGGGGAAGTTGTGTATTTCAATAGTTATGAGCTGCATAATTAATCAGTTTCGCGTCTGAAGAACCAATCAGTCATCGTGGTAGAATTCCATTTGCTGACTTCAGAGCGTAGCACCAATAGCTGACTTTCTGAGCGGCGATAGTAAGATCAGGGGCGGTATTAGGTACCTTTCCCCCTACCCATTTCCACTACATTTAGCCTACTCTTGCGTACTATGAATATTCTGACGTATCCAGGTTTTTCCACCTCGTAATAAAGTTGGATGGAGAGCCTGTGTGCGGGAATTTTTTCTACTCTAGAAAAACACAGTGTTAGAACGCTCCTTATACCATCTAAGGATTTTCCTCTAGCATTGGTACGTATTTAAATCTCTTTACCTATCCGTCGATCTTTTGCAATAGTTCGCCCAATTATCACAAAATCGTCCACTTGTTCAATCATTTTACCGCATGAGAAGTGATTCATTCAAATCTCCTTTGTTGTGATGGCGCATTCCCAAATTAAACATTATTTGGCTCATTCTATGAGTGTTTTAGGGGCTTCATAGTGAGATGGAACGGTAATGAAGGCCTCCCTCTTCAGAGCATCCTACAGGCTATTTTATTCCGAAGGACGTGGTCAGATGCGAAAGGCTCGGAGGGTGGAAGGCGTTGGATATTGAAGGTTTAATGAAAGTGGTGCAGGAAATGGAGGAGCGAATGAGGAAATCGCAATAATGAATCTGAATAAGGTATTTCGACGGTTGTGGTAATTCAGCACTTCACTTGTGGCTCTTTCGGTGGCGACAGCATTCATACGAATTGAAGGATCACTCCTTACGAACAGGGGCCGCGGCCAATGACGCTTTCTGTCTGCAACAAAATCTCATAGGCTCGAGTTTGAGCATTTTTTTAACTCCGGAACGGGTCATTGAATTTCCAAATTAGTTACTTAATCATCGAGATACAATTGTTTTCTACATAGTTCATGTGCGGAAAGCTAAAAAAAAAAAAACTAACATCGTTCCTGTTTTTGGCGTTCAAGCTTAAAAACATTGCGTTTTTAATAGTAACTCCTGTTACTGATAGGAATCCAGACCGTTTCCCTAGAGCAAGAGTAGGGAGAGAGAGAGATAAATGGAGATTAAGGGATAAGGAGATTGTTCTTATGAATTGCCATTGTTTAGATGTGCGACGTGTGTGTGATGTTTAGATGTGCGACATTTCATTCCGTGGAAAAGTGTACCTGCATGTGATATTTTTTTCCTATCTAAATAAATTATCTAAGTTATGTTGTGAAGTTCAGTATTATGGGGAACTCTGATAAAAAACTGTAGGCCTATGCAATAGTACTTATGGACCAAAGGGCTGAAAATCTAGATATTTTGGCATTTACCCTTTTTAAGTATGGAAATTTCTTGTCTCTGAAAGGTTTACCGCAATCCCGACAACTAGCCCTTTTATGCAGACTTGCGGTAGCTGCGGTAATGTCCCGCAAGGAGACATACACGAGAACCGAGGTATCGCGATTAGCTTATTCACTTCCCATATCCTTGGTGGCGTTGACATCCGATATTGAGAACAATGTTCCACCTAAGGTTTTCCCCTCCTGAGAAGAGGAACCGAGGGAGCTCAAGCAGGTGGGATCCGTTACCCACGTCTCCACTCGTGTCCATCTCAAAAGGCATTCCCCCCCTCTTCCGCGATCGATCGAAGGAGCACAATCGAATCAAGCCACGAAGGAGATGGAAAGCGAACGTCCGGGGGACCAAATCGGCCGACCGGACGAGGGATGCTGCACGATCAATCCGTCGTGTTGGCGACGCGCTCAGCGGCGTCTTTGGATCGCCCGATCTGGGAGAGAGGAGGAAGGAGGGGGATTGGAGATATGGGAAGGACAAAGAGTAAGAAGGATAGAGAGTGAGGGGGGGTCTCCTTTCTCCGGCCTCCTCTTCTCGACGGTGATCGACCGCGATCCAAAATTACAGCGATCCGAGTGGAGTGCCGCGGCGGCAGAGTTCAAACGGGGTGGCGGTCTTTCCGCGTCTTTTTGTTCTCGATTTGCTCACTTTCTCACCGTCGTCAAAGTCTTTCGCCGTTCCAGATATCCACCTCCTCTCTCCCCGCATCATCAGGGGTTATCCTTTTCGTGTTTAAAAATTCCTCGAAAATGTTCCCTCTCCTATCTTCGAAGGGTCTTGCGTCAACTTTTTTGTGTGTGCTGCCACCTCCCATTGTCATGAGTTCCTGGAGTTGTGCAGTATGGAAATATACTAAATTGAAAAGAATATGTTCATTTGAGATGGGTGCATGTCAAATTTAATTGTTTAATTCCGGATTTCTGATTTTTGAAGATCAAGTCGTTGGGTATGCATGCGTTTGTATAAAAATGAGTATGAAGATTATAGCGAACAAACCGTGTGTGAATCAAAAAGCTAGCCGTTATACAGAGTAGATAAAGGTATTGAATCAACCTCCGCATGATAAAAATGCACCACTGTATTTCCTGCCTAAGATACTGACAAGTAATCGAGCTGACTTTATGTGGTCTGTACGTCTCGAGCTCCGATGTTGGCAGTTGTTAATGGCCTCCCACCTTGATTTCTATTGTGATTTCAATGCTTCAAGGGTACACATGTTTCAAGAATGTTTATAACGTAGAAAATAGTCGGAATTTCAAAAGCTTAGGTAAAACGTTGTCGATTGTGTATTTTGAGACCTCAGTTTATCGTCTATCTAGATGGCTAGTGGGAAACAGCCGACACTGCTAATTTTTCACCTCGGTGTTAACCAAGTTTCCATGCAGTCGCTTCCGCGAAATGTTTTATTCCAAAAGTCTGTTTTTATGTTGTTTATGCAGCGGCTTTGACATCATTATTTTTTCGCGTATCGATATATTATGTTGATGCATATGATTTTGCAGAATTTTTTTGCTGTAATATAAGATTTTATTTTAAATGAGTACACACAGAATATAGCCCTCATATAAAAAGAAAAAAAATTCCGCAACCATCAATGACTGCGTTCGAACGCTGAGGTAGCTTCTCAATTTCGCGCATGAAGAAATCTGCTGGTTTTGGGTGGAAGAATTCGTGAAAACAAATTTGTTGAACTGAAGACAAACATTTGGCGTCAATCTATACCAAAGATGAAGTCCATTTTTATGTCCCTTTTTGCCCTTTTTGTGTCCCATCCATCCATATTCACGGTCGTTGCTATCTCTTTCCCGTGAGATACTGCGTCCTCCCCAAAGTTTGTAAAATCGCGAGGGCAAAAACTTCTTTTTTTTCTTTTTGAACCTACGGGTCCGTTGGGAAAGTCTGAATGTATATTGTTGGAGATCACTCTCGGGTAAGGCGTGCGATGAACGAGCGATGAGGGAATGGCACAGAGTACTCATCGCAGTTTTATAAAGATTTATCCTACGAATCACAACTAATTCCAGTTTACAGTTCACTCCTATTTGATTAAGTTTCCGGGACACTAAAGAGCAAAAGAAATAATTAAGAAGATTGAACCTCCGCGGTGTGCAAATAACGAAACGATCTTTGAATAATTCTTCTTCTTCAGCACCGTGACAGAGAGAGGCCTTCTGCACATTTTGATAGATGGAGAGAGCGCGTGCTATGATGTCCAGTGCTTGAAACGGAAACGTGGTCGTGGCCGATCCGCCACATTTGTTCACCCGATTAACCTAACCTCTTACGGGCTGAAAATCTCAACTTAATTGAAAATTTAACGATGTTTTCCATCGATAAATCGCTCGAAACCAGCATGAATTTGCATCTTGAAAATGCGTTGCTCATTAATATTATTGGTTATATTTATTAATAGAAAATTGATAATAATCCGTGTTCCCATAAGAACACTAGACAATAGTGTAATTTATTGCTCCAAGTCACTTATATCTGTTTCAAGAGTTACTTGCCTTAAATTTTCTTCAGAAGGTTCCGCTTCCAATTTCTAAGTATTCATTGGTGTGTCCACTCGTCCGTACCATCCGAAGGCAAGCTAGGAAAAGACAGGGAGAAGCAACATGGTTGTCAGGTCACGGTTTAAAGATATATATAGATAGATACAGATAATATTTATTCCACTAAATTTTAAAACAAATAACTTTGACAATAAATTTACATTTGGTGGAATGTAGGCACCCCTGTGGTAAACAACCAGTGTTGGAGTTACCATCATATAAAGTTATCTTAACGAAAAAAATAAAAAACAGCTAGCTGGTGCGGCCAAAACAGAACATTACAACATTGATTTTTTTATAAAGTCAAGAAACAGTACTTTTTGAATCATATGTTCATTACAAGAACAAGGCAAGGGGGAAGGCAAACAGCAGAAAAAAACATTAATTACCTGTGGCCTTGAACCAGAGTATTAACATACAAACAAATTTACAAATTATACGTTGTTCACTTCATTATCAGTTAGTTCAATATTTTTCAATATTTTCTGTAGAAAATAACCATGTTTACAAGTCTCGTAGAATCAATTTAACATGCTTTACAGAAGCAACGTGGAATGGTAGGCGATTAAACATTATAGTTGCACAATACAAGTAAGACCTTCTAAAAGCTTCATTATTAGGTTTTGGACAAGGTACTCCATTCCGTGACCTCAATACCACGCCAAAATTACGTGAACTCAAAGACGTCATGCCATTTCCATCAACCTCACGTCTCTTTTTTCAACAACTTTTTGAAGTCGTCGTCAGCATCTCGACTCCGAAACGTAGGTCCTCTGCTAACAACCAAAAGACGTACCACTATCCCCTTCTGCTCTCTGATCCAAAGAGTTATGCCACGGTACACCCCACTCCCTTTTCCAACCAGGGGGGCGATCGTCAGGGAGAACCGGGTGAACCTGGAATTGTGAGGAAATTTTGAATATCTGGCAAAGTCAGGGAATTCTCGTAACAGTCAGGGAGAAACTGGAATAGGAATCTTCGTAATTTTTTTTTACCATTACGTTTATCGGCCTGAAGGACAAGGACCTGAGCATAGTTCTGCTCGTATAGAGAGATTTTTGCAACTCTGCGCAGAGGATAATATGCAAGTAGTTAATTGTTCTACTCCAGCAAATTACTTTCATGTTTTGCGCCGACAAATTCATCGGGATTTTCGTAAACCTTTAGTGGTGTTTACACCTAAATCACTATTGCGTCATAAAAGGGCAGTTTCTAATCTTTCTGACTTTGAATGAAAATTTCTCACGGTAATTCCAGAGTGTAGAAAAGGTTTAGTTTCGAGTGATAAAATACGTAAAGTTGTAATAAGTAGTGGTAAAGTCTATTACGACATAATTGACATGCTTGAAGTACAAAAAATAAACGATATAGCAGTAATGCGTTTAGAACAATTCTATCCATTCCCAGCCGATAAACTAAGCAGTGAACTCGAAAAATATAAGAACGCTAAAATTATATGGTGTCAAGAGGAACCAAAAAATATGGGGGGATGGTTCTTTGTCAACCCATTGATAGAAGAGGTATTGTCTGGCTTCAATGTTCAAGCAAAAAGACCTAAGTGCTTTGCAAGACCTGCTGCTGCATCTCCTGCGTCTTTCCTGCCCTTTATTTCGCCAACTGAAACTAGCGTCCGTCGCTGACGTGCAAATAAGCATCATCAATTCGTGTGTATCCTAATTGCGATATTTGCCGAGTTGTGTTAAAAATCATGATCACAATGTATAGGGCTCATCATAATTAATCCGAGGCCATGTTGTTCGGAAAATTTTACCTCGCGTTTTTTTTCACTTCCGAAACTCAGGTCGAGAAGTAGCTGGAGCACATTAGCTTATAATGAATACGTGATAGCAGTTCTAAAAATACGAGACGATGATTAGAAAATTTATATAATTTGAAGCTGCTGTAGAACATTTAATTCAGTAGAAAAAAATATTCCAATAATAGGTGACCTTTTGGCGATCGGTCGTGGAAATCGGTAAATCCAACAGGGAAAAGTCAGGGAAAGGTCAAGGAGTTTGAAAATGGGATATCAGTAGACACCCTGCCAACGGTCCTCCCTCCTCGCTCCCCTCTCTACCGCCGCTCTTCCGCTCTCACCCCCCCCCCCTCTCTCCATCTCCTCCCTTCTCATCCGAGCTGCTCGGGACACGCCCCGCTGTCCCTTTCAATAGACTCGACTGTCTCGCCCGCACCGGGATATCGGGGATATTTTTTTTCATTCTGCACGGCTCATTTTCGATCTCCAACTTCCGTTCGCGGAACGATACGAGTGAAATCAATATGAGCGCGCTCCCGGTCTTTTTTGCGATATATATTATTAGGCCCTATCCTTCCCTCTGAAATTCAAACCGTGAATTCATTAGTTTCGTCATCCCTGGGAATCCCTCGTCTATATCTTCGCCAGGCTTTCATCATCACCGGTTGTTCCTCATTGAGATTGGTTGACTTCTGCCCTCCATCCTTCCAAGCATGATACTATTTCTCCTTTCTCCTGTTAGTTCCTTTAGTGTGATTTCTTCTGCGTGGTCAGTGAATTTATCCCTTGGCCTTTTTTTCCATCTATTTTTCCTTCAATTATATTCTTTACCGACCCATTGTGCCTCAGTCTGTGCCCAATCATTTTTGTTCTTCATTTCTGTTTAGTGTTTCATGTGGTCCTTTCCTCTTGTACTCTTACGGATTCTCCTTCATTTCACTTACTGAAGACATCCTGCTCTCTCAGGTCTTAATTCTGAAGTAGCGTCATGAATGGACAGCTTCATTCCTGCGACCTCGTGTGCCTCTCTCTCTATTCAGTTCGTGTCCCTCCTCGGTCATACTTCTATTTAACTGAGCTTTTACAGCCGTTTTACCATCGAATCACAATCGACCCCTCTGAATGCCGCATCGACCACTGGGGGTCTATATCGATCAATATGGGGACTTGTGAGTTTTCGGATGAGGTTAAGTTTATCGGAGAATTCCCGGAGTAACCGGATGGAAATACTTAAACAATTCATGAGAAAATTAGCGTGTTCTTTACCTTGTTTCAAATTGACACTGGTGATCTAATGGATTGGCGAAGTAAAAAAAAGTGGAAGTTATGCTTGGGTTTTTTTAAACGTGGCATTGGATAAGTCTGAAGTTTCAAGTTGAAGTTTCATCTCAGGTTTCACGGATAAAGCGACAAATAATAGTAATAACAATTGACAATGTTGGCAATGATAACAGAAAAAAATACATGTAAAAAAGGTACAATGTGTTTTTTTTATTTTTGATACAATTTTATTTTCAAATCTTGGTCCTGCTAAGCCAAAGGCTTGTCAGCAGGTGCCATCGTTATAGTGATCGGATATTTCAAATATGTGTTTTAATAATACAAAGAGACATACTTATTCATTTTCCAACCAATCCTTTATTTTTACTTCTCTTTTTGTACTTAATGTTCTTAACTCTTCTGGTATTTTATTAAAAAGTTTAGGCACAATATACCGCAAAGGTATCATGACCCGATCTAGTATTTACCCGATCTAGTGTAGCTAATACTTTTTGTGTAATATTAAGTCTTCCGTTCATGCTGGTAAAATTTAGCTTTGCAAATTTTTTTATCGTATTGTAATATTGTGTTTTAGTATGGTGGGAAAACGTGGGCGATGACAGAAAAGGATGGGGAGTTTAGAAATGTGGATTTGAAGGAAAGTGCTCAACATCAAGTGGTCTGATAGGGTTAGGAATGAAGAGGTGTTGGAGAGAATAAATAAAGGAAAAAAGCTCTTAAATACCATTGAAGATAGAAAGAAGAGCTGGATGGGACATGTACTGAGAAGGATATGTTTGTTACGAGATGTACTGGAAGGAATGGTGGTTGGAAACCGCAAAAGAGGAAGAAAGAAAATAAAGATTTTTGATGACCCAAAGGATGGAGGGAGTTACAGAGAATTGAAGAGGAGAGTTGAGGACAGAGAGAGATGGAGGCACCGTGGACCTGCGAAAGCAGACGACTAATGATGATGAATATTGTGTAGGACATACTTTAAGTGTATATCTTTCTCTTTCGAATGGGGAATAAAACACCGTACGATTTGGCTTTGTTTGTTAATAATGACCTATTATCACCCCCGAGTTTCTCTCCATCTTTTCATATTTTCTCAGTTAAGCCATTGCCGAGAAACCTGTCTGGCATTGACTCAAGGAGTTAATAATCCCAGTACGTCGTCAATCGCCACCCGATAATTATCCAGTGACTCACTATTTGGAGACAGGGTAATTTCGTTTGCACTGCCATTTTATTTAGCGTCAGATATTATCATTTATTAGTCGTGGAAAGGGTGTAGCTATTGACTTCGAATTTAATCATGGAAAACTATTCATCAAATTTTTTGTTTAAACACAGTTGTGATGAGGTACTTTATAGTAATGTGCAATTAATTGGGGAGATTTTTCATCCTTTATTCTCATGATACCGGATGTATTGTCTTTGTACCACTTTTCTTTATCCGTGGTAAATATTGCTCCCCACAGAGATAAAATCCCGACGGGTTTTCTTGTAGTTGAAGTATTGAACGGCCGAAGCTAAAATAGCTTTCTGAATGGTAATTATCTTGACAACAGTGTCGGTGTGTCAATGTGTTAATTCATCTCATTGGATGGAAATGCCCCGATGATATCATGTTCTACATTCCCCGAGAAAGCTAGAGATCCCTACAGAATACTTCGCGTAATTTGCGTACCAATGCTTTTATGTTTAGTATCACTGCGTCACACCTTCATTTATCATTCAGGTTGCTTATTCCTGTCCGTGAGTCTATTGTTTTGCCTTCTTTAAATATCCTGGTTTTATATTCTCAGTTCTGCTTGCGCAACATGTATTCAGCTCAAAGCCCGTAATGCCATAGCTCCGAATGCTTCTCGTGGCCCTGCGTCAGCGCAATCGAACACCAACTATAGGGAGTGTCATATATCCATTATAGGATTAAGTTGAGGATTCTGATGCTAATGGCACTGGGTGAACCTCGACATTCGGGCCGTGCAATGCGGCTGAGAATAATATTCGGGATCATACAGGCACCATTTTGCCAATCAACATCTCGGCGGTGCCCCTCGAGTAAGGCATACATTTAAATCTTTTTAGATGGGCAGAAAGACAGAGATAACAAATAGAATACATCAGTCAAAACTCGCAATAAATAAAATGAATAGCATATTATGGTTAAAAGACATAAGTAGGAAAACAAAATTGCAAATATATAAAACAATTATTCAGAGTATACTCCTTTACGGAGCAGAGACATGGGAAATGACCAAAAGGGATAGGCAGAGACTGTAGGTCGTAGAAATGGATTTTCTAAGAAGAAGCAGCAGAAAATCTAAACTACAAAGAATAAGAAATGAAAATATAAGAAAAATTATGCAAGTAGAAGAAAACATCATACAGGAAATAGAGAAAAGACGGCTAAAATGGTATGGACATGTAAGAAGAATGGAGGAGAAACGTTGGCCAAAAAAGATATTAAATTGGCAACCACCCGGGAGGAGGAAGAGAGGACGACCACCAGAAGACTGGACAAAGCAAGTCACCCAAGATATGAAAAGGAGACAATTAGAGAATGAAGACTGGAGAGACAAGGAGGCTTGGAGAAGAGTCTCGCTTGAATCCCTATTGCCATTTCCATTTAGCGGAGGTGGTATTACCCCATTCAACGGCATATGTAACTGGTTTGACTCCTATACGTGCTCTAAACAATGGAATTTAAACGTACCAACTGTGAGTGATCCCTTGATTACTAATTGGACTGAATGCTGTTAACGTAGTATATTTGAGTTACTGCATTGACAAGGTGTAAAAGTAACTGATTCACGGTAAAGAAAACTTTGGTAGAAACGAGTGTTTTTAAAGCTTGACTTTTTGATGAAAACTATAGACCTAGTGACCTTTGGTGTGCTTATGGCATGCTAAATTTGAACTCAAGATATAAGGAACTAAGAAATAACCACAGACGGCCCTCACCATCCAAAAAGCAGTGAAGCACCTAATTTTTCGTCCTTGCCGCTTATATTAATGTTTACGTCATAAAATCAAGCACTCTTTTTTAAGTTCATTATTTCATCAGTTACGTCTTATATTTTGTTTAGACATTGTCCGTCTTGTGGCACAAATCAACTTTTTCGTAACTGAAAGATCAAATACATTGAATTCGTTTGAAGAAAAATATTGGGACATGACGACATATCCTTTTCACTAGATTTTTACGATCATCTAACACCGAAGGAAGGCCTCGCTTAATGGAATACTCTGATCTCTACCGTAAAGAATAAAACTCCTGAGTGTTTTCTTCAACTCCTTTTATTTAATACAAGAAAATCTTGGTTTCTGAACATTCTGTCACGCATCTTAAAGATGACACAATGTGTCGAACCGTTCGATTTTCTTTAATTAAACACTCTGCTTCATAGACTCTGTGACTATTTATTCTTTATTACCTTTAAATTTTTCTATTTCTTCGTGGCTTCTCTCAAATGCTGTATTTAAATTCAAAATTTGAAGAGATTAAGAATCACGTTCCTCTAGAAGAGCATTATCCGAAAGTTTTGTAAAATTTTTCTCGCGTGCAGTTCTGTTTCTAAAGTTTAAATGGGAAACTTCACCGTCGAGCAAACATGAAGAGTCTTTTCTTTAAGAGATGCCGCTTTTTTTAGTTGGCATTCCGGTCACTGCGAGTCGCGCAGCGCATGGACGGACGCGCGCGACCAGCCCCCCCTTCCCACCGACCCCTCTTGGCGGAAAAACCGCCCTCCAGCTCCTCCCGTCCAGAATTCCGTCATGTTCCATCCGTCTGCTACTCCTTTTGTCTTTCCAGGAATCATTCATTCGATTCCGTTTGACACTGCGCGACCCGCGGCCTCTCATCCTCCCCTACCACCCGTCTCCTCCTCCTCCTCCTTTCATAGTGGTTTCCATTCGCCGCGACCACGCCCATTTTCTATTTCTCCTCTTCCTCCCTCCTGTTCACTTCTCACATCCCCTCTCAATGCCTTAATTCCTCAGGGTTTCCCTTTCCATCTGTTTTTGCATTTCCTCCTTTTCTCTCTCCATTCCTCTCTCTATCCATCTGCTTCTCCTTCTCTCTCCCTGCGATCCCTATCGTCTCCTTCCCCTTCGTCTTTTGCGCTCACACCATCGCTCTTCATTTGTTTCATCCCCCGCGGGTTACTCAGTACACGCAGGGGTAGTGGATGTGCGCGTGCGCCTATCCTTTGTTCTGGACGTGCTTTCTACGGTGGTCCACTGGATCAAGTCTGTCCGTTCGGTGCGGAGAGTTAGACTTGTTGGCGTGTTCGTCTCCTCGAAGACTTGTGCTTCTCTCTCTCTCTCTGCGATCCCTATCGTCTCCTTCCCTTCGTCTTTTGCACTCACATTGCATTGCGACACCGAGAGTCGGGACGTACGTTTAAATCCCATTTATTTTTATAAGAACCACACCACTTGTTAAAAGGTTCTTTTAGTTTTATACCGTAATTACGTGAATATCCACGGTTTGTAGTAGGTTTTTGACGCATCATTGCTGCTCTTTCTTGGTGGTTTTGAACTGCTTCCTTAAACGGAATCTCTTTCCTCGACGCTCATCACTAGCCACTTTTCTTCATTAAATTCAAAATACTCACCCTATTCTCTATTTTTCCTTGCATTCTTCCCACCGAAAATTACCTTTGATGTCACATCCCCTTTGAATGCGTGTTTCATCCACCTACTTAACCCTCTCTTGATTTCCTCGTGCAATTTTCATTCCTATCATAGGATGCCAAAAACTTCTTGCCTGTACGTGCTACTTATTCTTTGGGTTTCTCTATCTCTTATTTAATCTATTATTTTTATAAAGGTGTCGTATCATAATATTTTTATACTTATACTGTTTTCTCATATGAAGTCTTAAGTGTGTACCAAATCGTGCCGTACCTAATGGATGAATGTTGAAAATATGGTGGTAGGTTGATGATGAAACTATAATGAATATAGTGCAAATCATCTGGCAATACTTTAAAGTATGGAACAGTTTGCTAAGTAGAATCTGTGTGTGATGAATTTTCAGGCTGTAACTGCTTAATTTTTTCATTCTTTCGTCGAGAAGAGAATTAGTTTTGCTTGACGCTTATTATTATGAGTGACGCTGGTGACCATGAACATTATGACACATAAAATCATGTTTAGTAAATCGTTAGTGAGGACGCTTTTTACTCTTGTACCTTGATGTTAAAAAAAGTACAAATCGCATCGATTTAACAATCCAGTCTCTTCATCTCTGTTTCAAACGAAAGATGTGGGATGGGGCATAATAATGAGGTGATTTCGAAGCGGCGCGCATACGAATCGCATGTTTTAGTTCCGGAGATAGCGACAGTGCGAACGGAGGAGTGAGATCGGGCGCGCGACGCTCCTCTTTTGTTTTTCCTTTCGCTCGCAATTTGAGCGCGATGGGCGTTCTGCGAATCTTGAACCGCGCTTTTATCGCCTCCCTCCACCCTCGGCGATTGGCCTCGAGAGGAACTCGATCGACCGACTTCAAAATGATTGCCGTGTGGATTCCTGATGCTCTGCTATCCGTGCGTGTAATACTTTTATGTCTCTCTTAACCTTGTGTTTTGAGATTGAGCGATCATGATGCATCTTCATTCCATTTTAGTGACTGGAAACATTTTTAAAAAGGCGTGCCGCATGATATGAAATGGTTCCTATAAAATTTTAGGCGTTGGCAAGGAGATTTTCGTGAAAAGTGGCCTCGTAGGTCTTCCACGGTTCTTCCATCAAATGGAACTGCATTACGTTACCCAACCTCCCTCCTCAATTGAGCTTTCAAGAGCTTAAGGTCGTGATTGCTTTATCATTTAACGTGGTAAAAAACGAACTAATATCCTTCCAAACTAAGCTTGGAATCAAGTTTTTGTTATATAGTTGCGGATCTCAATCCTGGGTTACGAGTTGTCATTTTGCATTTAACTTATGGTTTGTTCAAATCAGTCGCTCCTAATTTGGCAATAAACCTAGCATTATTCATACATAAGAACCAATCACGCCATTTCCTTCCGGGGTTGGCAGAGTCACCAAGTTTCACTCATAAGTACATATTTGTACGTCTAACTCTGCTTCAATAATTTCCCCCATACTGGCCTATCCTTGCAAACCTCTTTTGCTTCATTTACCCCCATACACTGCTTCATACACGCCCTCCTGTTTTTAAGACTCCTAATATTCCTTCTAAGAATTTCCTCAACCACTTGCAACCACAGCTTTCTCGGCCTACCTCTACCTCTCGCACCATTCATTTCACTGTTATATATCCGTTTCGTTATTTGACTCTCATCCATTCTCTCAACATGGCCAAACCAACGAAGCACACTACTTTCACATATGTCCATTACTGGGGCATCTAACCCAAATTCATTAATTACCCACTCATTCCTGACCCTATCCATCCTACTTTTGCCGCAAACACTCCTCAGATAACTCATACCCACGGCGTTAAGTCTTTATTGAAGTTTTATTGAGAGAAATAAGAAGAGAGATGTGAGAGTGCCAACTGGAGCAAGTAGAACATTTTCTTTTACTTAAGTGGCTTCTTGCAGTAAAATCGGCATAAGAAGGAGAATTGCGCCTGCAAAGGAAGTGTTCAGCATTAGGAGGGAGCTGATGACTTGGACTCAGTGAGAGGACGTAAAGAAAATGCTGGCAAACAGTCTGGTATTGAGTGTAGCGTTGAACAGTGCAGACCCCTGGTCTATTTAGGAGGCAGGATCAGTGTAGCCTGCTTGATTTTGAGATGTGGGTTTGGAGGGAGGGTGCAGAAATAAAGACAATCGAGGAAGGGGTTGGCTCAGTGAGTTGAGAGAAAGCCTCTGGAGAAGTTATATCTCCCTCGTCGACAGAAGTCATAGTAGGTGGTTGAATCGGGTTTTTAGAGGTGAATTAATGCATTACGAATTTGTTTTAGAAATCGCGTTTCGAATAGGCCATTTAGCGGTTGCGATGTTTGGTCAGTGGGGTACGGAATAGATGATAATTTTTACTGACAGATAGGCCAGACGTGTGCTGAGATGATGAAAGAAATCGTGTTGGGGGGCAGGAGCCTGCGTCTCTAATAATCTAGCGTATATTTACTCGATTCCATTAATACCAACCTTGACAGAAATTTTATCATTCCAATCACTATAACTATGCGTATTAATGTATTTATACCCCTGGGTAATTGTATTGATTGGCAACTTGGTATTGGTTCTTGAACAAATTGATATGGCCTATTGTAATGGTTTACCACTGATGATCGGGTGGTTATCTCTCGGCGATCATTGCGCCGTCATTTTGGCCTGAATTTTTTCTTGATTAGCAAACTTTTTTAGTTTCTGCAATAAGAGGTTTTGTTTCGATTTCATTATATTATTGTTTTTATTATGCTTCATTTTACTCTTTGTTGTTTTTTCCGAATCGATGTTTTCTTTCCGAATATTGCCAATTTTTTTTAAACCAGAAATATCACGTACGATGGTTTATTCGTGAATTGGACCAAATGCGGTGTTTCGTGAGCACTTTCATGTCATGTGCGCCGCTCCCGAAAGGGAATAATGGCTTTTGGGTAAAATAAGAACAATGAAAGGGACTTAATAACCGTTTCAGTCGTCTCGTCTCTCGGAGCGTACTCAAAAAGAGACAGAGAGAGAGAGTGCATCCATCAAATGCTAAAGCGCGCCTCGAGGATCGAATAATGAAAGGAAAATGCGAAAAGCGAAAGGGACGGCAAAAAGAAGAGAGGAATCCTTGTTTTTCTCTTTTTTCTTGCGAACCCGATGTACTCTCTCCTTTTTTTACGTCCTCTCAACAAATCGCTTTGGAGGTCTCCCGATGCCTCCTCGATTTGAAATTCATATGCGTCGCCGAGGAGGAGGTTTTGGAACCGGTTGTCCCCAAGCCGGAGACTGTCTCTTGTTTTGCTGCCTCCGGACGAGCGCGCATAACAGAGTCCCCAGCCCCATCTACCGAGCATGATTTGAATTAATATTTCCGATGCGCGTGCGTCTTTGCTTCCGACGTCTCGTTTCCTTCACCTGTTCATCACTCTCCGCCCGCTCTTCGCCCCCCCCCCATCTTCTCTCCTCCTTCCCCTCACTTTCTTCATCCCTCTACTCACGTGATTGGCTGGTCTCGTCTTCTTCCGTTTTTTTTCTCCACACTTATCAATCACCGCCTCTGCCATTTCGTCCCTTGAATTGTCTCCGTAATTATCAGCAAAATTTAACGTCAAACATAGCAACGTTGATGCAAAACCTGTTAGGATGTCCGTGAGCAAAATTGAGTTCTAGGAGTCCTTTGCTTATTTTATCTGACAGCGAAGTGTTAATATTATATATTATTTTGGGAAAGAATGAGAGCTTTAAGTACCTATAATTATTGTTCTAACTCTTTTGGTAAAATTCATAAACTGAGGTGTATTTTGTTTATCTAAAAATCTAAAAATCTTAGCCTTTTACAATTTACAAAACTGCATAGCTATGTGTTTTTCGGGACTTCTTCGATAGCAAGTTTAAAAAAAACTTGTAATTAATACTGACATGCAACTCCAACGGACGAACTGATTGTTGGTACTCAAGTATTTTAACCTTTACGGGAAGAGGTCTTTGACACATGTTGTCCTTGGGTTGTTAAGTATACTTCCTTTGTCATCTAATAAAATAAAAGTATGTCTGCTCTCAAGAAATGACTGAAAGAGTGGATGCTTAATTAACACGTCCGAAACCTACACAGCTCAAAAGATTTTTTTTACTTAAAGGACAAGTCCTTTTGGCTTAACAGGACTTTAAGTGTCATCATCATTGGTTGTTCAATCCTAAGATGGTTGACTGCAGCTCTCGACCCTACCCTATCTAATATTAGTTCCCTTACCTCCTGGTATCTCTTCCTATTTACTTTCCTCTGTATTTGGTCCATTCCTGGGTCTTCCTCTGGGGGCTTTTCCTTCTATTTTACCTACAATTGTGTTCTTCTCAAATCTATTGCGTCTCAGGGTTTGTCCAATCCATCTGGTTCTCCTATTCTGAATGGTGTTCCAGATGGCTCTTTCCTCATCTACTCTTCTGTACACTTCATTATTTATAATTTTCACGGTCCGTTTTATCTTAAGCATCCTCCTCCAGCACCAGGTTTCGAAGGCTTCTAGTCTATTTGAGGGCCCAAATTGTATTATTACTTTTTCCTTAAATATATTTTTTTTAATTTTAAATGAAAACCTGGGGAAATCCTAATGCCGGCCATGATAGAATATTATACTTCACTTGAGAAATAGATGGAAGAACCATGTTGCTCGTTGTTTGAATGAGGCGACCAATCGTGGTCTAGACATGATAAATCCTCTCCTTTCACCTCTACCTTTCTTCTCATTTCTTTTTCTGCTCTTCCAGGTCTCGTGACCATCCACCCTCCTCCCCCTTCCACCCATCCTCCCCCACTCCGTGGCCTTACTTCTTCCTTATGTGTTTCCTTTTTGCCCGTCCGTGAGTCGCAAGTCGAGTGTTTCGCTCTTTTTCCCTCTCTCCTCTCGTAAGTCTGGCTCACTTCGAGTTAGTTTTTTTTATTCTCTGCGTGTCGTCCTTTTCTCTCTCTCTCTCTCTCCCTATCTCCCTCTCCCCCCTCTCTCTCTCTCCACCCATTCTGTTGTGTCCAATTGTGACGTGAATAATCATCCCCGTGAAAGCCCCCGTGTAATTACGTGACCACCTATTTCTCCATCCACCCTTTTTTCTCATTTCACCCCTCCGCCCAACCAACCCCGTCGACTCGCCCCGTCCCCATTCATGTTTGCGTCGAGGCAGCGACGGGATAAAAAAAATGAGGGTGGGGTTTAGGGAGTGAGTTAACTCTTGCACTTATCGCACTCCCGCCTTCCCCTTTCCCCATCCAACTCACCCCACAAAGTGTACTTTGCACGAATTTCAATGCAGTGGACGGCTTCTCCGAGGACGCGTTATTCCCTTTCTCCGTCGCGGACGAAATACATTGCTTCTTCTTTTATGGCCCTATTGGATTGCACAGCTATTGGGGCCGGAGTGATAAAATGGAGAAGAGGATGGAGGCCCTTCTGTTTTCACAACCTCTGGCAGTCAGCGCTTGTCGATCGTCGATCGATTTGAAAGCTAAGGCCTTGGAGAGTCCTCACTCTTGATATCCCATCTTGAGCCTTGTGCAACTTGGATGGCGGCCTCGATTTCGGGTCGCTAATGTTGTTTTAGGGTTTTCGCTGATTCGGAAAATTCTCATGGTTTTGGCGAAATATGGTGGCAGTTGCCGTGGAGGTCCATTTCAATGGACGCGTCCATTATTTTCGAACTATCTCCTCGCGGGGTAATTAGGCGGTCTCCGCTTTTGATTACTATTGGTCTCAAAACTTCGTTACCAGTAAAATCAATGGTTGGCGAGTTCACTTTGTGGAAGTTGTTCATTATCAAAATGAAACCACTTAGTTTTTTTCCGCCAATATATTAAAAAAACACAATTCGACCGGTTTCGGCGTTTTCAGGCCATTATCAAGATTACAAAGGAAAATACCAAGAGACAGCACAGTTTATATAGAAACCTCAAGGAGAGAGAGAGGTGGTTAAAAGAATGGGGAGGGATAAGAAGTGAGTAAGTTTTGAGGAGGTGATCGGGCAAAACTGCAGGGGAAGGAACTAACAGGTGGTGATGCCAGGCTCAAGGACTATGGGGATGGAGGTGGAGGTACTGGCACAGAGAACAAGGGTGAGGCGGTGGAAGGGATTATGTCGTTGAGTAGTTTATCACCATGCACATTGTAATATGACAGAATTTCAAAATTTTCCTGGAAGTCCGACTTCCCCCCCTCGTCACAAACGTGTTAGAGCTTAGGGGTAAAATTGGATCTGTGACCCTCATCAATTACCTTCGTTACCAGCTTAAAAATGCTCAATCCGCTATATAAATCGACTTTTAAGCTGCATACCGCTCTTAATTCAAACGAATGATCTTCTCCAATGGGTTACGAACGCTACCTGCGTGAAACTCTCCTATGAGCTAAGACCTCTGTTGACAGCTTCGCTGGGATTGTTAACATTTTGAAACGCGGTGTTGACACTTCCCCTCTCTGTCGAGTTAAATGTAGTTTTGACTGTTCGCTTGTTCGCTGTTTTGTTTGTTCGTAGGCATCCGCGGAAGCCTACGTGCTAAATATAGTTTTGTTGGAGGGGTTGCCTAGCATGTGTTGTCCTCTCTCCTCTTAACCTTTAGCCGACCACTTCCCCAGGTGGACGTCACGCTTAGCTCAGGCGACTGCCGCCTTGTTTTGCTTCTACAATAAAATAGACTAAAAAGAGTTGAATGATAAAGTTGTAAAAAAAAGGAACTGCTTTTTGGAAATTATTTCAATTTTGTATGTAAATGAATGAATCATTAAGATGTCGCGGCATTTCTGCGTATAATGCGTATATATTTCGGTCGTTTTTTACTGCATAAGTAATGCTTTCAATATGGCCGATCATATCGGCTTCTGAACTCACGTGTTTGTAATAGAAGAATTAGGATGGGAATCGCTATCAGAGCATAGATTAAATTATAGGCTTAACCTCCTAACTAAATTTCAGGAAAATCATTTCTCTGACGACGTAAAAAACATACTATTAACCCCCTCGTAGTACGGCAGATTAGATCGCGCCAATAAAATTTGGGAGCTAGATTGTTGAACCGATAGGTATATATATCATTTTTTTTCCGCGTACCATTCGGGACCATAACAGGTGTGATCGTCGTCATGAATAGTTCGAATTGTGACAATAGGCAGACACTAAATCTTTTTTTTTATATTTTATACGTTCTTATATATGCATGATGTAAATATTGATGTTCTTATTTATGCATGATATTTAGAATATGTAGTAGTAGTCCTTGTACCCCTTGCGCGTTGGAACGATTGACGATGGAATGTTTCTTGGTCAGTAGATTGTTTATTGGCGCGTTGCATGTGTGGTACGCTGGTTTCAATGTAGTTTCGGTGTTCTACCGTATCATTCATGCATGCCTGGTGTGGAAGCACACCCTGCCACACACCCTTTGGGTGGATTTCAGGGTATGACGTAGATGTAGATGTAGAATGTATCCATCAGGTCCATATATTCTCTTCTTTTATTTTTGATGTGATGAAGTAATACGTTGAGTTTTGTGATAGAAAATTTCTTGCCAGGAGAGGAAAAAGAAAAAACGATAGCCATTGTAGCTGAAACGAATGAAGTTTGAAGGTAATGGGAATCAAATAAATAAGTGACAGAGTGATGTAGCTAAATTGTCGACGAAACCATGCATGTGGCAAGGTTTAATACCGCTATGACCATACATTTCCTTTCATTCATCGACGGATGAGTGCTCTGATGGTAAATTGTGGTCAACTTAAGTCTAGGACAAAAAAACTGACCATTAATTATGTATTTCAGAGAGTTTAGAAAATCTAACAAATCTTTTGTCCACGCGGTGTTATCGTTGATAAATGTCTAGAAACGTCCAGACAGTATCTTGCACCGTCGGAAATGAGGAAAATATAGAAAGTTACAAATTATTATAGCTTGCGTCAAAGGAGTTGAAAAAGTGTACTTATGAGGGCAGCACTTGGGACGATGTTATACATCTTATTAAGTTTGCCATAGAGGCTAAGAGTGAATTGCCTTGTCGGAAGATGCTGTCAAGAAAAAGCATGTCCAAGACCCTAAATAGAGCCGTAGAGAAAAAAATGTTAGGCTCGGTTCAAAGGTAGATTTTGTAGCCAACTTGTTTAGAAACTATTTCTTTCTTCCACATCTCCGAGGTTGAGCCTAAATTGTACCCTATTGATGAGTGAAGAAGAGTTGATGGGAAAAGCTGGATTGAGTGGAGGTCGAACAAAGAAGTGATGGATGGCGTAAAGGAGAAGAATTGGCCTGGTAGAAAAGGTGGATCACAGTGGGAAGGAGAGGCAGTGATTGGCAGGCGTTGACTGGCGGAGGTTGCAATGAATGGAAGAATTTCGTGGGGCTGTGCCGACGTAATGCCGCTTATTCGTTCCTTACTGCCGACGTCTCTTTGTGAAGCTATTGCCTCGTTTAGAGTAATATCATACGGACCAGCGTAGCAACGCTATGCATACTCTATCGCAAACTCTTGTTTTTACCCTCACCAGGGTATCGCGAAGAACAAGAAAAGGGCTGGCGAACGATATTAGGAATTACATATTCCTGTGACGTTTTGAGACTTTCGAAATATTTTTCCTGGCAAATGACACATTTCTATGCTTATTCATAGAAGTAACGTCTTTCTCTTCATCCTTAATGGTTGCCTTTTCTCATTGTCGTTAATAATACTTTCCAATTCTATCTCGCGACACCAGCGACACCGCTTTGAAGTGACGACGGTTGGAGGTATGGATTGCCGTGGTGCGAACTTGCATTCACATTAAGGTAGTTTAAGCGAAATATCATTTTGCCTGGAAATCAATGAATTTGGTCTCACTCTAAAGAAAAATATCTCATCCTTCCATTGACACCAAAAATTCAACACCTTACCATACTACTTTCCGAGATATTTGCCAAAAAATACCAGCCCTTTTACATTGAAAATGGTACGTGTATGCACTCCAGAGAGACATTATACAAAAAATGAAACATTTTCTTCCCTTAGATCTCATAAAAAAATTAAGAGTGTGTAGTTTGTGTGTTTTCTCAGCTATTTTTGAAAATTAATCATATTGTCACCGCAGAAAATTCTTCGGGATCACAATAAACCTTCCCTTTTGATGGAGTTTAAAACGTAACGCGTGAAAAAAGAGTCACCTCAAAGACTTATTTAGGCATATCATTTGATTACTTACAATATCTGTCATGTATAATTATTTTATTTCACGATTAATAATGCAATATTTAATTCGTGTGTCTCACAGTTGGTGAAGTTAAAACGAATGTATCGAATATGGTCTCTATTATCATTAGGGAACTATTTTGCTCGCACTACCTTAAGAATTCAGCCTACCATCCTACGCACGATAGTGGAGTGAATGGGGACCTCGTGATGTAAAACGAACGTAGAGGGACATCGGACAAACCTAGAGCATGAGATGATTTACCGAAGGAATGATCGCTAGGAGGAGGTGAATCACGCAAGGCACAGAATTCGTCACTCCAGATTCTCACGAGGCTTCGAATTACATTGCACCTTCAGTTTAAGCCCTGTGGCGTGCCGTTAAATTTAAAGCATATCATAATCAGATGCAACTCAATGCCGCATTACTGGAAGAATCCCACATATCGCAGACCAGAGGGGCTGTTCTGTAAAGCGTCTGAATTTTAGTCTCGACGGTGACGAAATAATGACGTCAAATCCACAGACAGAGCCATGCAAAAGTCCAGATTTGCGCAAATAATGCGTGAGGAAAACGACTCATGGCGTGGTGTACTTGCAAGGATTTGACAAAACTCTCAAAGTGTTGAAACAATTTCATGGACAAGTAAATTGAACGCTGTTAAACCTTTTAGCACCGAAGCAGACGATAATTGCGTTGCATGGGTGCGCCTTCAAATCCAACAACAGTTTCTCGGGTGGGGATTGCTGTTGCGGGGACAGTATCAACATTTTAGAAGGCGATCAAGATTTTAGAGTCGTGACGTCATGTAGAATTGAGTTCAAGGTTTTAAAAAAATTCCCTTATAAATAGCATTTTCCTTGAATGGCTTAACAACAACTTTTTGCGGTGTAATCAGAGCAGAACTGCATACATACGATGTCACGGACTAGTTTAGCATCATCCGGTTTGTATCTGTTTGAATTTTCTTTGTCCTCTATAAATTCCAGAGGTATAAATAGTGGAGACCCGAATCCTCGTCCTTTCCCTCGACACCGCAAAGATCCGGGAAATTATCAATTCTGAACTATAGATATTTCTTAGTAATCAATTTTCATTTATCACTGAGGTTTCTTTGTAGTCGGGGCGGGCAGTCGTTCAGTCCTTTGGCATTACCTCGAAATAAATTACAGGTGTACTTTAGAAATTCACATATTCTACGTTTGCGCTCGTTTACGAAATTAAAAATGAGATTGCTTGGGTGAAATGTGCCATCCAAACCGCCTTAGTATTTCTTTTCATCAAGATTGTATATCTCTCCTGAAGCGATTCCTGAAATGTCGACGTTTGTTTTAAATGTTCCTGATTCATTCAAAGCGATTGATTGTCAAAGTAGTTCTTAGTAAATTATCAATATTTGGCGTATTTAAATAGGAGGAGGAATATTAGGAGTCTTAAAAACAGGAGTTCTTGTATGAAACAGTGTATGGGGGTTAATGAGGCAAAAGAGGTTTGCAAGGATAGGTCAGTATGGAGGAAATTATTGAAGCAGAGTTAGGTGTACAAATATGTATTTATGAGTGAAACATGTGGAGAAGGATGGAAGAAGTAAGATGGATAGATAAGATGAGAAATGAAGAGGTTTTGAGCAAAGTAAAAGAAGGAAGATCGCTCCTAAAGGAAATAAGGAAAAGGAAAGGAAACTGGTTGGGCCATGTGATGAGAGGGAAAAGTATAATAACTGTGGCACTTGAGGGTTCAATTGAAGGAAAGAAAAAGAGAGGAAGGAGAAGAATTAAATTGGTGGATCAGGTGAAGAACATCAGTTGTGATGAAGCAAAGAAGGAAGGTCGGGACAGAAGCGGATGGAGACAGCAGTGGTGTATGGGACCTGCCAGCAGGCAGAACACCAGACGATGATGATGAGTGAAACATTTTGACTGTGCCTACCCCGGAAGGGAACGGCGTGATGGGTATGTATGTATGTTTTAAGCATGCCGCCGAAAGACGATATTTGAGCACTTCATATCATACCGCCCTTCGTGCTCTCCTTTCGTAACACCTGCGCAACGTTCTCCTCATTGAGCGGATGCCGAACTAAATTGGAATCCCTAGGTGACGAGGTGGCTCGCAACTCTTTTGCATTCAAGTCTTGAGTTCTGGGAGATCTTGGAAAAGAGGAAGAAGAAAAAAACAGAACTCCGTGACCCGCTCCACATAGATCGGCGGAAGCACTTGTATTTCCATCTTTCATCCCCAAGCGCCTCGTTAAGAATTCTAACCGTCAAATACCGTGGTGTCGTCCCCGGGAATACATACGCCGTAGTCTTTGCTATACACCTGTTCTAATGAGGTATGAGGATTGAATGAAAATGATCGGTATTAATCGTCTATGACGCAACATCGGAGAAATCGATATAGCTCAACAATCTACCTTTAACGGTCGATACTTGATATATCGATATTACGATGTACATAACTTACTCCTTACTTCCATGGAGACTGAACCGTTATGGGTTTTTTAACCTCGCCAACAATTATACTCCATAAATTTCTCTGGTGAGCTCACGACATTTCTTGCGGTTCTTTGAACTTAGTCCCACCACCTCAGTCTGGGTCTTTCCTAGGGTCATTTTCCTTTAGCTCTTCCTGTTAAAATTACTTTCAGTATAGTTTCCTCTTCTCGTCCGTAGAATTGGGCGGTCTATCTCAGACGTCTTGATTTAATTATAGCTAAAATATCAGGATATATATATTTCTGTAATTTCCTTGTTTGTTGTGATGCGCCACTCTTCTCCCTCTTTCACTGGTCATATTGGTGTTCGCAGAACTTTGCACGTCGTTAACCATGCACGTTAAATAAGAAAAAATTCTAAGGTCAATATCGGTTGTATGACTTTTAAATGGCTTAAGCCTGAGCCAAATGTTCTTGAACTCTCAAAAACAATACGATAAATATAGCCAGTGCAGTCGCCATTTCCATTTTTGACTTGGTCCAGTAAACCCTTGGTTCTGATCATTGTTTTCTATTCCCGGTCCAGATGGATTTCACGTGACTATTTCTGCATTATAATGTCGTCTTTTATTTATTGAGCGATATTAGGCCTGTACAGTTCTCTCTTCCATATAACTCATTTCACAAACACCCATGTCCTGGGCAGATAATTTTCTACCCAGGCGGGACTCGAACCCGCGACCCTCGGGTTAGCAGGCGGGGACTTTACCCCGCCGCCACCGGGGCCGACATTGCATTGTGGGTATGTTCGGTTGTTTCTTCTAAGGTAGTTTGAGCGAAATATCGTTTCACTTAGAAATCAATGAATTTGGTTTAATTTTAAATAAAAATATCTCACCCATCTAATGACACCAAATATTTAACCCCTTACCGCATTACTCACGGAGATATTTGCCAAAAAAAATACCAGCCCTTTTACATGGGAAACGGTACCTGTATGCACTCCAGAGAGACATTATTTACAAAATGAGGTATTTATAACACTTCGATGGCGTAAAAAAAACTAACAACGTATAGTTTGTGTGTTTCCTCAATTATACTTGAAAATTAATCATATTGCCACCGGAGTAGGTTCTTGGGTATCACAAAAGAACTTCCGTTTTGAAGGAGTTTCAAACCCATCGCGCGAAAAAAATGAGTCAAGTTAAAAACTTATTTAGATATTTTCATTTAATTAGTTACCATTTTTTTCATATAAAACAAAATATTGCTCCATTAATAATGCAAAGTTTAATTCGTGTGTCTCACAGCTGGTGAAATCAAAACTTATAATTTGAATGTGGTCTCTATTATGACTATCTCGCTCGGACTACCTTAAATCTATAGGACCCCGCTTATTAAATGTTTCTGGAGAATCGATTGTCGATACTCATCCATACGAAACATTAATATTCCCCCATCCCCGGTCGAGAGGGTGGTGCAGGAGGAGCGGCGGGAGGGACGGGGGTTTGGCGTGTCGCGCGGCCCGCCTGCTACACCTGCCCTGCCCGCAAACGAGCGTGAGGAAGGGTTAGACGCATAATAGAGTGGAAGACTCTTGTATGTGTGTGTCTGCGTGTACCGCCTCCTCCTGCCTCCACTTTAAGGGGTCTTAACAAACCCTCACCCCACTCTCCCGACCGGGGCACGCGTCTGCTACCCTTTTTCGGATCCCACCCCAATTTTTTTTTTTACTTGTTGGACCCTGCCTTCCCATTCCCCACCCTTCCCATTCCCCCTCCTCCTTATGACCCCACCTCCAATCCCCCAGAGGCCGCCTGCCCGCTTGCATTCCGCCCTCGGTCGGCCTCTCTTGTCACCACCCTCCTGTCACCACATCCCCCCTCCCCCAAGTCCTGTCCCCCCCCTCTCTGTCCTACCCATTATGTACCCATCTCACACTCCCTTTCCTCCTCCTTGCCCCCACAATGTGAGCGGTATTTTTTTAATGGTATTGGCCGCTCAAATTGCGCGTATATCCATCTGCACGTGTCCCCGGTATCCGTGCTCATCCCCTTCCAATTCCTTTTAGGAAACGTTTACTCCTTCGCGTTGTCCAACCCCTTTTTCCCCTCCGCTTCCATCTGCTTTACCTTCCCAACGAGCGACTCCGCCCGGGGCTGCTGTCCCTCGCACGAACCAATGCGTCCCTCACAGTCTCGCCACATCCCCTCGGTATGATCACATCACGAAGACATGGCACTAGGACACAATACATCTCCTTAAACTTAATGGCTGAAGGCGTAACTTTTTGGAATGTTAATGCAGACATGATGAACAAGAACAACCTCTTAGTGAATTCCACACTTAAACCTTTTATTCCTGACCTAGGTTTCAATCATTTTCATAGGTTCTAACCTTTGAAAATGATTGAAGGCAATCGAAACCTAGGTCAGGAATAAAATTTTTAAAATGTGGAATTCACTAAGAGGTTTTTCTTTTTCGTCATGTATGCATCTGTTTTCTCTGGACCACCTAGTTTACCAATAAAAATTTTATTCATCATTTCGAAGATTGATCTATTAAAGTGGTTTGAGAGATATTTTACCTCGTCATAATAGCTTTTAAGCTTTAAATTTATTTGTTTAATGTTAGTAGATGTAAGAAGTATAATGTAAGCATGTAATCTTGACGGCGCAGAAATATTTCTTATAATAATGGGGTTATTGGTAATAATTTAAAGATATATAGATAATTATTTAAGTTGACTAATTTTTTTTCAATCCGTACGGTGTAAATTTCTTTATGACAGATATTTTGCGGTTCTGTATAAATTATTGCGGCGAGTAAAATTTTTTATCCAAAAAAGTTATATGGTAATTAGTACCAACGAAGAACTTTTAACTCGGGAATGGTGACGCTCCACCTCACAGACCGACTGTATCATCTTTCTTGTGGCGTAGGCGTGGTATGAAATTTTCAGTTCATGCTCTTCAGTAGCTTCCTATTTTATTCTTCCCTTTCGATGTTCGGAGCCTAAAATTCTCTTTGTGTATGCATATTGACACTTACAACTACTTTTGGTCCAACAGACCGTGTGTCTCCACTCGCATCTTCCAATATTACCTACTTTATTTTACTATGTAATAGATGGTATTCCAAAAAGGTTGATAAGTATTTTCTGATATATTATGGAAATTAATACCCAACAAGTAATAATGTACCAATATCTTTTAACGGTTATTCTGTTCTAATGAAGTAATACAATGCCCTAGTCAGCATATATTACTCTTCAGCCTAAAGAAAATGAAAGTCTTAAGTGTCCTCCCCTTTCGATGTAAAATATTGAATTAATATTTTGAAATTCACAGCTGAATTCTGCTCTATAGAGATTATCCAAGCGTGTCCAGCGGATGCCAGAGACGAGAGTGGCAAAAAGAGTCTTCTTTGAGAGTATGGGAAGAAAGACACCAGTGGGCAAACCAAGGGCAAGGTGGGAAAATAATATAAGCAATGATGCAAGAAACCTACTAAGGATTAGCAACTGGAGAGAACAGTCAAGAGACTGAGATGGATGGAGACGGAAAATTGACGATGCCAAGGCTCAACCAGGGCTGTAGCGCCATTGGAGAGAGAGAGAAAGAGAGATAATTCAAGAAAAAACTGGTATCATGTTTATGAAAACACCCTTGTGCTAGTCGGTTCAGGAGACCCCGTAGGGTTAAATCTCTGACTGGATCTATGTGTTAACTCTGGATCTATCTTTCTTTGCAAAAGAAATTCCTCGTTTTAGTTGAGTTAGTCCGGAGTGTTTGCCTGTACTATTTCCCAAATAAAATGGCGGGTTTCCAATCATTGCATTTAACAAATGATGTGGTACGAAGTCACTCGCACGGGTGCATACGGGTACACTCCTGAACGGCAATTGGGAGATCCGGGTTCGAATCCCGGTCAAGTCAAATGGATTTTCATGGCCAATGTCAAACCTGGTGAAAATGGAGGGTATTTTTTGGCAATCATTTCGAAGAGTAATTCTCCTAGTGACTAATACTTTGGTGTCTTTGGAAAACTAATATATAAATTTTTTCTCGGCATGAGACCGCATTCATCCCAGCCGCACACCTAAGGAGTTTTTAAATGAAATTTAAAATGACTGAATGCTAAGCGATTGGGTTTCTTTTAGTTCCCTCCACGTAAATGTCACTTATCCCATGAATTATCCATGGATTCTCTGCGGGTTCATCAGTGCACGCATTTTCTGCGGCTGTACAAAACTTGCTTGCTTCCAGATTGGTGCTCCCGTGATTATATGGATTTCAACCACTGTTATACTTTCGAGTAAATCCGTATGACTTCGTCTCTCTCAGCATCTCTTCTACTCTCATGTTAGTGCTTCTCCTCTAATTTCCGTTGTACACTCACCTTCAAGCTCTCACTTAAAGCACTTCCATCAAAATTATGATCATTTAACATTGCCAGATTGATGCGTTGAAATTAACTGCCAAGATTGGGAGATGTGTTGTTAATCAATTAATCTGGTTCGAAATCGGAATTAAGTCTTCATTTCGGCCTTTTATCGGTGCCGGAAGTGGCAGCTGTGGAGCGTTTTTTTCTCTCTCCAAACGCACAAAAAAATAGCTACAATCCTTAGTGCTTTTCCATCTTCATCTGAAACGCGGTCTCACACGCGACTGGGTTAGATAATCATTTGATAGTAGTCAGCGACCTACTTCTTCTCCCATCCTGTTTTTTTTTCATTCCAAGCTACAATTTTCTCTCCCCTCTCGCCTTATAGTTTATAAATATACCCATAGTCTAACTCCTCCCCTCATGCCACCAACTACTCGGGCTCTGCCGATGACTCCACTTCTATCTCTAGTTCTTTGATTACTTCGAAACTGAAACTTTTACGATTTTGTGACCAAATGTGTGCTTCTGAAAAATAGACGAATTTTAGGAACTCGACGGGAGTCCGCCGACATTTTTCTGATGAGGGACATGATACTTTATGCGATAAAGAAGGAATTTTGTGCATGATGATCGAATGATAACCTCTGATATAATGTATGCCAGATGCTTACGGCAGGACATGAGACTGGCCATGACCTCCATTAGTTGAAACTCTGAAGAAGTGTTAGACATTGGGTGCTATCACCTGCCACCATCACATTCAGTGACCTGAATTAAGGCTTGATTTGATCTGGCTTAGGAGGAGTATGATCTATATTCCTTGACCCCTCCATGTGCAGCACTTTAGAGTCATATGTATGTACGACTCTCATAAGCTGATGGCCGATAGTTCTGATCTAGCTTCGAGTAAAGTTTTGCCCCTGAAAGGCTCCGGTCCTTAGTTCTCTTTTCGGCGATCAGCTTGCTTCGTCACTGTCAGTCTGATAAAGTGTAGTCAAGCTCTTAGTATATTATTGGGGCAAAGATTACAGGGATTTTATTTTTAAGAAAGCGACACTAAATCCTACGCGTAGTGTAATATCTTCCCCATGGGTGGCCATCTACGGATTTGTGGGTTTAATGTGTGCCTACCACGTAGGCTGTGCCTATCCACTTGCGAAGTCCATCTGGGCTTACTGCCAATGCTTGCACCCATGTATAGGATTCATTGAAATACTTCGTAAGAGTAGCGTGGATTCGTCTGAGAGAAAGTATTGCTCAAGCAGCTTATCTCCTCCTGTCTAGTCGAAAATTTGCTGCTTCCTCCTCAGAATTAATATATTGTGGGAACGGTTAAGAATTGTCTGCGATCGTAGCGAATAGCCATATCAGTACCGTATTTGCGTTCTTTAGTGATTGAAAATTTTGGCTCCCAGGGTGGGCAGTCTGCTGTCCAGGAGAGTAAATTTTTAACTTCGTCAGCAGACTCGATGCACAGTACTCCGACAGTCAAAGGGTGGTGACCTCACCCACTAGAGGTCGGCACCATTCCTCCTCTCGGCATCCGACCCTCCCTTCTCCGGCGCCGACTCCCACTAGCGTCCCTACTTATCCTGCCAACTCCTAAATTGTCGATGAGAGGAGAAATCTGTTTTGAGATTGAGAAATGCCGGGATATGACTCTAGTGGCATCAGGCCTGACTTAGAGGAAATTATGGAAAGCTATATAGAAAGAACAAATTTTGTAATTTCAACAAATTTTTGTTACGCGAGGTGCTGGAGATGAATTTAGTAGGATGACTATAACTATCATTGAACATATATTCTCAGTAAAGGAACTGCATCTATTTTGAGCTACTACGTGTTCACAGTTGAACACTCTACCTGGAATTAGTTCCAGTGAATGCATAGAGTCTTGCCCAGAGCTTATTCGATTTTATAATTTACCACCATCTACCAACCGCTTAAATTACGGAATGTGCAATCGTTTTGACTTATCCCGAGACATTAGTAAAAAATTAACATTTGGACGTATCTTCTTAGAGATATCAAACTGTAATGATTGAAAAATATGTTAGTAATTATTATTCACACTAAAGATAGTTTGAAATAGTTTTTTGGTCATATTGGGAACTATATTTGCTTAGTTTCCTAACATAAATATGTTTTAAGAATTTTGAAGACGTGGTAATATTAGTGATTTAAATACTTTGTTTTTAAGACATAGCTTTCGGCTTCACATGGTGGAAATCTATGATGTCACTCATAATAAAAGATACTTGGTTTTATTCTCGACTATTTAATCCAACAATACAATAGTGTGGAGTAAAACCAAGTATCTTTTAGCATGAGTTACTTTGTTTTTATGTCTAAAATTCTCAGTAATCATCTAAATGCGTGCATTAAAGACTTCTATAAGATCTTAGGCTTTATTTTAGATGTAGTCCAGCGCATTAACAATCGAAAATAATTCAACAATTGTCTTTTTTGTCATTTTCCAAAAAGCATTGAGATTGGTGATAATATCTATAAAGTACAAGAACTACCTGCCGTCATTTCGATGTAACATTCCTGACGATCTCCGTGCGTCAGAAATGTTGTAATTGTATCTGTATGGGGCACACATACGGCTTTACTAGTAATACCTCTAAAAGTAGTGTGATTAGAGAGTATTTTGGTACTATCAGAGAGATGACATTTCATTCCTTATAGTAATGCCAAATTTGTTGAACTTTATTTCTAGGCTGTAATATCTCACTCGAACTCCCACAAAGCGGTAGGAAATAGCTTAAAACCTATAAAAATCCTAGAAGATTCAAATGCTATAACCCCATTCCGTTTTGTCCTTTTTAATTTTTAAAATATCCCGCAAACTCTGCTGCATTCACCGGGAGACTCCCGGAAGATACTCGAAGAATACTGGAGAGGTGGTAACCCTAGTTACCCACCCTCAAGGCTTCGCAGTCACCCCCTATCTCTCTTTCGCTGTTTCTCTTACGATGGCTGAATATCATGAATTTTTCATCGGAAATCTTCCTGAAAAGGCTGCGGCGGAGTCTTCTTCTTTTCGAGGGACGCGCTGCATGCGGTATTGAATGGTGACCGTAATTTTTTCCCCTCTTTCCTTTAAATCCGGCTCCTCCGTTGGAGATAAGTATCCTCATTTGACCATTAGCGGAGCAGCTCCGTGTTCGTCCTCTTTTTTTTATTATTTGTATGCATTCCCGGAAAAAAAACACGGTCTCCCACCCTAAAGGCGCTCTTAGTTATCCTGCCTCTCTCTGGGTTGTCTCCCCAGAATACCGATCAGGATCCGCTTCGCGAAATCGTTCCCGCTTTTGCTGTAGTGCGCATCGATAGTCTCAATTCAAGCGGGTTCAATGCTCCATTGGCGTACCTCAAGTATGAATTTTGCGCATTACGGGATGTTTATTGCCATGAGCTGTCAATCAACGTTGAGTTTCGGAAAAAATTTCTGTGTGCTTGGATTTAGGATGTAGAGTAAAAATTTGTTTTCCTCTAATGTAAAATATTCGATTTATATTCTTAAATTTATCTTTTATGTTCATTTTATATATCTATTTTATATATGATATTTCCATCAAGTCCGATATAGCATCTTAACTTTCTAAGGGTTCTCGTTGGTAAATAGTTATATATATATATATATATATATATATATATATATATATATATTATACTTAAATGATAAAAAAAATCAGAGGCATAGATTTTTTTGATGAATCACTAAGGAGCATTATTTTTAGGAATTGGTTGTTACGCTTAATTTTACGGAATTCGGTGAAGTTGAATGGCTGTTAAATGGTTATATTATTTTTAATATTAATTCGATGAAAATCCATGGAGAAAATCACCTAGAAAACAGCCATTGAGCTTTCTCTGTATTGAATGAGATTGAATGTTGTTTGTTTGAACGCCATTGTTCACTCTGGTGGATGAATTATAGTCTATCAACCATTCTTTTGATCGCAGTCATGTTTAGTTAGACTGTAATTGCCCGATTGGTAAAGGAGGGTTAAGCGCTACTTTAACCGGTATTTTTAATACGTAATAGTGCCTTAATGATATATCTAAAATCGGCCGATGAAGGCAGTCTCTAATATCTCAGTGGCATTCATGCCGGCTATTCGCATCTCTATGGTTGACGGAGGGGATTGACGGTAGTCCACGGATGAGGTTGCTGCAAGTCTTCCTAGCCGCAGGATTTGCTGAAAATTTGTATTCGCATTAACATCGGATATCGCTCAGAAGGAAACTCCTTTCGCCGTCCATTTTTGGTTTTTTTTTGCAGCGTCCCAAATTATCCGCTCCTCAACTTTTTCTGCGGAGTCATTTGAATCCGATTAACGAAGCCATGCGAAAATTCGAGTCATGGCGTGTGGATAAGATTTGCTGGAGTGGAAGCTGCATGAGTTCGCCGCTAATGACCCAAATATTTCTCGCCTTTCATCGCGTTAATTAATGCGAAGAGTGCATGTGGTGGAGAGGAATTCAGCAATCCTCGTTAATGAGATTTTTTTCTCCAGACCTCCCGCCCTAGTTTCATTAACAGATCTCCTTGTAATGTTTGTTTTTTTTCCCCGTACATTATCCCATGCCTCGTTCGGCTGGCGCGTATTTTAGCATCTATTCGCGTGATTTCCTGTGAAATTCCGTGGTGGCATAATTATTTTTTTCCTCGGCACGAATTATGGAGCGTTAAGGATTAGATCTCACACAATTACGGTCGTTGAGTTGAAAAAAATACCTGCTGCTACCAAAAGTCATCTACGGTAAAATAACTTTTATGTTTTCCTCCTAATCCCACGTCGGACGTTTGCTATCATAAGAGTCTTAAGGAATTGACGGTAGCTTGAGCCTGTGCTGATTTAACTTAAAATACCAATGCGGGATTACTGCTTAAAATACCACTACTACGTAAAATGTTGCCACTTAAAATACCACTGCTCTGCGTGACTGTAAGCAATAATTTGTATTTCTTATGAACTGCTCTCATGTCTCTCATTATTCTCATTATTGCCGAAAGCTTTTTATTACCTGAGAGCATTACAGGTGTGCCTAATCTGTTTTGGAATGCTTTAGCCGCTTTAACGGAAGGCTAAAGGGTCGTTAACGGGTCTTTACATTCTGTTGCAGAGATTTTATTTTACCATCAGACTGATGAAAGGTATTGAAATAGCGTTAAATGATATATCATATCTTCTTTCCATCTCCAATTTGTTGTTTTCTTGGTCCACCCTTTACATATATGTACCATTTTGCGATAGTTCTTGTCTATTTATGAGACCGTTACGCCTATCTTTGCGATTGGGAAACTAAGCGTGCGGCAAGAAGACTGGATGATGATCGATGACCCTACATAGAATATTATTGCGGACATTTTTAACCTTACGTTGGCAACCAACAGGGATTTGCTTAGGACCACAAGTTTGTGTGAAATTTTTCTCTGTAATCGTCGGAACTGAGTGAACGGAAGGACCGCTCTCGAGATGAGCAAACTTCTCTCGGTCGAGAGCGAGGGCGGATGACTTCTGAAAATCCTCGCACTCGAGCATGTCCGGGAATGTCGTTTGGAGCAGCGGGTGAGAGTTGGAGAGGCTGGCGTCTATTGACGGCGGGTGAAGGAACTTGGGAAGGGCCGTTTGAGGCCTTCCAGCATGTCCTCTCGCCTTCTTCCCAACCCTCCAATGCCTCCTCTCTCCCCTCACATCATACCCAGTTAATATGCATGCGTACAGCAGTAAGCTACCTATCTTGTGATGCATTTTCTAACTTAACCAGCTGATGTGCATACATACTTCTCTTAGTTTCCATGGTTCCTATCCTAACTGTGCTTCTCTCTCAAGGAATCGCGACGAGCCAGTAAAAAGTCATCTTTGGTCGTTCAATCCTAAGATTAGTTGATTGCAGCCCTCCGTCTCCCCTTATCTGCTACAAGGTCCTTGGTCCCTAGTCCTTCTTCTTATGTATACTTTCTTCTATATTTGGTGTAGGTATTTACCCCTTAGCCTTCCTCTCGGGACTTTTCCCTCTATTTTTCCTTCAATTGCATTCACACTTCACAAACTCATTGTGCCTCAGAGTGTGTCCAATTCGTCTGATTCTTTTATCTATATAATTTTCCGTGAGGTCCTCTCCTCTTCTACTCTCCATTGAACTTCTTTTCTTATTGTTCCCATCCATTTGATCTTAAGCAACTGCCTCCAGCACGAGGTTTCTACAGCTACTAATATTTTCTCGTCGTATTTTTTTCCATGCTCCATACTTTCAATTCATAGAGTGCAAGGTTCCACACGAATATTTTCTCACGCTTTCCTATTTCGTCATCCTATATTCAGTGTACGCTGTAGTTGCCTTTACATCATGAACGGTATTTTAGGTCAGGATATTCTGCTCATGATGTCCATTGTACTTCTTCCTTCCATTGTAACGGTACTTCAGATATAGATGAATGAATCCAATTGCCCTGAATTCTCTCCTAATAGTATTACTCCCGCGCTCGGTTTCTCAGATTTAAAGTCAAGAAGTGAATTCCGAACGCTATTTTAATTCTCGCATCCCTTTTGGCGTTTTGCGAAACACACTCATGCCATGATCACCACTTTCATTGGTTCTGCGTTTCTATTAAATTAAGTAACCTGCGCATGATAGAATTCATTCTTAATGCAGCTTAATCATCGTTCTACTCACCCCATTCTACATCCCTTTTTGTTGACTTTCAGCGTAATGTGTACTCATGCAGGATAGACATTAAGACATTGCGGGAGCCATTTTAAGAGTGAAATGTTCAAACGTGTTTAAGTTATTACGAAATAGAAGTCTCAAAATATAAAATTATTATTATATTCGCTAGGATCTCGCGCTGATTTTGAACACTGAAGTAAAAAATAAATAACAGTATTTAGCTACGCCATCTACCGTTATCCTTTACAATAATCGTGGAAACGGCCTCAGCTGTTGTATCCGCAATCGTACCCAGAAAATATGACGTAGTAAACATCTCCGTCTTGCTGTCTGTTCTTTAAATGTATTCATGTGATCGAACTTATCGCTGTGGCCTTTGGTTTTTTGATTCCTTTTTTACGTCTCTCAATCTCTCGCTTCTCTTTCCACTTTGAACATTCATCAAAATAACACTGAAAAATTCACATCCGTTGTCTTCTTTGATTATCGCACATCTTTTTCGGTTTTTTCCCGCGATGCCAGATCTCAGCTTCGATTGCGGGCAGCGTCAGGAACTACTAGGTACTTACGATCGTGCGAACGCGGGTCCGGACTAGTGATGGAAAAATCGATTTCGATTTAAATCGAAAATCGAGTTTCAATAGTCAAAGATCGAGGAAATCGAGATCGAGCCATGATCTTCGAGTTTCGATCCAAACTCGATTTTTCAACTTCGATCTTGACCATTTCGTTTGATCTCAGCACACCGTACCGATTACTCTCGTACCGTTTCGCGATCAGAGTGCTGAGTATGATAACGTCATCCGTCCCATGTGAAAGACTTTTCTCTAAGTCCGGTAAAATTGGAAAGGCACGCCCTAGATCATCAAGAAAGCATCTCAATCAGTTGATCTTTCTTCAAAAATTTTAGTGAAGCCGAATGGTTCCAAGCGGTGATGCCCAAACTTTAATGTGCGTGCATTTGTAAATTTTTACTACTAATAATTCAAGAATGTATTCTAAGTAGATTTTTAGGGATTTTTTATACTATTCAAATATGTATTATGAGCGTTTTTCGAATAAATAATAAACATGTTTTTGTACCAACTGTATTTTTTTCAAAAAAGAACAGTCAATTTTTTCGATTAATCGATCTTTTGGTTCAAATTTCGATTTTTGTTGAAAAGTCGAGCTTTTAATTTCGATTAAAAATCGATTGCTCGAAAAATCGATTTTGACCGACATTTTTCCATCACTAGTCCGGACGGCGTTTTTGCGCAGACATTGGTGCGGGCGATGTTCGGTGCGTTGGAGAAGTGAACGGGGCCAAATGCCGATCAATCCCAACCTCTGTTGTCGCTCTCCCGAGTCTCTCTCTCCTTCCGTGCGTCTTTACCCTGCGCCGTCGCATTATCATTCGTCATTTGTCTGCGCTCTACGTTAAAGAACCCTTCAAGGTTGGTCAACCTTGACGAGCCTCCGCAGCGGACACCGGTGACGCATGCCTCTCCAATCTCCAACAGGAGCGTTGATGTCTCTGTAAAAAGAATTGCTCCTTTGTTTCAAAGGCCGCGGTGTTTTTTTTTGGGGCAGGAAAATATATGTATAGGTATTGTTGTTCATATTCGGTTGTGGAATGCTCCTCTGAGCAACGTAAACAATTGTTCAGCAGATCCTATCTGACATACTTCAATATTGCTCCCTCCCGTCGGAAAACAAATGCCATCTGTAATTACCTATCCTATATTAATAATTAACTAGCTATACATATCTTTATATTCTGTTAGTCTTAGTCAATCTTAATAAAGGTGTGATCATTCCATTGATGGGACTTACAGTATTAAATTTATATGGACTATGAAAAAAATCCATATTGTCTCTTCCTACCTTAAAAGTTCTGAGTAGACCAATTGTGACGTAAGGATTATGTCATATGCTGTTGCTCCCAAGATGTGAAAATTAAAAGATGTACACGCATACGTTTATTAATCAACCGTGCTCTTTCCTGTATATCACTAGTTCACTCGTGAGTTTCTGCTTTCTTCCATTTGCAGTCTGCTTTCTCGCAAATATACGTTACTCCTTCAGGCGTCATTTCGTGGAAATATTTTATCTACATCTACGTAATACCCTGCGAGCCACCACGAGGGTGTGTGGCAGGGGGTGAATATCACCAAACATGCTCTATTGCCATGCAAGTAGGATATTTAAGGGAGGCATGCTAGAGAACAGGGTCACATGCTGTAAGAGAAACAATTGCACTTTTCCACAAAATTGTTTTAATGCGTACAACGCGTTTCGGCTCACAGAGCCATCATCAGGTACAAGACGACCTTGTTCTTGGTTCTTGTACCTGATGATGGCTCTGTGAGCCGAAACGCGTTGTACGCATTAAAACAATTTTGTGGAAAAGTGCAATTGTTTCTCTTACATTATGAAGAACTTCCACGATATCTCGCCTGAATCTGTTGAATTTATTAGGGTCACATGCAGCTAAGTGGTTAGTTCTACATAATAAGAAAGGGATTATTGGTTGTTATCACATGCATCATGCACTACAGACTACTCTAACTATATTTTACCTACCTATCCCTTTGCTACGCTGCCTATTTCCAATGTATTCCAATCCATGTTGAAAATAAGTGTTGTACTTGTTCACTGTTAAAAACTGTCGAAAAGCACAAATTTTATTTTCCATGTGGATTCGAATACTTGCCGGCATCTCATAGCATAGTGCAACAATAGTCTGCGAGCAAAAATGCACTGGATGATTAAAGGTGCAAGTGAAAGAATCTTTTTTCCGAGTAGCTTCTTTATATCACTGCAATTTCCTGGTGGATGCGATCTCCACACCCTGCACCACAATAAGATGAGTGTCGGAGATGCCCTGTAGCTAAGGTCATTTGTGGCATTCAGGTTGGTTTAGTTGTTATTGTCATGGACGGGCTATTCTGGGTCGGTATGGAGAATAGCGCAGCATCGACTTTTGATTTATGTATAAACTGGCAACCAGGCACAGCGTATTTTTCATATATTTTTGTGAACTGAGGTGTGTGCTTGAAGTGCTCTGTAGATTATGTTCTCATTTGGATTGAGTTACCTCTACGTCGCGGCGGAGATTGGAATCTGAACTCCAATGATACCCTCGATGTATCCTAATTCACGTTCCCATCAGGTATCGAGCATTTTTCACTCGCACATTTTGACTCGGTCCTCTCACGTCTCAAAGCCTTTGTTTGCTGGTTTGGCCCACTCATAAATATGATGTGAATCAATCTGGCGATAGTTGACGGTCATTCGTGATTATTTTGTTTTCAAAGTGTGAAGTGAGTATCATGTATATTATTTGTCAAAGGTGTTTTTTTGTCGCAACGCCATAACTCCCATAATTCTTCATAAAAATTAAGGATTCAAACATCGTTTTAAAGCTTAAGATCCCCGCTATTGACAAAAAATAGAAAATTGGCATGAAATTAGTTTTTGTTAAAAATGATCAAAAATTAACAGTGCCATCTGCTGAAAATATAATCAACTAATATGTTGGCTGTGGTTACGTGCTTAAAAGACTAGGAGGCGCCATCTATTAACACATCGTTTAGTTAGATTGTTTACTTTTTACATGCAATCAGTGTGACCGTTTACGTTTACGTTATGTATCTTTAACACAAACATTAATAACATATAATTGTCCATGGAAAGAAACAGGTAGAAGAACAGGAAGAAAGAAGGAAGAAACAGGAAGAAGCTGCATACTGTGCGAAATATTCGACAGGTAGAGGAACAGGAAGAAAGAAGGAAGAAACAGGAAGAAGGCGCATACTGTGCGAAATATTCGCACGGGTCAGCTAGTTGTGAATTATTGCAGAAAATATCCGCATTTCGCTCCATATCCGCTTTTAGTATTTGAGTTTGTTTTTCAACGCCTGTACCTACACATTCTTTCTTCATGCTGAATAAAATTTGTAGTTTCGGTTGTTTTTTATTTATCCATGTAAATGGGTGTAGGGGACCTTCGCAAGCATTGGCAGCTGTCCATTGTCGAGGAATGATCAAGCGTATCCGTGCCAGTATAAAAAAAAATTATGCGTTTTTCCAAGTTGAAAACTCGTCAGAATTACTTAAGAGATTTCCCTCTATCCATTAAAGGTTTGAATTTCACCCTTAATTGAAATCAGAGGCAAGTCCGTTTTACGAAATCTGACGTTCCTTTCATTCGTCGTGAGGAAAAGTTTTTAAAATTAGTTTTTCAGTTAATTCTACCGTTAGGATATTTTTCGGAAAAATATTTTTGCGGACTGCTTGTGGCATTAGGCTCGACAATGGTTTGAACGTGATGCTTTTGCTAATCTGTGAGTTTTGTGTCGATCGTTGACCATTTCTGCATCACAATGCTTTCGTGGAGTCAACAACCCTTTCCCCTCCTTGTGTATGCTGCTCAGCCCTCCCGTGTGAATATTGATGAAGTAAACAAAAGGCCGCCGCTTATACATGCGCTGGGAGTGTGTGCCCGGCGGTATAAGGACATTCGTTCCTTGGTCGGTAATCTCAACGTATGGGAGCGTTGGATTCGCATTGACAGTTTAGACCTTTGAGGGAAAATGCATGCCGTTTGCGCTAATGAAAGTTAAAAAAGAAACACTTTTGCATCTGTGGAAACATTTTTGTAACATTAAATTGGTACTTCTCCGGATCTCGACGTGCGTTTCTTGTTTGTTTTTTTTAGAACTCATGTCAGTGTCACTTAGTGTGAAATGAGCGTAGTGTACACTCTGTTTGACGTGAAGTTGCTCATCGCAATTCATTGAAAAGTGTTTACTTTTATGATAAAAATTGGGTAAAATGCAGAAGTTTTGCCCACAAGCTCGACAAGAAACGATGATCATGGGCTCGTGTGAATACTCTGAGATATTATTGACGTCTTGAAAGAAAACCACTGTATTACAGGATGTAATGATAAATAACCAGCAATCATTCTATTATATTTACTTTTAAATGATTTAAGATTTTCCCGGTGTATTATATTTAAATTACCGGCCCCGGTGGCGGCGGGGCAAAGTCCTCGCCTGCTAATCCGAGGGTCGCGGGTTCGAGTCCCACCTGGGTGGGTTTTTTCACCACCCAGGGCATGGATGTGTGTCAAGTTCTGTTGGTCCGGTCCCTGGAAAACCTGATGACAGGCTCAGCAGCCTATCGGGATTCCGGAGACATACGGGCCAACAGAATCGTCCGGCAAGCAAAGAAAAAAAAATATTTATATATCTTTCTCGGGTTTCGCACCGGGTAATGTTTTCATAATCCGCCGACGTTTCGGATAACGACTTTTTTTCCATTTTCAAGGCACGTGTTATAGTGGTCACGGCGGAAATAACGCGTGCCTTGAAAATGGAAAACAAGTCGTTTTCCGAAACGTCGGCGGATTATGAAAGCATTACCCGGTGCGAAGCCCGAGAAAGATATTTACTTTTGTTTTCATCGTGTAAGTTTTAAGGTAGCCCAAGAGTAAAACAATTGTTTTTTTTCAGTAATAGTTTTAAATTGATTATTCATTTGTACCCAGTGACGCCAAGGCGTTATATTTGCGGTCATAGCGACAGTAAAATGTTTTTTTTAGTATGTTTAAGTTCGATTTGATTTTGCAATGTTAGAATTTCTTATGGTTATATTGCCCACAGTTATTACCACTTTTTTTCCTGACGATGGCGCTCAAATTTAGCTGGTGTTGTTGATAAATTGGGGAAGAGAAAAATGACAGAAGCTTTTTTATCGAGACAATTCAAATTGCGAGCGCAGAGAATGATAAATTAAAGATAAATACGCGTTGGAAAGAGCTGGAATGACTTTGAAACGTGGGAAATATCTCGAGTGAAACGGATCACAATCTACGACCAATCGAAATTCTGGTTAAAAGTGTCCAATTCCTCTCATTTTTCCAATGAAATATGGCTGTCGCAGAATAAATCAAACGGAAATATTTTGGCAACATTTACATCTTAATTGTTATTTGTGGAGCGTAATACAAAATAACCCCAGACTACTAGCTTATCATGGATTGGTGCGGGCGTGAAAAACCTGGAAAATTCGTGGGAAATTAGAGATTAGCCTATAAACTTGCTTTTCCAGTTAAATGTCAGATTCTTTTCAAGAGGCGAAGAGTGCCGTGGTAGGCACTTTGTAGCCCATGTTCATCTTTCGTCTGTAATTACCGTGTAAACCTTTCTAATTTTGATGAAGTGTCATCAATCTTCGAAATGGTAAGAATAAAACCCTAATTATTTTTTACGCGCATTTCATTTGAATCGACCATTGTTAAAACACTTTTCACGTTAAAATCAATACTAAGTGCTTGAAACCATGGTTGGTAACATTGAGGTAGATGGAGGAGACGCTTGCTGTGGAGGGCAATGCTAGAAGCCGTAGCATGGGCGTGGTTTGTTCGCCATCTTTGTTAACCCTGGTTTTCCTGTAGTCCTCGCAATCTGACGCACTAATTTGGCAATCTTACGTTGGTTTACATCGATAACTCAATAGGAAAAAGCATGCATTTACTTATTCAACATACGTTCCCATTGCATATAATATAATAATAATATAATAAGTTTATTACTTCCCAAAAAAACAAACATCACAAATAAATTACAGGTTTTTTTTTCCATACAAGGGGAAGCTTAGGTAGCCTCTAAGAAGTATCTGTGATGAGGCTACCATCCCAGAATATATAGCTGCTTATTGCTTTTAACTGAACAATACAAATCAATTATATATACAAAGTAGTTTTACAATAGATTTCAGAAAGAACCAAATGGAATACAATAAATAGAAAAAGAAAAAATACAACTTCATACGATAATATTAAAGAAATTTTCTATACTTTGCTGAATCCATTCCGCTATTAGTTTGAGAAGTTTATTTTTAGTATAATTTCCGGCTTTTAAGTCCTCTGGTAGCAAGTTGTAAACCTTGGGTCCCATGTACAAGAATGATCTCTTAAAGAGCGATTCTTTTGGCTTGATTGGATGAGCGTAAAATTTATTTCTGAGATTATGTTTCCTTCTTTTTAATTGTTTGTTCCCACTTCTTAGGTAAAATAATTTAAGGACTTTATAGACATATAAGTGTCTCAACGGTAGCAATTTTAATGCTGAAAATAGGGGGAAAGAATGATGATATTTTGATTTACCAGCAATGATTCTTATTATTCTTTTCTGCAGTATAGTAGTATATAGTAGTATATATTTTTTTATTAATTCTAATTTGCATTCCCGGTAAAAACTAGAGTAATATCGAGTAGAATCCATAGACTTAAGCTGCAAATAAATGTTTCTTGACTTAATTACCTTCAATTTGGAACATATGGTGGGTATTCTTGCTTTGCATCCGCTAATTAGTCCATTCCGTCGTGCTATCCTAAGGTAAGAGCAGGGATAGCCAACGTGTTAGTTATTTCGGTTCATCATCCACAGCTCTACAGCCCGGTGTGGGCCTTGGCTTCCTTTACAATGTGCCTCCATTCAGTTCTTCTTCTTGCTTTCTCCCTCCATCACGTGAATCCCATTGCCTTCAAGTCTTCTTCTGCATCCTGCAGCCATCTCTTCCGCGGTCTACCTCTCTTCCTGACCCCTTCCATCTTGATATTAAGAATTTATTTTGGCATTCTTTCGATTCCTATTCTTTCTACATGACCCAACTATGCCAGCCGCAGTGCTTTGGAGAATCTAACTATGTCCGTCTCTTCTAGACTTTCATATACCTCCATGTTCATTATAATCCTCCATCTCTCTCCTTCTTTAATTCGGCCATAGATCCTCCTTATGATCTTTCTTTCAAATTTCCTAAGGATTTCTTCATGGTGTTTTCATAAAGTCCACGTCTCGACCCCATAATTTACTACTGGTATTATCAGGGTTTTATAAATCTTCAGTTTTGTGTTCCTTGACAGCAAAGTTGATTTGAGGAGAGGTACATTTGCAAAATAGGCTTTGATGCCTTCCATTACTCTATGGTTGGCCTCATCAGACTCTTATTTTCATTATTTAATGACTCCCAGGTGAGTAAACTCTTTGACCTCCTTAAACACATAATTCCCAATTCTTATGTTTTTCAGGTCACAGTTGGTCTGTGAAGGTGACATTTTCATGTAAGTGATTTCGGATATCAAACCTTTTTGACGAACTCTGTCTCTTTGTCTCCGACTTTTGCAGGAGGAGATCGGGGAGGTGTTCGACAAGTGGACCGGCGACCCGTCTACAGCGCCATCCTCGGCCGTCCACCAAGGGAACTCCGCCTGCCCCGGCGAGAACGGCGTCTCGGACCTCTCCCCCGACCCCTCCCCCCCGGATCCTTTCAAGTCTCTTCCGGCGCGGAAGAAGAGACAATGGCGGCGGCCGCGAGCCGACAACGCCGGGGGGAAGTTCGCGACGGTGGCGTCATCTTCCGCGAAGGCCCCCCTCCCTCTCAACCACCCTCCTTCTTCCGCCTCCTCGACCACGCCTCCTTCGGACGCGGCTGGCATGGGCTGGGCGGAGCTGCACTCGTTCATCGAGGCGCAGCTGAGGCAGCTCGCCCAGGAGAACGACGAGGACTCCCCGGTCCCCGCCAGTCCCATCTCCCCGTTCACCAGGAGGTGCTCGAAGGCTACGCCGACAGGGGAGAAGGAAGGGGGCGTCACCCCGCCCCAGCCGCCCCCAAGGCTGCAGAACGGATCCCTGCTCCACCACGGAGGACAGGGAGACGAGGGTCCCGTGCACCTCCGGCGCCGCGCCGGGAAGCGTCCGAAGGATGAGAAAGACAGGGACGCGGCTTACGTGCTCGACGGAGAGTTGGTTTGGCCGGGGGGCAAGTTGAACGGGGTCCACCCGCCCGCGTCCAACGGGGGTGCGGGGGAGGAGTGCTCGGAGTGTTTGCCGGGGGCCTGCGCCCCGGGCGGTGCGGATGCCGCCTGCACGGTGTCCGTCATCAGGAACTTGGAGGAATCCATCCAGAGGCTCAGGGCTAGTCGGAGGGCGGCGGCCGCGGCGGCCCTCAACAGTTTGAAGGGGTCGGTTGCTGCGGAGGGCCCACCGAAGCCTCCGACCCGCAGGAGGAGGCAGTCGGAAGGGAGCGGGTGCAGCGCCGGCAGCGGAGGAGGGAGCGGGAACAGCAACGGTCTGGGCCCGCACAGCGTCGGATCCTCCCCAGTGGTGAGTTGTTAATTTGATCTGAGTCTTTTAAAGTTCTGTTCGTGGATTCGCGTCCTCCTAGTGTGGCGATTTCAAATGCTGGTTGACCTTCATGTTTTCGTGTCTGCCCGTTCGTGTCCCTTGAGTGTTCCACGATGATGCAGCAATCCTTCCCTATTGCCAACCCCCCTACTGAACGTGTTTTTACTAGTTGAAAATGAATCGCAACCCTACTGTGCAAAACTGCTGTCGATTCAGTTGCAATTAATTGTCACCAACCCGAAGGATTACGTTTAATAACTTCGTCACGCAGCATGAATTGTCCTCATGGATGTTATGACTGTATCTAGGCTGATTTCCCGTGAAAAAAACCCTCTCAATGTGGAATGCAAGGTGTTTTGATGCTTTCGCATACCAGTCTCCCATAAGTTTCCATCCTTTGGTGGTTCTCATCAGTGTGTAGGAATTTCCGTGGTGCGCTTCCAATTGCTACAAATGTGGTTGATGTGATGGTCATTTTTCGGACTGGTGAATAAGTGATGCGAGCTTACAAGTGCTTGTCATCCTGTGGCTCCGTGGTCGCAACTCCAGGAATGTCATCACGCATTTGGATTTAAATACTTCAATGTAAAGCATTTACGTTTTTATCTCCCAATGGTTTTAATGTTGAGGTTACTAAAAGCTTAACATGCCTATATTAGTGTAGAAGAAATGTAAACTAGGGAGACTACAATCCCCATTTGCCTTATAATTTAATGTTAGGAGCAAGTTTCTGTGATGAAATTTCAACAGAGAATGAAAGTTGACGTATATTTATCGACCGACAAAGATATAAACTGCAGATATTCACTGGCGATGTGTTACTCATGTTGAAATCCACTCATCTTGAAAAATATATCTCCGCAGAAAATACGTGTTTATTAATCAATTCACATCCGTCTAGATTCCACTAGAAAGTTAGTTGTCTCTTGAAAAGGGTGCGAAAATCTTTTCAGTAGATCTTCACTGGCGGAAATGCTCTTCATATGCTTGTTAACGCTTTTGGATCGATATTCATACGCAGTTGATTAAATTTCTCTCGGACTTGATTGATATCATCTCCTCGGTTGCGTTAGGTACTAGGCTTCTTTTGAAGCCTGCTAACTTGAGGTTTTCTTGCTTCAACAAGGGTTGGCCACCGCAGGTCTTCAAAGCCGTTTTATGTGCTAAGGGTGGGCGTCGTCAGCAGCTCCTCGCGTGCGTGGGGAGAATCGCCGCGTCCTCTTGTTTATTTTCCCCTCTCGCCAGAATCTTCGGTCAGGCCAAGAGTGTGGGTCAGAGGGAAGGAAAGGGGACTTGGGATGCGGTTGCTGGCGAATTTTCCCCCTCGTTGCAATTCGCACTCCGCTCCATTATACGTCGTCCGCACGAGGCCGCAAGGTCTCACGGAGGAGGTTCGACTGTCATGGATACGTGGATGCTGTCTCGTTGGCGCGTGTGGGCGTTTTCGGAGGAGAGCAAAAACCGTTTTGGCACGAGGGAGCATAACGCCACCCATTTTCTGAGTCTCGCGAAGGAGAGAGGGGAAAGGGTGCCAGTGCGGTGGTGTTGATGGGCCCAGGAATGCATTTCCCGTCCTCTAAATGCGATGATGATGATGATGATGGTGGTGGCCGTTTAAGGGGGACAGGAGAGGGCGCTGTGAAAAATGACCGAAAGCGGAGCAGTTGAAGTTTTTCCATCGTGCTGACGACGCGTGTTCGTGTTCGCGCCATGTACGCAGTAGAATTCCTCCACAGCCTCTCCTCATCTTTTCTTCATTTTTTTTATATTGGTCATGAAATGAATTCGCACTTGACGTGACCTGTGTTGAACGAATCATTCTCATTGCTGCGCGGCTACGTTCACCCCATACTAATATATATCTGCGGCTGAAACTCTGGTGGTTTATTTTTTTTATCGAGCGACCGACAACTGAGTTAATTTTTTTGTCGTTAGCCCCTTAATGTCAGGTGTGCAACAATACAACTGCTGTCACCTCTTCTCTTTCGTGAATTCCGAATGTGCCGTGTCCAATGAAATCGAAATTTGTGTTCATGTTTTTAATTAAATTTTAAACAGTTCGAAAGTTCTAGGCTTAATGAAGTGGAAATTCATTTTCAATGAGAGTTATAAATGATTTAAGATTTTCCCGGTGCATTATATTTAAATATCTTTCTCGGGCTTCGCTCCGGGTTATGTTTTCATAATCCGCCGACGTTTCGGAAAACGATTTGTTTTCCATTTTCAAGGCACGTGTTATTTCCGCCGTGACCACTATAACACTAAAATTAAACAAGCTGTTGATGCCCCAACAATGAAGGTTGCGATCCCTATGATTGGCTGACGCGTTCCGCTGGCCGTTGAATCATTTTCTCGTCTTTTTAATACATTTTATCACTGGCCACCAGGTATTACTCAGTCGGAATCCGGTGTCTCTATTAAAATTATGCGGGTGCAATCGTATCTCGATGGCCTCTTTGATAATGCAGTCCCAGTGACGGTGTGCGCAGGAAAGGATTTTTGCATCGGTTCATTTAATGGCATGGTCTTCATTGATGCTGTGTCCCGCCACTGCCGACTTCCCTGGTTGCGCCAATCTAAAGTGCCTACGATGTTCTTTAAGCCTGGTTTCAATTGTTCGACCATGCCATTAAATGGACCGATGCAAAAATCCTTTGCCGCGCACTCCGTTACTGGGACCGCATTATCAAAGAGGCCATCGAGATACGATTGCACCCGCATAATTTTAATAGAGACACCTTTTAAAAGAAACACAAGAATAATAGAGAGGTGGCCAGTGATCAAATGTATTAAAAAGAAGAGAAAATGATTCAACGTCCAGCGGAACACGTCAGCCAATCATAGGGATGGCAACCTTCATTGTTGGGGCATCAACAGCTTGGTTAATTTTAGTGTTATAGTGGTCACGGCGGAAATAACACGTGCCTTGAAAATGGAAAACACGTCGTTTTCCGAAACGTCGGCGGATTATGAAAACATTACCCGGTGCGAAGCCCGAGAAAGATATTTAAATCAATGAGAGTTATTGGGGAAAAAATAACTTTGTGCCTTTCCAATTAAGAAACTAAAATCTTGTACCTGAAGATGATGCCTATACTTTGTGGCTAATTGTACTGTGTACTTGCAATAATTAAATACTTATCATTAATGTCTATATTGAAAATGATATTTCTGCTTACTTTCACTTGTTTGCTTAGCTTACTTGCCTCACTTTTCTACAATTATTCGATCTGATTTATACCATGCGTTTCGCAGATTCTATGCATCGTCAGGTACAATTGTTTGTATAATATTTATAAATTAATTATTGTGATGGTAACGTGATGTGGGGGTAGAGAGAAACTAACTTTTGTGGGGAAAGGCAGGGGAGGATAGATTAAGAGATCGTGAGATGGGAAAGGTTATTATTAAACGAAGACATTTTGTCGGAAAGGAGTGGGGAGGGGTGCAGAAAAAGTATCCCATTACAAAGTTTGTTTGCCTGTCTAAAAATCGTCGAAAAGTAGAAAGTATTCTCTTCAGTATCGATACAAAAATTAAGTTCTTTTTTTTTCGAATTAACACCCGATTCCGTCAAGTTTAAATGCATATCAGTTTCATAAATACTTTTTTTGTCTCTCCCTCTACTACAAACATTTTAAACGTTTTTTTGGTAGCCTCTATTATTTAATGATGAGGAGGTTTACATTGGATTACACAAAATCTTAAGCTAATGAAAGGATCCAATAGGGGTAGGGTTGGTGTGGTGGCTAGAGTACCGGCTAACTATACGGACTGCCAGGGTTCAAATCCCTGCAGAGGAGGATGTTTTTCAATGGAAATCCTATCCCTAGTTGAGTGTCTTGCGGTGGGCTCTATAAGTACAGTACCCCGTGTGTCGGATGAGACGTTAAACCGTGGTCCCCTTGGCTCCTTTTGTTACGAGCAGGCTAATGCCGACGCCGGGTTTCTATCCAACCTCCCTCCCTTACCTATCCCGTATGGCGCAAATGACCTTAGCTGTCGGTCGCCTACCCAAAATCCAATCCAAGAAAGGATTCTAGATTTGTGGGTTGGTCTGCTAAGATTAATGTTAAGGGAAAGGCAGCAAGGTTGGAATCAGCCTACGCTGAACGATAGGCGCTGAACAGCCAGGGAACTACATCTGCCGCGACCGCCTCGTGGAACTCAAAATAGGGATCAGATTTCTACTAAATAAAACTAGCTGACCCGTGCGAATATTTCGCTAAGTATGCAGCTTTTTCCTGTTTCTTCCTTCTTTCTTCCTGTTCTTCTACCTGTCGAATATTTCGCACAGTATGCAGCTTTTTCCTGTTTCTTCCTTCTTTCATCCTGTTCTTCTACCTGTCGAATATTTCGCACAGTATGCAGCTTCTTCCCGTTTCTTCCTTCTTCCTTCCTGTTCTTCTACCTGTTTCTTCCCATGGACAAGTATATATTATTAACGTAAACGGTAAACAGTCACACTGATTGCATGTAAAACGTAAACAATCTAACAAAAACGATGTGTTAATAGATGGCGCCTCCTAGTCTTTTAAGCACGTAACCATAGCCAACATATTAGTTGATTATACTGTCAACAGATGGCACTCTATCATTTTTTAACAAATACTTTAATTTTAATTTTTTTAACAAAAACTTTAATTTTATACCATTTGTCTATTTTTCGTCAGTAACAGAGGACATAAGCCTAAAAACGATGTTTGAATCATTAATTTTGATGAAGAATTATGGGAGTTATGGCGTTGAGACAAAAAAACACCTTTGTAAAATAATATATATGATTATCCGCCGTTGATGGTGTTCGAACCCGAACCCTAAGAATGAGATGAGAACCTAGTACTCAAGCCACCACTTAGATCTGATCCCGAGCTTAAATTCTCTAGATCATTAGACTGTTTATTTTACATTGTACTCTCGGGCCTTCGCTCAGCTGCTTTGCATAGAGAGGAAGTAAAGAGAGTGCGCCACGAAATATTCTCGAGCCGGATGTTTGTTTCCGAAACGCAGCGGACGGAACCGGAAATGATTGGTTTAGTGTTTTCTCGAGTGATATACTTACGTCCTCCGTCTTAATTTGCGCCCGTAGCATTGTGATTTTAGGCAGCCCCCTTGTTCCAAAATTCTTTTCTATTCTTACTCTAATCAAACTTTATTCCGAGACTTGTGTCTGTTTCCTTGAAATATTCTTGCCTTCTATCTGGAAGACCAACGAGGAAGTGCGTGAGTTGGTGGGCGAGGAAAGGAAACTTTGGAGTGAAATCCGGGATAGGCAGGGTAGATGGCTGAAGGACGTAATAAAGGGTAAAGTGGTAGTGCTGTGCGAATCATGGATTTTCATTTCGAATCGAACCGAATCGAATCTCCCAAAAGATATTTAGAATCGAATCGAAACGAAGGTTTTTTTTATATTCGTTTGCGAATCGAATCACCCTATAATATTCGCTTACGAATCGTATTCGAATCTGAATTTAATGCAAAAGCTGATGCGCAGTTAAAGTAATCAAGATTTTCACAATATTTCACGGCCTTACATTAGCTTATATATCTATAGTGGCACAAATAATAGCACAGAATAACATATGGTCGTTTAAATTTTCGTTTCGCGTGAGGAAAACGTCTTCTAAACGGACGACCCACCATTTTTGAAATGAGCGCCATGTCTGAATGCATGCAACGATTCGAAGACGAATCTATCAGATTCGAATATTTCGAATCATTCGGTTTCGAAGCATCCCGATTTGCAGGCGAATCGAATCGAACTAAGCCTGTTTCGAGTCGATTCGAATCGATGTTGAAGCATTCGCACAGCTCTAGGATGGTGGGTTGCTGAAGAGTAGAGGGAAGGATGTCGGGAGAGCGGGGTGGGGGAAGAAAGAGAATAGGTTTCTTGGACGGAATGAAGAAGGGTAGATCTTATGCAGAGGCGAAAAAGGATATTATAGAGGGAGATAGGCCCTTGAATGTTTAATATACCGAGAGGAGGTACTCTGATATTCAACTAAACCTACCTTTACCGGTAGAATACATTTTAATAAAAATCTGTCTCTCAGTCTCTTTCGTCTGTCCTTGTCTTTTGACTGTCAGATTTCGCGGTCTGTCTTCACTACTCTGTATATTGTTGTGAGGATTGTTTACTCTTCTTTATTCGTTACACACCCCACCAAATTTTGTGCCACAAACACGTTTCATCTCTGTTTTCAACCTGTTAATCATTACAAAAAATTTCCTTCTGCATTGACATTCATTCGATTAACTCTTTTCTTACACTGCTCTTTAAGACTTGGCTAAACTAAGATTTTCATTTTAGTCTCGTATCAATTGAATTATTACATTTTTTACAAATATTTTACAAATTATAGCTTTTTTCAGTCTTAATTTTTCCATGCCAGTGCGTATTTGTTAAACTGTTGTTTATTACTGCTGTCCAAAGAAAATTACAAAATTAAGCAGCTTTTTAAAGCATAAATATGGAAGCTTTAGATAGCCTTAAAAGTTATACCAGTGTAAGGACTACCTTCAATTAACAAAGAAATGCGTTGCTAACCGATAGATAATCAACAATTGGTCATCCGATAAAGATTCATATTAAACCAACAATCTCCAACAATAGTCTTACTATTCTTATAAACGGAAAAAATGTGTGATTACAATTAAATACATAATACAATCCTTAATTTGTACTTTTGTGCCGAACAGAGTTTCAATATTGTACTGATAGTGATAATGTAATAATACTGAAAGTAAAATGCCATGATTTCACTTAAAGAAGACATATTTGAGAACTTTCTCTCTATTTATACTTTCAGGCAAATAATTGAATACGTTAAGGTTTATATACAAAAATGATCTTTTGTATATTTAAAATATTAATATTTATTAATATTTTATGTATTATGTTTACATATTACTATTTGTTTTTTCATGTTTTTTCCTGTTCTTTCTCGTTTAAAAATTAATTGAATGCTTCAATGCCTTTTTTCTTGTTACTAATTATGAAGTATCCCGCAAGTCGCGCTACAGCTGTCATTCTGGCATTATATTAAAAAATTACAGCGTAGTTCAATTATTATCTTCTTTATGTCATTAATGATTTCATGCTTACCAATTATCTGTTTTGGGCAATGTCAGCATCCCATCAAAGTTTGACTGTATTATTTTGTCGAATACCACAAGTTTGTATCCTGTCAATTTATTGCCCTCTTCTGTAATTCCATCTCATTCTTTCTTGCATTCTTGTATCTTTCTTGCATCTTCCCATTCTTTCTTGCGGTCATTTAACCCGAAGTGCAACGCGGTGTCAAGAACTTGTTGAAGGAGAGTGGAGGTACATTGAAAGCTTAGACTTAAATATCGAAAAAAGGATTCCACTCTGTCGGTTTCCGCACCACAGCTGCATATGTGAAGTCACGTTTGGCCATTAACCCGTAACCAGGCATAATCCTCCCGAAAAAAAAAGTCTCGCTTAAGAAGAACAGGGAAACGCTCTTAGAGCAGTAATTAATGTGACGGATGGGCTCCGTGTCTCAACAAAAGTTTTAGGAATACGACCTTTCAAGTTTGAGAAATCCAGTGAAAATAATATATATGCGTGGGGATGCAATTCTTCAAAATCTAGGCATGAAGCATGGACAGTGGAAGCACTGTCCATGCTTCATGCCTATTTTTAATGGCGCCAATGTTCTCAGTTGTATGGCGCTTTCCCAAATAACACGCCAGCTTTGGGTAGGCTGACGCTGGCGACGGGTTTTCCCCCCACTTCTACTCCTTTCTCAATCGAACCCTTTTTTCCTACCTTCCTACCTTCCATTAATGGCGCAAATGACCTCAGCTGTCGTCCGCCTCCCCAAACAAACCAGCCGACCAACCAAAGCGAATATGCCATTTTATTCCTTTTTTCCACCTGCTACCTCCTACCACGCGCCGTTCTTATCGCTCTGAAGATAGATAAATATCTGAATTCCGGATCTCCTCCTCTCAAAAGCTCATCCTTTGCTTAGTGGCTACCCTGTCCGCGGCCATTCCGTCGTTGTCCTGAGCCGGTCTGTGATCTGCCGATTTTTTCCTCGTCATCCAATGGAAGAATTCCAGTCGAAGCTTAGCAGTTGCATTGAAGCTAACGCCGAGTGGAGCCCATCAGCGCCCTTTGACGACGATTAATGCAACTATGTGAGTAGGGAAAACGATCGGTAAATTAACCGTTGGGAAGCATTCTGTTTTTTGTTGGTTCACATTATTCTCGAATGCATATTTTTTTATAGTGCACGATTTTTCTAACCATGGTAACAAATGGTAAAAAGTAGATCGTTCCGCATCACATCAGTGCTGCATCTACTTTGGCGAAGAGGGTCCAAGTTTTCCGGAGATAGAACAACTTGAATGTAAAATAATGGTAAGAGTTTTTCATCGTGAATAAATTTTTGCCGGGGCTATTTCCACTGAAAACACGATTGTTTTATTCAAACTACTCATGTTCATATTGAAACGATCAACTGTGTTGTATATCGGTAGTTGAGGATGTAAATATCTGCTTGAATTATTTTTCGTCGCTAAAAAAACTAATTATTTCAGCTTTCGTCTATTTGTTCTTATGCTCAAAATGGGGTCCATTCAGCGCATGACTGATGTCATGACTGCAATTAAAACTGCGTACGGTTATTACAAAATTTAAGGTTAGATTCATACCTAAGGATGAATAATAACTTCAAGTAAGCAATGTTTGACTCCTTTTACTGAAATTGTGCGCAAAAACAGAAAGAGCGTTTGCGATTACGGAGGTTATTTAGTCTATTATGCGCGCATCAGCTATGCTCTCGATCTGTTTCTAAGTTTGCTGCATATTGTACGCAGTAGGTACCTTAAGGTAGTCCGAGCGAGATAGTTCCCTAGTCATGATAGAATAATAGAATATTCGAATTATACGTTTTAATTTCACCTGCTGTAGGACACATCACTTAAATATTGCCTTATTTATGGTGCTATAATATGGTTTTATATGACAGAAATTATAAGTAATTAAAGGAAAATATCTAAATGAGTCTTTAACTTGACTCATTTTTTTCGCGCTGTGCGTTTGAAACTCCTTCAAAACGGAAGGTTATTTGTGATACCCAAGAACCTACTGCGGTGACAATATGATTTATTTTCAAAAATAGTCGATAAAACATACAAGCTACATGCTGTTAGTTTTTTACGACATCTAAGTGTTAGAAATTCCTAATTTTGTAAATATTGTCTCTCTGGAGTGCATGCACGTACCATTTCCCATGTAAAAGGGCTGGTATTTTTTGGCAAATATCTCGGAAAGTAATGTGGTAAGGGGTTGAATTTTTGGAGTCATTAGAATAGTGAGATATTTTTATTTAAAATGAGACCAAATTCAATGATTTCTAAGTAAAATGATGTTTCGCTCAAACTACCTTAAATGAACAGGAATCTTACTTTTCGGTTGTATTTCGAAGTGATGAGCGAATGCGAGCTAAAGCGAATGGAAAGCTCTCAATGTTGGTATGGTACTCATTCGAAAGAGGAGACTGTGGAAGAGAGAGGGGGGAGAAAGGAAGAAGGAGAGAAATCTCGAGTGTTCGCTCTTCGATGCGTCTTTTTTTCTGTCTTTCGGTTGTTTGGCATTCCTGGGATGCGCGCTTTGTTTGCAGGGGGGGGGGAAACTCTCCTCGCACGCCCAAAAACGGACAGCGACCACCTCCGGAGTTGAATCGGCTGAATACCTAAGTATGCACATTCGAGGGAGTTGCTTGATGCTCCCGATGGGAGAGACCGCGTATTTCTTTCGTGTGCATCTCTCTCCTGCTCTCTGATCGACTCTTCGGAAGGATTTCCGAGATCTTTAATACTGGTCGTTTAAATGCCTCTGCGTTTCTTTGAGCACGGCAAACACGTCCTGTTGTTGCATTCTGTGTTTTCGAGATCGTTTCGGGAGGTACTTGCACGATGCGATTATATTTGGCGCGAAAGGAACGAGATACTTGAATTGAATGTCTCCCTGACCTCGGATGTTTGCTTTGATTAGATGCCAAGATTAGATTGCGTTGCTACTTCTTTTGTTTATCAGTTGTTTTTTCCCAAGTCCACTCATTTAAAATGGACGATCAAGAAGAAAATGATAATTCGGTGTTCTTTTAACTGCATTTGATTTTAGCATATGCATGAGACTTCTGAGGTGATCCTAATCAAATGGTTTTCAAGAGCAACGTATGATTATTTTTTACGAGTTCATTCACGACGTTCAGTATTTAGTTGGAGTATGTCACCGAAAATGTGTTTTTTATTCCGAAATTTTTAAAATTCGTCCAATACACTTTCTATTTTATGACCTACTTCCGTGGTCCTTTCACAATCTTAATTTGATCAGCTGACCGTCGTGCGTGCCTCCCGTAAGAGATTTGAGTTAATGAAAAAGGCCTTTCAGAAAACATGATGAGAGTTTTACTAGTGACCGTATGATTTTAATTTTCCTCAATTCAGTGATAGATGAAAATTGTCCGTCGAGGAATCGGAACGCGGAATTTTCGGGATTTCCACTGAGAAGTCTATTTTGGACCGGAAGTTGTTCCTGAATGAAGGTTTATCAGAGTAAATCGAATTTAGGTGACCTAAAGATGACACGAAGTGTCGAAACCCGGGTCGTGTTATTAAACCTATAGTGGAGTATACAAAGTTTTATTTAAGTTACTATGAATTAATTCCAACAAAGTCAAGCCTGGAACCATTTCCTTTATAAATTGGATTTGTTGGAAATATATGAGAAGAAGAGATGAAAAGGTTTAGCAAAAAGAAAAAAAGATGAGTGTGGTGGCATTTGGCATGTTGTTAAGGAGATAATGTCATTTGAATGAGTTTGAAGCTTACAGAAAATATCTGCTTGGTGATAAGAGACAATGGAGCGTAACAGGCCCAATTGTAAGCTGTTTTTGTTATGGTCTTAAGTGCATGGAAAGAAGGTGTTTCTGCGCCGAGCATCTCGCAAGAGTATCTCTCTTGTTTTATCGCTCACATCAAATATCGAGATGTCGGTGGGGATTAAAATAGTATCGCCCGTGTGCCGGGGAACTCACTAGTTCTGAATGTTTCTAGTAAGGATGAGTCGAATCCAAATGTCGACTCTCGATTCCACCGACTCTCAGGATTAGAATCGGTATCGAGAATCGATCGCCTGAAGTCGATTCCGATTCCATCGATTCCAGATAGATAGATATTCCAATCAAATTTCATTTATCATATTTTTTGTTGAAAATAATAATAACTTTATTTTAAAAATAGCTTACATGCTGTAGTTTCCCTTTGGATGGGTTACAAAAAATGTTACAAATTACACAGTTACAAGTATACTTTCATTTTCTGGTCATTATGGTTCATTTTATCCAGCATGGTCCTGCTAAGCTGAATCTTATCAGCAGGTTCCAAGTTTACAATGTTTTGGTGCAATCACAAAGAAAATTATATTCTATCAATAATGAAAAAAAGAATAATAGTGTAGTTGAGGTCCTGCTAAGCCAAAGCGGCTTGTCAGCAGGTGCCTTTCGTTAAAAAATATTTTTTTTTGTTGTGTAGCGTTTTGGACAATTAAGAGCTTAACAATGTTAGCCTATGTATATCATATTTTTCTCAGTAATTTTGGGTGTAGGCTATCAATTTGTACTTTTTATCCACCTCAATAAGCTGAGGATATACTTTCTATTCGTTAGTAAATATACTTTTTGAGCGACTTAGTTGTCTTTGTTATTTCATTTCAACCAATACTTAAATTTAAATATTAGTCGAACGCTACTGGTATATCAAAATCCCACCTGTTATTAGGAATAAGAATCGATGGAATCGGAAGCGGGAATCGATTTGAAAGAAAATGAATCGGGATCGAAATCGAATAAAAGTTGAATCGAATCATCCTTAGTTTCTAGTAATTTAAGTCTAACGTTTAACGTCCGAGCCACTGATGATTCCCCCCCCCCCACCCAGCCCTTTCATCAAATGCGCAACACTCTTTGTTCGCTCTTAGAATTTTTTAATTTTAGTTTGTGGATTTCCTATGTATTTTATTTATTAATTTGTTTCATGGATTGAATCTTTCTTTGGAAGGAATCCTCAAGGATGTTCCCATAAATATTTCCCACCTACTTCAGCATTCCCTTATTAAGGTGGTTGGAGTGCAATTTTTACGGACTGATTTGCATGAACCGTTGCGCATGTGTCCTCATTAGTGATAGATAGAGATAAAAGAGAAAAAAATTCATTGAACTTTTTTTGCTTTTTAGCAATTCAATGCGATATTAGCTCATAGCCTTGTGACACACGGCATATATTTCCTAATGACTCTTCTGGTTTTTTTAAACGTCTCTTTTTTTTCTTTACACAAAGTAATGTGGTACTTGTTATTATTATATCTGCCAACACTTATCCAGGCTTCAATCTGCGTCCAGCATTTGAAAAAGACGTATTTAAATATAATTCCGTTTAAGTGTCGGATATGGCGCCGACAAATCTCGTCATTTCATGTTTTCATTAATGAAAAAATGTTTGAAAAATTATTCTTGCTTCATTTCCACTCGGAAATTTAAAATACTCTGGTAATGGTCCACATTTTAGTGGACCATTACCAGAGTGTTTTAATTCCCAAGATGGAGAGGTTCCACATAGTCAAGCGTGAAGTTATTAGTTATATTTATTTCCACTACTGCCAGTAGGGTGGGTTGTAACGTGCACAAAGATACTTTTACGTGAAACGTGATCCAAGAGTATTTTTTCTACAAACTTGAAAAAAATTAAAGTTCGCTCTCAATAACCCACGGTTACAGCTTCTGACGCTTCAATCTAAGCCGTGCTTGCAGTTACAATGACAGTGGGTCACGAGAATCCTGCCAAGGGAACAGTTTTGTCGCTCTCTCTCTGGGTGTCGAGTTCCCGTTTCAATGGCGTGGCGGGCGCGAGGGGGCGTGCATTCACTCAATCCGCAGGCGGGAAGCGAAGGCGGGCGACGGAAGGAGGAGAGGTGGGGGATTGTTGGTGTTTGGGGGCGGGGTGGGTGAGGAGGAGGGATTAATCGCCGGAAGAAAGGGTGATGGGCGGATGGTGAGTGGGAGGAACGGCAGTTGCAATTATCCTTTGATTAGCGATAGCAAAAATGCTACACCATGGGTGAATTGCCCTCCCACCCTCTCTCTCTCTCAGTAATGGATTCGAAAATCCTTCGAAAGTCGCTGTAACGCAGTCCGATTCTTTGATTGCCGTAAGTATGCTGTTGAACTAGAGAAACATCTTACTCGGTCTGTGCACAACAGTAAATTACACAGCTGTTTAACTTGAAATTTGATTCATAAGTTTAAATAGGCGTTATTTATCTATCTAAATACCTAAAGTTCATTCATCACGAAAATACCTTGGTCAATTCCAAATGAGTTTAGAGGAGCGTTGAATAGTATCGCCGAGCATGTTCTTCATTACTAGAGCCACAGCGCATCAAATGATTTATAGTAATCCTGAGTAAACTCAATGACAAGTGTAAGTAGATTCATTATATTTAAAAATCTTGCCTTGACCATTTCCTTGAATATACGGGTAAGAGAGCTTGCGCTGCTTTACCGCTTCGCGTAAAACAGGCTTCGTTCTAGGATGCACTTAAAACCTTTGTAGGATATGAAACTATGGATATGAAGGATATTTTTTTTTGCCGGACGATTCTGTTGGTCCGTATGTCACCGGAATCCCGATAGGCTGCTGAGCCTGTCATCAGATTTTCCAGAGACCGGACCGACAGAACTTGACACACATCCATGCCCTGGGTGGTGAAAAACCCACCCAGGCGGGACTCGAACCCGCGACCCTCGGTTTAGCAGGCGAGGACTTTACCCCGCCGCTACCGGTGCCGGCTTATGAAAAAATAACTTTCTGGATATGAAATAGGATTGGTCAATTCAGTTCAAGTTAGGAGTTTTCACTCTTTAGTTTATTTAAGCTAGTCGAAGTCAAAAGATTCATAAGACAAAGTAATATTACCGAAATTATGATTGTCTTTTCACCGAGTTAAGCGCTACTTATGTAAGTTAAGTCGAGATAATGTCTTTTCTTTGAATCGATTGTAAAGATGACATCTCATTCGATTTACGTATCATCCTTTTCTGGATGCATTTATTGAGACTCTCAATTTAGATTTTAGCTTAGCGAGTTGCATGTCAATTACTTTTACGCTATTCGATCTTTTTAATGTTAGATAACTCATGGTATGCTGTTTTTCTTTCATTATATCAAAATCTGACTGCTGTTTTCTAACGAGTTATTTATTCGCCCTTGCTAAAGAAAGTAAGACCCAATATTATCAAATTTTGAAAAGCCAGATGTCAGAAATACATAGATCAATAATGTTCATCGGTGTTATATTATCAAAATAGCCTGAATAGTCTGTACATGCGGCGCTCTGACTGAAAAGTGCTGTTGTAATATATCGAAAAGCTGTCCTTCAAATATCAGCCACGCACATGAAATGGTTTGTATTGTAGTTCTCCCCTTGATTACTGTTTTAGGGCAAGATACTTAAGTGCAATTCCTTAAACTATTGTAGTTATGCTACTCTGATTGCTCTGTAGCCATATCAGACTAATGATATTGCTTTATATTCCCAGAAATGACAGCCTTATTTCTTTTATTTATGGGTACACCATAAAGCTAATCGGGTTTTTTTTTCGAAATGCAATGGAAGCAAGAGGTCGACGATGAATTTTAATGGATACACTCTTTAGCCAAATATCGAGGAGGTATATGCAAGAACAAGAGCGTTAGATCTGTCAGATGATGAAGAAATCTCCCGTGGGAGATGACGGTAGAGGTGGGAATTGTGAAGAACTGTAAGTCACTTGTATTCGCATTCCTTGCCCTGTGATGGAAATTAAGTGTACTCCAACCCGGAATCTGGGCAGGCCATTGAAATAAATTTTAAATTGTGCTGTGAACGTCGAAAGAAAATTTCGTCGGGGAGCCTTGCTATGGGGACGTGGGAGAAAAAAACAACAAACAGTTATGCACGCGGTTTACTTTCATTATGCGAGCGCTCAATATCGAGAACAAACCTCAGTTATTAGGACGTCTGCTGCCATCTTTCGAGAATTATTAACGTTTCCCTCCCTTCTATTTTTTCTTATTACCTCCTCCTCCTCCCTATTCCAACCATTTCATGAAGCGTTCAACCTGAGCGAGCGTTTTTCAAGTCATTTGGGAAAGCGGTGCATATGCGGAAACCGTTAAGGACGATTTCGTATCCCCCACCGTTTGTCTCGCTTTTAATGAGGGAACTCCTCGAGTTGAAATGCGCGTCATATCCGCCCGGACTTGACCGCAGTCATTACACTGCTCGCGACCCCTTGGGAGAGTACGAGAGAAGGAAAAAAAAAGGCAGCCCCGCGGGATGCGGCCGTTTTTTGTTCGTTTGTGCGTTTTTTTTTTCAAAAGTGGGTCGGGAGAGACGAGAGAACGTGAAGCTGCTGGCGCAGTCATTTTTGTGGAGTTTCTACGGAAATAGAGCGCCGACGCACCGTACTGATGTGTAGGTACCAAAAGAATGTTTCTCTGCTTTCTTTGTTCTATTCAACCCATACCTCGAGCACCCGTATATGGAATGAATATGTGAACATTTCAGGAGGGTACGGCAGAACGGAATTTTTTGTTACGCCCAACGTTTAGGTCTTCAGCCTCTCAGTTAATCTATTTCGTGAAAGAGTTAAAATTCTTTTCGCTTAAGTTTGATGCTAAAAAAATCTGTATTTACCATTTTGTTTAACATTTTTGTTATATATTATGGACTACATTGAATTAAAAATGCCAGTTTCTTTTAAAAAGTATTTAGTGCGCATTGTAATGCTGTTACATGTTTAGGCAATTAGTGTAACCGTTTACTTGAATGATTTCCAGATCGCCGTTGATAACCAGTCCATTACTCTCTGCTCGATACTTGTCGCTCTCTGTCTCCGTACTTCAGAATTGAGGAATCGGCTGTAGTTTCCTGATAAAAATGAAAACAGACATTTTTTCGATATTGTTGGTTAAATATTTTGCTTTGGTTTATGTGGTACCATCGATAAGTAAGTATCTGACACATCTTGTAGCTGCTGTACTAATTTGTGCTTGATCAAGCAGTGCTCAGAGGCAAAGTGAGCTGGTAAGAATCATGATGGGAGGGAAAATAGAGGAGAAGTCCAGGATAGAAGACCTTAGAATGAATCCCGCCGTTTGCCGGGTGACAAGCCAGGCTATAAACACATGGCGGCAGTAGGGCGACTTCTGACAGAAGTAAAAATTTTAATTAATAAAGTTAAATCAAAGCTTAAAGTAATGAAGTCGAAAGCTACTCATCATTAACAATGTATTCGTCACAAGGGTATATTTTCTGTGATTAATTTTTAGGACGCTCCGTCTCAACAATGCCGTCGGTCGTCAGCGGGGCGGATCACGAAAACGTGTAATTTCTGACAGATTTACGATTTTATTTTTCAAAAGTTTCCGGAAATCGACAAAAGAAAACTGAAATCGGCTGAAGGGGTTAGAATATTTTGTTATATTTTTTCCGTACTGCGTTCCTCTCGACGATTTCTTACGACCGATTTTAATGTGCAAAATAAATGAAGGCCGCAAGGGAACGAGCGTGACGGATTTCAATGCTTTTGCCAGTTCCCACATTTTCCCCATGTCAAAAGAATTTTTCACTTCAAAAAGGAGAGCAATTCGGGGATGCAGTCAACGAATATTTGATTTGAACGAGTGGAGACCTATTCGCACGATGCGAGTATCCTCGCGTAATTTACGCGTGAACGATACAAATGGGGTTATCGCATAAAAATGAATCCATAACCTTCATTTCCATGCCACGAGTCCATTTATAATTTGGCGGATTCGTTCACGAAAGATGTGCCCGCATTGGGTAAACATTACTTAGAAATCCTGAATGTGTTGCCGAGTACTGTTTTTGGTGGCATTTGAAACCACTGTGTTATCTCTTATTTAATCTTCACCATAATTACCTCTTATATTATTTCTCAAAGGTCTTTTTCTGTCATTCCGTATATGCTCCGTTAATACCGCACCTACAGTGATAAATGAGGTATCATTTTAAACGTTGAATCACCGGCTTCTGACGAAAAATACAATCTCAATCTCAAATTTCACTATTTACCCATTAATGTGACTGAAAAGTATCGATTTTTCCATGTCGATTACTCGCTCGAGGTATATCGACTCCACACATCCATACATATTATTTCTCAAAGGTGTTTTTTTGTCGCAACGCCATACCTGCCATAATTATTCATCAAAATTAATGATTCAAACATCTTTTTAAATCTTATGTTACCCAATATTGATGAAAAATAGACAAATCGTTTAAAATTAAAGTTTTTGTTAAAAAATGATACAACGCCATCTGCTGACAATTTAATCAACTAATATGTCGGCAGTGGTTACGTGCTTAAAAGACTGTAGGAGGCGCCATCTATTAATAGTTCGTTTAGTTACATTGTTTACATTCTACATGCAATCAGTGTGACCATTTACTGTTTACGTTTACGTTATGTATCTCTAACACAAACATAATAACATATAATTGTCCATGGGAAGAAACAGGTAAAAGAACAGGAAGAAGCTGCACACTGTGCGATATATTCGACAGGTAGAAGAACAGGAAGAAAGAAGGAAGAAACGGGAAGAAGCTGCATACTGTGCGAAATATTCGCTCGGGTCATCTAGTTACCTCTTATTCAATCTCAATAATAGGAGGCTATCATGTGTAGAGATCCGCCTCTTGAGGCAGGTCCAGATAGAAATGAAGTCGCTTCCACTCCACACGCAGGTAATCTTTTAACAATCGCAGGCATCTCACTTCCTGACACGATAGTTCAGTCCTGTGTTTGTCCGACATCTATTTTTTCCATCCACGAAAGTCTTCTTAATCACTCCTTATACCTTTCTCCACCTGCCCAAACCCAATGGTAGCAATAACACCGAGGAAACCCTTTTCATAATTTTTACAGTTTCACTTCTTGTGATTCATGGAATCCTCGGGCAATGAATGAATGGCGCGGACGATGGAAAGGAAAAGATGCGAAGAGATGGATGGCGAAGGAAAATTTTCCGAAAGAATGGTGAAATTTGTCGTCTCCCAAGTTTTTTTTTTTTTATTTGCTCCAGGAAAATGACTCCACTCGGATACCTCCGCGAGCGGAACGCAGTTTTTTCGCGCGGGATTCGTTCTTCGTTTGTCCGCTACGCGCTCGTCTTTGGATAGTAGAAATGGTTTTCGTCCCCAGAGCCCTCTGTATGGCATTCCAAACAACACTCCTTCACCCAGGACTTATAAAATGGGTGTCCGGAGGTGTTTGTTCATTCCTTCCCCCCCTCGCGCCTCGCCGTTGAACCCCGGATATAACCCGGAAGCGAAGTGTGATTACACAGGACTGAAGGAGGTAGCTGAAACTGGGTAGTTCATGGGAGAGGATGAAAAGCCCTTGCGGTGATAACCATGAAATAGTCTGTTATGGCTCAGTATCATCAAATTTCGCTGTGATATTCTAAAAGGAAGGCGCTTCACTTTAGCGTGCCACGCCGAAGAACATGCATTAAAGCCCGTGAAATGTAGCATATTTTGGTTTAATTTTACCATTGATGGAAGTTAACCAAGTTGGAGTTGCTGGATTCATCCAAACTGTGATATATTTAATTATGACATAAATTGCAGGGTTGAATGTTTAGTTAAAATTTTAAATCTTCGATATCATGTTTATAACCTGAATTGATAACCTGATTGAAAACTTCGATATCATGTTTATAACCTGGTTGAATCACTTTTCCGGCTAATATTTCGCCCAAAGTTGAGTGGTTGAAAGTTCCCGTTACAGCGCAGTGTCATTATTTTATTGGGATATTCTTTAAGAAACGCTCTTCACTTCAGCTGCCACGCCGAAGAACATGCATTAAACCCCGTGAAATGTAACATATTTCGGTTTTACTTCTGCCGTTGATGGAAGTCAACCAAGTTGGAGTTGCTGGATCCATCCAAACTGTGATATATTCAATTATGACATAAATTACAGGTTTGAATATTTAGTTAAAATTTTAAATCTTCGATATCATGTTTATAACCTGGTTGAATCACTTTTCCGTCTAATATTTCACCCAAAGTTGAGTAGTTGAAAGTTCCCGTTACAGCGCAGTGTCATTATTTTATTGGGATATTCTTTAAGAAACGCTCTTCACTTGAGCTGCAGCGCTGAAGCACATGCATTAAACCCCGTAAATGTCATTACATGTATCACAGATAGTGAACGTATGTAGAGTTTTGTGGGTTTTTGCAGTGAGGACTCTAGACGGTTGAACCGCGGAAAATATGTCGATGTGTCGTCACAATCGCGGACGTATCTCAAATTTTGATAAGACCCATTTGCAGTTTTAGAGGCTTTGACGTCTACATTTCGTCACACTCGAGGCTCGGTAATTCCGCGACCGTGCCGAATGACCCTCCTGGACTGAGAATGTATATAGGCCGTCTGCGTTGACTCCTTTGTATTTCAACCTCATCGCGTATTTTATGCTCATTGCGCTCACCTCCTTTCTTTTGTTTGCCCCTCCTTTTTTCCTATCTCCCACCTCCTCCTGCCAATTCCGCGTCGACCACAGTTTCCTCCTCCTGTCTGGTTCCCCCCCCGGAACAAAATTTCACGAACTCGGCCAGCTGACTTCCGGGCTTCCCCGCTTCCCCTACCACTTTTCCGTTTCCTGAATCTAAAATATTCGAGAGTGAATCGCGTGCTTCGTACAAGGAACGCTAAAGCCGGGTTCCAATCCTCACTAAGGCTATTCTCCGAAGGAATGATTCGACCGTTTTCGTTATATACGTAACATTTAAAATTTTAATCCGTAATCAATTTCCCCCAAATTATGGGACCAGGAAAGTGCCTTCTCATCGTCAACCTTTGGCTAAACTTCACGACCGCGAAAGGGTTAGGGGCTAGGGAGAGGAAAGGCGCACTAGCCGGCCTTATCGATGATACTGCTACGTCATGGAGTCCGCTGTTGATAGGGCCGGGACTTTGGGTGGGATAATTTGAATGAATATTTAATAATCTGCATTTGCTTTGTTTACGACCTGTCGTTATGCTTTTGCGTGCCCTGAGTAACTTTTATTTGCTAGTGAATTTTTATTCCAAGGCGTCTTCCCGAAATGATGAAAGAAATTTGGTGATGTCCACTTAGTTTTTTTTTATTAGTACTACGCGTTTCAACGATTACATCGTCATCATCAGGTACAAACTAATTTAATTTTCGACACGACAGCCTTTATATATACGTGGAGGGTAGAGGATATATTATTATATAAAGGCTGTCGTGTCGAAAATTAAATTTGTTTGTACCTGATGATGACGATGTAATCGTTGAAACGCGTAGAACTAATAAAAAAAACGAAGTGGACATCACAGAATTTCTTTCATTGTTTCAGAAATTATGTTCCACAGCATCTCGCCTGATACCGTTTAGTACATCTGCGTCTTCCCGAGATATTCCATGGTAACGGCTGTCGTCACTTATTTGTTTGACGTATTTTTGACCGCGCGTGTGTCCAAGCGCTAGTTGTGCGTACTACTGTGCAAGTATGATCCAGTCTCGCTCTTAATTTAATATATACAACGGGGATAACCCGGATTGAATTCATTGCTGGAGTGCTCTCTCTTGAGTCGCTGGAGTGCACGCGAAAGAGGTTTTTTTCATTTTTCTCTCTCAACTTTACTTTCCATCCTGTGATAATGAAATGAATTTGTTCTAAAGACAGAGGCTGGTGTAATGGTCGGACGAACAAACCCGTGTTGTGAATCTTTTCGGATCTTATTTATGTTAACTTTTGGAGTGAGATATTGAATCATCTTGTCACTCGAATCATGGCTTAACGAATTAAACTCGTGTTTTTAATTACAGAAATTGTTTTATTTCATCGATTAAAATGCCCTCTTATTTTCAATGAAATGTGATAAGCATTGTAGAGCAACAGTAAGTATGTTCTCAAGGCCCTGCCGTATGAAGGGATTGCTTGGCTGGCATACTCTTAATACGAACGAGGGTGGGATATAGATGCAATGTGGGTTATTTTACGGTATGTAAATATTTGCCGGCTCATCGTATCTGTGAGATCGATTACTGAAGGAGGCGGGACCACCGCGTGACTCTGTGGTACTTTGCTTAAGAACTTTCTCATCCTCTCGCTCACCACTGACGGCGTTTACGCTTTAGTTCCGGATCCAACCCTTTTTTTCTTCCATTTCCCTCTCTTAATCGCTAGTAATTTGATCCTGGATCGTTGATCGAGAAGTGAACAGAAGTTTCATTAGCCAGCGATGACCCCGCCGAAGTTGGACGGATTAATTAAGAAATTCCTCTCGCCTCTTAATGTTTTTTTTTTCATTATAACCTCCTGTTCATAATATTGGCTCAGCGACCGTAACCTGAGGTCAGGTCACTCTGACCGCGTGATGAAATTCAGCTGGGTATCCGAAGCTGGCCTCATAGTGTGAGGTAACCATGTAATAACTTTCGTCGTTACTCATGAATATTCTTGATTAATTTGGTTCTGGGTTTTGCATTTCCGATCTTCATGAATCGACCAGGGAAACACGCGAAGTAATGACCTCGTATTATCTCAGAATTCGTCGGATTCCTCTTTATTTCCCCTTTGCGGTAGCGGATAGGATGAATAAGTTGTTTGGGTAAAACAGATTTCGCATTTCGAAGTTGGCGACAAAAGGTTAGCTACTTTAGGGACCCTTGTGGTCAAAAGTGGTGTCTGCCCTACTCCAATAGAGCTAGATCGCAGGCAATACATCCTTCCTCTAAAATGTCTTCAGCGCTACTGCCGTAGAGTTCTGCTACCACAGTATTGTCCCCTTTTTTCTCCAAAAAAATATTTCAGACCGCATTTTGTAATTGAGACTATGTTTACTATACGAAAGAACATCTCAACACGGAATATCTGAATATCAGATTTATGTTAGCTGTCGCTCTACTGTGCGAATGGTGTTTTCTGTCCAATATACTTCTGTCTCTTTTGTTAGAAAAAAGCGCATAAAAATTTAATTTTTCTTAAATTCATTATTATTTTTAGAGAGAATCTTATAAAACAGATGAAATATATATACGTGAGTGAAATGCTGATATTTCATGGTTTTCCACACGACATTGGTCCTCAGGAATTGACCTGATACCATCGGTCAAAATGCTTTGAATGGTGACACTGAATGAGCTTCCTTCGACAGTTTTACAACGAATGCAAACCCCTATCAGAAGATATAGTCATTCTTATAATATTTTGGCCGGAAATTGAATTTTATCTCTTCCAGTCTTTTCTATATCTACATATTAGCCTACTAGCCACCTTAAGGGTGTGTGGCAGGGGCAGAGTAATGATTATTATCCACTATAATGTACGAGTAAATTTCGCCAACTTCCACTTCACCATAGGTACGCTGCCAATGATACAGAAACTATATGTAGTAATGTATATTGCAACTGCATAAAAGAGTAACTTGAGTCACTCAGGAATCATGCGAGACCTTATGTTAGTATTGCATTGCAAATTGAGAATCAAGATTATTCGAGCAAAACAACTAAATCAAATACATTTTGAACCTGTCTGTTGTGTAGTTTTTTCCTTATTTCGTTCTCGTAATCTGATCTGCCATATGGTATGATGGAGTTTATTAGATGTTACTAACGTCGTCAGAAAATACATGTTTTCAATTTACTTCAAAGATTAAGTTCTCCAAGACTACAGCATGAAAGTAAATTAGACGAAGACTAAAATCCTAGACTGCAGAAGAGAGAAGCTGACTGTAGAAGTCACCCTGAGAAGAGATAAATTAGAGCAGGTGCATTCCTTCACCTATCTCGGAAGTACCATTCACTTGAGAGGAAATAAGTACGACGGATATCAAGCGGAGAACAGCCTAAGCTAGGAAGGCGTTCGTGAGAAAATGACAACTGCTGTGGTCAAAGGTGATGGGAATACAAACCAGGAAACTGTATGTGAAAATATTCACGTGGAGCGTGACATTGTATGGATCGGAAACTGGGATCATTAGAAAAGTTGACCAGAAAAGACCAGATGTTTTCGAAACCTGGTGCTGGAGGAGGATGCTGAAGATACAATAGACGGACTAAATAAGAAATGATGAAGTGTACAGAAGAGTAGAGGAGGAAAGGACCATATGGAACACAATAGAGAATGGAAGAACCAGATGGATTGGACTCACCCTTAGACACAATGGGTTGATGAAGGATCTCAGGATTTTCCCGGCGTATCTGATGGATAAATATTTCTCGGGTCTTTCACCGGGTGAGCAGGTCCATAGGGCCCAACATTTCGGAGAACGACTTGTCCTCCATCATCAGGGGGGATTTCAGCATCGGAAACTGAAACCCCCCCTGATGGTGGAGGACAAGTCGTTCTCCGAAACGTTGGGCCCCATGGACCTCCTCACCCGGTGGAAAACCCGAGAAACCTTTATCCAATATAATTGATACCATAATATGGGGAAAGTCCCAATAGGAAGACCCAGGAATAAGTTAATGGACCAAATAAAGAGGAAAGTACATAGGAAGAGACACCAGGTGGTAAGGTAACTAACATTAGATTGGGAAGAGGGGAGGGCTGCAGTCAACCAATCTTAGGATTGAACGACCGATGGAAACATTAAGTTTAGCTTTTAAGCGATGGTTTGGAAGCGAATCTCATCCCAGTTGTTGATAGAGGTCAGTAACACCCTGTTCACACATAGAGGACAAGGCGGGGAACGTGGGAGTGTTGTGTGCGGACGATTCGATGTTAACGTACTCTGCGACGAACGCCTCGCCTTTTCTGGACTCAATCCGACTTCTATGGCGAGGGGAGGGAAAATAAATGGCACGGTGGATCAGCGAGTACGTCACGACAGGCTTCGTCCCCTTTCGCGTGCACAAAATGTTTCTTCTTCATTTCATTCTTCGTCGCCGCATGGAAGACGTCCAGGAAGACTTAAAGTTTAAGGCGGGGCTTTGTAGTCAAGGCCTTGGGGACTGGGTCCAGCTCCGGTATATTTCGTTGCTCCCGCTACAGCTCCTCTCCGTCAAAGATATTCGTTTTCAGATAAAATTTATTATAATGACACTTCCATGTAAAGAGATTTTCCATTGTTTTCATGTGAAAAAAGAAAGAAAATTTGTTCCCTGTTGTAATCATTTTGCATTGGCTTCTTTTAAAGCGAGCACAATTATATGAAAGGAAAACGATATTCATTGTTTATCGGATCAAATGTAACTCCGGACAACATTTTCGGTTTCAAATTTCCCTAATAGCTTTATTACGTATTTCTGTATTAAAAGCTTTTTTTCCGTTTTTTTTTGGAAATTCAATTTGCTTCAACTCGCGAAGGACGTCTCCAACATTGTCACAGCAGATGAACGAAAAATACTCGGGAGACTACAATCTGCCGGGTTTTGCGAAAGATTAAATACTCACTCGGTTCGTTTTCCATTGCTACACCGAAAAAAAATATTCTAAAAATTAGTGAAATCCTCTATATATTAGCGGATTTTCCGCTTCTATATGGTAACCAAAGTATTCTCAATTCTAAGTATTAGAGGAATTTCCTCTCTAGAGAGGAATCCTCTCATACTTCGAGGATCGTATTCAGTATAGAAGGTAATTTCCTCTACAATCCAGAGGATTCCTCTCGAAATTTTCTCTACTTTTAAGAGCAATCCTCTCAAAAATTCCTCTACTGGAACTAGAACTCTAGAAGTGTTGTTTATATTTCTGATTTATTCTGTTTTGGGAGCCAAATACGGAGCACGATGCCATTTTGCACGCACAAAATGCCACTCGCGGCGCTCGCCTCATCTCCCCTAATTACGGTTTAAAAGACTACAGCACTTCTGTTGATTCTGTATGCCAACCCTGTGTTCCTTTCCACTTCATACATGACATCTTACTTTTAATCCTTTTATTCTCCTTAATACAAGAATAATAGTCTTGTATTGAGAGGAATATTGGGAGAGGAGCGTCATCTAGAATGCAAACATAGATCCTCTTAAGGAAAGAGGAATATTCTATAAGTAAGAGGAAATTTGGAAAGAGCAACTGTCCTCAACATTTTAGAATATTTTTCTTTCGGTGTATATTCACATAAAAGCAACCAAATAGCAGAAGCGTTCTTTTTCTGGGCTTTGAAGCGAAAATCCGTAATCTGGGTTAGAATTTTCAGCACATGTGGGTTACGAACCTGCATCCTTAGCTAAAATGGCAGGAACCCGGAACCGTTTCGCTGGCTACGAATTGGGAGCCGTATTCTTAGGAAGCATTTTCGTCATATCTGGATTTGGAACCTGTGACTTGGCTGCAAAATGGAAATACTGTTGTAATCCCCGTACTGTATTACCGTTAATATCAGATTGTTTTCATTTCGGAATGGCTGATACTTTGGGGGAGCTTATGGTGAGTAGAAACGCCGATCGAGGAATTAAAATTCCATCGCGAAGCCTGCCACAAGGAGCGGCGTTCTTCCTTTGCCTATTAGTCGCTGGGCGTGCCGTTAAAAATCTTATTTGATTGACTCTGTGATCGTGCTTCGAGCAGCCTATTATTTTACAGTTATCAGATTTTTTTGTAAAATAGCTAAATCAACGGATGAGGCGAAATTTTGGGTATGCTGTACTCCCGAACGGTTATACATTTATTTAAATCTGCACAAAATTTAAAATGCTTGAAACTAAAAAAAAGTCTCAACAGATTGGCCTTAATTAAAACTAGATAGAACGAGATAAAAATCGAAACTCTTTAAGTAAACATAAACCGCTACCATGGCTGTCATGTCCTAGATGTACCTATTCCTTCCGGCGAATTTTTACAAAATTATAGATATTTCATTAGTGAGTCTGTCTATTGCAATATATACTTTCTAATTTTCTATCATTTCATTGACTATTCGAATACGGATAGGCCGACAGTACTCAATGCTTTCAGAATAAATTGCCCATCATTTTCTAATAACTCAGTGTCATGACTGAATAATAGTAAATGATTTAAAATCCGACCACCGGTGGCGGTTGAGATTTTCTCATCACCTTCCAACCCTGGGGTCACTGGTGTGTATCCCGCCTGGTTTGGTTTTTCTTCACCGAAGGCACTGGTGTTTCTGTCAAGTTCTGTTGGTTTGGCCCCCAGGAAACTTGATGCGAAGCTGAAAGTGACTTCTTGGAATCGCGTAGAACGTCGGGACCGCTCAACTCGTCCGGAAACAATAAATATTTGTTCCTTGTTAATTATTTTGGATCGGAAACGAACATAATCGATACTATGGGTCACGTACAGGCGTTTCGAGATGATAATTGTTTCTGACTCTGTTGTTCTCGTTCGTTCCTCTGGAAACCCGTTGGCTAGAATTTCAGATGAAGTCGTCAGGGTAGGTGTTGACTTAGTGATGTCATCTTCGAGCCGTTCAGAGGCATCGTTTCCCGGGAAACGTTTCCGATCAGACGGCGTGCTGTCGCGGAAATCCTCCCATCATGTAAGTTGAGGGGCGACTTAACCTTACAAGTGCCTCCTTTTGCGGCAGGTGATGCGTTCTTCTTCGGCGATTACCTAGAATTCGTTCTCTTCCCCGAATTGACGTACGCAGTCAACACGATTAATTGCCCCGTGGCCGATTACTTGAGAGAGATTACGCGCGGCGGCGCGGAAACCTTAGAATCATCCCTCAGCTGGGTGGCAGTCGATGATGCTGCACTACATTTTTCCGTCATTTCGTGCTCAGATTCTCGCATCGGGAGTGTGCGGCAAATGAAACGATCGCTTTGGTCAAGAAGAATACGTGGAATCGACAGGCGCGGCGATCACGTTCATTCGTACCCATGAACTAACCCTTCGCCAGTGGAAATCGCCTCCTCTTATTGTGTTTCCTCATCCGCGGCCCCTCTAAGCAGCGGTCCATCGCATCCGTGCAGTACGGAATACCCCATAAGAGGCTTTTAACGAGTGTCTTCCCACGCGCTTCGCTATCTCTCGAATCTCACTCTGTTCGTAGGGTCGCCTGACCGCCTAACTTCACCAATTTCTGGTTATATTCTCTCTCTCGTTCTTTTCAATATACCCAACTTGTATCATGTACCCTGTCATGTAGCATATACCACGTACATGTATCATGTACCATGTATCACTTTGTTTGAATTTGAATTTATTGATTTCTCTGGGGTAATTCCCCTCAAGAACAAAACATATATGCATTGTGATGCGAGACATTGAACAAAATAAGAAAAAATTAAGATTATAAAATGGCAAAGACGAATAGATGTATGATACATTACATTTTTACACAGAAATTGCACAGTACAAATAAGACACAGTTAACGAGTATGCAAAGTAAACTGCGAAGTGTTACATATAATGAATTCAAAATTCAGCAAACAAGTTCAAGATGTAAGGATACAACAGCAACATTAAGAATCAGAAAGCAATACATCATAATAATTCATTTTGAAACTTGAGAGAGAGAGAGGGACTATTTTTTTATATGTTAACTAGATTATCCCCTAGAAGACACGCTTTTACAATAAATGAATTTTGAAACATTGTCGACTTACGACTAGAAAAATATAGAAATTTCAGAATCACATCTGGTATGCATTTTACTTGTGGATAGCTTGGTAACAAGTTGGTGAAACAGATATTCTGGGAATATGCATTGAATAAAGATTACAAAAAATAACTTTAGAAGTATTTTCTTCGAGTCTTAACATTGAGCCATCGAAGTGTTTTATAATAGGGGGTCAAATGGTCATCCCTACGAAGGATAAAAATAAACCTGATGTATGAACTTTGTTCTCCTATGTAACCTTCTTTCAGTTATACTTTGTACGAGTGTCTTTTAGGATGCCCATTGCTCTTAGTTCGCATTGGTCGTATTAGTATTAAAGGTAATCTTCCAGTTAAGGGGGCGCTATCATTTTACGACTCAGCTTTGCTACTCAAAGTAAATCTGTTGCGCAGGCCTTCGACCTAAGGATTATTATTTTAAATTAGTGTCGTAACTTTTCGATCTTTGCTTTCTGCATAACTATTTCTATTGCGTAAGAAACGTGAATTTGTCAAAAATCAGGTGAAATCCGTGACTCGTACGATGCATATTTCTTGAAATCTTTGCACTTGTTGTAAATGAGAATCCTTCATATCTCTGAAGAATCGTCAAAATATTGAAAATTGTCTCTCATGCAGTCCCCCTTAAGGATAGATTTTTGACGGAAAAAAGGGTTACCACGACTTATCTTTCATTCCCACGGACATTTTTCTCCGTACGCGATTTTATTCATCATTTTGGCGTTAGTCGTGCATTTCCTCTCTCCAATTGATAAATGTCTTATTAATCTTAAAGATAAAAATGAATTTGCTATTTTCTGGTTCATTTTCATTGACCGAAGATTATGGCTAATTCCATATGTACGAGGCCTTCAAAACGCTACGGAATCAGGAGGGCCAAGCGTTGAGGTATATGGTAAGGCCGCTGGCTATGCCGGCCAATGCTAGAAGCTGAAGCCAGTCCGCCATCTTCGTTGACCCTCGTTTTCTATTAATATTTGCAGGCTAACACTCTATTTAATTTATTTGCTTATTCTCACAATCCCGAAAACAGCACAACAAAGGCCTTTGACATCGGGTGATTAACATAAACAACACACGAACAACAACACCCATGTCCTGAGTGGTGAAAAACCACTCGAACCTGCGACCCTCGGACTGGCAAGCGAGGACCTAACCCCGACGCCACCGGGGCCGACAAATTTAATTTAGCAATTTTACTGTTGCCCATCGATGACTTACTATAAATCAGAATGCACTTACTGCCTTAATATGAATTCTCCTTGCGTATTTTGTGTATTCATTTAAATTAAAAATAATCCGCATTCCCGCTGAAAACTATTGTATAATCGAGTAGAATCCATAGCACTCAGATGAGTTACTTTCTCACATAGATGAGTTGCTTTCCTTAAAGTTCGAACAACTTGTTGATATTCTTTCTTTACATTCGCCGATTCATCCATTCTGTCGTGCTTTTTATGGGAAAGTAAGGAGAAAGCAGTGCCCTTTAATAAAATGCCCTATTGATCTTCCTTAAGGTAGTTTGAGCGAAATATCACTTTATCTAGAAATCAATGAATTCGGTCTCATTAAAAAAAAAGATGTCACCTTTCCTTCGACACCAAAAATTCAACCCCTTACCACATAACTTTCCGAGATATTTACCATAAAAATACCAGCCATTTTTCGTGGGAAATGGTACGTGCATTCACTCCAAAGAGACCATATATTACAAATGAGGCAATTCTTACACATAGATCTCGTCAAAAACCAACAGTATGTGTTTTCTCAACTATTATTGAAAATTAATCGTATTGTCACCACGGGAAATACCTCGGGATCACAATAAACTTTCCGTTTTGATGGAGTTTCAAACGCACCACGTGGAAAAAATGAGTCAAGTTGAAGATTTATTTATATATTTCCATTCGATTACTTACGATTTATGTCATGTAAAACTATATCATTGTACCATTAATAATGCAATATTTAATTTCTGTCTCACAGCTGGTGAAATTAAAAGGTATAATTCAAATATAGGGGAACTATCTCGCTTGGCACCACCTTAATGGAGCCAAGATTAACGAACTGCGTTCCTACAATTTACCCATGGTAAGGAAATACCAACCGTTGCCATCTTTAACCTCTTTTGCTGATACGGAACCGGATTCGCCATTCAGATTCTACAAGTGCACATTTTTTTCGATTTCCAGTGTCCCTCGCTAATGCGGACTCGACAAGGTGGAGCTTAAAATTTTTCAACTTTCATCTCCTCTGCCATTACTTCGTATTATCGCGGATGAGACGAATGAAACGTGGCAAAAAGGAGGAAGCATTAAGGGAATGAGTCTTCACTATTAAAAGAGATGGGAACTTAAAACCGGGGGATGGAATTGGTGGAGAGAGGTAGAGAAAGAAATGCGACATGCGTGTGTATCATTAATGGGCGACATGGGGATGACCTGGCGTTCCTATTGAAGGCGCGACCACCGCGGCGTTCGGGACAGGGGGAACGCGTTTGACCTCTTTCGTGGTCCGAATAGGCGAGGAGGGATGAGGAAGGGGGAGTGGCAGGGGGAAATAAATTGAAGTAGCTTTGGTCAGGTGCCTCCCGCGTAGGTCGGAATGCCTTCCGTCTCCTGGTGGCCGAAAATGAGCGAGCGCATTGGAGTTGAAAAAGATGGCTGAAGAGACGAACGTGTTCCAGTCAGGGTACTTTCAAAGCGTTGAGTATATTGAAGGTAGAACTCAACCGAACTCAACCATTCAGGGATTATTAAAGTTTACGGATCGTTTTGAAAGTTCCAGGTCACCCTTTCCCCGCATCAGTGTGTGCAACGTCTGATGTGGCGATATCGCAAGTAGAGGTGTATGTATACATGAACAGGCTGCAAGTAGTACTTCTCAATTGGACGTCCAAGGCGGACGAACAGCTAAGTAAACGATCAGATAGGTAACCCTCCGCTCGTTTTCGTTGTATGGAACTTCGTTTAACTTATAGAACTTCTAAGAAGCGCGTTGGTGTTGGGAGTATGGCTGAAGAGGCTAGCATGTTAGAGTCAGGGTACTTTCGAAGCGTGGTGTTTGATGGAAATAGTACTCAGCTATTTAGGGAAACTCGTATATTTAACATAGGTGCATACAAACCAATCTCGCCGTTCCTTTCCGGGGTAGGCATAGTCTCGAAGTTTCACTCATAAATACATATTTGCTCTCTTAATCATATCAATCAATGATCAAAAATAACTCTGCTTCAATAATTTCCTCCATACTGACCTAACCTTGCAAACCTCTTTCGCCTCATTTACCCCATAAACTGCTTCATGCACGCCCTCCTGTTTTTAAGACTCCTAGTATTCCTCCTCCTAAGAATTTCCTCAACCGCATTCAACCATAACTTTCTCAGAACATGATGAAGTAAAAGTGCTCAATCACACGATCCCTGTGTCAATGTCAGCCAACGTCTGCTGCGGCAATATAGCTAGTAGAGATTTATATAGATGAAAAATAGTCATCAAAGAGTCCTCCACGATTAGACGTAAAAGGCCAATTGTGCTCTTTTCAATGAAAAAAAATCGATTCATAAACCAAATGTGGTCAACCTTCTATGATTCTACATGTAAATCTACACAATACCCCGCGAACCGCCGCATGGGCGTGTGGCAGGGGGTGTTAGGTCACCAGCCGTGTAAAGGCGTAAGTTATTTGGAGATGAAATGGTGACATGTGTTATAGAAGTTTATTTAGTGGAGCTCAATTATTATTGTGGTCACTTATTGTTCGCGGAAAGAACGAGTTTTTGTACCTATCTGTTCGGCAGTGTATCGCATCTTCCTCCTATCCCCTTCTTCACCCTCGCCCCGGTGGCACTTCCTTTCGTCAGCTCACCACTCCTTGCTACGCACTCACTAAACATGTATCTGTATGTGGATACGCAGTCAGACGCCCGCCGCCTGTCCACCTGCCCCCACCTTGTTTGGCAGAAGGACAACCACTCGTAGACGGCGCGTGACAGTGTGGAAGGAAAGGGGAGGGGGGGTCGGTCGTCGATGGAGGCGGGGAGGGAGGTACTAAGGGATTAGGAAGACGCACAGACAGACGGACGGACGGAAGGACGCGCCTTCCGGTCGCTCCCACACCCTCAGCAGGACAATCGAGCGCCCTTCACCACCCACCCACCCGCGCGCGTTCCCGACCGATCCCGCCCACATCCACCTCGATCGGATTATCCTCCACTCGCCCTTACCCCTTTCCCCGATATATATTTTTTGCGGATACAGTATACGGATTCGCTCCGCCCGGGACAATGGTCGGGGACACCCGGTCGTGAATTCTTTTTCATCGGAGGAGGAGGAGCTGGACGAGTGCTGAATTACTTGTTGCTCCCCGCTCTCGCGATTTCAAAACGCCGCATGCGCCGACAACGGTCTCCGTTTAGCGAAAGAGGATGGCTGTGGTCGCGTGTTATCTCCGGTATTTTTACAAGCATGCTCCTTGAATTTTATCATGTCTGTATTACTTGTACGTTTCGTTAATTTTACATAAGAAATAACCCTGGAACACCACCTATTATTGCAATTTTTCAAAGGTCTTTACTTCTTCGAAATCAATTTGTCAGCTGTTGTATTCGTTACAAGTATATGTATATATTATTTTGTAAACAAACAAACTCCTTGGCAACGGCATCTTAAAATTATAAAAGTACCTTTTTGCCTCAAATATAATTCCTCTTATATCAGATCAGTCTTCCGGAGGAATTCCCGTCACTGTCATCGGGAACGTATGTTTTGTATGTACGTTTCGTTAATTTTAAATGAGAAACAACCCAGGAACACCACTTATAAAAGAAATTTTTTAAAGGTCTTTACTTCTTCGAACTCAATTTGCTAGCTGATTTATTAGTTACCAGTGTACAGTATCGTATTTTGTGAACAAACAAACCCCGTGACAACGAAACCTTAAAATTATAAAAGTACCTATTTGCCACAAATGTAATTCCTCATTTATTAGCTCATTCTTGTGGAAGAATTCCCTTTGCTTTCATCGGGAACGTATTTTCCCCCACATTTCGGAAGTTATGAGGAATGATAAAAAATTAGTTTGAACCATGAATGTGAAATTTTTCCCGGAGGGCGGAAGTTCCTTATTGTTTTGTTCAATAAAATTATAGGGAATTACTTTTTAGCAGTAAAATTGTAATAATATTCCTGTTTAACGGGAAACTGTCATCGTTTTCTCCACGTAATCGATGAGATTCCCGCGAATGCAACATAATTGTTTCAGCTCTGCCTCGAGTTGCGCTCTGAGGTATTGACTGCCAGTGTTCTCTCTCAGAATAATCTGAAAAGGGGATGATTATAGTGAAATTTGCGAATTTGGGTCTGAAAGAAATGAAAATGAAACACACTTTTTGCGATCGTATTATTTTTACCAAAGGCCGCCATCATGCATTCTTCGGTCACGTGATTCCCTTCCTTAAAGGCAATTGGACGTGCTTATTGATTGGCTGCATATCTAATATTGTCAACTTCGTTATTTTCTTGGACTGAGTGTATCACAAGAGTTATCGTTCTAATCTGCGGGCTCTTCGTTTGTTCCGCGAACAAGTGAATTACTAAACTTGACGACATCAGGTGTAACCTCATAGAAGAATTTTATACTAGTGTCCATATTGTGAAGAACACTGTATTTTTTCTACATATATTCAATTCGTACGACGACTCATGTATTCCGCTTCTCAATTCGCCAAGCGTCTTCTTGAAAATAATCACGTAAGTTATTTTAACCCAGAGGTTTTACGCATTCTCCCGAAAGATTTAATGATGGATAGTTCGGAGCAAATTTAATTTATTAGACAGTAAAGCAACCTTTGTTATGGGCTACTTTTTCCGCAATGCTCCCCTTTCCCTTCCGACAAAATTTCTAAGCTGACTAATAACCTTTCCTGGCTAACAATCCTTAATCCATGTTCCCCTGTCTTCCCTCCCAAATGTTAGTTTTTCTCATTGAGGTAGGTATATGGAGAAAGGGCACATGGTATGCTGGCCAATGCTAGAAGCTGAAGCCAGTCCGCCATGTTTGTTAACCCTCACTTTCCTATAGCGCTTGCGGGCTAAAGCTCTAATTTTGCAATTTTACTGTGTTTTCCATCGATAATTTAAGAGAAATCAGTATGCACTTACTCCTTTTATATGAATTCTCCTTGCATTTATTGTCTATTTATTTAAATTAATAATCATCCGCATTCACGACAAAAAATATTGTGAAATCGAGTTTAAGCCATAGCAAAAAGTTACCAATGTATGTTTGATGAGATACTTCAATATCATCGATATCGATAGTTCAAATTTCAAACGGATGGTTGATATTCTTGCTTTACATCCGCTAACTCGTCCATTCCGTCGTGCTATCCATGGGAAATTAAGGAAAGAGCCGGGTTAAATAATATTTCGGTTGTCAGGCTTCAGTTTGATGACGTAGTGCCCTGTCCGTTTACCTTAATGTTTTTTCTCTATAAGTCACTATTTACACGTTCCAGTTTCCTTTCCATTCCTGTCCTATGACGCGTCCTGCGCATGCGCTCTAATCTATTCCGGGTGGCGAGACTACTCGATCAAATTTGAAAGCTGACAGGAAAGGATTAGCCGGGCTTTCTATTCTGCTGCGGACTGGAAAACGCTGATAGGCTGAAAGCTGCGCTTTTCGTGCCATCTATTGAATGATTTACAAATGCGTGTACCCACCGTGTAAACGCGGACACGGCGTTTCCTTGAATGTGACGTCATCGACTGGCGTCAGGAATGGAAAGGAAACTGGAACGTGTAAATAGTGACTAAGTCTCCACCACATCAAGTTACTATCGGAACAATTGATAAATAAATGTTATGCTAGCAATCGTATCTGACGACGTAGTAAAGATATGTTACATATCGTACGAATTGAATGTTTGTAGGAAATTGCAAATTATTCTTTGCAATATGGATGCTATGCGGATTGTCAATTGTTGATGTTACCCACAGGCCTCGGAAGTCACGTGACGAGTGACGTCGTCGTCGTCGTTCCACCCATCCAAATTCTTCCTCGGTCCCCATATTCATTCCCCCCCCGCATTCTTTCACGCCATCCTCCCTCCCGCCAGGTAAGACGTGTTCCCATCTCATCCTCCGCGTTTCGGCGTTACTTGATACTCTTGAGGAGTCGTCCGACCGCCGACATGATCGCCCTCCTCCAATGTGCACCGTTTGAGTTATTATCCGATGTTGAGGCCTCTGCCTCATATCTCATTTTTTTCATTTCATCAAGTCATCTTCACGCGATGACGTTCCCTTGGTGACTAGTCACTTGCCAGTTATTTCCCTGTTCCGTGACTCACAGTCACGGAACAGGGTTAAAGCGTTACTTTCGGCTTTTGATTTTTTTCCTGTAAGATAGTGTTTTTTTTTGTTGGCGATCGACAACTGCCATTAGAGATTTGTGGCTAGATAGGTCAATGGAGGACCATTTGTGCTGACAAATAATTGGGCAGCAGCCAACCACAAAAGAAACGCCGATCACCACTTTATCACCTAAGTTGGATATACTTGGCCCCGGCTCAAATTCTGTGGCGGTGATCCTCCTGTTTGCAGTCGCTCCATTCTGCAGGTTGCAGGCAGAGAATGTGAAATTTCCTCAGCCGACAAAGCGTAGTAAACTGATATATTACTACTACCGTATATTACCTGAATGTAAGACCCCCCCTTTTTTCCCGAAAAATATGTTTCAAAAAGTGGGGAGGGGTCTTATACGGGGAGGATAAGCCAGAGGGGGTACCCATACTGATATTTAAAGTTATGTAACACGACTATTCGAAATTCTAAGCGAAACTTTGAATGATTTATTTCCTTTAGCATTCAAACAACATTTAGAAACACTTGCTGCACTATTACAAAACATGCAAAGCGTATATATTCTTTCAAAACTGGCTGGGTACTTCCCTAAGGGCTCTCCCACCTGTTTTTTATTTTTCCTGGAATTTGAGCCTCAAAAGTGGGGGGGGGTCTTATATGTAGAGGTGGTATTATATCGAGGTAAAGACGGTAATACTATTTTTACGGGATGAGGTTTCAGAGGAACTTACATTGACCTACCTTCAAAGACAGGCGTCAGGAGGTTCATAGTTAGGCATTTCATCTTGCTAGTACAGTACTGCTCAGGATGTTCTCTCTATTTAGCAAATTGAAGAAGTGATCCGAATTCCTGTAACTGAGTTTATCAGAGGCAGTAAGCCAGTGTACGACACCGGACCTCTAGGATGGGAGGACAAAGTTCTTTTCTTCCTTTATCAAGTGAAGGACCGCATTTATCAGCGGTTTTTTTTGTTCCGGATTTCCTGTGGCCACCAAATTTACGGGTTTGAAGCCTTTTTAACCAGGCGTTCGAGACATGTACACATCTGCGTTTAATTTTCGCAGTTTGTGTCCAACCTTAAAAAGAAGCTGATATACATTTTTTTCTTCACAATTAAACCGATCTTTGTTCGAAATCGTTCAGTTTTATCCTAATCGTCAATTGCCATCTTTTTATTTTCCGTGAGAGGATGGTTGTAACTGCAGTCGTTTCGGCTTAGGTCAGGGCCAGAATGACGCAGATGTAGGATATGGAGTGTTTTTAGCTTACGGTGTCATCCACCGCTTAAAAATTTGCTTTCGCGTGGCGCGGATCTCCTTGGACCGCTTCCCAGATTTTATGAATTCTTTCCTCAGATCCACTCTCGGTCGTAAAATATTTCACCTTTGTTCATCGTGTGCGGACATTTCCCGCGTTGGTGCCTTTTATCCACCGCCATAAATGACGGTCTTTTTTACGTTAAGCGCGCAGCTTACAGAATTCTCCTGTCTAACCGTGGCCGTAATGCTTTCGCAGTCTGTTCAGAGATTTATGGAATATCCATAGGAGTCGTGGCGGTATGCCTCTGTATGCTGCCCGAGGTCTTTTCGTTCCGAGATTGTTTGCAGTCGTGTTTGTAATCCTGTCGTTTAGTTTGAAGTCCCAGTGCGTCTGGGTTTTCAAAACATTGCGCTCAATAAATGAAAAAGGCCAGAAATACCGGTTATTCCCGTCCTTCGTGAAGCCGCGACAGTGGACTCTGCAGTTTGTCAGTGATGAAAAAAGTATCGAAATTTGTCTGCGATTTCAGTTTCATCGCGATGGATTATTGTAATCTGAAGGTCATTTGTGTTTAAATGGTACGTTGCAAAGGCACATGCATTCCTTGAAAAAGTCTTGGATTTCGCGCGCATAAAATTAATTATCTCATGTGCGTAACAAAGCATGCAAAGAACGCAATCAGATGCTGATTTTCCGCTGTGATCTCAATAAGGTCTGATGTTGAGATGTGTCGAGTAATTAGGGTTCAGAATGTGTGGATACAGAATTATTTAAAAAGGAAAGAATCCTAAAATGAATACATTAATCGATGGAGTCAATGGATACACGGATTTAAATGATTTTTTTATCCTCAGATACTGCATCGTTACGTTGTTACCTACCATTTGGTCTGAAAAATCAATCAAACGTTTCCGTTATAATGGTCGAGGGAATTGATAAGTTAAATTTCGTATATGTTGCGGGTATATTAAAAGCTAGGTTTGGTTATGCTAACCGCCCCTTGTCACATCGGACGTTTGGAAACCAGCTAGTAGAGTGTCAAGAGAGAGGGAAAGAACGTAGCATGAAATGCGTTTTTTTAGGGGTCAGGGTTTTTTTTATAGTAGAAGTAGGTATTCGGGCCTATCTGTTCCATGTTCTGTTCTGCTTCGTATACCTCCTTGCATGGGGCACTTTGCGCATGATTTAGTGCACTGTACACTAAGGAACGCGGCTGCGTACGCAACGCTTTCCATTTGCTTCATACCCTGCGCACTATGCGGTACCCGTCAAATTACATCGGGATGTTGTCATCGCGGTCATTGCTGCTCTGACATTGTGTTCTCAAAAAGAATGGAACTTCGATTATCGAATTGGGCAGTGTTAATTTTTTAGTCAAGGAGTCAAGCACAAGTTTTTTTTATTAATTTGTGCTTCATCCAGTTTGAGCGAATTTTTGCCTTAATTCGACTTCGATAATTCTGTACCTACAGAATACAACTACGACTTTTGGTCTTCACAAATCCTTCCATTCATCTTCATTCACGTGTGCTAAAGTGCCTTGATCTGATCCCATCTGCGTCAATTTCGTCACCTGGAATGTGAAGCTTCCGGTGCCTTTTAACCTGTGTATTATTCAATCGGTGATCTGCGCCTCCCGCCTCATCCGAATCCCGTCTCACCAAATGCTTCCCGTCTTTCCCTGCAGGTGCCACCTCGCTCGCTCTCCCGGACGCTGAGCGACGGCAGCGCCGCCGACGCCGCCACGCAAACCAGCCCGAGCGCCACCGCGGGCGTCTCCCGAAGCTCCAGCTTCGCTTGGCTCTCCGACGGCCACCTGTCGGAGGAGGAGAGAAACGGCGCGACGCCGTCCCCCGAAGGTGGCGGCTCGTCGCGGAGGGGAGTGGGAACCACGAGGACGACGACGGCGATACCAGAGGGCGCGGAAGCAGCGGCGACCTGCGCCTGCAGCGCTGCCGTCGCCGCCAACGGGGGGGAGGAGGAGGAGGAGGAATATGAGGAAGTGGAGGAAGAGGAGGGCGTGGTGAGGGTGGGAGGAGGTGGAGTAGGGGGTGATGCGCCGCCGTCTTCCCCCTCCACTGCCTCCTCGGCCTCCTCATCATCGTCCCTGTCCTCCACCGCGCCCACCTCCTCCTCCTCCTCCGCCTCCTCTCACATGTCCTCCTCTCCCGCCGCCCTCTCCTCCGATTCCGGGGAGTCGCTGACAGCGTCTCTGGAGACGATGACGTCAATGACATGTGAGTTCCCTCTTCTATATACGCGGGCGAGGCCGCGCTGTCTCAAAAAACCCGAGGCGTACACAACGCTCGCGCATATTCACGCGCACGTGTTCAGGTGTTTATGTATACCTACTCCTCGCGCTGACACACATGAATGCACGTTTTACACGATCTCATTCTTATGTTTTTCACATTATTTTAGTTGGTTTCACTGCAAATGTGGCAGTGAATCGAAATAGGTAGTCGAGGTATTTCGAGCGAGATTTTTTCCCCCTTTTCAGAAAAAAATACGACACTCAAATTTGTTTTATTTGAAGCAACGGTAAATAGCACGAGGTAAATATTTTAAGATTTGTGACGCAACAGAGTTGTTTCAGTTTATTTATTTATAACTCCTCACCAATAGAAACGGCACTACGATTGATTGGTCGATGTAATCCCTGCTAAAAAATTCTGTATAGTTTCCTCATAAGATAAGATAAATTTATTGCTCCTCTTGAAATACAAGTACAAATCTCTTAAGTACAAATAAATTGGAGCTTTAGGCAGCCTCAAAGGTACTTCTACAGAATTTCTCACAAAGTTCTGTAGATATTCCTTAAAGTATTGAAACGCCATTTGACGGAATTCCCTACGACGTCCTGCAGAATACCTTAAGACGTTCTGCAGAATTCCTCAGGACGTTCTGTGGAATTCCCTACCCACGTTCTGCAGAATTCCCCACGACGTTCTGCAGAGTTTCCGTATTTCCGTTGGGTTGCTGAAGTTCTACAGAACAGCTTGTAAGGAGTTATTTTGCTCTGCAGAAAATAAATCTACAGAAAATATGTTCTGTAGAGTTAGGCTCTCATGTTACGTACAGATCCTTAGAAAAGGAACTAGTTCTGAAGAAAAAGAGCCAATTTCTGTGGAATTCCTTACGTTCTAGAGAACAGCTTCTGAGGAATTTTTTCGCAGGGTTAAAATAAATGAGACATATGACAATAATGAAATTTAACAAGGAGAATGAAGTAAAATCACAATCAGCAAAACGCAAATGCAATTCTGTCATTGACTTAATATGTAAGACTTTAACTAGTCTCTTTTTTTTCAACTTTCTCAAATAAAATACTCCGGAATTCGATTTCGTTTTGAAAAACAATTGAGAAAGCATGTAGACTACCCACTGTAAATTTTCTGACGAGGCAAATTTGTTAGATATGCATAATTTTCGAAAAAAAACTCTTAAATAAAACTCTCTGATAAAACTGCTTTGTACACCCGTATCATTTCAATGGAAAATGACGGGTATTTTTTTTAAATATCTTGAACAATATAATGGTAAGTGGCTTATATTTTTTTATCACTGGAAAGATGAGACTTTTTCCTTCATAGTTAGGCCAAATTCAACGAATTTTATGTGAAATGATATCTCTGTTGAAGTGCCTTATTTAAGGGACCTCTCCCGTTTTATACCAGGAACATTACAATCAAAGGATTATGGAGAATTCGACAAGTTTTTTATGATATTTACTACTACACTATCGAAGTATTTTTTTAGCCCATTTGAGGAAGTCCAATCGTCGGTCATGACTGCTTGAGTTACTTAGGAATATCGACCCCAACCATACATATATGGACTTAGTGTTACCTCCAAATGTGAAGGACGTATTACGTTGGCATACACTTGGTTGTTACATCTGAGTGCAGCTATAAATATTGTGATACTTCCAACAATGGCGTAACTTAACAATTGGAAAAAAAATGTGATACAAAATCGGAAGATTACTCAACCAATATTGTTTTTTTATGAAGGCCATTCACTTACATTTCAGCCACTTTCAGAAACATTTCTCTTGAGTTAAGCATTTTGATTTCAGTCGTTGCAGTAAATAGCTCTTTATTCTTCAAATATGTGGTCAGCAGGTCCCTACATTTTGTAATTATTCGGTTCTCTTGTGGATTCTTTTCCGCGAAAAGTTTTCCTAGCAAAAAATTGTAATTTTCCAACTCTTTCTCCTACTCTCTCATTTTAATCGAGGTGATATCGATGAACATGAAAAATGGTGTGAAAAGGGGAGGTCATAGATGTCATAGAAAACAGTGGACAATGCGTTATAGCCGCTGGAGTTGGAGCTACCAAATAATTACAGTGTAATTCCATTTAAAAATACATAAACCATACAGGTTACAGCATTTAGTTTAAGTGCACATGGTAAAATCATGGTATTTTTTTAAACTGCGGCCTCCAATGTGTTCATATTTGGTCCCAAATGACCGCTAGATAATAGAAATAGTTGTCAACCCTACCTCTGCATTTTTTCATTTGCTGGTGTCGTTATACTTTGCTAGGTCATCCGAAGGCAGAGTATTTACTTGTATTAATCGATCCCTATTTATATGGGTTTGTAATATGTGACTATTTGTATGAACTTGCACGTCGAAATTGGTATTTTTTACCAATTTAATGTTTGATCCCGTGACATTCTTGGTTTATGTTTTACTTATAACTGGGTCTCGTGTGACACTCCTATTTCTAACCTTCCTTCTTTTTAATTGTATCCCTTTTAAAACATTCATATCCTTAGTTTTACTGATTACAGTCCGACATTTTCATTCTATTTCTGTTGCGTCTTAGTCTTTTTTAATTCCTACATTATTGTATCTTATACCTAATTCTTTCTTTGATACAAGCATGTCCTTCAACCATGACCTCATTGGTCACATGTTTAAGGTGAGTAATTTTTAGTGGAGTTTGCAAGATGCGGTCTGCCGACGATTTTTTGCTTATTTTTTTTTCATCTTCAAATTTGTGTTTATTTTGCATATCAATTCCCAAAATTAAAGAGTCCGGAATAGATTGACGAGCAATATTTACTCATAATAGGTAATGAATTATAATATTAGGTGATAAATTTCTCGTGTTTCGAAGCTTTAATGGAATTAGAATTTCTTTCCTTATAGTAGTGGAGATTAAAACATCATTCGTCAAAGCTAAGAAGAGGGAATAAAAAGATGCACAAAATCAAGTCTGGTTTAACCCATAATTTGTACATTAAACATTTAGTAAATTTAATACCGCAACCAGGGAAGTCGCCTGTGGCGGAACACAGCATCAGCGAAGACCATGCCATTAAATGGGCCGATGCAATAATCCTTTGCCGTGCACATTTACGTTATTGGGACCGAATTATCAAAGAGGCCAGCCATCAAGATACGATTACATCTGAATAATTTTAATAGAGACACCGGATTCCAACTAAGTAACACCTGGAGGCCTGTAATTAAATATAAAATATAAAGATGGGAAAATAATTCAACAGCCAGCGGGACACGTCTGCCAATCAGACGGTTCGTGACTTCCATTGTCGGGCATCAACGGCCAGTTTAAAATCAGTGTTATATCGGACACGGCAGAAATAACACACGCCTTGAGAATGGAAGACAAGTCGTTTTCCGAAACGTCGGCGCAATGAGAAAATATTACCCGGTGCGAAGCCCGAGAAAGATATTTAATACCCTCTTATCTGCGCGATGTTAAACGTTCATTGACAGTTGAAAATAAAATGTAATTGTTTGTGTAGATTTATTCTATATTGCTAAAAAAAAATTGGGGAAACAGTAAGTGATATCAGTCGCCACCATCGTTCCTCAACCCCATTAATTTTTTTATGCGTGATTGAGTGTTGTTTGTGCCATACACGTCCATGTAAATACGCATGCGTCGTAGGCGTGATTCAGCATTGCGATGCGTGGTTCTACTCACGAATTCGCGTTTCACGCTCTCGTGCCCCCATTCTAACCGTCCCTCTCTCCCCTCCACCCCCCCTTGGGGAATTTCTCCAGTACCGTCTTCTCCTCCTTCTTTTCTCCACTCCCCTTCCTTTGGATATCCTTCTCCTCGCGTTGCTCTCAGCGCCCCAGTTTTTTTAATCTTTCCCTCCCTCTACTCTCTATTTTTTTTATTCTGAAAAGATCCCCTTCTCTCTCTCTCTCTCTGGTCGCCCGTTGAAGCTGCGTGATCGAGTGTTTGTATATGCATTCTGGAGATGGATTCCCCATTCCATCCCCCCCCCCTCGCGCCATCCTCCCTCTTTCACGCGCGAGTGAGGAGCAACCAGTCCCTTATTTCACCCCTCTTCAACCCCCTCCCCCTTCTCTATCTCTCTCTCCCTTGCGCGCCCTCTTTGAATGTAAATGCGAACCTGTGTGTGTGTGTCAGAAGGTGGCTGAAGTTGGGCGGGAGAGTTAAAGGGAGAAGGAGAGGAGGACGCGAAATAGAGAAGAACATCAGCTCTGAGGAAACGGGAAAAAGCTTTTTAAAATAGAGAGAAGGGGCGAAAAGGTGTTTATGTCCCGATATCCGATCCAGTTTAGGATCATCCCTTTTGGGACTCCCGTGTGAAAATAATCCCAATGATTCCTCCCCTCGGGGGGGGGGATGAAGAGGGGGGGGGGGAAGGAGAGTTAAAGGGCCGGTCGAAATAAAAAAAATGTATTCATTCTTCCCTTTTAGTCGTTTTTAATACCCGAAGGTCAGTTTGAACGGTGAAAACAGACGTCTCGGAAAAGTACTGAAGCCCTGAGCAGCTTGCTCAGTTGGAAACCCGCTCCCCTTCTGTCCTCGATCAACTGTATTTTTATTGCCTATCTAATATGTTGCCCCTTATGGAGGAACATTATATCATCATCATTGCCTCGCAAGCAGCCTCTAGTAGTATTGTCGTCCTCATATACCCCCACTTTATCGTTGTACAACTTTTGCCCAACACTGTGCTCCTGAGTCAAGTTTCTATTTCCCATTTCACCTCTCGTGCCCTGAACACACCAGCGTCGCCGTAGGATGACTGGGCTGATTCACTGAGAAAAAATGGGAAATAAGCTCATTTCTATGATAATTTTGAGATAAACACAGAATTACTAAACAGATGAAAGTACACGTTTTTTTTGCTACAATGGTATCCACATGGTATCAAATGAAACTAGCATTTTCATTTTTCTCGTCTTCATCTGAGAGCTGATACAGTGTCCGTTTATTGGGAAATAATTCTTCCACGATCACAGCATCAACGATGGGAGGATTTCGCGTGCACTTTCCGATAAATCCTCTATCCATCTCGCTGTTAGGATCGGTACTCATGACTGACTTTGCTTCAGAGAAAGAAACTCCATACATCCCGGCTATTTAGTCATTCAGCTCGCTCCCGCAACAGAGCTGAGACGTCATGATAACGTCAACCAATCAGCGAACGCATGCATTTCTTGAAGGAATACACATTTTTGGACGAACTTTGACTTAAAATATTTCTCTCAAACTGTCGTATCTACACAAGTGACACTTGTTGAATAGGGTTTTTTTTATGCCTTCCATGATATAAAATAGTTAAAATTAAAATCGGGGCTTGAGGGAATGACTCCATTTAACTAACTGTAACATTTCACCAGATGGGAGAGCAGTACTCAAGGATGGGCATCGCACAACCAAGAATCATTGATCACTTTACGAAGATAAGTCGGTTTTCAACTGATGAATTACTGCGCTGAAGTATTACTAAGTATTGAGGCACCTAGTTCATATTTTTTCGGCTTAGGTCTTCGATTATATTAACAACAGTAATTAGAAAATATTCAAACATAGCTGGTGAACATTGATGAAATTGCCACGGGAGGAATTAGGAAGCCTGGATAGCGTAGTGGTCTGCGCATTGGTCCGGCAAACCAATGATCCGTGGTTCGATTCCCGGTCCAGGCGCGAATATTTCTCGTGCGAATTGCATCATAATTGGCTTTAAATTAAAGACTTCCGGTATCGTCGGAGCACATAGACGACGTACCGTGGTGAAGGTTTCGACGTGTCCAAGGAAAAACTCTGCTGTATAACAAACTTATTGTAAACCACTTCACAATTAGGAATTTTGCATGTATTTTTAAATTTTATAAGCCTGAAGAAAATGATATCCTTACCGTATTTATTTTAAAAATCATGGTATCGAATCCTGTCGAAATGCTAATGGAGGCTGGAGTTAGTATGATTATTAGCCTTCATTACGAGGTAAAAAATTCGGCTTAACGTTTTTTCCTGCAGGATTTTACGCGTAGGAGTATTTAAATGAAATTTTTAAAATATGCCCATCAGCACGAAGCCTAAATTTACTCAAAACAGTGAATTTTGCGTATCTTAAGAAAACAGTACTTCGAAGTGCAGGTTACTCCTTCAGTTTTGGATTATGCAAACGTTTGAAGGTGTTACTGATTGTGGCATAAAATCTATTTTCTCCAGAGGAAGTCCAATTTTCGTAAAAATTCGCAATGCCCTTATGGAAGGGAGTCTGTTCTCAGCATTTTATTTACGGTTATATAGCTAACAGCGGTTCGGAGTTGCTTCCTTTCCTGGAGCCTACCCAAAACTGTTTAGTGTTTGAAAAACGATACTGACTTTCGATCGGAAGCACAGTGTTTTAGTCATAAGGTCGTTACGACTTCCATTGTGAGGGCTGGAGTTAATTAAAATAAGATCCTGTTAGGCTCAGAAACTCCAGCAGCCACATGTCCTCTGCGGCGTGTAACAGCTTGAATCGGCATGGTTAAATGGGCTTAGTTCTCAGTTTCATGTTTTTCCTTGACGGAGACCTTTGCGTCGCACTAAATAGCTTTGGTGCATTTGTTGCAGGGAGTGCAATCCTTTGGGATGCGATATTATTGATTACAGAGAAGTGGGTGCGAAACATGGCGGTAGTTGGTCTTTTCGGTGCAATACTCCTCCACGTAACTACACTCCGAGTCAACTGCAAAGGGAAGAATTGGAAGAGGTGGAAAACAGAGCGATATAAGTGTAGAACAGGACTAGAAAACGAGTAAATTTTAATTTTGCCTTATCTGGGTATGTCAAAGAGTGGCATTTCAAGGAAGTGCCGGCAAATATTCCTGCAAGGGATGCCATTTGAGAGTTGTTCAAATGTGATACGCTGACCAATGCCGACCTGTCCCAACGCATCCAGTCTGCCAACTGTTGCTGGGAGGTAATCAGATATCCAGTTCGTAGGCTTATCCGTTGTGTCCCTCGCCATAAGTGATTGAGGATTCCCTGTCCCCACTTCCCTAAATTGTCAGTCATTATAATCTTTATTCATCAGATTTCTTGGAGAATATTTTGGCTGAATATTTCGTCAAAACACTAAATTATAAAATGCATAAAACTGGATAATCGGGGCGGAAAAGGCGAGTTGAATCCACTCTTCTCGGAAATATAGTAGCATAAGTATCAGCCACCTCTCTGAAACTATGCTAAATGCTTTGGTGCCCTCTATGCTTGCAGTTGTGCGCGGCATATTATATACCTAGAGGTGAAACATACTCTCACAGTGAAACGATTTGGCCGGTCTACTTGGCGAGGTGTTTCATACACGACTAAATGTGCATCTTGCACTATGAACTGTTGTGAAATTCGCTGCCGTTATTTGATTCTTAAGGTAGTCCGAGCGAGATAGTTATAATAGTCAGTAGAGTCTATAACAGTCCCTAGTCATAATAGATATCGTGTTCGAATTATACGTTTTAATTTCACCAGCTGCAGGACACATCAATTAAATATTACATTATTAATTGTGCTATAATATAGTTTTATATGACAGAATTGGTGAGTAATTAAATAAAAATATCTAAATAAGTCTTTAAATTGAGTCATTTTTTTCGCACGGTGCGTTTGAAACTCCTTCAAAACGGAACATTTTTTTTGTGATACCCAAGAACCTACTGCGGTGACAATATGATTAATTTCCAAAAATAGTCGAAAAAACATACAACCTACTCCCTGTTGATTTTTTGACGAGGCCTGCCTCGAAGGAATGCCTCATTTTTAACATGAGATCTCTCTGGAGTGCATGCACGTACCATTTCCCATGTAAAAGGGCTGGTATATTTTGGCAAATATCTCCGAAAGTAATGCGGCAAGGGGTTGAATTTTTGGTGTCATTAGAAGGGTGAGATAGTTTTCTTTAATATTAGACTAAATTCATTGATTTCTAGGTAAAATGATATTTCGCTCGAACTATCTCATGTCAAAAGAAATGTTTGATCCCCTCCTAAGTGTTTTATGTCACTATTTTTTCGAAGCAAATGCGTCATCATCTGGTAGCTTTGAATATGTGATTTAGGTGCATTGAAGCTACTCCAGCCTAATTATGCATTGTGTTTTTCGCTTCATTAAAAATGAGTTTCCGAAATGTGAAGGCGGAAATCAACCGTTAATTAATTAATCGAGGCAGTTATATTAATTCTATGGAGAACGTAAAGCAGTCGCACCTTCTCGTCCTCCTTTTTTGCTCAATCCTTCTCCACCGTCTCCTCCCTTCGTCTTCTTTCCTCCCCTCCCACCTCCTTCCCTCTTCCTCCTCTCTCTCTCTCTTTCTCCTTTGAGTCGAGGTTTATATCCGGTGATGACGGAGTGGAGAGAGGGAAAAGATTTTCGGATTTTTTTCCCTTCCGCTTTTTTCTGCGTTTCGTTCACCCCATCTCCGCCCTCTTACAAACACACACACATACCCCCTCTCTTTCTCCCCCTCTCTCCCCCTCTCTCTCTCTCGTCCACCCCCACCTCGCCCCTCCCCTCTCGCCCTTAATGAGGCCATGTCATACCGAATGGCGGAGCGGCGACCGACCCCACGCAATCCCCACCGGCCACCGCTCCTCATATCTCCCTCAGCCCCCGCCCCCGTTGCCACCGATGGATCACCCGCTGCCGGCGGGCGTCCTCTCTTTGCCTCGCTTTTTTATGTTTTGCAGGACCTCTGACTCTTCCTTCTTCGGTGAGGTTATGAGGGAGCGATATGCCGCAAGAGTCGTGATTAATTCCGTAGCGCTAGTAGGTGTATTCCGCGATGTCTGGCGAATTTTGTGGAAGATCATGATGAAGGTCCAATGAAAAAACTTGGTAATGTCCATTAGGTACTTCATCACAGCGACGCGTTTCGACACTTTTGCCAGGTATAAAATCATCAGGTCATTGTACCCGATGATAACGCTTCAACGTCGAAACGCGTCATTGTAATGAAGTACCTAGGTAACATTACGACGTTTCTTCATTTAACTTGTCGGTAGGCAATCATTTTTTAAAAAATAAATGCAAGAACACTTATCTTTGTTGACGTAAACTCCCGGTGAAATGTGTGGTTTCTTTGAAAGTTAGGGAAAATCCGCCTGATATTTTACATATTTAGTGCCCCTTCCTACTTCAGTATCTCTTTCCTCATCTCCTTATACGTCCTCGCCCACCCCACTAAGCACTTCCTCGTTCGTCCCTCTATACGTCCACCTCCATTCTTCACTCCATTTTTCTCCACGCCGCATCGTGAACGCCTGTAGGCTATTTTTGTCCTCCTTTTTCAGAGTCCTTTACAACGCGCCACTCCTCACGTGCATAAATATTCGAAATGGAATTGATGAAATGCAGGCATTAAAAGCGTAAATGTGCACTCAAATTGTACGTTCTTCTTGCCATTCAATTGCTCTTATTACTGTAAAAATTCAGCTGGACCAGATTAAAAGTCGCTCGAGGCTTGAAAGCTACAGTGCTGGTTTAATTTTCTTTGAAAATTCGGATATGGCGAGTTTCAATCAGACGTGGGAGGATATTAGGATAGGATTAACCACGCGCAATATATTGAGAATTGGTATATCTTTCGACCTCTAACACGTTTAATTTTTGACTGGAAATGTGACAAAAACTAATGCCCGTTTCGGATGGTTAGGGAGTGGAATGAGAGGGAAATATTTGGAGCGGAAATGTTTTGGTCTGTCCAATCATCTTGTGATTTCTATGCTATGCCGTGGGAAATAATTTCCTTCGATGGCACCGCTGAAATTTAAAAAAACCATGTAGATGATATCACAGGGTACGAAATAATTCTTTTAAACTCACAACTTTAACAGTAGCTTTGACATTTAACTTTAATATCACAAAAACCAAAGCGAGATCGCTCTTCGTTCATTCGGGCGCAAGCGAGGCTTTGAACTTAGTTGTTGTTTCCCTGAATTGCTTGCGTTCTCATAACATGAGACGTTGTCATTCTACCTGCCTGGGTGGAGATTTATAGAAGTTCACGAGTATGAATTGAGGGGGAATGGTTTGTTGAAGGAATGATATTGAAGGTAAAATTTCGGGAAGAGGAACAAGTGGATTATTAGAACAGGAAAGACGTGAGGGGAAGCGGGAGGTAAAAGGAGCTTGGGAGAGACTTAAGCCGTGTCCCAATTCGTTAGGCATTAGGGAGGATGCGGTTAGTTACCTAAATATTTAGATGCCTTTCGCTAAGGGAGCTTGATTTGGGACATCCTTCGCTAGTGTTGCCGTCTACCGAGCTGGAAACGAATGAAAAATATATGAGTAATTAATAATGGACTGAATGAAACAAATGAAACCCGAAATTAAGACATTTTTGGCGCCTGATGCTACCTTCGTATGCGTTGTGAGATTTGGAAGGTGAAATTACATTTTTTTCATCCATTTCGTTGTTTGGAGATTCGTTAAGTTTTTAGTTTTCGGGGTATTTAAGTTTGTGTCTGTGTTCTGGGATTTAAATTCGTTTTTTTTAAGTGTACTAAGCATAATTTTTCTTTTGTAGTCGGGTATTAGGTTGCGAAATATTAGAGAATTCTTTCAATTACAGACAAAATACTTGCCGGCCATGTTTGCCACTTTTCAACTACTTCCTTGTGTACGAGTTTCCTCGTACGACGCATGCGGTGCTTTGCATGATGGGAAATTCAATACGGATAAACTACGAATTAGGATAAACTCCATCTACCCTAAATTTCACCCCCGAAGAAAGGCACCTAAATCCGCTCCCCAATGATGCCTAACGAATTGGGACACACTTCAAGATGGCGTCCTCCCTAAATCTGCCGATTTAGCTGCCTAAATGGCGAATTGGGGCACAGCTTTAATCCTGGGCGAATCCTGTGGAGCTAAAAGTTGAAAGACGAAGCCGAAATTGTATATTTGATATATGTTCAATGGTTGGCGAGCAAATTTTTCTGGAATTTAGAGTTCATATTGAGGAGAAATGGGATGTATAATCCACAACGAACTTTAATGGCATGAGTCCTTTTATATTGTTGAGCGATGTCGAGCGAGCGGTGTGAGCGGATTTATATTGTTGACAAAGGTGCCAAGCTGGATTTTATTGTGAAATTTGAAATTATGGCACACGCTTAGCAGTTTGGCTACGATTTGTTAAATGACTTGGGTACCATTACATCATTCTCCCCTCTACCAAGTTCCTGTCCCCACCCCCCTTCCAGAAAACATTTGGTTACGTCCACCTTCAGCCCGATTCTTCACCCTTAACCTTCATCCTTAGTCATAATTTCCTCAACCCCAATCCCCCCCCTTCTCTTCCGACATAAAATATAAATACGTGCTCGCCAAAAAGCGAATTGTATAGTACCTTGTGAATGGCACGAAAGTGTTGAAACCGGTCGGGCTCATACCATTAAAGTTTTGTGGGGATTGTACAAAGTGGATTTATTTCACCTCAATTTGTATATTTGACGACGTAGCGACTGTCCAGAAACGTCATATATGATTATGTTCGAGAAAATTAAACAATTTTTTCGCTTAAGCATTATTTCATCGATAATAGTCCGTCAGGAACTCTACTACGTTTGCAGTAACGAGAATCGGACGCCTATACTGTATTTAAACACTGCTAAACGTAGCTTCTCTCTGAAAATGGTGACAAACAGAAGGCATTAGTGTGAGTGACCAATCGCTTTTTACATGAATCAGTCTTAATTGTTTACCCTTTCTTTCGTTAAATATATCTGGCAAATACGTCTGAAATGTAAATGACGACTTCTCGGTATGTATTTTTCATCGCATTTCGTTCTTGAATTCCGCCGCAGCCGTCGAAATAATTTTTCTCCGAATCCAAGGAAGTCTCGTGTCAAATCTTCCTTGGCGTAAAAATTAATTCGTCTCAACTAGTTCACTCCGCTCCTTCCGACTTAAATGGGTAATTGTATTATCTCAGCGTGTACGTCGGATCTCTCCCTTCACTTCGCCTGCGGGAGAACTCGGCTCGTTCGTTATTCCATCCTTATCTGCTGCGGATGCCTTTAAAAACAACGTGTTTTCCCACCGCGCGCGCTTTGCCTCCTGAAAAGTATTTTTCTTCGTCGCCTTCGCCTTCGGGAAATTTCTCGGATGAGGGAATGAGGGAGGAGAAGGGTGGAGGTGGTCCTGAGAAATGGATAATCCCGGAAAATGAAAGAAGCAGAGTTCGATTTTAGGGAAAATGGAGAATTCCCGGAAACTCCCCTTGGATGCTTTATTGCGCCCAGAGGGTCTCTCACACCAGCCTGGTTTTCCATTTAATCTCACACCATTCGAGATGATGAATCCTTGGGCTCTAAATCTCAGTTCTATCGACAAAAGGAGGTCGAGAAATGCCTACCTGTTCAAGAGTGAGCTTGAGAATTCAACTCGTGGGAACAGGTAATTTCATTCATTGAAAAGGATAACCTCTGCATTAACGGGTAAAATATAGTCGTTTCGTTAGGATTTCCGCTCCAAATAATCTTCCTTGTCGCCTTTCTTATGAAGCATGGTTCTAAAATTGGTTAATAAGGAGATCGAGAGTGAATTTTAATTAGAGAACTGAGTTCCTTCAAGCTGTAACGTTATGTGAAATGAAGAGCTATAGGTATGTTCAATAAAATTGAGCTTGCTAAATTTAAAAAAATTCTTTCATGCTGGGAATTTCATTGTCAATGTCCAATAGATACTCGAAGAGGGATTGAAATTTAGTGTGCTCCAAATGCGTCAGTTGTTTGAGCATATTGATGTTTTTATTTCGTTGACGCGAATCCTTCGGGGCCTAATATATTTTCTTTACCTTGAGGCCAGTTTGCTCATCTTGTGGTTGCGTATATCTCCCCTTGATATCTTAGCTCCATTCTTTATATTTAGCCTCAGTATTGCCTAAATTAATAAACTGTTTCTCCAGCTGCGGTCAATTCTTTTCCTCCTTTTTCCTCTCACACCTCGGCACTTTTATCTTTCGTTCGTTTAATCCTTATATTCTAGCTTACTCTGCGATCATTCGCCGGAACGTACTAAGGAATGTGCTTTCGCCGACATAAGCAGTTCCCAACCCCTGGTGCGCGCGTCCCTTATAAGGGACTCGCGCCTTAGTGGCTATTAGGGTTGCGAGAAAAGCTGATTAATGTGGGAAGTTTGGCCAACATGTTCCTTTACTGCGAGAGGTACAGCTGATTGAGATAGCATAAAGGTTCACCTTAGGAGTCAGGGGAATGGGATACCAAGAGGCACGCAGGTCTAAAAAAGGTCGGGAACCGCTGTTCTAAGTAATTAGAGCATGTGTTTCATGCTCTATAGCTGAACTCAGTGGAATTCTTCGTTGCTAATGTAATGAAACACGAAGTGTACTTAGCTACGACTTGTTTCTACGCATCGGCTTCGTCATCAGGTACCTGGGGCGTTCTCAGAGTTCCCCAAAACGTGTCCGTTCGTGTTATCGTTGTAACTGTTTTCATTAGAGCCGAACCTTTATCGCCATTCTTCAAATTTTGTTAGAAGCTTCGTATCTCTAGTTTTAATTGATGGAGTGCAATCGAAAGACCGACCGGACTATACCGGAATATATGTTTTGGATAGCTATAATTACATAATAACTACTCAATAGCTATAACTACATAAGGAAGAAAGAAGAAGACTGGATGCTTTATAAGTGCGGTGTTATCGACGAATGCTGGGAATCGATTGGGTGGACAGAGTTAAAAATGAAGAGGTGTTCGAGAGAGTTAGAGAGAAGGGGGATGAACGATGGAAGAGTATTGTGTAAAGAAGAGCAGAATTGGTGGGACATATAATTGAGAGGCGAGAGTCTAGTAAAGAGTGCGTTGGAGGGAATGGTGGAGGGGGGAACGATACAGAGAGGGAGGCCAAGGGAACAATATCTGGCGCAAGTGAGGAAGGATGCCGGGGCAACATTCTGCGAAGAAATGAAAATGAAAGCTCAGAAAAGATGGGAATTTAGGTCTATATTCAAACCAATCTAAGGCTTGATATCTGCAAGAAGAAGAAGAAGAAGGCTGAAGGTGGTGTCGTCTGATGATGTCGCACAGCGACGAAACCTAGGTCGTCAAAGTAAAATTCATGGGGAAATTACAAAGTGTTCTAATATATAACCAGCCACTAGGAAGTAAGGGTCCTAGAATTAGATAGGGAAGGGTGGAGGGCTGCAGTCAACTAATCTTAGGATTGAAAGACCAGTGATGATGATGACTACGATGCAGAGACAAATGAACCATTACGAGCGACGCTACAGATATCACATCCATTTACATTATTGGCGCCAATCGTGGACCTTGGTCTTTCGCAGAAGAAATGACCTTTTGAACTCGTAAGTTCTGCCATGTATTTTCCTTATTTTATGTTACTCATCTGACCTACTTGCGTAGCACGGAATTTTTTATATACTCTTAACATCTTCGATGAAATTGTTATGAATCCTACCACCACGCCATCTCGTAAGCCGTGGGATACAAAAATATACTTTTCATCTTCATAAATCTTTAAATATCATCGCAGAAATTGGAGAGTAAACGGTAGAAAAGGCCATATTAAGATCGAAGGAGAAAGAAAAGGAATTGTGAGCCAATCTCCGGTTACATCAGATAGATGGTTACATCAGGCAACTTACAAGGTGTACATCCGCCAAATGGCACGATTTTTTTTCAATGGCGTCAGTCTCATTGACATGTACTTTGTAATGACGCTGAGACACTGTAGTATGTTTTATCGCCTCAATTTTGACTTTTCTTCTCTTTTCTATCCTGAAACAGTGAGCGAGGAGCTGTCCGGGCAGAGGTGCCGCAGCCAGTCGTCTTCGACGGTGCCGCAGGCGTCGCCCCCTCACCCCGCCACCGTCCCCTCGTCGTCCGACCCCTCCGTGGCCACCATCAGCAGCCAGTCGCTTCCCAGGCCGCCGAGGTTCCCCAGGTAAGGGGTCAACCCACAAAGAGCGATCTCTAAGACCGTTGAAACAAAACGGAACGTTGGGTGCTCGGAGAAAGTATTTTAGCGATTCAAAAAGCTCATTGTTGGATGGATGTCCCCAGATTTTTCATTCGAATGGCCTGTTTGGACTGCACTCATTAGCAAAAGTGATGAAGGCATGACTTTGCGGTTCTCTATATGCATGTGGTGGTAAAAGACTTCATAATCCCTAGGAGGCTAATCATCAGGATGGATTTCACCACGCTTGCACACGTGCCCTTGAGAATGCATGTCTCGTCAAACGATTCGTGTCTCCTAAATAAATCATCTTAAGTTTGGAAGTATCCATAGTTAAAGAATACAATTTATTACTTTTCCACAGAAGGAAGGGGGCCTTTTTGCATGTATACCTGTACTGTTTGGGCTGAATTATACACCTGATGATGCCGCAAGTCGGTGAAACGCGTTGTACCACACAAAATAATATCCTGTGGAAAAGTGCTAAATTGTATTCTTTAAGTATGGATACTATTAACTTACACAAAGTTCATCCTGAATCCGCAGAGTGTAAAGTTTGAAAGGTTTAACTCATTCTTAGTATTCATAAGGCATGAATGAAAAATTATTGGTCTTTCTGAAATGGTTTTCCTCTAATGTCCTGGCACTCTTGGCTCCATGTGAAATATAGCATTGTGGGACTGTCAATTCACTGCTTTTGTCCAGAGTATCTCTCAGAATCTTTACTAATGCGGGTAACCACGTTTTCGTGGGGATTTTTAAGAATTCACTTCATTAATGCCGTGCGTGTTTCCCAAATCACCTTTGTAACCTCGTAAAATATTTTCACGGTCTGGGCGTAATGCGAAATTTTAATCTCCATTGCACTGAGATGGCCCATTACTCCCCCTATTAATTCTTGCTTCCTGCTGCTCTCCGCATGTGCTAAATGGCAAAAAAAATCCCTGCACTAAATGAGGAAAAAATTATCCATTTCATAAGTAGTCCTGTACATGTTATGTTTGGTTATAAGGTTTGGATTCCGAGTATCACGGTCATTTGGACTTCCGTTTAGATGACGAGGTTCTTGGAGCCACTGCTCCATTGCGGAGTCAACTCGTTAAAAGGAGTACATTTCATGATTCTGAAGGTAATTCTCATCACCGTCTACTTTTCGTAGGTACTACTAAAGCCAATCACGGCATCGATGGTGTTCGTTCCTTGCAATTATTTTGTCGTTCCACTTGATCACTTGGTAAAGAACAATGTCGTCGACTATGAATTATTGAAAGTTTAGCATCAGGCTCTTTCTGGTGTAATGTGGTCGATGCTTGGATGCGGTATTCCAAATTCCTATTTTAATTTCTGTTCTTGCGAGTGTTAGGTTTCGTTAGACTTTAATGCGTCAGATAATGAAGAGTGTCATCTACTTTTACAACGTCAGGTTCATATGAAATCAAGCACGCTCTCTGTCAAATCTTATTACTCTGTTTCATTGCCCATCTGTGTTATTTGGTTCTGCCATTATTCTTCTTCATGCTGTTTGCTTCCTTTTTCAATATTCAGGTTTAAGAGTGAAGATTTTTCCTCATTGATTATTGTGCCGTGATCAATGTCAAAATTATTCTTGGCGCCCGAATAATTTTTGCCCCGAGAAACAATTGGCCTCAGTTTTTTTTGCGACGTGCGACAGCCGTAATTCTGAAGTCTTTCAATCTCTTTCTACAGGGCTGTGATTTTACCCAAACCGAATGACTTGGGAACCAAGTCGTCTTCGGCGCCGTTGCTCGTCAAGGTGACAGCATCAACGAACGCGACCAGCGAAAGAACGAGGATAGCTGCTGAAAACCAAAAGGTAAGACCGCTACTCTTCATATTGTTGCGTTATCACTGCTTTTGCTCATCAGAGTAGCTTTCAAAGATATTCATGTATTGATTCTTTTGATTGTTATGCGTTGTTGTTGCCGATTTCATGTACACTTATGCTCTTAAAGCGCTTTTCTTATGCTCTTCATTCCATCGCCATCAGAAACGTAGGAGACGTGGTATCAGGTTCATCTTGATAGCAAACACCTGAGTCCTCATTGATCGAACGCTCATTGGAGTAAAAGGCTCAAGACCTACCCTCTAATAGTAGATTCTCGCTTGGATAGCGCGAATGCATTCTCATGGAGTTGGCATGCTGGAAGCGGTTTTTCTGGGGTCCTTCCGTCTTCTCCTTACATGTGACTCGGCTGCCAAGTAACCCCTAAGCCTGTTGTGGCCTACTTAGTTATCTATATGCAGAGTGTAAATATTGGTGACCAAGTAATGTTGAAATGCTCAGCCCCTACCGAGTCTGCAGCCCTTATGGTGGTAGTGAAACCCAATGCTTGACGTAAACTCGGGAGTTTACCTTACTTAATGCAACTGTGTAATAATAGTCTTTTACGCATTCTGTTTCGGACGATTACGAAATTTTTAATATATATTTTAAGACGATCAAATGGAATCATTCCCTTAATTACGGAAAGAATAACCCAGGGGCGATGTGTACCCGTGGATTTCGTGTTGGTTGATGGGGAAGTAGCCCCACTGCCAACCAGGCTGGATATAATCAGCAGTTGGTCCTCAATTCACGCACCGTATGTTTTCTGGGTGACCTAGATACGAGGGTATTTATTCGCAAAGGTAAACGTTCTACGCGATTTTTTTTTTAATTGAAGTGGAGGCGAAAATATCTTTCGGGCTTTTGATAGTGATTTCGTTCGCCTCGCGCGTTGTTTTCCCAATGGTCGGGAAGTGAAGTGTGAGAAAAGCGAAATGGAGTTTTGGGGTGTGTGGAGCCGTTCCACCGCACTTTCCCTAGTCTGACAGATCGCAGAAAATTTCTCCCGTACAAATATTTGCCCGCGCGACATCCGTTTCATTTCGCGGAGCCCTCCGGCGTCGGCGTGTAGCGTTATCTCACGGCGTCGGCGCTAACCGCATGCCAGCGCAAATCGGCTTACGGGTCCTCTCCCGAACCCCCTTCGAAACCGCTTCACCGTTCGCTGTACAATACCAGCCTCCTCCTTTCTGGCTCTTTCAATTACGAGCGAAATCTGCGGATTTTAGGAATTCGCTCCGCGAAACTTTCGAGCTTTGACAAATAATGCCTGCGGCTCCGTGTGCCTTTTGTCCAATTGGCTTTCAGTTTGGTGCTGCGACCTCGTTCTTGTGAGTTATTTATCATACATGCGTGTTCAGGTTATTTTTGTTTTAAGCCGGTTTCTTTTTATGCGTTTTTTCATGATTTCCATCACCTTCTGGTGTTACTGCTGTCGCGCCCCAAGTCGTCATTTTTTGTAATACTCGTTCTACGTAATGTAAGATTTGTTGTATAGTACTGTGTTTCCTCCAATATAATTCATCTATTCATCTGCGTATTTCATAGCTCCAAATAAACCAGCGATCTTTACCCAAATGTCATACTCTTTGGATTTAATAAATTTTATTAGGTTTAATTGATAGGAATAGTTCCATGCTGAGTTCCTTCTTGTGACCCTTCTTAATCGTAATTTCCAGGGTAGATTTTTAGTCAGGGACATTGCTTTCGCCTGTCAAACAGCTATTTTCAGTCTTGAATATGATTCTGTAACTGTTGAAACCTTAACTTTTCTCCATAATTAAAGTGTGGAATATTCCAAGTGCAGTAGTGACCAAAAACTCGCAGGCACCAGCTAGTAAAGAGCTTGTGGTCCAGGAGAAGAACGGGCGCAAGAGATCAGACCAAAGTTCTCTGGCAAATACGTTCATCTGCTTGTCAACGCTTGAATCGTCCTCATTTACCTTGAATTCTCTGCCGGCGAGCGCAATCAAGTTTTTCTACGCTAATAATGAGTGTTTATTTCGCTGAGTCTTTTGAATAAAGGTGTTTGGTGGTAGAGGCTTTTGTAGCCCGAACATGTACGAGGGTCGCACAACAAGTAAAGCCCCGCAGTTGAAACAAAAAACTCCCTCTGACAGAAATCAGTTCATTGAAACGGGCATCGAGGGACGCATCTCCATTAGTCGCAACGTCTTTTTAGGGTATCAAGACGCTACCGTATCTTACATTTGAGTGCTTTGACCAATTTTGTTGACTTGGCAGAGATTTTTGGAATGAATTAGGGTAAACTTTGTTTTTCCACAATGAATTTTAATGATTTACGACCATGGTTTCGATTCTTAACGTCATCATCAGTAGAAGATACATTTGGTGCAACGATTTATATACTTGAGAGGGTTGGGAGGGGACTGTAGAGGTGTGGGGAAGTAAGGTGGGGGATGGAAGGGAGGGGGGAGTGGGAGAGTAGGGTTGGGTGGTGGCTTCCCAAGAGGGTGATCCGAGGGTGAGCGAAGGTATTTAATATTTGTTAATGGAAGAGGGAGATGTTGAGGAGGGGAGAGCGGGAAGTATACAATAGATGATTTACAATGTCACAATTAGCATTCACAGATTACAAAATTTCAACTTGCTCGAGAGCGTGTAGCCGGGGGCCTTTACTTCCAAAATGAAATATTTCTTAGGAGAAATCACTTCCGTGACCCTTGTCCAACAGGCGTTTTGCGAAGTTAGAATTTGAATGACCATGTTTATAACAAACAATGTATTCTTGTAAACTTCAGATTAGGCTCGTAATTACCAGTCTGGCTCAAACTAAAGACGTGAAAGAATGTAGATTGCTTCGTAATTAATCTTCTTTTCTAATATATATTAAATTATGATACAAAGTACTTTTCCAAACTACTACTTTGGACGACGAAGAGGTGATTTGCGCCGTAAAACCTGGCTCCAGAGCGAGGACAGGTACCGATAGGGCCTACACGCCGTAGTGAATCGCTGGAGGAAGGCAATAGAACTTGAAGGAGATCATGTGAAAAAATAGATTGAGGAGGTAAAACATCATTCTTTCATACGTTGAAAGTTCATTTTTGTGGATAGAACAGTTTTTAAGAAAAAAAGTGGGCCATTACTTTTTGGGCAACCCTCATATTCACAGTGGATTTTGGAAATCTACTCGCCAAATTTTGGATAGGATATTTGCACGACTGCAAAGGTCTTTTGCGCCATAGGGGACAGGTAAGGAGGAGGAAGGGTGGAGAGAAGCCTGGCGTCATTAGCCTGCTCTTGACGAAAGGCGCCAAGGGGACCTCTGTTTAACGTCTCATCTGACGGACGGGGTACTGTACTTGAAGTGCTCTCCACAAGACACGTAAGGATCGCTATTCCTCTGAAAAACATCTTCCTCTGCAGGGATTTGAACCCTGGCCGCCCGTATGGTTTGCCAGAACTCTACCCACCACACCAACCCGATCCCCTCGCCAAATGTTCCCGTCATAGGCGTGCAGAAGTTGTATTTTTAGTCGAAGCTTTGGGCTTAATCATATCGAGAGCAATATTTAATGAATGACGCCGGTATATCTGCAGTATAAGTTTCTGGCGCTGCCCTGCGCTGTAAGGAGGGCAGGTAGAAGTGAAGTGAGTGAGAGGAAATGTCGGAGAAGAGCGGAAAGCAACGAGAGGGGGTGAGACAGGGGTACCGAACTACTATGCGCTAAAAAGACGCGAGGCACACGCACGCAAGGCAAGTGGTCAAAATCACACATCGCCGTGACATAACGTGAGACGATTGGGAATGGGATGGCAGGTAGTGGCGAGTCCTTTCACGCCCCTAAGGTTTCGTGCTGGGGAAAAGTAAAATACTAACTGACCCTCCACCCGTAACCAACCTCACTCCCCAGTTTCGCATGATTTTTAAAGTTCCGTAGCCCAAGTCTCAAAATGTTCCTCTGTACTGCACCAGGAATTTTTTCTAGAGCTATTATATTCATGTCTTCGTGTTTGCCATCCTACGGAGTTAGCGCCAGGTGAACCGGATCAATCCTTAATAAATACTCTTCGTGTGATCGTTTGTATACTTTTGATGCTGGGATGTCGCCTTGATGATAGGTCACGCGTAGGCAGAGGAGTTAACGCGAAAAGCGGTCACCTGGATTTGTAGTCTATTTTAGGTGGATTAAGTGCGGTTTTATGAGCACAGATTTTCTAAGGTGGTTTGTACGCTGTGTCGCATTAACAAGTGGGCGGAAGTACTCAGTGCAGCTTAATTAGTCGGCTCCCACTCAGCAGTGAATATCACGAGCGTCACCCGCGTACGAATAATGTTCGTTTATAGGACATTTATCTGCTTGCACTGCGTCGTAACCTCACACCTCCTGCGAGGGTTATCAAACGTGCTTTGAAGACTTTTCTGTCCAGTTAATTGAATTTTATTCAACCGAAACGTGACACTTTTAAAGGGCTTTCCATAAATAAAAGGCCTCGGGGAAAAGCTTCGTGGTCGTAAATACACAGAGTAACTTTGAATAATCTCCATCGATTATTTTTTTGTATAAAATTAGGAAATGCAAAGCTTAAATTGTCCGTTCATGGCCTGAAAACAATAATTAGTAATTCAATCAAGTGACTTATACACGGATTTCCGCGTTGCCAGAAGTCTATTCGTTATCGTTCGATGGCTTTTACTTGGCAATCGCTTTCCAAGCTTTAAAATTTTCTGAGCATTAATCTACTTCACATATCAGGTCGTGTCGTTAGTGAACCGTCCAATGTTTTCGGCGGAGTTGCCGAATATATAATGGAAAGTATGCGCTTTTCTTCGACATGTATGACTGACACCGCTCATTTTTTAGGCCCGTCGAAAACTGCGGTGAATGGATTCATTCATTCATTTACGGCTCTTCCTGTTTTACGTCGTTTTTTGGCGCGTAGGTTGTCGGGAATGAATGGCGGATCGCAATGCATTGAGTGAAATTTGCAAAAAAAAAAGAAAAGAACGGGGCTTGCTGTAGCCGTCGGTTGATGTTTAGCGGCCCGTCCGCTTTCGACCCGCTGATTCAGTTAAGCGATTCGTCGGCCTGAAAAACCACCCTGGGGGTGGTTGACCCTTCCATTTAGCCAACGCGTTGCCCTCCTCCCCGTTTTCAGTTTCCCAATTCCCGTCCTCCCGTCTTTTACCCGCATGTGTGTATCCAACGTGCGACTATCCCATCGACCACCGCCTCTCGGATCGTGGGGGGAAAGAGGACTTCTGTCAAAACCCGCCAAGTTTTAATTGCTTCGGCCGCGTCTATTGTGGCCGCGATGAATTTAATTTCGGATCGCTTTTGTTTGTCAACCCCCACTCCCCCCCTCCCCCACAGCCAGACCATCGGGAGTCATTTTGGATTACATATTTCGACCAACCCCCCTCTACCTACACCCTCCTCCCCCACCACTTTCGCAACATCCATTTTTGGCCTCGGCGTTCTTCATTCCGTACTCATCGACCGGCATGTTCTCTATTTTTTTATTTTTCTTTTTGTCTTTTTCTTGATTTTTTCCGTATTTTATTCCCGTATAGTCCTCAGCCTCGGTAAAAAAAGTTTGATATTTCTCTTTTTTTCTGCCAACTTCTCTCCCAGGGATTTCTCCCTGCTGAGTCAAACCCACAGACTTCCTTCTTTCTAGCGTTCTCTCTTAACCCTCGTAAAAAAGCATGTCTTTTGGTATCCGTTTTTTTTCCAACCCTTCCCTAAACTTTCCGATTACTATATTCAGCGTATTTTCACAGTCTTTTCCTCAACCTTCTCCAACATTCTGTCAACGCATCTACCAAGTTTCCCCAACCTTCTCTCCACGTTCCCTCTGCCTTTGATTGATGTGCTCTTAAACTTTGGTCAATGTTTTCCCCACCTTTTCTGGCATTTCCCCCACCTTCAGTATCATTATGATGACGTTTCTGCTACATTTCTTCATTATTTAATTTTACATTAACCGTGCCTGCCGCCAACCTTCTGTGAAACTTTTCTCAACCTTCTCCAGGGAGTCCACAAAGTACCACCGAAGCTTTACTTCTACATTACTATGACCAATACCCACTTCCCCATCCTTCTCACTTTCCTATTCCATCTTCCTCTCAACTTTACCCTGCCCTACTTCCCTCTCCTACTCCAGACTTCCTTGTAACTTTTACACCCACCATTCCCCTCCTTTCTTTGGAATCTTCTCCTGAATGAGGTGACTACAGCGGAGCCTCGCAGGAAACTGCGCACTCTCACTATGGCGGTGAATTTTCTAAATTTGAAAATCCTCTGTGAATCTATATAGATTTAGAAAGTTGCCATCAGGGATAGGATAGACCCGTAAAAATAACGTGAGCGTCACGGGTAAACGTAGATACTAGAGGTGAAAATGGAACATTTACCTTTAAGGCGTGAAACCGATCATTGTTTGCCTGAGTATTTTAAAATACAATCTCTTTTATAGTGATCACTTCCAATAGGGTTGCTTGAGATAAATACCGGACGAGCGTACCGCAGCATCTGAAAAGTAAAAATTAAGAAGCTAGGGTTCATATAATTCAATTATATTTTTGTGACGAGTTTTTGCCCCATATACAGCTCACTGATGTTATTTTTGTGGCAGTATAACTGTTAAGACTCAAACATATAAATGGACTGATGCCTTCATTCCACTATAAATTTATAACCTGGAAAAGTGCTCACCCTGTTATTAATTCTTATCGTAAAAAATGAAATATCGCCGTCTTCTCCTTTTCCTGAAGCTATTTTTTGTTTTTTGTTCTTTTTTTTTATTCCACTGTTTTCAATGTTTTCCCCCCCACGAAAATGAAATTTGGAAGTGAGATTGGAGGAACTGGGGAAAGGTAGGGTTGGGTGGATTAAAAAAAAAAGAAGAGACTCTTTCGAGGATGAAAAAAATGGAAAACGTTTTCGGGAAAACAAAAGACATAATGCCGCGCGAGAGGACTTTGGGGGACCTCCCCCCCCCTCTTCCTCTTTCCCCAGCAACGCGCCGGCAGACCCATCTACGCACATCCCAATAAAGCAAGCGAGCCATTATATTAAGTCCCTTTCTCCACTGTAAACAAGCGCTGGGTTTTTTTTTACGTCGGCTTGTGTTTTTTCCCCATTCTTTTTTTCATTGCGGAAAACACAATAACACAATTGTAGCTTCCGACTTTGATGGGATTGAATGCGGCTCCGTTTGGAAAAAAAGGGAGAGGGCAGAGCCGAGTTCAACTCGCGCTCCCGACTACCCGCGAGCGCGCGCGTAAAAAACAATGTAACGAGTGGACGGCACTGTGGCAGCACTCGCTTCCGTCCTCGGCGTCATTATGACGTCCCACTCCCGTACAATTCGCTAGCAACCCCATTGTTATTATCGTTCTTTCGCTAGCGCGCTTCCATTGTCATTTTCGCTGTTGCGCCGCCACGCGTTCCGAAATTAATTACGGAATACATTTTTATGGGGATCCGTGCATTTTCCGGTGGGATTAACTAGCACACATGAACGCGTTCGATTGCCAGAGAGCTGGAAAATAAAAAACACTGAAACATAATGTAGCCCAAAATAAAAATCCTTTTTCGAGGCGGGCCAATGGCCATATCGCCTTCACGTATCGCTTTTCGTTCGGTCCTCATAGCGACAGCGGCTGTGGATGGGGTTACGCATTGGTTTCCTGAGTGCGTGTGTCATCCACTCGCGTTGCGAGAAATTCGGAAAATCGAACGGAAGCTGCGTGCTCCGGGAGGCTAAAAGAGCCATCTGACGACTGCGATCACCCTGTTATTTCCGCTCTAAAATCCGCTTATGGGTATTTTTTTTCTTTTGTTCAGTTTTCAAACCTTGGTGGATTTTTGTTCGAAAACTTGATGTTTTATGTCATTCATCGGCAATTAAACACTGTAATAATTCTCACTGTCGTGGGTTTCCTGTTATAAACACCCAGCTAATGGCGTAAGCATGAGAATAGTTAAATGACAGGAAAGAAATGATGTGAAAGTATGGGTACGTTGTTCGGAATAAAATTGAGCAGAGATTTTAACGTCTAGGGTGGCGAAGTTTCATTAGCGAATATTTTTAAAGCTGCTTTGTCTCTTTCTTGCATCCTATGTACCACTTTTTACTCATCCTTTTAGCTATCTTATATTAAGACGTCTTTACCTTAGATACCTACGTCATCATCTATTTATTTTTATTTATGCGGCGGATTTGTCCGCACAATCTCAGGAATTTTGCCCCAATAGCACCTATCTATGGTAGTGGTGGCAATATTCATCCTTTTACGCCTCGGATTGTTTCCTTCTTGACCAGATAAGTTAGCCAACAGCCGCGTCTCCTGCGTTCTTTCCAGTGATTTAAGTGTATTGCAAAGTGGAAGTATGAAGGAGAAAATTCGATGAGGAGAAACGAAGACGAGCTAGCAAATGCCTTATGTGACTGGAGATGAAATCATTTTATTGATGGAAATTAAGAAAAGGCGGAGTTGGCGGTTGCAACCGGTAATTTGAGAGTTAGAGAGTTATCACACCTAAATTGAAGGTCGTTGAATGCCAGGGAAATGGGAAGGAAAAATCAACGGGAATATGAGAGGTGCTTAGTTGAAGAGGGTAATGGTGGGAAGGATTGAGAACGGGCAACGGGAAATCTTTGGAGTTGAAAAATCTGGGTGGATACGATTCATCAAAATCATACTAAGCTGATGTTAGCAATATTCATTTGCTCAAAAATATGGAATTTTGGTCTATCTGTATGGTTATTTTTGTATGTTGACCTTGGTTTATTTCATGTAAATTATAAGTAATTGATATCCAAGAATTAAGACTGCCCTCAACACAGTAAAATAAACGTGTAGAAATACCCAATGTTTTTTCCCAACTCCCGCAACTCAGAGCACTTCATGACGACGGTTAAAATAATGAGACACAAGTTAGACTGGTTACGTTACATATTATTAAATTAGGAAATTTTGTGACTGTTTTTTATTAGAATTTTGGCCACTCTGGATTGGGTCGTGATTGGATGTTTGCATACTTGGGCATGGAGAACAATCAAAAATACGTGGGTATCTTTGGGGCTCGGTATTTTTGTCTTAAAAGAGTTCCTTCTTCCAAAACAAAATCGCTTAAGGAGAAGAGATAAGATTAGCTGGACGGAGAGGAAAACAATGGAGGAAGTTTCATATAGGATTTAGGTTGAGAGGAAATTGTTCGGAGGATTTCGAGGCTGGTGGAAAAAAACGGAACTTGGTAAGTTGTTATTGGAGAATGAGAGTCACTGAGATAGTAGGAGAGTTAGAGAAGATTCTGATGGTTATAAAGACGGTGTGAATGGGTATAAAAACTTTGGGTGTTGGAAGGAGCCATGTTTTAAGCAAAAACGTGTCCTTAACACTTTAAAATAGTATATTTTTTTATTTTAAACCTTGAGCAGAAATTTGTCCTTAGTTGTACGCTAGTGATGGAAAATGTTGACTTTTAATTCACTTCCATCTTCTTTAAAAAGAAACTCAGTTACGAGAGCCGAACAGATGCTTCAGAGACAAATCTTTCGGAAGTGAAGCACTAGATGGATTCCGGATGAACGTTAAGAAGCTCTTCAATAGAGCGGCAACCGATAGAAAGACCAAGAGCCTAAGCATAAGGGAAGCCAAGGCTCATTCTGCCCCGTAGTGCCAAAATAAAGGTAGAGATCGAAGCTAGAAAGCTTAAAGATAGCAATTTTTTAAGGTAAAAAGTGTTCTTGCCTTGCATTAATATTACTACTTTTATATTTATATAATAAGCAGAAGTTCATCCTTAGTTGTACAATTATAAATAGAAATTGGTTTCAAATAAGTAAAAATAAAAAAATAAATTGTTTTTATTTTGCCTGAATTTTCATGTGGAAGCTTCGGCCTTCTCTTCCTCCAGCTACCTTGGTCGGAAGAATTTTAAGATTTACTGCTTCAGTTCGCTCGCCGCTCGTTCGGGCGAATGTTTTCACTGAACTTTAACTATAATAAGTCCCTATGTCTCTCTGACCAATACGTTATTTGAAATGTAAGGCTTAGTAAGGATAAGTGATTGACCTCAACCTTTTATTCTGGGCAATTTCCAAATAGCGTTTCCACTAACCAACCATCCAAACAACCCTTTTCCCGTCACCTCCACCGAATAGTCCCTTCTAAAACCCTTCATCCCGCCATTGTCTTGGTGTATTATGATCGACTGCTTAGGATATGGGCTTGAAATGGGTCCAGTGTTGATGAAGTTGCTTTGGACCGCTCTTATCCGGTGGTTCCTCGTCCCACAACGACCATTCCCCTCCTCATCTTTCGCCCGTGTCTCATCCTCCACCGACGAGGAAAGGGTGGGCACTTGAGTGACTTTCCCGACCCGCCGCTCTCTCGTTCGGGATGGCACGCTCTAAATATAGCCGAACTCCCCGTCCCTAACGGAAGAGGCGTCATAAGTGGTGTGATGGAGGAGGACGACCTTTCCCGGCGCGAAAGGTTTGTCCCCGTTGGCACCTTCCTCCACTGTAATCCTGTTAGCGTAAATCTGGACTTTCCGTTCCGCACCGCCGGAAGTCCGAAAAATGTGTTGTTCCCGCTCCGTGACCCTGGACACCGAAGGGAATGTTCATATCCTCTCCTTTTGTCCTTTATACGATTCCGCCGCTGAACGAACTGGTCATCCGTGAAACGAAATTATGAAGTTTTGAGAATGTAGGCGGGATATTGAATAAATTAGTATAAACCATTTGTATCTATCGCTTAAAAAAGTTTTTTTTTTCACTTTTGCCAACAACAGTATCTTTGAAATATTTCAAAACGTAATGTGCGTATTTCTCCAGAGCGCTTCCGGTCGTGTAAGGTCCCTATTGGCATGAATGATGAAATTGTGGTGTTATATAGCTTCAGGGCATTGTGATGACTGATATTATCCCTGGAGCTTGTGCCAAAAAAGGTTAGAATTGAATGAATCGGTTGTTACTCGGTGGGAAATGTTTATGTTAATGAAGAGATATTTTTTAAAATGCTTTACCCTTGTTTTTTTTAACTCGAAAATTTTTAGCCTATTGTTTCACTATCAACCTAGCGTTCGCTTTTATTCCACCAAATTTACCTTGGTTATTACTTCCTGGACGTCATAATTGGTCGAACCAATGAATATTAATGCCGTTATCGTTCAAAGTGTTATCTTTTTTTCTTAAATAATAATGTAGTTTCTTGCGGATTTTTAGCATTTTATCGCCTCCCTCTTTTTCTCTCTGTTTGCGATTTTTAACTTTCCCTGCACGTCATTCGTATCATTTTGTAGAGCTCTAAGATAGATCTTCCACTTCACTCTAAAAAAAACCAGGATAGAAAATCTATCAATCGAAAATTTGTTTCGTTACTGCCTTGTCCGTCTTATGCCTTCACGCGTGTTTTCATGCATGTATTCATGCTTCCTCTGCATTTGTGTGGTAGTTGCTATGGTGCGGCACCTTATACACCTCGGGAATCAATCAATCAGCCCGCACCCCACGGGATAAAGCGGCTCGGCCAATGCATAATCAGTATACCCAGTATCTCGTCTTTCATTTCGCTGAGGACGATCATGAGTCGTGTTCAAATTAACTCCTGCGGGAAGGAATTGCGGTTGTTCAGCTTCCATTTATCAAGTTTTATGTTGTTCTAATATTCGTCACCAATGTCGCCTGAATATATTTTGCTCTTAGCGAAAAAAATGTACTTTTTTTTAGCAATATCTAAATTCATGCATTTGATTACTTACGGCTGAATTTTGTGCTTTTCGAGGAAAAGCTCTATGTTTCGTTTCCTCATCGTATCCTCGCTGTGTTCTATGGACCCTTTTTATAGTGAAGCTTGGTGGAGGTATTGAAAAAACAGTATACGCGTCAAAAACGTCGGAAGGGAAACAGTCGGCAGAAATAGGCGTTAAATTTGTGTGACGACAATTTAGAAGTAGGTGTGGAGGCATCCATGGGGATTTTTAAAATGAAAATTACACGCGTACTCGCCGCGTTATCGCGCCGCGCTGCAGTGTTTTTTTTCATGGAACATTGTTGTCGGTCGATGAGTCGCGAGAGTGGGTGCTCATTGGAAGGGTGCACGAGGGTCCCTCAAAAGGTCGTGATATTGCGTTAAGATCCAGCTCTCCAGGGGTACTTGAGAGTCATTATCATTCTAATTGTCGACCTGCCTGGACACATAGCCGGGCGAAGGCGCATATACCATTGTGGCGCTTCTGAATTCATAAATTTCTCCGTGCCCTACGTACGTGCGTCATCCCGGATGCCGTGATTTCACTTCCCACCTAACTACCGACCTTCGTGCGTACCATCTACGGTTGAAAATGCTGTAATTGTCATCTTTTTTGTGCAGATTTATGAGAGGAGTGTGCTTTGTTGACCTGATCATGTTGAAAGATATGAATAAAAGAGAATCGATTAACTAAAATGATTTGAAATGATGATGATGAAAATGGTAATCTCCATATCCCTCAGTGCCGCACCTCCCACTTGAATAAATCCTTTGTAGTAACCGCCTCTCTAGTTTGGAATTCGCCACCTGTTCAAATTAAATACGCCAAAAACTCTTATTCAATTTAAAAACAATGTATATAAGCTACTGAAAAAGGGTGATCTTACACGTAATAACTATTGATCAAAACTTTCCGCTCAAGATTTTACAATGTCCTTAAATATTTATGTATCATTGAAATTCCTATTATTTGTATTGTGTAAACCTCTGAATATATTTTTATGGTTGACTGATAAATTTCAACGATTTACTGATTGAAATTCAATGCATAACCTTATTTAGCTACATCTGTTAACCGTCCGAACACAATGTTCTTGCTTGTAAGTGCTTTTTTCTTTCTTTTTAAATGTAATTATGTTGTGCAATTATTTTTATCAACTATTGTGTTGATTTTTAATTGCCTCATGGGTCAATGGCTCTCGGAAATATACGAAATAAAAATAATAGAAAGAATTATATATTAGGAGCTCTGAGGAATGAAGTTCTTCTGTAAAAAAAAATTATCGGACTTGACTGAGATTCGGATACGGATCTACCAACTGCCTGTCAAGTGTGTTACCGCGGTGGATGAACCCAACTTTTGTCGTTTTGTTGCGACTAACGTGACAATAACAACATTGTTCAACATTGTCATTCAGTTGTGATATAAACGACAATGTTTAATTTATACACCGCAACAGTGGCTTAGTAAGCACGACCATCGTCTCTGTGCCAAAATGTATACTTAGGCGTGAACATATAGTTAGCATAAATCCCCTCCTGGAATTCACCTCGGAGAAAGTCTGTGTGACTGACTAAAACACTTTTTCGGCAATTGGGAGATTCGGGTTCGAATCCCTGTCAAGTCTGGTAGTTTTTTCGTCGCGAATTTCATTCCTTGGTGTACATGGGATTGACTTTTCACTTTTCATTTTTTCATGAAATGATTTAAATATATGAGGAGTTCTTAGAACGGGAGGGATTGTGTGAGAATAAATGCTTGGATTCAAAAGAAGCCAAGGAGATGTTCGAGTAAAGGGAAGTTTGGTAGAAATTAGGGACTCAGAGCCGGTGTCATAGGCATAATATCAGTTCTAAATGAGTTATTTTGACATTTCCTAGTCCGAAAGGGGATAACTTGATGGATGTATACGCATGAAGGCATGGAATTTTGTTGTGAACGCTGCCTGTGACAGTGAAAAATAGTTTTTATGCATTAGGAAATAATAGTTTGTCAGCGAGATGAGACACGGAGGTAATGGAAAGCCAACGACGAGTGAAAATTTGTTCAAATTTCTCGTACATACATGAAGAGAGGAGGGATTTTTTGAAACCCATTTTCCATTTTTCACATTTATAATCAGCGCGAGTTTTGATTTGATAGCTACGGAGGAAATCCTCCTCGTCTTAAGCCCATTGATAGTTAAATACACAAATAACCTGTCTCTGCCATCATTGGTTTACGTAGTTGGGTTTCGGAAATTTCTACGCGTGAAATTAAACCCGGTAATTTTGATCCATATAAAACACTGAATTCATTGGCTCCTCACCACTTCCATCGTAGAACCACCTGAACAAATGGCAGCTGAAGTTTGAGGAGGTAACGAACAGAAAATGTGTGGCCTCCGTTATGGTCCAATATATTCTTCGTTTTCGTCACATGTTCATGACAAACCTATCGGAGATAACGGCACCTATTAGACGATAGCGCACCAAGAAATGGTGGGAACGCGCGTTTGAAATTCGTTGCGTTAGTGTGCAGGGGCATACTGTGTCAGTCGGACATGAATTTCTTCTCCCGACCCCGGTCATCCACGCAACTCCGCAGCACAGAGGAGCGCGCACGGTCGCATAACGTCCAGGCGCCGCCGTCGCATTAATCTCGCGCGGCTGACTTAGGAGAGGATGGAGGGACTCTCGGACCTTGCGTCCATCCGTCCCTTCGCCATTATGCCTTAACCACCGCCGCATCGCCAGCTAAGCCCCTTTGCTTCCATCCCCCAACCAGTTCACGTTCCCCCCTCTCAATCCCCCCAAAATACCCTTAAACGTAACCCCTTCCCTGCCTTAACTGTCGTGCCCATCCCTCCCCTCCCTGGCCCCACGAAGTTGGCCCGACGTAAATATTTTCACAGCCTGCGCTCTCGCGTATTTTTTTTTAGGGGTTTATATATTTTGTTGTTTTTTTTTCCTTTTTGAAAGGTCTGGAATCCTCCGATTACACGTGTCCCAGCCATTCCGTCCGGGAGACCCTTACTCCGTCCATCCATCTCTCTTTCTCTCTCTTTCCCTCCCTGACTTCCACACACAAGCCCTAGTCCCCGCCGCGTGAGATTCTGCTGAAAGGTGGTCTTTAAAAGGTCGCAACCTCACGTTTTTACCGCGTTTACGACGCGAGTTTGGGCATTATTTTTTTTTTAAACCTCATCCCCTACCCTGCTCGTTTTCTGCGTCGTTAGTTTATTTTTTGTAAACCGGGCCCCGTTTATAACTTTTTGCTGCTGCTCCCGCATTTGAAGGGATGAAAGCCAGGGAGGGAAAGAAAGGGGTGGTTTGCCTTATTATGTTTTTTTTAAAAACCTATGGAAATGCATTTTTAGGTGGACACCGCTTAAGCAAGTATGTTGAAAGGAGAAGTTACGGTGGTCATACGCTTGGTTTGATGGCTTTGATCGTCCAAATGGTCCTTTTAATAACGCTTAAGGTCTTTCATAGGTCAAAAATGTGAGGAATTACCAAAATATCGTATTAGAATATTTTTGACGTCAAGATACAATGGGGAATTTGGTTAAAAGCAAAAAGACTGGAAGCAACGTGTGTGTGCTGTTACTGAAGAGATCATATGCCATCAATTTGGGGGAGAGAGTCAATCATGAGGAATGTTTGCGCAGATTCTGAGAGAAATGATGGGTGCTAAAGAGCCCGAGGAGAAGATGTTGCAAACTTATTGGATACATTTTTTGACTTAATAGTCTGCTGAAAAGAATAGTGTAGGGAGAAATGAGTGGAAAAGTTATTGAGGAAGACCTCGATTAGAATAATGTGGGATAACAATGGTGGATGTCAAGGTGAAGTCACTTAGGAATAAAAAGGTCACCTGAGAAAAGAAAGGAGCTTCTGTAACATTTCTTTAGACTGATGACTGATAATGATTTCAAAAATACGTGAAGGATGGGGACGGTGTGGTGACCAGAGACGTAGTGTGCTGATCCCGAGAGCCTGAGTGGATTCCCGGTCTTGAAAGAAATTTTTCATTTAAATCCTGGTCTCTACTTTAATTCCCCTTGAAAAGAACTTCTGATTCAGTACTCCGTCCATAGCGTGGGAAATAAATCTGTTCATCTATGAAATCTATGGTCATCTTTGAAATAAATCTATTTACCGATGTTAGTGAAAAATCGACTGTTGCGTCTAAATAAAATACATATCTAATTTTTCAGAAAAAAACAGAGGAATTTTGACTCTCTTGCATACATTTTGTTCATTCAGGTGACCAATGACAGATAGGTTTTGAATCTCGCAGACCAAGTGTGATTTATGTTCGTGTTCCTATGTCCTTTGTGACTCGTGTTTGCTCTATGCAGACGCAAGTTTTCTCTACACTCCCTTCTGATCCTCTACACCAAATAGTGATTCTAAATTATTCAACCTACCCATCTGTCAAGTACCGTTATTTTTTGGGTAACTGGTGTCAGGAATTAGCCGAGCCAAAGTTTGTTCTCTTTTGCCGGAGACCTCGTCAGGGCCGCATCACTTAAATATCTTCAAAGAGATGAAAGATGGGGTGTGGGTGCGTGTAGAGTCTTCTGGAAATTGTTCCCACTTTTCACCCCTTTGTTGATACATAAATGTTGAATAAGAAAGGTATAATTGTCATTCAGCCCTGACGAGGTCTCGGGAAAAGGAGAAGAAACGTTGGCTTGGCAAATTCTTGACGCGGGTTATCCAGAAAACAACTGTCCACGACATACTTGGACCACGAAAGTTTTAATGACAACTCATCTGCTATCAATGGCGAAGATGTCTTTGCTGCCGAGCACATCGTCTAGTGACTACTATTTATGCAAAAAGCATTGTGAAGCGGCTGAAATCACTTCTTTAGCATTTTATTCTTCATTAGCTACACGGCGGAACGTCCTTCCATCTAAAAGACTGGTATTTAGTTAATTAAAACTTAGTGTAATGCCGTCCTGACCGAGTTTGTGTCTTTCTCTGGGAGCATTGTCGGCATAAACTGGCATTACCCGTCGCCCTTTCTCTCGCCGCTCCCTCAAGGTGAGATTTCATTATCCCTCGATGAACTTCACATGCTTTTTGCTCTACGTCGCAAATATTTTCGTTTGTTTTTATGTCGTGCCGCAGCGCCAGAGGGTTATTGCGTCCCGCAGGGAGCCTCGCCGTCGACTATCAGTTCAAAAAAGCGTCCACCATATTTTTCTGAAGCTTTAAAAGTTATCTGAGGAAGTGGAGCACTTCGGCCAAGATGGACGACTATAGCTTTTTTCCTCGTTATTACGCAGTGTGCAAGGCTGATTTACTCCATCTTTTTGCTGCTGCTCGACGGAAAATGGGGCTCAAAACTTTATTTAATGTTTCCTGGAATGATATGTTAGTTTTTAATTAAAGGGTGCAGTTACTTATCTGAGTGCATGCTGAGGCGTTGCTTCAGTTGGTGTTTTCCACTGTTTAGGTGTGCAAGCAAGGCGCCTAATTTTAGATTTCGGAATTCCTCTCTGTGTCTAATTTTTTACAGCTTTATTTAAAAATTTTTTTCTTGCGCAGTAAATTTTCTGCACTTGATTCATTGATCCCATGTGCATTTTGTAGTTTTATACCATTAAAAAAATACCGCCGACATTAATACTCTTGACCGCGCCAAAAGTCACTTCGTAGAATTATTTTACATTACTATCCATGATGAAGTGAAACGCTTTGTACTTTACTACGCAATTTCAAAGTGCAAAGTGTTTTGCTTCATTTAATTTCATTGTGGATACCACCGACATGCATTTGAGTTTATTTCATTTCCCCAAATATATGCTGGGAGTATTATACCCTCTAAATATCCTCCTTTTGTCTACTTTGTTTTTCAAGAGCATACCTTTTATCTAAGTTGTTAAAATTTCGAAAATATATCACCTCTGACGCCTGCTGACTTGTGCTGAGAAAAAAATCACCATACGACTCAAGTATATCTTGATTGAATTGACGTTTCTCTTGTGTATTTTACAGTTATCATTCGAACACTCTAGTTGAATACTATGGTGGTGATTTTCTCTACACGCATTGGTTTCTTCTTCTCAGTGATATTCTATCTTATTGAATTGGTAAATTTATAATTTTCGCCTAAAGGTTGGTGTTCATATGTTTATCAGAAGCTAATCAGGGGCTTAATAACTTGTCACCGATTGATAATGGATTTCACCTCTCAATGGAAGTGTTGAATTTGTCTTCTGGTGACATTCGAGGGCGTTCAAAAACGCAGCTCGTGAGGGATTAATTATGTAGTTTTTTCTGCATTCGTTTTTCCGTTAATAAATTTAATTATCAACTACAGGTAACCGGTAAAATCTTTAAATAATGCCCAAAATTCCCCTCTTCTGTTTGCGATACAGCATCTGAAAAATAATCTTTGTCTAGTTTGTTACTTTGCATCCTAAATTAAACATTGGATATCTTTTTCACTTTACGCCTGAATCAATCGCATATAAGGAAGCGACCAAAAACTACGTGATTCGGCGTGGGATTACAAACTTTCTTTGTTTAATTGTTTCTTTTTTCATTCTGGTCTCTTTTCCTTGTGCATGCCTTTGCGGATCTTCGCGCACTCTGCGGCCGATGTCACACTTGGTTTTCCAAACTGGTATGATAGGGAAGTCATCGCTTTTCCCCTTGGAGACAATTCTTCTCTATTTGAGAAAGTGAAGTGCACTATAGCTTTAATGAAAACAGAAACTCATTAATTATCTGCACTTATACTATACTGGGGAACATCGCATTGGAGGCTTCCTTCTATTTTTTAGATACCTTACAGATTGCAGTTTGCTGAAATCATCGACGAAAATGAACTATTAGTGTCAATAAGTAAATAGCCATCGATCTGATTTAAATTACTTGGTTCCGCAATGTACAGCCTCTTATTAATATTGTCATTCCTCTTTCGTCTCAACGTCCTCAACTTGCTACCCTTTTTCATTCAAGTCGGAGGAATACCCGTCTGGGCATAACTTTCTCGGCCATTCCTTATTTCCCCACGTGACACCCACGCTCTCCGTTGAGCTCTTGACTCAAGCTGAGCGATCTATTTACGCGCGAAGGCGAGGAGGAATACATGCATGCGCCCGCTCGCCATGTCCCATTTCCGCCTGCGTCTCCACCGCTTACTAATGTTACCGGGGTTAATGGAAGGAGGAGCGTTTTATTTTTAGTTCTCTCGCGGGGTAGAGTGTAGTGATTGTTTTATTCAGCTTGCAATTCGGAGGAAGATAGAGAGAAGGTTTCCGGCTAGGAGTGACAGCCAGGGAGGATGGGGTTGGTGATATCAAAGGCTGCCTCTCAAAGGGCCGAGAAAGGGTCTCCCATATATATATGTATACCATCTCCACCATTCTCCGCGTTGCCTCTTGGTTCGCTGGTCGGACGTCATATGTCTCCATTTTGCTCGTCTTTCGTGAAGGGCCTTTAGAAGACCTCTGCGCCGATGCTTTTTTAAAGGCATTTTCGAGATTCGCCAGTGGTTCTTCGAGAAGTGCTGAGGAGGTGCTGGAACCTTTTTTTTTTTAACCGGCAAACGGGTGACCTGATTGCAACCTTTAGCTGTTTTTTTAGCCGTGTGCGTCGTCATTGATGAAGCAGAAATGTAATTATTTTAATGAAAATGAATCCATGCATATCCGTTCGGCGACGATAACATGAAAACGACGAAATTATAGGAACATTAATTCCATTCACATAAAGAGTCCTTTTTGATTTGTGCTTTTTTCGACCGAAGGGTTGCTTTTGAAGGACACTATCATCGACTACCAACAGATATGACTCAGGTGAACACAGTGCTAGCTCACTTAGTAATTCCTACTTAAATGTGGAAATAATATTCAATCAAATCTCTACCAATATGAAGTTAGTCGCCATCAGCTGATCAACCATGCATTTTTCAATCGCGAGCCATAGTGTGGGCTAATCTCAATATGTAAAGGCAGACACAAATATACTCCCACTCCAATAAAACCAGTCAATTAGGTTCGCGTAATTGAATGATTTCATTCGGTTACCCGAAATGATTGGGCTAACTATTTATGAGCAAAATGGTAACCTGTGCTCGCGCATGAAAATTCATTTAAAATCTCTCATCGAACCTAATTTGTATCCGTAGCATATGCCTCTGGTTGTTTTGTTTTCACTCAGTTCGCCATATGTATTGATTTCCGCGCCTGAGCTCTATCTCCCTAGTGAAAATTAGGCACGCAAATGGAGAACTTGCAAGGTATTTTTTAACTCATGCATCATATAGATAACCAAAAATGTTTACTACACATTCTTTCCTTTCGTCTGAGCGACCCATATTTATTGAACTACAGTCAATGGAAAAGATGATATCGTTTCAAACGCTGCTTTTTGCGTGGCATTTTGGAAGTGATACGCGTGACGTCAGTCCTGCCGTCTATCGTACGAGACATAACGAGATACCGGCGAATAGTTCGGCGAGTATCACCGTTTATTTATCTTTATCCTCGTGATATTTCGTTCAAATATTGCGTCTGAGTTTCGGAAAGTATATATGTATTTTGGTGTGCAATACTTTAACGATTTATTAGTGTTTCATCTGCATGGAAGTTTGTGCCAACTCAGATAATCTGCCTATGAATTCGACGCTCTAGTGATGATGGAGTACTTATAATGAGATGCGACATGTAGAAATAGTCGGAAATACAAACTGTTAAATCACTTCGTTAATTTTCCCGATTCCCTGTGATTTTCCCGATAAAGTAATATATTAATTGTTTGAAATTTCTATTGCAGTATTTCGACATTATTAGAAATGTGATATTTTCGAAAAGTTCGATTGTAAAATTTTATTGCAGTTCCATGAGGAAGTATGACATCGATAGTGCAATAGGACGCGTTCGATAGCAAATATTGAAAAATGTATGCACAGTGAAGTGCGAAATGTTCCCGGAACATAAAGTAACGGTAAAAAATTTTGAGTCTAGCCTTATGATCAGCGAAGAGTCTCACGAGGAGACATCGCGAGACGTAATACGTTATAGATTCAGAAAAAGGGTCACTGCTTTTTCTCCCATAGGCCCGGGTTCGCGAGAAAATTGTAGGTAACTCGAGAATTTGGCTCATCTTCAATTCGTCGCATTAAGACATATTCACACGATGCATGTCCTTGCAAGTATATACGTTGATAGATAGATGCATGGACAAATTATCCGTATCATAACAGGAGCTTTTTTATGTCCACGAGTTCATGCATTGGCGCAATTTTGGGTGTTAATACGATGCAACTTTAATGGTGACTGTTTACGCATCTGCTCATGCGTAATTAACAACAGTTTTACGCTCGTCGCAAAATTATTTGCCGTGGTGGTGTGGGTTAAGGCATTGGGTGCACAGGACTACAGCGTAGTACAGGATCGTGGCCATACTGCGTAATTTATTTTTCGGTTTAATATGTTTCAGAAATAAAGTAGAATTCCCAATCCCGAACAGGTACAACCGTCACTGCATCATTCTTAACTTTCTAACTATTACTTGGATCTTCAACTAACCCTTCAAAGAGAGTACAACTAGTAGCAAATTTTGGGATTCTATAGTTCGCCTGGATTTACTTTTAATAGGTGGAAGGTGTGTCGTTGACCGCACATTTTGTAATCCGAGGGTACATTTTAGGGAAGAGAGAGAGCTCCGATCGGTCATGAGTCTATTTGAAGAGTGTTAACAATAGACAAAGATGTAATTTTTATCGTAAAGCGACGTATTCACTTTGAATATCCTAGCAATTATACTCGAATGCTGATATTTGTTAATCAACTTTTCGCTCACCGTGAAGAATTTTCTGACGTGAGAGAGTTAATAACAGGGTATGTAAAAGCAGAGGTTTGTGAAGAGGTTTATTTACCCGGAAGACCTTTATGTTCGACAACGTACAAAACTTGTCGTAAATTCTGTAACCCACACGTACAGCGTTCGTGCAGATGCAACGCATCTGGTGATAACTTTATTAAATGCGCTTATTGTGGAGTCATTTTTTTTACTTACCATGCCTATGTGATATCATTTGAAATCATGCCGCATTACGCCGTGAACGTAAGATGAAATCCCTAGAGTTGCAATACGCATAACAAGGTACAGAAAACACTGTGTTATCATGCCCTACATTTGTAATGAACAATTTATTAACTTTCTCTCTCCCTACATCCTCGTTTCGATTCCTCAAAATGTTACAAAAATAAATGCCATGACAGGTAAAATAGTGGAAAGAAATCCTATAGTTGCAATTTTATCGCGAACCCAGGTGTATGGGAAAAAATATTTCACTTTTCCCACGTTTCTCTCCTGTTTCAGAAAAAAGTTGTTTCGTTAGCAGCCTAAACCAGTTTCTGCAGTGTAAGAAGTTCTGACAATGCCGATGACATGTGACTTTAAATTAACGTACATGGTTAAATTTCGCTTTGGTTCGCTTTGCGGTTCCGTTACTTTGGAAGCGGAATTTCCATCGTTGATGGCAGCGTAGATGTTTGCGTGCTTGAATCCATCGAATACTCCCACCGTTCTAAGCGTAGCGCTCCTGCCCTAAGTTCCCCGGTGACGCCGCTCGGAGTCCCCGAGACAGACGCCGGGCCTGCCACCGCTGCGGCCTCCGAACGACAGGTGTGACGTCAGACCTGCCCGATCTGACCACGCCCCCCTTTTCGCCCGTTTTTCGCGCCGTTGGAATTTCGACAACTTTGAGAATTTATATCTCGGAAACTAAGCGTTACTCACGCCTCAGGTTTTTTTGCGTTGGGCAAGATTCATCATCCTCTATTACCTCTATTTTTTTTCAAAAAGTCTGCAAGTTCTCCATTCAGTGATGGGTGCCTACTTATATCCCCTCTTTTATTGGAAATATGTAACGTAAGGCTGACCAGTGAATTACATGATGAAATCAACGAGCCGTGGGTGAAATATTAGTTCGTGTGAATTGATAATTGTCTGTTACGTCGTTGAACACAAAAGAGCACCTTTTGAGCAGTTAAGGTAGTTTGAGCGAAATATCATTTTTACCTAGAAACCAATGAATTTGGTCTCATTTCAAAGAAAAATATTCTAATGACTCACCCTTCTAATGACTCCGAAAATTCAACCCCTTACCACATAACTTTCTGGGATATTTGCCAAAAAATACCAGCCCTTTTATGTGGGAAATGGTACGTGTATCCACTACAGAGAGACCTTGTATTTAAAATTAGGCATTTCCTACACTTAGATCTCGTCAAAAAATCAATTGTGTGTAGTTTGTGTGTTTTCTCAACTATTTTTGAAAATAAATCATATTGTCACCGCAGTAAATTCTTCGGGATCACAATAAACCTTCCGTTTTGATTGAGTTTCAAACGTACCGCGTGAAAGATATGAGTCAGATTTAATTTAGATATTTATATTTCATGACTTACAATTTCTGTCATATAATATTATTTTATTACACCATTAATAATGCTACATTTAATTCATGTGTCACACTGTTGGTGAAATTAAAGCGTATATATCGAATATGGCCTCTATTATGATTAGGGAACTATCCCGTTCGGACTACCTTAATAAGAAGACGCAATAAATAGAGCAACATAAAAACTGTCGTGTTGCCAATTCCTAAAACGAAAAAAGCGAGGCTGAAGGCTTAAGCAATGCTATATTATGGCAAACATTTTGGATACTGCTTTTGCCAGCCATTAATAACATTCTTCAAGGACTATAAGGTGATAATAAATTCCTTTTTTGTAGAGAAAATTTTCTTATATTATCTTCCTGATTCAATTCAGTTGTACTCATGCCTTCGAAGGTACTCTCTACCGAACTATATCAATTGCAGTCAGACTCTTTCTGCTTTTAAAGCCAAAATATCTCATTACCTGCTTGCGAAGTAGTTCCGAACTTGTTACTTTGGACTTCTCAGTGTTAATATCGAATAACTTTGTCTCACATTTTTGTGCTCTCTTTGTGGTACTTAATTCTTGTTTTATTGTATATTGTTTTTGACAATTTTTGTAGTGCTCCTAGGGGTGATGTACCCAGAGCAAATAAAGTATTCTTATTCTTGTTCTCTTCTTATTCCAAGGAGAGGGAAGAACTAGCGCTCTCCTGCGCATGAATGACCCGCATAATCATCCCAAAAATATTTTAAAAGATTTTCTTTGCCTGTGAATGAAAGGATTAGGTGGTAATGAATATTAATTAGCATCGAGATCTTTCGTTAACATTCGTTGATATACTTCTGCCGTCAAAAATCGTTTCTGATGTTTCCTTATTGGTCATTCCTTTTGGCTTATGCTTTCTGGCATTAGACTCTCGTTAAGTTTAGGACGGATATATAGATAACAAGTCAATTCGTAGTCCGGGATGCTAAATTCAATACTGACGATACCTGAGCAGATCATACCCTCGCCAGATACCAATTTCGACGTGACGAGTGATACCCATCGAGACGTATCGACGAATTACGGCGGATGCCTAAGGTGACGGATGCAGCAATGGGCGCGTGATGCATGTCGATATCGACCTGTCGATGTGTCGAAGTCTACATAAATCCAATATTTTTCCCTCCTTTCGAGCAGAGCGTGGATCGCGATTTGGGTTTGTCGATCAGAGGAACTCCGGAGACGCACCGCACCCGCTCTCATCCTCTCAGTTCCCGGGTCCGCGTCCATGCCTCCCGCACCCAACCGCTCGCTCGCCTCCCACGCCCGGCGGCCCCGTCAGCGTTTCCATTCATACATTCATTGGCGTCGACATCTGCTCGCTCCTTCCTCCTCTCCCCTGTATGTATATTACATTTCTTTTTTTTGGCGTCTCGGGCGTATACTGCTTCATGTATGCTGACTAAATATATTATCTCTCTTCCCGTAAAATCCGAAAGTTGGTCGTGGGTTCTCACCCAATAAGTCCTCCACTTGTCCTCTGGCTCTTCCTTTCTGCAACGCTCTCACGGGGTAATACCGATGTGATTTTCTGCAGTTCATGTAATTTTAACGTAGATTCGAGAAGTTGCGTGACGTCTGAGAAGGGTGTCTGCCAACTACGCTGATTTGAAAAATGAGAATTTTAGCTCCTCATTAATGCCATTTGAAGGTTATACAAATGGCTCATGCAATTTGTTGAAATGTAAAACTACAATCTCATCTTTCATTTTACCGCAAGTGAATGACAGCGCTATTTCTATCTCATAATCACCATCAATCCGAGGATTGGTTTTCTGTAGCTCTTCCCTGTACTCTAGTTTCAGCCAATAGTTTCGTTACCTCACAAGTCTTCGCCTCGGATTCTTTCATAATTTTATGATGAATTATTCACCCTGTGACTTCCTTTGTTACATTTCACATAATTCATTTTCCCTTTCATAAATTTTCATGCAGCAGTTGTGTCGCCGAACACTTCAATAAAGCTTTAACCTTCCTCTCCTTCCTTTTTAAATTTTGACTTTTTATCATCAAAAGCCATTTATCACACATTTTACGGCATAAATTGGAAAGGTTTTGTGCCTATATATTGATACTCCTTTAAGTCTGGGAAAATTTTAATCTTTTATCAGATTTTCGAACGCATGGCCTCCAGCTATGATTGAAATCTTGATTGGAGTAAACTTTCCAATGATTTGATTATTCTCGCCGTAAAAAGTCAAGGGTCTTTTGAGCATGATATAAATTAGACGTGGCGCGGTAAAATGTAGGACGTCTATAGAGGAATAAAGGATTCTGTTTTCTATTGGGAAATCATGCAGTTCCAATAAATTTCAGCAGCAGCATTCATTTTACTGTGCGAACTTCGTGAAATATTATGTGGATAGATGGAGGATGAAGGAGGAAAGAAATGTATGAAGTTTTGTCACTGGGAGCACTCATTTTCTCCACACTGTACAAATCCCCACTGAGCGCTGCTCGTCACGAACACCTGTAAGTCAATCTGGGATCCGCCGAGACCAAACCTTGCCATTTGAGTTAATTAAATCTTTACTTTCACCCCAAAGTTCTCCGCTTAGCGTCTTTGCTTGCACACTCACTCCGCCCCTTTGCCTACTCTCAAAATCGCTTTGCCCATTCCCCCTCTCTTCATCCCCTTCCCCCCTTTCCTTCCCATTCTCAAGGCTTTGATTTGTCCGCCCCAGTTCATTTCCTTGCGGTTAAATCCACGTCGTCTCCGCGCTTAACCTCCCCAACGACTCCCGTCGATACGATCGCGCCACTGCATTTCTCGAGGAATTCGGTCGCCGAGCGCTGGGCCAGAATGTTGGCTTTCGTCTCTGGAGAGAGAAGTCTCTCTTCCCGCAAGTCATGGTTTTGCGGGGTGTGGGGGCAGTCGCTCTCGAGTCGAAGACTAGTGCAGGACTGCCACAGACATGGGAAACTAGGAACACCTAGGAAGTCATAGAAATTGTAAATAGGCCAGGAAAACTAGGAAAGGTCATGGGAAATGACTGGAAATCTGTTTTTCCATGTCGATCTATAGTTGAAATTTTCATTGGGTCAGGAGTAGATCTCTCGGCACTGTCTTTTGGTGATTTTTTTAGTTCCTCACCTAAATGAAGATCTGGAGGTCTTATTTGGTTTGAAGCTATCAGGCTTCACCATGTAGGAATTAATTTATTAATTGAGAGACAAGTAAAATTGTATCTGTCCAATAAAATGTACAAGTTACGAGGCACAAATAGCTTCGACGAAAAGGTGCCATCATCAGGTGCTAAGCTCGTTATTTTTAAAAATACATATCTCCCCAGTTTGGTTTGTAGCAATTGATTTTGCCTCTAAATAATACTAACATGAGAGAGGTTAATAGAACGTTATTATTGAATACATGCTTATCTAATGTGTCTTCATTTGATGGCCATTGTGAGTAACACTTGAGGCAGGCAAGTGGCCTGATATCAGTTTCGGACTCGGGCGATGATTTCACCACCTTGCTGTGTTGGAATTTCTCTCATTGTAGATTAGACCTGGGAATAGTTAGCCATCTGAACAAAAGAATTTTCTCCTATGGCGATGGTGGTGGCGCGGCGTTTGCTTGGAAACATTTTTTCCCCCAATGTGTTTTGCGTCTATTCTTGCGCCTTCTTTGAAGTACACTCGAAAGAACACGTATTTACTCCTGGAAAAATGAAACTGTCGACTTGGAAAACCGTAAGGATTCCTGGTATTTTGTAATCTCTGGTCTTTAGCAATCTTGCTTGTGCTTGAATATTCATCTTTTCCCCAATGTGAGTGCATTTTATATCATTGTGTATACACTGCATAATGGTTAACCCAAATATTCGTAACCATCCGGATAAACCTGTCAGAAGGATCGTTTTTAGCAACTTTCCACTCATGTCCACCCACCTTTCAGCCAAGCACTTCATTGTTCAATAATTCTTTATTTTTACGTCCCTAATACTTTTCTCATGTTTCCCTTTCGTGGTATTTGCCTTCCCCAATAAACACATTCCTGATCGATGTAATTCATCATATTTCCTGTGATGTTTCCTACACAATACAAACAAGTAGTTGGCTTCTTTCAGCAGTATTATGTTATCATTTATCTCTATTTTAGAGCAGGCATAGTTACCGTAAAGGAGGAACATATTGATGTCCCGAGGGTCAATTTCCTACCAACGGGTTTCGAAGTTCCTACATCATCGTCTTAGTTACGCAAATGACCACTGGTGTCTTTATCACAAATGAGTGACCCAACTAAGGCCTTCGTATTTTTCTCTGGTGTGGTTGAAAAATTGTTGAACCACCGATGGTTTGTCCTGGTGGATGATCTTTATGAGGTCTTCTCAAGTTCAACACTCGGTTATGCTTTCAATGACCCACGTTTGGACGAGCTTCCCTTCCTTCGGGCGAAATTGATTCTCGCTTTTCTTCCTTTGGCGAGATGTTCGTCGAAACTTCGACCAAGAAAAGCCCAACCCGGAGCATCTCCCGAAAGGAATTTATTCCGATGGAAATATTTTCCTCCTCATCTCTGTTTGCTTTACGAATCTGTACGTAGGATTTTGGAGGAGAATGAGTTTATTGGTTGAGACGTAAGAATTAGAATTTCCGTGGCTAAAGAGGATTTTTCAAAGAGGTGGAAATAGATGAGAGGGATGTAAGTAGAGACGTAAAGAAAAGGGTGATGAAAACTCCAATGTGGGGCGTGGCTCCATATGAGTTGGAAACTTGTCAATTGCGAAGGGAGGATGCACACAGTCCAGAGATGTTTGAGGCGGAGGTGTGGTGTGGAGGCAGGGTGGCGATCGTCGGGGAAAACCTGGAATTGTCAGGGAATTTTGAATTTCTGCAAAAAGTCAGGGAATTATGGTAACAGTCAGGAAGAAACTGGAATAGGAATCCTCGTTATTTTTCTACCGTTTCGTTTATCGGCCTGTCTTTCCCGACCTTTATTTCACCAGCTGAAACAAACGTCCGCCGCTGACGTGCATGGAAAGAGCCCCATCAATTCGTGGAACATTCAGTTGTGAACCTTATTAGGTGTGAATCTTAGTTATTTAGTTATGAATCAGACGTACAATTTATCCATTTCGTGTATCCTCATTGCGATGTTTTCCTAGTTGTGTTAAAAATCATGATCACAATGTATTACGCTCATCAAAAGGAATCCGAGGCCATGTTGTTCGGAAAATTTTACCTCGCGTTTTATTTTATCTTCCGCAACAGGTCGAGAAGTAGCTGGAGCACACAAGGCGATAGTAAATACATGCTTGCAGTTCTAAAAATGCGAGGCGATGGTTAGAAAATTCAAAGTTTCCGTAGAAAATTTAATTCAGCAGAAAAAAGTATTCCGGTAATAGGTGACCTTTTGGCGATCGGTCAGGGAAATTGGTTAATCCATCAGGGTAAAGTCAGGGAATTTGGAAATTGGATAACAGTAGCCACCCTGTGAGGGTGAGGTGTGGAGGAGGATGGAGAGGGTGATATGGGTGGCGAGAGGGACAAACGAGAAGGTGTGGGTCGTAGAGCGAGAGGAGAGGAGGCTAGTGGCGGAGGAGATGGATGGAGGACGTTTTGAGATGAGAGAGAATATTATTGAGCGTAATAGAGGAGAGAATACTGGGGAAGCATGGAAGAGGAAGTAAAAGGTTAGGAATTCTGGACGAAATAAGAAGAGGAACGCGTTATGCAGCTTTTAAGCGATATCTAATCGGATCACTAATAGGTGGTAATGAAGCACGATATTCCAGAAATAGGGACGTTAGAGCCTCCCTCCGTAGTACAGAAGCGACCGCTGCCTCTTTTCCTTGTCCACTCCCCCTATATATCTCTCTGTCCACATAACTTTATTATTGAATAGCGATTTCATCCGTTTGTTTTGCAGTCAGTCTTTCCAGTCCCGTTGCACCTCTCTCTATCTCTCTCTCTCTCTCTCTCTCTCTCTCCCTCTCTCTCTCCCTCTCTCTCTCCCTCTCCCTCTCTACCTTCCACTCTGATTACATCCTGATCAAACATCCGAGCCCAGGAAGCAGAAAACATTCCCCGCCTCTCGCCCCATCTCTCAATATATCGGAGAAGATCCCTCAAGGGTGCGGCGGACCGTGTAATCGCCTCTAGAATCCTCGGATTCTTTTTTTTCCCTGTGATTCCCGGGAATGAATTCGATGGCATTCACTCCTTTTCCATTTTTTGCATGTGTGCGGAGCGCATTAAATTCAGCGTTTCGGCGCAAATGGACAGAAAAGTTTTGACCCATATTGAAGCCTTCCCTCGTCGAGGCCATCCAGACTCTATCTATCCCAGAGAGCTGCTTGCTCTCATTCCCCTTCCTGCCCCAATTACCCAGTTGCGGTAAGGGCGGCTCGACCTTTAGCCAAATTTCGATATTGCTGCCGTTTGGCGTCTTCTAGGAATTAGTGTTGTAAGACGGAGTGTACTTTCATTAAGTCTCGCGTTATTACTGTGCTCCAGCCGAAGATGGTCGAGAATTTTTTTTTTTTATTTATAGCAGCTGACTTCCGGAAATGTTGCCTCTTATGCAGCTGCAGGACGCAGGGCGTCTGACCCAGGAAGCCAGCCGGTGTGACACGAATAGTCTACGTCTGAAAGGGTCATCATTTTGGCTGAAATTAAATGCGTGCAAAGGTTTTGTGCAACTGAGTTAGGTTATCCGATAGAAGAAAAATTGCTCCGTCTAGGTATGGAAACCTCATTTATACGAGCCGTTGAAACGATAAACCTCCTGTCTTTCATATACTCGTATTATGTTTTAATTTGCTTGGAATATTGACGCAGTTTCCTACCTTATGCTGCCCTTTCCCCTCTCATTAGCGGACCCATCTACCCGAGCCTTCCCCTCCTCGAAGTTACGCTTCATATAAGCTAAATCCACCATATTTTGCTACCACTATAAGGCCCAAGGCTATGTCCGCGACGCAATGTGGCCACACCCACCTTTTTCATCCTTGTCTCCTCCGGCTTCTCTGAGAAGCGTCCAATATCCTTTCATCTACTCCTGCCCTCATTCTTCTGCGTGAGTGAAACAACAATTGTCCTTCCATATTGCTACCGTGTAACTCAAGAGGCCGCGCCAATGCCACTTCTTTCCGGAAATACAGTGTGTGTATGTGTGTGTGTATGTTTTCATTCCCACTTGATTAAGACGCCGGATCGAGTGTCTGTGTATCACTCTCTCTCTATTTCTCCTCGCCGTGCCTCTCGTCTGAATGACCGCGCCCCCCTTTTACACTCCAAGGCTCGCCCTTTGGCGATATGAACGCGTTTATGTAGTGGTGACGACCCAGAATTGCGACGCAAAGCTCGCGCACTCCGTGCTGTTGTTTACTGGGCGCCGACGGTGTGTGCCCTAGTTTTCGTCGCTTTGAAGCCGTGCCGTGTTTCCCTTGGCGTGGGCGTCTTTATTAATTCCCTTCAAAGTAGTTGGAGCAATTTTTATGGAGTTCAGATTTTCGCGAAAATTTGCGTTCCTGTATTTAATTGTGATACATACGTACAGGTGAAAGTAAAAAAAAAATGCATATTAAAAATTTGGTGTCTTGACAATTTAACCTTCATCCGGGCTTTTCCATAGCTTTAGCGGGAGCGCAACAGTGATTTACCGTCTCCCTGTTTTTGTATTTTTTTTGCCCAAAGCATAAAAGTAAATAAAGGGTTAAATCTAGAGATGGGATTCGATGCCTGTCGATCCCTCGATACCACTCGATACCTCTCGATATTCGGCGGTATCGAAAGTATCGTGTATCGGCTTAATTTCACGATACTGTTAATTCGATACCTATGTAAGCATTAATGAGAAAACCGAGTGAAACTTCGATTGTACCTCCTCCATCTTCAATTTTCCATTACGTTAAACTTTTTTTGGGCTCCGGTCAATTAAAAATTCATTTTCATTTCCACTATCTTAAGTTATGGTCGATTTTACACGTATATTTAAGTAGAAGTGGTCCTTCAAAAGCTAACAGTAGAATTTTCATTGCATTGGTAAATCATTTTTCATTCCCACTTGATTAAGACGCCGGATCGAGTGTCTGTGTATCACTCTCTCTCTCTCTGTTTCTCCTCGCCGTGCCTCTCGTCTGAATGACCGCGCCCTCCTTTTACACTCCAAGGCTGTCAATATTGTCAATCCTGAAGCTGTTATATTTTGCAGATCTTTACAGATTTAACGTAAATCCTCTAAGTTAAATATAAAAATCCTTTTTAGTCGACATGAATTTAGATGGATAAATCTTTTACGAATGCGCATTTTTTTGGCGAATTTCACGAGCGCTTTTATGAATGAGGCGGTAAGCCACCGTCCGCGCTCCCTGATAAAGGTTAATGTTATTTCAATGCGAATCCTTATGGCATTTGGCATATATTTCTTTATAGCTCGATTTCATTTGTACAGATTCTCCCATAAACGTGATATAATGAGTTTCGTTATATTATAATGGTTTCTGATAAATGTGAAAATATCATGCCGAGTGAAAAAACACGTATTTACGTATGATTTTTACTTAACTTTCAAAGTACGCGCCGAACAACCAAATTTTTTAAAATTTGAATTTGAAATTTATTCACTCCGTAAAAAATATACATATTCTTATACACACACAATGAAAAAATAATTTGAAGCTAGGTGTCTCCCAAGGCAATCGGCCTGAGGGTGGAGACACCATCAAAATGAATTAATGGAATACTGCTGAACCAGCTGACCTACTCTGGCATTCAACATAACACACATCAACAATGATATCTTGCACGAACTTGTTTAAGAAAAAAGGAACAATCTAAGTTTTCTATATTCAATAGCAATAGTTTCACACAACTTAAGAATTCACTTAACCTCTTTGCAGTCTTAACATTGGTAGGTAACATATTAAATGCCTTTGGCCCTACATAAATGAAAGACCGTTTACACAAAGTTAGGTAGGGCTTCGGAAAAGCATGACAAGAATTATTTCTAAGTGCGTATGAGTGTGGTTTTTTTAAATTCAAGACAGTGCCTAAATAAAGAAGAAATTTCAAAGTATTTTTATTGTATCATTTATGTTACAAAATGTATCGGTGTTTTTACCGCATAATTAATATTCTTAAATGGTTAAAAGTGTGATCTAAGATTGTTTTCGAATTACTAGAAAATTTATGTGATTTTCCTCCCAACGACTTCCAATAACCTCCCTAACCACCTTAAGGGTCAACCTATATCTCCAGCACCATCGATAAACAACCCTTATTGTTTGACTTATTTTTTGGATTGACTTCCCTTATCAGTTTGTGAAAAGATAATTGGTCCGTGGTATGAAGAAGGTTTTATGGCTTTTTTGGTTGTTTAAGCGGAATATTACTTCCCTTAAGATTCAAATAATTTGACAGCATTATAAAAAATATCCAATCTTCCCATACGATAACAAAATATTAGCGACTTACCGCCATACCTTTCGTGTAATTTGACGAAAAACTCCAGCCATAATCCTCGGTAAATCATGTCAGTGTTCACTCCAGCCCGGCTCCTTTTTTTATAATGAGAAATTTCCAACATACTTATTGCGTACAAAATTGAACAATGTTTACCAGGTACTCAACTGTTTTTAAAAAGAAAAAATCAATTTCTCTCCGCTGTAATTTTTGCCGGATCTCAAAAATAATATTCGGTTGCGAAGGCGTTTTCAACGTACGACGTGGAAAAGGGAGCAAATGTGTGACTTCTGCGTTCATCCTTTTTAGTTAAGTGATAATTTAAGTAATGGAGAACAGAATTTTTTCGTCGTTGATATTACAATCGTTAACCTACGCTTCTTGACGCAGTGAAATAAAGTAAAAAACAAAAATAGACGTCAACTACGGTCTCGGTTATGTCTAGAGAAAAAACTCGCTCAAGGAACCTTCTGGTAGAACCTATATGGCAATCACTTTCAATAACACAACCTTTTTATTTTTGGTATATTTTAGGAAACACTTCCTTCGTTAATCTGTGAAAAAATAATTTCTTCAGTTTTAAACCATCTTTTTACGTTCGCAAACCTTTAAACCTTCGATTCAGTGGCGGTTCCTTTCCCGCTCCAAGGGTCGGGCAACTAGAGGGAGTCCCGAGCCCAGGCTTGGACCCTAATTAGGACGCTCGCGAGCGATGACCCTCGGAGTGACTGAAATGCGACTCCGCTCCACGACCGCTGGCATGAGAGTGGGTGGTTATCGGCCATATGACGCCGATAACATGATTTTAGAATTGCCATCGCCTGCCTCGAATTGAATTGCTCGCGTGGCGGTTGGTGGTGTCTTCTCTTTTCAATATTTTTTTATCGCTCGTAATTTTTACCCGACAAGGTAATCTTAAAATCAATCTAATCGCCACAAAATCGTCAAAGATTATAAGATGTTTGTTTACAGGCGACATCTTTTAGATCATATTAAACTGATATTTAGAATTATACGTTCTTCAATTCTTTGAAAACTAATGGGAAACTTTTGCCCTATAACATTTTTCTGTTGAAAATGATTGATGCAAACCGCAAGGATGAAAATACACAGAAAATATGCTTGTTATTTCTAACGTACAAGGAAACTTTTCTGTTTTGAAAATGGCAAGATTCTGACTGGTAGTAGTTTTAGCGAGACAACACTGCGCATCAAATACATAACTATTTGATAGCTCTCTCATTATAAAGATAAAAGATCTCCATTACCTTCAAACACTAACATATCAAAAGGGATTCCATTTAACTAGACCTTTTGTGAACTATTTTTTTTGCAACAAGGAATGGTTAATCCTCTTTATCCGTTATATTCCAGTATTTATAAGGAATGGAACACGTAGAGAAACATCAAAAAGCATTTTAAAAGTTTCTTTTATTTTGTAAGTTTTTACCGTGCCGAATTTGGTGCATATGGCAGAATTTAGTTAATATTTATGAATTTCTATCTCTCAAACGACCAAACATTGTGTGAAATGAAGAAAAATATTTAACTCGGAGATCTCGCGGAGTTAATGATTGGCATGCGAAGAATAATTTCATAGGGATATGTGACGAGATGCCTAAGCTTCAGGATAAATATCAAAGAATGTAGCCATTTTGCATGTGCTTGAAAGCTGTTTAATAATTTGGTCTAGAAGAGGTGTCTTATTAGCTGATTATAATTTATCTAATTTATTTTTAAAATTACTGTTTTTGATTTTTTTTTAATTTGTCTTTTTTTAATAATAATTTATTTATGTTCTACTTTTTATTTGGAATTTCTCTGATTCGCTTTTTTCTTGATTTCAGGTCGGTGTTATCAGCCTGAACATACAGGAACTGGTATTTATTTAATTTTTAAATTATTTTTGTTTCTTTTCCATTATTACCTTCCTTTTTTACTCATCCTATGTTCATGATGCGGTAAATATTTTTAACTTTTTTAGTTTTATAGACCGAACTTTGATTTTTATATCCGTTTGGTGCTTCGTTTTTTGTCAAATTAGCTATAATTTTAATCTCTGAACTCCAAAAGGTCATGTCGAGGTTTTTCAAGGTGGTTCTATAATTTTTCCCGGTGTTCTTTTTACGTTTAGTGGTTTTTGGGTGACTTTTCTTTATTTGTTGGGTGTTTAATTTAGTTTTGATGTTGTTGGCATCAGTTTACAAGGAGGAGTTTCAGTTACCTGTACTTGTATAAGTCAGGTTGATTTCAAGCCATCGTTTTTTTTACTGTTTTTCTCCCTTTTTTATTCCTCGACCGGCGGGAGAAGGAGGCGACCGGGGGGATATATGAAGTCTTCGCGACCCCTCGTGTCCCGTTTTCTCTCTTACTCGTAAGGAATCGCTCTCTCGCCCTCTTTTATTTTCTTTTCACCTTCCACTCTTTCTTTTGCACACTTTTTTCACCTTACGTTCCCCGTTCATCTCCCGTGGGTCTACTTTCTCGGCGAACACCAGGGCGCGGCATTAATTATTGACACTCTTTCGTGTACGGGCTGTACAGGGCCGGCTCGCTTCTCCATATCTCCCTTCTCGTCCGGCGAGAAATTTATATCGGTGAGTCGTGCTCTGCCAGCCCAACCCATCTCATCCGACCTTCGACTGAGTTTTTTTTTTAAGGTATTCCTGTTGTATGCACCCCGCAGCCGAAATCAAGAAGTCGTGTGTGGTTTTCGAGAGATTACTTTCCCTTCAAGAGAGCGAATTGTGTTCTCTCGTTGATGATGGAAATCTCGCTTTGTTGCTCGCGAAATGTTGCATTATTCATAGAAATCACTATCAGTATTTTTGCTGTTATTGAAACAAGATGAAATGTGACCTACCCTCGCTAAACTGTTATATGCTTTTGGGCATTTGTATGGAATTTTTTAAACTGTAAAAACTGCGTTCGCATCCATAAATCAAAAGAAAATGTAAAGTTGCTTCCGAAACATTCCTGCGAGGTATGTATACCGTTTATAGAAGCTATTTGTTAGTCAATGAAATGTTTTTCTAATCCTGAGGTTATGAAATGTTTGCTTTTGCTATAACATATCCATTTCTAATATCGTGTTCACGAAAAGTATTTATTCACTACAAATGTAATTCTCTGTCATAAATGCATTATATAGTTGTTGACCGTATGTAACATGAGCACCGTTTTTCATCTCCGATAAATTATAAGGTAAGAATTGATGCCTGCGGTGATCCCGTGAAACGAGACATGTTATTTCATTCCCATTGGCTTTTTCGGACTGGCTGGAGAGGAGGGGCTGGAAACCGTAGCTGGGGCATGCAAAGGTGGGGGGCGAATTCGTGATTTAACACTGTATTTTCCGCGAAAAAATTATCTCTCTACGCTTGCGCTTGAGATTTGCGAGTGGTCAAAGATGACAAAAAATTTGCTCACCACATACTCTAATTGAAAGCTTCAGTGTGTATGTATGCTGGGTATCTTTTATGCGTTCGGTCTAAAGTTCCCCATGAGGTAACTCTATATCGACTTTTTGTTAATGTATCGACTAAAAATTTTCGCAGCTCTAAATCCATTGGAAAATTTTTGAATGGAATTCCATGAATTTTTGGCAAATAGGTGTACAGTAAAAACGAATACTAGTATTGATGAATTTTAAATAGAGCTCCAGGTATACAACTCTCTGTTGAATGTAGAATTTTGGTGTCTGATTACGTATCAGTTATAAAAATTGTAAAATGAGGAATACCTTTTTAGTATAAAAGGTTGGAAAAGGGATAGAAAATAAGTTTTATGCGTTTTAATTCCTATCAAACTTCCAAATCGGTATTGAATCTCCGAGTACGAAATCCACGGAGTTCAGGAATGAATTCTCCCTTCGAAAGTTCCATGAATTTCCTCGAAGGAATTTCATGCGGATTCCCGCCCTTCTCTATCGTATTGCTGCAGAGCGCTCATTGGAATTCTACGAAATCTGCTGTTTATGGGCTTTCATTGGAGTAAGTTCCATGGAAACCAAAGAAAAAAGGAAAACTATAAATAAGGGTTTTTTTTGTTTTCGCAGAGCAGACAGTATGCATTTTCTGGGAAACCGCGGACATTTCGTGTGCAGTTTCGCTCAGAAACTCTGGAACATCGAGGAAAGACAGGATGCTAAAAGCTTTAATTCTTAATTATGGGGTATTTCGGAAGACCGTACTTCGTGTTGGTGGAAAAGAGAAAATGATACTTTACACGCGGTTTTGCATTGCTGCCGTGATAAGAGCTCTATTTTCCAGGGCATGAATTATTGCGGCTTTTACCCCGAATTCCGGAAATTTTTTAAAGCTCTTTTCTTGACTCCTGCGCCCGTTTGAGTGACTATCCAACTCGGAGCGCTGCCATCATGAAGGAAGCTTAAAGCGCCATCACTCAAAAACGACACCTTTACTCTCAGGCGGAGAGGTCGTCCCTCCTTTCATTGCAATCTCATAAACAAATCTTAAACCACGAGAGGAACAAGATGGGTGGTTTAAATTTCGCAGAATGTCGTCTTCCGCTTCTTCCTTAGCTCCTTCGCCCTTCTTTTTTTAGACCACCGGCGTTTCGTAGAATCACCTCTATCCTCTGGTCTTTCAACCCCAAATCTTCAAACCCCCTGAATATCCTTCACTCCCTTTGAGCCGTTTTGCCCGTTTGAATGAGATATTTCCCCTGTCATAACGGAGACCATTCTCGAATTTTACGTTTTAATTTCAGCAGCTGTAGAAAGGATTAATTAACAATTGCAAAATATTAATGACGCAAGAACCTACTTTTCTACGACCGAAATTCTCAATTATTAAAAAAAAATCTAATAAAGTCTTTAAATTGAATTGATTTTTTTACGCGTTACGATTAAAACTCCTTCAAGACGGAAGATTTGTTTGTGATTCTTAAAAAAAATATCACTTCGGTGAGTATTTGATTTATTCTTCAAACTGGGTAGGAAAACATAGAGGCTACACATTGTTGATTTTCTGACGAGATTTTGGTGTTGGAAGTTTCTCCTTTTTTTAGTCAAGTCTCTCTGAAGGGCGTACTCATACCATATCCAAAGGAAAATGTTTTGTATTCTTTTGGCAGATACCTTGAGAAGTGGTACGACAAAGGGGGGTGGTGATATTTTGGTATAATAAAAAAATACACCATGTCAATTGTATTCTAGGTGAAATATCATCTCGCTCAAACTAACCTCTGGAGATTTTATCCCCACTTCTGAGCTAATTCATTAACTAAATATGGCGTCACGTTTTTTAGTTATTTGGTACTTTACAAAAAATATATATAGATTGGTTGCTATATCTCAATAATATCCAAGTCTCCAAATTCTAATCCAGAATCTGAAACCAAATCTTTCTAAGCTTCCACTGTAGATATTGCTCGTAATTTTTCAATTTACGACGATGTTCTCTTGAGTTATTGGTCGGATATTTGTTGATTTTTTTACTGCTCTTATATGGTGGATTTTCTCTTACTCTCTATAAAACCTACCTATAGCTAGGAGACTACTTAAATTATGACGAGAATACGTTTGTTCTTTAAATTCATCTCCGCTATAATCTATCGAAATTTATAATAATTTTAATGGCTTCTTTTTAACCAATTTGTTGGATCAGGTTCTCTTCTCAGAATCAAAATGAGCGGATGATCAGTTTTCCGAGATGAATTTCCCAACATTGGAGCAGGAGAACAGTTTTGTTGCCTGGAGATGATCGTATGTGCTCCCGAAGCGAGGCGTAATTTGGCGTGGGTGACTCCTGGTAATGAATCCATAACTGGCTCTCTCCACTTCCTTGTTCAACCTCTCGACGTATCCCTTCTCCGTCGTATTTTCCTCCTTTTTCTCTTCTCAGCCCTCACTCATAAGGTGGTTGGAACCGTAATCTTGAGTCATTGAGTGCTCATTGTAATGACGTTTCAAGTCAGTCGAAAAACACTCTTGAACCATATTTCACCCACGTTTCTCTGTGTATGCGATTGGAATAACCATTCATGTTGTAATATGAATGAGACAAGAAATATAATTAAAAATTTTTGTCTACGATAAAAAATTGTTATGATTTGGGTTTACGGCGAGGAACTATAAATTCAAGCAAAATATGAATGTAAATTTGTGCGTTTTACGTGGCATGATACATAGATATATGCTAGCTTCCTTTGCAGTTATACAAAAAGTATTATATTATTTCGAAATTTTGAAGAAAATCTGTCCTTATGAATTCTAATTATTTCGAAATATATGTCGACTCGATGACCCGAGCGAATATTTCGCACAGTATGCAGCTTCTTTCTGTTTCTTCCTTCTTTCTTCCTGTTGTTCTACCTGTCGAATATTTCGCACAGTATGCAGCTTCTTCCTGTTTTTTCCTTCTTTCTTCCTGTTCTTTTACCTGTTTCTTCCCATGGACAATTATATGTTATTTATGTTTGTGTTAGAGATATATAACGTAAACGTAAACAGTAAACGGTCACACTGATTGCATGTAGAATGTAAACAATCTAATTAAACGATGTGTTAATAGATGGCACCTCCTACAGTCTTTTAGGCACGTAGCCATTGCCAAAATATTAGTTGATTATATTGTCAGCAGATGGCGTTGTATTATTTTTTAACAAAAACTTTAATTTTTAACAATTTGTCTAATTTTCATCAATATCGGTGAACATAAGCTTTAAAAAGATGTTTGAATCATTAATTTTGATGAATAATTATGGGAGTTATGGCGTTGCGACAAAAAAACACCTTTGGGAAATAATATATCCCGATGATGTGTGGAGTCGATATACCTCGAGCGAGTAATCGACATGGAAAAATCGAAACTTTTAAGTCAAATTAATGGGTAAATAGTGAAATTTGAGATTGAGATTGCATTTCTCGTCAGAAGCCGATGATTCAACGTTTAAAATGATACTTCATTTATCACGGTAGGTGCAGTATTAACGGAGCATATACGGAATGACAGAAAATGACCTTTCTGTAATATTATATATGATTACCATGAGGCTATTCGCTAAAATAGTTTAACATCGCAATGAAACCAAACCATAAGGAACATAAACCATTTTTTCACTTTCATCTATTTATGCTGGTATTAAGTACACGTATCAAAGGTTCACGCAAATCTTTTCATAAAAGAAAATCGCTCCTGCCACTTTTACTCTTAGCCAAGGCTCTAGCGTAGGCTCACTGGACTATGTCATTCCACAATGGGAAAATTAGGGGAATACATAATTGTGAATCTCCCTCACTTCGGCGCAAGGACTCCATTAAAAGGAGAGCCGTATGATGGCAAAAGCGATTATGTTCCCACGCATATAGACCTGCACGTCCCCTTGTTAATACGATCATTACGTTACAATTACGTTTTATAAAAGGGCGTAGATGTGGCGGCTATCGCGGTCGTATCACTCAGTCGTTTGTTGTCACTCTGTCTTTCTTGTTTGAAAGCTCTCGTTCTCTTTCGTTAACGGCTCTGTAGCTTATGATATCGGTATGTTAGCCCTTTGAGTGCGACATGACGTGTTATCACGTCATGGTTGTCTTTACGCTGGTGCTGAAGACGTCATATCACGTCATGGATACTGTGAGTGTTCCAGCTTTCATTATGGGGCCTATTGAAAGTTTCTTAGTGATAGCTGGAACACTCACGGTACCCTTGACGTGATATAACGTCATCAGCACCAGCTCAAAGAAAACCATGACGTGATGTGACGTCATGCCGCACTCAAAGGGTTAGGGAAAATCTGCGCCATTCATTAAAAGGTGCCATATCCTGAGAATTATATAAGGTAAAATCATTTTTTTATTCACAGTAAATTTGAACTATTAACCATATAAATGTAATAAATGCTATCAATCGGCCAGAGTTTGCTACTTCTGATTTTTTTCACCGCCTCCCGTTCTCTAACTTCCGCCATTGAAAGAGAGGAATGAAGACACATTGACTTGCATGATCCTTACGTGTTAAGAGCAAATTAAACGATTAGTCTTGAGAATTTTGTCGGGTATATACAATTTGACACGAACGATAAGACTTTACACAAGATTCCCGCCCTCACTTACAGCGCTGCACACTGCAGTTAGACTCTGAAACCAACTGCCGCCGCGAAAAGAACGAGACCTTCCGAAGAAGAGGGGCCTAAGTCGCGAATACCTATTAAGGTAGTTTGAGCGAAATGTCATTTTACTCAGAAATCAATGAATTTGTTCTCATTTTAAAGAAAAATATCTCACCCTTCAAATGACACCAAAAATTTAACCCTTTACCACACAACTTTTGGAGATATTTGTCAAAAAATTAACCAGCACTTTTACATGGGAAACGGTACGTGTATGCACTCTAGAGAGACATCATTTACAGAATGAGGCAATTCTAACACTTAGATGTCGCAAAAAAACTAACAGCGTGTAGTTTGTATGTTTTCTCAACTATATTTGAAAATTAATAATATTGTCACCGCAGTAGGTTCTTGGGTATCACAAAAACCATCCGTTTTGATGGAGTTTCAAACGCACCGCGCGAACAAAATGAGTCAAGTTAAAGACTTACTTAGATATTTTTATTTAATTACTTAAAATTTCCGTTACATAAAAATATATTACTGCACCATTAATAATGCAATATTTAATGCATGTGTCCTAAAGCTGTTGAAATTAAAACGTATAGTTCGAATATGGTCTGTATTATGACCAGGGAACTATCTCGCTCGGACTACCTTAAACCATTGGAGACAGAAATGGTTGAGGATTCGGGCCATTTCTCCCACCGCAAGTCCCTTTCCTCCTCCCTCCCCCATTTCCCTCTCACCATTCCCCTCCATCCGGTCATTCCTCCCTCCCTCCTGTTCCGATGCGTGCACACGCATACGACCGACCAGTCTTCCCGAAGAGTGGGAGTAGAGAGAGAGAGAGTGACTAGCTTTGCTGCCCCTCTTTATGCCACTCGCTCTCCTGCCCCACGTCCTCTTCAGGGCTCGGATCACTTGAGCGAGAGGCGGGCTTGGTGCGGCGGCGCGTGGCCGGCGGGTTAGCGCTTGAGGTGTCGCGGTCACCCTCGCTGATAAATCCCTGGAGTTAGCGTCGCCCCCAGCGACCTCCGCAGCCGCTTAACCTCCCCTCCGCCGCGCTCCATATCACCTCGCCCGACCTCCCACCCCACGGTCGCGCTGACCCCGTTGTTGACAACGCAGTCCTTCCTCCCATTATCATCATAATGTGGTGAATTAATTATAATTATGTTTTAGATGTTGATCGTTATTGTTTAAAGCTAATTATTAGAGAGATATACCGGTTATCCCATAAAAGCCGCAATTTCAGGTTCATGTATCTCGACCTCGGATATTCAGCTAAAAGTGTATGATGCCCTTTTGTTATGAAGTGAGTGTGAAAATATTATAGGTATTTTTTGTTATTTTGTGGAATTCTTCTATATCCATGCAGAAGTCTCTTCTGTGCCAACTTTATTGTGGCTGTCAACAAGATGCATGTTTATATTTACAGCATTCGTTGTAATAGTTTTTAAAATGGATTTAGCCACTCGTGAGAGAGGACGTATGGCATTTAAGTTGTATTTTTGTATCATTCAAAGGTGATATTCGTGACATGGTTCCATATTTTCATTGTATAGGTATTTTTTGTTGATGTTTTGGTCGTTTACCATCTGTATCGTGGTTGCAACCCTGATGATGAAAGTAATTGAACTACTAAACATTGGCATAGAATCTTTATATTCATTTTAGACATACCTCGATAAACTGCTATTGTTGAGAGCCGTAACCTTAATTTCTAGCATGTTTGCACATCACTCTCCTTTAAGGTTAGCCCGGAATATCTCGACCCCGGTTCTTCTCGCATGCCTGTACTGTTTCGGTACCATTTCAGATTGAGATAGCTCTCTAAATTCATTTATATTCTAATTACATGTTTCATCCATTTATTCTACACCAATCCCTTCAGCAACTTTCTCTTCTGTACCACGTATATATCTTTACGTGTATGTTTCTTCGTGCGCCGTTTTTTCGCACGAGCCCATATTTTATATCCCCTCTGCAGACCCATATTTAAAATGCCTCCCGTATATTTTCGCTCACTCTCTCCTGAGTCACCTGTTTTACTTCCCTATAACGCCGCACTCCATTCCTGAGTCTGACCTTTTCAAGGAACTCAGGGTTCTCGTCATATGTCCTCTCTTGTGTGTATATTGTCTCTTTATCTGTCTCATTCATCGTGCTACTGTCTTCATTTCACCGCCCGCGTTCGTTGATGACTTTTCCACTTCTGCTATATTTTCTCCCAATTCTCTTTTCTGCGTATCTACTTTTACCTTATGCTTTCTCCTATTTCCTGGAAAATTTCTTGACATAAATTTTAAAAGCTGAAATATTTCTCCCTGTGTTGTGATGAGGCATTTATTTTTATAATATTTTCATTAAAATGCTTCTCGTGCTGATTTAAAATTTCTCTGTACATCAAGACGAATGCAAATATTGTGGCAACCCATTCACCAGATGTGTTAACGCTATAAATAAGTACATTATTATTTCAAACTAAGGCTGCTCTTTGCTTCAGAGTAATTAACCTCAATTTCTTCCACATAGATGCACTAAGAGTTAGGTCGAATATTACATGAATCGCTCGCGGTTATTTATTGTATTTTCAATATAACGGAATTCCCTGAATTTCTAAAGGTGCGATTTTTAGAGGTATTAGAGGTTTCTAAAGGTGCAGGTTTGGTGAACTTTAAGTCAAAATTTAGGCCTGCAGTCTGCGGTTATTTGTGACAACCCCGTTGGATAGTTCTCCCTCTTATGGTGGGCGCCCTCACTCTAAGAGATGAGTGCTGGATACTAGGTTTTGACATTATTAACTGGATGTAGTCGCGGCTTGATAAGGGATTGATAATTAATATTATCAACTTAAGTTAGAAAAGGCGTTTTTTGGGTCGACGGTAGGGGAGATGTGTTCTTGGGAAGGTAAGGTACCTCCAAATGCCGATCACGAAATGGTTTTCACTTGATGAATGATATGTAGATTGAATTTTTTGGTGTTGAAAATAATAAGATTTAGGAAGGGCAGCCGGAGATTATATATCCGTTATTCGGATAAACCAAGGGACGTTTTGGGATCTTTTGAAATTTAATTTGCTCTAGGAATTATGAATAAAAACTCATTATTACTTAAGACGGCAATTTTCACCAAATAACCGATGTCATATATAATTCGAGATAATATCGAAAATTGATAATATCGAGTGCTGATTCGATAGTTCCATGTGCATATCATGTGAAACTGGCGGATTTTCCATTCGCATTTGAAGATTCGTCAATGGGAGCCTGAAGCCATTTTTCACAATTCGGCCTACGGCAAAGTGGGTTTTGCACAGTTTTGCGTCCGCCTCATCTTCTTCCTTTGTTCCGTAGTTTTCTCGATGACCTTTCCCTGCGTCCCTCACCTCTGTCATCCCTTTGCAATGTCGACCCATCTCGCTCTTTTCCAGCGCTTGCATCACCCACGCGATACTTCTCGTCGCTCTGAGGGGCGAAGCGTGGGAGTCGTCGCCATATTACGAGTGCCCCTCCCTCATGCATTATCAGAGGCGGGACTGAATTCGTTATTAATCGCAAAGCGAGCCCCTTTCCGGGAAGCACCCGATCGCATATGTGGGGGGGTTATTCATCTAGGTACGCCCACGGACCACCCTGCGAGCCGTGTTATAACACCAACCGTGTCAATGGTTATAGAGAGGTGAAACTGTGAAGTGTATTTTGGGAGTGTTGAGTGTTTGAAGCGGAGTTCAGATTCTAATATGGACATGTATTGTGCGTTGGAAGAACCAATTTCTGTATCAATTTGTTCGGCAATGTGTCACTCTTATTTTATCGCTTCTAGCTTAGATAGCGGACTTAAATACTGCCGAACAGATAGATACAAAAATTCCTTCTTTCCGTGAACAATAAGCGACCACAATAAAATTTTGAGCTCCGCTAAATACACTCCTATAATTCATGTCACCATTTCATCTCCAAAAAACTTACACCTTTACACGGATTTTGACCTTACACCCTCTGCCACCCGCCCGTGTGGCGGCTCACGGGGTATTATGTAGATGTGTACCGTGGCGTCAAAATAATATCCTTTGTATCACACTGAAACATTCATCTTTTGAATTTCTCTGGTAATCTTAACCTAGTGAAGAGCATCCGAGTGTCTAGCGGCTTCCAACCCAATCTCTCAAGTATCTGTTAAAACCTTCTGCAAGCTACCACTATATGTTCGCTCGCAGCAGTTTTTTCTTGGATTTCTTTTGTATTCTGTTTATTTTTCGGATGGAGTCTCTCTGTGCAGGGTGAAGGAGGCTGAAGCGATATTTGTGAGTGATTGAGTGCACATATTGAATAATTTTGAAATAAGTGAAATCAACATGCTTGTGCCAATTTCCGTTTGAGGGCATTTCTGTTCGCGTTAAAAATCATCGTGCTGGCAGTATGGAAGTGATAGAAGTACCTGCTTATTTAGAATCAAGATTACATTTTAAATATTTTCCTTAATGAAAGCATGTTATCACTAATGTTTTAGGGGTTTCACAATATTGGAATAAGTTTTTCTTATATTATTTTCTTGATATTTGTTAGGTGCAATTATAGTCATGATATAGGTAGCTATATGTATTTAGAAAAATATCTGTGCTTGTGTAATCGCATTATTATGGACTACATGTAGAGTTTCGTTAGGCTTCATGTTAAAATAGCTTTGAATCGCCAAAAAAAATCGTATGATGGAAAATATTTCTATTCTACCTATAGTTATCGCAAATGGGAATAAATTAATATTTTAATTAATTACTGCTAATTTTAACACCTATCTGTACACAACATCGCTCCAACCGTCTTTAGCTGCCTTAAGTGCCAGATTAGTATCAAATGCTCATTAATTAGGTGATGATTCCTCCGATTTTCGGGGTATTAACCGTGTTCGTGGCGTGTGTTGGCTACAGATTCGCCCGTGTCCCAATTGAGGTCGTAATGCTTTGCATGGGGTTACAATCCGCCTTCAATTCTGTTCCTTTTGCCTTTGCCGGCTGTCCTCCTCTGGCCGAAGCCTCTTCCCCTTCCGAGTAATTGTTAGGAGATGTCTCAATTTATTGTGTTCCGTCTTAGGCTGACCAGAGAATATTGTGAACTGGCACGCTGATTCTCCTGATTTTTGAAGTTTCTTTGTTTGGGTCAATTGTGTATTGATCAGTTTTTCAAGAACGTAGATCTTTGGCACTTATCTTTGTCTTTCTTATCTTGGTCGTCTTATTGAAAGGCAAGTTAAAAAGAGAAAAGGAAGAGAAATTTTTTGCGGCACACAAAGACTTAAGAGAGGTAGACTGAGAAATAGGGCCTATTCTCATTTCCAACCAGGTAAGTTATTTTCTCTGTATTGCTTGCATAAAGTCAAAGCTATATTTTCATTCGTTATTCCTCTCGTTTAGGCTTCTCAATCCATTGTGCAATCCATCTTCGTAGTTCCTCTCCGCAGTACTGTATTTATCTGCTCTTGCTCGTTCCAGGGCTGTCTGGCTGCATCACACAACCGAGTTTACATAGCTGGCCACCTCTGTTTGTGGGGCAGCTGCGAATTCAGACGTCCTCCTACGGCTGCCCTACTTCCGTGCACCCCTCCAAAATCCTTAACAACTTGGGCCATATCCACCCTCCGTTGCCCCAAATGCGGATTATCTTGTTCGTCGTAAGCGCTCCGTGGAGTAGCTTGTCTCATCTCCCATTCGGCCTCAGGCAAGGTTGGTTCTGACAGTCCCTCGGGCACTAAACTTGAGGCTCTCCTTTTAATTATTTTTCGAAGATCTATCGTTCTTAAAAAGTTGCAATGTATCATTTACCTTTCAAAGAAAATTATCACAACGTATTGTCAGTAATTTGCCAGAGGTATCCTTTTCTCTAAGTCATAAAATGTCACAAGTATAATTTCATAGAATCGTGAATAGGTCATTAACAAATAAAATAAGTAATTAATATAGCGGGTGCAGGCTTGTCCTAGTGGAATTTTTCGACATTTTAGAGGTATGAGTGGCTTGAAACTTTTCTTTGGCATTGGTCATCATTTTTTTGGCAACAATTTGTGAAATACAGTGAAACCCCTCTTAACGATCACCCCTATCAAGCGACCACCCCTCTCAGCGACCATTTCTCAGCGGAACCGCCGGTAGTCCCTGAATTCAGGTTTCAGTGTGTACATCAAATTAAAATGCATTGCAATTTCCCAGGAGCTACAAAATTGTGAGGAAATTAGCGCCATGTGTATAGGTTTTAACTAAATCGTCGCTTCAAAATTTTGTCCATGTTTTTTTTCAAATCCACCGCACGTTCATTTGCATAACACTCCTAGAAATTGAACCCCTGTCGAACGACCACCCCTCCTAACGACCATTGTTCAGTGGAACCGTCGGTGGTCGTTTAATACAGGTTTCACTGTATTTGTATTACATTCATATTAACTTACGTTCTTTATGGCGTAGACGAATGTAATCACATGAATTGCAGCCATTGTGAATTCTTTCCAGCCATTTCTTACTTCTTCGTGTAAATTTTTTTGGGCTGTGGACGGAAATAGATTTTGCAGACTACTCGCTCTGCTTTTGCTGATCATGTGGAAAGCGTTGAAGCATAGGACGTGCTATTTAAATTATAGGTCACAGCTACAATTTTACCTCATTCGCTTACCATTAGTACGGATAGCGATTTAATAAGGCCCGTTTTTGCATGACAGAGGCTAAAGCAAAAGAGAAAGGGTTTCTCTAGAAAAATGATACCTGTACATTCTGTTCCTACGAAAATAATTCATCGCCGCAATTTGAATTCAGGGGTAGCTTTTTCGGAATTATGTCATTTTCTCTTTCCCTTCCGCCTCTCTCTGGCATTTTTTAATTTGTTTTATTGAATCAATGGCCTTTAAAATATGTTTTATGGTTCAATAAAACCTACCGTTAACCTATAGATTGCGCTAATAATAAAAGTTGAATTCATTATGCTATTATGAGGAGATAAAGAGACGTGCGAATGCTGGAAGGAAAGTGGTAGGTAACATGTGGAGCATATCAAGGAATGAGTGCCTCTCTAAGGAAGCGAAAATCGCAGTGTACAAAAGTTTACTTCTCCCCACTTTGTTTTGTGGTAGTGAAACATGGGTATGTCAGGATAGACATAAGAGTAGACTAAACACCATGGGTATGAGTTATCTGAGGAGTATTTGCGGAAAAAGTAGGATGGATATGGTCAGGAATGAGTGGGTAATAAACGAATGTGGGTTAGATGCTCCAGTAATGGACGAGTATGAAAGGAGTGTGCTTCGTTGGTTTGGCCATGTGGAGAGAATGGATGAGAGTCGAATAACGAAACAGATATATGAGAGTAGAATGAATGGTGCGAGAGGTAGAGGTAGGCCGAGAAAGTTGTGGTTGAGGAAATTCTTAGGAGAAGGAATATTAGGAGTTTTAAAAACAGGAGGGCGTGTATGAAGCAGTGTATGGGGGTAAATGAGGCAAAAGAGGTTTGCTAGGATAGGTCAGTATGGAGGCAATTATTGAAGCAGAGTTAGGTGTACAATTATGTATCAACGAGTGAAACATTTTGACTGTGCCTACCCCGGATGGGAACGGCGTGATTGGTATGTATGCATGCATAAGTGGTTACTTGAGCATTTATTTATTTGGCTGAACGATTTGCCTGTCCTTTAGTTTAATTCTCACTTCTACCTTACACACCTTATATTTCGTAACCTTCCTTTGTTTCTCTCATTTTTTAGGTATTAATTTTTTTCCTCCTGTGTTAAAGTTCTGACCATGTGTAGGGTGCTCGCCTTCCCTATGGTATACATATACATATAAAACGGGCAGGTTAAGTATGCCACTTTCCCGCGAGCGATAAACTATCATGAAGGCTACCAATGAGACTTTTAAGTGGGCTTGTCTATAAGTACTGTAACTAATTAATTGATTGACTTCCGAGTGCTAGTATCCTTATATGATACCTAGTACTAGCCGTTCTCCGTGCATTCTTGTATCTCTGTGAATCTGTGTAGCGGTGAAAACATTAATGAAAACTGTTTTACATTTGTAGATCTCTCCATGTTTCCCGGATTTCTTCCGCGTTGGTTGTTTGTGGGACCAGTGTCTTCGACCTGAAGACGCTGGCAGGACTGCCAGCGAAACTGTTGTCCCACAAACAACCAACGCGGAAGAAATCCCGGAAACATGGAGAGATGTACATTCCAGCTCCGCGGAAACCTGAGAACCAACACTGTTTTACATTGGTAGCAAGCTTATAGTGTCACTCATATTTGCGAAATTTTGTCTCTTGGCATGTGTTAGTAGTTTGAGACATCAACTGTAGAAAAATCATTCGCCTGGGCGGTTGTGTTTGAACTGTTCAAAATAGGCCCGAGCAAGTAACCAAGGAGTCGCGTGGTGCAATCACGAATGGTTTTGGTGTGTTTGAACCATTTGTTAAGATATCAAGCGAAGCCTTTCCAATCGAGCTTTTCTCGCGGCGATGTTGTTGATGGATTGGTATATCCCGATTGGAGGCGCAATAAACAACATATCAGACGCTTAAGATACCTATCCGTGTTGTTAAAGGACTCACCAATGTCTCCAACAGCTCGTTGTTGTACCACGTGACTCCTTAGATACGTGATCGAGATTATCATTCAAACTCAACCCCCCTTGACTGAGATTCGAAAGTAGGCCCAGTGCATCAACTAATTGATTTACCCAATTAAGTGCCCTCCTCCGCTCTGAATCTCTTGTAGCTTTAAGGAATGAAATATACTCACTGGTACCTTGCATACGATACCATTGAATACATATAAACGAGCGCACAGCGCACCTATACACGAGGTAAAGCCTAAACTTTAAACACAAAGGTGTTTACTCAGACTTTTTCAAGGAACTGCGGATCTGACCGAGCTGTAACTTTGGCGTTACCAACCGCTGTCGTTCACGCACACTGTGTTAAATTCACAGCGATTGGGCAAAAATTATTGGTCACAGCAGTTGGCGCGAAATCGATGGGTTTGGGTTCGAATCCCTGCGGAGGCGAATCCGTGTGATCACCAGTTGTTGACTTCGTCAAAGTTACTGCGTGGCCAGTTAGACAGTTCTTTGAAGAATTTGTACCCGTTTTTTAAATGTATGAATAGTCGTAGTTAAGCTAGATTTAACGGTGACTAGTGTAATGCATTTTGGTGATAACCCATCCCACGCCTAAAGTGACTGGCTGGATGTTGTGCAAATAATTGTGGATCCCTTTCACGTGAATCCCAGCCTCCCAATCGCAATGTGGCTGTGAAAGGGCAGCCCACTAGCTGACGGCGCATCGTGAGAGCGGGGTCTCGAGGTAGAGGAGCGGAGGGAATATGTGTGATGGAGTAACCGCCTCCTCCTCCGAGCAGCACGTGCGGCGGCCCGTACAAAAGGCCTCCGGTGCGGGAGCGGGAGGTCGAGATGGGGGCAGGGGAGGAGGAGCAGTGTGGGGAGGGGCGGGAGAATGGATGTTCGGGTGATGGGGTTTGCGAACGTCTCTGTCGGTCAAACGGTGGGCGTTCTGTGGGGGTGGAGGGAGGGGCGGGGGAGTGTCAGTGTTAGGTAGACTGGTCCAGCGGATGCGCGGTGCCTCGCAATGTCCTCTCTCTCTCCCTGCCTTCATCTGTTTCCCTTCTCCCTCCCCTTGCTCAATGCCTCTTCTTTCTCTTTGTCCATCTCAGTCCCTTTCAAAATGTAGGTGCTTTGAGCGATGTATCATTTCGCATATAAATCAATGAATCTGCTCTCATTTTTAAAGAAAGTTATCTTATTCTTTCGAAGACACCATAATATCAGCCCCTTACTGAACTGATTTCCGAGTTTTATTGTTACTTTGTATATTTTCTCGTCTATTTTTGGAAATAAATCATATTTTCGCCGATGTATATTTTTCACAACCGCAAAAAATCTTCCGTTTTGGAGTATTAAACGAACTGCGTGAAAAAGTGAGCCAAATTAAAGAATTATGAAAATGTCATTATTTAATTACTTATAATTTCAATTATAAATGTATATTATTGCACCATTAATAATGCAATACACAATTCATGCTTCCTTCAGCTGCTGAAATCAAAGCGTATAATTGATGTATGGTCTCCATGATGACTAGGGAGCTTTTCTGGCTCAAACCACCTTAAGATGCCTCTGGCTTAAGTGTGTGAGACTGTAACACATTTTTTTACATATTTGGTTCCAGAAAACCCTGCTTTCATGTACGAAATGGGCTACCTTTTGAAAGCAAAAATTAAGTCATCAAATATGCTGATTTTTCCCTGAATATATTATTAATGGCGCCTAGTGATAATGTAATTATATAATATTAATATATTCGAATTGTCATTAATATAATTATCATAAATGGCAAGAGTATATTTTTACAAGTCTGAGAAATGAGTTGTGCTAGTAATAAGACGGAACCAAAAGTGTGTTGGAAGAGACACCAATGGATTAGAGATCTTGAATAAAACTCTGACGAAGTAAAAACTGACGGGGAAGTCTTCGAGTTTGTACCGTAATAATGGGATTAATTAGTAAAATAGAGCTAGTATCTTATATTTATTATCATTTATCTGCCTTATTATGTGTAACCATCCCAAAATGAGCAGGAAAATGACCACGGAAATGATAAATGCTTAAAAACATCCGGGTTTCTGGGCAACTTTATTTCTTTCTTTCTCCTTTACAACTTTGTAGGGCAAATTTTTAGGGAGAAGATCTTCTATGGAGGCATTTTTTGGGGTTTAAATGTGATATCTATGGCCCCATGTCGGACCTTGCGTTTTGTTTACAGTCGGTAAATTCTTTTGAAACGTCCCCTTTTTCACTGTCGCCGAGCGGTCGCCATGGTAACCAGTTTTCTCCCGGTGACAGCCATTCTCACCCCCAACCGACTGACCGCGTGAACGCCCGCCGAAAGGATTTCTCCTCTTTCTCCGATCTCTTTTATTTTTGCTGTTTTTTATTCCGTTTTTTTTTGGACCATCCCCTCCCTCCCTTTCTTCTTCTTCGGGTTGAATGGAGCCAGGTTCCCTTAGGGAAATGTGAGAGGAAGGGGAGAGAGAAGTGAGAGGGAGAGAAAGGATGGAGAGAGAGAGAGTGAGGCAGCGGAATGGTGGACGTTGTCGATCCCCAAGGTCGAACGCGTGCGGTTTTTTTTATTACTTTTTCTACTAATTTCGGAGACGCTCCGCGCCGAAAGAATGCATCTCGGAAATCCGCGATCCATTTTCGTTCCTGCACATTCAAAGGTGGATATTCGGATCCTCCCCCCCCCCCACCAACTTCGCCGCTATTGTCTGCTACAGTCGTACATTCCCTTGTCTTGCCGTTCCTTTCTTGTTCACTCTTTCGTCACTAAGGTTGACTTGCGGTTGCATTCGTCACCGGTTTCCAAACCATGTTTCAATAAAATCCTGTTATTTCTCTCAGTCATCACAAGCGTTCTACAACTTGTTGGTTACATTACTTTTTATTGGTCCCCATGCAGTCTTTTTACATGAACATTGTATAGAGCATGCCTTTTTCGTGTTTAGTATCCTATATTTTTGTTAATGTAGATCGTTTATACGAAGAGGGGTTTCAAATAATATGTGGACCCACATATAAGTTTCTTTTGACCGAAAGCGTTTGAAAGTCTCTGATGTAGTTGAACGAGAAATCTTGGCTGCTTAATTTTATGATCCTAAAAGAAATTTTAATTTTTCTGATTTTTCCTCGATTTTACTTAGCCAACGAAGTGTTTATGTTGACAATTATGTAAATTTATTTTTTCGTTATTTTTGTTCGTTTGTTCGTAAATTTGTTCGTTACCTTTGGTTGGTCTGAATGCTTAATTTGCTGTCATGGTCTTTAATTGTAGCCGCGATCTGCTAGTAACACGAAAGCATAATGTAGGAGATTCATTATTACACCTTTTTTATGGTCAATATGTCGTTTACAGAAATAATTCCTTCTAATCTCTGAATCATAATTTGACACTCAAAATGTTTCGGACCGAATAATCTTCTGTCTATAAGGATTGTGGTGTAACTACTGGAGATTCCAGCACTAACGAAAATTATAAAAAATGCTCGCTGAAAATTAGGAAACTCTCCGAAGTTTACAGTCCCATTTTCTGTCGTCGCTCTGTCTTTTTCCCGCATTATCGTTTTTTTTCCACCGCTCTCCTTCACTGACCATAAAATGGTGCTGGGATCATGTTGACCCTTCCCAAAAAGATTCAAAAGTGACTCAATGCCTTTCTTCACCTGTTCCTTCGTCATCCCCTCACACATCTCATCGTCTACTCCCTTCAGCCCTTCTCTCGACACCAGGGGCTTCCATTAAGTCTGGAAAAAAGTTCATCTCATCACTGCATGGTGATTTGAAAACCTGTTGTTGAACCACTCACAAATATCTTAACTTGTCACCTATTTTACATTGAATTTTTTTCGTGTGGATTATCCGCGGACTGGGGGCGTGTCATGTCTTTTTAATTATACGTTACTATCAGGACTGTTCTATTGGATCCAACATAAAATGTATTCCTGTTTTTGAGAAACAAGAGACGAACAAAGACAGAACAAAGCATCGCCGATGGAATTGGCTGACGTGTAATAATAGTGACAGTCATGTAAGATTTGTCATGGGTACGATTCACCATTTATATAACGATTTCAGTCTTGTGAATCGGAAAATAGGCCTCAATGTAAAAGCAACTGAAGGAATGAGATATTACAGAATAACGGACTAACTTTCTCGAAAAATCGTGAATATTTGTGAAATTTTAATAAAATTCAGTCCGAACTCTTTTATACTATGCCAAAGTCCTGGAGAATTCCGCTTCTCCAAGGCGCGCTGTAGCAACCCTAATTCTCTCTCTCTTTCTCTCTCATCTTTTTCTGTGCCATTCCCCTCTTGTCCCAGCTTCTCTCTAAACCCTCATTTCACCCCCTTTAAGCCTCGCGGTAGTAAACTCTCGACTTTAGTGGACTTTTAGAATTATAGTCTACACACAGCACTCCTCAGCGGCACTTCCGAAAAGCCGGCGTCGCGGCTTGTCTTCTCTGCCTTTTAATTTATAAAGGCGCTGCCTTGTGAGTCACACTCGTTGCGGGGGGAGATGGAAGGAGAAGAGGACGAGGGTTGGAGTTGCCGGTCAGTCGCGGGCTTCGAGCGGAGATACAGAGGGAGGCATTCGAAGTGCGTTTTCATGACGAGGAGAGGATCGTCCTTTCGCTCACGAGCCTCTCCCTGCGTCTTGAAGGCATAAAGAATTCATGAAACTCGATATGCATGCACGGAGAACTAAAGGCTCTCACAAAAGGGCTTTACTAAGGGCATAACTCGGCTTATTCTCGCTCCGTAGGCGTACCAGTGTGCGAAATTTTTAACCAATCACAAAACCGGCTCAACTAAAAAGTCGATCTTACAATCGATTGATTGATTACATAGATGTACCGAATCAGTATATCGATATCATTATTTTCGAGAGTTGTAATCATGCAAATATGATGTAACTTTGTGGAATCTTTTCATGATAAAATGAGAACGTCTGTGCTAATCTTAAGGTACCATATCCAGCCCTGCGCAGAGAGACAAATCATATTGCACCGAGTTTAGTTGTTCTGGACGACGCTTAACGTCGGCAGGAATATGCCAATGTACCAAATTATTTAATACCATCATGCGAAAATATTTTGTATAGAGCGTGTTTCGAGCCCATTTATTTTTACTACCCGTCAATTGTGCCAGGTAGAATTATTTTCTCAAGCAGTCTCTGTTCTATGTGAACATTTCTGTCCGTCATCGGAAAATTAAGGTTGAAAGATCGGGAAGGTCCATTGATATTTTTAACGGAAAATTTCCACACTGGCTGCCCCGACGTGCGCTTGTATGTATGGCAGTGTGAAATTTTTTGCGCCAGTAATCCAAGAATTTTAGATTAGACATAGTATCAGCAGTTCAATTGTTATTTAAAGCGTAAGTGTGAATTCCTTGAAGACACCGTCAGTATAGAAGTTGTTCGCTGTAACAGAGAGTACTTATTACCTTTCTTCAAAATTTATGAGACCTTATTCGTTTTGTTTGATACCTATGTTCAGTTGCTGTCGCTTGGTTTTTTTCTATTGATGATGTGAATCACATCAAGTGTGTAGCTTTAAAAATATTCCCTTCGTTTCTTTCACTTTTGAGTTTTTGTGCAGTTACAACTGGCGTTACCTTTCATGACCTCATTCTATGTCTTTATTTTTGGGATCAAAATTATGTTACCATCTGTCTTTCTTTGCCTAGTCAACCAATTCATTTTTATTTCGATTTATGATTGAGAGTAGTTTTACATGATTTTATTTTGAAATTTAAACTGAAGATGGAGGTTAATTTTAACCATTTCCCTTGAGTATAGTCACCCATGGTAGCCTTCCTAGTTGGTGGTTTATAAGGACTCACATAGATTGAATCCATGTGTCCTCTCCCCTTAAAATTAAAAAAAAAATTTTATGACTTCTCCATAACAGCATCCCTTGGAGTTCGTGAGTCAGTGCTTAATTTTGGTAGCTGTATGATTCAGCCTCCATGCTTATTGAAGGACACACACGCTGCTTTTTCACTTTTCTCATTTTTGTCGCCCATAAACGAGTCCCACTCCCCTGTGGTGCGCTGTTTTCTCCAGAGATTGCCTCGCTGTCCATGTCTGCGATCACTTTGGGAAGAAATTCTTGGAAAAAAAGCTTCTTGTCGAAGTTTAAATTCTATTATAATTTCGAAATATTTTAACCGTTTGTCCAGAAAAACAGCAGAAATGAGAGCCGCCAGATCTTTGTTCTTCGAACGAAGAGGGTCAGACCCACTACATACTTAGAATGGTGCGTCAAAAATCTGTATTTGCGGAAAAGATACCAATAAAAAGAACCATAGGCCGAAGGGATGAAATTATGCCAATCGTGCCTCATATTTCTGAGTGAGGTGAATATGAATGAATGAATCAATAAGGTGAAAGAATCACACCGTCCGATGCGTTGCTTCTAAGAAGTTTTTCCCACTCTGAATATAGTACAGTGAAACCTGTATTAATCGGTTCTCCGACTGTTTCGCTGAAAAATGCTCGTTAGGAGGGGTGATCGTTCGACAGGAGATTTTAGGAGTAGTATGCAAGTGAAGAGTCGACTGATTTGAAAAAAATAGAATAAAACTTTAAAAGCGACCGTTTTGTCGAAAATCTATGTAAATGGAGTTGATTTTCTTATGGTTGAGTTGCTCCTGGGAAACTCCAGTGGATATTAATGTGATGTGAACAAACAGTAGAATCTGAATTGAGTGACAACCGACACGTCGGTTCTCCTGAAAAATCATTTTTCATCAAGAAAATTTTCATCAAGAGGGGTGGCCACTTGATAAGAGTGGTCGTTAGGAGTGGTTTTACTGTAATTCTCTGTTATTTAGTTCCTACACGATGGGATCGATCGCTTAGGCGCTTTACATTCACAGTTTTTCTTATGGTAGTTAGGGCGACATTCATCCCCAGCCGTAATGGCGACCGTACCTGAATTTTCCTTTTTCATTTCAGCAGCTTTAGAAATCACGAAGTAAATATTAATAGTGTAGAAATATACCTTTGTGTGACAGAAATTATCAGTTATTAAATAAAAATTTCTCACCTCCTTTTTTTCACGCGGTTCATTAAAAACTCAATCGCAACTGAACCTGATTTTGTGACTATGAAAAAAATACTGCGTTTGCTATTTGTTTTATTTTTTTAAAGTAGTTGAGAAGGCATTTAAATCTGTTAATTTTTTTTTCGAGATCAATGTTCATTTTTTTCAAATTGCCTCTCTTGAGTGCATACATTTACCGTTTCCCATGTCAAATGGCTGGTATTTTATGGAAAATATCTCGGAAAACAGGGCTGTACGGGTTGAAATTGCGGTATTTTTGTAAGGCTGAGGCATTTTTCTTTAAAACGAGTCAAATTCATTGATTTCTATGGGAAATGATATCTTGCTGAAATTACCACGTTAATTGGAATAATTTAAATATAATATGTCCCCTAGAGTTGTACTGTAGTCAATTGAACTGCCGTAATTGCGCGCAAAATCGCACCCATGTTCAACGCTTAATGATTTTAAATAAATATAAGACATTATGTGCCATCTCACTCAAGGGCGGCTTACGGAATATTATGCGGTTGAGGAACGCGCCATTCTGCAGTCTCCTTCCATTTTTGTACATCTCCTTCGGCGGTCTTGATCTCTTCTCCGTAGCGCTTAGGTGGTCCATTCCCTACTTTAAGTCGTCCGTATTATTTTAGCGCGCTCATCGCTGAAAAACCACCGCGGAGTTTGAGGATCTTCTATCAGCGGTTTAATTGCCCGTGGAGGGGGTGGAGGAGAGTCAGCCCACTCCTGCCGCGTAAAGGGGTCAACGGCCAACGTTCTTGGCAGAGCGCCCGTCCCGAGATTCTTTGAAACTGCACTGAGACTCCCCCGTTCTTTCGAACGCTGCGCCCTGGGGAAAAGGCTGCCTTCAAAAAGTGGGCGGGTCCGGAAGGTGAGAAGGAGAAAATGGAATTCTCTTCCGGGAATAGCCCTTATGCAGTCTCTCTTTTTTGGAGAGATTTATCGGATGCAGCCGTTCCTTCCGACGCGATGAACCGAAGTGTGAGACGACGTCCTTGAGGCGAGCGCTGAAACGTTTCTTTTTTGTTCTCCAATTTAGCGTCACTCGTTGGCTAGATATGATGATGGGTGTTCGGGAAAGATGTCTCACCAACAACGACGAGGCGCGTGTCGTCAGATAAGGCAGGTCACCCAGTTGTGCCAGAACAGTCTCCAGCTGCGTGAAATTCCAACAATTGGAAAAATCATTCACCTGGACTGAGAATCGAACCCAGAATTTCAGCCAATTATGTGGCCACTGACTGGTGATTCCGTTATAGCTACTGCAGGGCCTGTTCCGCAGTACTTAAAAAGTGCAGTTAAGTCTCCGTTTAGGAATCATGTTTTCCGCTAAAGTGACTCGCGTATTCGGCTTTTTGCGCACCTGAGTGAGTGCGTCCGGAAAAAAAAGATAAAGACGCCCAATCTTCGTAACTTTGCCAATTCATACCGGGAATTGGAACTAAGAACGGCATTTTTTTTCATTTTCTTATCGCCGGACTAAATGCTGTGAAGTGAATCTACATTTGGATTCAAGCCCAATTCCTAAGTCTTGAGAGTTTATTTTATGTCTAAACCCCGCTATGAATTCCGACTCCTCCGAAAGCCACGTATAACCCACAAATCTCACTGTCTCCGAAGTCACAACAACTCTCTGGCTCTTGGCCCCTTTAAGGAATGCGTAAATGGACAGTCCGCTCGCCCCATATCGTGCGCTTCGCTTCGGACCTTCGAGTTCACTCTTTAATAACGAGCCCGGAGGTGGGTTTGAAGTCTTTGTTAGGAGATGTGTCCTCGATCGTTGCCGCATTTTGAGCTGATATGGGTGTGCAATAATAAATATATTAAGGGCAAACTTATCACGATTTCCGAAGAAGTCCTAGCGTAAAAAAGTGTAGCTCCGAGCAGATAATGTTATTTCAAGAAGGCTCACCCTATATCGTGCAAGTTGCCCTTAGATCCAGGACGATGGGCTCGCTTCCCATCGATAAAATGCATCTCCTGATCCTCATTTACCGAGAAAAACTCCTATAATAAATATTTATGGGCGCGATAATTAACGGATGGTAATGGTGTTTACACAGTACTGGCTTCCCCTCATGAGAGCTCGGGTTTGTATCCCATGAGTGGTGGAGATTTGTTTATGGCATCGTGATGCTGAATCCTGACGCTATGTGAAGTGCTCTTCAGTTACATCGCCGTCATCATGCAACGGGGCCCTAACTTTATGGACCGCTTGTGGGTTATCGATTGTAGTATCCCTATGCTGACTCGGTGGTTACCTCTACTCCACCGTTCTTCAACAAAGAATCTTTCATTCACCATCGTACCCCGCTTAACCCCAATGGGGATACCTGCCCTCGTGTAGTCGATTCCTTAATGCCTTATGTGAGCGTCTCCAGTCGGGCATTGTTTGCGGTAAGTCTCTCGCGACTGCGTCTGATGTGTTCGGGCCGTTGGGCGTCTTAGGCGTATTTAAAGACGGATCGTTTACTTATCCTAGGTTTTATCCACCTTGTGATAGAAGAATGGTGTGTTGGTACAAAGATTTTCTCTCGATTGTGTACTTCGAAAAAGGAAAATATTAGAGGGTGATCTTTGGCTAGCTTGCCTTTGCTTACCTCGGGTCATGTGCGAGAAGCGTGAACGTTGTTGGATGGTTTACGACCGTAACTGGGTAAATATTTAAGCTTTGCTTTCTGATGGGGGGAGCATCTTGGTCGGTCGGTGTGCTGTCTCGACAAAGTTGGGTTGCATGGTGGGTGAGTTGGAACCACGAAAATGGCTGCAAACATCGGACCGGTCAAAAGATGAGAGGCCTGTCCAGATTTCTGCCTTGACGTTTATGTCCATGTTTTGCGTCGGGTTATAATTCGCGCCCACGAGTCGTGAAATCCTCGGGGTCGAGTTCTGCAGGGTGGCGATCGTTAGGGAAAACCTGAAATTATCGGGGAAATTTGAATTTCTGGAAAAGTCAGGGAAATGTCAGGGGATTCTTGTAACAGTCAGAGAGAAACTGGGATAGGAATCCTCGTTATTTTTTTACCATTACGTTTATTGGCCAGTCTATCCCGCCCTTCATCTCGCCTACTAAAACTAACGTCAGTCGCTGACTTGCATTGGAAAAAAACCCCATCAATTCGTGGAACATTCAGTTGTGACTCTTATTAGTTGTGAATCTTAGTTATTTACACCAGGGTTGAAATTCGCTATGAAAAAATCATTCGACATCATCATAAACCCCCCTCAAAATTCGCCTTGAAGGAAGATGGCTTGGTTTTGTAACTGGCTAACACACCTGACCGGCAATTTGGGAGATCCGAGATTCGAATCCCGGTCAAGTCCAATGATTTTTTCATGGCAAATTTCAACCCTGGTGTATATGCACCCGTGTGAGTGACTTCGTACCACATCATTTGTTAAATGCGATGTTTGGAAACTTAGTTATTTAGTTTTGAATCAGACGTGCAATGTATCCCCTTTGTATATCCTCATTGCGATATTTTCCCAGTGGTGTTAAAATTCATGATCACAATGTATTATGATCATCACAAGGAATCCGAGGCTGTGTTGTTCGGAAAATTTTACCTCGCGTTTTATTTTAACTTCCGAAACTCTGGTCGAGAGGTAGCTGGAGCACACTAGCTTATAGTTAGTTAATTCATGCTTGCACTTCTAATTATACGAGACGATGATTAGAAAATTTAAAGCTGCTGTAGAAAATTCAATTCAGCGGAAAAATCGGTCAGGGAAATTGGTAAATCCATCAGGGAGAAGTCAGGGAAAGGTCAGAGAACGTGAAAATTGGATATCAGTAGCCACCCTGGTTCTGCCTAGGTGAAACACAAGCGAAAAGGTGATGGGTATTTGTTTGCGCATATTTTTTGTGACTAATGCCAAAATGAGGCAAAATTCCTCCAACCCAAGATCTTTTGATCATTTTCATCGGGTGTTTCCGGGTAAATAAGACCTTAAACCTAAAAATCATTTAGCGCGGAGACTTGGCCCGTGAAAAATTCATTTTGTTATAATTATTGAATGTGTTCCTCTAGGTTTTCTTAGAAAAATTCAGTTTCAATTCTGGCATCGCAAAATATATTTTGAGAGACATATCAAAAATCCTCAATTCTCAGAGGCACGATCGCGGAAAATTTGTTGAGTTGACATTACGGAATGCGCTCCTCTGAATCCGTGGACATGTCAAGTTTCGATACACTGTATCATTCCGTCAAACATTTAGAATCCGGGAATTTGCCTCTATCTCGAGGTGGGGCCTATGACTCATCGGAAGCATTCCATGCACGATTCTCGAGCTCCTCCCCTTCCTTCTTTCCCACCGTACTTCCCCTCTCCTCCCTACGTCATTCAGTTCTGCCGACGTGCTCCGTGCGTCTCTCCCCAACGTCCATATTTCTTCCAGTCCTCGGACTGTTCGACCCTCCAAATCTCGAATCTAAACACAGAACCCATTCTCCGGGGGCTCCCTTAGGAAACCAGCGTTCGTTTCTTCCATTCATCTATCCTCATTCTTCGCCTCGCGAGAAAGAGACCAAAAATATCTCTTATCGAGGGATACTTTTGGCCTAGAGAGGCACGAGGCGCAGCCCCTTCGATCACTTGTGGCGAGGAACGATTGTTTGGTGCCCTGCCCCAAAATCAAGCTTGTATTAAGTTAAGCGAGTGTGTATTCCAATTTATCGATTGCCATTGATCGAGATTTATCTAAAGGTATTCAATCGAATTTATCGATTGATGGAAACTCGATATATCAGTTACCAGATTCTTATCTTCTTTATGAGGTATTATTTTGTTTTTATTCTCAAAGTCTCTTATTCTAAATATTTTTCAGTACTTTTATAATGTCTGTATAAAAAAATTGTTTTTTTTTTTACCCAAAGTTTGTTGTGCTATCATTCCAAGTATGCTCTTTGCCGTGAATTATCGATCACATTTTACTCGTGTCTGCAAAAATGTCAAAGTTGCAAAGAAGAGGGTGAAACTACATTACACATTCTTTGCCAATGCCCTGCGATTTTATAGTGATTGAATGAGATAACTTGAGACTCCATTTATGAACCCCTAGGAAGTTAGAGACATCCCCACTGGAAGCATCATGGCCGTCAGCAAGGCCGTAGGACTTACATGGTGATGAAACAAAGTGGATGGTGCAGTAGCTCTGCTGGTCTATGTGCGTCGGAACTCCTTCTCAATAAGACCTGCCTCTCAAAACTTAACTTTATATTATCTACTGCAGACTGCACTACAGACAGGTTTAAAATGTCACTTTTCCCGCCATCGATAAGAGACCATAGCGGCTTCCAGTTACAGTTTATAGTAGCTCAGTCAAAGGATAGTGTTGTTAATCAGTTGATTTGGCCTTTGATGCTTTTGTATTAGTTTTCAGCGTAAGGCTGACGCCAGTTTTTTTATATGATCCCTGCATGAATCTTGTATCTCTTATCGTTTTTGTAATGTCACTATACATTTATACTAGGGATGAGTGGATTCCACTTTTTTTCGATTCCGATTCTTTTAAATCGATTCTCGATTCCGATTCCATCGATTCTTATTCCTAATAACAGGTGGGATATTGATATACCAGTAGCGTACGACTATTATTTAAATGCCAGTATTGGCTAAAATAAAATAACATAGACAATTAAGTCTCTGAAAACATATTTTTTAACAAATAGCAAATATATCCTCAACTTATTGAGGTACATAAAAAGTACAAATTGATAGCCTACACCCAAAGTTACCGAGACATATATGATGTGATAAATGAAATTTGATTTGAATATTTATCTTTCTGGAATCGATGGAATCGGAATCGACTTTAGGCGATCGATTCTCGATACCGATTCTAATCCTGAACATCGGTGGAATCGAGAATCGACATTTGTGTTTGACTCATCCTTAATTTATACAAGTATATTCTGTGGCATTTGTGGCTTAGATATGGTGCAATGCATGTCGGTGAAGGTTTCCCTGTCAATACGGTTTTTGCAAGTTCTTGCTAATGCGCTATTAGCCATAGTTTCGTTAATTTTATCATAGTACATAGTGGTGCATGTTGGTGATAGCTTATCTTCTATTCACACACCCTTGAATGGGCTTGCAGGGTGATATGCAGATGAATTTATTACACGCGTTACTTATTACACGAAGTTATTACACGCGTTGGGAAGGGATGATGCTGAGATCAAGTGCAGGATTCCGACCGCACGCTTTTCCCTCGATTCCTCTCTCGTTCCTCGTCCATGCGTTTGTTGCCTATCTTCTCCGAGCGAAGAGAGATTAATTACGCGCAGAGTGAGGTAAAGAGTGCGCCATTTTTCCCTCCCGAACGTCTTTCTCTGTCCCATGCCAAAAGGCCGCGGACGCGTGGCGTCGGTCACGTACTGCATACGGCCCGCGTAACCACGGGGCGCCAGGATTTCCGTTTGCGACCCACCGAACGGACGCTCCCGTGAATAAGTGGCCGCTCATTTTCGGCTCTATTTTGTTTTTTTTTTGCTCCGCTCTATTGGCACGCTAATGCATTCGCTTCACTCACTTCATGGTGACTGTCCTCGACGAGTAATTTTCCTGCCTGCTAAAATGTGCGGCGTAAATTGCCGCATTAGCTCTGTTGAAATTTTACGAGCTCATAACTCGTGCACTATCCAGGTGGGCAAAGTGCAAACTGTTGTATATTTTTTTCCGAGCGCCTTGTTTCAGGTGTCGTTATCAAATGTTGGCTGCGTCATTGCGATTCAGGACGCGGCGGGAAATTATCCTCTGGAATCTGAACGTTAAGGTCAGCCCTTTTCCGTGGTTGTAACAGATTGGTATCCTAAATTTGAAACACCTGAGATTCCTCACATTGTGAAGTACTGAAATAAGGATCCCGAGTGCAAAATGAAGCGACATGGTTAACCTTAAAGTTGGTCTGTGCGCAGCTGTGACTTCCGGAATCGTTAATGTAAAAACTATTAATATATTTTTGCTTAAATAGATAATTGATGAAACAGGGATTAGGGATTGAATTTTTGGGGAATTTTCTCTGATAATAACAGTGAGAAATGCTTTACTTTTGAAGGTATCTATTGATGTCCATGTTTTTTTTTACACATAGTAATTATCTCCTTTTGCATAATTTCGTTTAGAAACACCTGTACTAGTTATCATTACCTATCTTAATTAAACGTTGTCATTATTGTGTAGGGATATAAAAAAAAGAATAAAGAAGTGCGAGTATGGAGAAAAATATTTTAAGAAGGAAAAGAGGAAAAGGCATTTTTTTTCAATTCATCTTCGGAAATATATTTTTCTCCAGCAATAATAATTTATGCATTCGGTTCGCATTAAATCACGACTTTTTTAGCACCACGAAAAAAAAGGAGATGTTTATGGTGCGTGGAAAACAAAAATATCGCGGCCATATCTTATACTGCTGAAGGGTTTCGTAAACGAATTTGGAAGGAGAAGATTAAGGCCGTATCCCATCCGCGAGACCTTCAATTAACTTCAGATGAATCTTTTCGTCGTAGAATCTCTTATATATATAAGTCTCGAAATTCAATCACGATGAAAAAACTTTTCATCTTACCGTCATCACCATCATCATCCATCGACCCACTATTTTTTTTTCATTTTCCTCGTTATTCCCGGTCTCCTGTGGTGGTTGAGTGTTGTGAGGTCATCGGGCTATGAATTGCTCGCGCCCTTTCGGCCCACTCCACTCAGTTCCCTCTCCCCTTAACCCTCCCCCGTCGGTCCCGTGAAATTAATTCTTCCTCGCTCTCTCCTACTGCCGATTCTCTCTCGTCGGTTTTCGATTTGAAGAGGGGAGTCGTCCTTTCACATCGAAGTGAGATTAATCGCAATCGATGTCACTAGGGAATTGATGCGGGTGAAAATAGAACCCTTTCAATTTCAAGAAATGAATAAAAGTGTTTTTATTTTTTAATCTTGGGCGCTAAATATCCTTTGGAACTTGAGACATCCATGCTTTACTGTTGGAATAATAACTTACTCTTACTACCATTGCTGTTCACATGAAATATGGCATTGGGCTACGCCAAAATTTGCTCCTATTCTGTGAGCTTCCGCAACTTCGTCGTTGGTTTTCAACTTGCTCATTCCTTGCCTCACCTACTCTTTTCTTTTTTTTCTTAGCCTCCCTGGGGTTTATCTTTCTCCTCGGTTTCGTTTCTATACCTGTTTTATCGTAGTTTTTATGTAATATCGTACCTGTAATATCGTAATCAATAAATTTTATATTTCTGATTATATGGTGTAGTCACCCTGACTTTCTCCCCCATTCACTTCTTCCCATATATATGGTGCTTTGCACTTGTAAATACATAATTTCATTTAGAGTTTTTACTGATAATTCTTTTGATCATTATTACTTGCACTAACTGTAGTGGAGAGCGGAGAGTGGTTTAACTTGCACTGGAAGTTTTAACCACGTTCTAATGGGATAAAACAAGACACCCTGTACACGCTCTCATTAAAATTTAAAATCAAATCAAGGGAAGTTTTCATGAATTTCTCCGCGATAATGTTTTGTTTTACTTTTGTAAGATAAGTCTATGATTGTCTGACGCGCCGCAGAACCTGTATCCCAATCCTTCTGCCTGCCAAATGAACGAATTTTAATGAATCCGAGGTACGCAAAGAAATTGGCGTCATTCCATGTTGCATAGGCAAGTATAAGATAAAATCATTTTGCACCTCTTACAATTTTTAACGTAATATGGATTATGACTAGTGACAACCCTTTTACAGCCACAACCGTTTTCTATAGTTACAGGAAAAATTTAGCTTCTGAGTTAAAGGAAACTTCTCACTGACAGAACTTCGGGAAAAAACTTCTTTTTTACAATCATTTTCGACGGACAACAGCACGTCTATTTTGCATTTTACGGACGCTCAAAGATTGTCTTTTTAATGCAGGGAGTATGAACTTGATAGGGATATCGTGTCCTTTTCATTTTTAATTTTAAATTTTATTTATTAAACATTTATTTTATTCTAAATTCAAGGCCTTATTGCTGCAAGGGTTTTACCCTGGGTCATTGGGGCACAGTATGATTACAGAGATTTTAAGTTCTAATGCAAGGATAAGTTACCGTATGTTGCTGAAGCATGACGGGACCGATGATGTTTATTCGGTCAATATATACCATTAAATCGAATTGAAATAATAAAATCAATTAAGCTTTCTCCTCGAGCATATCGATCTAAGTCGGAATTTTAAAACACCTTTTTTTCGCTCAAAGGAAGTTGGAGGATTGGTGATTAGCCACGGCATATCTGTTGATTTTGTGCCCCTAGCCGATTTTTTGAGCACTTATCGGCCTTAGTTCTTGAACCATTAGTCCAGTGAAAGTTGAACCCGTAAGATTTCATGAGATTTTTTTTAAAAACACTTTTTGGCAAAGAGCTCCATAGCCTACGGCAGTGGATTTGAAAGGGATGTTCGCAAAGTGTTTTCGGGGAGTGGGATGGGATGTGGTGGCGAATATAAACGGTCAATATCCTCAACGAACCCCTTTATCGATTGTGACCGCGGGCGGCTGGGCAATCCTCGGGACGTTTATTTCAATATTTTCCCTCCTCTCCTCCATTTCCTCCCCCATATCCCTCCCTCCCCATTTGAAATGGATCTCCTCTTCCTATCCACGGTGCCGGGGGGGAGGATTGGGGGTGGGATGGGAGAGGGTTCCTCAAGGGGGATCGGCGGGTGGGTAGTGGGGCGGGTCCAAGGTCGGCTGATCTCCCTTTTCGTTTTGGCGGCGAACATGGGATTTCGATGGTTGAGTCAATAACGTTGCCAAAGTGTCGCCTTCGAGATGACGTCAGAAGACGTGGCAACTTTATCGCTTTGCCCTACCCCCCTCTCCTCCCCGCTGTCCGGGATATTTTCTTCATTTTTTTCCCACTGTCGTTCTTTATCTCTTTCTCCCTCCCTCTCTCTCATCCTGTCCATCTTCTTCGTCTGCCATTTGCGGCCATTTTTTTCGCTTTCCCCGAATAGGGTCTCACAGATTACGCCCCCTCACTCTGGAAGTTAAGTAATCAAATGGGGAATGGCGTGGTACCCTCCGGGGTTTTTTTTGAGCCTTAAGGGTAGAACATTTTTTTTTCGGAAATATTTCTAGGCAGAAATACTTCCCCCAAGGCTCTATTTTGTCTTATTCGAAGTGTTTGACTTGAATTCTTCGAGGTATCGACGATGAATTTCACTACGACAAATTTTGAGCGTGACCGATTTTTTTTTTCGAGAATGGCGGCGCGGAATATTATTCGTTAGTAAGCGTTTCCGTGTGCGGTAATTTGAATATGCCCGCTCGACATTTATAGGAATTTCCTTCTCTCGAAATCCCTCGGAATATTTTTTTAAAAGTGTTGACGAACATTTTCTCGTTTTTTTGGTGTTGTTCTGAATAATTTTAGCTTTTTTTTGTATTAGTTTTAGCGTCGTTTTTCCTCAGGAATTAGATGGTGACAAATGGACCATAGAGTAAATTTATTTTGGTGTATTGATATTATTTTTTCCCTGTTACCACGTGAAAATAGAATGAAAACGCTCTTGTAATTTTGGCTAACGCTTCTGTCGAGGACCATTAATGATGATTTCTGAGTGAGCGCTATTGTGAATATTATCTCAGTCAACCGTCTTTATGTTTATTTCAGTTATCTCACCTCAGAAGCCGGAATTTACGGTGTATTATTTGCAGCTTTACAATCTGTTGAAGAAAGTCTGTAGGACTGATCCGCATATCTTACCAATGGTTGTTCCAATGTATCTCACCGGTATCCATTGTTTTACAATTGCGAGGGGTAAGCAACTCTGACGAATGGTGTACGCTTGTTAAGAAATGGTCGCAAAATTGAGAGAAATGGACAGAAATTGATAGAAATTGACAGAAATTATTAGAACAAGGACAGAAATGGTTTAGAAATGGACAGCAATGAATAGAAATGGATGGAAATGGACAGAAATGGATGGAAATGGTCGGAAATGGTCAGAAATGAATATAAATGGGCAGAAATAGATAGAAATTGACAGAAATTGATAGGAATGGACAGAAATGTTCGGAAATGGACAGAACGGGATGGAAATGGATAGTCATGGCTGTAATGGAAATGCGGTGTACTCTTGTTTTTGAAGTTGCGTACAGCTCGAACAACTGTATCTCCTACCAATGGTTATGATGAGATTTTTTGCACGTGGAATGCAAGTAGCATAGGCTATTGGTTTTAGCACGAGAGTGGAAATTTCCCCGCTTTCAAGGCTGAACGGATCGGGGTGATCGACGCCATCCCCACCTGAATTGAGAAGGCATTAGGAGGCATTTAAGAATTTTGCTGGCATTTTTATCTGGGTAGTTCGTCTTTTGGCCGGTGAGAATTCGTACAAATGTAAATTCGTGCCTAGCTTCTGGAATAGGACCTCGGGTGTTCATGTTTTCTTTCGTGAGTTTCTTGCTTAAATGCATGACACACAAAGAGTGTTTTCATCATAAATTGCGTTTATTTCTTTTCTTGTTTAGTACTTTCGGTGGGTATTTGATTTCAGTAGTGATCGTTTGGGAGCTAGGTGTCGATTATCAGAAGCAATGCCTCTAAGTGTTCATATGAAGTATATAAGTTGAAGTCAAGGCTTCCGCAGAGGTTTGGCTGCGAGGAATTTGATCTTCCGGGGTTAATAGGCATCGCAATCATTTGACGATATTTCACTTGCCCCTCCGTTGTATTTTTATTCGAAGATTCGAAGATTTTATTAATTGTATGAGTAGGAAAAGTAGCGTGATTGTATTTAGTAAGATACATGTATCATACCATTTTAAAATTGGCATAACATACGCAAGTTTTTGAAGTTACTATCTCATTTACTTTCTAGTATTTTTTTTCACGGCAGGCGGTTAAAGTCGAAGTTGTTTGTTTTGCTGCTAAGTTAAGTCAAGATTAATGCAGTATTTTTCCTCATTTTACATTAGTTATCAATAAAATAACCCTTTTGTCAGCTTAATAACCAATTTATGATATCGTACAATTAAAAAAAAAACTTAATTTGAGAGCTATTCAAGTGAATTCTGGGACTAGAAATGTAAAAAAAGTGAAATTTTTGAAAAAGCTTTAATTTGGCAATATCTCGAAAACCGTGCAACTTTTACTGAGGTCATATTAGACTGGTTCGGTTCCTCTTAGGCTGCCCTAGCTCCAGTGTCACTGTGGCGTGACATTTATGGGACACCCTGTATATCGATGGCATTTGCAGCAGTCCTGGTACCAGATTCTAATTTTTCAAGTCTTCCTGATCTATTTGCGGCGATATGGAAAGTGTCAATTTGTCGCTATATCGAAGAACTCTCCCTAAATTCTGAATTTATTGCCCTTCCCTCGCAAGTTCCCCATTTTCCGCCCTTCTTTCACATCCCACTTCCATCCCCCTCTTCCTCTAATCATTTTCTCGGTCCTCTTCCCATTAAGGCACTTTCAGTTTCCTCTCTGCTTCATTTTTTCGGGTTGCTTAAAAGCCGAAATGGTAATCTAATTACAGACTCTTTTTCCTCGTTGTAGTATGTGCTCTGATATTTACACTATTCCGTGTTCCTTGGCTTCACTCGGGTCGTTATGACTGGCTTCCTCTATCTGAAGCTAGGTTCCTTTAACTCTTTATATATTACTGGCTGGTTAATCGGAGCCCAACCTTTTTATTTTGTCTCGTTATTAAGTGAAGAAAAGGTTCATGATATTGGCGTTAATGGTGCATGACAAGCTGATTCTCAGTCTGTTTTGCTAAGTCCCACCTTTTCCCCGTAGTTTATAATGTAATACCTCCGCAATGTGAATGGTAGAGTTTTTGCGTGAAGTATATATTCAATTATGTTATCTCCATTTTTTTGTGTCATCATTTGCTTCAAGTATTATATTGGGTGGGCGTAATTGCTGCAGCCCCTTTGAGTTTCCCTTCCCAAGTTTTAGAATGCCTGCGTAATCTTATTATCCGTTCATCGCTTAATTGACCACTTCTCTCATCATAATTCACTCAAGTTTCCCCCGCTCTTGTCCGCAAAACTGAAGTTTTTGCTCTTCTCTCCTGACATCGATTCCTTTATAGACCGCCGTACTATGCTTGCCGCTATTCAGTCCAACCACCACGTTATTCTATATCCTTCCTGTCTACACCCAGCAGGACAGATTAAAGGTTAGAGGTGAGATACCTGCAATAAATATCAAATAATGTTGACTGAAACAACATCCTTGATAGCCTTTAATTAATAGTCATCACTCATGGTCCTCCACAGAAGCGTAACCTAAAATACAAGGGCGTCCTCTTTCTATTTTCATGAGAACACAAGGGGGAAAAATAATAGAAATAAACAAAATGAAATTTACCCCTTTGTCCATTTGTCTCCACCTCATTGAAATATTTAGGCTTGAAATGTTACACTATGGAGATAAAATACTTACGGACCTCAAAATGCACGCATCAAATGTTTGCTTAGCTCTGAATTGTGAGAGTGATATCCAAAATAAAATTATTCGGAAGAACACCTAAAAAAAATCGAGAAAATGTTCGTTAAAACCTTTTTAAAAAAATATTCTGAGGGATTTCGAGATGACAAAATTCATGCAAATGTTGAGGTGACATATTCAAATCACCTCGCGCGGAAACGCTTAATATAAAATAATGTGTGACGCCATTTTCGAGATAATTGACTGTGCTGAAGTTTTATTGTGCTGGATGAAATTTTCTGTCCATACTTCACGGTCGGTGATACTTAATGTTATCAGGTCAAAATACTTCGATTAAGACAGCATTGAGTCTCGGGCTAAGTATTCCTGCCAAAAAATATTTCCGAAAGAATCTTCTTCACTTACGGCTCCAAGTCCTCCTCTTGCCCCCTCCCTTTTTTTTTTAGGTGGTTGGTAAAAGGTGCTGGTGCGTCAATGTGTGCACATTTCAGTAATATTTTTAGCAAGTCGAAAAAACAATCTTTAAACACCTTTAACTTCCTTTTTTTTCTCTCTTCATTTTTTAAACTTTTTTGCGCATTTTCATTCGCTGGTATCGAAATTTACACTAATTTATGATGGATTGATGAGAGTAATTTTCGAATATTGGACTATGATAACGCCATGATATTTGATTTCAACAATTTCAGTAATAAGAAATGTATCTTTATGATATATGTACACCGCAAAATACAAAAAAAAAACAAATCAATAATTAAAAGATATTTAAAAAAGACGAAGGTGTCGTCCCGATGTGTAATGCGACTGATTCGCGGCCTGCTTGTAGCTGAGAAAGAAAGTTATCCATTGAAACATCGCTTGGATTCCTTTTCATGAGAATCATTGTGGAAAGTAGTACAACTTTTCAGTTGTTTTTTTCGCCCACGTCCTTGAAAACGACAAAATTGGGATAATCATAGTTTTAAAATAGGGACTTGGCCACTCGTTTGATGGAGTCTCTCGCTTGATAGCTCTCGTCATTACCTAAAATCTTGTCTATGATAGACATATAACTAATAAATTCAGGCTTGACTTAGTGGAACCTCTCCATATGGGAAATCAAAATACTCCAGTAATGGTCCGCTAACTAGATTTATTATTTACGACCCGGGTTTCGTCACATAATGACATCTTCAGGTTCAGTTCAGACACCTGAAGATGTCATTATGTGACGAAACCCGGGTCGTAGAGAATAAATCTATTTAGTGGACCATTTTTTGGAATATTTTGATTTCTATGATAGACAGCGGGATCTGTAGGCAGGAGGATTGTGGAAAATTATCTTTTCGAATTGGACACTTCAAATCTCGGCTTTAAAAAAAAAATTGTGGCAATAAAAGTCCATCTCAGCTCCCAGTCTAGAATCTATTTGCGAGTTCGCACGCCCATGTTCCACTCAGTTAGAATAACAAGCCTGGAAATGATTGGCACTCCATTAAGGGCTTATCAAAATTTTTAATTTAAATCACCGTCACGCTTTGCCGTTGCGTTTCTTTCCGTCAAAAGAGACTCGTCTTTTATTCCATCAACTCCCTTCCCAAGCAGTGGTAAGAATCGTTTTTATAGGTATTATTTTTTAATTTTAATCGTGCTTTTCCACATCAGGTGACCGGAGCTCCGCAAATACAGGTGGCTGCGTGGTTCTGCTCGTTCTTTGAAGATGACGCGAAAAATAGGCGTCGCATAAGTAAATCTAGAATATTTCCGAATATAAATGGTTATTCTCAGTTTTTATCCCAATTTTATGGCCGCGGGAACATTAACTAATATTTTGGTGGTGAGGGTGAATTTTCCAATCTATTTAAATGGGCGTGTCTTTCATATACCAGTTCCATATTGAATTAACAAATATTACTAATTTTCGTCTTCCCAGCGGGACTAATACAATTTTTCGGCAAATGGGCTTTGGTTTTCTTGTGTTTTAATAGAATTTTAATAGAATTCTTGTGTTTTAATAGAATAGAAGTTTTAATAGAAACTGATTCAGTCGTAATGATTTGGTTTTTGCTTAGAATCGGAATAATTGGCTAAAAGCTGAACTTTTTCTCAATAAACGAACTCGATTTTACTTACTAATTCTTTTACGCTAAAATCTTAGACTTATTCAAATCCCAGGACTGATTTCTGTTTCAGCTGTGCATATGTTTATGTCCAAAGTGGACGTAAGAGTCGTCATCTTTGGCAGGTTAGTAAAATTAATAGCTACTGGATGGTACTCCCTATTATCCAGTAGTTATTACGGAGTACCATCCACTACTGGATGGTACTCCGTATCATCCAGTAATTCCTCATTTTTCTAACATGTCTGAGAGGATGGCTCTGACACTGAAAAACACCTGGTTGCTCTTCATTTTTCTAACTTTCCATAGATCAATACTCATTTTTGCCCATTTTATACTTAACGCCTTTTTCACAGCTGACACAAGATTTATACTTGTCCACAAGAATAAAGAGTTGATGTTTATTGCGGGGAAATGGAGTCTGGAATTGAGGAAATAAAAATGAAGATTGACAAGAGTTGCAACTGTTCCAGTAGTTCCCCTCCACCCCTCAGTGATAATTTTTCGGAATCCAATCGTTCACTTAGCCTCCTTATCTTCCTTACGATCGTTTCTGATGAGGAGTGATTATTGTGACCTTGAGAGAAAATTTTGAGCCGTTAAAGGCAGTTTTTTTTTAAATAATGATCCAAAATCACGTTAAGCACTCGGTTCTGCGAGGAGTTAATTGAAAAGGAGGGCAATCATCGAGAAAAATCTTTTTTCTTCGGTTGAAAAAATGCTGGTAGGAGGTGCGCTAAGCAGGGAAATTAACTCGGTTTACCAAACCTGAATCGGCGGCGTTGAAGAATTAAACGAGTTTTTGATGGAGTTGTAAAAAACCATTGCATTAAGTGATGGGGTTCATTTGGAAAGGGTTAAAGCTAGCGTATTCTGCGGAAAAATCAGACGTTCCCCAAATATCACCTGCCAAACTCACCTTTAGCCCACCAAAATATCCTCCTCTGGTCTCCTATTGAGTGCATGTTTGCCTTTCTTTGAGTGTTTCAGACTCTCATCGTGAAATGACGGTAATGCCCCAATTATTCTTCGATTTTCCGTTGCGCAAAAGCTCGTTCGCCCAATGGAGTGGACGAAAGCTGGCCCACAGCCTGGAGTAAATACATTGTTGACCGGTGACGAATAAACATATGTAAAATTTTGCTTATCTTTGTCTCTGACCCGAGGTTATTGCCGTTAACCTGTGGCTAAGATGTTATTATTAAAAATCAATCAGCCGTATTCTCGCGTGTTCTCACGTTTGAAATTCAAATGTAAATTGTTACACTGAAACTGCGGTCGGTATGCTTTCAAAAAAATAAAATAAGATCCTGTCGATTATATCTCTTTTGCATTCAGAACTATTTTATCCAACTTGCATTTTAAAAATTGATGGAATCGGCCTGACTAGGTTAATACGATGAATATCTATATTTTAGAACTAACTTTGTATTTCTCTCCTGTTGTTTTTCTGACACCACGCGCCACACAGGATCATAGTCGTATGCTATTACCATTCCGCAGAGTGTCCAGGCGTGCGTTTTGCTAGTGAGATGAAATTCTACGAAAATGACCCAGTTTTTTCTTTCAAAATGGATATTCAATCCCCGCACACTCATCAACCCTTGCATAAATCTCTAAATCAAATGTAATGCTGGTTACCTCTTTAAGTGGAAGGGGATGTCTCCTGCTCCGTCTCTACATCATGACATCTTTCCTAGCTGATAAAGGTTTGAACTGGGTTAGTTCTTCTGCATTTACATCGTTATTTCAGGTTCTGGCGTTAGGGCTATTCAAGCAAATGAACTAATGAACGAGAAAACACCCTAGCAATGTTGTTTATGGTTGCTCTGAGTTCAGCATTATAGAGGTAGTTATCCAGACCTTAATTATTTTATAGAGCTTTGTCACGCACGCACGCATGTAAAAATATTATGCTTGCTTATTGAGTCATTAGCTGTCACTATTATTATCATCTGTAAACTGAGGGGAGGCAATTAAGGAAGCTTAAAATGATATTGCACATTCACGAAATCAGAGCACTCTCTTAATTCGCTGCCTCTGATATTAACTGAGCCGAATTAGTGAATAATTTCATTCGCTAAATCTGGCCACAAATGCTGTTTGAAGGTTCCTCTCATAGCTTGGCAGATTTTCTGGTTTACTTATCGCCACTTTTCCTTGTACATACCGTAGAAATAAAATTACTGCGATGACAGTGCAAGCATAAGGTTTACATATTTTCATAGATCCTTAACTTAGGCAAGGAGCATGCAATTGTTGAGTTTGTTAATTGGCGTTCAGAAAAAGATTTGATATGATTTCACTACACCTCAATTTTATTTGGAAAAAATTATTTTCTCGCCATTTTTAAACGTTTTAGATTTTGAAGATTAGCTATGTGAAAGCGGAGAGAACGTGGCATTAGAATAAGTTCTAATTACGATGGTTTCGTGCTGCTTTTTCATTTACTTTCATGAAAATTATGAAATTAAACCCATTAACGACGAGTTATACGCCTCGTATAGTAAACAAATGCTTCAAAATTGACGTCAAAAAGAACTTTTATATAAAATAAATGTCCATTTATTCTGTTTCTTGAAAAATGTATATTGATATATGCCGATTTTTAACATTTCCTCTATTAATATAAAGAAGTGAGCAGTGATTTTTCGCCCTCCCTCATGATAAAATGGACAACTGCGCTTAGACTAAATTGGTATCGGATAGGATGTACTTAGCTATTGATGACTGCAGTGACCACTTTGCTCTTCCATTTGTCATTTTCCTGATTGCCTGACGCTTCATGCCGGCTTCAATAGATTTTTTGCGTCCCTCACGTTTCACAGACGGCCTAGTACCAAGTAAGCAGCCTCGAGAGAAATAATATGAGGCAAAACTGGTAAAGTTATTTTCTCGAGAAAATTCGGTCTTTTACGGTCCTTTTTGCATTCAAAGGAAAGAAGTAGGAGGGAGGGAGGGAGGGAGAGAGAGAGAGAGAGAGAGAGAGAGAGAGAGTAGCCCGGAGCTGCATCGCAAGTCATCGAAGTCGTTCCCGGGATGAAATTTTCAAAGCAGAACTCGTCTGACGAGGACGGAAGGAAACTTTTTAATTCGCCTCTCTTTGCGAGAAACCTCGTAAGCAGAGATTGTTTTGCGTCGGTGACGTGCGTCGGTGGAGATGGGTGGGGGAGAGGCAAAGAGTGCAAGAGGGGAGGTGAATTGCAGGGGGGAGAGAGGGGGAATGGGGCTCTGGGAGGGGATTATGATGGGATAATGGGGGAAGTAGGAGCCAGTCTACGTACGCCTTCTGTTCATTGATTTCGTCGGCCGCGCCTAGCCGGCGCGGTCCAGGTCGAATCATCCGGAGAGAAACACGGCGGGGGAGCCTCTGTTCGAAGGTCGCGGATACTTATTTCTTTCGGGGGGGTATAGCTTTTCTCATTATTTTGATCCACCTGTCCGCGGACTTCCCTCTCCATTATGGCAATTATACTCGTGAGTTATGGTACGATCCCTTGCATGCATTTAGTTGAATTGACATCCATAACCATTCCTGCTACTGGTAAAATTCTGGTTGAAATGTAGAATAATGCAAAAAGAAATGAGCAACGTTATTTATCTTTCCGTTTAGTGAGTCAATTTATGACGAAGACTCGGTCGGAGAAAACATTCACGGTTGCCATGGGAAGGCTTGAAAAGAAAGTCATAGTATCAGCTCTGATGTTCTAATTATTTTAAATATTCATTAAAATTTAGTTAAAAGCACCACAAGGATAAACTGCGTTCGAGATTTGGAAGTTCCTCCTTTTCAACTCTTTCATGCAAGCACACCAGACGAAATGACCTATTTTCAGGGCAATAAACTTAACGCTGTGGTCAGTCATGTATCCATGGTTACTCATGAAATCTTAATGTATGCATATTATTTGATATTAGGATAGACCGTCTAATATATGCCTTTATCAATTGCCCACAGACAGACATCCTTGGGTTTTATCTTGCCATCATTCGTGTAACATGTTTCCAGAGTGTCATTCATTTCGCACGCCTTGTTGACAAGCCATTATTTTCGTTACACACAGCATTTTTATTGCTCTAGTAGGATCACTTTCCATTCTGTTGTTCATCACCGCGCAAATTTTCTAGCAAAAATAATTTAAAGTGGTGCTGTAACTATATCCTAATATTTGCGGACGCTCAAATTGGTTGCAAACGAAATTTAAAATTAATTATTTTTGCTATAGTCCTTTAAATCGTTTGCTCATGTCATTAATCCATTTAATACAATGGCGTTCTACAAATTAAGGGCCAAAGTTCGATTTCGCAAAATAATATTTTCGCTATCGTTCTTTATTTTATGATTAGTCAGATCATTTCTGTTCGACCGTTCTTTAAGCGACAACGTGAAGTTTTGCTATCTCGAAGAATGCAGCCGGAATAACTTGTTAAGCTGGATTACCTGGCTACAAAATACTAGATTTCTTTTTTTTTTGGGGGGGGGGGATTCGCCTACCTTGTTTTGCTCGTGTTTCATCCTCCTTGCGGTAAATTGCATAACGTCGAAGTTGCGAAGTTTATAAACCAGAATAGCGGTATCCATTTGTTATGGAATGGAAATGAGTTTTGCATCTCGATGAATGCGAAAGAGCCGAACAAAAATTTGGTTTCCAGAAGCCGACTCGAGTAACTTCCTCGTGTAGAGTGAAAAAAATGTGTCTCGGAATCCCTCGATTAAAGAGGGGGGTTATGCGATCGCGAAACTCAAGTTTAATCGTATTGCGGGTTTGAAGGAAGAATTTATGTGCCTGGGAATAGCGTTTCCCCGAGCTCGTTCTAGCCTCCATCGTTGGGGATTAGGTGCGCTTTATATTTCGTAAAATCCCATCGCGAGGCACATTTATTGCATCAAGAGTTCATGCGTTCGACCTTTCTCCTGATAAATCTTTTGCCCGTCTCCGCGTTCATTTCAACTCCCTTGGCATTTTTCAACGCTTGCGTTTTCACCTTCCTTCTTTCTTTTCCTGCGCCAGATGTGTTTTGTGATTCGCATAAAAATAAATCAATCTTGTTTGCTGAAAATGTAAGTCGATTGAAAGATCCAAACCATCTTAGAGGAGATTATTCTTCAAAAGATGGTTATATTTTGCCATTTTGATGATAATCTGATTATCAAATTTTTTGGCGTGGAAATATGATTGTTAAACATTCTGGGAAAAGTTTGTATGCATTGCTCGTTGAATGGTTAGACCCGCTTAGCATTGCGATCTGTCTTGAGTATACTTGGCGAATAGTACTCTACTGACTCGAATCTATACGTGATTTTATAATCTGGTGATGTTCGAAAAGAAATAGTATTATGTAAATTCCACTTAGAGAATATTTAATATACGACCCGGGTTTCAACACATTATGTCATCTTCAGGTCTTCGGGTTGAAACCTGGGTCGTGTATTAAAATTTCTCTTAGTGGAATTTCCATATTTTTCTTCACTAACATGGAAAAATTTCCCATCATTCACCCTAAAACCGTACGGTTTGTTAAAATCTGGTGATGGTTGATATTTTAGTATTAATTATTTGAATATTTGAATGAACCTTTTCATTTTCTGTTGAATAAAGAGCTTCTGTTTCAGGTGGCTGGTTTTTTTTACATATTCCGGGGAGAGAGAAATTCTCTCTTGCTAGAAGAGAACTTCCATCGAGTGAAAATCATAGAATAATCTCTCTCCAACAAGCTTGAATTTCGTGATGTAACTATGCTCTCATGATGGTGGTGCAAACCTTAATCTGTTCCTCATAAAGTTAACAGTTTTGTAATGCCGAGGAAGTTCGGGATTTTGTGTTGATGGATTATGAGAGGGTAAATGTTTACACTGATCTTGTCATAGTCTTTTTGACGCTCAGCTCATAATGACGACGCAATTATGCTTCGCTTGTAAAGCAAGTGATTTTATAATTCATTACGGAATAAATGGACCTTGATGGCCTGTGAGAATTTTATGCTATGGTCTACTGTCACGTTATCGAAAAAAAATTCGTAGACGTATGTTAGCCAACAGTTGAACATTGTCTTCGGAGCGTAAGTCGGCAATCAAGAGTGACAGGAAATCCAGCTAACAATTTTGTGATGTAATGCTCCATTATCTTCCTATTCAAGTCATGTTTCGAGTAAGCATGTATGTTTCTTAGGATCTCTGTAATTGTGATATACGAAGAGTATGTCACACGCCATCCGCGGCGAACTGCCGTGCCTGGAGAGCCTTTATTACTCCAGGGTGCCTTTGCGAAATGTTTTTCTGTTTTAGCGGATTCCCATTCGCAATTTTGAAACGTATCTACTTCCTACAAAATAAATTTTCAAAGTGGTTAGTTAAGAATGGAACAGAAATCTTCACCAAATCAATCTCCGGATTCATAACCGCCGATGTTGATTTTCGTCATAAATAATTTTCATTTCCATCCAGTACCATCTTTAGGAACTTCATTCGTTCATTAGTTGTTCAATCCTAAGATTGGTTGACTGCAGGCATCCACCCTTACCTGCCTAAATGCTATCACCCATTACCTCCTGTTATCTCTTCCTATGAATGTACTTCCCCTTCACTTTAAGAGCTCTTCGTGGAATATAAGTAGTCTTGAGAATTGGAGAACTTTTATGAAGCTGTTCACAGGTTTAAGAAGAGCGAAAGGGATGCGAAACTACAGGGTATTGTGGAGGCAATTATTATAAAATGAATGTGTGCCAATTCCCTATAGACCTAAGCGCAATGACTTAGTTCTTTGACTTAGCTATTCCAGATAGGGAATATCGCGATGGGCATGTATGCATCCATCCATTATCATCTTTGATTGGCATATTACTGGTAAATCTCAGGTGAATATGGTTGGGGGAGGGGAAAATCTAAAGGAAATTTTCCTCTCCAGTTTCGGTGGACGGTGGAGCATGATGTGTGAAGGACGGGATGAAGTTGTGCTCGTATCTGTTCCCCAGATAATGAAGTGGGTGGGTTGTAGTCGGGCGGCCGTAGGGGAGGGAGCGGAGGAAAGGGTTGTCGACTCCATCTCTCTCTCTCCCTCTCTCTCTATGGTCGGGTGAAAGCGGGGATGTTGGCGTGGGCGGGTGGTGTAAGGGATGGAAGGACTGGGTTGCGGGGGAGGGGGTTGTGGAAGAGGCTAGAGGGATTCCTAAAGCGAGCGAAACAAGTGAAGTGGTAGGCAGAAAAGGGAGGGGTTGGGGGATGAGCGTTGAGTGGTCCCGTCTTTATTGAATTTGGTGCGTCTGCTCTGGCGGAGAGGTGGGGGGGGGGAGGGAGTGAATCTGAATACGTCTCGCTCGCAACCGGTGGCTTAATTTTATTTCTCCCCCCACCCCCCCTCATTCCACCCCCTCCGCCTCCAATGCTTACCACCCAACATTTTACCTTCATACGTTCTCCTGCCATTTTTTTCCTGAACCGTTCTCACCGCACCCTCCTCTCAAAGAGCAGAAATTTATAGCGTTAAAGTGGTTCCTCCGCTACATGAATGAGTGGGAAAAAATACCAAATTCCAAATTTTTTGTTCATAGCGAAATCTGCGCATCGAAATACTGTTTTCCTTAAGGAGGATCCTTTATTTTAGGCGTGCGCGATAACCTACCTTGATTGTTACTTAAATTATAAATTGAGACTTCTTTATGGGAAACTGTCCTGAAGAAATATATAAGGGAGTAGGATAGCTTTTGAAATCACCTGATAATGATGCTTAGATCTCGAATCCCGGGCCGTGGTGAAGTTTGAACTTGCCTGATGTATGTAACAGTTACAAGTGTTATTGAATTATATTAGATACTAGCTGAATTACCCGGCGTTGCTCGGGATCATACTTCCTTCAAAACTCTTTATATAAGAGGTGAGGAGTTAGTAAGTAGTTGTGATAACAGACTACATTTCAAGTAATTGTTTTATTAAATTAATATTTTCTTCTGCAGAGCATCTATACAATTGTGAGACAATAGTAAGTAAACAATGTGACAATATCTCCCATGAACAATAATAATTATAAGTCAAATGACTGAAAAATTGACAGAATGATAAAAAATAACATGGTAAAATAAAAACAATGAAATTTGTAAAACTTGTTTACTATAGAGTAGAGAGACAATTTTTTGAAACCCTTTTACTGTAATCATGCTACCTGCACAGCCAGGCTAAAAGAACATTATAGTTAAGTACATAATTCGAGTACTTACTGGTTGAGTAGCTATTCAGAATTTAATTTTCGTTAATTAAGATTTGATTTAATGTTTATTTTTGTTTGTTTATTTGGTTGTCAAGGAAAATGTGTAAAAGAACATCGATTGAAAAAGAGAGAAACTTCATTCTTTCGGGCATGATACCACTAATTTTAGTAGTATCATGCCTTAGCATTCCTAATCGGCTCAACTAAGCAATATGAATTCCAACAGCAATGACCGAAATCTGGTTGTCAAGCGAATATGGTATTGTTGATTTCACAGAAAAATATGTGTTTCTGCAGCTAAAAACAATTTTCAGTCAATTATGAAGTGAAAAGGATAATTAATTGAAAGAATTAAAAACTTCATTCTTTCAGACATTTAATAAAAAAATTCCAACTCTCTATCTTGATCGGAAATAAATTTAAAAAAGTAAAAAATGAAACCACTGCACAAAACCCGATACGTACCGCGAACCACCTAAGGGCCCCTTTTTGGGACCTTTATGGGCCCTGAGATCATCTTAAAGTAGCCTACAACTTTCCTCCTGCCTTGAACTATTACTCGGAAAAATTTCAGCACGATAGGATTAAAACTGAGGTTAGGATTATTAGCTTACCCGTCGGGCGTTGTTGCGCGAAAAGTATTCGAAAGATTAAGAGGGCCTTGGGGAGGTGAGGGGGGGGGCGAAATTTAAAAACTTTTTATACCTAAAACCTTCGAAACCTTCGCAAGAGTGTACTCAACAACTTCTTAAAGTTTCTTGGCGATCGGATCAACAGTGTAGTAATGCATACAGGACAGACATACAGACATACATTCGTTTTTATATATAGAGATAGCAATATTTTTTCTCCCATGTTACACCGATTCTCCGGTAGAAAACCGAGTAATTTAAATTAAAATTATAATGTAACTTTGCTTGTAACTTTGGTTTTTAAAATTCTAATGTAAATGGCTTGGAAAGGTAACTTTATGCCGATCATATCAGATAGAGGACGTGTTTTTCTGTAGGATCCCAGAAGATGAAGTTGGTTACTTATTGGTCATTATGCAGTGGAACCTTCTTAAAGTAGTCCGAGCGAGATAGTTCCCTAGTCATAATAGAGATCATATTCGAAGTAAACGTTTTAATATCACCACCTGTAGGACACATCAATTGAATATTGCATTATTAATGGTGTAATATTATAGTTTTATATGACAGAAATGGTTAGTAATTAAATGAATATATCTAAATAAGTCTTCAATTTGACTCATTTTTTTCGCGCGCTGCGTTTTGAAACTCCTTCAAAGCGGAAGGTTTTTATTAGGAACTTATTGCCGTGACAATATGATTATTTAAAAAAAAAATAGTTGAGAAAATATGCAAACTACACGCTGTTAGTTTTATTACGACATCTAAGTGTTAGAAATTTCTCATTTTGTAAATATTGCCTCTCTGGAGTGCATACACGTACCATTTCCCATGTGAAAGGGCTGGTATTTTTTTTTGGTAAATATCTCCGAAAGTAATATGGTAAGGGAATGAATTTTTGTTGTCTTTAGAAGGTGTGTGATATTTTTCTTTGAAATTAGACCAAATTCATTCATTTCTCGGTTAAATGATATTTCAGATCATACTACCTTAAATGGGAACATTGTTATTTTCGCCCACGATTATCACCACGGCGTTTAAGAACTCGCTCCCAAGATCTCCCGTGAATTCTCGGGTAGTTGTACTCAGGGTGTGAAAAAGTGGGGAGCAACTGTCCTGTCGCGCAGAGCAAAGTGCGCGGCGTACTTGGGCGAATGGAAATCGCCTTTCTACGTCCGCGTCGTCACTGAAGCCAAACGTCGCCCACTCAACCTTCCCACGCTCGGTATCAAGTGGGTGTCGCTTGAAACTAATAAGCTTTGTACCTCTCCCCATCTCTCACCCCCCCCCCTGAACAGCCCCCTGTCTCTTTCAACTCTCCCGTCTTCCGTTCGTGGGCCCCCCCCCATTCTTCTCGCTTCCGAAATTCGCATCCAACACGCACATTCAACACGCAGAGGAAAGTCGCCCTCCACCCTCTCGATCCCAAGTATACCTGAATCGTGGGAGTTTATCATCATGCGACGCGCGTTGCCTGGCACCTCGACGCCTCCGCCGGTGAACTAGTTTTTAAACTAACTCCATGGGTCTCGCTTTTGGTCCCCTGAATTTGTAATGCAGCGACTGACGTGGTTTTATTTTCTTATAACTCCCTTTCGGCGATGTCACCGACACTGATAACTCCGGAGCAAATTTTCAAAACATCTGTCGAATGGCATTCGATGAAATGTGACCGGTGAGATATCCTTTTTTTGCCGAGCTCACTCCCGCTCCAAATAATCTTTTTCTCGCATTGCATATACCAAACATTCTTTAGTGAAGCATTTCAGGGCTACTATTACTCTCATTTTTCCCTTATAAATGGAGTTCAAAGCTGGCTGGCATGCTTGAATACGGGCGGGGATGATTCAAGCCCGATCGTGTCTCTGAATGGCGCTAACCTTTTTTTTCCCACGGCCGTCGAATCAAATTGGTTAACCTCGTGTGCGTCCTCATGAGGTATTCTTAGAATCTTTTTATTTTAGTTCAAAATTAAGAGGTGTTTTTTTTTAATCTTGGCGAATCAATTTTTCCACGCGTCACCTTTTTCAGTCACTGGGTATTCAGGTGGGATGCAGGACTCCGTCTTATAGATCAAATACAAAGGAGTTTTGGCGTGCCTAATTTGTTCTTATTATGCTGCAGTAGAGCGCTGGTTATAGAATTTGACCTGGAATGTGCATTGCCGCTTTGACGCTTGAGCGCGATATGGTCATCTGTTCAGAGCTTTGTGAGACTGGGTGCTAGTAAATATCGCTAACTCAATAGCTGATGAAGAATTTTTTTAGCTTGCTCTGTCATGCCTGGAAAATGACCCGATTGTAGGGAAATATTTTTTCTCATTGTTTCTGACGTCGGGGTTCGGCTCTCCTGAAAGGTCATAGCAATAACACCAATTATTGGTTGCGTCTCCAGAATAAAGCGTCATGCCTGGTCTCTTTGAAGCTAGTGTCCTTGGTGGAATGTACGCTTAAATTTTTTTTTAAACAATTTGCGATAAAATATCTTCCGAGCTCCTTTGATCGTCGTCTGCGATAATTACCCACACTGCTCATCTCGCGATGTAATGGCAGTTTTCGCCTGCCCCTGCAGCTAATGTCGTCCGCCGTATTCATCATCACTAGCAAAATTGTTCCCGCGTGTTGAGGATAGAATTTGGGTCATGACCACTCCGGCGTGAAGCGTGACGACGAACGCTGGAGCCCTCGGATTGGCTCGAGAAACATTCCCTGTCTCTCATTTCGTTTCTCGCCCGCCCCGTTTTATTTTCCATCCCGAGTGGGAAGTGAGGTGGGTGTGAAATGTTTGCTCTCGCGTCGCCAAAACAAAAGAAAGAGTAGTCGAAAAACTGCACTCGTGTTGTGGGCAGACTGGCCCTACAGACAAGACGGTTTGCCCTTTACGGTGGCGGTCTCTTCGCTAAATGAGGCTGGAGCACCAGAAGGCTAAGCAGCGGATTAGCTGGAGAGTCCATGTCGCGTCTCTCGTACATTTGCCATAATTGCAATTGATTACTACTCAAGTAACGTGAGCGACGACACAAAGTAGACCATGGTGCAAAGAGAACCACAAAAAATTGTTCCACGGTGCATCTGCAGTATAATTCATGCTGGAGGACCTTCCTTTTATGTTAAATTATATTCCAAAAATCTTACCTCACATTAGTGAAGTTTTATGGTTCATGGTAATTTTTTCCTCAATATGGTGTTTCATTGAGTCTAAAATTTACGCTGCTTCGATTATAATCTTCATTACTTCGCCTTAGCCTTCAAGTGTCCAGTTACCATTAGCTTTACAGCTGATAAAAAAAAAATTTAGCTTGCGATTTCATGCTCGAAAAATGACCCAGTTGGAGGGAAATATTTTTGTATATTACATACTAACTTCGGGGTTCGGCTGTACGAATCTTCTTGGACTCTTTGCTCCCGATTCCAAAGTTTTTAATATACTTAAAAATAGCACTACGTTAAATACATATGAAAACGATTATTTCTTATGAACTTATATAATTTCTAATGATATTTTCTTATGACATTACGCCTTACTTTTTATTAAATTCATGTAGCTAATAAGGATTACGGAAGTGCGAATTTCCACAGAGAAAAAAATCATCCGCCTTGACCGGGATTCGAACCCGGATCCCTCGATTTCCGGCCGAGTGCTTTAGCCAGTTACTAGCCAGCTTTAGCTACCGAGGCGTACTCTTCCCCTGTGGATTTTGCGGGTGACTCCGTAAAAAAGAAACTCCGTGGCTAGTCCCGGATAGCTTAAAATTTGTCAGGATTACGGAACTGCGGTTTCAAGCTATGTCGCCCCGCGTTACGTCGTATATGGCAGTTCTACAATATTTGCGGTGCAAGAATCTTTTGCTCCGTTATTTTTATCCACGTGCGTTTTTTTCGATTCATATATCTTTATGAATCATATATATTTCTGATTCATATATCTTTATGGTTGAACGTGTTGTCGGAGTGAATGGAGGGCTTCCTGTGTGGTCTTCACATCCTTCGCTGCGGAGATGGGTTTGTATTCTCCGCTTTCGGTCGGACCTGTCGTAGGGATGGCTCTCGTGCGCAGTTTGAGGGCGTCTCTGTATATTCGTCCCACTCGACTGCTATCTCCCGCCCCCCTTCCAATAGTTCTATTTTGCGTCCTCCTTGCCTCCCCTCTCACCCCTTGTGCGCCTCCTCTGCTCATCTCCATGTACACACGGAGCGTGGGAGCGACTTTTTCGGAGCTTCTCGATCGCGTATTCGACACGGATTGAGCTTTCTTCTTCTTCCTGTGAATCTCTCTATTGACAGGTCTCAACGGAGCTGTTATCTCCAGTTTTTTCTGTTTTGGTCGAGTTTATTTATAGCCCCGTATATTCGTTCTCTATTCATATGGACCTTGGTCATAAAGACTTAACCAAATAAAAATAATAAAATACAAAGGAAATCAGCGCGCTTCGTTAAAAATTACTACGAGCGTACATATAGTGTCTCACAACTGTTAGAGGGATTAAGGTGGGAGCCCCTAAAGACTCGGAGGCTGCACGCTAGGCTTAGGCTGCTTGATAAATTCAGAACTGATATTTTTCAGAGCGACATAGAGAATATTATCATGGCTGCTCACTGCATCTCTAGGTCTGACAGATGCGACAAAATAAGAGAGATACACTGGCTAACATATAGGTACAAAAACTCGTTCTTTCCGCGAACAATTAGCGACTACAATAAAAATTAATCTCCACTAATACACTCCTATAATTCATGTCACCATTTCGTCTCCAAAAAACTTACACCTTTACACGGCTGGTGACCTTATAGGCTTATCCCCCCTTCCACACGCCCATGCGGCGGCTCGCGAGGTATTATGTAGATGTAGATATCATTCACCCCTCAAAATCTCTTCCTCTCTTTCCATTAATCTTTCCTTCTGTTATAACTTTCTGCGAGCAATCTCTATCAATATGTAGCCTAATCAATTCGCCTTTATCTTCTTTACATCTTTCAATATAGTTTTCTCCTCTCCAATCCGTCTTACAACCTCCTAATTTCTAAACCCATCCTTCCGTTGTATCTTCTTCATCTTTCGCCATGGCCACATCTCAGGGCCTCCTTTGTATTTTTCTTCTTCTCTTCTGATTGGTCACGTTTCCGATTCGTACAGAACCATACTTCATATAATACAATTTGCAAACTTTTCCGGTAAATTGTGTCTTTGTGCACACGAAGCGAGAAGTTTTTTTGTGAGAAACTTAAGCATTTCATGAAAAGACCGCGACAGTACTTGGTAGTGCAATGAATGCGTATTTACAAAATGTAAAAATAAAACTATTTTGATGCTTTTGTAGTTGGCAGTAGTTCTCTTAACTTTTCGGTTGAATTCACGTATTAAAATTCAGTTATTAAAATTAAAATGTTTTCGTGTTATTTTATTCATATCTTTTCTGGTAAGGAGAACGAGTCCTTTATTTGTCATAAACAAAAGCCTCCCTTTCCACTCTTTCTTTTCCGCAAAATGAACTTGAAATTGCATATGTGTATCTATAATGAAGTAAAAATACTTCGTATTTTTGTCTAGTATTTTATTAATTCGATGTTTTAACACCTCCACGAGAATAATCATTTGAGTGATTGTACACCAGGACTTAACGCGTCCTTCATAAATGTCTAAATATGGATTCTCCGGAGCAAGTGGAAATGGTTTGGCACTACAACAAATTTTGTAGCAAACTTTTATTTACGTTTCCATTCCCACTTCTTTTCGATAAAATTACTTAGTTAACTTATAACTTTTTCCGATCATATCATAATTATACAGATACAGAGTTCACAAGGGTACATATTTCGACTTTTTCTGAGGAAAAACTTTTCAAGATCCCAGACCGCCGTGCTGTAAGTTTCCCGTTCGTATCTTGCGATCTCATTTCGTTTGGTTAGTCATGGAATAAATTGGTGTCATCACCATTGCGCAAATATTACTTCGGTGGTCGCTTAATCGCGGCGTGTACCCCACCTCCGGCGTGTTTTCTCACGACGGAAGCTGAGGCGTGGAAAGGAATGTCCTTTTCCAACAGTCATGAGGTCACCTCGACGGGCGCGTGTTATTAGTACACGCCTCTGTTTGCGTACGGCCGGGAATTTTCCCCAGACGGAGGCCGCGCTCTATAATAATTATAATACGCACCATGGGGTGGAGTCGGAGGTTGAGGAGGGATAAGGGAGAAAATGAGAGACGGAATGCGAGAGGGAGAGGTGGAAACCGCAATTGACAGCATCGGCGGATAATCAGCCAATCGTCCTTTCATCTGACGTGTTCGTCCCTTCCGCGAAAGTTAATTCCGACGCTCGTGGAATTAGTCGGAGGGCGGTATGCGTCAAGTGCATGGGAGAGTGGGGTTGGATTGATGTTCAGTATCACCCCGTCGACCTCTACGAGCACCATAGTCATCGGCCTAAGGAAATTATTTACTGACTGACCAGCTTAATCGCGTTAAGGAATGAAAAATCCGCGGGAAAATACTCATGCTTCATGTGCTTTTTCACGACTGCATTTTTTTATTTGTCTTGGTAAACATAGATGTAATGTAATTGGTAATATCAGGCGTTATTTTGTGCAATCTGTTAACATTGTAATGCTAACACTTAACTTTGTTATTCCATATATATTTATTTTCTACGACCCGGGTTTCGACGTTCGACGTCATCTTCAGGTCTCTCCAGGTTCGACGTCATCTTCAGGGACCTGAAGATGACGTCGAACGTCGAAACCCGGGTCGTAGAAAATGAAGATATGTGGAATAACAAAGTTAAGTGTTATAATTACATAGACGTAATGGGAAATTAACATACTTACGTTTGGATGTATGTGTACGTCAACTGTTACCTAAATTTGAGTTGTGAAAAATCTTATTCAGTTCAAGTGAAGCATTTATTGGCTTTATATCAAGTCCGAAGTCAAAGGTCTACGCGTCACTGCCTTTCTCGTGTGATGAGTGCTCCGCGTTAAACGTCCGTCACTCCTGAAACCCATCAGGTATTTAATGATCGAATCCGAAATCGTATTAGTCCTTCGTATTTACCTGCCGCTGGACGAGGCAAATATTCGGGATCGGACGGAGACGCTCTATGTCCTCAACGCTTTCCGTAGCTGTCCAGGATTTCGGTCCGCTCGTTTCCCCCGTTCAACAAGGCAAGTTCTCGAGTGTCTCCCGGGAAATCCATCAGAGGACTCTGCCCACCCTTTCTCGCATCCCCTCCCTCTCATTCCCCTCTCCTCCTCATCCCTCACCCCATATATCCCCTCCCCCAACAATGTACAAGAGGAGAGTCGAATTAGTTTCGTCTGCGAGTGGACACGGCCGCCGGGGTAAGGAGCGACACTCCCCGTCCCTCCCGTGCTAACGCGTTCGTCGCTTGCCTCGACTGCGTGTATGTGTCCCTTCCCCTCTACTCTTAGGCGATCGATGGCGTTGTGCTTGTCCGGCGAGTGTGTCCATCGAAAAAAAGGGAGGGGTTTTCGTTTTATGGTGCCGTGTTTTGGCTCCAAAGCTCCACAGGTTTTGATATTTCTCTACGAGGAATTCGTATTTTTAAGAGAAAGCTTCGTAGGTACTCTCTCGGCTACGTGTCACATCGATGGACGTGATTCAAATATCCCAGGAGACCGCGGGTCTCATCTCTTGACAAATTTACAGTTTCTACTCTAGTCTTCAACTATTTTATTAATGAAATTATTTTTTAATCGTTTCTAAATAAATACTTTTTGAAATAGTTTTTAATATTTACCAAATTAATTGGGACGTAGAATTACTTAAAGCGTCACTTTGTGAAAATTTCTGATACTAGTATTGATGAAATAAATAAAAGTTTGCACTCTTTACTCCCTACAATTTGTATCAATTTCTACTATAAACAGTTCGTAGAAGTATTACGCCCGTGGTCATCCCTTCATAGTCATAATAGTCAACAATGACGATTTTTTTGACACGTAGAACATTGAACATCGGATCGCTCACAAATTATTAATCCCAATATTATGGTTTCGGATGGCAGCCTTACTCACAGGAGGGGAGAAAAGACTCAAATTTAAACCGTGGCATCGACAACTCGTGGAAAAGTTGTTGGCGACTAGTTCTGGCATGCAAAAACACTTCCGCTTGCGCAATAATGGTTTCGTTTCCGTAATTCTGTTCTTTACCCCTGATAGACCACACTTCCTCATACCCTGACTTCCTCTTTAATTTACATTTCCCACGGTAAATTATTTTATCGCTTGTTTTTCGCTCTCATTTTGTGAACGCCACACGTAAACCACGGCTTCAACCTTAAAATAATCATGTCAGCAGTCACGGAAAACAGTTGGTGATGCAAGAAAATCAAAGGTGTTTAGGAGGAAAAGCATGAAACTGAGAAATGCTTGTTCAATAACCATCTGATGTTTCCTTATGGATTCCCTTCCTCTCAGAGAACTTATTATTTCTTCAGGCTTAGTAAATGCGTTTTTGTCATCCTTGGGTGCTTTTGGAGCCCATAGAATTTAAACTCTTCGCATCAAAACATAATAAACCTTCTCAAACATGATATATTTTTCCTAGCTACCCATTATGATCGCTGCTACTCCCTGTCTTGTCCATGATTGGTATGTTGCGTTTTATTTGCCAATCCATGTTCACCACATGATTAAGATGCCAATAGCGTTATCGTCCTCATAATTATGTTTTCCGTTCACTATATTCATAAGTGTTCGGACTGACTCCACCTCAATTCCCTGTTATAATAATAATAATAATAATTTCTTTAACACTAACAGGTTTCCCCAGTTACAGGTGTTTTAATATATCATGAGACGAACACAAACACCCATGTCCTGGGCAGTGAATAATCTTACCCAGGCGGGACTCGAACCCGCGACCCTCGGGTTAGAAGGCGAGAACTTTACCCCGCCGACACCGGGGCCGACATTTACTGTTTACATGGACATTTACTGTTCATTGAGAGTGACGCTTTCTGGCGATTGATTTATTATATAATCGATACATGCAGACAAGAAACGGGCTAGTCCCGTGCAGTGCCTTGGCAACTGGCAACGCAGTATAAGTGATCATCATTTAAGGAATGGGCAAGAACAATGCGTTAATGGACATTTACTTATAAGGCACTTTGGAATCGGGCTGAATCAAGTTCCGTAGATTTTACCAAGGGGGAATAAGTGACACTATAATAAAAATCGCTTAACCGCACCACCATAAACAGGAAATAACATAAATCATTGTACGTAGTTCTCTCCAGGTAATTGTAAGGAAAGAAAATTTGAATTCGCAACCTGGGACATTTCAAAAGCATCAGTGAATTTAGAACCATTTGTCGTTTCTTATTGGGTCGCGGGTATTTCGGTCAAACTAAATATCTTTTTTGTGAAGTTATAATCCAATATATACGCCGTACTTATCGTTCAAACAAACTCATTTCGAATTATCATTTTCACAGAAGTATATTGAACGATGTTTAAATGCATTTTAATTCGGTCTATCTTTCGAATGAAAATTTGTTCCTGTGACTTCAGCATCGGTTTGACTTCTGTGAGGAATTAACCGCGGGTATTTTTTTACTGAGAAAAGTCATCATGATGTGCTGTTCTTTGCGCCATTGTTTTATGTTTTCATTTCATGATCGCATTGTATATCGTATCCCTTTCCGTGCATTTTTTGAGGCGATTAATCCAGAGAAAATGTCGTAAGGGTATTCGAATGCTAATAATTTAAGAGAGAGAAAGTGAAATTTGTGGAAAGCAAAAAAAATTAACCTCACCGTTGGACTAATTTTAACCGATTTCAGTCCATTTCGAGGTGAAAGTGGGGATTCAGCGAGCGTTAAATTACTCTCAGGATCTCACTAACAGGTGACCGTCTATTATTTAACCACTGGGATTTAGAAAACATTATTATTTTATCCCTGGGGATCCACCGTTTTAGATAGTTCTCAACTGATACACTCTCGCAATGTGCTCACGTAAAAAAAATGCTAATGCGCTCTTATATTTGATATGCATGCTATGCGCGACCTCTAATAAAATTCGAGCTTGAAGGAATGTGATATTTTTCCCAACGGAAAAATTGAAATGTTGGTCATTGTCTCGTGCAACAATGTTTTTCCATTTTCCCCTTAAGTCGTCTCTCCGAATACCTGATTAATTTTGTCGACGCGGATATGACTCGTCCTCGGGGATTACCCCGAATTCAGTTTGGTGACGGTCCAGTCACATTAATGTCTTTGGAGGGGTATTACCGTCACTTCCTGCTAGCTGTCATTGGAGTTGTGACAAAAAAGGTATATTGGAACACTTTTTTCATCATGCTTTGACACTTTGATCAGCAAATGTTTTTTTCTTCGCGAAAAAAATGATTTTATCGAAGATTGGGTTCGTGATTCCTGCATTTCCCGGCGAAAAAACTTTTTATATCATTTTCATCGCCCGATCAGACAATCTTTGGAAATCCACCTATTTGCACGGAAAAGTGTGATACCTTCCAGATACTTTATTCCCTCTTATAAAATTTATATTTTTACGGAAGCAATAATTCGTGTGTCAAGTTTTCAATGTTCACGGAGAAATATCGATATCTTTCCTAAGAGTGTCTTAAAATTATTATATTTTACTGCTGTCCAATATTTTACTCGAATGGCGCGAATACATTCCCTTCCGAGGATACATTTTTCTAATATTTCTTTAGCGTTTAATGAGTATCTTTCTTCAATCAGTATTTTGATGCAAAATAGAAAAAAACGTCAACTTAAACGATTATTCGTCAGAGGAAAGATAGGATAATTGGAGGAGGGAGAATTTGGCGGGCACATGACTATAATATATTAAGGCAACTGATCGGGTTACAAAAAAAACCTTGAGTCTAATACATTTGAAAATTGATCCAGTAAACATGAAAAAACGTTGTCTCTACCATCAATGGATTAAGATCAAATAAAGGAGTTTATTTATTATTTTCTTATCTAAATCTAATCTAAATCTAAAGTAACGTTATTTTCTTTCATGTGTATTGTTTCAGCAAAGTGAAATATAAAATCAGCAGCACAAAATAATTATTATCAATGCCTCTCAGTTGTCCTAAATTCGCTCGTGTTCGCCATAGATCTCATTGATCTATGATGAGTGATATTCCCTGGCCATTGTTGTTTTATCAGGTGATCATCCCCTCTGAATGGGATTTTGTGTCGATTATTGCTGTTAATTAGACTTCACATGAAGCCAGCGTATCGGTTACATTTTCTCGGGACATGTGTCTGTCTTTTTCTCTCTGTTTCGCACGCAATGCATTCTTAGTAAGAGATGTTCTTCGCGGAAATCTTTCGTCTGGATGTTTTATGCGATACCCCGTGTCCCATGAGCTTCGCCTGTTACCGTCGCTTCGTAGGAGGCCATCGGCGATCGCATGCCTTGCCACCACTTTTTGCGGTCGATAAATGTACTTCATAAGGGGACATCGTTATAACCAACTTCCGAATTCGTCTTTTTCCCTTCTTGCCAATAATCTACCGTTCAATTTTTGTTCGGTACGAATTTGCGGCTATACTAAACATGTTATCTTTTTTGCTCCATGTTGGCCAATACTCAAGAAGTTGGTCCGGAGCTTTTGTTTAACTATTACTAATGGATTTCGCCCAGCAATATACTTTCAGTTATACTTTCACTTTCAGTTATTAGTAAGGCAACACAAAGGGTTCAAACTAGGCATTTCAGTACATTACGACCGGGTTCATCTTATAGTTGGCATCTTCTGGTACCTCTGTGTAATGAAATCAGTCATGCCGTAGTAAAATTCCTGGGTGGAATCATATCATGCTGTTAAATACATAACACGAAAATTATAATTCTTCATTTGTTTTGTTGAATCGGTGTGCATCGCTGTATCGTTTTAGTGTTAAATATTGTTGTTTCCAGGTTCTCTGGTTGAGAGGAATTTTAACAGATGACATTCTATTAGTGTGCCACAACTCGAGGCGAAGTCGAGCCTTTCAACTTTAAGTCCTCACCTTAACATCCGAAGCCTTTGCGAATCCTCAATTAGATCAGCTTCCACAAAGACCTCCTCAACTCCCGTTTATCCAGAACTATATTTACACGGCTTTTAGCATTAATTCCCCTCGTCTAAATGGAAACGGAAGTTTAATACTCGTTCATGCGGGTGGCGTGTTTAGCGCGCCGTTTTCATATCGCTGCACAGATTCATAATTCGTTTAGCAAAGTCTCCTGTGCCGCAAAGAGATTTTTGGGGAAGCCGCGATGTTTTCTGCGATTTCATTTTGCTATTTTTTGATTCAAAATCCTGACTATCGGCCATTCGGAATAAATCACATCCATTTGCATTGCCGGGGAAATTCGGTGTTGTTATTTTTTCCTATTATTTTCGTTTTAATGCACAGATGCAAAAGGATTTTTTTTCCTCTGCTTCAAAATTCAAAAATTATAGCTTTAGGTTAGAGGAATTCTTTTGAAACAAAAATTCAGTACTCAAGCAGGAATCCGGACGCTCGTTATTTCGCTACTGAATATGTTAATTGTTTAAGGAAATTTTTGACGTCAGTAATATGCACTCATGTGGTTTTAAAGCGGCAGTGTACTGCCCTTAAACTTCTCTGGTAAAAATATTCCTGTGTTTTAAACTTCTTTTAATGCGATTGAGCCATAATAGCATGTTGCATATTATATGTACGTACTCTTCGCCCCGTTCTTTTTTGGGGTAAGCGTTGCTGTATTCTCCGTGACGAGTTACGAATAATTGGCTTTGTTTTAACGATTTCTACCATTGGGCCCGATTCTTTTTAACTTAATCTGCTTCAGATCTAGTTATTTGGATGAGACTAATCTGGATGGTTCTCTTTGTTTTTTTTTAAATATTTTCCTTTTATATTCATTTCCTTTTGATTTCTGCAATAAACTTTTGCAGCGCTTACTCAGGATTATTATTGTCACCGCGGAAAAGATCGCAATAGCCTATAAAATTAGAAGAGAAGCCAGGGGATAAATTACACGCAATTGGAGCCCTTTCATTATGAGTTTAAATTAAATTGAAATTCTTATTTCCTTTAGTTTTAGACCGTAGACCGCTTGCAGACTTATCAGAATGCGCTGACTTCAAGTTTGAAATCCGTGCTCGATTCAGAAGTCTATTGAGGATAGTGACTGTGATACGAACATTTCAGAACAACGCTAATTTCTTTCTTTCGGTGATTTTACCGGAGAATCAGAATGTTGCGTATTTCGCTCTTCTTCGTTCTTCGAGAGCTCATCACAGAAGGCCTCCTTCCCATCATCCCTTTCGCAAAGAGTTCTTTCTTTTGGGGGTTCGCTGAAGATCTGGGGAAAGAGGTGGGCGGGAAGGAACACAATCCTTTTTTTCGTCTTTTCTCGTCGGACTTCGATTGGGGAACACTTATCCCGTCCCTGGATTCTCTGTCTCCCGAGGAATTCAGCTTTGCCCTTCTCGTCTCCCGGAGGTTTGTGCAAATGGCAAGTTGAAGGAGAGTTCTGAGAGGGACAGGCAGTAGCTGTTTTGCATAACCGTGAGCCTTGACACGGGCAGTACCACTGATAATTCTGTAATAATAAAGCAGGTTATTGATACATAGTGTACTCTGATATTGCAGCGAGTTCAAAATCCCTGCACTTGTATTTACCATATACCTGGATTTATTTACTAAAAACTTTGCTTATTGTGACAAATATTTGCTGAAAGGATATTTATTCTTGCTTTTCTTTATAGTTACCAGGTACCAATTGCCGAGACGAGACATTGAGACGTGTAGAGACGAGATATTGAGGGTTTCAGACTCCAATTCCCTGGGTATGGCAATGGATAACTTGCGAATCTATCCGTGGACGGATTTAATTTTATTTGCATTACATCAATTTTACAATGCGTTTGCTGATAGAGCAATTGAACATAATAGCGCTAATATTTAAAAAATTTAAATATATACATTAGATCCTCAATATAATAACAGGTGTAGTCTTGCTAAGCCTGTGGCTTGTCAGCAGGTGCTGTTTTTAATTAAACAAATTCACAGCATTGATCAATCAAAAAACAAAACAATTGTTGAGCAAAAACAAATGTGGAAGCGTAGGAATACATATTTTTTGCCGTCATATTGCCATGGGTTGGTTATTTGGAACGGTGATCGACAAATTATGCACGCCATCAAGGAAAGATGAGTGGGTTTGTAAGTAAAATTTTGCTGGGTAAATTTAGGAATTTGTGGAGAGAAACTCGGCATAGCCTAGTACTCTGAATAAAAGTTGCGAAAGGGTGTAAAGTTTCACGTACGATTCGATCAGTGGAATATTTCATACATGAAGTCCTGCAGACACAGCACCCAAGTAGGTATCGAGGTTGAACCGAAATTCCGACGCCACTTGTTGGATTTCAACCCGGGCCTTTGGGATGAGAAGTCAGTTCCCTAGAAACCGCGAAAATCTACTGCACCCTTTCTTTTTGTTCCTAATATGCGTGGATAAAGTGAAAATTTCGCTTTGGACTCATCGGTCTCGTTGGACATGGATATTATTGAGTGTGAGCGCAGTTTGAGAAGGCAGTTGAAGGAGGCAAAGTTGGAGGGGAAGAAACACGAAGTACATTCGCCCGACGAAAGAATATGGAGGAAGTGTTTAGAAAAACTATAGGAGATAAGGTGAAGCAGTTCAGGAAACTCGAATGGTATTAATATATAGCTGCAATAATTTATAATAACTTTTGTTTTCATTCGTCTTCATGATGACTGAGTGGAGTCCTTGAACGTCAAATTCAGTAAAGTTTTCGAGGACTATATTAAGTTTTCTTTTACTTTCTAGGGTTTCGTATCGTCAAATTTGTACGAATTGACATCCGTCGGCGGCAATTTTTTTACTGATGAATATTTTATTTCATCCGTGATTGAGCGAGCGAGTTGCCGATAAAAAAAACCTATCATATTTCATTTCCAGGACCAAATTGTTGGAGTCGTGCTATCTGAAGTAGATGGACTTCAATTTTATCAACCGAAAAAAATAATCGACCGGACGATGAAAGCAGGAATAGAAGGGACGTATCTAAAAGAAAGAAGGTGAGAAAGAATATCAAGAAGGAATGGCGAGGGAAGAAAGGACCGAGGTGTTGACTTGGAAAAAGAAGACTGCGGGTTGAGAAGGCTATTTGCTGTGGGGAAACGATAAAAATGGCGATTTAAAGGGTAGAGAGGAAACGGAGAGTTTTAAAAAATTGTTTGTTCCGAAGGTAAGGAAAGATTGTCGGTTGAATTGGTAATGGACCGCTACGCGTTTTCCGAGGGACAAGGTCAGAGGTAACTGAATGAGTAACTTAAAGAGCATTAAACCTTTCGGGCGACCCTTGGATGCTCGTGAATGACTTTAAAATTCCAGAGAATCGCGCGTGAATTTTTTATGCTATTAGCGTAGGGGCGCTGCCGTGGAAAAGGTCGAGGCGGTAAAGCGGAAGAAAAAGAATTTGGAAAACAATATCTCGAAATTGCTCTGTGTGTATCTAAGATAGGGTGGAAAAGTGTTGGCGGAAATAGAAACTTGTTTCCACCGTTTCAATCGTCTCCTCTTGTTTTTTATTTCAATGAGAGACTTCTCGAGGTGACTTCGTGAGAGGGCCATGCACACCTATGTATCAACTATCTATAGAGGACGGAAAAGTTAAGATAATACTCTTTAATCATCATGGGTACTGTGGAAAAGCCAGGTCCAACATTCTAGCTATCCAAACTAAAACGGCATTGTTCGGCATTTTTAGTTCCTTCCACCATGCGATGGGCGTTATTTTTTTACTTTAACGGTAGAAATCTCCTTGCATTGGGTATGTCAAGTTTAAGAGAGGCAAAAATCATATCCTTACGTATGTTGTCGGTTAACAGTTGAATTAATGTATAAGTAGGTGAATCAAGATTTCGTTGCTTGTTTTCATTTCTTAGTCCGTGTTTCATGAGTTATTTTCCTGAGATAATTAATAAACTCTTCTTTGCCATTTGGCTGCTCATACTTAAGAGAATCTGGATGCAAAACAGTGAATTGTATATCAAGAAACTTTTTTTTTCTCTTCTCAGGTCCTCTGTGTTAAATATATTCTTACCCAGTAAATACAAGTTTTGGTTATTGTAAGTAGAATTTAATTTTAAGTATTTCTATAATCGTTCAAACGAGTCATAATTCATCAACATTTGGATGATCTACGAAAAAAGAACGTCATTTATACTCTGAAATCCCTATTTTGATTTTCGCTCTCCCTTAAGTATATATCTTAAAGCGAAGTTCTTTTAAGGGTGCGCACCAAGGTGTCAATGAACCCCGTTCTATTTCCTATACATATTTTTGGAGACGTCCGTTCAGTATCTTTTTCCTCGGTCGCTCCACACAAGAAAAAGCGAGTAGGCGGTCTCACTGAAGGAGTGGTCGATAAGAAAAAAATCGGTGGGTGTACAAAAGAGGCCTCAGAATTGATGCCTTATTGGCTCGCGGGATAGGTGTATCTCAAATGTGTCGATTTGAGGGACGTAGGCGAGCATTGACGCAGTTTGAACGAAATTTTATTCTTTTGCCTTTAGCAGAGCTAATATTCGAATTTATTCTACAAGCGAAATTTTGTGAAGCTTTTGACTTGTGTATTTGGTAATTAATTACCATTCAAATAAGAGTCCTTCACTCATTTTTTCTCTCCGGACGCTGGAAACGGCTTCCCAATTGAAGATCTTGTCCTATAAAATTCAGTAAAAATGTATATAAAAAAATTATTAAGAACTACTGTTAATTAAGGTTACACTTCTGACGAGATCCGCTCAGACGAACTGTATACCGTTGGAAATGGTTTCCACTTTTCGGAATATATCACGACAATTAATACATGGTTGGTGTGTTGGTACCGTTAAAAGTATTGAATCTTACTGAGGGAACAGTGTATATTTCCATATTTCTAAAACCAATTTTGAAATGACTGCTTGTCATTTCAAAATCTTGTCACCGTCACGTCAGATAGCCTATGAGGATACTGACGCGCTTACGGGTTCCTGAAATAAGGCATGTTTACATTTCCTTATCCAGTAGAGATTTCAGTTACCTACAACCGTCTGTAATAGGACATTTTCCTGTTCTGATGTTCGTCTAAAATCAGTGAAGTTCACGGCAGAGCTCCAAAAGCAGAACTAATCTATATGGCTCAATGATGTTCATTTTCGCGTACCATCTTTCTAACTTCATCTGTATCATCCATTCTGCCTTGACTGCATGTCCTCTAGCAGGAGACTTGCTGTTGTTGCTTATACTGTCGTAGCTAGTGAAGACTTATAATGCGAGGCATATAGTATTTGAATAGATGTCCATGGACACTCCCTTGGATTCGATGTTTGCAGTGTAGTTATACCTATCTGCGGTGATTTATATGAGAACTTTTTCATCCTGAGGCGAAATTTGTTAAATTTTTTGGTCAGCGGTATATCGCTTGATATATCTTAACGGCAGGGATATTGAGGAAGGTATGGGAGGATGAATTAAAATAAAGAGGAGTAGAATAAAGGGAAGGGAGGAGGAATTATAATAAAGAGGAAAAATTGATGCTCTGACGGAAGTGCTTGGTTCGCACCCAAAGAAGACGTTTAGAAGTGAAGTTTTCCCCGCTGATTGGCAGGACTGGAGAGAGGATGTCGATACAAAACGGTCCACATGTCATCGCCTAGTCTCGCGATCGAACGTCGAAGATGTGAGGCGCGATTCGTATTGAGAGGGGAGACAATAGGGAAACAAAAGACCGGTAACAGCCGCCGCCGAATATTGCGTGCGTCGCCCTTCAGTTTTTTTTCCTTTTGCGCCTCTTTTCGTTCCCCGCTTGTTCATTTCATCGTCCTCCTCCTCTCGACTCGCGCCATGGCGATTTGCTGTCGTCGATGGCAGCGAAATACTTTTTTTTCGCTTGTTGCCTCGTCCTCTTTTCATTTTTCTTTTATTTTTATTCCCACTCTGTAAGAGAAGGGTGGAAGTAACCTCTTTCTCCACCGGGTGGATTGAGAAAAGCGCAAGGCGCGGCAGATCTCCTCGTCAGTCGCGTTGCAGCAGTTTTTTTGTTATTATTTGTGACTGAAAGCTTGCAAAATGGCGTGCGAGTATAAATCCCTCACTGCATCCGTGAGCCGGTGGAGGCTTATGCGGGAAACATAAGTGATAAGCCATAGTTTTAGATGTTTTCGCATCTCAATGGACGTCGTCGACAGAAAGTATTTTAGTTAATTGGCTATTTAGTGAGACGACCGATAATGGACGTTATATTCTCCAATTGAGTAGGTAGATAGGTTGAGACGAAAATGACTATTTGGTTATGCGGTACATCTACATCTACGTACTACCCTGCGAGCCACCACGAGGGTGTGTGGCAGGGGGTGAAGATCACAAAACATGCACTCTTGACATGCAACTAGGATATTTAATGAAGGCATGCTAGATAATAGGGTCACATGTTTAGTATCTACATAATAAGAAAGGGATTATTAGTTGTTATTACATGCCTCATGCACTACAGACTACTCTAACTATATTTCACCTACCTAACCCTTTGCTACGCTGCCTATTGTTCTCTCTTATAGTACGAGGGAAAAATGACATTTTAAATCTATCGGTACGACAATCTATCTCTCTAATCTTGTTAATATGATCAAACCTAGCATAATACGCAGGAGTTCTTAATATATATCTAACGTCATCTGTGAACAAAACGGTTTCGAATTTACTTAAAAGGTTTAACCTATATTTTAACCTGCGTTCTGATAGTAATTCCCATCCTAGTTCTTCTATAAAACTCGTAACACTTATACAATTATCATAACGGCCTTTAACAAACCTAGCGGATCTCCTTTGCACGCGCTCTAATTCTTTTATCATACCTTCCTCGTACGGATCCCATATACTAGCGGCATAATCTAAATGAGGCCTAACACGTGTGTATTGTAGTAGCGAAACATGGTGTCAACTGCTCCAATGTTCCTATTTAGTGAAAGATTCAATCGCGTGCGAACTTGCTCCACCGGGAGAATTACGTTAATCTCCGCGTTTGTCTACCTGGTTGTAATCCTTTATTGTCAACTTCAAAAGTCTCAATATGTTATTCACTTCGACTTTCCTTTTCTCTGTATCTTAATCAATTTTCCATGGGCTTCTCCGATTGGTTGTAAACAACGTCAGCATGCTGTGATCCAGTTTTGTTTAGACCTTGAGCATTTTCGTAAATTGTGCTGCTGACACTTTCCCTGCCCATTAATACAAATTCCATTAAGTCGGCAGAATTGTGTACTATGTACTATCCCCTCCATACTGTTCCTTTTGGCGACCGCTTCCCCTCCATGACGCCACGCTTTGCACAGCCGTCTGCCGCCGAATTTCGTTTCCACTATAATTTTGGGATTCAAGCCCTAGCTCATTGAAGTGGGAAGCCAGTGCTCTTAACGCTGCAACGCCCTGAGACCCTGAGAGTTCTAGTTCCTCGTTTTAACGTTTAATCTATTCGGACGTAGTACTAGCCTTTCAATGTCGACACTTCGCAGCGGTCTCTCGTTTGGGAGTCGTGTCCTAGGCGCCAAAGGCTCTCTCTCTCTCTCTCTCTCTCTCTCTCTTGTCTCTTTGTGGTGATCGATTCGCAAGTCGCTTAGCCCGGCGCTCGGAGGGCGCTGGTTTGTTTCCTCTCCTCACGAGAAGCGAAATTGCATTTCTGGAGCGCCGATCGAGTGCGTCACTTGCCAGTTGACTTGTTTCCTTACGCCTCTCGCTTTGCGCTGCTCGCCGTGTCAACCACTCTGCTGCGCAATTGCGTGAATCGTTTCTCATTATTTTCCTCCTCTTTCCGCTTGCTGGTCTATTTTCTCTCTGTCTTTGTTCGCATTAAATGGTGGGTCTCTTTCTTCAAACTGATAGTAATCAGGGATTTTTTGAAAATTTTGCCAGTGGCTTAGAACGGAGTTTGTGATTGGCCGATTTAGTATTTTTTTTATGCTTTGTTTCTTTGCCGTGTTTTCAGAGCGACACAGAGAATATTATCATGACTCCTCACTACATCTCTAGGTCTGACAGATGCCATAAATAAGAGAGATACACTGCCGAACAGAGAAGTGCAAAAACTCGTTCTTTCCGCGCACAATAAGCGACCACAATAAAATTTGAGCTCCACTAAATACACTCCTACAATACATGTCACCATTTCATCTCCAAAAAACTTACATCTTTACACAGCCGGTGAGCTAACACTGCCTGCCACCTGTCCATGTGGCGACTCGCAGGGTATTATGTAGATGTAGAGTTGAATCCACAGTCCAATATGGAACGCTTTGCATCTCACTAAGTCCGACGATTGAGAGGGGTAGTTGTTGTATGAACGGCAGTGACTGAGAATAAATATTATGTAGTCGCATTTGGAATTAAATGTTAAATAACTACCATGGCCTAAGAAATTCGCTCGAATATATTTTCCATCGTTGATAGATGTATGATTCCTGTGACTTTGTAACTAAATAATGGTTTCATGTCCTGCAGCTTTTACGTCTATCGTTCAAAATTATAGTTTCGGAGAGTGTAATATTCTTTATCGCCACTGTTCGGTTGAAATGTCAGTATGAGAATTAATGTGCCGTAGAAAAACATCATCTCCGTCTAAAAAAAAACATTTTTCCCGCAACTTTAACGGGACATAAAGTTATAAGGTATAGGGATTAACCAATTTCGAACAACGCATTTCAGTTCGCCGAGAATGTGATAGAGTTTGGAACAATGCGTTGTCATTGTTTTCCTTTGGCTTGAATTCTACCGCGTCGATTTGGCTCCTGTTAATTTTCCCCGTCGGTGGTGACATCTTCCCCGTCTCTATGCAAACAGTATGGTGTTGCAGGTTGCCATCGCTCGGTCGATAGTCATTCCCGTTCGGACCAATTGAGCGAGGGTGAAACAGCCGGACGGCACGGGCGAAAGAGCTGAATTCCGTTCCGACGCGGAGAGAGACTCGCATGTCATCTTCCATTGGACCTCGTGACGCTTGACGTTACGGCGTGGGGGAATGAGAGAGCGACCGCATGTGAGCGCAGTATGGGAAGTAGAGGGCGCTAAAGTGGGAATGCATTCCTAGCATGAGATGTGCGCTGCTGGATATCTCAGTCATCTCTCCTTTCCACGTGCCACGCCCCCCTCAGCCTCTCGCCACACCGAGGTAAACAGCAGGAGATGCCCGTGGTGGTGGAATGGCCTCCCGTCCCTCTTTATATGCGATCCCTTGCCCCCACTCAGAGCTCGCACGTCCCGCGAGAGTGCCGCTCGTAAACATTAACCCGGGGAACTACTTCTTCGAGGCTTGCGTTTCGAAATATTCGCGAAGGCCACGGTCGAAAAACATGCATTCTTCGTTCGCGACTTGAATACTTTAATGTGCCCTATGTTTAGATTTGGGCCCATCGAGGAACCCCTTTTTATGTGAATGAGATGGACTTCGTAATATTCCTCTTCCCAGTCCTCAACTATATCGTACAAAGTGAAACTATCGTTGTCTTCCTGAACGAATCCGGCTTAACGTGCTGCAGTTGCAGCTGCAGTCAGGGTATGTTCAAGGAATATTCGGGGAAAGATTTTTAGAAAATGATGAGTTAGCTTTCACTTTTAATTATGTTTGCTCTGAATTGTTTTAAGTCAGTTTTGTCTAAGATTTCCGCGGCACGTATGTACTGGTTCCATTTCTTGTTTCGGGACTCAGCCGCGACACTGCCACCACCTGGAAGAGAGCCCTGACGAACATCAGAGGGAGCAAAATGAGAAGTGGCGTCAAATCGGGCAGCCAATCAGAAGTGAACGACTCCACTAAACCCGGCTAAAAGAAGCGCTCGCATCTTCCACCTGAAGACGCCTTTAGGATAGTAGAAGAAACGTCAGAAGTACGTCGCAGCTGAATCCCGAAAAAAAATTTTGAATCGATTTTATTAATTATTTGTTGCGGTGTTTACTTGAAAAAAATGAAGATCATAACTATGTTTCGCTTTAATCGTTTAAACATTAATGAGGTAATTTTTGTTTCGGTTGAGCTTTAAGTATGCTATTTTAATTATATAATTGCTCTTGAAGTTGTTTAGTGTTCTTATGTAGTGTTTATAGCCGAAAGAGTATGCAATTTTCTGTTAGTTAAGAAATAACTTCCACAGCCTAATGCCTTGTGTGAGCGGGCGAGAGAAGAATTCGTACCATCATCAAATCGTGGTTTCCAATTCAGTGTCGTATTTTCAGGATGGCGATGTGGAAATACACTGTCAATGCATGTCCCAGCGTTGGTTCAAAATGTGTTGTCAGTGAGTCGCGCAAGACAGGTAGAAATATCGTAAATGTTGATTATCTACGGAATGAATGAAACTGGAAGAGTTTTCACGCGCTCTTTGATTAACCTCCAGTGCTATCAACATCACTTCTTGATCGACGGATGCTTTTGCGTCTGCATTCCCTTGAAATGCGTGAAAAATTGCGACATTTTGTCTACCATTGGCGAGTGAATATATCCACGAGTTATTTTTCTACGTTGGAACGCTGATTGTTAATTATGCCGATGGAAAGATAGTTGAAGATTAAAAAAACAGATCACTTTTATGAAGATCTCGTTTAGCTGTCACACATAGTTCTTATAACTTATTTTTTCACATTCTTGGATTTGTATATTGCAGACAGTCATTTTATCCAATTCTTAGTCGGTTTTCTTCTGCCCTCATAGTTCCTCCTGTAATTCCTAAGTAACTCCTTGGAGAACTCATTGGATTATCCCCTTCGCCGGGCCAGTTGTCTTGACCTTTGCCCTAGAAATTTAATCGGAAGGTCAGTTCGGTTGCTGAAGGCAAAGGTCCCCCACCGCTCAACGAGCTCTGCTAGCGCGAGGGCTTATGGAATTCACTCATAAAAAAGAGAGACTTTTTTCTTGCGCCAAATGTGGTTTCTTGGGAGAGGTCTGGTAGCTAGAAGACCACGCAATCGAATGGATATGACTCGAGGAAGCGGGTAGATCTGGAGAAGTGTTGCCGTTATCTCTCTCTCTGTCCGTGCGTTGAGAGAAAATTCTTTCTCGCCGCGGTTTTCCGCTTTTCTATCCTCACTTAGGATGTTACGCTATTTCGGCACGATCCTCCTTTGGCAATTCGAAATGCCTCAGTTCAAATGGGGAATTCGTCGATTTAGGGAGTTGAAGCGCATTATCACTACGGACAAAAGTTAATGTCTATGGCTTCATCACTAGGAAAAAGATCTCATTTTTTAAATTTAACTACAATATCAGACAATAATTGGTAATAATTTATGAGTTATTTTCCAAGAAATTCAACCATTGAGTGTGGATAAAGTTTGCCATTGGATTTCGCGCGGCTGTGCTTTTCCAAAGAGACATAATTGAATATAAGAAGAGGTTCTGACGCTCAAATCGCAACGGAAAATTATAAGCGAGTACTTTTCATGATTCCTCAATTATTAAAAAAAAAGTTTTTTATCGCCGCAGTACTTTAGATAAAATTGAAAAAATTCATAATTCATTAAGCCTCAAATATGTGTATTTTAATGAGTTTAGCCATCAAAAGGAAGTTTCACTTACGTTCTGATGTTACTGTGTTTATTTCTTTCGTTTGAAAAATGTGTTAATTTTGAAACAAAATCGAATATGTCCTCTTTAATAGCGAAGCAAAAATCTTTATCAAAATGCCATAGGAGCCGTTTTTCACTTGGTAGGTTTTTTTACTAGGTCAGATGCATAAATAATTGTTATTAGTTTTCTCCGAATAGTCTTTCTGTACTATGCTCCTTCTATTTCGGTTTGCAGTATAGCTGTTATTTGTTTTCAAATTTGCTTTTTCCTTTTTTCAAAGTTAGAAAAATTCGTTGTAATAGCTAAATATTTAATCAATAAGTTTCCCTTGTTTCTTTGCGAAGGTTTCGTCATATATCTTTTCTCGAACACTCTTTGAAAGACGTTTTTTAGGTTTATTATTCTATTCCCTTTATCTATATCTCAATCTTTTATCCACTACGTCAATATTTCATCGCTAAAAAAATCATGCGCTCTGCAGCTACTATTACCCATTCATCATACTTTTCGCGGTGAAGTTTTTGGAATGATTCTTGTTCTGAAATTCACCAAAGTGCGGCCCATCCAAAAACCCAAAAAAGCATTCTGTAGAGCACATTGTAATAGGAAATATCTCTGAGTGCTCCCCATTAGCGCAGTGCGTATGCATCTCAACCGTTCAATGAAATGCCGTGCGTTCCAGGGGTTGGCGATGCGGGATAGAAATTCTTTTCCTTTAGCGTCTCGTAATTCCTCTTCTTTCTTCTCTCCCTCTCGGAGGAGGGTAAATAAAAGGAAAAAAGCTGTCGCCGCAGGGGGTGGGAAGGGGTTTTGGAGAGGGGGTAAGAAGAGAGGAACCGAATCGTAAAGGGAAGGAAGGCCTTGAAGAACAAAAGGGATAGACGTTCAAAGAAATGCTGAAAGTAGGGGAGGGAAAGAAAAGTACGGCCGCAGCTCTTCTTTTCCTCTTCTTACTTACTTCTTAAAGATCCCGCCCGCACTGGGGAGGGAGGGGAGGTGGAAGGGGAGGTGGGATGGTGAAGAGGTGGCGACAATGCGGATGGGGCTTTGGAAATGTTTTTGGGGTAGTTTGTACGGGAGAGGGGGTTGAGAGGAAGCCAAAGGTGTTCGAATAAGGGGGAAGTTCGCGGGGGGGGGCGGGAAAAGGCAACTGCGCATTGGTTCCTATCATCATCACCCTTTCCTTCGGCAAGGTGTTGAGGGTGCCAGAACCAACGGTCGATCGGACATCATCACCGATTCTTGCCTGCCTCGTGTGCTGCTGGATTCGTCTGGGCGGTGCGGTGCAGTCAAACGAAACTGCGAAAAAATGAAGTACAATTTAGCGTCAGGAGGCCTTGAGAAGGAGCGCGTACGCGGCACGTGGCGAAGCAGAGCATTCCTCTTATCTCTCTCCTGTTTCTCTCTCGTATACTGAAAGCACAGTTTCCGCACGGTAGATTGTTCTTGCACAAACGTCTTCTGTGAAGAAGACAGTTGCTGCCGTACTAGTGATCTTAAGATTCCCACCTCTCGTTTGCCAATTATTGAATAAAAATCGAAAACTTTTCCCCTTCTTATTCCACATTTATGACACGTATATTATAGTACAAACCGAGTAAAGATGTCATGTTTCTAAGCAACATATTTTTTTAGAAACAATTCTGTCAGAAATGTATCAAAAATATTATGAGTCTCATGAATTCTTAACGAAAAGGATCGGAACATGATATTGAACAGGTGTTACTAGCAAAATCAAGCCTTGCGGTAGTTTTGTCACCAATAACTAAAAGTTATATTCATATTTCGTCAAATAAGGACGTGATGGATTCATTTAGGAATCATCGATTTTAATGTCATGGTGTCGAAAGGGCTTTAAATATTAGTTAAGTGTAATCAATTTCGAAAAAATATTCCTAATTAGTGCTTATTTTTCTAACTTATGCAAGTTTTTGGTGGGAATGAGCTAATTGCAGTGTTATGTTCTGACATGACCGGAGGGATGAACTTATTAATATAATCTTTTGAGAAAAGAAAAATGAATTTTTGCGCTCCAAAATTCACCAGTTATCGCTGTTTTGTATTAATCTCCTAATTTCTCAGCGTTACTTATTTACTCCGTCAATATGGCGTATTGAATGCATTCAGCTGTAGTTTTGTCAAATACTTGGTTAATTATTTATAGAATCGGAGTTTTTGTCGTAACGATTACTCGAAAGTTTTAGGTGTTTGCTCTATTGAATGTATGGGAGCTATGCAGGATTAATTATAGCGTCGGGATTTATACTGAAATAAGCAGTTTTAAAAACCAATTATTATTTACTTAGAAAATATATAATTAAACTTTTTACTCCGTAAATTCAAGACCTCTCTTTGTGGAAACCCTATTTATTTGTACTTTTTTTGTTCTGCATTAATTTGACTTCATCAATTACAGGTTCAGAAGGTTCTTAGGGTACTTACTGACAGGAGCACTTAGAAATACAAATAATGAAGTACTGTGAGGGAAGATATTAACATTTGTTTCTCCTGAGCATTCGCCAGTTCCCTTCGTTGAATACCAATTTCTCGATAATTTTTATTAAAGTTCTGAGTGAATATCTTTTCTTGTGTGCGAGAATATTAAATTTATTCACCTGTTGTGTTTTTTTTAAATATAAGGTTACTAGTTCTAGAAGCGTTTTATGGGAATTCGGACCGTGATACTCTCTCTCGCTCCTACGAGCATCGCCACAAAATTGGATCAGGTACGCGACCGCGTCAAACGTCAGGGACGCAGGTGGATGCTTCACCGCTAGGCGTGTCGTTGGCGATCCATAAATCCTATTGCTTCCCATTGATTAAGGGGTCGCTGCTTGCCCGTGCTTCGCTTTAAGCGTTCCCCTTTGCTCGGTATCGGTCGTCTCCCACTCCGTTTGGCTGGGAGGGGAATTGGAGAGTGGGAATGTCAAACCGATGCGATGGCCCAGTGATTGGGACCCTGTCCTGAATTCGCGTAAACACTCTTCTCCTTCCCTTTACCTCACCGCACCCCCTGAAATTTCGGAAATGGATACTTCCCGACCTGGTTAATCGAGACGATAATAAGGGTCTTTCCGGGAATCATTTGCGGATCGAAGTGGAGGCCCGAAAATTCGGCTCACTTCTCAGCAGAGGCCAGTCAACTCGTGCTTTCCTAATATCGGCGATAGCACGTGCCGCGTGTTTTCCTTTATAATTTAAAAAAAAATCATAGTTGATGTCGTCTTGATGCACGAAATTGAAGCCTGTGTTTTTTTGCGAAAAATGATCCAACTTACCTGGCTACTCTGCGCAAATAATGGTCATAAAATCTCATGCCTAATGTATTGCTTTTTTAATTACTTCTATGTTGCAATTTTATTTTTAAATAAAGATTTATCCTCACGCAATGTTTTATATTTATATCATAGCGGGGAAAAGAAAAATTTCCTATTTTGCGTTAAAACATGTATTTGATGTTTTCTCACACTTTCTTCCATATTCGTCCAGGAATTGCTTAGCTGTATACGTAAAAATGGGCGATGCATAGGCAAAGATATTATTTTGCATACTATGTCATTTCCGCGGAAATCTATTCAAAAGAAGAGTATTTTTGTGCAGTAATGTGATTGAGGCACCTACCAATCTTATTTTTTGGAGTCGTTATTAAATACTGTAATAGTTGAAACAGAATTTTAATTAAACGTAAAAGGCGAAGTTGATTTCTGGAGCTGGTAAGACGGAAAATTTAAAAAAATCATCATCATTGGTCGTTCAATCCTAAGATTGGTCGACTGCAGCCCTAATGCCAGTTACCTGACTTTCTAATATACTGCCTATGTAATTTCCTCTTTATTTGGTCCATGAACTTATTTTTGGCTCTTCCTCTGGGTACCTTTCCCTCTACTTTACCTTCAATCATGTTTTTCACAAACTCATCGGGTCTCAGGGTTCGTCCAATCCATCTTGTTCTTCTTTTCCTCTTTTTTCCCCATTTTATCTTCAGCATCCTCCTCCAGCACCAGATTTCGAAGGCTTTATTCTTCTTTGGTCAGTTTTTCCAATGATCCATGCTTCTGATCCATAGTGTGCCAGGCTCCACACGAATGTGTTCACATACTATTACCTGATTTGTAGTCGTATCTTCTTTGAGCACAGCAGTTGTCTTTTTCCCATGAACGCCTTCTTAGCTTGGGCTATACTCCGCTTGATGTCCGTTTTACATCTTCCGTCCCAAGTGATGGTACTTCCGAGATAGGTGATGGAATTTAAGTATATGATTGTCAAATAGAATGCATATTGAATGGCTTAACAATGCTTGGTAATATTTAAGCCATATCATCAAGGAAATCTGTAAGTTACTCGCAATATTGGTAGCAAGTAGAAAATGGATAGCAAGTAGAAATCATGTTTCATTTTTTCTACGCCCAGAGTCGCAACTCAACCCCCTTTAACCGTGGCCAAATCAGGCTCTATGGTTACCGCGAGTGGGTATCGCAAGGGTCGCGTGCTTTACCCGAGCGTGCTAATGACACGCGCTTTGATTGTCTACGATTGGCAGAAGCGCGCGCTAATACCTTCAGAGCGGGCGAGGGTAAATGGATTGCGGGGATCGGCTTAGGGAAGGGGAAGGAATGGGGAACTCTGGTTCCATCGCTTAGGGATGATGACGGGAGAGGAGGAATACGCCGTTCGTTAACGGCCGATTATCGGCGCCATCCGGTGATGGGTCGTGGCACTTTACGAGGTATTGTCTTACGGTTTAACCTGCGGTGAGATTACTATCCTTTCGACTTCCCCTCCCGTCCTTTTTTCTGCTCAATGCCTCCCGCTCTTGTCTTTTTTTTTTAGAGAAATTAAGTCATCCTTTCTCTCTGTAATGGTTTGTTTCTTTGTCTGGAGAATTGGTTACTTTGAAAATGGGAATGGAAGGAGCTGAATTTTGATGCTTGATGATAGCACATTCGTATGATTGATAAAGGGTAATTTCAATTTGCCTCATTGGCCCCTTTACATACCAACGTATCAACGCTACGTAGCTGCTTACCATTATTTTCTGACACTAGGCACTTCTATTGGCATTAAAATGATGTGCCGCTGTACTTTGAAAATTTATATCTGGATCCGTGTGAATTATTTTTCAATGTTATAAACACTTTTTTAATGGTAATTTTATTTTACTTGGAAAGGGGACGGCGTAGGAAGTTCTGTAAAAATAAAAATTGTGTATGGATATTTAAAAATTATGATTATTTTCTATGATTCTTGATCGACAGACATCTATAACATATCAAAGTCATCTTCAACTTTTTATTTTTTTCACATTACTGTCATTTGAAACATTTCATTCGTTACCGGATGTCCGTTTAACTACAGCGATATTAAGGAGTGTTCACTGAATCTCTCCTGTGGGGCCCTATTAGTTACGATTCAGTAATATCCTACATAAAAAGAACTCAATGGATTTTGTGGAATGTGAGTGGAATTTTGTACGTTTACTTTTAATTTGGAAGTGTTTTTTTCTTCTATTTTTGATAGACATAGTTTAAAAATTCTCTTCGCCAAACATTTTGCTTTAGATGATAAGTGAGGAAAAACATATATTTCTACCACAAAATAGCTATGCATGAAAATTGATTTATTTACTTTTTAAGATCCAGGTTTTTTCCCCAAATTTATTCCAAAATTACGGTAAAATTTACGTGGGGGAATTTAATTTTTATGTAAAATAAATGATCACTGATTTATTCAACCATAACGCCCGTCCCTTATCACGTTTTTATTTTTGCGTATTATTCACATTTCAGTGGTCCATAAGGTCCATAATGAAACGACTGAGTGACTTTCGGGTTGGGGACTTAACAGGGAGAGGCTCTCACTAATATGGTGTATTAATATGTAATAGAGTGTGATTTGATCGTATTTTGTTACATTATTTATTTTTTTGGGTTTACGAGCTGTGAACATTCATCATCCATTTAACTCGTCAATTTAATTAATGCAATGTTTTTAGGGGAGCCTTTGACTCCAAAACAGGGAAACGAATGTGGATAGGATAATTATTAATAGGAAAAAATGGACATTTGAGACGTGGATTTTGAAAAAATGGGGTTTTTTAAGGCGGATGGAAAACTATTGAAACAATTAGACAAAGGATTATTTTAAAAAAGGATGAAGAGTTCGCTGGTTCAAAATGCAAATGTGGCCAATGATGTTGGTGTTGATTTTAAACTGAACTTGTTTAACTTGAGGCCGTGCTATAATGGGACTATTGTTGTTTTACTGCTGAAAAGGAAGAGAAATATAAAATAAAAAAGTGAATGTATTTTTAAGACTTTCTTTTTAGGAAATTAATCTAGTTAAGGAGAAGAAATCATTTTGTTAACCGTGTAGTTTTTCTTCTTGTGAATAATTTAAGCTGCTTCGCTGTGGTAGATCGCGAATACGCATTAGTGGCGCGTTTTTTGTCAAAAGGTGAATGAATGTATATTTCGCGCGCAACGGATGAATGCCACCCGATTTCGACTGCTGTTTTCTGGATAAAAGGAAAATGTAGAGTAAAGCTATTATAATAATATTTGAGTTGGTCTCGATGGTAGCAGAGTTAAGTTCTTGTCCTCCAGCCTATCGAGTCCCGATCAGGAATATTCTTCCTATTCTCGGGCATAGTCAAATGCTTCTTCGTGTAAATGAAATCGGATGTATAAGGCTCCACGTGCTGTTGCATTATCTTTTAGAATGCTCAATCAGTTAGGGATCCGGCCTCGCGGAGGTAGGCAACCCGTACATACATGTGTGTTATGAGTATAGCATAAACCCCAGGTATCGTACTGATAATGTTTCATGTTCACAGATTCGCGTCATACACGCCTATTTTACGAAATTTGGGTCATATGTCTCTTAAGTATCTGCTTTTTATGATTATGTTTCAAGAGTGAGATATTATGAAAGGCACGAGCTCTTTGATCCCTACTAGATCCAGTACCAAAGATAAGCATCCCCCTCCTGTCACCAATCCGCCGGTACTTTTGCCATCGTTCGCGGAGTGCCACGGGATTTTCGATATCGGTAACTGGCAAGAGCAGCGTTATCCATCGAATAAAGAGGCTAAAGGTCATTACTCGTGGTCGACGGCTATAAATACTCCGGTGTTAACAAAGGGAGCCTCCCCCTCCCCTTCGTGGGAGTCGGGCGTTTCAAAACGATAACAGGATTACGGAAGAGGGGAATGAAAAGGAATCGATCCCTGTTCGCCCATAACTTTTTCAGGGTTCGAAGCGGCGTGTGCGCCTACATTTTATTTTATTCGGGAGAGAAAGCGCGCTGGTGTGAGCCTTTTCCAGCCTCCGCGGCTTCCCGGCTGACCTTGGGGGAGGATGAGGGAGGTCAGTTGGAGGGGCAGGTGGTGGTTCACCCTGCGCACTTGTATGAACCGTAACTATGGGGGGATTGGGGGGAGGCGAAGAAGTCTCGAAGGTGGCCATTCGATTCCTACGGTCCAGATGAAGTGTCGCAGACGATACAAATCAAGCAAGAAAATTATAATAATGCTATTCTTGGAAATAATTCATGAATAATATAAAATGTTGTTCCTCTTAGCGGAGGGTTTTGATAGAACACTGGAAAAAGTGTGGGGACATGGACAGGACTGCTAAATTTGGAAATATTGCTGTTTTAAACTCTTAAAAAAAACTCCAGAAATATTTCAACCACCCGCTGAATATTACGAAAAATGGTCAATGTTACAACAGTTTCAACCCTCGTTGAGGGTGAGAGGACTGCGACAGGTTTAAGACACTCTGAATAAGGGAATTCGGAGGGAATTTTAGAGGAACAGTTTTTTTTTGTATTATGTCATTTCTGTATCATGGATTAATAATAATAATAACGTTTATTATCGTGGGCTACTCTTAGCCCCTGAGATAATGAAGTACAATTTTTCAAATTAATACAATTTTGAAATTCAAAAATTAGATTATTAATACAGTGATGAAACTCAATATACAAAATCGAGTTAATTATACAATGATGACAGGCAAAACAAAAAATAAAAAAACTCATTGTAAGCTTGGAATTCGTAATACAGCCATACATATTACTGCAGAGAGCACTACTAGGATAACATTTAAATACATGATTTATCATATAAACCGTGAGGAAAAAGGTAATTTTTTTAATGATATAATAAGTGTTTATTAAAGTGGGTCAATTCTACATAAAATTTGTTTAAAAATACAAAATACAAGTCCACAGTTCCCTTTGGATGGGATACAAGGCATTTGTTATATCTTGGGTATGGTCCTCCTAAGCATTATGCTTATCAGCAGGTTCCAGGATTATCGTATCCAGTAGCATCAATTTACATCTTTACATATATACATTTAAACATAAATAAAATATAACCAGCCTTATTTTCATACATACATATAAGTATTATCCTCAATAAAATCACCAAAACATAAAAATATTACATTTAATACTTTTTGGCATTGCACGCACATATGACAAATGTAAAGCATCAGTGCATGGATTAGCATTTTCCAGTTGCATCAATTTACCTCTTTACATATATACACTTAAACATAAATGCAATATAGTCACCCTTAAATTCATATAAATATTGTCCTCAATAAAATCACTAATACATAAAAATATTACATTTAAATCTTTTTGGCATTGTACGCACATATGACAAATGTAAAGCATCAGTGCTTGTATTAGCATTTCCAGTTGCATCAATTTATCTCTTTACATTAATACATTGATTTTTTTTAAATTAATGATAACATTAATAATTACAAGTATAAAGTTGAATACATTCATGTTCAATAGATTAATTCTTCTTCACTATGTAAAAGGCATCCAATTTAACATTTGTCTAATTTTACTTCGATTCAATTTCAGACAGACAACATTTTAGGATTATTTATTAGGATATCATACACCTTGGACTTGAAAGCATGGATGGATTTAATATTTCTAACTTTGAATGGAAGTCTAGTAGTGATGGTATGATGGATGGATTAAGTAGTTTTAAGCGCCAAATTAATATCGTAAGTGTATTAATTTGTCTTTGCACGCCCATAAAGTTAACTATGTTTTTGGGATGATAGCTGAGGTTATAATCATTAGCCAGAAATTTTAAATAGCCATAAAATGCCTAATACAATGGGGAAGATGTGCCCCACTGCAATATACTTACGTTATATTCTCACTTTCGTAAATCTCACCGAGTGTCGTATTTGCTACTGGTTCATGCGGTTTCTATTTCATAAATCTAAGTTTGCTTTGGTTTGAGAATACACCTAAAAGGTTTTTGTGGAATTTCTCTTACAAATGGTAAAAAAACACTATCTTTTGGCACGGATTTCATTTTACCCTGCCTAGGTTTTAATATTTTCCCGCCGTTTTAAAAATTAAAAAAAATTCATTCATTCTCCCACAGAAAGATACCCTTGAGCAATCTGTAAAACTGTTTGTGGATAGTTGAAATTTCTTCCTGGGTTTAAGTATGAAGTTGCTTTAATTATCAATCTCTAGTAATTTTCCCTCTTATAAGTCTCCTCTTCTTTTTTAGACGTAGCCCGGTTCTGCTAGTGAGAGGTTATCCATTTTACTTGTCTTCTTTCTTCGGCCTCATCGAAACGTGGATTAAGGGCTGGACTCATTTTTTTCCTTACCCTCCTTCTTGACCCCACTTTTCTTCCTTTTCATCCCCCTCCCGGTGACCAAGTTTCTTATCTTTTTCTCTTCCTTTATTCCCCCCTTCCATTCTCTTGACATCCTTTGTCGGGCAGTGTCGTTTGCGTGGGGATGATGCTTGTGTCTCGGATCGAGAGAGAGGAAGGTCGCCTGAGGGAGGGGTGGGAGCCCTGTGCGGCATCAAAGGGTCTATTCGATCGTGATGCGACCCCCCTCCCCCTCTCTTCTCTTTTTATCGCTCATCCCTTCTCCTTCTATCCCCCACACCTCCTTCCACCCTCCGCCATACCTGGTTACTTTCCCGACAGTGCTCCACCCCTTTCCTCCACCGAAACCATCCAAAAATAAAAAAAAATAAAAAAATCGTGTGCGTAGTGTGGGGAAACGATTCGTCCCCTTTGCGCTCAGCGACCGCCCCTGGATTTCGGCGTTCCTTCACCGTTCCCTGCCTCCTAGGGGTGGGCTCTTCCTCCTCCACTCCGTGTGGGATCCAACAGGGGATGTATCCTTTCTCTCCAGGGTGGGATAGTTAAGAGAAGTGGGAGGAGTTAGGATGTTGCTGGTGGGGCGTGTTGGTCGTGTGAGGCCTATATATATGTGTGAGTGTTCGAGGGTCGTCAACTGTGTGAAATCCTTTCGATCGTGAAGAAAGGTCTTCAGGGCGTAAAAAAGGGGCGGGGCGGATACAGTGGGAAGGGTCTCCTCTGGGTGTATGGCATACCCCTCCTTACCCATTCCGTTTAAGTTAGCTGACGATGACCGCAAATTTATGACATAGTAACCATTTATAGGACCAGTTGATGGAAAAAATTAACGCCTCTACTAATACCACAGTTATTGGGTGCTCTATGGAGAGCACTTCACGTTTAGAACTCTGTCCGTTAAACGTTAAGCAGTGGACGGACCCCTTGGCTCCTTCCTTTTAACAATCCGATCAATACTCTCTCCTGGATATCTGTACACTTGCTCATTCCCCATTTGCTTGTACCTTAACAAAATCCACTCACCTCATCTGAATGATCTGTCGATCGCCTTACCAAGCAACAGTGAAATATTTTGTGTTAACTGTTATAGATAGTAACCTCGAACAAAATTGAGAACCATGCGAGATTCAAACAGGTGACTTCCATTCTGAGCTGTATATGTATATACAAGAATGATTTCTAGTCGTCACGAAAATTTTAAGAAATGTGGCCAGTGTAATTTAGGCTTGATTTCTCAACGAACAAGCATTTTCCCATCTCCGCATAACGGAGCCTCTTCTCTCCAAGAATGAACTCGCTCACTGCCACCCTTACGCTAATGGACCTTTAAATGTGCGTGCCAACGGGAGTGTGAAACCGTTGCCGGTCAACGGAGGGCAGCTGTGGTGATGATATCGGAAGCAATTGTTTGCGCCTCTTCGAGTCTCATTTTTTTTCGTTTTTTCGTCGATTAATCATTTATATACGCCCACGCCTATAACCATCGGCAGACAGCAGAGCGCGCTTTTTTCCATTCTCCTGGTCGAATCTGTGGCATTGGCCTGTGTTCGCAATGCGATTAATGGTTTAATATCCCCTCTTTCATTACATCTACCTACGTATCTACCTGCGGTTTCACCTCGCGAAAGTATGTCCCTCGGAACTTCAGAGCGTATTTTAGTCACAGAATGGGGAAATAAGCTACTGCGGTGCTTTCAGAGTTCAGCGATTGTATTCAAACCAGTCAGCAAAAATGTAGAAAGTCGCCATGGAGAAAGAAAAATTTCTCGTGGCAATTTTCTTTGTACTTTCAAAGTTCTGGTTTCCCATTCTAACGACCAGAGTTCAGTTCTCGAAAGTTGCTGAGATTTTTTGGTGGAACCTCATTCGAATACCGTAAGACTTATAATAAAAGCGATGGAATCTGTTTGTGAAGCACATCTACATCTGCATAATACCCCGCGAGCCGCCGCATGGGCGTGTGGCAGGGTAGTTTAGTCACCAGCCGTGTAAGGTGTAAGTTTTTTGGAGAAGAAATGGTGACATTTATAATAGGAGTGTATTTAGTGGATCTCAATTTTTATTGTGGTCGCTTATTGTTCGCGGAAGGGACGAGTTTTTGTACCTATCTGTTCGGCAGTGTATCTCTCTTATTTTATCGCATCTGTCAGACCTAGAAATATAGTGAGGAGTCATAATAATACTCTGTATATCGCTCTGAAAAATATCAGTTCTGAATTTCTCAAACAACTTAAGTCGAGCCTCCGAGTAGTGTAGTGTAGCCTCCGAGTTTCTTGGGGCTCCCACCTTAATCCCTCTAAAAGTTGAGAGACACTATATGTACGCTCTTAGCAGTTTTTAACGAAACGCGATGCTTTCCTTTGTATTTTATTATGTTTTTTGGTTAAATCTATTTGACCAGGGTCCCAAATGCTCGCGACATATTCGAGGTGTGGCCTAACCAGGTGTTTCGGCTCTCGCCGCTGGATTACAACTTCCGCCCTGGTTTCAAGCTCTCGCCTATGTCCGAGGCAAGGAAGAGGTGGCGAAACCGACAGCGCCTTCGAGGCCGACAGCAATGAGGCGGATTGAGGTCAAAAGGACCTCAACTGGCCCCCACCTCCCCGAAGTGCTCGTATTAGTTTGGTTACCCAAACAACTGAGACGAGTAACCGTCGGTCTCGCTTTCGCGAAAACCTACCGCACATCTATGAGAACCGGAAGAGCCCGTTACCCATGGATTTGGGATTGGGTGTCTCTCTGTGTGGCCTAACCAGTGAGAATTAGTGTCTCTGTTTGACTTTTTCATCCGAGGACCTTCCTATTTTACGTTCAACAAAACCTAGTTTCTTTAATGCTGCGCAACATATTATCTGTACGTTTGGTACTCCATTCTTCGGTTAGGATCTTAAACCTTGGAGCTTTTACGTATTTTATGAATACTTTAATTCCGACGCCGGATTTTTCTCAAATTTCCTCAATCTTGGATCATCCGCCCCCTCGTCAACACTTTTCATCATCTTTATGTTGAGTGTTTTTTTTCAATTCTGTATATGGGGAGGTTTAATAATATGGGAAAATTCAAGTAACATGAAAAGGCTATAACTTTTTTCCTCCGAGCCAGATTTCGTGTATACATATATTTCAAAATATAACTCCTGGAAGTTATTAACGGTAAAGCAAAATTTATCTTGAAAAGTATTTTATTTTTTATCCTAATTTCAACCACCAGTTGCAAAAATTGGCTCATGGAGTCACCGAAAGATCGATTTTTCACCTAACCGTGAGTAAAACTTACGGATCAGAATATTAGTCCTTACTAACTCTTTAACTTAAGTTTCTCAGAAAAGCCTCCTAATTAAGATTGTAAAATATTTTGAGAAGTTTTGACATTTTACTCAGATCCCTCCCTTGCAACCCTTAGCTTTTAAATCTTATCTTTAATCCAGTATCTTTTTTCAACAGTTGTCGTTTTTTTGTTTTGTTGATTTTCAACTTCAGCAATGTTTTTAATAATAAACGTTTTGCTTCATTGTGGTGATAGAATTAACCATAATAATTCCATTTGAATTGCCGGGGATTCGAACCCAGATTTCCCAATCATTGATCAGTTATACCACAAATCCATCATGGTTACAGTATAATTTCAAGTGCGTGAACCAGCAAAATTGCTTGGTGATTAATTTACTAATACACCTGGCTAGCTATAATGAGATCCAGATGCTAGTCAAATCAAATAATTTTCTTCATAGCACAGTTCATCCCTTCAGTAAACATCTTAGCCCTTAGATGGATGTCTGCGGCTTCAGTAATGTCAAGCGGCTTCTGTATTAGTACCTTCTTATTTTACTAAAAAGAGAAAGGATACTGGTGAAATTTCAGCGTTTCTGCGGAGGTGTTGTGGTTAAAATTCTTTGAGTGAGTTGGATTTTTTTAAGGCAAAAAGTTTTATCTCCAATCTTGCGATCCAAGCTTATATTTGCATAATATATCCTAGTTCCTCGTGTTTATTTAGGCCTTCGGTCTATATTTCCCCCTTCTACTGTTTCTTCCTCCTGAGAAATTTTGGAAATTCGAATGTATACGCCCACGTATTTCGAAAGAGATTTAATTACATCTGTGGCGCTTCTTAGATCTCCGCTGGTATCCAAGGAGGTTTTTGAGTAAAATGCTGTTGGTATAACTAACCATCCCCTGACTTGTGTGTGTGTGTGTGTGTTTATTTTGACTAAAACTCGTTTTTTCTTCTTTTTATTCACAGAACGCTAGCCGGACCTACAGGCATCGTGCCGGTGAGTTGAAACAATATTTATATGTTTTATTCCACTTATTCCTTCTCCTTCTGGTTAGCTTTTGGGGGAATTCTTGACCCTGAACCTTACTTTCCGTTCGTCAAAATCGAGCTTTCTCGAAAAGTTTATTGGTATTAATGTGCAGTCCATTGCGAGCAAATGTTGGCTTTCCTCACGACAATTCAACATGGTGTGGTTGTTTCATCATCGTTGCGCGGGAATGCTTCGAAGTGCCCACTTATCGCGGATGGATATACTACGTCGTTTATTTTAGTTCGAACGTGAACGTAGCGTATTCCGCGTGTTGACCATGGCCGGCTGGCTTGATAGAATTCCCATTATTTGTCTACCTTTATTTGTCTCATCCGGCCTCTCCCTTCCCGTATGCGAAACAGATTAATTGATCCTCATTTTGTCCAAGTTCAAACTGACGCCGATGATGTCCGAGGGAGGAAGGCCGTTGTTGTCATTCCAATTGGTCTCCAATTCGCAGAAGGACCGGAATCCCATTACCTTCGCTCCATTTGTGTCTCCCTCCCTCTCTCCTCCTCCCCCCACCCCCGCAGAAAAGGTTTGCGTTCGTCGTTTGTTATTATTATTTAGTTCGGTTGACGGCGCCGACGTCGAAAGCGAAGGACGAAAAATTCGGGTGTAACGACGGTCGCAATTTTCCTCGGCTGCACATCTGCTACTGACAGCAAAGTGGGATATTTTATGCTCGCATCGAGCGAGTAATCCAGCGGAACCAGCTTTTTGGCTGTCCTTTCGTAATACATATGTCTTTTTGGTCCAGACGATCCTTTTTAACGCGAATTTTGCGATTGGAAACGTTGTCGCTTGAGTGTTCCGAATTTTTGCTGTGGTCGGCGTTGAAGCAGTGTTTTTTATTCTGGTCATGTTGGTTTTTTTCTTCCTCAGATGGGGATCAAGGCCATAGCAACGCATTTTCTGACCGCGGCATTTTTTAATGGAATTATTTGTTAAAGCGTAAGGTGGCCTTGTTACCATTGAGGACCATTTGCAGATGACACCACCTATGACGAAACTGCTTGCTATTTTTCGTACCATTTCATGATAACCCTACTTCCTGCCTGACTAGTTCTTAATTTAATGTAAATAACTTCCGATTTTTCATCAAATTCAGAATATGAAATCGACTTAATTCATTCGTTTGTTATTGCTCTGTTTCAAACAAAATGGATTTATAAATAGCTAATGAAATTTCCGGAATGATATTCTCGATCCATATATGCATGTGCCTTGGTCTCCAATTTCTGTCGCGCATTCTATCACACCTCAAGCGTGGATATGGTGACAAGCATTTTATTCCATGTCCCTTCTCGCGGGATTTAAATTTTTTTAAATCCGTATATCCAATACTTTATGAGATAAAAATCCATCGATTTCATCATACGGCGAACTTTTGAATCTCATAATCTTTCATTGGCTCGTATTAGAGGAGAGACTTACTTTTTTTGTACGATGTCTGTACAAATTTTAACTGATAGTTTTTTTCGCAGGTGGTTCACAGCTTCTGGATTGATCGTAATCAATCTCCAATATCAGAATGTACCTTTCCCCGGAAATATCTGGTAATGAGGTAATAATGATTTCTCGAAACTATTATTCCGTCGTTTACCCCTGTCCACATTTACGCAAGTGTGTGTGAAGTTCAGAGCTCTATCGATTATACCTTGATAATGTTTACTAAGGTTCCTTTGATGGCTCGCAACGATACGGAATGAAGATGCGGAATTTTTATGGAACTTCGATATTATTTCCGCGTGATTTTCCATGGACATGTCTACCTGGGGTCTTAGTAATGGGATTCTAAAACTCTACGCCACACGACACTAATCACATTTTGCTATTCTCACCTCAATGTTGGCCCTTTCCTCGTACAATCAAAGTCTGCCTTCCTCCTTATCACATTATTCATACAGTGTGGCAAAATACAACAATCGGGATGATATTTTTTTTCAATCTTCCATGTTCTAGATAAGCTCCGCTAAGCTCCTTTTGCTCAAGTTCAGTTAAAGAAGTGATAAACTATGAGAGATGATGACTTTTGGAAGACAAAAGATTCCTCGAACGTAGAGCCAGACGTGAGCCTAATTTCTCACTTTGATGTGATATGAGTCTAGTAAAATATTTTATGTGCTCCTGTAATACATTATGTCCTCATAGTATATGCTATCATTTTGCATTTATGCAGAATTTGGTGCGGTAAGAAGTACGAAGTGCTGCGGTTGATGCTTGGATAGGTGCTTTGCTTTAAACCGATATGAAATCTTTCTGCAAAATTGCTATCATACATCCCTTTTTTTAAGCTAAAAGAAATTAATATTAATCATATTCGTAACCGTTTACATTAACCATGTTTTCAGATGCTGTAACATAATTTTTGTTTCGAGATTTCCTCCTTTTTTGTCCATTTTTTTTGCCCGTTGACCGGGCGAAAGGGGAATCCGGTTCCTATTCCGGAACCCGGCAGCGGAACCGCTGTTTGTCGGGCCCTCACAAGGGGTTCGTCAGGGTAACCTAAAAGGGCCCGGAGATGCCGTCGGGAGCCCCGGAAAGAGTTTTCTTTTCTGCATGAGCGTTCGAGATCCCTGGAATCCTCGCGAAGGGAGATAGGGTTTTTGAACGCGAAGAACACCGCAGTTGCGGCGGTGCCCGGGAATTCCCGACGGACCTTGAAAATCCGGGAGAGGGCCACGTGGAGGTGTCGCGCCGGCTAGTACCCATATCCGCAGCAGGTGTCCAAGGTGAAGAGCCTCTAGTCGATAGAATACTGCTTATAGTTAGATCTGGTTTCACAATTCAACCAATTTTCCTTCTATACCAAACATACAGTTCGTCAAAATCAATTTTTCCTTGCAATGATATCAAGTTTTGCGCTGAAGGAACTTACAAAGGGAGCGTGACGAATGCGCGCTACAGTCGTTACATTAAATAACGTGCAGAGAGGCCAATGTGGCCTCTTGGTGTACACCTGTGCCCTAGTCACAATGCCTGTCCCAAGGACTTTATTTTAACATGGCCAATGTTGAATTGCACTAGATTCTTTCTCTTTGACTGTGACGCAGGCCGTCCACGAGGGGCATTTACTTTATGGAGCGGGGAGGACACTCTTTCCCTCCATCTCTTCCGCCGCGATCCCACACTTGACGCGTATGCCGATCGCTCTTTTTTTTTTAAAACTCTTTATTGAGTAAATTACAACAGATTTATGCTCTTACATTTTTTTACAATAATGACTCTTGGTTTTTACACACACACACATCAAACCGACAGAATTTTTTCAGATCACACTCTCACCAAAAGATGGGGGAACAGGAGTCACTTACATTTAATAACTTAACTTTTTTTTATATAAATACCGCAAATGTTTTAGACACTCAAATTTTTGAACGTTTTTTTTTAATTGCGCACTGTGGGGTTCATTTATTTTTAATTTTTAACCAGGCCATTTTTTCCCACTACCACTTTTATTTATCGCTGCACTTGTTTTTTAAAATCCTCTTCACATTATTATGACAGCACTTTTCAACTTATGCGTAACACTTTTTTGACTTGTCAGCACTATATCCTGTTCACCTCACTCTCCTCATTATTTCCGTTTTCTCAAAGACTTACAATTATTTAGATAGAGTGCAAACATATCATTATCATCTTTAAAAAATTAAAATCGTGAAAATTATTATAATTAACATCATTATCATGTTGTTTTTTTCTTAAAAAAAAACAAATACAATAATTTTTTAAATCAATACGATCATCAAGTAGATCAAGAACCCTTTTTTTACAACATTAGTATTTGTTTTATATCATCATCATCACCTTATATCATACACATTTTTTAAATTATTATTTTACCTACTGTTATACTTTGGGTTCAAGTGCCTCTCAACATTTTCCTTTGTCTGTATTGCTCTACGGGCGTTTCGGGTCTCCCCGCGAGGCTAAAAACCCTCCCCCCCCCCGGTCTTGAAGCGTTTGCTTATCACCGGGGAGGAAAGTAGTAGGAAAAGAAAAAAGGGAAGGAAGGTTAGCAAACCACAACCCCTGCGAGGCCGACACTATGAGGCGGATTGACTTCAAAAGGACGACAATGGGCCTCCGCCTCCCCGCAGTACTCGTATCTGTTGGTTTCCCCCAACAACGTCAGACGAGCCCCCGTCAGTCTCGCTTTTGCGAAGACTTACCGCACATCTTTTGAGAACCGGAGGAGCCCGTTGCCCAAAATATTGGGATTAGGTATCCCCCGTCTTCCTTTACGGGAAGACGTCGAGCGGTCTGCCGGAGTACGTCGTCAAATCAGGGACCCACCTGGTGGTCTGGTCCGCCAATGGATGGTCAATTTGGACCAGTTATGGTCAAAGCGTGGGGACGTCCGTCATCTCAATACTCCCCGTCTACCTTTTGTATTGCTCTACAATAAAACCTTCTTCGCCTCTCGAATTCGAATGGTGACAAAAGCAAATCGGCGAGCGCACACGTTCCCACCGACACTCTCGCGGACGCCGCACACATTTTCTCGTGCACGCGCTTGCATGCCGATTCCGATGGACACGCGCGCCGGGTCCTTGCGTACGTAGCTTACCCTCTCCTCTCCTGTTTAACCTTCAGGTATCGATTCCGTCCAACCGTCTTCCTCTTCTACACGCGCAAACACACACAAATGTACAATCACACATGGCGAGTGCATACACTCGCTCGCACACGTGTCCTTTTCCCGTCCACTCCCTTTCTCTTTCTCTACTCCCCCGCCTCCTTCCTCGCGCGACACGACCGCATTACTCATTCGGTCCTAAGATTGGTTGACTACAGACCTCTGATCTACCCTCCCTCCTGCTAACTCCTTTTACATATTGGTAGTTCTTCAGTTTTACATCTCATCTACAAATGCAGTTTACCCCGCTAACCAACTCAAGGGTGTTTGTTTATGGAATCTCGTTTTAGCTGATCAGTGAGTTTTTCCTCAATTCTTCCTCCTTGGACCTCCTTACCTCCTGTTTTCCCTTCTGTTGTGTTCCTTACGATATATCCTTGTCTCAAAAATGTGGCCTTACCTCGTGGAGGTTGTCTTCCTGATAGTACTCTACATTCCCTATTCTCTTAAAATTCATTTTCTCCTATTCTCTTCTTCTATACCCCACCGTGTTTGTCATCATTTCCCTGTTACTTCCCTTGTCTCTTCGTCGGTAATGCGTTCCTTCCCCTGCGTCCATATCAGTGCCTTATTTCCTCTCTTGTTCTTTCCTTTGCTGCCACTAAACGGATGTCTTTTTCCGCGTTCAAGTGTCTGCAGCTTAGATGAAGAAGGCAAAACATTAGAGACCGTCGGCCGGAATGACTGCAAACATTTGTTTTCCCTTGCACCACTCGGGGACACCACTACTGAGTCGAGTGAATGTATCTATGCCGTAAAGCAGCCATCAGACGAAAAAAATAGTGTTTTGTTGACTATTATCTGGTAAGGTTGGTGGCATTAAAAAATAAAGGACAGATTGGGGGAGTGAAGCACTTGGAAAATCAAATACTGTAGACAAATTTGGAATTTCTACAGAGCTTCTTGGATAGTAGTAGAAGAAAGAAGTAGGAGATTGAGGAGGGGTTGACAAGTTAGTATGATAATACATATCTGGAATGAAAAGCAGAGAAAAAATTGACGGTATGGAAGGCCGAAGAAAATTATGTAAAGACCTGATTAGGCAGAACATGAAAAGGTTGAGAATCACGGAGGTATGTTCAGAACACCGAAAAAATATCGATGCTACGTGTTTGCGCCCAATACCACCTTTTCCACACCTCACATATCGAGGATATAGGAGTGAGTTAGACAGCAGAAAGTTCTTTTTTTCAGTTTTACCTAACGAAATTGTTATTTCTCTCTTAGGGGGAATGCGAGGTGAGTTGAGGTCTTTCTAGCTTGGGTAAATAAATCCATAAAGAGTGAGAAATTGTGCGTGAATTACATAGGACTCTAGGAGGCTATAGTATCCCAGCGGTTATTTCAAATGCCTCCTCATTAAATTTACCTCAAATCTGGCATTGCATGGTTGAGAACTTGAATCCCCTTAGAGATTCCTCACGTTCTATTTTTCATTTTAAATTTTCCTTGCATAGTCTTCTCTTCCCGATCCCGGCTACGAGAAAGTCTCCTCTGTTCCCTTTATTTCTAAATTGAAGATGAAGGTTTTTCGTGTTTTTTTTAAACCTATCTGCCCTTCAGAAAATTTCAATCTTTCCCTCCGCTTGCTGACGCTCCGGGGGAGAAGATTGATATATATGTATAAATCTCGCCTCCGACCCTCTTTCAACCCCCTTTCCAACCTCTAATACATTTCCACTTCCAACCCCTCGCCCCCCCCACCCCCTTTCGTCCCCCTGCTCTCCTCTCCTTCATGTAATGGGAAAGATATTGCCGCATACTCGTTGAGCAGAACCGAGATGTGAATCTAAATCAAACAGCTTTTTTTTTCATTGTTTGCATACAAAAATTTGTTGCGCATTGGGACAAGAGTGTGGTATGCGAATGTTCCTGTGAACTAAGCATATTGTAGTCACGTAGTTAAACTCAGTTTAATGCATATTGAGTCACTAAAGCCAAATGAAAAATAATGGTGGATGATACAGAAAATTACATGATATACCGAAGGAGGCCTAGGATTAAACTCAGCTGAAAAATCATCGGGGAAATAGGAAAACTTCAGATAAAAACTTGTAATTGTTCGGAAAGGATATCAGTCATTTCTACTAGATTCGCTTAAATGGAGATCGCTCACATTACAACAGAAAACCTGTTATTAGAATAAGAGAGCATATTTAGGCTTTTAATTGAAACTGTTTGTTTGTTTAATTGAAGCGTTAAGTCTTGGGGTGTTGGATAATAATAATATATAGGCATGGTACCATCTATTTCTTAAAGTTACTGGCGTTTTACCACCGTAATTGAAGACCAAATGAGTAGTTCCATTTAAATGACGCTGGAGTGTGCTCCCGTAGCTGGACGAGTATGGTCATTAGTAATATAGTCGTGGAATAATCTGTGTATTTTGTTCTTTAAATTTGGTTTTCAAAAGGTAACCCATTTTATTCAGCGAAAGCAGGTTTTTTTTAGTCAAATGAATAAAAACGTGTAATTCAGTATTTGTTTTGACTCAAATAGTCCACCATAAGGAGTGCCATCTGCACGACAGTGTGTTTTTTTCCTAGAAATGCACACCCATCTCGAATGGTGGGATTTCTTGCGAGTCATACGGCAGTCATATAAAAGGGAGCAGGGAAAAGTGTAATTGTTCAACCCCCACTAGCGCTCTCTACCCGACACCGCTCCTCCCCCACCCTTTCCTTTCCCCACCCCCTTCTTCCCCCCCTCCCCCGTCTTCGCCAACGGTCGCCTCCACCTTGGCCCACATTGCTCCGTTTTATTCCGAATATCTCTTATTCCCAACAGAGTGCCAGTGAAAGACGCGGAGTATAGCAGTAAGAGAGATGGGTGTCTGTCTAGGAGGAGGCGTTGCAGGGAGTGTTAATTTATCCCCGCTTGTCTCGCTCCTCCTCTTCTTTTCGTCATCTCTGAGAGTAAATCAGATGAAAGGAGAGTTGCAGCCCTGTTTTCCAATGGTTTTTTTGATTCTCAACTGACCGTTTGGGTAGACAACATGATGTCAAAAGTGACAGACCCTTCGTTTAATTTGCACAGCAGTTCATTTCAACTCACCGGCCCAAAATTTGGCACAACTTCTGTCATTCTCGCAGTGTACAAGTACAATTTTTGTGATAAAGCAAACAAAGCTAACACTTTTGCACATTTTTACAATATTTTCTATAGTGAAAATAATCGCATTTTTACTCTGGTTTTTAACAACAATTACGACACGTATAAACTCACAAATACTTGACGATGACTCTGTGATTTGAAGCGCGTCGTAATTGTTGTTAATAACCTGCGATTGTTGCTTTTTTATATCGAACTTCCGCTACATTACGCCCAAATCTGTTGAAAAATTTTTGCCAATCCTTATATCACGTTTCCCTTGATTCCTGCATGACTCTTCCGTCTTAACTGATGCCATAATTCCTGATGATTCTTGTCGTCACCACGCGCATAAAATGTTTGCTTTTCATTCACTAATACACAGCCTGGTCTCTGTTCTCATGTCCGGAGCCAATTTTGAAAAAGAGCTGTTAATAAAATAAATTGATTACTTTCCAAAATAGGTTGCAAAACACAAGTACATAATTGATACGATTCCCCTGAGAAAGTCAAAGCTGCGCGTCTTAAATATAATAATGACTATGTCCTCCAAATTAGATAGGAAAGCTAAATCGTGGTGCTAAGCCCCATTTCTTGGTCCCCTGTCACATCGAATATCAGGTGCTTTTCCAATGGAGACGTTAAGCATATCCTTTTATATCCGCGCTACAGTTGGCAATCTGTTCTTCAGTTACAAATACTGTTACAGTAACAAGGACTTAAGCGGTGTGTATCAGTTATGTTGTGACACACCTACTTGCAATGTGTTGTACATTAGCCAAAGTGGGCGTGCACTCAGTACTCTGTTAAGCGAGTGCGTAACATGCTGGCACAATGGTAACTCTAATTCCAATTTTTCTAAACGCTGTATTGATTATAATCTTTCCAGTGCTTTTAATACTACAGTTATGTAAAATCAATGTAAAGGGAAGAAGTTGGACTTCTTGAAGAATTTATAAAATTTTTTAGCTTATAACAACTAACGTTAGTCCATGGTTAATGATTATTTATATCTCGGCCACTCTTTCCTGATTTTATCTCTGTTACATCGCCGTGACTCATCAAACGCGTGGCAACCGTCATCCTAGCCGACCTTTCTTCTCCATTCCCACCCTCTTGTTACGTCATTTCTCCTCCTTCACTCCATCCCCACCCTCCATCTTTCTTCCCCTCCCCTCCCCCCCGAGTATCCCTGAAATCCAGGAAACTTGAACTCTAGGGCTTCGTAATTTAACTTAATACGGTAAAACATTTCTCCATTGACCGTAATTATTGGCACCACTCGTCAGAAGATAAAAAAAAATAATTTTTATTGTATTGGTTCAACGGAAACGTCAGTGGCCAATCCCAGCCTCTCAACGAGAAAACCCCTCTGTGGTGGTTTACGGGAACGTTCAACATTAGATTTCTTAAATCTCAACATAGCTTCATCTCAACACACCCTATCTGGGTTTCGTGTCATTTTTCAAGGTACAAAAGTACAATACTTGCGAGCTTTCATATGTTTTAAATTTGCTTGTAAAAAATAAAAATAAAAAAACATGTTTATCATTCACGTAAACCACCACAGAGAGATAAAGGTTTCTCGGGTATAGACCCGAGTATAGACCCGAGAAATCTTTATCCATCAGAAACGCCGGGAAAATCTGAGAGCCTTCACCACAGAGATTTTTGCTGGTGAATAGGCTGGGGCTGTTCACAGACCTTCCCGTTAAATCGACGCAGTAAATATTGTTTTTCTTTCTTTGGACGAGTAATGCCAATAATTACGGCCATTGGAGAAATGTTTTACCTTATTTAGTTACCTCCATTCCTCGTTTAAAGTATATGAAAGCTCACAAGAACTGTACTTTTGTACATTGAAAATTACGTGAAACCTAGGTCGGGTGTATTGAGGTGAAGTCATTTTGGGATTTAACGAAGTTTCTGTCATGTTGAGGCCATGTAATCTATACTTAATTTCCACAAGATATCGTCGGATACGTTAAACTTCATGACCTTTGGATCCCCATCGGAAGGCGGTGTTCGACCTCAAGCGCGGTTTAAATTGTAACGTTGAATGATTCGACGTCATATTTTTGGACATGTTCTTGATATTTTATGATTAAAAAGAGTTGTTGTTTTCTTAATTGTTGCCCTGTTTTTTCGGCTGATTGGTTGTGAGGTGTCTGTTTACGGAGGATAGTGGAGGGGATTGTGAGGATTAAATGGGTAACCCGTTGAAGCAGTATTACCGAGAGAAAATAAAGGAGTCGCCGAGTTCGGAATTGTAGAAAACATCGAAAGTGATTCGAAGTTACAAAATATTTTGAGAGGGCATATTTTTTTGCCGTTTTTGCGATATTCCCTCGCTTAATTTTTCTTTACTGATACTCGGGATTGGGACACTTGTTTCACGATTCGTATCTCGTTCTTTGATTAAAAATATGGGAGCTTTTCTGTCACCAGATCATTCTGTAAAGGTGGAGGTGGCACAGGTTTTGGTGCAGTGAGAACAAAACTTGATGGCAGTCGCTTACGCTAAGTGTGACATGAAGGACTTATTGGAACATCCGCCACTGGCTTACATACCAGTTTATCAGCGCGTATGTGAACGTTCGTGTGACTTAGTATTTTAGTGCACATCTAATCAGTGCGTTTGCACTTGCCTCTTTAACCCGTGCGTGGGTGGTGGGCCCACGAGTAAACTCAGAGATGGAAAGGAGTACCCCGGGCGCCATCTCTCAGTTGCCCATTTAGGCTTCGAAATATTCCCCACGCTTTTCGTGCTTCACCTGCTTCGTCATCAATGGAAACCAGAGGGCTCTTCTCTCCAGTTTGTTGCGTTCTCTCTATTTCTTTTTTTTTCTCTCACTCTGGCTGTCCATTATGAACACCTTTCTCGACACGTAGTTGACAGGCGACCGCTTACTCCTCATTGTAATCCCTTTATTATTTTAATTCAGTTTCTTTTTTTTCAAATTCTCACCTCCATTTTTTTTTAACAATTTTTTTCGTTAGCCGTCTTTCTCATCAGTTTTTTTTTCGTTTTTTTTCTCCGTCATCGATAGTTGTTATTTTGTTTTTTTTTTCGCTTTGTTCAGCGCCCGCCATTCCCGCCCCGCGCGGCGTACACCTTTGTCTTTGTCGCTCTGGTCGGTTAAGGGCGCTGTCCGAGCGACCTCAAAAAAAAAAAAGAAACAATGTGCGGGAGAGAAGAGGAGGCCGGTGGATGCTTCAGTTGACGCCAACTCGACCGCTCTGATGTGTTTCATGTCGAGAGGTGCACGTATGGGTCCAGTCTGTCTTTTTCTATTTTTTTACTCTCTCTCTCTCTCTCTCTCTCTCTCTTCCCTTTGACTCAAATCAATCTCAACTCCATTGAGTGTCAGTGCCCACTTCTACTTCCCCGCCCCTCATCCCCCCCGCCCACTCTGAAAGCCCTCCCATTGTCACCAGGGGCGACGCAACGAGAAGGAAAGAGAGTCGGTTAAATGTGTAGAGGAGAGCCAAAATTGAAGATTTTCTCTCTCTCACTCTTCAGCGTCGGTTGAACCCAACGGACCAGAGTAAAAGGCTTTTTTCCGAAAATGGACGCGATTTGAAAAAAAAAGGTCATCTCGAATGTGTATAATTCTTTGTTTTTTTTACTCAAGTTTTTGCTATCACGGCTTGCCGCGAGTTTTCCATCCAACGGAGTCTAAATTTGAGGAATTCTTTCGCGGTTATTATATTTACATCGCATGCGAGAGATATTGCCAGGCGTCGCTCTGGAGAGGAGCGAAGAAAAGAGAGAATTAGAGTAAATATTTTTGTCGATCGCTCTGCATCAAGGTCGGCAGTCTGATCGTGACTTGTCCAAAAAGGGATCATGGAACAAGTCCTGAGTGCAACCCTATATTTTGTGAAAAAAATGTGTGGGAATTGGGGCAGTTTCCTCCCGAGTATCTCATTTAAGGTAGTCCGAGCGAGATAGTTCCCTAGTCATAATAGAGTCCATATTCAAATTGTACGTTTTAATTTCACCAGCTGTAGGAAACATGAATAAAATATTGCCTTATTAATGGTGCAATAATATAGTTTTACGTGACAGACATGGTAAATAATTAATTGAAAATGTCTAAATAAGTCTTTAACTTGACTCATTTTTTTCGCGCGGTGCGTTTGAAACTCCTTCAAAACGGAAGGTTTTTTTGTGATACCCCAGAACCAACTGTGGTGACAATGTGATTAATTTTCAAATATAGTTGAGAATACATATAAACTGCAAGCTGTTAGTTAGTTTTTTTACTACATCTAAGTGTTATAAATATCTCATTTTGTAAATAATGTCTCTGGAGTGCATACACGTACCATTTCCCATGTAAAAGGGCTGGTATTTTTTGGCAAATATCTCCGTAAGTGATGTGGTATGGGGTTGATGTTTTGGTGTCCGCAGAAGGGTGAGATATTATTCTTTAAAATGAAACAAAATTCATTGATTTCTAAGTAAAATGATAACCCGATGTATTTTCCAATATAGTTTTCAGGGGGCCAATACGATTTGCATTAGTAGTTATTATCAAATCAATGTCAGTTTCCAGTCTCTGGCAGAGACTGCTTTATATGCAAGCTGTCGCATTGCCCTCTCATCCTCCCATAGCCTTGTTTCTCTGCTTCTGATTCAATTGCCTGGTAGTTTTCGCATATGCTCTCCCCACCCCTTTTATTCATAAGTCCCCTTGGTCCTCCTACTATTGTTTTGTACGTTTATCTCCGTTTCATTTTCTCCTTCTGGTATTTTGTGCTTTCATTCTTTGAAACTTCTCTTCTTTATTTGATAGAATAGATTCACGGTGCTCTTCTGTATTTGAAACCATAGAAGCCTTACCGTCTGCATTCCCTCATGCAATTGTTCCTCCTGCTCCACCATCTCTCTTATGTTCTTCAGCCTCATTCATTCTAGCCGACTCTGCTTCTGTGAAATTCCGTTACACATGCCTGTATCTTTATCGCATTTTTCCTCTCCATTGTCCATATTTCGGAAGCATACGCTTTGATACGGACATGGTGAGTCCTTTGGATGATTTCCTAACAACTTCATGAAAATCTTTCCTCCTTATCAGGATAAGCCTCATTTATTTTTAAATCTCTATAGCATACCTTACCGAGTCCCCGGCAAGCATCAGCTTTCGTTGCCGTCATATTGGATTAGTCTTTAAAATATCCTTGATTATTATTAATTCTAAAGCTATCATTTGGCTGATATGCATTCAAATATGATATTCTTCTTTGGGTGTGTTGCCTAACTGCTTCCGTGAAAGGTGTTTTTTACTTCGCTCTTCCATTAAAACTGTTATCCTCTCATCAGCGATCACGATGTAAATTGTTGGACATGGAACGTTTGGCACAAACGATCTTGTATCCCAAAGCGTCTCTTGGATAATTTTTCCAGTACTAACCGCTCTCCCATTAAAATGTTGACTATGGAATCCTTTTTTTTTATCCTGCCCCATTTGACTGCCTGCCTGCCCACTCTAACCACTGTGGGAAGCTCAATAACTTCGGGAGGGGAATAGTGCTGTAAGAAAAAAAGAAGAAAACGGGAAAGAGCCCTTTGCGAACGAGTGTCGTAATGTAAAACCCGGGAAAACTCAGGGATCCGAGACTTCGCTGTTTGGAAAGTTGCGGAATTTTTATTCTCCTCTTCCGAAAACAATATCACCATTGCGGTTTGAATTACGGCTGAGATTTTTATTGCCTGGAGCGAGAACTTTTAAGGGTATCTTCCCTCACAAAAAAAACTCCTGTATACATTTTCCCGACCGTTTTACCCGGAAAATAAACGTATTTACCATTCTTTCCCTATCATGCCGTTTCCCTCACTTTGTCTGCGATACTTATTACTTGCGATGCTGTTTATCGTCTTAATCGTGTTGTCATGAGATTATTTTTGTGTTAGTTTACCTTAACAAAGAGAGAAATCACGATTCCCGCCAGATTTTACTTTGAATATCCCAGTCGTTCTTCAGACATCAGATGGTGAGGTGAGAAAAAAAACGCGCTTAAAATGCATTATAAAGAAAAGGAAACTCTTTCGGAAAATTCCATCTCAAATTCTGTTATTCACGTTGTTTCATCCAAGTTTATGTCTAAGAGACTTCTTTTTCCGTTTAACATCAGTGTTTCTTCACCTGAAGTATAAGTGGGAACAATTCGGCTAACATTATAAAAGCTTCTTCTTCAGTTAATTTTACAAAAATCGTTGACGTTCTGGGATTTTGTTAAAGGCACCTATTTCGCTTGTAATATCCGGGTAAATTACCGTGATATCGATATTTCCCTGGAATATTTTGGGATAATCGCAAAAGATATTAAAGTATGAAATCAAATTTTGCAAAATCGAGCAAATGGTATATATGCCATGGGTTTTGTTCGTTCGGGAGATTATGCTTACATTTTGTCAAAGTTCAAGAATTGCGTGTATCACGGTTTGCTTGGTTTGCCATATTCCTTGAACATTTTTACTGTCGTTGAACAGATATCGCGAGGTTACATCGAGTGACGGCCTCGTGAGCATTCGAGCGATTGGGTGAGGTCACAGGAAGACAGGGAATTTTGTCGGGTTCGGCCCGGGATTATTAAGGAGGTTATGGGAAGTAGGGACTTAACGGGAATGGGATAGGGATCCTGGGGGAAGTGAGGGGAAGCGGAGATTGGAGAAACAAAGGGAAGAATAGAATCGGGTTTTTAAGTCATCCTCTCAGCGATATAAGGTGTGGTTCAAGTCCGAATCAGAGGAACCTGCGTCACTGCCCTGAGGGAGAAAGGCACAGTGTTCCCTGTAGCCACGCGGACGACAAATGGAGACTTCATTCGTCGCATGATTTTCAAAAGCAGGTCGCTTTCAATTCGCAAATCCGTTCGTGCGATTTTGTAACTTTTAGAATAGCTCCGAAAGAGTGAAAAGATACTATCATCAAAATTTGAACTTCGAAATTTTGTGCGGTGTGTGTACCGTATTAATCAGACGACTTTCTCAATTACCAGCTCGTTCAGACATTTGGGAAGCTCCTGGCAGAGACGAAGTGGACGATTCAGGGATTGAAATGGTTCATTTCCAAAAGTAATCAATCTCTGCGGGGGATCGTGTTCTGGTTGTTTACATTTTTTTTTAATGTGGAATATCCTGCGTGCAGCGCGATTTGGTTCCTGACGGTGTTGCCAAAGGGGCTTTTAGAAGTGATTACGCTTGCACTTCAGTTCCTCACCTCCGCTCCGTCCTTTCTCCGTAAGCCTTCTACTAGACTGACCACCTGCACTGCACAGCTTTCAACGAATCCGTATGCCATCAGGATATCTGTGTATATGAACGTAATGTTACACTTTTAATGCCTTGGCGTCGATGGATGGTGACTCGTTCAATTTCTATGACGCTCATGCTTAATGAACGAGTCATTAGGTCATAATTTCACATTGCGAGTGCTTCTGACGGTTACCCGCATGCGACGTGCGCTCCCTCTGTTCGCGGCACTGGTTGATCTGCTTGATTGACAGGCTGCGTTGAAGCGTGATAAGGCTTCTGACTTCCAACTTGTCTTCTTTCCTTGAATGCAATCCCACCGATCCAGCTCGTTACTCGGAAGTAATGCAGTTCTCCTCTGTGCATCAGTAATGACGGAAAATTTTCAACCCAACCTGTCTCCTAAGATAAAGACTCGCAGCCATTATTGCGAGATCCCCTGCCATTCTTATGCAATTGTTTTTTATTTTCAAAGTAAATGCTATCGTTTTCGACCGTTTAGCCCGTGAGTCGTGTCCTAAGGTTTCTAAATACTTACTCTGCAAGATTCCATGCGATCGGAAATTAAAAGTAATGAAAATGGAGATTCGCTATGACGTACTCTTGTTTTACTCTGTGAGTGCCGTGGCCGCGAACATTCTGTTGAAAAAAAGTCAAATGCCCTCCGTTTGACTTCCATTTAAATATCCATTATTCTGACGCTTTATTTACCTCCATATAACATTTAGGACTTGAATAATATCGTATCGGTCTGTTTGTTTCACTCACAATCTATATTATAAGGCAATGTAAGGCTGGATACTGGTAGGGTACTTGCGAGTATTATTTCTGTATTTATCGAGTTGTTTTGTTCGGAAGCGCTTAGTATTCTTTTTTGAGGGATATATTGTGTTATTTTCTGCATTTCTGTTTCAATGGAAAACTAGTGATGACCTGCAATCCAAAAATAATGTCGAAATTCGAATCGAATCGAAGTCGAGTCGAATATCGAAAAAGTCGTCAGTGCTCAATTGTTCATATTCGAATTTTTCTAATGCTAATGTTTTCTCGTTTATCGGCACCTCTGATTGTGAAGAATTTGTGGAATGCTCATACAAAATGCTTCAAATCTCAGTGTTAGTAGACAGTATGAAACTCCTGCGAAAACACTATATTGAGATCATCGGGTCTGAAAAAAGGCTCATGGAATCTCGTGTTTCTTACAGTCGCAGTTTTCATTTTCAATTAGTGGGCTTTTTCGACGTTGATTCCAGCAGAGAAGCTGTTGAGATATTTTGCGAGAGACGGCGAGACAGCAAAGATACGAGAGTTGAAGAAAAGGAGGCGACAGCTGGGAATAAGCGGGCAGAGGTTGGGAGTGAAACGTATGAATTATTTTTTTTTTTTTTAAGGGGTTGACGTAAAAAGGAGCATCTCCTTCTTTTGGGTGGCGGAGGAGGGAGCCTCAAAGGGAAGAAGAAGGTCGACTCTCCAGCGCTCCTTATCTCGTTTACCCCCTTCCCTTTTCCACCCCCTTCCCTTTTCCATCCCCTTCTCCATCCCTTCTCATAACCCCAGTTTCCCCCATCTGCAACCTTGCGCCGCCAAATCTTTCTCCTGGGAGTCTGGAAACCTTTTTAAAGCGGGGTCGTCACTGCTCGAGTCCCATGAAAAACTTGGCCGTTTTTTTATGTGCGCAGTTCAAGTGCACATGGAGCCTCTTGCTTAAATTAAGTCTTGGCCGTCGAAAGTAAAAGTGTGATGGCACTAGTCCTAACTGGTCAAAGCCGAATTTCAAATGCAATCGATGGAAAGTCTACATTTTCTTATTTTTTCGTCATCACTTTTACATTGCTCAACAACTGGCTCGCGAGACGTCCTACTTTGAAGTATTTTGCATTCTTCGACGGTGAAAGTTTTCTTGCTAAAACTGTGCATAAGATAAATTTCAAAGCTATCCGGGACTAGCCACGGAGTTCCACTTTGTACGGAGTCACCCGCAATGCACACATGTGCGAATTTCCACAGAGAAAAAATCATCCGCCTTGACCGGGATAGTTAGAATCCGGGGTAGATAGAGTTGTCCCGGTCAAGGCGGATGATTATTTCTCTGTGGAAATTCGCACATGTGTGCATAAGATACTATACTGATTCCAGCGTAACTCTGTGGAACTCTGTAATGTACTTCATAGTGAAGACTCAGTCTGAAAATAAAGTGTGGAATCAGACTTAGATTACTTTTCATGATGAAACTGTACAGTTAATAAACTGATTGAAGTTTTTCTAGTGCTGCAAATTTCATTATCAGATTAAATGAGCGAATCAAGTGATAGTTGATTCAAATCATATCTATTTTCCCATACCTTTTACTGTACCTTACGTAATACATAGCGTGTAAATATGTAATATTATTTGTAATCATTTTTTGCCGTTTATTCAAAATAAAAATGAATATCTATACATGGTAGTGAAACATGGGTATGTCAGGCTAGACATAAGAGTAGACTAAACGCCGTGGGTATGAGTTATCTGAGGAGTATTTGCGGCAAAAGTAGGATGGATAGGGTCAGGAATGAGTGGGTCATGAATGAATGTGGGTTAAAAGCTCCAGTAATGGACGTGTATGAAAGGAGTGTGTTTCGTTGGTTTGGCCATGTTGAGAGAATGGATGAGAGTCGAATAACGAAACAGATACATGAGAGTAGAATGAATGGTGTGAGAGGTAGAGGTAGGCCGAGAAAGTTGTGGTTGAATGTGGTTGAGGAAATTCTTTTTTAAAAAGGAGTTTTAAAAACAGGAGGGCGCGTATGAAACAGTGTATGGGGTTAAATGAGGCAAAATAGGTTTGCAAGGATGGGTCAGTATGGAGGAAATTATTGAAGCAGAGTTAGGTGTACAATTATGAATAAATGAGTGAAACATTTTGACTGTGCCTACCCCGGAAGGGAACGGCGTGATGGGTATGTATGTAAAAATAAATATTTTACTATAGTGTCATAAATTTATGGTAGTAACAAGGTATTTTCCTTCCCGGAATCCTTATCCATCTATATTTGTTTCCTTGAACTGCAACCTGTAGGTGGTGGGTAGAAGACGGATGAGTGGTAAACCATGCTGCGTATGAAGAAAGATATCTAAGGCCCTCCTGACGTATTGTGATGTCGAAGGTTACTCTGGTTTTTCACGGGGTCAAACTCTCCATCTGGGCCGAAGTTTCGATGGAAGAGTCGTCCATCGTCATCAGGATATGCCCTGATGACGATATACAGTTTCAGCCGCGTATGTTTATAGCTTGTTAATTTTTACTGTGGTGTTTTATTCTTTTAAACACCACGACTGTACTATTTTCTGTCAATAGTCGCTATCAACGATGATGAGGCTTATGATGTTGGGCTACGAATGGGCAATTTTGGGGTCGATATGCTGGTATATCACCTCCTAGAGATATTGGCGACGATATTTCATCGAGTATATCGTCGAGAAAACATCGGAACATGTTATGCCGATGGGTTATAAATCTCCCATCCATATAATCTCGCGTCCAATCCTTTTTGGCATCTTCATTTTCCCTCCTTGAGGCCTAATCCGCGCTCTCACCCGCGAAAATTCCGTCTTCCTTCCGTTATTTATTTTCTCATGCGAGAGACGACGGAGTGAGGGAAGTGTAGGGAGAGGATGAAGAAGTGGGAGTGGAAGAGGAGAAGAGAGGGAGGGAGGGACTTTTCCACTTCGTCAAATCTCCTTTTATCTCCCCTCTCTCTCTCTCTCTTTCTTCCGCGCTCCCTTCCTTAACCTTCCATCTCCCTTGCCGCCATCTTCCCAAGATCCTCTCCGTCTTCACCTTTTCGCTGTCTCTCGATACCTCTTAAGGATTGGAGTGGGTGGTGGCTATAGTACTGGATTCCCATCCGGTGGGACCGGGTTCGAATGTGTTTCCTTATCGAGATTTATATTTTTGATTGAGATTTATCGTGGGTACTTTTCACGGGCATTCCAATCTTGAGTTTGAAGATTACTTCTATTGTATTCATCTACATCTACGTGATACCCTGCGAGCCACCACGAGGGTGTGTGGCAGGGGGTGAAGATCACCAAACATTAACCATTGACATGCAAGTAGGATATTTAAGGGAGATATGCTAGATAATAGGGTCACATGGAGCTAGATGGTTAGTATCTACATAATAAGGAAGGGATTATTGGTTGTTATTACATGCATCATGCACTACAGACTATTCTAACTATATTTCACCTACCTATCCCTTTGCTACGCTGCCTATTGTTTTCTCTTATAGTACGCGGGAAAAATGACATTTTAAATCTATCGGTACGACAATCTACCTCTCTAATCTTGTTAAGATGATCAAACCTAGCATAATACGCAGGGGTTCTCAATATATATCTAACGTCATCTGGGAACAACTCTGTTTCGAATTTACTTAAAAGGGTTTACCTAAATTTTAACCTGCGTTCTGATAGTAATTCCCATCCTAGTATTGTCACGGTCTAGTATTTCATAGTTGCGACCACGAATATACATTTTGGATTGTGGCGCCGCCTAGTGATGATAGACGACAGTTCAAAGTAAATATAGTCGATAGATTGTAAGTAAACGCGTCTTACCGGTTTTACGTACCAGTAATCATAATGCAGTGGATAAAAATGTAGTACCATACGCGGGAAGTAGCGCCAAGGACTGGGTGAACTAAATGTGGAAATTTAGGCAACACGTTGCCTAGGCAACAATTCCAAACATTTAAATCAATTATGTATACCCATGGTTGCGACACTCATTATTAATTTTCCTACACCTAATTAAAGCTGGTGTTGGCGATTCCCGAAGTAGAATTAACGTTCTCAGGCGTGGCGTAGTCATACTCCATGACCGTGTATGAAAAACTTTGTGTTGTCATCTTAAAAAAGATATTAAATTTGGCAAGTTATATTCTCGTCCGGTAACCTGCTCAAGTTGTCGTGGGATGAACCGTGAAAGTCGATACTTTCATCGGTTAATTTAAAAAATTTTCTTGGGCTTCGCAAGTCTTTCTTTTACTTAATTGATAGTGCCTCTGTAAGCTATCAAGTGCAACTAACCCGCCACTTCACTCTGAATTGATAATGTATGATGAATAACTTATGAAAAAATTACTAATTTTATTTCAATGAAAGCATTGCTCAACAAAAAATCAAGAATATGCAATTATTAGCAGATGGACTCGCACGATGAGCGTAAAAATAAATACGCTCATCCAAGCATGAAGGAATCAAGCTGAAGTTGAGAATTCTACATTTTTCGGCTAAATAATGGTGTCCACCCTAAATCTTAAGTGAAAGTAATTTAAGATAGCAAAAAAAAAGAAACCTCTACATTGATTCCTGTGCTTATTGAACGGGAGTATGATATATGAATTCTGGAGTAAAAGTACGTGATTGAATTTTATTTAGTCAACTAACTTGGCCCACTTTTCGGTCCTTGACGATCTTGTACCTTTCTCATTCGGCCTTCTTAGACCTATGACGTACCTCCGTGCATTACTTCGACGTAATCGGTTCATCATTTCATCCTTAATGAGGAAACAAGAGTGCAGTGATTAGAGGCCTTTGGGTCATTTAGGACCCCAGCCTCACCTCTAAGCTGTGCGACTGTGTAATAGTTTGAAAGGCGTACTGCGTGTCAATTGAAGTGTGCAAAGTTTGGGGTCCCGGGGCCTTCGCTAATGGTGATATAATATTCCTTAGTGTATACACTACGATCGTTGCAAAAGTTTGGCTCTATCAGTTGTATGGTTTTCGAGGACAAGAGTAACAAACATACTAACGTCACTCCATTTTTCATATTAATGCAGTTATTCTATCTTGGCTCGTCTTACCATAATGATTATTTTTTTCTCCTTCATGCTCCAGCATCTTTGGCTTATTTCTAGGGTATTCCATCCATCTCTTCCCCCTTTCGCAGTCTCTTAATGCTTATCACTTGGCGAGGGTCTTTTTTTCCTGGTGCGAATCCCATCTTCTACCGTTTAGCTCCTGTGCAGTGGAGTTTGAGACGGAGGGGGCGTGGCGTATAATTGAGAGCCTGGGTTTCTTGAAGGCACTGGATCAGAAGGGTGAGAAAAAAATAACCAAGGAAATGGTAGGCATCAGGCGACGGCAAAGAAAGAGGCGGAGGGGGGAAAGTAGATTGTGTCATATCGAATAAGAATCGCAAAATATTGTCAAACCAAATAGCTAAACGGTTTCCTGGATACTGGGGCGGGAACTTTGGTAAAGTAAGCTGAAGAAACAGCGAAAGAGCACAGTTTGTAAAATGCGAGTGATTTTGACGTTAAAGTCTTACCTTTTTATACCTAATTTTTGGTGTGGAAGTCACAAATCAGAAAAGGAGGAAAAATTGGCGTGGAAGTCACATAAATAATGACCATTCAGATCCCACGTGTGTGGGGCTGGAGGAAAAAATTTCTAGTTTCAAACAAAAGCCTCGGGTTTTTATGTTTTATTTTTTTATGCGGCGGTTTTATGCTTTTTTCTCATTCAAACTGAAATTCCTCTTTGTGTGCGAAATACAGAAAAAGAAATCTCATTCTCCTTAACCGGAAATCGACCACAGTTTCCCCAGTTTCGTGCTCAGTGCTTTAGTCAGTTAAGCTACTGAGGCCTCCTTTTTTCCCCCGTGGATTCCTCCGTGGCATTTCGCATTTGTGTACGTTAGCCGGTGACGCTGTAAAGTTAATACCGAGGTTAGTCTCGGCCAGTGCCCTCAAAACATACGCTTTATTGTAAGATTTGTGTTCCGATGTATTTTTATAAACTATTTAATCGAACGTTCATGTCGAAAAGGAAACTGGTCGTAACCATTGCTTACACTTATAAGTGAAATTATCTACTATACGCTGTGTAAGAGTAATTATGCATTCATAATGCACTTTTAAAGTCATACCATTATGTTGGTTTTGAGGCTCACGTCACTTGGCGTTAAACACCGCGTCGTAGGCATTACTTACGGTGGATTGCTTAATATCTAGTTACGACCTTAATATGGCTACCGTCGTGGTTATGCGAAAGACTCCTGAACATTACTGTGGCTCTATCCCGCTAACAGAAACTGTAACCAGACATCGGGAAAAATTTACCTCAAAATATTATTTACTTATCATACGAATTTGTCTTCTTGCCTCAAATATCGACAATTTTCCATCCTTTCCTTGTTTCAGAACTTCATCTGGCGCCTCCGTCTTAATTCATTAATATTTAAAAAAAAGGCTTAATTTTCTAGGAGGGGATGGTATTCAAATAATCAATTTAATCACTTCTTATGGACGTTTTGCAATGCTATTTTGCACACTAACTCTGGGACATGTGATTTGGCCAATCATGTACTTACATTCAACCATAATTCTTTTTTAGGAAGCAAAAATTGTAGATTGTGCACCAAACGTTCATAAGATGTTGGTCGAAGGAATGGTCCATAATATAGAAACTCTCACATAATGCAACAATAGGACAAAAATACAAAAATAAGATCAAATGTATCATCCCTGTGACATCCACCTGAGAAAAAATATCTATTTCTTTACACAGGTATGTAATTAACTTTGAATTAGCCCTCAAGACGTACGAACTTGTGATGTATATTTGTAAAAAAAAAATGCTCAAATATATGTTTTCATTTCATTAACGCCTTATTATCTAGGTTTTAAATATTGTCTATTGTAATCAATTGTTATTAGTTTTATGATGGCATAAAAAATTTCTTTGTTGATTATTTTTATCTATGCATGGCAACTATGGAAAAAGTTTTACTATTTCTAAGTAAGTTGTACTCAGCCTACTCTGTTCATTCACTCATGTCAATCGTTAAGTCTCTGTTATGTCCAGCGCTAAAAAATAATGCACGCTCAGTGCACTGGGTTTTTATTCCGTTCTTAATGGCGGACCACACAAAATTTTAGAAGAGAACATAAACATAGCACACAGAAGTAGGTTTTTGAAACATAGCACTCAAACAAATGAACAAATAAATGCATGTATTGCTTGTATATACTACAGTCTCGGGGTGAAAGCAGTGTTTAAAATATCTTTTTACTTTAAAAAAAATGTTAGTTAGCTTACACTTGTTGTATGTGCTTAATAGACCCCATGATAAAATAAGACTGCAAAACGTCGACAAGATGTGATTAAATTGATTTTTTGAGGACTAAGTCTCCCGGCCAATTGTGTGTATAAATGTTTGTCGTCAAAAATTGCTCTCATTAAAAAAAAAGCTTAGAGACAATATACTCATCTATATATCTATCATACTATATATTTCATCAACTCTGGCAAACCAAATTTTATTAGATGCGTAATCTTTCAAAAGTTCCGTTATGCACACCCAAAAAATGCCGGTTTTCCCAATGAAGTCGTCCCTCAGTAATTAAAGACTTGGACTCGCTAATTTCATCCTGACAATAGCGAAAAGCACCATATATGACGAAATCAACCTAGTCAATAGACAGAAGAAAATAGATACGAAACATATAGAGGAAATGGAGAGAAGACTGCGACGGAGAATTGAAAAAGAAAAAGCATATCACAGAAAGCAAACACGTTGAAAATTTTTCAAGACACATGGGGAGAAAGTAATATCTTACTAACGGGAGAAGGAAATTTCAACGAGGAAATTTGGAGACAATAGTGACAAGGACAACCCCCGATCCAGGCGAACGAGTGGGGCGGCTTTTCGGCGGCGGGGCTAGGGGTCGAGAGATTGTGGTATCCAGCCCCTTAGGATCGACCCTCCTGACGCCTGCCAACCCACGAGACCGTCCCGGATCGAGACGAAGAATATTACCAAAAATAGATTATAGTAATTTTAAAAATAGGGACTGTAAAATATAATGATGAAAAAAATGAAATTAAATTAAAAATATGATGAATGATGAATAAATAAGGAGATGATGAGAGCATAAAAAAGCTGCCCATACAGTACCCTATAATAATATCAATAATAATAATGTAAAAAACACCCAAAAAATAAGATCTCTCCATGTTTCCGGGATTTCTTCCGCGTTGGTTGTTTGTGGGACAACAGTTTCCTGAGAGAACCCAAAAAACCTGAGAACCCAAAAAATAAAGCACACGATAAATCTCACGTTGCAGCCGTAATATCTTTTGCTTGTTAATGCCTGGTTCCTGAGCATATTGGTGTTGGTTACCGCGAGCAAAGATGCCAAATCAGTATTTAGCCGATACACCGCCAAAGTACTAATTACCTCTGTAAGTAATTAGCCTCCTTACCTAGACATTTTGTCGGATCTCTCTTCGCGGAAACTTCTGCGACGCAACGCGGTGATCAGTTCGGGATGGGCTGCACTTGATTAGTGAGTAGGAGCACTCGAGTTCTGACTCAGTGGAGCTCATCTTTCCTTTGAGGGTGATGTAATTTTCGCAGACACTCGAGACACGTCCTCGGTTCTCGGCAGACGAGACGTCATTACCCTTCCCGCAGCCATGACGTCGTGACGTAATCGACTATCGCGTCTCGTCACGTGCGCTATCTCCTCGGCGCGTGTAACGGAATCCACTCTTTTTTTCTATACGTGAAGCGATCAACTGTCGAAATTTTGACTCTTGCGGGTGTGTCACGAGACGAGGATTTCCCTACGCATTGTGGTCGCTTACTAGATGATTCGATCATGTTAGGCACTCGGTTGCTCATTTTGTAAAATTACGTGTTTTTTTTTCAACATCACCATCAACCATTCCTGCCTAAGCTGGGTTGTCTGCAGTCCTCCAATTCACATTGCTTTCTGCTCACTCTTTTGCGTGCTTGTAGTTCTGCCGTTTCGTGTCCTGTTTTTGTTGGCTTGTTTGCCCCTTGGCGTTTGTTCCTTGTGGGGCTTTTTCTCCCATTTTTAGTTCTCTTATGTCCCTTAAGAACTCGTTTCCACTTAAAAAGGTGAGTTATTCATCAAAACCTCTTCGTCTTCACGAATGCTTTTGCAAAGTTTGGTCTTTAATTTTTCGGTGAATTGCGATAAGGTTTGATTATTTCTCGGAAAATGAAGTTTTGCACTCCGTTACGCCACTAAATGCTTCGCTCTGCAACTCTCCTATCCGTCGATGATTGGATATTGTTCTTTATGTGTTTTATTATTTCTTATATATTTCCTACCCCGGTTACACGTCACTATTTCATCTCCAAGAAACTTACACCCTTACGTGGATGGTGACCTAACACCCCCTGCCACACGCCCATGCGGCGGCTCGCAGGGTATTATGTAGATGTAGATTACAGCGTATTTGGCCAACTGATGTCGGGTGAATAATATCAACAATCAACGAACACAAATACCCATGCCCCAAGTGGTGATAATTCCACCCATGCGGCATTTGAACCCGCGACCCTCGGTTTAGCAGACGAGGGCTTTACTTAGTGGCCGCTGGGGCCATTTTAAATGAAGTAATCGAAGTAAATGCACGTACTTTCGTAATATTTATTCTTACTTTCGGATTCATTATTCATGGAGGGCTAGTTATATCAGAGCCTCCCAGATGTAGAATTTTTGAGCGTTATTATACGAAAACCCTCGAAAACATGCTCTGTGAAACTTCTTGAAAGTGCATCAGCAGGTGAGTGAAAATTGCGACTCGTGTATGCACTGGGAGAATTTACGGGAGAGCTAAGTTTCTCTCTTCTTTTGCAAGAGATTATCTCAGCTACAATCTTTAAATAGAAGATATTTGTCTACGTCCTGACGTTAGAACTGCGGTCTTTTCTCGTTTCGTGAATTCCTGGCACCCACTTTTTCGAACAGAATTCTCCCTTTCACTCAATTGCGATTTCTAGTACGTTCCGTCGCTTTATCTGTGGGTACTGATGTTAGTTCCTAGGTAAAACTGTTTTATATCCTCAAGGGTGGGCGCGGTTGAGGAAGCCGAGTGGGCTACTTCTCGGCTACCTGATCTTTTTCATTACGCTGCCTTGTCCGCCTTCGGCCCCCTTTCCCCTTTCTCTTCGACCTCTTATGTCACCCGCTCACAATTTTCCACCTCTTCACCCTCCTCCTCTTGAAGTGATTCAGATTCTTATGGTGACTAGTTCTGGTTTACCTTGCCGAGGGTCAGGATTCGAATCCAGGCAGTGGCCGAGATTTTTCCTTGAAATATCGATCCTCACTGAGGAGAGGGCACTTCTTGAGGGCAGTTCTTTGTCCTTTGGATTGAACGTCCAACTGCGCTTACCTTGATTAGGTTGATATTTTCTTGCGTAGCCATACATTAAAGTAATCTATTGGCGAGAGTTAAATTTGGATGAAAATAGGAGAAAATCTTCCGGATTTTTATAAGTGCCGGGACCTATCAACCCCTGATATTTCTGTCTTCATCCCAGTGTACTCTGAACCCTCCTTCGTCCCGTCTTTGAAACTAATTCCATTTCTTCTCCTTCCCCGCTTGTCCAATATACTTCCCTCTATCACGGCCTTGGAGTCACCCATCGCCCCTCATTACCTCTTTCAACCTCCTGTTTTGCCTCCTGATCTCATCCAAAATTTCCTTTCCTCACTCACCGTACGGATCAATTCCTCGTTTGCCTTCCTTTCCGTCCTCCACCTCTTTTATATCCTCCTCCACGTCCACATGCCCGAGCGCGAGCAGTCTATTCTCGTCCTCCTTTCTCAGGGTCCACGTTTCCGCCCCATACTTTCCATCTCAAGCTCTTCACCAGCCTCTCCTTGATATCCTAAACGAAGGTCCCTGCTATCATCTCCCCTCTATTATCAAACCCTCCCTTTGATAACGATATTCTCCTTACATCTTTCATACGTTGCTTGTTACGTGAGTGAAATGAGTCTAAATAAACTCTTCTTAAGTTGGTAATCCTGCTGACAAAATAGTTGGAATTTCGAGTGGGGGAAGGTGGACTTTTCGAAGGAATAGGACGAGAAGGCGAGGGTAGCGGTCAAAAGCGTCAATATATATGGACCGAACGGGTTGGATGCTGGGGCAGGCAGAGCAGGGCAGAGCCCCACCCTCCTCCCTTATGTGGAGGCAGCCGTTTTGACGTGACGTATACATGGAGAGGAGAGATGAAAACACCAGCGAGAGCCAGTCATTTTTTTGTACCTACTGTCGACGTTATCCCTCTTCTTGTATTTGTTTTCACCGTGAATGAGGCGCTCCTTTTTTTTTTAGAGGAATGCTGCTTTTTCCAAGCGGCCTCTAAGTCAGAGAGAGCAGGGGATCGAGTTGATTAGTGGCTATAACACTTGATTTTCGTAAAGAGGTGTCCAATACGGCGTTGGAAGCATTTCTCCATACTCTCCGTCAACTTAAATTGTATGATATCTCAGTTCTCTTCACGAGTTAAAATAATGACTCCTAACTATTGTATTGGTTCAAGTCCGTGATAGTCAGAGGAGTTAGTTTTGAGTAACTGCTTCAGTGCCAGACTAGAGTCAAGCTCAACAGGGTCTTCTTTCCCCGCTGATTTTTCCAAGCCCGTTCCCTTGGCTGTGGTTTCGCTAGATAGTAGATAGGGACAGTGGGAATCTCGTTAATCCATTCATGCGCGTCAATAATTGGATGACTAGGCATTTGGCTTCGGCTGCGGAGTGGCATTTTACATGCTCCCCTCCGGACTTCCGGGATTAAGCCTGTTCTACCCTGTTCCCGTAGATCTTTATTACTTCCCGTATATTAATTCAATTGAATGCATACATTGCTCCGCGCACTCTCTTTTCGTTCGTTAATCTCCTAACATTCCTCCTACTTAAGAGTATTTTCCATCAAAATCCCCGCATGACTTTCTCAGCCAACCCCTTTGTCTCACACAACTTATTCTTCAATCCAAAATCATTAAGTTATACCATTCTTATTCTTTCTTAGAACATCTGTCCGGCCATTTAAGTGTGCTCATTCTGTTCACTTTCCTTACCGAAGCATTCGCTCCAGATTCCTCCACCACTCACTCATTCGCAGCCTTCATCCTACGAATGTTACCGCAAATATAACTTTTGGAACTCTTGATCATAACATTTAGCCTACAATAAGGTTTATCCTGGTGTCCTCTGGTTTCAATGCCGTGCATTGAAATATGGAGGAACGCACCTTTTTTTAGCCTAGGATTTTCCGATTACTTATACAAACGTTCATTCCTTGATATGCGCCACATACTGCCCATTGGCTTGGCTTCCAGCATTCGCTCGCCTCCTTACCTCCTCATCCGATTCACTTATTTCACAGACACTCGGCCAGGGTATGCAAAATCACCCATTTGTACAATTTATTCACCATTTACCCCCATACTACAGTCAATCTTCCCTTTTCCTTATGTCAAAATCTACTACGCCATTACATCCGAATCTAACGTCTCTGTTGCTTTATACAAGCTATCCAAGTATATAGGCCAACCTACTTCGGTCTGCCGCGGTCTGGCAAACGGGGGGCGTACGAGAAAAAGGAGTAGCATGAAGAATTACCAATGAGTATTGTGAGCGATTTTAGCCATCGATGGCGAAGGTAACATCTATCAAGCGGAAGGTAAACAGATTTCCTGAATTAAGGGCGTCGGGAGAAAGAAGTTCACCTCCACCACGCGTAACCGGGCACCGACTCATCCGGCACTTTTAACTAACAACTACGTACATCAGCAGGCAAAAAACATTCATCACACATATACTTATGCAGGCAGGCATAAGCACGTAAACTAATATCTTAGGTCAAAGTTCGTTTTGAAGCTACGAGGCATAACAAAGCCACTTCATCAATGCAACTGACAAGGCCAATATACCCCCTATACACTTGGATATATGCTTAGCCTATATACGGAGTGCAAAATTTTTGTGGGCTTTAGCGTACAGATAGCGTGGCGTACAGAAAAATAACTCTCACCTCTCTGATTATTGCACCGACATTATAACCCCGTACATCTCTCTATAGGTATACAATTATCATCCATTTCCTCAATATAAAAAAGGCTCAACGCTTCTGATTGGGTTATATTTCTCTTGTAAACATCCTAATTGAAAATAAATCACATTTCATGTACATGTGCCTTGAGTTTGATGGTGGCTTGAATATCAGATAGCTTTTCTAAGATTCTTTGATTTCGAATTCTGTTGCGGAAAGCTTCATTTGGATCCCTATGTGGGTTCTTGGTTCTATGTGGATCTTTCTCTGAGTGTAACGTTCAATATTTAAGTCCTCATGTGAATGAGGAATCGCAATTATTATTCCTTCTTGTGAATGACAGAACTCCATACATTTCGTAACGTATGGAATATCAACTTCCCTTCTTTCTTCATTAAATATGGCGCAATTCCAAAAACTTACTTCGGCTAAAATCCGGTTAATGTTATTTTTTTTACGTAAAACATTGCGCCTGTGGGTCATTATTTTAGAAATACTCAAAATTTCGATACTGGGTGTCTCTCCTAGCGACCTCTATCTTCCAAAAAAACACTTCCTTCCCCAACTTTATCATTACGAAATTGCAAATCCAAAGGTTTCAAATGCGAAAGGAGCCATTCCTTGAAATTCTTGCATTGAAACTGGCTACTCAGTGGATTTTTTTCGATTACTCCCAGCTAGGTTTTTGTATTTCATTTCTGTAATACCGCCTTGTAATGTACGATTTGCGGTTTCATTCTAACATCTAAATCTGTCCTTTGCCCACGTTTCAAATGTGAAAGGTGCAATTTCTTCGAAATTCAGCCCATAATGCCCTTATCTTTGAATATCCTGGGTGAAATTACGGCATTTACGGCAGCTTGTCTTTTATCTCTTTTCGTCGCTCGATGCGGTGAAATTTGAGGCATTGGAAGCATGAATGAGATGAAATCCGATTTTCCTCGCCGAGCCTTTCACCGGCCGTTTCACATCAGTTCAGTGGCACATCGCGCGGACGAGATTCGATTTATCATCGGCATTTCAATGATAGCGCTTTTACGACACGCTTCAATTAATTTTTCCGGCTTCCCCAAGGGCGCCCTTGATTGAGTGAAATGGAGACTTGAGGGGGCCGTGTTCTCCGAGGGTCTAAAACGCCTCCGAAAGCGTCTAGGCGCTTTTATTTTCGAACTCATCTTTACTAATCGCAGCGAATATGTTTTCGCAGGATTAATGTTTAGAGTGAGTCCCGGAACTTTATTCTTCCTGCTTTCAATGCAATTACGTGATTCCACGGCGGAAGAAACAAACTTGGAGGTATAAAACGTAAATATTTTTTTAATAGCATTCTACCGGCAAGGATAGGTTTTATGGAGTGTAAAAACGTCGAAAATCAGGTGATTGCCATGACGCGTACGACGTGTATTTCTTAAAATCTTTCTACTCATTGTAAATGGGAATTTTTCATCCTTATGAGGGAACATCAAAATGTTGAAAACTGCGTATTATAACTTAATTACGAACATTCTCCTGAACCCTTGCAATGAATTTCCCACTGTGCCGTCGGTGGCACTGTTGTCCTGGGCTGGGAATGGAGGGAAAGGCGGATATCTCTCCAAGGCTGCGGCTTAAGCTATGGCTAAAACTACTCTTAATAACTGCAAAACTGCGACAAAAAGGGCGTTTTCGGCCAAGAGGCTACTTCCCCCTTAAAAATGGAGCGAATTTGCACGGTGTTGACCCAATCGGCTACCTTGAGGAGTTTCTTAGACAAAAAAATCCGGCTGCTGCCTGTGACTGTGTTGTCCTCAAGTAAGCGGATTGTTCTAGGATTTCTAATGCTTGGTTTTCATCAACACCTATCATCAATCATAAGATAAGCTCCGTATCACTCATCCTTTTTCCGTATCCTCCGCATCCTCATTCTTTTTATAGCTAACCAGTTTATCTTAAAAACAGTAGCCGTCATAGTATTTCTTTGTTTTGGTAACCCTCATCATTTGCTTCGGGTTTTTCTTCCTTGATCCTCTCCGGTTATTATTCCCGTCCTTTTATAATTTCATCATTTTTTCAAAAGGCTACCGTGCGTCCCTTCCGAGTGTAATCACTTAATCAAATCAAACTCAGTCAAACAAATCGAATCAAATTCATAGATTTCAACATTTTCTCTCTTTTATTGTTAATCCTAGTTTTTACTCTTTATGGACACAATAAAGCCTTGAAAATATATTAAATCAAAGGAAATGAGAATCATGATTTTTTCATCTTTTTAATTGCTTCATATTTGTATTAATATCTTCTCTAGTATTTCTTCTAATGTTACTTCTTGATGATTGTATTCAGATTTGAAATGTCGGTGATGGGGATACTAAGAGGAGTTAGTGAAACATGCGTTTTCTACGTAACATCCCACCTCAGATATCGGTTTCTTCCTCAAATGTGCAAGTAATGAACTGACGCACGTTGACACGCGATAGTATAGAGTCAGTGGATTAAATAATTTCCTCTTGAGTCACCTACGGTGAAGAAATTTCCAGGTGCACCAATGCTTCTATTACCGCTTCGGCCGTCCGTCTCCGCGAGCTAGTCACTCGTTCACATGACTAATGTCGGCGACGTGATTTCGTCACCTCATGTCGCTCAAGGATTGAATTCCTTGAGGACACGTCATTGTCGCGTCGTTACATTGATGGGTGATCGAAAGGTGACATGAAGTTAATCAACTTCCTATGAGAAGTGAGGATGAAACCGCAGAAACGTAAGGCGATCGGTTGAGACCTTGGTCGCTGTTTCATTAAAAAATCTCCGCTAACCATTCGCAGCTTCATTGCAAACGAGAAACGCTGTTGTATTTTATCGAGTTTTAGTCATTTGAATCAGTATTAAACATGAGAATAAGTCAATAATGATTGGTGTCAGGTTTTTTTTACCTGTCATTAGGGGAAGCTAAGTGCTTTCACGCATTCTCCTGAGAGCGGTGTGGTCACCACATGTAAAATAATCAGATTGGAATATGACAGAACTCCTAATAAAACAGTAATTAGCATAATATTCTCCAATATTTCGTATTGTATCAAAGAGACCTTCCATTACTACTTCGCTATCTTAAGTGATTTTATTGCTTAAGAACTATCATGTGCATTTTAGTTACATATTATGATGCCATTGGTGACGAAATCCTCATGAACATCCAAAGAGACATTGAAATGATGAATAGGGGAGGTTGTATTGTGGAAGACTTAAAACCTGGGATTATATCAGTTCTCGAAGAGATTTGTCCTCTCTAATTTCTCAAAATCTTTGCGTAAAATATACTGAATAATTTGTTCATTCGTATTTTGTGATAAGAGTTTCTTTATAATAGCTTAAAATATTCATCAATCTGAGTTCTTGAGGAGAGACGTGTGATGAGATGTCAAGGAAATCTTATGAACCCGAGGAAATATCTTAAAACTTAGTTTTTTCGTTGAATCTTTGGGCTCAATTCGTGGATATTCGCTGTTCTCAGGAGGCAAAGCGTCCAGCGATGTTACGGCTATGACTGTGGAACTGGACATTTCAGGAGTCGTCTTAGAAATTGTTTTCGTCCAACTCGGTCCACGGTCCAACAAGGTCCAACTCGGATTTGCCATTGGAAGAGGTATAGCTTGAAAGTTACCTATGCAGATCTTACGTATTGGCCTAAAAAAAAGAGGAAGGCTGTGTTAGAGATTTAAGTGGGAACGAGTTACATGGAACCAGAGGAACAGATGATGCACATGGAGTGATAACTTGGGTAAAATTGGGCCAAGTATTATAATTCCATATTCTTATTTTTCTAGAATCATCCAACTTCGATCTTTCAACTGGTTAATTTGCTAGACTAACAATGGAAGCCTATCCAGTCTGTGTGGCAGAGGATTCCAGGCATCTAAAGTGGGCGCAATAAGGAGAAGTTGAAAGGAAGGGCTATGGTACAAAGATGATTTTTATATTATCGGAGTGTCTGAATGTCTCACAGTTTTCGTTACGGTCACGAAAGCAGCTGGAATGAAGCGCCATTTGCACCTGTCATTTCGGTTGTGCAACCCTTTATTTTTTTGCTTTTATCACTTCTTGAGATACATTGCAGGCTCAAAATCATATCCCCTGTGCCATACTGAAACTTGCTCGATTTGAAGCCTAGAAGCTGTGCTTAAAGTTCCTAGCGGCTCCCAACCTAGGCCTTCCATCAACTGCACTGCGGTAATGACTCAGCCTGTGGAATTTTTAGGAAGAGACATCATTACGACTCGGATGTGTGGAGGGAATTGATGAGGAGACGCGGCTGAATAGGTCGATGGGTGCCTCCACAATGACGCTAATATGGGTCGCATTATCAGGGGAAAAAATCGCGCTACCCCCGGGACCTGAACGGATTTCAGGGCAAAGGAGGGGAAGGTATCCCCTTATTTTTACTTCGGACTTTTAAATCTTCCCCTCTCCATGGAGCTGCAATCTCCCTTATCCACCTCCACCTTCGGGTTGAGGAAATAATAATGAAAAAAACAGACCCCGGCCGACACCCACGCCAACTCACGCCGTTCTTCCCGTTTGCCTTCACGTCAGAGTTGCAAAAGGGCGATGTCTCCCTCTCCCCATCTCTTTCTCTCTTCGATACTGACTCCGCAGGTTTCCAATCCTCGCGCGCGGTCGACAAAAGGGGCGACAAGGTCCCTTTCACCCCACCCCTTCTCCGTTAGTTATTCCCCCCCTCCTCCTGAAAAGGGTTCATTGGGGGTGGGGGGAGAGGGGTTGCACCTCACAAGAGTAGTGCGAGGAGGGTGTGAGGGATAGATAGGACGTGGAAATGTGTTGGAGGGGGCGGGGTGGAAAGGGTTTGGGGGGGATTCTCAAACCGGAAAATCCGATACTTCGAAGGACCAGCTTTGCTCCCATTCTCCCTTTGGCCACCTTGCTCCTCCCTTTCTCCCTCCCTCTCCTCACACACACACACACACACTGTGTCCCTCCCACGCTTTCCGCTGCCGTAATCATTACTCGGAACTTTTTTTCCTTGCTCCTCTCCCGGCAGTTTTTGTAGTACGGGAGAGTTCATTTATAACGAAAAATATAACCTCTTTTATAGGGTGTTTCAGGATGACTCTGCTTATGGTAAATTTCCAATCATCGCATTGACAAATGATGTGGCACGGAGTCACTCGCATGGGTGCATAAACACCAATGGTTGAAATTCGCCATGAAAAAAATCATTTGACGTGACCGGGATTCGAACCCGATTCTCCCAATCGTCAGCCAGGTGTGTTAGCCAGTTACGTCACCAAGGCATCTTCCTTCAAGGCGATTTTCGAGGGAGTGTTTAAGCGAATTAGATATTCACGCTTCAAGCCTATATTGTAGCAGGGTATGTGATAGTCTTGCGTACAAAGCCACTGTCGCGGTGGACCATTGTCGTTTATATAACGACAAAATTGACGAGCTTTCAATCGTTGCATTGACAAATGATGTGGTACGAAGTCACTCGCAAAGGTGCATATACACGAAGGGTTGAAGTTCACCATTAAAAAATCATTTGACTTGACCGGGATTCGAACCCGGATCACAGGTGCTACAATGTGGACTTAAGGCGTGAACATGAAGCCTATTCCATTTCTGTTCTTTTATCCGCCTATCTATCATCCTCTCCTATATTAAAATTAGCTTGAGCGATATAATTTCCTAGTCATAATAGAGACATATTCGAATGATACGTTTCAGTGTTAGCAGCTATAGGAAGTATGAATTAACTATTATTTTATGAACGGTGAAAGAATTATCTTACATTTGACTAAATTTCTAAGTTATCAGGTAAAAATATCTGCATAAGTCTTCAACTTGACTAATTTTTTTCCCGCGGTATGTTTAAATCTCCTTCACAAAGGCAGGTTTTTTATGATTCTGAAAAAACTACTGCGGTGACAATATGATTTCTTTTCAAATACAGTTGAGAAATCATACAAACCGCACAATGTTAATTTTATTACGAGGCCTAAGTGTTAAAAATACGTCATTTTTTATAAAATGTTCTGTGGAGTGCACACACGTACCACTTCCCATCTTAAAGGGCTCTTATTTTTCGTCAAAACTCTCGGGAAGCAGTTCGGTAAGGAGATGATATTTCGGTATCTTTGGAAGGGTGAGATATTTTTCCTTAACATGAGATCAAATTCATTGATATCTAGCTGAAACGATATTTCGCTCAAACTATCTTAAGGCCTTTATCATCCCCTTTCTCTTGCTCCAGCCACCTATTCTGCTTCCTTCGTGTCTCCTCCTGCTTATTCAATATCGTTATCACTTTATCAAAGAGCGTCCTTTACGCCAACCACATCTTCTACTCCTCATTAAGTTGGTTTGTGTACTTTCCAGCTTCGGTTTCAACCTATCCTCGCGCAAGGCCATGAGAAACTAGTTTAATGAATAGCTAATGATTTTGGGGGGCACCATTTTTACGCAGTTTACTGATCAATAAATCCTTCTTCCTTATCCTCGGTCGCATCCGAGATGGCTTTGCCTCTCTGGGAGTGGCGAAGGAAGGTAATATAGTGAGGCAGTAAGGGTTAAATTTGCTCTTCTATCAGGTTATATCTGGACCCGACCCTGCTGTTTCCTTTCCCTCGCGGGATCCGTTGTTGAATCCGTCCCAATTCCGCCCACGGCCAGATGCGCGTGAAGGTAGGTAGGCGGTCGGGTGTTTTGCGGGCGTGGCCCTGGACGGTGTTTTGTCTCGACCCTTATTCTTCTCCTCCCCGCCCTGACCCCCTCTTTGCTCGCGTGCTTCCACAAGGCTCTCTTCCAGGACCAACCGAATTCCCCTCTCCCAATGTCGCCGTGAACTTCCGTCTCCAAATCTTTCTTGCCGTCTTAACTGTTGCGGTCTCTTCTCGACGTCAAATATCTCTTTCTCTCGGGGCTTCCTCCGCTGTGTAGACTCTGTTATATTTCTCTCTCTAGCCAATATTTATATCTACGTCAGGCGTGGATCAGAGGAGGGGGGCTACAGCCCCTGGGCTCCGCGGTTCATCTAAATCTACATACTACCCCGCGAGCCGCCGCATGGGCGTGTGGCAGGGGGAGGTAGGTTACCATCCGTGTGAAGATGTAAGTTTTTGGAGATGGAATTGTGGGATATATTATAGGAGTGTATTTAGTGGAGATTAATTTGTGTTGTGGTCGCTTATTGTGCGCGGAAAGAACGAGTTTTTGTACCTATCTGTTTTACGGAGTATCTCTCTTATTTTATCGCATCTATCAGACCTAGAAATGTAGTGAGGCATCATGATAATATTCTCTGTGTCGCTCTGAAAGACGCCAGTTCTAAATTTCTCAAGCAACCTAAGCTTAGCGTGTAGCCTCCGAGTCTCTAGGGGCTCCCACCTTAATCCCTCTAACAGCTGTGTAACATAATATGTTCGTTCGTAGCAGTTTTTTTACGAAGCGTGCTGCTTTTCTTTGTATTTTAGTAATTTTTTTGGTTAAATCTCTATGACCAGGGTCCCAAATGCTCCCCGCGTATTCGAGGTTTGACCTAACCAGAGCGAAGTAGCATTTCTTTTTGACTTTTTCATCCGAGGACCGTCCTATTATACGTTCAACAAAACCTAGTTTTTTTAATGCTGTGCCGAATATGTTTTGTATGTGTCCCACAATATATCTGAAGTTAAGGTAATCCAAGATATTTTATTGTACTTGAAGATTCTATGTTTACTCCCCCCACGGTGTAGGTATGGCATTTTTGTGACGACTTTCACAGGAAGTGAACTGTGATGCATTTACTAATATTTAGTTCTTAACCCCACTCCAATGTGCGGTTCGGTGGGTGGAGGGAGGGGATCATTTTTTTGTTCATTTATTTAAGAGTATTTTCCCGAAATAACGTTTTATAAAAGTATTGAGTAATGATAGAAACTCGATGGAACTATACTTTTAAGTAGTAAGTAAGAATCGGTGTTGAAATCATTGTTTTCTAATTTCATATTCGGAAAAAAATATCCCCCACTTTTTTCACGCTTTACATTCAAATCCAATAATTATTTTCAATTCCCATGGTAATGGCCAATGAGGTAAATTTACTCTCAGGCAGGTAGATATAGGCAAAGCTTTACTTGTCAGCCTTTATGGTGACCTTCAAGTAGCGCAGAATAACGTATTCGCGTTCGTGTATTTTCGTATTCATGTGCTGTTTGTAAAAAATGTTTGTGCTAGAGGTGAGGCGTTCTATATTTTCACGTAACGAAGACAACTTACATGCAATGCAGGATTGCGTGGATTTGCTGAAATATATTTCATGAATTTTTAAAAGGGGAGAAGGAAAGATTTTGTTAGTCATGCCCGGCGTCATTGGAGTCGATAGATTTTCACTTTTTTTTTATTTTCCAATGCATCATTGGGCGGGAAAGATTCTCTGTAAAGTGTTACGTTAATCTTTCCGAATTTTAGCAAGTTCAAATTTTGCCCTGCCCTACCTGCATGTGATTGAACTTGGAATGTTTTCCGAGTACCAGACGAATTCCGGAAACAATTGAATGATAGAACTGAAATATGTCGCGATCCCGCATGGCTAGAAGTGTAATGCTCAGCTTTTACCCCACAATATCCGAGAAAATGGATTTCCCCTTCATAAATAGCCGCCGCCTCGAAGCTTCAGAATGTTTATTAAAATTCCTCACGTGTGCATCCTGCACGACACAATCCGTTTGACTTGTTATAGTCCTTTATTATCTCGACGTTTTATAGTATAAATATAGTCGTTTGCCGCTCTCGGGTAACTTTTCACATTTTTAAACGATTGAACTACCCAGTACTCACAGCGAGGAATTGGATGCGCGATGCAGTGTGGACCACAACATTTAAGGAATTACGATCTAAAATTGAAAAGAAAAACAATCGCTTCGGAAAAATGCGGAGAATCTCGGGCAATTTTTCTTCCTGTCACCTCCCACAAGTAATAGGTTTCCATATTTAGGGGAAGCAAATTTTGTACTTTTCGACTGAATTCATTTAGTGTGGTACGACGCGTTTCACAGACTTGCAAAAATTCAGTCCAAACAGTATACAGGGTGTCCCATAAACCATATCACGCCACAGTGACACTGGAGCTAGGGCAGCCTAAGAGGAATCGAACCGGCCTAATATGACCTCAGTAAAAGTTGCACAGTTTTCGAGATGTTGCCAAATTAAAGCTTTTTCAAAAATTTCACTTTTTTGACATTTCTAGTCCCAGAATTCACTTGAATAACTCTCAATTTGGCTCTCTGATGGGGCTGCTGCCACAAATTAACAAACAAAGTACTCTATCCATCCCATTTTTTGAAAGCCGATAAAGTTAGACAGGTATAGCGGCTTTCGCGTTTCTTTTGTTTGTTCGGACCCCATGACCCCCCTCCCTCTCGGGCCTCTGTTCCAGGTAGAAGTCGGCACATGAGTAACAGTTGGAAGATTAAAAGAGCTGCCCTAATGAGAACGTTAAATTATCCGATTGAATTCTGGGAATTGAAATGTAAAAAAGGGAAATTTTTGAAAAAGCTTTAATTTGGCAATATCTCGAAAACTGTGCGACTTTTACTGAGGTCATATTAGGCTGGTTCGGTTCCTCTTAGGCTGCCCTAGCTCCAGTGTCACTGTGCCGTGACACTTATGGGACACCCTGTATATACAAAAGGCAGACGGAAGGGGAAGGGAGGGGGTGTGGGGGAAGGGGAATGGAAAAGGGATACACGGGTTAAGTACTTTTTTGTACCAGATGATGCCGCAAGTCGGTGAAAGGCGTCGTACCACACTAAATGAATTCTGTGGAAAAGTACAACATTTGTACTCTCTAAATATGATTAGTGATTGGTTTGACTTTGTCAGTATCTGTATCGCTGAGCGTTGCTCAATTTTATTATCACAAGTGGAATTGAGGAGCAGCGCTTCGGAGATTGTGACCCATCCCACAATCCTTTCACTTTTAGAGTGGCGACGGGATCACGTGACACCTGACCGTATTTTTTTCCCGACCTCACGGTTTATTTACGCGGTCGACGGAAAGTGATTTCTCCACTGCGATAAATTTCCAGCGCTGCGTTTGACTTTGCCTCTTTGAAGGGGTTGAGCGTATATCATACTTCTTGCTTATTTATTGTAGTCATCAATAGAAGGCGTCCTTAAGTGCCAATCGATATGATTTCTGGTGGTATGAGTTAGTTTTATACTAGCCCACCCGCGGAGGCAACCGAAGTTGAAAATAATATCGTCATTAATATTAATAATAGATCTGACCCGGCTTACTTCATCTTAGAGATTTATTTCAGAAATCTTTGATGAAACAGTAGGAATCACAGTTCCTTAGATGGTAGCAGAATTTTGACAAATCATCAACATCTTCTCACCCATGATTGTGTAGCCGTTGTTGTGGAAACATATACTGATATGTAGATATTTATCCTAAATTTATCCTAACCTGCCGGAGAAGGATTCCACCTTGAGGAGCGTCAATTTGACCTCGCATATTTGGTGCATCATCGGTTGAATTCCGTTCGGCTACGTTGTGTTCGTCCTTTTAGAGTGCTGTGAAAATTAGCTTAGGTTGGATAATTGATAGCTCCGGCAAATTCCCTTATATTGCGAAATTCCACAGAGAAAAAAATCATCTGCCTTGACCGGGATACGAACCCGGATCCCTAGATTTTCCCCTGTGGATTTTTGTGACCTTTACGGGACCAGATGTTCTCAACTTCCGGACATACAATGTAACAATCAGTCGCTACTGAGCGCTTTGCGCCACTGCCCTTGAGGAAAGATCGTACTATGAACACAGAGAGGGGTTCACTCTATTTGACAGATTTTTAGCTATCCGGGACTAGCCTAGGAGTCACTAGCTCCGTGGCTAGTCCCGGATAGCTTAAAATCAGTCCCTTATTTTGTTTGACGAACATGATGGAGATTGTTATCTCACGTAAAAAAAATGGACATATATTTTAGAATAATCATCTGAAAATCATGTTAAAAAGCTACAACCGTACTACTCGTATTAACCAGGATGATAAGCGTGTCTAAAGTGTAGTTATTAATTACTGTGAGCTGTTTTCTCAAACAGTGCTTAAGTTTCTAAAAACTTTATGTTTCGCCATACTTTTTGGAGAAATCCAAGTTTAATAATTTATTTTTTTAACTTATTTATTCAGCTTTGTCTAATTTTTATGTCATCACTCATTTAGAAATTAGGAGCGTCCATTTTTTCTTTTCAATGGGATCATTTCTCTGAGTGAAAACGATGAGTTTTTTTCGTTTTTCGTCATCAACGGTAATTGAGTAGCCTGGTCGATAGAGAATCTTATTGCCTTCATCCTTGCCCTGAGGAATAGAGTGTCGAAGTGCCATCTGCAGGCCTTTTCCGATCTTCCTCGTGTGAGAGACCCTCCTCGATTGAAAATGGCTTCGTTTTAAGCCTCTTGCTTCATTTACTCGAGGAAAGTGAGGTCGACCTTTGACTTGGCCGTCACACTTGCCCCTTTGGCGTCGAACGCTAAACGTGTGCTTTTCTCTCTTCGGAGAATTTTCCGTATCCTACCGATTTCCTCCTCTTTTACTGTCTCTCATCGCAAGGCCCCAGTTGCCCTCTTTCCCTATCGCCATTTCCTTGTATATATTGGTATGAATGCGATTGTTGGGTAATCCATGTGAGAAATGATGGTTAGTAAAAATCTAATAAATTAAAAAAATTGATCAATGTTTGCCGCTATTTCAGTAGATCACAGCATCTCTGAAGATACCCTTACATTCTGCTGATAAAAATGTCTTTGTAAATGTTTCCGAAACTGAAATGAGAATGATCTGTGTGAGGGCGTTGCAGCGATATGTCCCTCTCTATCGCCTTGATAGAAGCCAAGAGAGTCTAAAGAAATAATGGTGGTCCAAGATTCATGGGAATAATAATTTGTTCAAGCGATCGGGGCGATAGGATATTTGGATTAGTTGTAAGTCGTGTCGATAAAGCCCGTAAATAGCCCTTTTATTCCATTGATAAAAATGTTTAACGAGAATTCAAGACCGATATAAATTTTTCTGCGTCCTTTTGCTGCTGCGTCCTTATTCCCTGCCTATTCGAATATGTTTTTCTTACATCGATTGAGGTAGATAGTGGATGGTTTACCTCGCGAAACCTTGCTAGAAAATTCTGTACGCTTTCCTTTAAAATATTTCACAGAATTCACTGAGGAGTTCAGTGGACATTCTGTAAAATTTATAAATATTATTTCAAGGAATTTCAGAACTCCTAAGGACGTTCAATAAAATTCCCTCGGGTGCTCTACAGAATTTCACTGGGCGCTCTGTAGAATTCCGTAAGTATTGTCAATTACACAGAACTTTCAAAATAATACAGGAATAATTGAAAAAACCAGATTAAAAATTGAAAATGCTTATATGAAAGCAGAAATTCAAATTTGGCACACTTAATACTATATTATAATCCATATGTGCCGGGGATCGGTTGGTGTGGTGGCCAGAGTACTGGCTAACCATACGGGTGGCCAGGGTTCAAACCCCTTGAGCCCCTGCAGAGAAGGATGTTTTTCAGAGGAAACTCGATTTCTACTTGAGTGTCTTGTGGAGGACACGTCAAGTACAGTACTTCGTCTGTCGGGTGAGACGTTAAACCGTGGTCCCTTGGAGCCTTTCGTTAAGAACAGGTAAATGCCGACGCCGGGTTTCTATCCACCCTTGTTTCCTTACCTATCCCCTATGGCTAAAATGACCTAAGCTGTCGGTCGCCTCCTCAAAAATCCAATCCTTTCCATGTGTACATTGTACCTATGGTTCCATGTATTCTTTTCTTTAATGCATAGATATTAATCCATCCTCTCTCTCTCTCTCTCTCTGGGAACCGAAAGTGGCTGGTACCCGCGGTCGCGGATTGAGAGGCCGCACTCTTGCAAGCAGCCAGCCCTTTTCCGTCTTTTCCCATCAAGTTATTCATAGCCTCTATTCTCTCTCGGGCAGTCGCGCGTAACGCGGGGTCCTTAGACCAAGGCATTTTTGCTCGATGATTTTTCCTATTTCCATCCCCTTATTCTACCACGATCCTTCCTCGTTTCCTTCATCCTCCTCCTTCCACCCCGCCTATTTCTTCCTGATATATCTTTTTACTTTATTTGTATTTATGTTTCACCTTATTTTTCACTTTATGGAGGAATTTTGCATTTTCCTTGCCCTCCGCTTTTCATCGATCCTCGCCCATTATTTTCGCGGAAAATATCATGAATGTCGACTTTTGGATGTAATAATGTTATCTTCGTTTACTGTTTTACAGTCCCTCTTTTTGCTTTCTCTTTCCGTTTCAATTCTCTTTTCTTCTCATCCGATTTTCTCAGCTGAAATAAAATAATCCCCCGTATACCTACGGTTGCTCGGTTTTTGATCCTTTTTTTCGCTTTTTGTTTGTTATCAATTCGCGTAATTTTGCGTATTCATTTTTCTCTTCTTTTTCACGTTTTTATCGTGTAACGTTTTCGGTATTGTTTGTCGGGAACCTCATGGGCGAAAAATCAAGATATATCCCATTCCAAAGAAGTTAGATTTTAGTATCATATCGTTATTATGCATTGACTCGCGCCTCTTTCAAGTGAGTGCCCGTTACTGTGAACGCTAATGTTCTTCGCTTTGGACCTTAATGCATATTACCAAGTTTATTATTATATATTTTTTTATTATATATTATTATAATTATTACCGAGCATTTCTTGCTTCTTTTTTAAAAGATGTTGTAAACTGGCTATTTACTTATGAAAAAATCGAAGATATATTTTGCTAAATAAAATTGTTATTTTTGTAAACATACTTGTTAAAAGGAATTCATTTGAAATGTTGGTATATATATATTTTTTTTCTTGTTCTAAATCTAACAATGTATGGTCGTAGTTCTAATTGATGGTAACCTCAACACAGGTTCGCCTCATAGGTTACCTAAAGCTCCAAATATCTTAATTATGTATTCTTTGTATTTTTTCTGTAATTATTCTTTTGGGGCAATAAACATTATTATTATGATTTAATTACGCCGTTGTCGTTGGCACCTGAATTTTACGATTTCGTAGCCAATTTTACTTTACAACGTTGGACTACCTCTTCACCCTAGATCTATCTCTCCAGGGTCTTTCGGTAGTATTGTTTCTCAGAAAATATTGTTACTTTCTCGCCTGTTGAATTCAAAGATGGAGCTATTGAAGTTTAAATGTTCATTATAGTTGATTAGAGACTGCGGTGCTGAAGAAGAGAATGCTCGCGTGAATAGACAAACACCCATATTAGGCTTCGCATACAATAATAGTATTTAGCTACAAACTAATCGGGATTGTCTTTTTCTTTTGAGCTACATAGCTTTGGTGTGTATTCCTGATACATCTCGATGCTCGTTGGGGAACTTGAAACAAGAATGTTCGCGGCAGTAACAGAAATTTACTGTTATCATGTTGACATTTTCTGACCGTGTTCACCTCAATGTTGATACATCGCTATAAATTCCCATATTTTCCATTTCCTACATTAGATGCGCACATTTTAATCATATGTTTAATGCCAAGGTAAACAGCCACTGTTATCTCCGCTCTCCTTTTTGATTTATGATTTCCCTTGGGGTCTTACGCTCATCCCAGCGATTAAATTCCCGACGCCGTTTTTATTATATTTTGTGCACTCGGAAACAAGCACCTCCCCTGTGGTGCACATCCTCTTCATTTTCGTATTTTTCGCGCTTCCAGGGAATATTCTCTCGACCATCAAATTAAACTCCATTTCTGCCCTTGCTCAACATTCCGCATGTTCTCGAATGTTTTATCCACGCGCTGCTTCGCGTTAATGTTCCCCACGCAGCTTTCTCCTCCGCGTTTCCATGTAGTCGGCCTTGTTAAACATTGTTTGCTTGCGCCCGCAAGGGCAGAGGGGGAGGGGGGGGTGAATAAAATATAGCCTAGGAATGATACATACAGCTGCGACGTGAAACCTGCGGCCAGAAATCGTTCCGTTGAATTATTCCGCCTGGCTTGGTGCCTGTGGCGAATGTGTATGACGGTGCGGTTACGGCAGAGGTAATTTAGCTTTCTCGTAAATCATCCCACCGGCGTGTCATCGAGACCTGACCCCCAAAGGGGGCTTTATTTCCAAGCTGTGACCTTGCGATTACTCTTGTGGGGTCGAGGCTCGTAATTAAATTTTAGGGAAACGAAACATAATATTTATGCAAATTGTAATGGTAACTTTTACTACACCACATTTAAAAAAAAACCACCGTAAACCTGACCCGGGTTACAATGCATCACCTTAAGGCGACGCGTCACACCTGCTCGACCGGTCGGATTTGTGATGATTTCCGACCCCAGATTTTTTGTTAAAGTTTTACGTCATCAACTTGAAATTTTTATAGCATAAAGAATGAACCTTTGCCAAGAGAGACTCGTGTCTGAAATATGAAAAATTGATCCCGGAGAATAATTAAACCATCGGTAAAACGGCAAGATGTTGGGTATATTTTTACAAAAACTGTAATTATTATTGACATATCTGAAACTAATGGAGATGTATCAATCCCTCTTCTATCGAAATGCTAAGTAACAGCCGTCACGGATGTAAGATAGAATCTGTAATTGGTATATTTCTACAAGCTACCTGAATGGTTTTCGATCCATGATGTGCTCGGACGGTGACGCAATTAGTTCAGTCTTCTCTCACAGATCTTATATCAGCGCTGCCTGTACTTACGCGCCGGAGACTTGGCTACAACTTACCGACGACTGTTGCCTTGTGCGAGAGTTATCCTGGAGTAAGAGACTCTTGACACCAAAACGCCTCGATCGGGTGCGAGTGACGCCATCTTGTGGATTTTCGACAGAACTTTTTCTTACCGAAGGGTATGATGCGTCCCCTTAAGGTGGTTGTATTTCAAATTTTTTTTATGTGGTCTAGTACAAGATACCTTTAAATTTTATGTAATGGAACACCGGATGGCTAGGAAAGAAATTGTTTTATTTATAAGACTTGTGATTGGTTGTACGTTGAGAATTCGTGTGGTAACTTTAACCGGAGTGGTGGCCCAGAGCATGTTCAAGTTCGTGCAACATGTGAATGAAGGGTTCTTGTGCCATCCGCCGGGTCAGGGGCTTCATCTGTGCCCGATGTTTCAAAGATCGAGTCGTTTCTCGTCCTTCTTGGGCTCGTCCGGATGAACTCTCTTCAATCTTGGCCACCACCTTCGGCCATGGGTTCAGGTGTCTTAGAATCCGATTACTCGTCAAGAGAAGCCAGTTTTCTTACCACTTCACACATGACCAAGCTCCATGTGGAGTCCTTTGCGGTAGAACAAATATTCTTTTTAGCGCTAATCCCGTAGAGCAAGGGTATAGATGACTTTTTTCAAGTATTCCACCGTGCAAGGGTGGCGGTAATCGCGTGGGTCTCTGAGTGCATGATCTACTTTAATTTTTTGATGGTGTCGAAAAAATTATTCTCGGACCACATCTCATGCAAGCTCGTCAGTTAACACTTAGGAAAGCTCCATATAGGCAGTGAAATAAGTTTAATAAAAAATATAGTTTGAATATTTTTCTGTAATCAAAGCATGGGTTGTTCTCGGGTTTTCGGCGCGATATTCGATGTGAAATTTAGTCAACATTTTATTAGCATACGTTGTTTTTTAATATTGGACTCCCCATGACCATTTGTCATTTATCAGCAACTATTATAACAGGAAGAAATGTATTATTTATGGTTAAAAAAAATATATGCCCATATGTGATAACATTTTCTAAATATTTCCCATTTTTCCCACTTTACGTCGTAAAAAAGCATTGGGTTGCAAAAAAAAGTAGGATTGTGTTGTAATTTTTCATTTATGTCTATAAATATTCAATTATAAATTTCTCGACCGACTTACATCATAGATAACAACAAGATTCGTGAATGTGAGGTCATCCATGTATTTCACTTGCAGTCTACGTTTCGCCAAATGTATTAGCATCCTCAGGGCTTGCCACACGAAACATACATACACGAGACATACAGCCAGGTTTTCATATAAACATTAGCACAAAAGTTGAGGAATCGAAAATTTACCGACCATTGAGCTGAATATTTCACAAAAAAAGTATACAACAACTCCAAACAGTAAATAAATATGTAAACATCTCTCTCGTTCGTCTCTATGTTTCTTTGTTTCTTGTTGCAAAGTTTAAATAATATTGGGCGAAGCGTTGGCTTTGAGTGAAATGCATGAATGATCAAGTGTTTAAAAATGATGTTTGTTATCTATAAACATTACTAATGAGTACGTGCATGCAAAGCTTCTCACAAATCAGTTCAGAAACAAAAATCGCTCCAACCTTCTTTCAGTTTTTAATTCAGGCCGACGTTTCGATAAGGGAGGTTTCCTGTCCTCTTTGGAACAGCTTTTAATCAACATATGCTTAAACTTCCTTTCTTCCTCAAAGCCAAAAAAAATTAGTGTTATTACAGAGTTTAAGCACCGTGTTCTTGATCTGAGGTTAAGCCTCGTCCGACGTTTAGTCGTAATGCTTGTGGTGTGGGTCCCCCCCCTACGTTGGGTTTGCAGCCTTGTGAGGAGGAAGCTGCGTGATGTTAAAGGGTTTGGGGGTACTCGGTGTCGAGGAGATATTATACCTCCGGGGAAATGTCGCAGTCTTCGCCGCGAAGCGAATGGCAGGCCGCGGGGGAAGGTGGACGAGACTATCTCAGGGAGAGATGGAGGGGGAGAGGTGGTTACACCTTTACCCACCCACTTGAGCAGGCGTAATGAATGAGCAGAGAGAGGAGCGACGAGTAGACGGGAATCGACGGATCTTGAAGATTGAGGAAACCCCAGTGGAATGGGTCGTACGGCGAGACCTTGTGCGAACACAGTAGATGCATCTCGGCCAGTGCAGTACTCAGCCTTTGAAGTCTGGCCGTCAGATTGAGTCGCCTCAAATCAAACAAAGTGTTCAGGAATAATGAAATAGCATTTTTTTCCGATACATTGAAAAAAGGTGAGTAGTATTCCACCGTAAAGTGTACGTTTTCTTATAACACTTATGTCTCGTTCCGTCACGTGCTTTCCTTATATCCTTAACCAATTGCGGTATATTATACGCACCTTCTGTTCAGTTTGTATCCGTTATTTTCTGCTTAATTTTTTTCATATCCAACTATAGATGTCTACGCATTGATGTACAGTGGTAAAAAAATGTCTATCAGTGGATTACATCATATGGTAGATTTTCGTCATTATGATACGACATATCAGTGTGACCTTCAATCTAAACCTACTATTGCTATGTGCTGTACCTCTCCAATAAATAGGTATGTAGGTTTAAGCAATGATTTCAGACCCAACTTTCATTTAAAATTTTTTCCATGGATCTTCCAAATAGCCGTGGAGCCGAAATAGGACGAGAATATCTTGTTTTTAATGAGTGCAATTGGAATTCTAATCCCTTAGGTTGGCCATTGGTTTTTGCATCAAATTATTTAAAATATTGTTAAGGTTATTTTCAATCTTGTTTTAGCTGAAACATGATGTAATTTCTTCACGACTTTTAGTTTTTACTCCTCAATTTATCATTGAGACCTCCTCAGTCTTTTCATAAACAACGCTTTATATCTCGCGTTAAATGTTAGTCTCTAAAAACTTGCCCCGAGCTGAGAAAGAAAAATTTACGGTGTTGTTGAAAAAAGGACCGTTACTCAGCCTTTTCTTACATCAGTTGGTGAAATGTAGTTATCGTTGCGCTGTTTTTTCCCATTTCCAGCCAGAGTTATTCGTGGATTCCGACCGCACAAAAGACTAAACAATCATTCACTAGAAATTCATTGTCGGCCGAAAGTGATATCAAACCCGAATTATCGCTCTTGCGAAGGAAATTTCATGTCAAGAGTTGGCGTTTCATTTTTTTTCGTTGAATCTTGATTTTTAAAAAAACTAGTTGTTCATCATTCTCTCATCTCTCCCATAACTCTCATTAAAGCCTTCACCATTTGGTTCGCTTCATAATGGAGATGTGGGGACGTATAACTTCCGCGTTATGGGATGTTTTTAATGACCTGCTGCTTTTCTTTCGGAAGAGTCGATAAACAAGCCGGTTTACGTCAGTTATAACGTCTTGGAGGAATTGCTCTGGCGAGGTCGCTTGTGGTGGTAAAAAGAGAGAATGAATCTTGAAATGAATTAGCATCCATCATGCCAGTGTATTTTTGAGAGAAGCTTACAAATAATGTCGTAAAGCACGCATGCAAGCACTGAATTACATTAAGCAGTTGAGCAGGCGTTTGTGGAAAATTAGCTTATGTCGTTTGTATGCAGCAATCGGGTATTTTCAAAAATTTTAACTTTAAGAATTCGGATCTTAAGAAGTCGCTGTCACTCTTACAAACTTACGGAGTGGAAATATTTTTGAAATTTATTCAATATTTCCTGAGGTGTTAAAGATTAAAAGAGTCGGATTTTCTAATGTAATCGGAATAGTGTTTAAACTTTACACCCTCAGGCGTCACTTTGTGTAAGTATATTATACTTGAATCCGTATTAAAACAATCCTTGTACTTTTCCACTAAACAATCCTTGTACTTTTTCCATTAAAACGATTCTTGTACTTTTCCACTAAGTGGAAAATTGATTGGATGGTTTTAATGTGGATTCGGAATAGTGTTTTCTCCATAACTTTAATTTAGGAATACGGACCTTTATAATGCGTAACTTGAATCTTGAATACTTGAATCCATATTAAAACAATCCTCGTACTTTTCCACTAAGTGGAAAATTGATTGGATTTAATATGGATTCGTAATAGTGATGGGTCGTTCATGATCGATTCGTTCAAAAAGATTGAATCAAGAAGTGAGTCGAATGACTCATGATTCATTTCGGGAAAATGATTCGATCATTCAATCATTTTGTGTTTCCGTCTGCCGTGTGATTGAATGTGATATTAAGTGGAAAAACATTCACAAGTACGTTATCCGTTATGTCTAGTCATGAAATTTCAGAGAGATATCTGCATGGGCATAAATCCATTAATATTTGGTCAGTGAGTTTATGTTTGTATAGCATAGTTAGAGACAAGGCGCTCATTTTAAAAAACGATGAAATTTAACCCTTGTTACAATACCAGCGCATCATTATAGTTGGTAAACTTGATAAGAAGTTTAATTACCTGCTCAGTTGAAAGCTCCTAATTGAATTTAATTCAATACATCAGATCAGAAAACATTCATGTACATTTATTTGTGTAGTCTGAGCTAGTGATTTAATTTTCATGTAAATAGTTTGGCGTTATTCTTCTTGAATTCAGAGTGTGTGACAGTTTTGCCTCTCTAAATATTCTCGTGACTATAGTACTTGGAAATCTCCAACTTAATGCGGATCCAAAATTTGTGGAATATGGAAATCAATCAGCCTTCCTTAATTTCTAAGCACGATGGTAATTATTCGAAATCAATCATTCAGATAGATTGATGGCATCAATTAGCATCATTCGAGTTTTTGAGTCTCTTCAATCTTGATTCATTCGAGTCTTTCAATTCACGTGAGTCTTGTGATTCATCTAATCAATCTGACTTGCGAGTCATAACGAATCAAATGATTGATTCAGTTGATTGAATCTTTGAAGTGACTCGAATCAAAATGATTGAATCACTAAAATGATCGACTTAGCCCATCTCTAATTCGTAATAGTGTTTTTTCCAAAATTTTAACCTAGGAATACGGATCAACTGTCTAAATTAAACGAATAAATGATTTAAGATGAAAATTGTTCGAATTTCTTATTTTTAATACATGAGTTCCAAACGTCCATACCAGTGACCGATCGTTATAGGGTTTTGTGAGATTGTATTTCGCCGACAGCTGCGGCTATTTGCGCAACAAACCGTTCTATTTGTAATATCAATGGCTTAAACTATTTCTATTTCTTGACCAGTAGATCGGAAATTGAAATTATCATATTAGATTACATGCCATTGTAAAATTTAAATTACACTGCGCCATCCATATTTGATGGTAAGCACTAATAGAGTTGAATCCTTGCTTCCCTAATGTAAGACAATCTGGATTTTGCTGATAATACTTTCAAGAGTTCATCCATCGTCTCCTCGGAAGTTTAGCTTTCTCCGGAAATTGCTATCGTATCAAGAGTCTAGACTAAAGGAAGTCTTTTCTGTGAGTGAGGAAGCAGACCGAGTGCGAAGGAGGAACGTTCCTTACCGTGGAGGTAAAAAAAAATTAATTAGAACCCGTGCACCGTATCCGAAGACTCAGACACGTGACTGTCTCATCACGGCAGCATTTTCTTACTTCGAGAAGCTACGATGTTGAACATTCCATATTTCTCCGGGTCAATTTCCATATGCACTCCACCATCGATTACATCTCTTACTGATCTCGGGATACCATCTTATCCATTAATGGCAGTGCTTGCGAGAGCGTCGAAATCAACTCCTTTTTTTTTTAAGTACTTCTGTAGTCATCGATTCATATAGCCTGCTTCCTCGTTCCTCGTTATACGTTCATGTCCAGGTGATTCATGGGAGTTCGTTGGAGGTAGAGATTATAGAAGAGAGTAGATTGAGTCTTGAACGCACGAATGTGAAGCCTGTATTTTTTTGCTAAAGATGATCCACCCAACGTGGTTATCGTGCGCAATTTTTTTCAAACATTTTGTGAATAATGCCATACTTTTCCGGATACTTTTTTCATTTTTCTTTTTCTAGATCACTTATGACAGTTCCGCGACTTTTCCGCTATGCTTTAATTGCATAATTGATCCATTCAGTGTGACCTATTGCGCATTTTAATGGTTTCAATATTCCCCTGCGTTACTTTTCCGCCTAGCGTCATTAATTCCCTTCTTTAATCTATGTTTTGAGGCATTAAAAATGGATAGATTAAAGTATTTGATGTCTGATTTTAATATTTTTTTTAATTTCCCGATTATATTCTCGGAGTAGCTGTGATTTTTTTTATCGCCTTTACTGGGAGCAGGGAGCATGATATTGCTCCAGTTCAATCAGGCGCACGCGCCTTTAATGTAACCTGATACACACGCGTTGTCGAAAGACCCGTTGCCAAGGCAATCCAATCCTCAGACCGATCCCGTTTCTTGCTTTACTTTGACTGAGGAAAACGGCTTTGCAATCGGAGCGATCCACACCAATTTTCGTAAATGCTTGCCCGTCCTTCGGTTCGCTTGTTGGGTTGACTTATAACTCGTTATTAATGTTGAGCATCACACTGTACCTTCATCAAACTCGTTCACCGCTCAGATGTCAAAGTTTCGCTTTTGCCTAAATTGTTTAGCCAGGAGTTTCGTGAAATGCTGCTAGGGGGGGCGGGAGAGAGGGAAGGATGGAAGGAGGGTTGGCAATTTCGCACTTTAAGTTGGGCCTCTAGAAGTTGGTAATTTCTAAGTTTCTCCGTGGCACTACTGCGCTTGGTTTTCGAATAATTTGCCGCGTCGCGGCCGAAAACTGAAAGGTCGCCCCTACGACTTCACGACCGTACAGGAAAAAAATGTCACTTTTCCCTTAACTTGAAAGTATAGCGTGTTGAGCATGGAACCTAGGAAAACTCAGTCCGAACAAAAATTAAATTTTCCTCCATAATGGTTTTTAAACGAGGGATGGTCTGATGCAAGTCATTCCGATCTTATGTGATATAGATAATTTTACTAGACGACATTCCCATATTGTAGAGGTGGTAGTAATGATGCTATAAAACAATATTTTACCACAGTGGTAAACAGAACAACTTCTTAGATTTTTTTCTTGGCAAATTGATAACTTGTGGAGCTCGATCTATTTTCAACACTCATGATTATTGTAATTGTAACACCATGTAACGTGTATCGAAATGTCACATTTCTTATTCGGTTATGACTAGTTCACCGCCATTAAACCCAATCAATGGAGTTGTGAACGGTTACGTTGATAAAGGCAGTAATGCCCAATTATTCCTAGAATGTCGAAACGTCGATGATTCATCCGATATTTCTTAAGCTCCGGCAATATCAGGTGTACCGAATTGGGCGCGGGCCTTTCCAATGACCGAATGGAAAATGAAATCCAGAATGGAATTTATCATAATTTCGAATCGCTTTACTGGAGAAGGAATTTGTTAAATATTTTATTCGACCATTTCGCTCTGCGTCACTTCAAACATAAATCTTTTTAAATACTTAGAGATAAACTGGGATTAGTCCAATTCAATGCTTTATTCCACGTTATTGGATAATAAATTAGTCAGCTCTGGGCTGGTAAGTATGCCGAGACGTCCAATTCCATTGCAGACCATTTTTTTAGGATCGAAGGGTATGAAGATGGTCATTTCCTAAACATCGAATCGAACGATGCCATTAATTATCGCCATATCTGATGGAAAGCTCATTTGCCTCTCCCTCCTCGTGTTAATCTTTTGAGTGCGGCATGACGTGATGTCACGTCATGATTGTTTTACGCCGGTGCTGATGACATGATATCCCGTCAATAGCTTAGTGAAAGTTTCCCAGTGAAAGGTGGAACACTCACGGTACCCATGACGTGATATCACGTCATCGGCACCAGCGTAGAGACAGCCATGACGTGATATCACGTCATGCCGCATTCAAAGGATTAACCCATATATTAGCTCTTTCAAGTACCGGTGCTGATGACGTTATATCCCGTCAATAGCTTAGTGAAAGTTTCCCAGTGAAAGGTGGAACACTCACGGTACCCATGACGTGATATCACGTCATGCCGCATTCAAAGGATTAGCCCATATATTAGCTCTTTCAAGTACCGGTGCTGATGACGTTATATCCCGTCAATAGCTTAGTGAAAGTTTCCCAGTGAAAGGTGGAACACTCACGGTACCCATGACGTGATATCACGTCATCGGCACCAGCATAGAGACAGCCATGACGTGAGATCACGTCATGCCGTATTCAAAGGATTAACCCATATATTAGCTCTTTCAACCCCCTCTTATTATTTTATTAATATTATTTATTTTTTTCACTGTACCGAATACAGCACATTAGGCCATTTTACGTCGGGTGAACAATAGTAACAACAGACGAAGCACAGACATCCACGTCCTGGGCACATAATATCCTACCCAGGCGGGACTCGAACCCGCGACCCTCGAGTTAGCAGGCGAGGACTTTACCCCGCCGCCACCGGGGCCGGCAAGCTATTCTCTTTGAACCCCCTCTTTAAACTGGGATTAGTCCAATTTGATGCCTTATTCCATGTTATTGGATAATAAATTAGTCAGCTCTGAGCTGGTAAGAATGCCGAGACGTTCTATTCCATTGCAGACCATTTTTTTTAGGATCACTCCTCCTCTCCGATATTCCCCATTTTCCTCCCGACTTACCGTGGCTTCCGTTTTCAGTCAACAACAGCCACCGCACAGTGCCTAGGGAGCCAGACCTGACCCTGGGAAACCTTTAATTTCATGCGGATTTAATTTAAATTGGGCGTGACGACAAGCACGGACTCTCCCCCCCGTCGCAAAACTTCAAGTCCTACCCTCACGGCCCCGCCCCCTCCCCGCAGTGAGTTATCGGCTGGCGCACCCGGGGTTTGTACTATTTGGACAGACAAACAGACAAAATACAAGCTGGAGGCGGGGGTGACTGCACGCCTTATAAATGCGTAGTTAGCTGAACAGAACAGGGAGTGGGATTGACTTTATAATTATGCTTCCCGGTTTTAAATCTCTGCCTCTCTCTCTATCTCTCTCTCTGTAACTTGTTTGTGTTTGCCGGATAGTTTAAGCTTTGAATTAGCCGATTTTGCACCGCTAAGTTTTAATCAACTATTATTGTAGGCTTGGCTGTGGTGTTTTCAGAATTTGCCAAGTGAATGGAGCCCGCCTATTTTAATGGAAGAATGCATAAAGTCAATACGAACTCAAAGCCTGTTGATTTTTGACTTAACACCCGGGGGGTGGGCGGATATTTTTGTCTTATTATTCCAAAATTCAGTGTCTTCGTAATAATATGACCTATATTGGCAATTCCTGAGGATTATCAGGTCTCGAGCGTACTATGAAATTTTTATATATGAGTATCTATGGCGGTGTCCCCGAACCCCCAATGCTATTCAGGCGACACTCCAAAAACCATGCGGAAATATTAGTGTTTGTGAAAAATTTAATAATGCTAAAGGTTTTTTATTATGTTGATAAGTGTAGTTTCATGGGTAATTCGCCGTGATAGAGATTAATGTATGCTCGCAAATTTTAGCCAGCTCGCTCGCATTTTAACATAAACTAGTGTGGTTTCAAAGTTTATTTTAAAGGAAAAACATTTTTTAACTCTAACGTTGCTTGGTTCCAATCGGATTCTCAGAGCTAGCGCCAAGTGCTAACATTGAAAATTTGATTCGTTTACATTACTGACTGCATACCTCGTTCGGAGCACAGAAATATTCCCAAGGGAAGGATTTTTTTCAACGTAATTCATAAAAAATCAATCCAGTAGTTTTACTTCACAGAACCACTGATACTTTGATTACCTGTCGCACGTACGAGAATGACCAATGCTTCCACAACCTCGAAACATTGGAAAGTCAATAATTCAGTTGATTTAATGTTATTACCCGCTCCTATCTCCTCTGGCGCAACTCAGTAAGCAAAATAGTTCATTTTATCGTGTGGCTTCTTTAAATAAAAAACCCTTTCACGTCCTTATCTGGCTCCTGCAGGCGTCTAGATTTAAACTTTGTCCTGTCGTCTGCGTCCTCCCAATATATTGGTCTGATATATCCCGCTGTAAGCATCATGCACAGTAATTTATACGGCTAAAGTGTTTCGGATAGACGCTGATGTCGGAATGGAGTCGTTATTTAACGGTATATGTCTTTGCTATTTCGTTTTGCGAAGCGTCAGAGGAAAAGATTATATTAAGTTTTGAAAGTTTTTTAATGCGTTGGATCTTTGCCTTGGGCTAAAGAAGATAAAAAATGGTTTCATGAGGTGCTATTGCATGGAGAATATTAAAAGCCATTAAAATACACAAACAGCCACATCGAATGGATCAACCTGTCTAGTTAATACGCCCAAAACATGGTTATTCGTTGCGGCATTATCGTGATAACGTAATACTTTATATTTAAAAATTAAATATTGGAATAATTTCAATCAAAGCATTATTCGTAAAAGTAACGAACAAATTGCGTGTTGCCTCGTTCTCAGGTTCTTACCTTTCTATAAGACGATTATTATTCCTGTCGTGAAGCACACCTAAGTTATTCCCGCCGTGAAGTAAAACACATTTGCTAGGAAAATGTGTTGCACATTGCCGTCAGAGTCATCCTGCTTGAGTTGTACATACATACATACATACCCATCACGCCAATCCCTTTCGGGGTAGGCACAGTCAAAATGTTTCACTCATTAATACATATTTGTACACCTAACTCTGCTTTAATAATTTCCTCCATACTGACCTACCTTGCAAACCTCTTTTGCCTCATTTACCCCCATACACTGTTTCATACACGCCCTCCTGTTGTTAAGACTCCTAATATTCCTCCTCCTAAGAATTTCCTCAACCACATTCAACCACAACTTTCTCGGCCTACCTCTACCTCTCGCACCATTCATTCTACTCTCATATATCTGTTTCGTTATTCGACTCTCATCCATTCTCTCAACATGGCCAAACTAACGAATCACTCTCCTTTCATATATGTCCATTACTGGAGCATTTAACCCACATTCATTCATGACCCACTCATTCCTGACCCCATCCATCCTACTTTTGCCGCAAATACTCCTCAGATAACTCATACCCACGGCGTTTAGTCTACTCTTCTGTCTATCCTGACATTTATACTTTTATTTATTGTCATTGTTACTGAAATTTATAGTTTTTTACTATATTTTTCATCTGGGATGAATATGCCTACGGATTCGATGAAAATCGAGGCAAATGCTGGCTAATTCGATCCTAGAGTTATCACCGTTGAATGAACGAATTCAGAAAAGAGGCGGTGTTAATTTCCCACTTTCCTGATGAAGACCTCGCCTCTGCTTTCCTCTCGTGCCTTTTAAGCCTTTTTACTCTCTCGCCTCGTCCTCTCCAGGATGAAATGAGCTCTTCGTCGCGGGACAAAGGAAACCTTTTAGATTGGAGTCGTTTGCATTTTAGTTGATCAATTAAGTGCGCATCCTTGTCGGAGCGTTACACTATCCCGTAGTTTCGCGTCACCTGTCGTGCACAACGTCGCAGCTGTTCCAGTGCTCCTCTTGTCGTTCGCCCGTGAGGCTTTCGAGATCAAGTGCTTCGTCTTCCGTAATTTTTTTCCCTTAGTTTCTCAACGCTTTTTTTTTTGAACTGCGATGCACTCCACGTGAGGCAGTGCTACCATTTTACTAATAAATTTTTACTGGAAGGGTATCGGTTTTTTTTTTTTCGTTGACTCATAAGCTGACCAACTCGCTCCGAACCCATCTTAAATTATGATTTTTAATTTATTAATAGTAAATGGTATTTAATGAACAATCCATGTTTGAAAAAATTATTGCATTACTCTTCTTTTTTAACCGGTTACCTCGAATGTGAAACCATTACATACGCTGTACATGTTGGGCATTTATGTGCCCAGAATTATTTTCTGAATAGCCCGGTATATAACCCAAATAACCCGGTATATAACCCGGTAGAGCCCAGTATATAACCCAATTAAAGGTCTGTGTTTTTTGTCCGGATAAGCATCATCTACATTAACTAATTATCAGTCAGCAAAAGTATAACTTGATACCATTTACAGGATACAAACTCTTGGTTTGTGCCCTGTGATGTCATTATGGGGTTGTAAGTTACATTTTGCTGTTATAGTTTGCGAACGTAAAAAAAGAAAAATCCTAAAATGTAAAGATTGTGTAAGAACGTAAAAAAAGAAAAGTATTGTTAATTAAAAAATACAGTGACGTAAAGCACATGTTTGTAAAAGATTCGGCATCTGTTGGTTAACGGTAGCAAGGCATTATAAACGCTGGGAAAAAAATCACATTGTATTTTAAAAGGGTGTGTTGATGCTTTTGGAGGGTAACCATGTAATTTATTTCGCTTTATGGAGGATTCGTCGCCTTAGCTCACTTAAATACAGTTCCCCTCTGACGGGCGTCAGGATGGAATATTCTATGATTCGTGTGTGCGGCACCGGGTTATTTAAACTGTTTCTCTTGCCTAGGGCAGCCTTTCCCATGGTTGTAAGCGATTGAACGCGTTCGTCCGCCGGCATTTCCTTATCTATTCCGCCATTTGTTTGTGCTTGCCTGTGTCAATACGCCTTCCGAAAGTCGCCCGCCGCGGACTTGAATTATTGCGGGACGGAAGGTATTCCGTGCCCCGCGGACATACTCCTCGAAGCGACGACCGGAGTGTCTCCACGCCATTGGACGGATCGATTTCGAAGCCGGAATCGTCGCCGACGATGTCATTCCATTCGAAAAGGACTCTTGCCTCCTTACCTTAAGGTAGTCTGTGCGCGATATTTACCTTGTCATGATGGAGTTCACATTCGAATTGAACGTTTTAATATCACCAGCCGCGGGAAGCACAAAGTGAATATTCTAATATTAATGGTACAAAAATATACTTTTATGTGACTGGAATACGTAGCGAATCAATTAATATATACCGTTATAAGTTTTCATTGGATAAAAATGAGTCACTGGACTCATTTTTAAAAACTCCTTCACAACGGCAGGTTTTTTTGTGATTCTAAAAGCAAATCACGCGTACGATTTATTTTTTAAAAATAGTTGACAAAACACACAAACTACACTTTTTTTTAAATTCTACAAAAAACTTTGAAAAAAGCCAGTAAGCACGCAAAAAAAATCACTATTTTTATCTAACTCGCAAGAACGTGTGTCATCCAAGGACGCGCACTAAAAAAATTTTGAGAGGTGGCGGATCTACTTTACGAGGGCCTGTATGTGTCAGTCTGGATGTGTTTGTGTGCGTAAATATGGAATATGGAAAATATGGTTCTGACGATGTCTAGGTGTTTTAAATTCTTCATTTTTTTTAAATAAAGCCTCTGCATGGCATACGCGTACAATATTCCATGAAAAACGGCTGGTATTTTTGGAAATATATCTCGGAAAATAATACGGTAAGTAGCTGATACTAAGGTATCATTGAAAGGGCAAGATATTTTTCCTTAAAATGAGAGCGAATCCATTGATTTCTAGGCTATTATCTCGCTCAAACTGCCTTCAGTTGTTCCTCCCGCTTCGCTCACCCACACATGTATCGCTTCCACCCTTTCCTCCCCCACCTTGCACTTCTATTTGCTCAACCTCCGCTCACCCTAGCATTCCCATGACGGGTGTGCGTTGTCACTACTCTTGTCCTCGCATGTGTCTTCCTCGCTCCCCCGAGAATGGGCATCGATCGAATGTGAGTGGCATCTCTTTTGAGTCCCATTTACTTTGACGTTGTTCACCTCTTATCCTATCGGTGAGGCATCTCTGGGCACGTATTGCGATTTAAGGTAATTAAATGGTTCCGGTAAAAGCCTCCGGCGACGGTGGGGTGGTGGCGTCCACTGTTTCTACTAATATTTCCCAAAAAATAGTTAGCGGGGGGATTGATCTTGCTTTTTTGTGCTTCATATGAAGTGCAAATTGAGTATTTATTTAAAAAAATTGTTCACATACAGCAATAGCGCCAATTTATAGTAAACATATAACAAAAAACAAGAAAGAGGACAAAAACACAATAATAGCATAAAAATAAGCAACGAGAGCCCAACATGGAAAGGGAAAATATTTAATTTGTTGACAGGTGGGATATTGCTTGGGTGGTGAAATAGTTGCATGTTAAATAAAAATTGCCCTTTTAGGCAACTATTTTCATCGATTGTCCTTGTCTATCTCGTTGTTTTTGTCTTCACATTTGGGCCCATGCCGAATGGTAAACGGCATTTGAGAAAAAGAACACGTTCTTTGATCTCGGATATATTTTCTGTAAAAACAGCGATGAATAAAAAGACGAACATCCCGGCTGTTTACATACCGAGGTCTCCCATTGGTTCTTTCATCGCGGAAATACAAGGGCCTTTAATTTGTCTTGTTTTCCAAGAGTGTATGATTTCACAATTTGGGGACATCTCTTCCACGATTTTAGGTTTTTTTTTTTAATTGGACTTGTTTGATAACTTTTTGTCTAAATATTTTTCTGTGATTTGAGAAAACTTTTGGAAACAGTTTATAAAAATAATATGTATTTTCAACAGATGGCTAGTTTTTTTAACCGAAATATTCATTTGAGTTTTGCTTATTCGAATTTTGATCTCCGATCCGAGGACATTTTTTTTAAAGAATTTGCGAAAAAAAATATTTCATTTGCAATTCGACTATATTTTTCATCGAAAAAAAATTTTTTTTTTCCACCGGCCATTTTTTCACGCCGCTCCTTCTGGGATCTGATGAAATGTTAAACAAGAGCACTTTCTCCTTTGTGTTTCCTATCTCCCTTTCCCTGCGAGAGAAATAGCTCTAATCGCTTTGGCGTGTCTGCCTCTTACTTTTAAACGACGTGCCTTCTTCCTTTCCTCTTGCCGGCAAGTGCCTTGGCGACGCCCTTGCCTTCGCTTATTCCACACTCCCTCCCTCAAACCCCTTCTTCCCGTGACACCACACCTTTTCCCACCCTCTCCACCGGCTCCACCCCCCCTCTCCTCTTCCTCCTCCCCCTCCCCTTTTCCCACCCACTCACCCCCTCCTACTCTCCGGGAGTAGCTCCTCTCGTATTTCCCTCTCATTCCCACACAATACCACTTCTTCCCCACTTTGCCTCGCTCGCACACACACAGAAATATATACATACATATATAGAGGGAGACTCCAGTCTCCTCAGCAGCTCCGTACCCTTCACACACCACTGGTCCACGCTCATGGCTTTTCCCACCCCCTTTACCCCCTCCCTCAAGCATCAACGCTCCCACCCCATCCACCCCCTCTCAACTCTCCCCTCCCTCTCCCTCCCCCCATAAACTCCCGGCGCGTGGAATCCAACCCGCATACCCCGGACTGCAGATAAATTCCTCCTGTAACTGTGTGCGAGTGGAGAAATGTGTGCAACATTTGTTCCATATTTACGCACACAAACACATCCAGACTGACACATACAGGCCCTCGTAAAGTAGATCCGCCATCTCTCAAAATTTTTTTAGTGCGCGTCCTTGGCTGACACACGTTCTTGCGAGTTAGATAAAAATAGTGATTTTTTTTGCGTGCTTACTGGCTTTTTTCAAAGTTTTTCGTAGCGGTTTGGTGCATTAATTTCGAGCTGCGAGGCCAAGAGTGATACTGAGTGTCTTTTTTTTTAGCATTCCTATTTTATTTTTGGCTTTAATTTCAAGGTGTTTTTTTCCTGCAGTAATAATTTATTTCCTTGTTTGGTACACGTGAAATCCGAAACGACATACTTGTATTATTTGGGCTGCCCTACCTGTGTTTACCTGCCTATAGCCGGGGATACTCGATTTTAAATAGCATCAGAAAGGAAGTTATCTCCAAGTACTGACGTTGGGCAGAACGTGTCATATGGAAAAACAATGTCTACACGAGAGCCCATAGGAAGAATTAAAGTGTAGAGAAATAAGTTAACAAGTACAAAGACTAATTAAAATGTACTTAGTAGGGTCGGGGAGAAATAAGGGTAACTGGAAAAGGTTAGGAGCAAGCCGATCAGAGACCCTATGCAGAGAGAATTCGGGATCGCTGACCGAACGCTGATCGTAAGCCAGCAAATCACCATTTTGCATTAATTTAGTGGAGACTTTTCGTTGTTTTGATGCAATCTATTCGTCAAAACTACCGCTTTATTTATTTACAGGTCATATAAATCTAAATATGTATCAAGCACTCAACACACTGCTTTTCGAGATGCTTTCCGAGAAGTTGAAACCATTTTCCTTGGGCTATGGATGACTGCGCCATCCAGGACAAATTTTGCTGGGAAAAGGGTGACTAGGGGATAATGTTGATCAAACAACCCTAGGCTTCTAAGGGTAGAAAAACCTTGTGTTGATGAATTATGTCCTTCCAATTGCACCACACGATAGATCACCGGATTTTTTTACTGTGGATAATCGAGTTTGTGTTTTATCTAAATCTACAGTGAATGCTTTTAAAAATGAACTTAAACACCTGTTGCTACAGAAAAACTATAATAGTTAAATGAGTTCCTATGTGAAAACTCGTGAAAAGTTAAAATTATGCAAGTGGTAGATGTGTATGTGCATATATACCGGTATGCTTTTTATTACCTTGACCATGGTCTAAGTCATATGACCAACGTAACAATGAAGTATATTATTATTATTATTAATATTACAAAGGGACCTATATCCCTATTGCAAAACGAGTTACGCCAAAAAAACTGTCACCGAATTGTTGAAACTGGTTGTGGTTTTTGATGACCACGATTAAAGTCTTTAATACGAGCTCAAGTTTCCTGTTGTACGTTTATCTTGTGCTGAGAAAAAATTACTTTAGGGAAATTATAAGGACCCTTCTTTGGGTGCCTGAATAAATTTGTAACTTGGTGGTGGTAATACCCACAATTTATATGAATGTCGTTACTATCACGCATAAATTTTTTCCAACTATACATTTCTTAAGGGAGTTATTCCAGGAGATGAAGCAAAAAGTCGGGATATTTATTTTTAATTTTAGCCTTACAAAATATAATAATAATATAATAATAATATAATAATAATATAATAATAATATAATAATAATATAATAATAATATAATAATAATATAATAATAATATAATAATAATATAATAATAATATAATAATAATATAATAATAATATAATAATAATATAATAATAATAATAATGTTTATTGCTCCAAAAGAATAATTACAGAAAAAAAACAAAGAATACATAATTAAGATATTTGGAGCTATAGATAACCTATAAGGCGAACCTGTGTTGAGGTTACCGTCAATTAGAACTACGACCATACATTGTTACATTTAGAACAAGAAGAAAAATATATATATTCCAACATTTCAAATGAATTCCTTTTAACAAGTATGTTTACAAAAATAATAATTTTATTTAGCAAAATATATCTTCGATTTTTTCATAAGTAAATTGCCAGTTTTTAACATCTTTTAAAAAAGAAGCAAGATTAGGTGCACATGTGTACTCAGACGGTAGTATGTTATACATTTTTGGCCCAATATATAAAAAACTTCGCCTGTACAGAGACAATTTGGGCCTCGGCAAGGGTGTCAATATACTGCGAAAATTCCATAAACCTGGCCTATTTGAGACAGGAATTTTGGCACCAATCCTCAGAAAAAGCAATCTAAGTACTTTGTACACGTACAAATGCCTAAGTGGAAGGAATTTCAAATGTTGAAATAGTGGAAAGGATGGCTCATGACGATTCTTATTGAGCATTATCCTGATATGCCTCTTTTGCAAGATAATAGCTGGCTTAATAGAGTTAAAATAAGCTCCTTCCCATGCAATCAAGCCATAAGTTAATTTAGAGTTTATTACCTTGACCATGGTCTAAGTCATATGACCAAGGGAAATAAAAAAACAAATAGTGTAGCAAAATGCAGAATCCAAATAAAAAATTATTGGTGCAACTCATTTTGCAATGGTTGGCAATTAAAGTCCTCTCCCGAGAAACCAAGATAATAATACCTACTATAAAGCTCATATTCACGTAAACGTTTTGCGTGGCTTGGCGATTCCGTCAAGGACGAAGAGAGAGTTTGTGTGTTTGTCTGTGTGTCAGAGAGAGGGAAATAGTGAGGAGGCAAGAGGTCGGTGTGGGAGTGAGAGAGTTGAAATGTGAGGAAATTAGAGGGAAGGACAAAGGAGCGAGCAGAGGGATGGAAGGTAGATAAGGAGACCGGGGAGCGACGGTCGTGAGGGGTAGAGGATGAAAATGTGGGAAGAAATACTGTCACACTTCGTCTTGAAGGAAGCTGGGAGAGGTGGATAGCGGGGAAACGGATGAGGAACGCAATGTGCCCAAACTTCTCGAGGAATATGGGAGGGTTGAGTTGGTCGAGGAAAGGAAAGGGAGAAGAGAAGGTACTTTGTTCATTAGGCGAAAGGATACCGGCAGCCAAGGTATTTTGCGCCAACAAGTAGAGCTGGTAAACGGAAAGGTTTCTGATACTACTTAGCGGAAGTCCTGCTTGCTGCCGGCTGTGGTGACGATGGGGTAAAGTCCTCGCCTCAGAGTCACGTGTTCGAGTCCCGCCTGTGTACAGTTTTCACCTCTATGGACATGGATACTTGTGTTAGTCTTCTATCGTCGTATATACTCCCAATTGTAGGTAGTTTGAGCGAGATGGTTCCCTAGTCATAATTAAAACCACGTTCGAATGATAGGTTTTAATTTCTGCAGGTGTTGGTAGCATGAATTAAATATTGCACCATTAATAGTGCAATGATATACTTTTATATGACTAAAATCATGAGTAATTTAATGAAAATTTCTACTCAAGTTTTTAATTTGACTCACTTTTTCACGTGAAACGTTTAAAACTCCCTCCCAAAGGTATATATTTTTCGATTTTGTAAAATAACTTCGGTGAATATATGATTTATATTTTTTGTTAATAGTCGAGAAAACGCACAAACTACACACTGTTAATTATTTTTCGAGATCTAAGTGCTATATATTCCTAGTTTTTTTATATAACGTGTCTCCGGAGTGAATATACCTGCCATTTCCCTTGTAAAATGGCTGGTATTTTTTTGGCAAATATCTTGTAAATTATTTCGGTAAGGGGCTGATACATTTGGTATCTTTGGAAGGGTGGGATATTTTTCAGGAATAAATAATAATTTAATAGAGTAAACACATAGGTCCGACTTTACGATATATATTCGAACCCGGGCCCTCGGGATGTTAAGCCAGGTCTCTAGCATCCAAACCTGCCCTATCTCCTTTAATAGTGGGAGGCAGGTGGAGTGGGGTTGATGTGTGGACTATGAAGGAGGAGTGTGCGGAAGGTGTCGACTGCGGAATCCGTCGAGACTCAAAACTGTTTAAGGTGGGGGGGAGGGGGAGACGAGGCAGAATGAGGGGGTGGGTGGCGTGAGGGGGGTTGGGGGGGAGGAAGGGAGGATTTCTAGTTGCGTTGGCGGCGGTGGTGAGTGGGAAATGGTTCGGCCGAGTGAAGTGGGTGAAATTGGCGAGGCGATAAGGCAAGCCGTGGACGTTGAAGAGGTGGGAATGGAGGAAGGGAGAAGGGGAAAAGGTTTATCGTTCTAGGACAAGGTTTCCACAAGCCATCCGGTCGCGCCCCGGTTTTAGGCCTTGAGAGTGCTGAGGGACGCCTCGTTTCGTAGGAAGATGCTCGAGGGGTTTGAATCCCAGCTTCGGAGAACTCGAATTTTAAAAGGTGTTTCGTCAGCTAAGGCTAATACCCTCCTCCGTCTGAAAAAAATGATGGACACACGGTGCAAATGATAATAATGAGTAGGACATAGATAATTATAGAAGTGCGAATGGCAGACGTGAGAATGATGAACCTTGGAGTGCATGAAGGAGTGAGGAAAAGAAAAGCCATTTCTGACGTGCGATAAGTTTGAAAAAGTATGGTGGCTTGCTGGAGAAAACAAGCGAGGAAAGCTGTTGTAACGTCGCACCTTTATTTATAAATTAATTATTTGTTTTTCAATGATAAAATCTTTTTAATCACAACTTCGTTTGGAGCGATCTCCTTTACACCTCCGACCTTCCCTCTCCAATTGTCAACAATCCAATCTCACTTCCAATCAACCGCCCCTTAACACTAGAACGCCCAGGCGGGTCATTTTGACCCAAACGTGATTTTAAATTCATTTTTTTATTTCATTTTCAATGAGAGCAGGATTTCCTCTCGTGACTTTTATTCATTTTAACATGGCTTTATGTCCAAAAATTTTCACCTTCCTGGAGTAATCCGTACATTAGTTTTTTTAGAATTTACCTAGAACGCCCATACGGGTCATTTTGACCCAGATATGTATTTGCACTTTGTATCACCACCAAAACTTCTTTTTTATTAGTGTTTATTAGTTATTCTACTGCATATGTTATCCATCCCACTTTGTCCTATATTCCTCATTCGGTTACCTTCCATGCCTGGATCACCTTTCAAAAATATTCTCATATTCCTTCCTTCCACTTCGTATCTCCACCCTTCTCATTTTTCGTCCGGTCGATTCATGGCATATTTAGTAATTAATTCGTTGGCAGTGCACAGTGTACCTTATTACTATTTTAGAGTGCAGAGAATACAATATTGCTCCTTACTGACACATGGACTATTATCAGATTTATATATGTGCATCACTGAAATAATAAGAATCCCAAAGTTAGTTACTAGGTAGATTTTCGGGAAAATTCCTGCTTCGACCAAAAAATAATATTTTGAACTTATTTATTGCAACCAAACTTTGAAAAATAATAGATATATATTAAATAATGTGAAAATTCTTCGTAGTATATTGAGCTAAGCAAGAAAAATGAAATAAAATGGAAAAAACGATAAATTGCCAAAATGTCGTAAGTTTATATATCAATAAATCATCGATATTGTCAAAGTTATGAAAGTTATAAAGTGAAGTAATCGATGAATGTGAAGAAAAAGAGTGACAGTTTGTAGTGGAAGCTGTAAAAATGTAAATTTAATAGCTCAAAGTGAGGATTAATTTCATTAATTACAGTGGGTCAAAATGACCCGCTTTGGGCGTTGAATGATGTTGAAAAGTCCGGGCGTCATAGTGTTAACTCCCTCACAACAAATATACATTCAACAATCAATTAAAAGGGTAAGAATTTTAATGGCAAATAATAAAGAAACATGACCACCTTATCATAATGTCGTCAAATATAACATCATAATTGATGAAACAAGGAACTATTGAACGACATATGCTTGAGGAAGGGAAAAATACCAAACGTTACGCTGTGTTTAGGAGCAGAGCGCAAGGTGTAGGGATAATTTTATGTCCACCCAAATCCGTCATTCATGGAATTAATTCCCCTTGAAAATTATGCCACTCAAGTGAATTTCCCTATCCATCTACCTGATAATATATTATATGTAACGCAGAAATATTATATATGGGTAGCAAAGAAGGAAATAGTTATGTTAGGACCAGTCATGCTGTTATATCTCATCTGGGAAATATTTTCAAAATAAATGTGTATTGTAGTCAGAAAATATAGCGGGAAATCGTAATAGCATTTCAGACCTTCGAAAAGAGATCGATTCTAAGGACACCCAACTTAATAATCTGACGTGATGTGTCGCAATATACGGTTTCATAACTTGATTTGTCAAGAATTGAAGAGATGTAAAGGTGCTTCTGATGAAATGGTTGGAGAATTAGCGTTTATGCACGCGCAGATAAAAACAAATGTGTTACATGTGGACTCGAGAAGGGTGGAAACGGATGACGATATTTACAGACGAGGCTAGTAATATTTCGGTGCGGTTTTGCCCAGCGGTACCGTGTTCGACTCCCGTTCCGACGGTCACAGGTTCGTGACCAAGCAACGGAGATAAAATTCTTCCTGGCTGGCCAACTAACTTTTGCACGCTAGCCGAAGTAGACCCCACTATCGAGGGGCAGCAGAAGTCTCAGCAGAAGGTATTGATGCCGCAGATCAGAAGATCGGACCGGTATTGACAGATGCAGCTTTCGCGCGAGGCTTTCACGGAATCGGTCGGTGTACTGCTTTGTGGAAGGCAACGGGAAACCATCACATTAGCCTCCCTAGAAGATGATGCAGCCCTGCATTCTATATGACTTGATAGCATTCCTCCCAGTAAAATATTCCGTAGCTAAAATAGTCCCCAAATGGATCTCCTGGTGGGGACTACTGAGAGGGGTACATCAGGACAAGTGCAAGACATATGGACCGGCGACATATGAGAGCAGTAATGGAATGTGAAGATTGCGATAGACGTAGGACTTTTACCAAGTGGCAATGAAGCAGGAAGAGAAGTCATATTGTGACGTCATGAAGGGGATTAAATTAAACGGAACGACAAGTGGGAGAAGGCATAGGATTGTGGCGAAGTGGGAAATACATCTACATCTACGTAATACCCTGCAAGCCACCACGAGGGTGTGTGGCAGGGGGTGAAGATCACCAAACATGCACTATTGACATGCAAGTAGGATATTTTAGGGAGATATGCTAGATAATAGGGTCACATGGAGCTAGATGGTTAGTATCTACATAATATGAGAGGGATTATTGGTTGTTATTACATGCATCATGCACTACAGACTACTCTAACTATATTTCACCTACCTATCCCTTTGCTACGCTGCCTATTGTTCTCTCTTATGTTACGCGGGAAAAGTGACATTTCAAATCCATCGGTACGACAATCTATCTCTCTAATCTTGTTAATCTGATCACACGTAGCATAATACGCAGGGGTTCTCAATATATATTTAACGTTTATTATATACTATTGTGTCTAACTATACTAAAAGAAATTAAGAATATGTCGGAGGAGACGTATTCGGAGGCTTAAGAATGAGGCTTAATCTGAGTGTTTGAATCATTGGATGAATGTTACAGATGCGGTATAAATGCGCAAGGATTGGGCATTATGGAGGATATTCGTTGAAAAGAGCATGCTTCTTTCCCAAAGAGGAACTGAGTTCTTTCAAATATTTTACGCCAACATGGAAACGCGTATTGAATATATGTAACATGGTTTCAGCTTTCATGAGTCTATTTCAAGCGTTACGTTTTTTAAAGGCTCGCTCGGGAAAACTATTTTCTGTTTTTTTTTCAAGTATTTTTACGCCCGCGTACTTTCCTTAAAGGGGATCGATTTCCCAGACCCGAGTCGTATCCATAATGTTCCAAGATCGAATCATTCCCATCCCGCGCCTCTTTCTCTGAATCTCTCGAGATCCGGTCTCGACCGCTCCACCTATCCTCCCCTCCGCCCTTCCCCACGGAATTTCTCTCATCTCCTACGAAATATCTCTTTCTCTCCTCAATCCTATGTATCATGGGGAACACATGTACAAAACATTTGCGGCACAGCATTAAAGAAACTAGGTTTTGTTAAGCGTATAATAGGAAGGTCCTCGGATGAAGAAGTAGAAGAGAGATGCTACTTCGCTCTGGTTAGGCCACTCCTCGAATACGCCGCGAGCATTTGGGACCCTGGTCATAAAGATTTAACAAAAAAAATTAACAAAGTACAAAGAAAACCTGCTCTCTTCGTTAAAAACTGACACGAGCGAACATAGAGTGCTTCATAACTTTAAGAAGGATTAAGGTGGGAGCCCCTAGAGTCTCGGAGGCTGCACGCTAGCCTTAGGCTGCTCGATAAATTCAGAACTGATATTTTTCAGAGCGACACAGAGAATATTATCATGAAGCCTCGCTACATTTCTAGGTCCGACAGATGCGATAAAATAAGAGAGATACCTTGCCAAACAGATAGGTACAAAAATTCGTTCTTTTCGCGAACAATAAGGGACCACAATAAAAATAGAGCACCAATAAATACACTCCTATAATACATGTCACCATTTCATCTCCAAAAAACGTACATCTTTACACGGCTGGTGACCTACCACCCCCTGCCACACGCCCAAGCGGTGGCTCGCGGGTTAGTATGTAGATGTAGATGTAGAAATTCTCCTCCTCCTCCCCTATAATGCGTCCTCTCACCCTTGCCCTCCGATGTCTTGTGTTTTAAGGCCGACGCTCGGATATGCTTGGGTTAGGGGTCCGCTTCCCGCAACGCACCCTCAACCCCCTCCTCCCCCAAATAGACCGACTCTCTTCCACTCTTCTCATCACCCGAACGAATCATTCACTCCGGGATCCTCCCCTTCGCTGCTTGATTTTGCTTCCTTCCCCGCGAGCGCACAGTTTTATTTTCTCTTTTTCGTTTTTTTTCTCCCGTTTCTCTTGTGTCCTCTCACTCGATATTGTCGCCGTTTTGATCCCCCCGCCCCCATCCTCCCTACCCAAGGATTTTCCTCTGACACACACATACTCTCATCCATGCACATACTAAAGCCTCCAATGGGAGGGAGAAAGGAAGTTTTTTTTTTTCATTCTCCAAGCCCCGCACAACCGCGAGAACGCTCAGATGGAGATGGGTGGGACCGCGTATCAAGAATGGGCGTGCCTACTCGGAAAGAGCCTTGAATGTTTAGGGGGGTAATTTATTCTTTAAGTTTCGCGCCGATCTTTCTCCATGGGTAAAAATAGAGGCGTCTACGTAACAGTCGAATACAATACGTCCGAACTGTGCTATTTTGTAAGTTTCGAGCTTAGAAACGACGTGTATTTTTGCAGAGACTAAGCTGAGAGGTCAATTTGCATTGCACATTGCACAAACACTGTGAAGTAGCTTGGTGCCATTCGAGAACATACAGCCCTGCAGATGAGGAATGCGTTCGCAGAAAAAATAAATTTTTACGCGTTTTATTCAGTTTACTTATTTGGAAATTGCGTTGCAGAAAGACAATTTCCGGTTAGCAACGAAAAGGAAAGGAAATGTGCATAGTGCGAGTATAAATTGTATTTTGTCACTAGCATAGTAATGAAGTGTAATTTGCGGAAACAAGGCTGAGAGTTATTTTTACAGTTACAGAGAGAGAGTTTACAGTTATTTTTCAAGACCACAGCAAAGTAGCTTCTTGCCATCCGACAACCCGTAAATAAGAAATGCGGTCACTGAAAAATTATTTTTTGCACTTTTTATTCATTTACTTATTTGCAAGTCACACTGCTAAAAAGAAATGTCGGCTGGAAATCGAAAAATGAGAATAAATGATTTTATAGTATTATAAATTATTTATATTTTGGTGTTTTCAGGAGTAAATTGATGGAATTTGTTAACATATTGATAACAACTTGTAACTTTGTTTGTTATTCCACATATTTTTATTTGAATCGACCCGGATTTCGACGTTTATCGTCATCTTCAGATAAAAATTCTACACAAAGAATGTTAAAGAGCTGGTGTAGAATCTTTACTTGAAGATGACGTCGAACGTCGGAACTGGGGTCATTTCAAATAATAAATGTGGAATAACAGGCAAAGTCACAAGTCATCATCCTTATGATTTATATTTTGCTTAATGTTAACGGCATTCTGGTTTACTTTTATTCGATTGTCAAACGAGCTTCCCATTCTAGCCGTTGAAATTAGCGCAGATTGGAAAACCAAGCTAAGAGCTCAAACAACTGACCAAATCCACGTTTAATACTTGGCATTCTCTATGTTTGATGCTGTTATTGAAATCAGCCCAAAAATTCAATCCCTCTTGCAATTTACAAAGTTTTTATATTAGCTAGCGCTTATTTACGATTCACCGGATCTGCTTTTATTTGTGCTGCCTAGTTCGCTTTGCCTGAAAGGAATAGGATGCAAATGAGACAGGAGTCTATCCTATAGAATAGAAATAGAAATAGAAAATAGTCTTTATTGTTCTGGGACTTAAAGTCCCCTGGAACATAGAAAAGAAATAAATACATGCTATAACATAAAAGATTACAAAAACTAAGCAATTTCACATAGGTAATCAGTCATGTTTCTCTTGAACATCGAAATTGTCATAGAGGTTCTAACATTTACAGGTAAACAATTCCATAACTTGCAGGAGGAAATTAGGAAAGAGTGCTCAAATAATAAGGCATGGAATTTAGGGACTAAAAATAACTCAGTGACACGAGTTGATCTTTTTCCTGTATCTACATTACATATAAAATTTTCATACAAATAGGTGGGGTTTTTGGATTTCAGAACCTTGAACACGTATAAAGCCTTTTGCAGTTTTCGGTGTTTATCCAATTTCAGCCATTTATTTTTTTCGTAATAAGGCGTGACGTGTTCATCATATCGGATGTTGAAAACAAAACGCAGACAGGAGTTTTGAAGACGCTGCAGCTTAATGCACAGTTCTGAGTTAACATCTGAGAAAATGATTGAACAATAGTCAAAATATGGGGATACCAGAGTTTGAACCAGCTTCTGGCGAAGTGAAATTGGGAGCAGATGCCTGAAGTGCTTCAATGGGTACATAGTCTTATACACATTGTTAGATATAGATTTAACGCTTTACGCAGTAGGATGTACCGTGTGCGAAAATATCGATTTTTTAAGGGTTGATTTGTTTTTATTTTAATGTTGACGAGTCGTCGCATCCTGCCCGCATGTGATGATAATTGTTTTAAAAATATCGCGTGCCGGTCTATCGTGCGATATTTATGCAACCATCATCATCATCTTCGGCGCTATAGCCTATGTAGGGCCCTGGCATTCTTCACTACTTCCTTCCATTTTTCCATATCCTCCGCTACTTTTCTACACCTCCGGACCCCCATCTTCGTCAAATCCCCTTCTACATCCTCCACCCATCTTTTCCTGGGTCTTTCCCTACTTCTACTTCCCTCTGATTTTCCTTCTTAAACTTTTTTCACTCTTCTTTCCCCACCCATTCATTGCACATGCCCTGCCCGTCTAATTCTCGAGTTGTTAATTTTTGTTAATATTCCATCTTCCCCATACAGCTGCTGTAATTCGTCGTTACTTCCAATCCTCCATCGTCCTTCTTCATTGACTGGCCCATGTATCTTCCAAAGAATTTTTCTTTCCCACCTCTGTAACCAAATACGAAGAAAAGAATCTGTAAAACTGTCATCAGGCCAATAGTCACCTATGGTTCGGAGGCCTGGACGTTGACGGTGAGAGAAGAGAATACGATACTTCTGCGATAGGAGCGCGATATTCTGTTCTTTTCGTGTGCAAGAATTGTCACGTTTCTAGAATCGATCCTCTGTTGCGTTGCGAAGAACTTATTTATTTATTTATTTATTTACTTAATTTGTCCACATACAGCATACTTGCCAATTTACAGTGGCCCAATATAACAAACACAGAAGATAGACACATACAATTCAAACAAAACTAAGATCAATAACAATTTATTAACATTTTTTTTAAGGGGCCCAGCGAAGAGAAGCGATTAAGTATTGCTAGCGAAATGAGAAAGAGCGCGTTGTGCAATAGTGTTGGATGAAAGCAAAAACGGATCAATGTTGGTAGGAAGAGAATTTATGAGGGAGGAGAGGCGGAAGTGGAGGGAGCGTTTGGTCAAGGATAACCTGGGATAACTTCGGAGCAAATATGAATCTACTGGGCTCCTCTATGCGAAAGTCTTGCAGTCTGATCTCACGACAGTCGGCTTACTCTGGCCGCGCAAGTAACGCATTTCAATTGAGAGCAATACTTTGCAGTGTTAATAGCACTGAAAGTACCTTCGCCCTCTAGTGTGTGCATATTCGAAGTTCGCAAACATCACACTTCTAGTTCCTAACGTAACCTTGCCTCCGATTTGAAGACTGATTTAAAAGCCCATAAATTTCTGCGAAATCCTCGCCGGTGCTCCTGGCGTTGAGTCGTTATCTTCCCTTGTGCGTACAGCTGTATAATCATCGCCATCACTTACGTATGTATGTACCCCAGAGGCGCCTTTTGTAATAATGGAAACGAAAAAAAAAATGAAATAACCGCACACCCTCAACTTGCACGCACAATAATATGCGCCCGTAGTTTCTCTTTTGTTTTCGGGTCTCGCTTCGCCTTTGGGCGCTCATTTCTCGTCGATTGTTTTTTTTTAATTCTCTCTCTCGCACAGGAAGGTATTGCGTAATTGTTTCTTCACAATAACGTCCCTTCTTTCTGCTCCTTTATTTATTCTTCCTAAGTCCATTTCTCTCCCTGCACTGGTCTGCAACCCCAACTCCCCGCAATGGACTTGCAGCAAGTTGTTCAGTGCTAGGCTAAAATTACTTTGGTATTCCAATTTGACTGAGCTAATTGATTTTGTTAGAATTTCATTTGAATCCAACACCTAATCTCTAGAACTGACGGTGTAAGAGAGTTACGCTGTCGAGCAGATGGATTTGATGCGAAAATTTTCTTTTCCCGCACTCCCGCAATAGATTCCATAAAAAAACGAGAGACCCAATTAGTCAATCATTCCGTAAAAATTCGTATAGGCATCCAATCTCGCACTGATCTGAGGTCATGGACACCTGGCGGTTGGATTGATGTAACTGTGAGGAGCCTGTGAGTTCACTTCCAATCCATCTCAACTGCTGTAGGTTATGAAATTATAATGATATAATATGATAACATATTCAATCGACTCCATCAGCTGTACAGAAAAAATACATAAAGGCGAGGGATACAAGGAACCCTTGAAGAAAATTTCATAAGTTGGGGTTGCCTTTTCTTGGCAGTTGTTAGGGATTGTAAGCAAATTTACCAAAAGGCCATTCGACTTAATGCACCAAGAGTGTCCTCACATGTTATGGCCGTGTTGGGCTGTGATTCTTTTAATTATACTCAGCTTAAGACTGCTTTCTCCTCGCCGTTTTTCATTTATGAATCCTGTCCTTCAAAATCATCCCGCAAGCTGTACTTTCTTCTAGCTGATGCTGCATTGAGTTATACCTCACACTTTATTCTTTGGTCTGTCGTAATTGTCTTTAAAAAGTACGCAAAATCTCTTGGTTCAGGAAGGGGGAAAAATCCCTCCATAATTTCCCATGTGTGACAGTGTGATAACGGGAACAGCAATAGTACTTAATAGTAAGTTAGAAACGGAAAAGCTTTTCAGTTTCCACTCTTGCACTTGGCAGGAGCTCGTTACATTGTCTGATAAAGATAGCCGCCTGTGTGTCCCCATCGTTTTTAAACCTCGTCACTAAGCAGGGGATGAGCATAACTAAGGCACATAGCATAATCCAATTTCATTGTTGCGGCATCAAATTTTCCCTTTCTATCGTGGTCATTGCTTTAACATCCCCGGCCATACTCGCAGCTCGCGGGCAATATTTGGGTAGAGATGCTCTCCGTCTCTGCTCCAATCTCACAGTTTCCCGGCAGTGGTCGCAGTAACACATCCCTCTTCTTTTCCTCGGTTACATAATATAATTTTTTCGCAAGAGTGCTTTCCACGCCTCTGCATTCGAATCATTTTTTTCGCAATATTCGCTCCCTCTACAAACCCCACGGTCCCCAGACACCCTCCTCCCTACACCCTCCCTACACCCGCCCCTTGCGCCGCCTCGCTGATTATTTTCTCCCCCTTTCTCCCTCGTCCCATCCCTTTTTGTACCAACGGATTTTCGGTGTGGACGTCTTTAAAACCTGTGCGGCAATGTGGTGCGGCACGGGGTGCGGTAAAATGGCGATGTAACGGTCGTAGAGTGCTCCATTCCAGCGCCATATCGTCGTGACTAATTGCACTGTTGAAATAAGTGTTGTATTCGTTCGATCAGGTACACAGCTACGATCGTGCGATCGTGATTTTTACTTGATGCCCACGCATGCACTTTTGTTCATTGTATATATAAACGACCTCTGCTCCCGAATTAGCAGTAAAATACGTTTATTTGCCGACGACGCTGTCATATACCGCGAAATTAGTGATCACTCTGACTTTGAAATCCTTTCATCGGACTTAAACAACGTTCATGCGTGGAGCAAAGAGTGGGGACTAGAACTTAATCTGAGCAAATGCACGGCGGTGCATTTCTTGGGTAGGTCGTCCAACTATCCCCATGTATATGTTGTGGATGGCGTTAGCATAAATGCGACAGATGAAGTGAAATACCTGGGAGTTACGATAACTTCGAACCTATCGTGGGGGACACATAAGAAATATTTGTGGCAGAGCCCTGAAGAAGTTAGGATTTGTCAAGCGTGTTGTGGGAAGATCTTCGGATGAGAAAGTGAAGGAGAGGTGCTATTTCGCACTCGTCCGGCCTCACCTTGAATATGCAGCGAGCATATGGGATCCGGCGGAGAAAGACCTAGTCCATGAACTTAATAAAATACAAAGGAAAGCTGCGCGATTCGTCAAAAACTGCTGCGGCCGAACAGAAAGCGTTACACAGATTTTGAACGATTTAGGGTGGGAGCCGCTAGAGACTCGGAGGCTACGCGCTAGGCTTAGATTGCTTGAGCAATTGAGAATGGATATCTTTCAGAGCGACACGGAGAACATCTTATTAGAACCACATTATATTTCCAGATCCGACAGAATCGATAAATTAAGAGAGATATTTTGCCGAACGGATAGGTTTGGGAATTCGTTTTTCCCCCGAACAATTAAGGACTTTAATAAATGCTACGCGGAACTTTGATTTTTTTTGACGGCTGGTGTCCTAACACCCCCCGCCACACGCCTTTTGAGGCGGCTTGCGGGGTAGTATGTAGATGTAGATGCACTGGGGGGTGCATGTGGAGTCCCATGATACCTGACTACCTTTTCTGGGGCTGGCGAAAATATTCGGTACCGGGCGTTTCATTTCATCACTGCGATGTACTAGTGCGCTGATGCTTGTGCGGTTAGAATGATCTCATCTTAACTCGCGTAGATGAGTCTAAAAATGCGATAATTTTTCAACGACAAATCAAAAATAAGAATGCAAACCCACATAAGATTTCCCCTCATGATTAAATCCTTACGCCTGGCCGTATTTTTCATGCCCGAGCCCTTTGGTGGCTTCTCTTTTTTATTTCTACCTTAATCCACTACCGTCTTATTTACACCCAATTCATTGGGAGCTTTAAAGTATTTCTTTCGATCTGGAGTTTAATGGTTAAATGTGAAGGATGAGGATTTTGTTTCCAATGTTCGTTGAAATTTATGAGCGTCATCTCGCATTATTGTGCAGCCCAACTGCGTATTTTATGGACGGAATAAAAAAGTCTAGATCATATACTGAGACTGGAGACATATAATGAGGTTGGGCCCTGCAAGTGCAGAAAATATGGAGGATTTTCTCTGAAAAAAAACCTAACTATTAACTGGTAGATTACTATAATGAGAGAAATGAATGCGTGTGAAAATGTTTTTTTTTTAAACTATTGAAAAGGCTAGCGAACGAAGATTCACTGTCAGGGAATCTCAACAATGTATAGTGTTGTTGTTGCCCATTCACCTCTCCTAGATCTCTAACTTCCCAACCTGTGGCATAAGGGCTGTGACCTTCACCCAATACCAATTACTCTCCTCCTTCTCTTGCGCTCCCCCCCCCCATATTAATTCTAAACTTTTCCATAGCCTCCCCCTCCCTCCCCTCGACCGCCCTTTTCTCCTTTTACTCACATTGTAAAAATGCATGAAATTCCGAGACATTTGGAGTAATGTACCCCGATTATGGTATTATGAGCCAAACCAAGGTCGATGGCGGAGAATAAAAGTGTGGAATTGTACCAGTGTTTCTTTGAGAATGGCGACCGAAAATTTATGAGGGAAATAAAAATTGATGGCTTCTCTCCCGATATATTATGTATTAAAATCGCAGCTACCTTGATGCGTAGAATTTGGCTCATATTTAGAAATCATTCGATTCGATATGCACAAATTTCTTCCTCAACGCGAAATAAGACGTTTCGTTTCATTATAATGGTGGCTAACAAACATCAAGCCATAGTGCCGACTGAAAAAATACGTATGATACCGTTATATCGTTACATTACGTTCGTATCGTTATAAAATATCGTTACGCGTATGGGTATCCGTATCGGAAACATCTATCGGTATGATTTTTGCTTGAATTTCGGATTCTACGCCATAACCCCTAGTCATAAAAATTCTTTAACGGAGGATAAAATTTTAAAATTAAATTCTTGCAGAATTCATACATGTGTGGTCGATCCCACCATACTAACAGTTGTACTTAAGTGTGAAGTTTGGTCCAAGAATCACTTTTCGTTTGACTTGAAAAGTAGAGGTGTGTCGTTCATGAATGAATCGTTCAGAAAGAACGATTCAATGGCATGAACCGAATGAATTGAATCTACGCTTTCCACTCGAATCGTTCAAAATGAACGATTTGATGGAAGATTCAAATCCGCCGAATCCAAATCGTTCATTATGAACGATTTGTGTGGAAGATTCTGCTAGCAAATCTCCGAATCCGCCAAATCCAAATCGTTCAATAAGAACCCTGTAAATACCCTTTAAACACCTTGTCAAATGTCTTGTGTTTCCGAATTGGAGCATCGCATTTCACCCTTTTGTTTGTTATTTCGCACGCTAATATTTGAAATGCAGTAATTCGACAGATTCATATGGATTCGAGATTCAGTGGGATTCGAGATTCAGTTGGATTCGAGGTTCACACGGATTCGAGATTCACACGGATTCGAGATTCACATGGATTCGAGATTCACATGGATTCGAGATTCACATGGATTCGAGATTCACTCGTGGACTTGGTTCATTCGGTTCATTATGAACGATTTAAAGAACCGAATCATTGCCACGAATCAAATCCCATGAACCGAATCCACAAAATGAACCGAAATTCCCACCTCTATTGAAAAGTTATCAAAATGTGCCCTCAGTGACTCTCGGTTACCGCTCCAGCCACCTTAAACAGGACCCCAACTAAGCATCGCCGTTGGTGCATCAAGCTGTACACATTCGTGTCCGCCACATCGTCCTCGAGGCGTCGTCTTTTTTAGCGGCCCGGAGGGGGCGTTCCGTCGTCAGTTACCGACGCGCGCATACCAGAGGCCCCGGCGCGCGTGACATTCACGAGTCACTGCCCGAGGTGGGAAAAAAGGGGGGGGGGGAGGACGCAGCGGTTTGGGGGAGTGACGTTCACGGATTGGGAGAGAGAGGAAAGGAATTATAATTATAACAAAGCGGAAAGGGAGAGATGAGGAGTGTGTGAAAGGGAGGGATTAATGTGTTTGATGTCAGCTATGGTGGTTTGAGCTCTCAGGACGTGGATGCTTGTGTTTGTCTGCCATCGTCGTAAATTTACCCGACCTAAGGTGTGTTGAGCGAGATAGTTCCCTAGTCATAATGGAGATCACATTCGAATTATACGTTTCATTTTCAGCAGCTGTACGGAGCACGAATTAAATAACGCATTATTAATAAATCAGTAATATACTTATATTTGCTTGCGATTCTCAATAATTAAATAAAAATATCCCTTTAAGTCTTTAACTTGAATAATTTTTTTTTGCGCGGTACGTTTGAAACTCCTCACACTGGAAGGTTTTTGACGATTGTGAAAAACATTTCTGCAGTAACAATATGATTTATTTTCAAAAATAGTCCAGAAAACATTAATTTTACTCACTGTTAATTTTTTGACGAGGTCTAGGTGCTTAAAATTACTCCTTTTTTTTAAATAAGTCTCTCTGAAGTGCATACACGTACCATTTTCAACGCGAAAGGGCTGGTATTTTTCTTCAAAAGTCTCGGAAAATAGTTCCGTAAGGTGCTGATATTTTGGTACCCATTGAAGGAGGAGATGTTTTTCTTTCAATTGAGACCAAATCCATTGATTTCTTGTTGAAATGATATTTCGCTCGAACCTCCTTAAGGGGAAGCAATATGCCCATGTAATTTTTTCCCTATTAATTTTAAATTGCACAAACATTTAGTTATCGAATCGGTAGTTGTGATTCGTCATCGTAATCGTTAAGATGGATATCGTATGGACCTATGTCACTGCTGATTTGCGGGGTGTAGGAACGTCCAGCTTCAGAGTGTACATAATTTGGGAAGAAATGCTTCCGCAAGTTATGTTGCCGATGGATAGTTCCTGAAATGATGTATAATATTTAGGAATAACCGTTGAACGCATTTACGTCCCCTTTTGAGATCTTGGGTCAAATATTCCGTTGGGACGAAAACTGAAGTTAAATGTTTTCTGCCATCGATAAAACTCTCGTCAACAACGTTACCGGCAGTTTGATGTAATCTATAAAAACACCAGAACTCTGGCAAGTTAACGAAAGGGCTACACCCATCTAGTGGTTAACATGAACCAGGTAGTTTAATGCGGGGCCATGTTTTAATTACCACAATTGCTCTATTTCCTCTTTTGGTTTTTTGGAAACGGTGCTCAATGTAAAACAACTAAACTATGCAGACTAAGATTTAAAGTGAGAGAGGGCCTTATTTTCTTTAAGCTCTTGTGAATAATCGGAATCTTACCTTACTATAAAATTCTTTTGATTTGTATTTAGTTTATGTATGTATGCATGTATTTAAACTCTTTAAAAATTTTTTTCCCGCATTCATATTCGAATAGATTAATCATGCCGTGTGTGATTCAATCGTTGATGTAATTTTAGCAGCGTCTAAAGCCTTTCCACAATTTTGTGATCGAATTAAGCCGTTTTATGAATATCTTTCGTCACCTCTTTTCCATAATTCGTCTGTTACAACTATACGATTAATGAACACCGATCTTAAATCAGCAATCAGAGACTACCACTGAGTGCTTGACTTGAAGACTAGTTTTAAACTCTGTTTTCAACTCCAGCTTTCTCCTTGTCAGCCGATTTTGAAGTTTAACTAGCAATAAGCTAAAACGAAGACAGGGTTGATTCTTGCAACTTTCCTAGGAAGTTCAATGTAGTTCGAGGGTCATGTATTTATTTCTCTGACCATCATAGATACACGTATGTTATTTTATATCACTGACAAAGGATTTAATGGGTGCAAAAATATCCCGGCCTATAAGACGTACTGTGATTTATCAGGTTAGAACTTACGAAAAATCCTCCTGAAAGATGCACTGTGATTTATCTGGTTGGAATTTACGAAAAATACTTCGATCACACAAAATAGGATCAAATTATTTTAATGATAATACTTTATACAAAGAAAAAGGAACTGTCACATTAAAAAATTGCAAATATAATAGCGTTTATTCATCGTAGAATCCCAGAAATTCGTCATCGCCACTGCTAAAATCACATACGCAGTTATTTTTCGCTGGAGTTGTCACTTTCCTCATACAACAAGTCATCTTCATTTCCATCTAGCGTATTGCTAATTCCACGCTTTTTAAATGACTTTGTTTGTCTCCATTTTAACTTTATGCCAACGATCGTGCGGTTTATTTAGGATATTTTAGGATGTACTGTCAAGGATTCCGTCAAACTCCGTTGCTTTCGGCTGGCTCAAAACGGTGTTATCATCAACGTTTTCAATGAAGACAACCATTTTCTATCCCTGATGCGAGGAAAAATATTTAACAGTCTCTTTCCCGGCGAATCAGCTCGCGTCTTACAGGACGAAGTTATGCCCTCGGCCCATGAGACGCAGGCTGATTTAAGAGCTCATTTTGGAGTAAAAAAATGCGTGCCTTATGGGCCGGGAGATGCTGTGCGCAGGGCGGTGGGGGCTTGAGGGGGCGTGGCGGGAGGAGGGAGAGAAGGGAAATATTCCACAAAGTTTAGGCCTTCAACCAGTAAGTTTATTCGTGATTCTTATCAGGTTGGAACTTACAAAAAATACTCCTTTAAGAATCACTGTGATTTATCTGGTTGGAATTTACGAATAATACTTCGATCAGACAAAAGAGGATCAAATTATTTTGATGATAAAACTTGATAAAACGAGAACGGAACCGTCACATTAAAAGAAATTGCAAATATATTAGGGTAGAATCCCAGAAAATCATCATTAACACTTTGAGTGCGCCATGACGTGATATCACGTCATGATTGTCTTTACGCTGGTGGTGATGACGTGATTTCACGTCGTGGGTATCGTGAGTGTTCCAGCTTTCGCTTGGGGGCTTGGCGAAAGTTCCTTAACAAAAGCTAGAACACTCACGGTTCCCTTGACGTGATATCACGTCATCAGCACCAGCGTAAAGACAATCATGACGTGATATGACGTCATGCCGCACTCAAATGGTTACTACAGCTAAAATCACATACGCAGTTATTTGAGCTGTAGTTTTCACTTTCCTCACACACGAAGTCATCTTCACTTCCAACTAGCGCATTACTAATTCCACGCTTTATAAAAAGGCTTCATGATTCAGTCTCCCTTTTAACTCTCTGCCTCCGATCGTGCGATTTATTTAGGAATTTTTTATGATGTACTGTCAAGGATTCTGTCAAACTCTATTGCTTTCGGCTGGTTCAAAACGGTGTTATTATCAACGTTTTCAACCATTTTATATGCCTGCTACGAGAAAAAATATTCAACAGTATCTTTCCCGGCGAATCAGCTCGCGTCTTAGAAGACGAAGTCACACCCTCGGCCCATGAGACGCCGGCTGATTTTAGAGCACATTTTTTAGTATAAAAAGTGCGTCTTCTGGGCCGGGAAATGCGGTACATGACAAAGAGGATGAAAAGTCCGATTGGGAAAATAGATAGCTTTGATAAGTGAAGGCTAATGAGGGTCGGGTGAATTACTGACTGGACTGACCAAGGACCGGCGAACTAATTCCTACTTTTTTTTTTAGAATCGCCTTCTTACGCGAGTGCGATTTCCTCCCCCATCTAACCTTCTCCACCCGTCACCGTCAGAGGGCGCCGTCGCCAGCGGAGCGCGTCGGAGTATGGGAGGGAAGTGGAGGGAGGAAAGGGGTCGGTTGAGGGAGAGGGTGGTGTTGGGGGCGTGGGAAACACTTCCCCTTCCGAACCTCATTCCCCCCCCCCCCCCCCGTCGTTCCGCCATCTCCTCCGTAAATACCTTCTCGCATCGAAATTTGACGAAAGAACTCTGCTCAGACTTTTACACGAGCTGAAAAATCTCGCTCCATTCAAAATGGCTTATATCCGACATTCTCTTCGTATCATGAATAAGAAACTCTTGTCTTAACCAGAGGGGAGAAGAACTTTAACGGGAGAAGGCGCTGCCCTTGCACGGATCGGGAGGAGGGCGGGAAGAGAATAGGGGAGCTTGGGGTAAGAAGGGCCTTGGCCTTCTCCACACACGAAGACGTGGAAATCGGAGGTAGGCAAAGACGTTCACTTTTGGTAACTCGTTCTCTCTGGACCGGTCGTTTTTGGGACCCGTTCTTTTTTATTTCGTTCAACGTTCCATTTTAACGGTAGTCGTGTATTTTAAATATTTTCTTGGTGTTTAAAGAATGTAAAAAAAACTAGAAACACTTTGTATTCCGTAATGACGTCGTTTAAGAATGTGGGATGAAGTAAAAGATTGAAGGTAATATTATCAATTTTTTTACTGATAAGTGGCTTGTTCGGTATTTCAAAGATGTACTCAGGTTCAAAAATTTGTTAGTTCCACGAACAATATGTGACCATAATAAAAAATGAGCTCCACTCAAACATTCCCATAATACACGTCACCATTACAGCTCCCAAAACCTTATTCGTAACATCTTCACACAAAAAGAAAGTCCTAACTACTAAAAAGTAGCCACACGGGCGTGATGCGGATCGCAAGGTAGTATGTAGATGTTGCATGAAGCATTAATCTATTGATACGGAGATGCAGGTCTAATAATTACGATGAGCAGGTCTAATTAATATAATGAGTCAAGGTATGAAACCTTTTTTGGTGACGTTTCACATGTTTTTTATGATTATTCAAAAATTCAGAAGGAACCATTGAGCTCCGAAGGAGTATAATTAATATGCGAAAAGTCGATGGAAACGGATAGTTTCCACTACTCATCATTTGACCTATATCTCTAGAGAATATATATCAGTTGTAACGCCTCGGTGTTTTCTTTTGGTAGCGCTTAATTTTCGGTTTTTCAGTACACCTTCTATCTCCTCTCTCTCTCCTCTCCAACAATCCAACCTTCAACAACTCCCTCACAACCGACAACGATCATACAAAATAAAAAAATTAAACATTTAGACACAAAAATAAGAAGCAAGAGAAAACACACAAAAAAGCAAGAAACTTATTAAACATTAAAACACACAAAACAAAAAATAACTCAAGGAGCGCGGCGTTACAGAGGGTGGCGAACGTCAGGGAAAACCTGGAATTTTCAGGGAATTATAATCTCTGGAAAAGTCAGGGAATTCTCGTAATAGTCAGGGAGAATCTGGAATAAGAATACTCGTTATTTTTTACCATTTCGTTTATCGACCAGTCTTTCCTACCCTTTATTTCACCAGCCTTAACTAACGTCTTACCACCAGCCTTAACTAATATTCAGTTGTGAATCATATTAGTGGTCAATCTTAGGTATTTAGTTATGAATTAGACGTGAGATTTATCCCTTTTGTATATCCTTATTTCGATATTTGTCTAGTTGTGTTAAAAATCATGATCACAATGTATTACGCTCATCACAAGGGATCCGAGGCTATGTTGTTCGGAAAATTTTACCTCGCGTTTTATTTTAACTTCCGAGTCTCTGGTCGAAAAGTAGACGGAGCACACTAGCTTCTAATAAATACATGCTTGCAGTTCTAAAAATACGAGACGTTGATTAGAAAATTTTAAAGCTGCTGTAGAAAATTCAATTCAGCAGAAAAGAAATATCGATCGGTCAGAGAAATTCAGGGAAAAGTCAGGGAAAGATCAGGGAATTTGAAAATTGGATATCAGTAGCCACCCTGATAGTGCATAGATAAATCTTTCTATTTTTAGGTGTGCGAAAGTCGTTTCTTCGGATCCAATGGATACGTTTCGCTGTCTGATTCGTGAATGTTCGTAATTGTAAGAATGGGAATCGCTGCATGGTCTTGTTGGTTATGGAAGTCGCGCGTTTGGTCGTGAGGGGAAGGAAGGAGAAGCATGTGTGTTGCACTAGAGCTGGTGTATGTGTTTCGTGGCGCGTGTCTCTCCTTCAAGAAGACGTCTTTCTCCTTCCTCTCCTTTGCCGTCCGCGGGGAGAATTCCTTTGCGGCTCCCAGTCGTATCGTCACCGCCAACACCAACCGCCTCTCCTGTCTACTCTTATCCCTCTCGCCCTGTGTTTGTTGTTCCTTCCCGAAGGCTTTATTTATGTACTTTATTTCCCTTCTGAACCTCCCTTAGTCTTCCTCGCTTCCTTTGGATCCCTCTTCCCCGCAACGCAGTCTGGAAAGGCTTGTCCTGCGCCTCCCTGAAATCCGCGATGTATATCCGCGGGTTCTATTTTATGCCGGTGCGGCTTTGCCCACGGAAAGTATTTCTCTGGCGGCTATTCTTACGAGTCGCTTTTAAGTAGCATTCCGATGTGTTTGCGTGGACTTTTATGGCAGTAAGGGATCGATATCGGTGGTAATCGACCGCAGTTCGCACTCGACTGGCTTTTATTTTTTTCCTGCCAGGAGCATTACGAGTCTGAGTTTGAGGCAGTTTGAGCGAAATATCATTTTACCTAGAAATCAATGAATTTGTATGTGTATCACCCTTCCATCGACATCAAAAATTCAACCCCTTACCTCATTACTTTCTGAGATATTTGCCAAACAATACCAGCCCTTTTATATGGGAAATGGTACGAGTATGCACTCAAGAGAGACCTCATATTAAATGATCACTGATCTCGTCAATAAATCAACAGGGTGAAGTTTGTGTGTTTTCTCAACTGTTCTCTTTAAAAAATCATATTGTCAATGCAGTAAATTCTTCGGGATCACAATAAACCTTCCGTTTTGATGGAGTTTCAAACGTACCGAGTGAAAAAAATGAGTCAAGTAAAAGACTTATTTAGATATTTTCATTTGTTTACTTGCAATTTCTGTCATGTAAAACTATTTTACTGCTCCATTTATAATGCAATATTTAATTCGTGTGTCTCACAGTTGGTGAAATCAAAACGTATGTATCGAGTATGGTCTCTATTATGATTAGGGAACTATCTCCCTCGCACTACCTTGATCGCGTCGCATCCGGTAAAATCCTGATCGCAATACTCCGAGTGGGTATTCAAAATGTGGACAGTGAATCTATTTCTAGGTGATAGTATTGTTTCGTATTTACATATAATTTTTATCTGGATATGTTTTTAATTTTATGGACAAAGTGTGTGTGAAACTAGTGACGGTTCTAGTGTAGGATCGTTGGCAATTTGACTAATCTCATACTTGATTCGCTTAATAGGTGCAGGTATAGATTAAACGTGATACCTGCGAGGCCATAAAATCCACGATTTCCTGTTGAGCGAACTACGAACTTATCGATTCTCGAAAACAGGCGATCTTCGAAATCGCCACAGCCATATTTTTCGTATGTCATTCGTTTCTATGGGAAAGCACCGGAGGTAATGCTTAATCAGAACAATGCCCTACTAGCGATACAGTTTGAGACATCGCAAAACTTCCCGTTTCCCCGAATGACAGCTTTCAGCCGCCTTTCAGCGCCTCTGTCGCTGCGAGAAATGTTCGACCCGAGAGTGTGGATTCGGCTCAGGAGCTGCGAATCGATCCGCCGAAGGAAGAAACGTACTTTATACCCAATACAAGCTTTGAGTATCTACTGTTACCAACCTCCACCCCTCTCGGTTATATTTTGAAAGTCTCTCCATTTTTCCTATTTTCTTGTGATAGATCTTTGAATGGAGGATTCGGATGGAAAAAAAATGTGTTCTAATCATTCATAAATTAGTTCAGATTTCTAGCAGTGAAGCAGATAACGTGTTAAAGGGCATACATCGCGTAAAAAGTGAGAATCTTGTTTAAATGGTTTTTATTCCCATCTCATTTCATATCTCATTTCACCCAAGGGTCAGTGCTTCGCTACCCTAACGTATCATCTCCTCAATAATTTTTGATTTTGTTCTAGAATTGGATCACACATTTTTTTATAGGTTGTATTTACCTCGCATTTTTTTTTTATATTTCGAATTCTGGCTGAGCAGTTTTTATTTTTGCTCATTCGTAACGGGCAGTTCTCAGAGGCACTTATTATTCTCAGAGGAGTTATTTTTCAGGTATGCTCCAGATATTTTTCAGATTTTTCCAAATTATGTTTCAGATATTTGCAGAATGTGCGCAAGGAATGCTTGCGGAATCCAGGCCGTTTTTAATGCCAAAACATGTTGCTTGCGGCGAATTTTCCCTATATAAGTTGAAAATCAGTTAGTTTTTCAAACTTCTGCAATATGATTTGAGACAATTTTGGTTGAATTTCTATGTAGAGTTCGATTTCCAGCCCCGAAGTGAAAAATCGTGTTTAAGGGCATACCTCGTGTAAAAAGTGAGTATCGTGTTAAAAAAAAGTTTTTTACTCTCATCCTTCCCCCTAAAGGTCAAAGTTCCGTTACCCTAACGTATCATCACAGCTTCAGGTGAGGTATTTCAGTCCTTTTTATAAAACGTGATTGAATGAAGGTATTTCAGTTCATAATTAAATTCCTCGTATTTATTAAAGTTCAGAATTTTTTTAAACCATTTTTCCGAGAAAATTAAAAGCTCAGCACCAAACTTAAGTTGGTGTTAGATTTCTTAAATAGGTCTTTCGCTCTTCCCGTGTTTTTCCAATCCCCTCTATCCCTGGAACAGTTGGTGTTCCATGGGAGTAATTTTGCGTCTTTGCCCCTCCCTCCTCATGGCGCGTGGTTTCGGGGAACTCGTTGCCTTCCGATTAGCGATAATTTCTTTGCAAACGAGCGAACTGGTACATCGTTTGTTTTTTGCGCTTCGTCACACGTGTTTGTTTCCTCGCGGTTGGGCAGCAATGGGGGGGTGGCGTCCGCGCCCCGCTGCGGCGTTCCCGAGAAATTTCTCCGCCCCGTTTGAGGATTTGAGGCATTAGCGGTGGTGGTGGCGTTTTTCGGGGAATTGGGGAGGACCTCCTAGAGGGAAGGAGAGAGAGTTTTTTTGTAGTGAAGGTTTGGGAAGGGGGAGCAAGGGGATGAGCGCGGTTTTTCATGCATGTATCTTCATCTTGAGCGGGCTCAGTACTTCACCCAAATTGCAGTTGGTGATTTGCTATTTATTCAGTGTTTTCTTTCAGTTTTGGAGCCGCAAGATTTAACTGCTTCTGATAGAGATATGTCATTAATTGTGCGCAGATACATTATCTATGGGAGGAGATTCCCTGCGGGGAAAATAAAATGCATGAGCATCCTTTGAATCTTTTTAGATAAGGAATTATGAGGCCGTAATCATAGGTTTCTCGTGAAGGTGGTTTTACTTGAGGTATTTTTAGCGAGATGTTTCCATAGTCACAATGGAGATCATATTCCAAAGGTTTCGTTTTAATTGCAGCATCTGTAAGAAGCGTAAATTCAATATTGCATTATTAGTGATGCAATAATATACTTTTAAATGACTGAAATCCTCAGTAATTAAGTAAGAATATCTGCATAAGTCTTTTACTTCACTAATTTTTTCAAGCGGGATTTTTCAAACTCCTTCAAAACGGAAGGTTTTTTGTGATCCCGAAGAAATTAATGTGATGACAGTATGAATAATTTTAAAACATAGTTGAGAAATCATATAAACTACACATTGTCAATTTTTTTACGAGTCCTAGATGTTATTAATTCCTCATTTTTCAAAATAACGTCTCTTTGGAGTGCCTACAAGTACCTTTTGTTGAGTTAAATGGCTGATGTTTTTTTGGCAATTATCTCGGTAAGTTTTTCCGTAAAAGTTTTATCTATGGATATCTTTTATGAAAACACATAGTATGGGGAACCGATTGGTGTGGTGGCTGGAGTACTCGCCTACCACACATGCGGCCAGACTTCAAATCCCTACAGAGACGGTTGTTTTTCAGATGGAACCCGATCCCTGATTGAGTGTATTGTGGAGGGCACTTCAATTTACAGTACTCAGTCTGTCGGATGAGAAGTTAAACTGCGGTTCCCTTGGCGCATTTTGTTAAGAGTAGGCTAATGCCTACGCTGGGTTTCTATCCACCCTTCCTCCATTACCTATCTTGACCTTAGCCGTCGGTCGCTTCCCCAGATACCCAATCCAACGCGTAGTATGCAAAGTTTCATGCCAATCTGTACATTAGAAAACGTTGCTCCAACCACCATGAATAATATGCCTCGGGTGAGCCTTTTTCTAGCGCTCACAATAATAAGATGACTTACTTACCTTCCCTTTTTACTAACAGGCTTACCCATTCTTTTCTGAACCTGCCCATATTTTTTAATTCACCCTCTGTTTTAGATAGAAGTTATTGGTGTTGGTTGCCATGTGGCAGATGTTTGTTCTATCCATACTCAGCGCACAGGCTAGTTAGTGATATTGCTTTGTACTGTTGATGAAGTATTAAAAGAAATTGACAAGACAGCAACTAATGAGTTTTTGCTTAAATCAGCCAAACTAAACATGGTGGAGTCGGTTAGAGGTCCAGAATCCATGCATGACCTTTCAGGGTCGGAGTGGAAAAGATTTTAAAAGGAATTTTTCATATTCCTTACGGCGCCAGAAAAAGATGGAGCAGATGAGAAAGTAAAAATTGCCCTATTTTTAAACCACGCAGGAAGTTTATGGTTACTCAGTAAACAGACTAGTCAGTGATATTGCTTTTTTACTGTTGATGAAGTATTAAAAGAAATTATGAGTTTTTGATTGACAACTGATGAGTTTTTGCTTAAGGTAGTCCGAGCGAGATAGTTCCCTAGTCATAATCGAGACCATATTCAAATTATACGTTTTAATTTCACCAGCTGTAGGATACATGCATTAAATATTGCATTATTAATGGTGCGATAGTATAGTTTTACATGACAGAAATGGTAAGTAATTAAATAAAAATATCAGCATAAGTCTTTAATTTCATTCCTTTATTTCGCGCGGTGCGTTTGAAACTCCGTCAAAACGGAAGGTTTTTTGTGATACTCAAGAACCTATTGCGGTGAAAATATGATTAATTTTAAAAAACAGTTGAAATAACATGTAAGCTACACACTGTTAGGTTTTTGACGACACCTAAGTGTTAGAAATACCTCATTTTGTAAATAATGTCTCTCTGGAGTGCATACACGTACAGTTTTCCATGTAAAAGGGCTGATATTTTCTAGCAAATATCTCGGAAAGTAATGTGGTAAGGGGTAGAATTTTTCGTGTCATTGGATAGGTGAGATATTTTCCTTTAAAATGAGACCAAATTCATTGATTTCCAAGTAAAAAGACTTTTCGCTCAAACTACCTTAAGTCAGCAAAACTAAACACCCTCTCCCCCCCCCACCTTACCCTAAATGGTTCGTGTGTGTGTCTCCTCGGTGTTTTGCTGCTCCACAAGTGTCCATCTCCTCCCGTCGGGATACTTGGAAAGGGCGGCTGTCGGGAGGGAAAGGAGGAGGAGAGGAATTTGTGGGGAGAAATGGGGAAGGAGGGTGGGCGGCGCCTGTTTCTTGCGGGGAAGGTGGAGTGGGGAATATGAGGGAGGGAGGAGCGGCGGGGAGGGAGAGATTGCGCGCTTGGGCAGAATCCCGCTCACGGCAGCAGCAGTCCCCCTTTCACGGTGCGGAAGAGGGGTTACTTTCCAGTCTCCCGCCGACGCTCTGCCCGGGAAGGCGCGACGCCTCTCCTCCGTGACGGGCCTCCGTGTGTGATCCACTCCCTCCTCTCCATCTCCTTTATTGAGAGAGACACCGACGGAGCCGGTCAGATCAGGTGGAAAACCTCCTTTTATTCGGGGATCGTTTACTTCCCCCGGCCTGTGCCTCGTGGTGTAATGAAACAACCCTTTCGAGTTAAATAATGGAAACGTTGAGGAGATATATATTCCACTCTTTCCCATAGTGCGTGGGGGTTGATTCGCTTATAGTGTCAAAATTCAACCATTGTCTCATACCTGTTTTTATGTCTTTTAAACGTTTTGACAAGTGTTGCTGGACCGCCAGTTGGTTAGGGCTTGTAAAAAATTTCGCTGTGCGTCATTCGAGCTCGTACGAACTTGGTGAACGTTTCAGCTAGTTTCACTCGACCTTTGCCTGGTGTAAACTTGAAAGAAAGAAAAAAAAAGTTTCGGCAAGTTTTAATTTGGCTTTCGGCTGGTGAGAACTGAGTGAACGATGCGGAAAGTGTCACTCGGCCTTCAGTGGATGTGGACTCGGTAAACATTCCGGCGAGTGTCACTCGAACTTCTGCTCTTCTGTGAACTTTTTAAACATTTCAACTAGTGTCACGCTACCTTTTGACAGTGTGGGCTTTGTAAACGTTTCGGCCTGTGTAACCTTTCTTCCGGCTGGTGAGGACTTGGTGAACATTTCGGAAAGTGGCAGTCGACCTCCTGCTGGCTCTAAAATTACCCTTTGACTGTCATCCTCCTCCATTCTCCATTATCACATCAGTTTGGACGAGGACTATCTTATAGACTTGGATCGTTCTTTTTCCCATCACTTTGGTACTGTGGTTCTATTTCTCCGGGTGCCTAGAGCCTTCGGTTGGCCGCATTGGTCTGACATTTCTACCCTTGCGTACATTTCTCGGTTCATCATCACTGGAGCGATTCTTCAATTTGACCGCTGAAGAAAGGAATTGAACTGAAGAGGATTTCGCCATTGTCTTACTCCCGACTGGAAAAATCTCGTGTGAATTTTATTCCCTTTCGGTGTGTCCCCTCCTTAACTCTTTCCGTCCCTCTCTTTAAAGGAGCGCGCTTCGAGACTCGGACGCGGCGAAGAGGATTGGGGTGCCCCTTTTCGCCAGGGTGGGACGCCCCTTTTCGCCAGTTTTTTTTTCAAGTGTCGACCGCTAGAGGATTTTTATTGTGTCCCAACCCTGTGAACGTTTCTACAGCATTGTCGTCGTTTATATTCCTAAAATCAGTGTATATTTTTATAATTTATCGAGTGTGTGATTTCGTCAAAGTGTTCACGGCAGGCTCGTTTTAATGGTTTTGGGGAGGACGCCCTTCAGAATTTTTACTCGGTGTGTCAGTCAACAACTTCTACGCTCTTTTAAGTGAAAGCGGGATACGTAACGATTAAATATTTTTTTCTTACCGTCGTGAGGGTGAGTCTTTTACTCGTGAAATTTCTTGCAGCGCTTGATAGTATTTGTACGTACAAGTCTTAAACTTTTCGGGAAGTGCCGCTCGGTCTCCAGGGGGATGAGCAGGTCTCCAGACTATCCCCTGCTTCTGCGTGTCCCAAAAACTGTTTAGAATTGGGCGATTCCGTTGCTTTTTTTAATTTTTTATCCTAAATTTAGCATTTTTAACGTGCCTAAACGTTCCTGTCTGCTTCGGCGGTGGCGTACTAAGGATAATATCCACCCAGAGTCGTTCGGATTCATAGAATTCACTCTCATTACTGGATTGTGAATATATTGCATTGATCGATTACGGTGAAATTGTATCAGTAGGTGGAGGAATAGAAAGAGTACACCCAACGTGCTAATTATTCGCGAAATCCCGTGCCAAAATCCCCCATTCTAGTCCTTTTAATCGCCCGTAGGCCCCCGAGCGCCGTTTTCAATTCGAAGGGGCTTAATTAGTGGACGCGAGCGCCAAAAGCCCTTCCTCCCTGGCCCGCTCCCTTGAGCATGCGACACCGGATTGTTCTGCCGGGCCGGTCCGGGCCCTCGCCCCGCCCTCCGGAGCGCCCAGCGGTGCGTGATACGAGCACCGTTAAGTCCCCTCCACCCACCGTGCAGCGTCGACCGGCCGTCTTCCGCGGAAGTCGAAATCCCAGCAGTGGCCCGACGGCCCTCCACCACCTCCTCCTCCTGCCGAGCCGCGACCTCACTAGGCTCCCGCTTATCCGAATCCCGCCTGACGTCACGGGCGTCCGAATCCACTTGATGAATGCCGAAGGCGGACCTATCGGGTGGAAAGTTTCCGATACGCTTGTCTAAAGCGTACATGCTCCGGTGTTTGTAAATATCTATATATACATATATCTTTATGTGTACGTCGCGAGCGTATGACAAGCTTTGAAGCTTCAGAATCTTTGATGTATGGTTAGTTCCCTTCGCCGAACTTCATACTCACTCTGCTTCCTCGACGTCCTTGAGCACTACCCCCATTGTTTCTTCCTCTCAGGCGAGAGACCCGTTAGATGAAGTTGTCTTACGTGGAGCGGGTTCCCTCCTACCTCTTGTTGTCTCGGATGAGAGACGAATAAGAGTCGCAATATCGCTCGGTAACTTGTCTTAAGACATTTTCAAAAAAAATAAGCGCCTTTTTTGTACCCTCTTGACATTTTTCTCGACTTCTTATGCCATCAAGAACCTGTCTGTAGAAGTTGCTCCGTGTTAAGTGTATTTTTTATTTGTTAGTGTGTAGGTGTAAATTTATATTTTGTTTTGCCAAAGGGATTAAGGCGAACATTGTATGTTCGCACGCTCCTTGAGGTAGTCGTTCAATAGGTAACAATCCGTTTCCTTTAACGTGATTTTTACCGTTTGGTAAGCAAGCTTTAATTTCGAATAAGGAGTTTTAAGAGTCTGCTGAACAAAATTTCAAAAAGGTCTCTGAATCGAACAGGCTCCGTGAATGTGTTTGTAATTCTGCATCGAGTGCACCTTTGTTAACTTTTTGGGATTCACCACTGTTCGTACACTTGTGTGTGTATATATATATATAGCTTCGCACGGATCGGTTAATCTTAATAGCGTCTCCGTATTTCTTTGGGTGTTCGATTTCTCCATGCTATACCGGAAAAATAATTGACTCTCAGGGTCCTCTAAAGCAACTCTCCCATTCCTTTTCTGAGATATTATAGATGAATGAGCTGTTTTCAGTCCTGAAGTGAGTTTGGTGGGGTTAATGTCCATACATGACATCTGCGCCTTTGTTGTGTGTAAATTTCAATTGGACTACCCTTAGCGGTTTCCATTTAACAATCATTTACGTGCCAACTCGGTCATTCAGCATTATTTTTCTCTCTCCTTCGCGGATTTAGCTGCACACCGCTGGCGAGTTTTGCACGTTCGTACGCTCATTGAGCGACATTTTCTAAGACCTGTCGAACAGACACAACCCGCAAAGGAGAGAACCTCGTAAGTTGAGCGTTACTTTGAATGCCATTGTCCTCTTTTTTGAGGATCTATTTTCGTGGGAGAGAGAGACAGAACTGAAGGGCAGTAAAACATAGCAATGCTTTGCTCCACTTAGCTAGAAGGCTGAAACTTTGCGAAGGTATATATTTTAAGTGCGTGTATATTATTTTATATCCCGTCTTGAAGTCTCGCGTGGGTGTTTAGGCTTACTTTCCCCGGTCAAGAGTTTGCGAATAGTGTCGTTAAGGATAGGGTTATTTCCTCCCGAAAGTGACAGGGAATTTGGAAAACGGTATTATTCTTCGTACCGAGTGCGATCCCAAGTGGTGGATGTAATCCAATATCGCGCATTGAACGGCACTGATTATAACCTAACCGGCCTTCCATCCGCTCCTATTACTGCTTCGGAAACGTTCCGATTACTTCTCTCATGATCGATAATTCTAAATATTTCCCAAAATACTATTTTTATTCGAAAAAATAGTTCCGAAACTCTTGCTCTTCGGCATCGCCTGAGTTTAATGAGGTAGTATAAGTAGTAGTTGATCACTTGTCTTTTTTGTTACCATCTTTCAAGGTAGCTTATTGAGAATTTTTTTCTGTGCCACCCTGAGAAGAAAATTTCAAAATAAGGTTATCTTCTTTGAATTTGGAGGACGAACATTGGTCAATCTTGTCGCAATTTTCTCACCTCGACTGTAAGTGTATCTTCTGACATACCTTAGGGTTTCGCCCTGTTGGTCGACGAAAATATTCCTTAAAAACTGGCGAAAATTTCAGCCATGTGCTGTTTTGTTCTTACCTCCAGTGGGTGACCTTTGCCCACTTCACAGTCCAGCTCTCCGCAGCGGTAGCACGTTGCAATATTCATTCCGTTCCGGGATAAGACTCGATATCTACGAAAGTTTTTAGTTGTTTCAAGTCCTAAAGTCAAACATTTTCTTCCTCTCCTCGAGCAGCACAGGGATGAGAAAAGTAATAACATCTGTCCATCCACAAGGCCCGTCTCTTGAGATGCGGCTGAGCTGCTGCCCGATTGCCTTGAGTTTCCTCCGCTTAGAGATTGAGGGAAGTTTTGTTTCGTGGACTGGTTCATACCTGACTTCTGCGAGTACAGCGAAGGTTGGGGAAAAACCATATAACGAAACTTTAGTCCGCCCGCACTGTCTCGCTTTTGCGACCAAAAACATTAAGTGAGATAAACAGTGAGGAAGATACCTCTGAGTTGCATCTACGTGACGGAAAGGAAGTTTTGTTACACGTTAAACTCTTTTTTCTCAGAGTGCGTAGAAGGCTGGGAAAAGAATGAATGTGATCCTTTCTTTCACTTGACTAAGTCTATACGAGTGATGAGGAAGAGCTGTCGTCTGTGAGAAAATTAATTAGAAGTTAATTGCATCTTAGTGATCGAAAGGAAGACTTCCTCCGCGACTTCTCTCGAATGCTGCGAGTTAAGCTCTGGGTGGGTAGGAAAATAATTAGTGCCTCCATTTTGTCGGAATGGGTTTGATAAACTGTAGGAAATCAACCTCTGTTCCATCTGTGTGACGAGAAGGATTTTTTATAAGACTCCATTCCCCAAAGGTTATGTTTGGTATGGTTTCTATTTTTAGTATCGTGTATGGTATGATTCTTCACCCTTAAGCCGGGAGCTCTTCTCACAAGTGACCACAGTGGAAGTATAGTCCAGTGATCACATTGTCTCCTGCAAGTGCGGTGGAAAAGAACGACTTCTGTCGGTCAACAGTGCCTCAGCTTTTTTTTTTAATAAAGAAAGGGGTTGATGAATGATCGGAAATTGACTTCCTTCGCGTTTGTGCGACCCGAAGGAAGTAATAATTCTTGTCCCCTCAAAGTAACTGTTGCAACCGTGGGAAATAATTCTCATTCCTTTGAGTCAGAATCTCCCATCTAAGCGACGGCGAAGATTTTTAAGCCCTGTGTGAACTCATTTTTGCGAGTGCGGCGTATCATGGAGAAGAATAACGTATCAGTCGAGCCGTGCTTCGTACGTGTGTGAGAAAGTGAAGAGAGTTACAGGGTGGAAAAACTAACCCTCGTGTGCTGTGTGAACAGAAGGATTTTAAAAATTTCTATCCTCCCCGAACTGCCTGTTAGGGAATACATTTCTCTATCTACCGGGAGATTTGGTCGCCCGTTTTGGGCGGGCGGTACTCGTTCGGTTTCCGGGAGTGTGGGCAACTTATCCCGACCCACGGCACTCTCTCTGTCACCCGTGTCCTATCTACGAAGACGCAACCCGACGAAGGGAGAGAAGGCGAGACTCCGACACCTTTTCATGATCTCCTGGAGATGCGCCTCTGCGACTCCGCGTCGTCGCCTACGTTCGCCACATCGGCGACGCCCTACTCGAGTCAATTCCCGCCCTCCTCCGGCCTTCCTCCTCCGCCTCATCCCCGCCTCGTTCTCGGCCTCCCCTCGCCTCCTCCGCCGCATCAGGTGGTGGCGGCGCCGTTTGCTCCTCCTCGTCGCCCCCGCTCGTCCCGCGGACCCCTCCCGACTTCGCCGGCGGCTGCGACCCCCCGCCGCGTCCACCTCTTCGCCGCTGAGACTTGTGCGCTCTGATCCGAGGCGGGCCCGGCGACTCCTCAACATGTCCCATCTCAAGGAGTACAAATTCTTCCGGAGCTTCAGCGCCCGGGTGGGCGGGTGGTCCAGGCGGAAGGCGGAGAGGCTGTGGACCAAATTGCGGGAGAGGAAGATTGCCGGTCAGTTTGATGTATTAGCGATTGATATAAGGCCGGAGGACTGTTCGTTCTCTGATCTAAGGTGGATTGAGCGAAATATAAATTCACCTAGAAATCAATGAATTTGGTCTCATGTTAAAGAAAAATATCTCACCCTTCTACTGACACCAAAAATTCAACCCCTCACCATATTACTTTCGGAGTTATTTGCCAAAAAAAATCAGCCCTTTTACGTGGGAAACGGTACGTGTATGCAAATCCAGAGAGGCAATATTTACAAAATAAGTAATTTCTAACACTTAAATGTCGTAAAAAAAACTAACAGCGTGTAGTTTGCATGTTTTCTCGACTATTTTTTAAAATTGATCATATTGTCACCGCAATAAGTTCTTGGGTATCACAAAAAACCTTCCGTTTTGAAGGAGTTTCAAACGCACCGCGCGAAATAAAGGAATCAAATTGAAGACTTATGCTGATATTTTTATTTAATTACTTACCATTTCTGTCATATAAAACTATATTATTGCACCATGAATAATGCAATATTTAATTCATTTATCCTACAGCTGGTGAAATAAAAACGTGTAATTCGAATATGGTGTCTATTATGACCAGGGAGCTAACTCGCTTGGACTACCTTAATGATGTATTCAAGCACTTTCTGGGGCTATCCCTACTGGGGATCCTCGACAATCTGGGGAAGTTCTTTAAATTGAAATATCCATGGAAAAATTCGGGAAATCTGATGGTGTATTGGCAATATTTTGGATTTGTACCTCGATTCTCCTGGTTAATTCCACGTGCCTTAGTATTTTGCGTAACCGCGGACTTGATTCTGTATCTACGTCTACATCTACGTGATACCCTGCGAGCCACCACGAGGGTGTGTGGCAGGGGGTGAAGATCACCAAACATGCACTATTGACATGCAAGTAGGATATTTAAGGGAGATATGCTAGATAATAGGGTCACATGGAGCTAGATGGTTAGTATCTACATAATAAGAAAGGGATTCTTGGTTGTTATTACATGCATCATGCACTACAGACTACTCTTACAAAGTATATTTCACCTACCTATCCCTTTGCTAAGCTGCCTATTGTTGTCTCTTATAGTACGAGGGAAAAATGACATTTTAAATCTATCGGTACGACAATCTATCTCTCTAATCTTGTTAATATGATCAAACCTAGCATAATACGCAGGGGTTCTCAATATATATCTAACGTCATCTGTGAACAACTCTGTTTCGAATTTACTTAAAAGGTTAAACCTAAATTATAACCTGCGTTCTGATAGTAATTCCCATCCTAGTTCGTCTATTAAGCTCGTAACACTTATACAATTATCATAACGGCCTTTAACAAACCCAGCATATCTCCTTTGCACGCGCTCTAATTCTTTAATCATACCTTCCTCGTACGGGTCCAATATACTAGCGGCATATTCTAAATGAGGCCTGACAAGTGTAAAATAGCTTCTTTCTCGTACTCTCTCGTCGTATAAAGTTGTCGATAAAATATTTCCTTTTCAAAATTAATGCCATTGATACTGTTTATTTGTCTGCTTGGAGCCCATCTATTTCTTATCAGCGGCTTAGCCCTTCATTTTAACCATGTCGGCATCAGAGCGTTTCAGCCGCTTGTTGTGTTACATTTTCCTTGCGGTTTTCTGCACGGAGATAGCTATGTATAGCTACACCACAACCACATGCGTAGTTGATCAGTCAAGTGTAGCTTGAAAACTCATTTTAACTCTCTAGATAAGAGGTTACACCATTCTTATTTTCTCCTTTAAATACTCAATTTTTCTCTTGTAAAACCTTGAATTTTGAGCTAGAAAACTCTGCGCCTACGATGGTGAAGTATTATTTTTTCCACGAGAGTAATTTCCCTTGTCTCTTTGGCTGCGTTCTGAGCTTTCTTTTCGCTGCATTCTCCCTCTCTTCAAAGACCGTTGTATTCCCTAGACGCACCCCTTCTACCAACCGCCCCTTAAATCCTGTTCTCTTGATTATTACTTCTACCTCTTTCTCGCTTCCCCTCGCCCCGTCCCTCTCTTGGTCTTTGCATTGTTTCTTTTTTCTTAATTACTACTTCTCAAGCCCGTGCTCTCCTGCCACACACGCGAAAGAACAAGGAAACCTTTTCCCACTTCGCTCTCTGTCTGAATATAATTCTCACTCCGAATCCACCGCATCCTCATGTACATGCGTAGTATTTGGGTTGTTTCTCCGTTAAAAAAAAACCCTGGTCGTTTTTTTCGTTCATATTTTGGCTTCCCCAAAAAAAATATTATCTCCTTTAAAAAAAAAATGTCCGCGCTATTTTTTCTTCGCAAATTATGATTTTACATAGTGTTAAATGAAACTCGTTGTTGAAACATGTGAAAAATTGTGCTATAAATATGCTTATCCTCTCTGTAGACCGATAATCGCTCGGATTGTTATTTTTATCGTGACGAATTCTCGAGGAAGTCAAACAAAATGAGCAAACAAATTTTTGGATTATCATTGAAAACACTTCGACTGATCCCCACCAATTTCTCATCTCTCTGGCTGCGGTTTGTATCGTCCTCTAATTTTGATAAACTGACAACCACGGCTATAACCATGGAGCTAATCCTAAAAATATGTTAAAGACACCAAAGTGATGTTTTATTTACTTCGCCGAAAATGATCTCGACTGGTAAAGTTATTTTTAAGAACAAAAATGGTGGTCGATCTAATTCTCTTGAGTTTTATACCTGTGCGTCCACATTGAACACCAGAAAAATATGCCTTCAACACCCTTGCAAAATTTTATGTAATTCTCTTGGTGAAAATTGTACTATATCGTATATTTAAGTGTATTTTCTCTTCTTTGAATAAGTTCTCGTCACCGCAATTGCATCCCGCTAGGACCGTCCCTTCCGAAATCCGAACTGGTCATCGCCCTAACTGTAATTCGTCTCACTCTCCCACCTGTTATTACTTATTCAAATTAGAACTTTGTCTGCCTGCGATATCGATCTAATTATTCTGTATTCCTAGTATATTGTTGCTTTCTTCTTCCTCCTCCGCAGAGGAATCAGGACTGTTTACACGGAGTCCTCTGGCAATGCTCTTTCCTCATAGATCCCACGAAAAGGTTTGAAAAAAGCTTCTCCACAGTTATTGCCTAAATTTTTTAGCGACTCCGAGGGTATGTTATCTACTCCCAAATCTTTTATTGCCTTAATTATTTCAATGATTTCGCTATTTCACTGTTGAGTATCTGTTGTCCGAGGTAATCTCATCTAGTGTTCCCTCATCCTCCACATCTAGGTTAATTGATCTAACATCGCTGTCGTACAGCTACTCCACGCATGCTTTCCACCTGTCTAGAATATCTTCTTGCTCGATTAATATTCTGCCTGATTTATCCTTAGTCTTCGGTACCGTCTGCCCTCTCTTACCGTCCTATGGCAATTTTACTTTAGGGTGCTGTGCACCCACGTCCTCTTCTTTCAGCAGATTTTTTATTTCCTTGCATTTCTCTTTCCACCAGTCTTCCTTCACCCGACAGGTCACTTGCAGGTATTTATTATTTAGTGCCTTGTGCATCTCCTTGCCTAGGTTAGTGTAAACGTTCTTCCACTTTCTCCTCTCCTCCATTTTCATAGTCATTTCTTCCGTAACCCACTGCTTCTCTGCCCCCCCTCGTTTCCACTGATCCTACTGTTGTCTCCACCGATCCAACTATTCCCTCTTTACATTCTGACATTTTTTTCTCGATTTTTTCCTATTCCTTTGCTTCACGTATGTTCCTTTCCACCAGCTCATTCTCCAGAGAATTCTCTTCCTTTACCCTTTAATATTTTCTACAATGCGCGCCCTCATCATTGTCCTAACGTTCAAATTTCCTAGTTTTGTTGGTAATTTTCTCTTCCTTTTCTTCTTTTTCAACTTATCTCTTCTCCTATCCTTAGTTCCTGTGGTGACGTCGCTGTAAAAGGATTTCGAGTTGACGATCGCAGGGGCACCTTCCTTAAATCCGCACTGCTACCCACTCTTGTCATGAATTGGCCATGGAATAATTTCGCTACTTATAAAAAAAAGTTCCTAATACATTTTAAAACGGTTCAAGTTGCGTAAAATTTTAACTGTTGTTTGTAATTTTTTTCGGGAAAATCGCGAACAGACATGGCATCTACACTCTCCATTCTTCGAATTCGCATTCAAAAATTAATATTACGACGTCGTGTTAATATTTAATGAATTTAACCGTTAAATATTAGTCAGAATGCATTTGATTCCACTGGGATTGGGAGTAATTAAAGCCGCGGTCGACGTGTCGTCATCATCCCAGCATTTTCTCCTTCTAATTTTTTTTAACCCGCGGAGAGAATGAGCCGCCCTTTTTTTTTTTAATTTGTCACTCAACCGAAATGCGATTTATTATTTCGCCGTATTCTTCCATCGCGTTGGGTTTTTAATGGAAATTAATATCGAGCAGAGCCCTACCGAGCACTGCGTTTTACCGGTAAAAATGCACTGTTTCTTGCTTTATTATTTCGTGGAAACGGAAAGAAATTTAGAATCGCCTCTCTACATCCTCTCCCGGACCTTTTCTTCCTCGTAACTTGTACCGCTTGCCTTGCCTGCTGGGACAAAGGGCAGAAAAAATATCTGTGAAAAAAATGAAATTCCATGGAGTACCGTATGTGTTGATTGAATCTGCTCCGAGCAAGCACAGTGTAACTCAGCTGATAGAATCGAATTGTTTTGGAATCATTTGGAATAGAGACTCAGGAGGCCACACCCCGGGCTAAGATTACTCCACAATTTCGGGTTCATGTGGGTTCCTGGGGAACTCTGGGGTTATTATTTTAGCCCCGCTCGGTTGCTCTAAATGGACATTTACGCTATATATTACCCTGCAAGCCACTTCAAGGGTGTTTGGCATGGGGTGAGTTGTCACTAACAACCAGTCTAATGTACAAGTAGCTTTCACTAAAATGCTCTGCACCATAGGAATGCTGCCAATGCTAAAAAAATATTTACGTTAATATATTTTGCAACTGCGTAAAGTAGATGCTAGATAAATGCAGGAATCATACGAAACGTGATGTGAGTACTGCGTGGCAGATCAATTAAAAAAAAGCATTGAAATTCGACTCAACTAATCAGTTTCTCTCCCTGGGTAAATGTTTCTCGGGTGTTGCACTAGGTAAGAGGGTCCAAATGTCCTGCAAGGCAAGGTGGCCGCACAATATAGACGAGGCTGAAAGAACACCGGAGACATTTCCGATTGGTTCGACCACCGATGTCAGCCGTAGGGAAGCATTGCATTTATGAAGATCATGCGAAACAGTGGGAAGGGACCAAGGTTCTCAGCCGCACACTAGGCCATTGGGATCGCCTTGCCAAGAAAGCCATCGAGATCCGTCTGCAGCCAAAAATCTTCAACAGAGACGCTGGTTTCCATTTAAGTAACTCCTAGATACCCGTCATGAACACCCTTTGGGTGGTTTGAGCGAAATATCATTTTACTTAGAAATCAATGAATTTGGTCTCATTTTAAAGAGAAATATCTCACCCTTCCAATGACAGCAAATATTCAACCACTTACCACATTACTTTCGGAGATATTTGCCAAAAAATACCAGCCCTTTCACCGTAGAAGGTTCTTGGGTCTCACGAAAAACCATCTGTTTTGAAGGAGTTTCAAACGCAACGTGCGAAAAAAATGAGTCAAAATAAAAACTTATTTAGATATTTTTTTAATTACTTACAATGTCTGTCTATTAAAGCTATATCATTACACCATTAATAATGCAATATTTAATTCATTTGTCCTACAGCTGGTGAAGTTAACACGTATGATTCGAGTATGGTCTCTATTATGACTAGGGAATTATCTCGCTTGGACTACCTTAAGTAACTCATGGACACTCATCATGAACACTAGGGTGGTTGGAAAAAAGGCTTTTCACGCAAATCGTTTCCCAAGGGGTGCCAAACCTAATCTTTTGCTATGACAAGGAAGTACGCTCAAGAGTATTGCAAAAATTTTAGGCTTTCCACTCTAACCTGACAAATAAATGACTTTTTACGCACATTTTCAGGAATTGTCGACTTTTTCAGGGTTTTTCCTCCATATTTCTTGAAATAATTTTTTTTAATTTCTACTCTCACTAGGAGTAATCGAAAATAGTTCATTTAACACATTTCAGTTATTATTTAGGGAATATATTATGTAAAATATTTATTTCAGAGTATTTAATGTCGATTTTTCACTCATTTTTAAGTATTTTTCATGAGTTTTCGAAACTCAGCCTCAATTTTGTTTTTTATCAAAAAACAGTCGACTACCTCTCGATCATTCTCTTTAAAATCAGCTTCCATAATAAATTCAGACCAATAATATCCATAGATTGGGAAAAAACGTCAATAGAAAACGTGAGGCCACTTTTTCGTTAATGGTTAAATTCATTAAATGCGCGCGCATACTTGTATGATCATATACTGAAACGCACCAGTCGATCATAAAACTAACCTTAAGTACCGACAGCGATCAGCTGTATAAATTCATAGCAGAATTCAAGTAAACAGTTTCATAAATTTATAAAAATTCATCAATTGCGATTAATGCGATTGCGTGAAACTACGTACCGTTCGTAGCTATGGTAAATATTTAAGAGCTCAATTTCGACATTTTTCATAGTTTTAGTATACAATATGTTAAAAAAGTGAAAAGCAATTGGCAAATTGGTGCATCGAAAAAGGAGAATTTAATACAACAATTCCTCACGTGAGCGTGTGCCGTGTAAAGCAGCCTATCAGAATATTTAAAAAAAAGTATACCTATTCTTTGACTGTCGTCCGTCTACATTTGGATCCTAGTTAAGACTTGTGTAGTGGTATCATCTATCCTTCCATCGAAATACACACTCATCGGTACCACTAAGTTTTCACACAATTCTTGTTTTAATGATGCGTGGAGTTTTGCCTTATCACGCCGAATACGGTTCCTCTCTATAGCCAAAAACCCATTAGATATTAAACCAGCGTCTAGGGGGGGGAAGAGGCAGGAAAAGGGGGTGAGGGGAAGGGGGGGGGGTCATTTTCCCATAGATGCTTAGCGAAATGGGATCTGTTTAAGCCCCCATTGCGTATATGTCTTTTATGTTCATATCTTCTCACTCTGAACGACCGTCCAGTCTGGCCAACGTAACAAGTTTCACATTCACCACATTTAAGTTTATAAATACCACTTCTTCCCCGCCCCCTTCCCCTCACCTCCCTTTTCCTGCCTCTTCCCCCCCTCCCTTCCCCCTCCAAATTTTTGTACAAATTCTGCAGCATCCTAAACTTATGTACCTGATGATGTCGCCTATGTGACGAAACCGGCTGACCTGAAATAAAAAAAACTGAAAAAAGTACCATATCTCATTCGAATTCTTTTCAACAATGCTATCGGTCGTCAAGGGGCAGCGTACCAAAAACGTTGAACTTGCAGCAATTTTTTTATTGTTTTTTTTCAAAATTTAAAGTAAATCAATCGGAATACGAAAATCGATTGCAAGAATAAGAATGATTATTTATTTTTCTTTTCAATGGTCTTTGTCGCGACTTTGTACGACCATTATGCCTTATTTAAATATGCAAAAGAAAAAAGGTCTGCCTGCCAGTAAAACGAGCTGTACATGTATTTCTCATGGAAACGCTTTTACTCGTCTGGAGTCGAACTGGAGATCGTTAGGGAAACAATAAGTAGCCATAAACCTTACGAGTGACATAATGAATCATGTTACATAGTTTTGCATAGGTTCGTGCAGTGGTTCAGTAGTTATAAGTGACCGCACATTCACATTTTTTTAAATATATTTAAGAAGATTATTTCGACGCTTGGTTTTTTTATTTACTCTCCTTGTTACAGCTGCACGCTCTAGAGAGAGAGAGATGCTTGAATGTACTGATGATGACCTCACCCATGGATCGTGTCATTTAAAAGACAAAAGTTTCAATTATTTCAATTAAAAAAAGGTATCACTCATGGTGCTAATGTTTATGGAATCGAAAAGAGAAACATTTGGTTGTGCGAAACCGTATTCGGCGTTGGGCATGATGCAAATAAATCGAACAAAAAGAAAATGTAGATGAATGCTTAGAGTGTCAGTGATACGAATGCAAGGTTTAACGTGAGGCATTTTCATACTTTTATTTCTTGCTCCCGGCAATCGCCTGAATTTTAAATTATAGTCGAACGTGGTCTCTCTCCAACGGCAAGGAAAAAAATCTCGTTCGAACTATAATGATTGATTCCCTTTTCATAGGCTTCATGAAATCTGTCTCGACGATGAAACAGTAAGAATATAAAAAAATTTTTAAAAAAAATTCCTAAATGATTCCTCCATGCTTTTTCCTAACTATCGTGTTTAGTATCAACTCATAGTCGCTCAACTGATATGGATGGAAGTATTGAAGTAAGTAATTTTCCGTTAATTAAATCAAAAACTTACGCAAACATAATTTTTTTCCTGCGCTTATCCGTGTTCCTCACCGTTTTGTGAGTCTTCTCTGCCCGGATCTTGTTTTTTTTTCATATTTCCCCTCTTTCCCCTTTGGCAAGCCCAGTGTAGCATTTTCAATTTTTTCTTAAATTCCATTTGCATCTGTTCAGACTCCGGCTTATAATTTAATTAACTCTTCGCTTCGCCGAACTAAACGTCGTTTGACTGACCGAGGCGCAATATGTTCCTGTGAATATCTATCGCAACGGAATAAAAAAAAAAGTTTGGTCCTTGATATTATAGCTCTGTTCGTTTATACGGCGTGATTCGGTGCTTTGGCACCATTTTCAAAAGGGATTATATGTATATATATATTAGAGCGTCCTTTTCGAACGACGCAAAAGTGTTGAAACAGCCGTGGAAATTTAAGTTGAAAGATCCATTGCGGGAAGGTGAGCCTTTTCATCTCTCGATAGACCATCATTTATTAAATCTTCCTGCGCGTTTCGTCTCGATTTGTATAATCTAAAACACCATGTGTTGCGCTCTTCTGGTCGTGGTAAACCGTTTGCAGCCCAGGGTGTTGGAGAATCGATTCAAAATCGGTGCTATTTTGACATCCATCCGTTTGAAGTTCTCCTCCAATTTTGCTATTTATTGGCCGAAATAATTATTGGGGTAGTGTTTTTTCCTCTTTAACATAAAATGATGATTGTAATAATGAGATAAACGATTTTTTTTTAAATGTCGAATGTCAGAGAATCTCCTCCCGGTCTTTTACACATTCAGGGGCATATATCCCTCTATTATATCTTTCTTCGCCTATGCATACGATCTACCGTTCTTCATACCGTCCATGTAACATATTCTCTTTCATCCCCTACCCCGCTTGCCCAACATCCTTCCCTCTATCACACTCTTCAGCAACCCATCACCCTTTATTACATCCTTCAGCCATCTACCCTGCCTATCCCGAATTTCATTCAGGAGCTTCCTTTCTTCCCCCACCAACTCAAGCACTTCCTCGTTGGTCTTCTCCAACCACCTCACCTTCTCGTCCTCCTTTCTCAGGGTCCACGTTTCTGCCCCATACAACGCTATGCTCCATATCAAGCTCTTCACCAGGCAGAAACTATATTAAAACTTTTTAAAATATTTTTAAGTCTTATCAATAATTTTTATTTGTACCAAATTAGGTGCATTGATAAAGGAGCTGAGATAATTCTAGAGGCGCGAGACCAAATTGGCACGCCTCGTGCTGAAGTTTTGATGCTTAAACTTCATTCGCTGGCCTTTGAAGTAATCCGTCTACTGCATCTGTTAATGCGCTTTCTATGCCTCCCGCTGGTTCCGAATGCAGGGTCAATCCATACCTAGCGGTCCTTTTGGTTGCCCGACCAATTTAGAAAAAAAATATTTTTTTTAGTCTATGGCCTCATTTTCATCTACATTCACATTCTATCCTGCGAGCCGCCGTATGGGCATGTGGCAGGAGGTGTTAGGACACCAGTCGTGTAAAGATGTAAGGGATAAGGTTTTGGGAGGTGAAATGGTGACGTGTATTATGGGAGTGTATTTAGTGGAGCTGAATTTTAATTGTGGTCGCTTATTGTGCGTGCAAAGAGCGAGTTTTTGTACCTATCTGTTCGGCAGTGTATCTCACTTATTTTATCGCTCATGTCAGACCTAGAGATGTAGTGAGGCGTAATGATAATGTGTGACATGTTTCGACAGTTCGAAAAATCCTTTTTATTTAATTTTTTCTGGTTTCCATTTGACGAGCATTATTTAATCTCAGTGCAGAGAATTTCACGTGTTAACTATCATTGGAAGTACCTAACTTTTTTCTCAGCTGTGACCAGATCTAGGCTAATGAAGTCAAACTTGCCATACTGTTGATATTTTACACTAAAGTTTCTCATGCCTGATGAACTGGAATCGCTCATGTCGACTTCATAGTTGATTTTATTGCCAAAATGTGGAGTTTAAATCGCTAAACTGGTTATGGTCCCGATTTCTTTTAGGAGAAAGGCAGTTTTTCAAATTCTTCTCACTAGTCCAATGAGTACTCTCGTGCCCCCTCGTGGAAATCATTTGAAGATGGGAGCTTGCATAAATATATTTTCGGAGCACTGAATTGTGTAAGTTTTTACAGTTTTCTGGTGAGCAGTTGTTTGAAATTTTGAAATAAGCAGGAGATGAAGAACTAAAATATATGTAAATAGCAAAAAGTGTGGGTTCGTGACGCATCAGGTTAAAAATGCTGCAGCAATGCAAAAAAAATATCTACGTGCTCGAAATCAACCATTTATGGAATTCATTTTCTCCTCTGCGGTAGCTATTAAAATTGAGATAATTACAGAGCATAGATATATCCATCAGGAGAACATGTAGTTGTAACCACAATTTTGAGATTCAACTTGTAAGAGATTTATGTCATTGACAAAGTAGAGGGATATTGATTAAAACCCTAATGGCTGGCGTATTTATTTTCCTGTGTTGCCAAGGGAGTCCAATAATTAGGTTTGGGTTTGTTTGATGGGAAAGGAGAGTTTAGAAACAGCCCTTTCCGGCGTTAATCTAATGTTTGAGAATGCTCTACTGCGACTAAGTCTAATCAAAGTCTTTGTGCCGATTTTTCTTGTGCATTGTTCAATAGTAGGTTCTACTTTCTCTAATTTTATTCGTTAAATATCAATGAAACAATTTTTATCCTCGAAATATGCAGATTAGAGGACAAATATATTTTCAAAGATTATAATCCCACGCTATTTAGTAGCCGATTGCAGCGCCTTTCTTATTGAATGACGAATTTTGACTTTCATTATTATTATTATTAATTATTGCATTAATATGTTTGAAGCTCATAAACCAATACGTATTGCCGCGTTTAACTTCTCATAATTCAATTCCCTGGGAGAAAATCCTTCTCCTGGACAGTTTGACGCGAAAATATCAGTTATTGTGGAATAAATATGATTTTCCCATGTCCTCCCATTCTCGCATTCAATCTCAAATTAAATTTCTCGAAGAAAATAACGTGAAAAGGTAGGATTTTTATTTTTCGCATGGAAACGAGGACTCATTTTTGCCCACCTAAGTACGAGAAATTGAAATACTACTCCTGAAGAAGAAGGTTCAGCAACCTGCCGGTCTTTAGGCAGCGCATAAGGTATATTCGTGACGCCATTTTTCATCTCCAGGACAGGCAAACGCGAAAAAAATAAGAATGGAGTAATTTCAAAGAGATTGGTTCGAGTATTTCTTTTTCTAGCGCGTCACCAACGATCGAATAACTTATACAGGGTCATCATCATCTGGTGTTCTGCCTGCTGGCAGGTCCCGTACACCACTGCTGTCTCCATCCGCTTCTGTCCCGAGCTTCCTTCTTTGCTTCATCATAGCTGATGTTCTTCACCTGATCCACCAACTTAATTCTTCACTTTCCCCTCTTTTTCTCTCCTTCAATTGAACCCTCATGTGCCACAGTAATTATACTTTTACCCCTCTCATCACATGGCCCAACCAGTTTCCTTTCCTTTTCCTAATTTCCTTTAGGAGCGATCTTCCTTCTTTTACTTTGCTCAAAACCTCTTCATTTCTCATCTTATCTACCCATCTTACTTTTTACATCCTTCTCCACATCCACATTTCATAAGCTTCTATTCTTTTCCTTTCCCTCTTACCTAATGTCCACGTTTCACATCCATACATGAAAACGCTCCATGAATAACATTTAGCTAGTCTCTTTCTCAGCTCTCAGATACAGGGTGTGACATCATAATTTTCTTTTTTTTTCAAAACGTAATAAAACCCATTTTATGGATGAGAATTTTTTTTATTTTTTTTATGATGCTGTAGGTACATATCTAAAATTTTGTTTTACACAGTTTTGAAAATCATTTCAGGTAAGTGACCCCCCCCCCCCCCGTGGTCCATACACAGAATAAGCCGAATTCTGGCGTTGGTCATGAACCTTACTAGCATAATAGCGGGTATGTTGGCAATTTCTGCCCCCGTTTGTGTCCACCCCCCCAAAAAACCCATTTTTGTTTTTTTTTTAAATCCCATGTTTATGTCAACCATCTAAGGACCCAGCAAGACCTAAAGGCCAACATCCGGGCAGAAAGTGCCAACCTTCCCGCTGCTATGCTGGTAAGGTTCATGACCAACGCCAGAATTCGGCTTATTCAGTGTATGCACAATGGGGGGCGTCATCTGCCTGCTATGATTTTCATAACTGTGTAACGCAAAACTTTATATAAGTACCTACATCATCAAAAAAAATAAAAAATTTCTCACTCATAAAATGGGTTTTATCGCGTTTTGAAAAAAGTAAGTCATAATGCCGTACCCTGTATTACCACATAGTATACATACAGAGGGCTCGCCCTTATGGGAAATATGCTACGCCTTTTTTCTTTCTACTATGTTACGTTAGATGGCGTTGATGTTCTTAAAAGCCCAGAGTCATCTACATGCCTCCACAACAATTATCAAGTTGTGGCGGCATGTAGATGACTCTGTAAAAGCCTATCATTACTCTATGGTATTACTAAACGTCAGCGTGACAGTACTTTTAATTCTCTTCTTTTCTCGCTATTTTAGCCCGTTCTCTCTGTCTCTTTATCTTAGTTAGCGCTTGCTAGCGGTGGAATAAAGTGTTTTCGGATCGAAACGGCCGCAGTTTCAACTGCTTCAGTCTGACAACTGTTGCAAACAACAGGGTAGACTCGTGGTTTCGTGATTGCTGCCGCAGCCGTTGCGCTCTGTGCTCTTCAGCGGCAACAGAAGGCCGAAGCTGACTGTTTCGTCTTTCATGCAGTACCAGTTGCACCGCACGTGGCTGCGCTGCGGTTACCCGGTTTATTTAGCTAACATCTGTCCTACGCGTCGTTTCGAATTGAATTAGAGCGTTAAAGTATCTTTCGTGAATACAATTGAAACTGTTACCTTATTTATGTGGAAGACTTCCCTTTCGACGTCGGCCCCGGTGTCGGCGGGGTAAATTCCTCGCCTTCTAACCCGAGGGTCGCGGGTTCGAGTCCCGCTTGGGTAAGATTATTCAATGTCCAGGACATGGGTGTTTGTGTTCGTCTAATGATATATTAAAACACTTGTAATTGGGGAAACCTGTAAGTGTTAAAGAAATTATTATTATTATTATTATTTTACATTGGTTGGAGAACTATCTGCAATGTTCTAACGGCGCCGATCGATCGTCTGTTCTGTTGTATGCCCTCATTGCTGTAACATCCCCTTGGGACATTCTAAGAAATTGCAATGGATTAAATAAGAAATATCTCAGAGATAATTCATTTAAGTGTAACGAAAACTATACTGATTCAAAACAGCAATATCTGAGTTGTTATATTTTTATTTCTTCTGCTTTAAATTATTTCATTTCTACAAGATATAATTTTTTCCCTCAGACGCACTCGGTTCATGATATGATTTTACATAGCACCGTAATATCCACCCCCATAAACTCTGAGATGGAGGGGAAATGATATCTCTTAAGATTCTTGGAAAGACTCTTCAGTGGTAGATAACATGATATCAAGGGAAGAACTTCGTTATATTTCCACACAGCTTATACACAACACCGACCTAAGTTTCTACAAGATTTGTCATTTAGTTATACGTAGACAATTTTTGCGGGCTCATATACATTTCTTAAACAGGGATGGGGGAGGGGAAGAGGGGTTTGTGGGTAAGGATAGGATGACGAACCGGAAGGGATAGCTCGCAAAACTTGTCTATGTATACTTTGATAGTGACAAAGATTGTCGAAACCTAGATCGGTGTTGTGAATTAACCTTGTGGAAATATAACTCAGTTTTCTTGTGATCATGTTATCTATTACGAATTTCCACAAATTATTGCCTGATTCATTCAACTTTGTTCATTAGCAGTTTTTTTTTAGTTCCTATTTGGAAAAAGCCTTTACTTGCTCGCCACCTCTCGGCATCCATACGCTACGCACTGCAAGTTTACTGCAATTGTTGTCGCGACTATATATACCAACGAGCAAATGGTTGCTTGCAATTTGCAAGCAGGGGGGGAAGTGTTATATGATGATACTCTTTAAATAAGGGAAAAAAACAATGAAATCTCTCAAGTCTGCGTGCTAAATGCAAGCAAAGAAAGGTATAATTCTCGAAAATGAAATACGCGCCCCATGAGGTATGGATACCAGACAGTTCTAGTACATACTTAAATTGTATGTCATCCGATTATTAACGACTTTTCAAAATACTATAATCAGTATACCGAAACGAACGTGGAACCACTGGAAAATCATCATAACCTCATTTGACGGCACATAAGACACTCTTCTACGTTAGATATTTTTCATTTCAGTACAGCATACTTAATAAGAGCTCACATGAAGAATTTTACTATATAAACTCGATCGGAATCGAGATTTTTAATATACTAATTTTCATATTCAATTTTTATCTTCCAATCTTCTACATGGACTGCATGTTATTTTAATGAAAACTACAATATCATGAAGCTTGGTTGGTTGAAATTGGCCATCAAAGCAACGGTAGAGTTTAGGAGAAAGTTTAAAATATTATACGCTGTAGTTATCAGCGCAAAAAATGGTATAAAGAAGACTAAATAACATGCACTTAGTGTACCTAACTCATACGTGTAAAGCTATCGATTGCAATAACTCGAAGCCTAATCGATTTTTTTAATTTTTATACAATATCGACACATGAATCTAACCCTTCCCTGAAACTTGCCCGCCTCGCTGAGTTCCAAACCTCGAATCGACACTCCGTCCGGCGACAATGGAGAAATATATCCATAGCAACGAAAGTGAAAAAATTTCTAAAATCCCAAATAAAAGTTTTAAAATATCAGTTTTACGGTAGGTAGGAAAGAATCGATTGCAAATATAAGATTTTTCAAATATTCAGCCTCATATTTGTGAAAAAAATCAGTCTTGTAGCTCAATTATTTCAACTTTTAATGAACGAAAGAAAAAAGGTCCACACTAAAATTTTTCATTTTTCTAATATAATCCCATGTAAAGCTATCGATTGCAATAAATCGAAGCCTAATCGACTTTTTTAACTTTTTCGATTTTTTCGCAACTCGACACATGGATTCTAACTCTACCCTGAAAATTTCACCCACCTAGCTCGTTTAGAAATGCCCCAGGAGTTTTGATGAGTCAGTCAGTCAGTCAGTTTTTTAACTTTATATATATTTAAATAAAACGAGTGAATGGGTGCTTGCAGTTTTCAAGCAAGGGGGGAGTTTGTATATGATGACACACTTAAAATAACGAAAAGTGAATGCATCATCCTTACATAACCAATGCAAGCACAAAAGTCTGCGTGCAACATGCAAGGCAAAGAAAAATATTATGGAATTCTCGAAATGAATTACACGTCCCATGAGGTATGGATACCAGACAGTTCTAGTACAAATCAAATTATATCTCATCCTGTTATCACCGACTTCTCAAAATACTAAAATCAAACAGTGAGCTGGCCCGCCTCGCCGAGTTCCAAATCATATTCATGTCCAAATCTCAAATCGACAATTGGCCTGGCGACATTGGAAAGATCTATCCATAGCAATGGAAAGGAAGAAATTTCTAAATCCCCCGATAAAAGTTTAAATTTTAAGTTTTACGGTCGGTAGGGAAAAATCGATTGCAAGAATAAGATTCTTCAAACATTCAGCCTCATATTTGTGAAAGAATCAATCTTATAGCTCAATTATTTCATATTTTAATGAACGAAAGAAAGATGGTCTACACTAAAATTTTTCATTTTTTCCCATTTAATCCCATGTAAAGCTATTGATTGCAATATCTCAACTTTTTTAACTTTTCCGATTTTTTCCCAACTCGAGACAACAACTGGCGGGTTTACACATGGAAGTCACTTACAATCGACACTTCTATATGTGTGCACGGACTTCCATGGCAGTTGTCGTCGATAGTGGTGGTAATCGACCGCGGTTGCCACTTGCAAGGAAAATTGGTTGGTTTCTATTTTGCCTGCAAGTAGCACATCGTTCTGCAATGAAATCGCATCTAAATCGGTGGAATCTTGGTCACATGAGAGCAAACGGAGACTCAAAATGTGAGCAACGAATAACTTAATATATAATATAATAACTATATATAATGACGAAAGGCATTGTAGGAGGAGGACTCATTGCTGCTTAATGTAAATAATTATTTGCTCTTCAAAATATTTTAAATACGTAAAAACTCCTCGTATTCGTATTTCTCATACTTGATACGATGTAATAATGCACAATTAATGTAATGTATTATACGATTTTTTGAATCCACGAATGCTCATGGGAACCCAATCAGCGATATACAAACGCCGTTATTGTCAAATTTTGGTGATTTTCGTAATTACCTTAGTCATTGTTTACTTTCGTCAGCCATTTGTTTGGAAAATAGCCGGAAGTTATGTGCAAGGACACTGCATGAGGACGGAAAACTCCAATCTTGACTCTGTTGCCAATGGAAGCGAAAGAAATGAAGTTCCACTTTAGGCCACAGGCTGCGCTGTTAAGGTTATCAAGCCTTATAGCAGACGTCTCTGGGCTAACTATACGTGTTCTTACGTCTCCTTTTTCTCCGCCAGTACAATTATTTGTACCGCAAGTTCTACTTTAAGGCATTGGATAGTAGATTTTTGTACCTAAGGTACCGAGCCATCGACGAGAAAACTCTCCAAAGCGTCGCGAAATAAATCGACACCGAAAACGTAGAGAATTGTGTGATGTGATCGGTGGATTCGTATTCCAAATTCCACCCAACAATTCCTAATTTACGATGTAAGAAAAGGGAAAAGAATGCATTGAAATAACTTACTTGCTTTATTATAATCCTTGGAAAATTAATCTATGTCTAATACAATTGGTTGCCCGTTATAAACAAACGGTCAAATATGAAATAGCCTGTAGCAAATATAGGTCAACTGCTGAAAAGAAAATGAACAACTTAAGCTCAGAAAAGTCACGGAAACAAATGAAGGAATGATGGAAAATGTAGGAATAGCATACGCTGGGAATGTCAAAACAAAGGAATCACACTGCCATGTGCGCACTGTTGGAGGCACTGGGAAATATATATGTACACTAGACGCACTCTCTCTCGCCAGCAAATGATGGAATAGCATACGCTGGGAATGTCAAAACAAAGGGATCACACTGTCATGTACGCACTGTTGGAGGCACTAGGAAATACTTACGTACAATGAACGCTGTCTCTCTCGCCAGCAAATGAAGGAATAGCATACGCTGGGAATGTCAAAACGAAGGAATCACACTGTCACCTACGCACAAGGAAATATATACACTGAACGCCGTCTCACGCGTAGTAGCTACCTGGCGGCATAGGCAACGATCGTCACCCACGTGTACTTACATTAACCTTAAACAATCTTTTGTTGTTTTCGCCGAGAATCTTGTTCCTCATTTAGGTATTCAAGTACTCAGTAAAGCATCTGACCTAAAAAAAACTTCGCAAACACATTTTGAACCAAATTCGTTTCGTATAACTTCGCATTCACACTCCAAACTGCCTTCACAACAATACAAATCTCGTCGTAAACAACAGTAAACAAGGCACAAAGATCGCATCAGTGCCACCTATCGTCAAGTTCTCGAACGCTATTAACCTGCGACGGAAATTTTAGCAAAGGACAATAGAAATCGCATCAAGAGTCGCGTCCTTATGCAGTGTTCTTGGTTATGTGTAAGCAGAACGATGCCCTGCAGGTGACGATATGATTCGAGATATCGCTACATTCGCCACTTCCACCAAAAGTCAACTTCCATGTGTAAACCCGCCTTTTGAAATCGAAGGGAGGCATCAAAGGAAGAATACAATCGATATCAATCGACCTTGGTATATTGCTATTTTGGTGTGCCACTGTTGCTTTTGTGTGAAGCTGTTGTTCGCTACGGGGTTTTCAGGGAACTGTTTCGTTTTGAATCATTTTCGACTGCGAAACAGTCACTTTTGTGTTCCTTCAGTTCCACCACCTGATGTCTGATGTTCTTTCAGTCGCTAGAAGTGTTGGCTTGTCGGCATAAATGTGAGAACATCTGCATTTTTAGGAGAAGCTAATCATGATTTCAATCAGTTTCAAACCGGCAGGTCTCTTATACCTTTTGATCTGCTCTTAAAACCTTGTTTTTTCGGAGGAGGATATGAGTTTTGGAAAATATAACGCTGATGGACTCGCTATCAAATTAAAATTTCACTGTTTGATTGTATTTCATCAAATGCAATGCTTCTCTCGGAATAGAAGGTGATTTGTTTACATTTCTGAATTCCCCACTCGAGGGACAAACTTGAAAATATGATGCGGTGATGAGCCAATTGCTGGCCATCTCAAATAAATTATATTTAACGTATTTACAGAATTGTTTGATTAAACTCGCAATTTCCGCACGGCGCAATGTGTAAAAATGTTTATCTTGTTTTATGATGCATTTTCAGTACTGAGGTGAAAGGCAAATAAAGAGTAAATTGTTCATTTGCAGAAAAAATGTATACATCTTTTCCCAGTGCTGGTGGCCCTAATTTTTTTACGAGTCTCTGCTCTAGGCTTCAAGTATAAACACGTGTATCCCATACATTATTACTTTTGAGTTAATTAATTTCAGTGATGCCATGCGTCTCAGCTAAACTAATCGATCTCAATGATTCAAGACTACAATGTAATTTTGAGAAAATACATCATGAATTAACAGTGCTGTTGAGGCAGTTAACTATAGAAGGTACGATGTTGAAGACCACCACTTGTATTTCAGTTGTGTTTATTCGATAGTTTTTTTTTTATTTCTTTTCTACGAAGAAATTCGGTCACAAGGTATTTATGTGCGAAAATTTTCGTCTTGGAGGTGCAAGTTTTTCATCATGAAACTCCTTACCTATTTTACAATTCGATCGAATCTTAGTCGATTTGATCGTATTTTAATCGAATTTTAATCGGTTACGATCGAGTCGTAATCGAATCGAAATCGATTTGATCGTATTGTAATCGAATTTTAATCGGTTACGATCGAGTCATAATCGAATCGAAATCGATTCGATTACGATTATTTGATGGCTCTGATAGTATTCTTCAAAGGATAGATCGGAGCGCATTCCCGTTTGGATAGCTTCCCAGATTTTTAAGTATATATGTATATTATATGTAATTTATTTCTTGAATCGCTATTTTCGTCTCTTCTGGTGAATTTTCAGCGCTTACTCTCGAGTCAAACTCAGAAAAAAAACGTCGAAAGTTTGAATGTCATTTTCATGCAGAGTAACCGTCGGCGTTCTACTCTCATTATCCTGATTTTCCATGATCAAAGACCTTGGTAAGCCACGGTGAACTCATGGAAGAGAAAGCCTCAAGCGTCTAATTGCCGCTGGGCAATCAATATCCGCATTCTTTGCGAATAATTATGCACTCACATTTCCATTAAAAATTTCTTGGAATGCGAGCTGACGTCGACGTGGGAGGAGCTGAAATGTGTATCGATCATCCGAAATATCTGGGCTCAGTTTTCTGCCATCTCCTGTTATAGAGCAATCATTAATTTTGCTCATCCGCGGGATGCAAGAATCCCATGATCAGTGGCCCTTTCAGATGTCAAGCACACAATATTTTTAAAAAACTCCCGGGATCATCTTGGTTTAAAGAGCAAGCCGTTGTGAAATTCTCGTGTAAATCCAATCCTTTCGATTTTTTTTTCGATCAGTAACGGTAAGCCTCAAGTATTTTGATCCCTGCGCGGAAATGCGCAGTTTGCATAGTCAACAACATATTAATGAATGTCGCGCGCTTCGTTTATGAACTGCTATAAGTAAAAATAAGAGTGTGACGTTGTCATGGGAGGGTCTTGGCTGGTAACTGGTAGAATTTTGCACGTAACTCTAAGATGATCAAAAAATATTCAGCTTCCACCTACTCCTGGAGGAAATTTAGTACGCTATTGACCTAACGCTTAACTCGCAAGTTTTCACAAGTTTTTGGACGAATTGAGCATATCTTTATCCAGGAAATCGTTTCACTTAATGTATTGTCGTTTGCGTTGTCGCGCGCCCCAACGTACTTAGGTGATTGTGACAATATATTCAGAAGTTATGATTCACGAATTATTTTACAGTGTACTCGATTTTCTCTTTTTCGTTACATTTGCAGAGAATTGTGCGGGACTATTTATAAATCTGATAAAATTAACGGTATTGCGGTCAATAGCATCTAAATGAAGAAATGTAGGTACTACGTCGGCTGGATTGATACCTATATGTAAGAACACGCTTCTCTCTCTCAATTCAAGCCTTCAGCAGAAAGAGTGGGGCATGTGCTCATGAACGCGTATTATTTCATTTTTGCCCCTTCCTTCTTTCTTATTCTTCCATGCCTTAAGCTGTATTGTATCGTTGTATTAATTCATTCAATATTAGTCGAAAAATAGGGGTCGCTAATCGTGATTTTTTTTGTTTCTTTCACAGAGATCGAAGCCGCAGAAGCATGCAAATGGCTGAGGGCCGCTGGATTCCCGCAATATGCGCAGATGTACGAAGGTAAGAAGGCGCTATTTCATTCATCTGATTTATCAGAGAGCTATGCGAGATAACGTGAAAAACCATACCTTATATTTTATCCGCCAAGGACACCAATTATCGTTCGTAGTATGACGGTAATGTTTTATGCTTTGGCATTACGTTTTTCATTTGTTCCCTTAGTTATGATTATGTTCTATTTAATTTTAATAAGTTGTTTTTTTGTTGATTATCGCCGCGTTTTGTTTCGATGTTGGTTGTGAGAGGTTTGTTGACGAAGGAGAAAAGGGAATTGTTCGGAGTGTGGGGATCGGGGAAATGATGTACTGTGGGCCCCTGTTGGAAGTTTACTCCTCTTGATAGAGAAATCGCCGCGTAATGGATTGCAGAATTGATTAAAATTGGTCCAGATAGGTGAAGTGATGAACAAGGCGTGACCGATACGTTCTTATTTCTGTGATTGGCCCAGCCTCCCATTTAAGTGAGAATTCCGTTACTTTCTCTTCGTACGTCCAAGCAGTTTTCCGTGCCTTCTCGATTCTGATGAATATCAACATCTTTTCTAATGCTTGTTAACGATTTCCCTTCTATTCAAAGGCGTTATTCAGTGTTGGGTTAAGCGAAGTGAATCGGTCGCGCGGGAGATATCGAGATGTAAAGGATTTTTCTTTTGGCGATTATGGAATTCACAAGTACAGACGGTGCACTTTCAAGATCTGCGTATTTCGGGTTGTCGTGATGGTAGGATACAAACGTATCCTCCGATCAGCTGAATTAGGGATTGGAAATTTAAATCCAAAATCGATTTTCCATTAATCGACTTTCGATTTCGGTTTCAAAAATCGATTGTCTAAAAATTCGATTTATTTGTCCAAAATAATCGGAAAATCTAAATCGAAATTTTTCAATAGTTAAGTAATTGTCTGCTGAAATACGAATGTGCTGTTCTAACAAAATGCGAAATATGGTTTAATGGAAGCACTAGGGATAAAAACTGAATACGGTTAAATTTATTAATACAATTTATTATTTTAAAGGTATTAATAAGGTATGCAGGAAAGTAATAATCCATACCAGATACTTATATACATATAGGTAATATAACAAGCAAATTATATATAATTTAGTAGCCCATGCGCAGAAGACGATATTCAGACTGGGCGAATCTATTTTGAAGACGAGTGCTCTGAAGCGATTTATTGAGAAAACGTTTACAAAAAAGGCACAATGTCAACGCGTATTATCATTTCGAATCTTCGTCTCGCGGTCTACAATGTATTACTTTTGAGCGTGAGTCCCCGCCCAGACTAGAAGTATTGCAATAAAAATCCGCAGCCCCACAGTTGGCAACTCCAATCTGCCGGTGTCCGATGCACTTTGCTTCCCCACCGAGGTTCCCCCACCAGCGATGCAGAGTGAAATACCGCGGAGCGGAGTAAAGCGAGGCGGCAAAATTCAAATGCTGCAGTAAGCTAAAAATCGAAAATCGATCGGCTAGAATAGATTTTGAACGATTTTTCAAAACATAAAGTCGACTACGATTAAATCGAAAATCGGAGTGTGATTATCGATTTTCGATTAAAATCGAAATCGATTTTCCAATCCCTAAGCTGAATGCACGGAGTAGGATATAGGAGGGCGATCGCCATAGTGAAATTTTGGGACGGGGGATTAGCAAGGAACAGATGCCAAAAAAATCCGCAACGCGACGCCACTGTGCGAAGGACGGTCCCAGCAAGGCATTGGGCCGTGCTGTACCTATAGTAATTATATCACCGATTTCTATGCACCAGACCAGCGGAAACGAAATTTTCGCTCGGTAGAATCACCATAGACCCTTGAAAAACAAACTCCGAAGATGTCTACGAATGTAAATGCAGGAAAAGGCAGCTATCGCAGGAATACATTCCCATAACAAATGTGCCACGCCCACCCGGACGACACTGGCTCTAAAGGAACATAATGGACACCAAAGAAGCTGAAATAACTGGGAAGATAAATGCGAATACAATGTAAAACTGTGGGATTAAGTAGTAACAGATACAAATATACAAACACTGCCGCCTATTAATCCGCTCGGAAAGAAGAGCTAACGTTAATATCCGAATTGAAATGGATTTACCCTTATGTAGGTCGGTAATTGGTTATGCGTTAGAGCAATCCCGATGAATATGCAATATCTCACGTAGAACTCCAAAGAACAACGCAAAGCTACCGACAACCACTAATATCCATCGGGATCTGAAAAAGGATCGCATCGCCGATCATAATTTAATTCATAGAGCAGAAAGTCAGGTGTACTTGGATTAGATCATTACGCGGTAGAAAAGACGACCCAAACAAAGGGTTAGTGAAAAAAATCTTAACAAGATTAAAAAAAACTATCTCATACTTATTAACAGCAATTCAACCGATGGAAATACGTATGATAACTGGGGTTAGACAGAATAACCTCGTACAAAAAATGCATATGCAAGCGAAAACATTTATTTAATAATTCCCATTTCCATAATAATCAATCAAAGTCATTTCAAATATAACAGTCAAAGTGCACTGGATTTCAAATACAGAGTCCTCTTGAGCTGCCAATGACTAGATCCATGAATAAACCTGTCTGATATATTTGACCATCCAATATCTGAAAAAAAGAAAAAGAAGTAGCAATCACACATAGGAGATGCAAAATGAAAGCAAAGATTCACTCTTCCACTTGGGTATGTTGAGAAACAGTGACCCTCACGAAACTCAATCACACGCACACTCAGGGCTTTATTACAGATAATTATTACATGCTACAACAAATCACAACAACATTGAAATGCATGGCAATTTTACATAAGTTCTCACAAATCAGGTGCTTTCCAGGGTGACACTCACCGAATGGAACACACGCACATTATGGCATACTACTACTGGATTGCCTGAGAAAAAAATTGTCACCAAGCCCTACAGCATCCCAACACAAGGCAAGCAATATTAGTTCATCTCACTAATCACTAAGTTCACTAGCATGATACTGATACATGACACTACTCCATGGCTGAATGTCTTCCGAAAAGTTTGGCTACATGAGATGAGTGGAGATCAATACTCCTTGAAGCTGAGGCAAGTCATCGCTATTTAATCTTTTAGAGCTCGATTGCTAGGATGAAAAAACTTAAATGCTGTCATTATGCTTCGAAATTAATGTATCAATGAGTAACTGGAATTGAGTTCTAATTTCCATCGATAAATGTATTTAGTATTTAGTGACTCGACTCAGATTGCGATTTCGCTTTCCGTCTTCAAGTGGCGAAGGTTATGCATAACATCAAAATGTGGGTCATCTAATAAACCATTGCTATCTCTGGAAATTTGCTCTAAATTCAAGTCATTCATCGCCTGAAAAATGCCATGCAGTACCTAACCCCCGAATCTACGAACTTTATAACGTTGGCTCTTCCCTCAGGGTGGTCATTTATTCCAGATTTTATGTGAACTTCAATAAATCATTAATATTGCTCTTTTCAGGTATTTCCGTCGCGTGTTTGGTTTTTTTTGGGTTGGTTTCGCGTGGTTCGAGCCAGGACATCAGATTGCCTTTGACCAAGTGAGAGTACTCTCAAGGGAAAATCGTTATTTTCCCAGGCTGATCAGAGAAGCGGTAGAGCTGGTTAAATATGCATCAAATTTCAATCGGGAGGATGGATACCCACTTGCCTCAACCTGGGAGAGAGTGGTCGGACCACAGCGAGGAGCGGGCAATGGAGACACCCTATGGTCCTAGATGAACTAGCAACGAAATACATAACAACGGGAAATAAATAATAACAATAATTAGAAAATGTCCAACGGACCTGAAGACGCCCCCAGGAAGAGGGGAGAAACTGTAGTCAAAAAAAACAAACACAGAAGAGCAATATTAACAATTATAAGAGTCGCGGAAGCCTTCAAAGAAATTTCAATCAATCATCTTTGAAGTACGTTTTTATAAACTGACGAGTAAATGGGTGCTTGCAGTTTGCAAGCAGAGGGGGGGGGGAGTGTTATACGATGATACTCTTTAAATAAGGAAAAAATAACAATGAAAGCTCTAAAGTCTCCGTGCTACATGCAAGCAAAGAAAAGTACAATTCTCGAAAATGAAATACGCGCCCCATGAGGAATGGATACCAGACAGTTCTAGTTCAAACTTGTATTGTATGTCATCCGGTTATTGACGACTTTTCAAAATACTATAATCAGCATACCGAAACGAACGTGGAACCACTGGAAGATCATCATAACCTCATTTGACGGCATATAAGACGCTCTTCTACGTTAGATATTTCATTTCAGTACAGCATACTTAATAAGAGCTCACATGAAGAATTTTACCATATAAATTCGATCGGAATCGAGATTTTTAATATACTGATTTTCATATTCAATTTTTATCTTCCAATCTTCTACATGGACTGCATGCTTTTTTAATGAAAACTACAATATCATGAAGTTTGGTTGGTTGAAATTGGTCATCAAAGCTACGGTAGAGGCCAGGAAAAAGTTGAAGAAATGATACCCAGTACTTAGCAGTGCGAAAAATGGTATAAATAAGACTAAATAACATGAACTTAGGATAACTAACTCATATATGTAAAGCTATCGATTGCAATTTCTCGAAGCCTAATCAAATTTTTTAACTTTTCCGATTTTACCCCAAATCGACACATAAATCTAACCCTCCCCTGAAACTGGCCCGCCTCGCTGAGTTCCAAACCTCGAATCGACACTCGGCCCGGCGACAATGGAGAAATAGATCCATAGCAACGAAAGTGAAAAAATTTCTAAAACCCCAGATAAAAGTTTAAAAATATCAGTTTAGTGGAAGATAGGAAAGAAACGATTGCAATAATTCGATTTTTCAAACATTCAGCCTCATATTTGTGAAAGAATCAATCTTGTAGCTCAATTATTTCATATTTTTATGAACGAAAGAAAAAGGTCCACACTAAAAAAATTCATTTTTCCCATATAATCCCATGTAAAGCTATCGATTGAAATATATCGAAGCCTTATCGACGTTTTTCACTTTTTCGATTTTTTCCCAACTTTACACATGATTGTAACTCTACCCTGAAAATTTCACCCACCTAGCTCGTTTAGAAATGCCCAGGAGTTTTGATGAGTCAGTCAGTCTCTCAGTCAGTTTAATATGACAATAAAATAGGATTATCCAGCTAGTTTCACTGTAAATCAGCCTTAAAAGTGGGTACTTTTACTTGGGATCTTAAGAAATTTGCTCATATTACAGCAGAGAGACGTCAGGAAAGAATATTCAAGTTTTGAATGAAAACTGTCAAATAAAGGCGAAGATTCCTGGGAAAAATAATGAAAATATAGGAATATTACCTCCTATTTTATAACGTTATTAGTGAATTACTGCCGTAACTGAATTCATAATGTAGTCAGTAAAAATATGCTCGTGAAATAGTCGACACATTTTTGTTGCTAATTTCGGTTCTCAGTAGGTGACCCATTTCATAGTGAATGTAAGATTTTTAAAAAACTGAATATATAAAAATGCGTGACTTAGTATTTGCATGCTCTTTTATATCATTTTTGTCCGGTATTTTTTGTTAAGGACCGCGGTTACGTTCCTACTAAACATAACTGGGTAATTAACATAAACTTAAAAACTCCGAAAAGCCAATGTCAAGGATTGGAAGAGGGGCAATGCTAATTTATGCAGAAAAGGGGTTGAATTAATTTAGTTAGTTTAGGTGTCATTTTTTTCCATGGAGCATCGCATGTATCTGAACAAAATTCCCGGATTTCAATTTTCGACCCGCGCAAATTTAGACTTGAAGAAATTAGCACGCCATGACTCAAGCTCCCTTGTTGAAATTGCATAGCAGCCACGTAGGTACCTTCAACTCCGTAGCATTTTAGCACAGATGTTTATTCGTGTTTTTCAATCATCTAACCCTGATAATCACATATCGCAAACACTCGAGCGCATAATTAAGTCGACGATTTGAACGGTCTACATAAAGTGTTTACAAAATGGCGGAATGATATTCAAATGTTTTGAAGAAACGGTCAAATTTATCACTCGAAAGATTAGGCTTCAAATAAATGTTTATTTCTTTCATGTAACCATGGCGATTAACGTAGAATTTGAGGTACTCATGTTTCTATCACCACATATTTTATTTCCTGGACAAGTTTCATCTTTTAGCGCGCATGCTAACGGAGATGAACTATGCAAAAAAAGTGCTTCAACCTGTTTACGAAAGAGGACGTCATAAATGCTACTTGAATACGCTCTGCGCTAAACTGATTCAAATAGTAACGCAGATATAGAATTGAAAATGCCCTATAATTGTTAAACAAGGTCGTTCGATATCCATTGTATTCTTCCTTCGATATAGCTCTACGCATCCATTTCCACCACATGCCCGCCATTTGTGTGCTATTTTAGCATTTACTGTCATAATACACCCGAGGAAATCTGCGAATATGCGGCACAAGTTGTCATTTCGAATACAAACGCTTTCCCAAATCAACAATAACGTCGAACAATGTATATTATATTTATGGAAAATACAGAAAAAATAAGCACATTAATGGCGGATTTATGTACGTTGCGAACACCTATATCGAAGGAATAACACAGTCGATAGTTAGCGACCTTGATTGTTAAACATTAGTTGCGGGCTCCAGATACTAGACAATTAACAGTGAAATATATACCAAACAGACTTCACAAAAATATAATCTTCCCCAGTAATAACCGTTTACTTCTTTTATTATAAAGACAGTCATTTCACGCGTTTTCCTCGTTAGGTACGTTATCTGTTTTTCAGAATAGGAATTTTTTCATTCAATTATTTGGTAAAATAAAACAAGAAAATTTGACCTCCGTGAGTAATATTATCTTTCCTTTTGTGGGGGACCAAATGATATCCTTCGAAATAAAATGGTCCAATTTCAATGCATTTCACAAGGTAAAATTTTTTCACGCGTGTATTTAAAGGCTATTTATTTTTTCCTCGGATGACGCCGTAAAACTTTTCCATCCCCGTTTCGTGATTCTGATGCATGAATCTCTACCTGCGACCTACATCCGGCGGCTTTCGTCTCCTCCCGTGGGAAAACAGAATACAATCCTTCGGTTTTTTAAAAACGTGGGAACTCCCACCTTATTCCAGGTCACCCGGAATATGCGTTCTGAACCTGCCTCCCCTTGGAAACTGTTTTCTCCGCTAAACGGGACTACGGCCTGCGCGGCAGAGTTCATTTGTTTTACGTAGATCGGTGCCTTAAACGCTACGTCAAAATGCTTTCTAGTGACATATTTGGCGATACGCCTCGAAAGCATCGGTGAAAATGTTTTTTCGGCAGATATAAAACCTTTTTTCTTCTCGGATCCGTCAAATAATAATAATAATATAAGTTTATTACTTCCCAAAGAAACAAACATCACAAATAAATTCCAGGTTTTTTTCCATAAAGGGGAAGCTTTAGGTAGCCTCTAAGAAATATCTGTGATGAGGCTACCATCCCAGAATATATAGCTGCTTATTGCTTTTAACTGAACAATACAAATCAATTTCATATACAAAGTAGTTTTACAATAGATTTCAGAATGAACCAAATGGAATACAATAAATAGAAAAAGAAAAAAACAACTTCATACGATAATATTGAAGAAATTTTCTACACTTTGCTGAGTTAGAATCCATTCCGCTATTAGTTTGAGAAGTTTATTTTTAGTATAATTTCCGGATTTTAAGTCCTCTGGTAGCAAGTTGTAAACCTTGGGTCCCATGTACAAGAATGACTCCGTGGCTAGTCCCGGATAGCTTAAAATTTGTCAAGAATGATCTCTTAAAGAGCGATTTTTTTGGCTTGATTGGATGAGCGTAATCTACTAAATGTCTATGAATTTGTATTATTTTTACCAACTAGAAAGCTTATTGAACCCTGCTTAGTCAGCATTGTGATGTGTTGACAATATCATTAGGATGCGCTTTCCGCGCTATGGAACATTGAGAATACTCAAAAAAGATGTGCCAAGAACGTGGAAAATGGCATTGTTTTGAGTTTATAATTAGCACTTGATGAGGTTGTGCCGAGAACTTGCATGGGGAAATAGTTATTACACGAAGCAGGCGCTGAAAATGTGCTCATAGTGTAATCATTGCTATAGTTTCCCCAGTGTATGCTGATTATGTCCTCAGTGATTCAACGTTAAATACGAGAGGAGTTTATAACAGGGCCTTCATACGAGAGTTGCCCAAAATTTATGGCCAACGTCTTATTAAACTCCCTGATTATAGAAATGAGTGCATTGAAACGGTCATCGAGAGACGCATATCCATTGGTCGTTAAGCTATATCTACATCTACTAATACTCTGCGAACCGCCGCATGGGCGTGTGGCAGGGGATGTTAGGCCACTAGCCGTGTAAAGGTGTAAGTTTTTTGGAGATGAAATGGTGACATGTATTATAGGAGTGTATTTAGTGGAGCTCAGTTTTTATTGTGGTCGCTTATTGTTTGCGGAGAGAAGTTTTGGTACCTATCTGTTCGACAGTGTATCTCTATTATTTTATCGCATCTGTCAGACCAAGAGATGTACTGAGGTGTCATGATAATATTCACTGTGTCGCTCTGAAAAATATCAGTTCTGAATTTCTCAAGCCATCTAAGCCCAGCGTGCTGCCTCCGAGTCTCTAGGGGCTCCCACCTTAATCCCTCTAAAAGTTGTGAGACACCATATGTACGCTCGTAGCAGTTTTCAACGAAGCGCGCTGCTTTCCTTTGTATTTTATTAATTTTTTTGGTTAAATCTTTATGACCAGGGTCCCAAATCCTCGCGGCGTATTCAAGGTGTGGCCTAACCAGGGCGAATTAGCATCTCCCTTTCACTTTTTCGTCTTGATGACCTTCCTATTATACGTTTAACAAAACCTAGTTTCTTTAATGCTGTGACACACATGTTTTTTATGTGTAATTCACATGATATATCAGAAGTTAAAGTTATTCCGAGATATTTTGATATCATATCAGGTTATTTCGATACCACCGCTAAATTCGAGTGCTCCGACCAATTTTGTGGACTCAGCTGAGGACAGACTGTGAGATTAGGCTGCCAAATGTCAGTGTGGTACAGGCTAAAGACGTGTAAGAAAGTACCCATTTGGACGACGAAGAGGGGATTACCGCAGTGGAAACCCGGCTCCAATGCCAGGGCGAGGACCGATACCGACAGGGTATGCACGCCCTAGTTAATCGCCGTAGGATGGCAATAGAACTTGGCAGGAGTTGATGTGAAAAATAGAGTGAGGAAGTCAAACATCATTCTTTCATTTGAGAAAAATTGCATTTTTGTAGAATGAATAGTTATTGAGAAAAAAATGTGGGGCATTACTTTTTGGGTAAGCCTCGTAATTTAAGGCAAGAGAGTTTTACATACATACCAATTACGTCGTCCCTTCCGGGGTAGGCACAGTCACAAAGTTTCACTCAAAAATGCATATTTGTACACCGCTGCTTCGATAATTTCCTCCATACTGACCTATCCTTGCAAACCTCTTTTGCTTCATTTACCCCCATCATACACTGCTTCATACACGCCCTCCTGTTTTTAAGACTCCTAATATTCCTCCTCCTAAGAATTTCCTCAACCACATTCAACCACAGCTTTCTCAGCCTACTTCTACCTCTCGCACCATTCATTTCACCCTTATATATATGTTTCGTTATTCGACTCTCGTCCTTTCTCTCAACATGGCCAAACCAACGAAGCACACTCCTTTCATATATGTCCATTACCGGAGCATCTAACATACATTCATTCATTACCCACTCATTCCTGACCCTATTCATCCTACTTTTGTCGCAAACACTCCTCAGATAACTCATACCCATGGCGTTTAGTCTACTCTTATGTCTATCCTGACATACCCATGTTTCACTGCCATACAACAAAGTGGGGAGAAGTACACTTTTGTACACGGCGATCTTCGCTTCCTTAGACAAGCACTCATTCCTTGATATGCTCCACATGTTACCTACCACTTCCCTACCATCCATCCCACTTTTGTCGCAAACACTCCTCAGATAACTCATAACCACGGCGTTTAGTCTACTCTTATGTTTATCCTGACATACCTATGTTTCACTGCCATACAACAAAGTGGGGAGAAGTACACTTTTGTTCACGGCGATCTTCGCTTCCTTAGACAGGCACTCATCCCTTGATATGCTCCACATGCTACCTACCACTTTCCTTCCAGCATTTGCAAGTCTCTTTATCTCCTCATCTTTCCGTCCATTTTTCGCAAACATCTTACCGAAGTACACAAAATCATCCACCTGTTCAATTACTTCACCATTCGCCCTCATCATACAGTTATTCTCCCCATTCTCCTTATCAAAAACTACCACTTTAGTCTTGCACGCATTTACCGTCAATTCCATTCTCTCTGTTGATTCACAAAACTTACCTTGGAGCTTTTGTAATCCCTGTTGGTTCTCTGAGATCAAAACAGCATCATCCGCATATAATAGAACTCGCACGTTTACATTTCCAATCGAAATACCAAGAGAGTTTAAATCTTGGAAAATATTCACGGGATAAGCTGTCTGCTCTATAGTAAATGTTGAGAATACTAGGTGAAGTATGTGCTAAGATTTAAATGCATTGAATGAATCATACACGATGAATTGGCTCGAGATACCTGTGCTCGACAGAAATGAATTTTCTCACGCCATTCGTTCTGGGAAGGCGAACTGTATTTTTCCATGTTCCATCACTGTATTCCTTCGGCGTACGTGTGCATATCTAATGCAAATCTTTATGTCTAAAACTGTTAGGATTAGTTCCAATTGGAACACGCTTTGACTGTCAGAACCCTTTTTCGTCTGATTCCCTGCTGTCACATTGAAGATTGCGGCGTAAATTGCCTTAGCAAAAAAAAAGTAAAACCAAGACTAAATTGGGTTTTGTGAAAATATTTTACCTTTAATATAACCGAAACATTGTCCTTGATGTATGTTTGTACTCCTACTGTCTTCGTAAATTTAAGAATTCATAAAAACAATACATTATATTTTTCATTAATTGTATTTCCCCACCCTTTCCTGTTTTACCCCGCTTTCCATGAAAGTGACTTATCCTTTAACTATCCTGATTGCCTGAGTTCTTGGCTCTGCAAACAATGCGAGTTATCTCCTTAATTTCAGTTCGCTTAACTCGCGGATATATGGGCGATGTGCTCAGAAAAAGTAAGCTGATCCAACCTATATTACAACTTCATCTCTGTTTTGATCGTTTATATAACTCTTTATTTCCAAGGATGTGATTGTGTTTGGGCTCACTGCCCTATTCTGTATGGTCTCAATGTGTTTGTTTTCAAAACCATTTATTGTCCATCAGATGAAAAGACGACTCTATGGTGGATGATTTTTGCAGAGTGGAATAAAAATCTTTGTCGCTTTCGTGGAGGGATTAGTTAAATTGGTAATGCTCATTGACCAGTTTCAATTGAGAAAAACTAAGAGAAATTAACTTAACGCACCAGGGCGTTTCAATTTTCGACCGTCCTTAGATGAAATGTTTTTTTAAAAAATGCAAACTTGGAGAGGCATTTTCTGATTCCAAAAAAATCGGGACGTATCATCTTATGGGTAAAATTTAATCGAATGAAAATTTTCTTAGATGTCTTTCGTTTTTATTAACTGTGACTGGATCCGCCGTCCCGATCCATATCACTTCCAGAATATTACTTTGTTTCACTTATCTACTCCGAGGCACAGGTGGGCTTTCCCTTTTTATGACTGAATTGGATTTCACCTCCTCGAGAATTTTTGCCGAAAATTAATATTCTCACGTGGTCTCATAAAAATGTAAGCTTGGCCTCGTTTGCGTCTCTACGCCTACCCATCAACCCGCCAGGGAAGTGTGCGATATTTACGTCTCGTGCTTGACGACTCCACCCCACAGCCCCTTGAAAAAAACCGGTGGAGAAGATGTGTCGCTTTCAAGTCTATAATCGATAGGCAAAGAAAATGACTTAACTCTCAACATGATTGCACCTCCCATTTTTTTAGCGGTGATCCATTTTTAATTTTCCATGGCAGTATTCCGTTGGCGTCCGTGTGCATACCTAATGCAGCCCCTGCTGTCTAAAGTTTTACCGATTTCACTCGATATATGAGTTAATATTTGCCCCACCCTTACGCATGATTCTCATAGATCCATCTGAAAGCTTTAAAATAGTTATCCGTGATTGTATCTTTTTCGTCCCAAGCTATGAATGTTGTCCCATTGTTGGCGCCTGGCGTGACAGTGGAAGCCGAAACAAGACGAACCGAGGCGCACATATTTTTACCAATGACTTCGTAAAGGCTGTAAAATTACTTCCGCGCAGTAAGAATTCCGTTCTTAGCAAATTTCTCCTAGTCAAAGCATCAAAGCTCTTTCCATTTTAAAGGTATTTAAAGGAGCAAAGGTATGTTAAAACAGATTACTAATTAATGGAGGACTCAGTGTTAACGTGGATCAAATACATCGAATTGAGTTTCGATGATAACGCAGTTATAGTTCCGTATTTTTTTTTACTCCCGTAAATCAGCTTCACTACCCAGTGCTCTCAAGAACCACTAAGAGATGGAGATTCAAATATTCGAACTTTTTGACTCGTTTCTCCCCTGCGCTAAAAAAATATAACGCTCGATCCACGCCTTGCATGTTCGGAAATGGAAAAAAAAATAGATTTTGCCTGCTTTAACACTGTGTCTTCCGATTTAAATGAAAAGATATTAATGTAAAAATGCCTTAAAATTTATAAAAAAAGGCATTTGAAAGTTAGTCGAAAATAGTCTTTGATAAAAAGACGAGCGTTTTCATTTTTTTCGGAAAATGACCCAATGTTAACATTCACCGGGTTTGTTCCCAACGATTTTCGAAGAGAATTTCCGTCTCCACTCGTGTAAAATAGGTCTTAGGGGCTTGATTGTTTCATTTTAATTCCGGATTAGGCTAATTAGCCAGTATGCAAATGGGAATCGTATCCGTTGTGCGAGGCGATGACCCAGATATCTGGCGGCAACCGCATAGTGTATGCCAGAACCAATCGTATTTTCTCGTTTCGTTGTTCACCCGCGAATAAGAACACTGAGGTGGGTGAGGGAACCTACTTTTTCCACAATTCCTAAAATCCAAATCCAAATTCCTCGATGTTCGTAAATTTCACCGTGGATGCAGTGCCACACTTGTATTCAAGCGGGCGCTATGATGGCTGATGGTTGGTTTTTGGACGGAGGTGTGGTATTATGCATCATCTTGCCGCGTTCTATGACTCTTCCCTCGGCGGTGTCATCTGAAAGTCTTGCCTGGTTAATTTATCTAGAATGTTTTCAGCACCTAAAATCATTGATCGTATTCGCTGATGAAGATAATTTACAATGTATATTTTGTCCGCGTGTGAAAGGTTCGAAGTAGTTTTCATTGTTACTAAGGTGTTTTTTTACAAATTTCATGGCATAGATTTGCAACTCCATGGAATTTTTTTATTTAGCCTAAGTGTTCACCGAACAATGTTTTGGAAATTTGGAGCACCTGAATAAATTACAACTTGGCTGTTTCTACATGAGGTTTTATTGCTACCGACCATGGTTTCGTTACAGAGTAACATTATCAAGGTCTCTGAACTCTGTAACGAAACCATGGTCGGTAACAATAAAACCTCATGTAGAAACAGCCAAGTTGTAATTTCTTCAGACGCTCCTACTATGAAGGATTTCCACGAAGTCACGCCCGCTACCATTACTTTTGGAAAGTTGTTTTCATTTGCTTTAGCTAAAGCTCTTCTATTTTGAAGGAAGGGAGGCCTCCAGTAAAATTCCTTATGCAGTATTTTTTGTGTATTATTGATAATACTTCAGGTGAAAACCGTGTTAAGCTTTTATCCCTTCAGTTTTTTGCGTTGGATGAGCATTTCAATGACAGAACTAGAGTAAAAATGAAGTACACGTTATAAATGCGACCGATCTCATACGGCCCTGACTCAACTTGGCATGTCTACAGTTGTTCTCCTTCTATTATTTACATTTTTCTCTTGGTGTCAAAGATCGGTGTCATATTTTCTCCGTCAACCTCAAAAGTCCTATCCAAAGCAACTTTTCAGGGACAAGGTTTGCGGCGTTAGTATTTCTATACTGGCAGGTGTGTTTTTTTTTAATTTTACTCTGCGTAGTCATTAACGAATATGTTTATTAAAAAAAACGAGAAACCTTTCTCTCAAAATCCTCGCGTGATAGGTCTCAAAGGTTAAATCTAGTTCTCATTAAGGATAAGAACTTAAACGGCATCGTTAGCTCATAGAATTTGAGAGAATGGTCGATAGACTTTTTTTACTTAACACATTCTCTCATTCCTTCTTACTTACATGTCATGATTTGATTTTTTTCTCAAAACCGCAATTTGTATACCCTATTCCTACCTTATGTGAAAAGACTTAAGCCTTAAAACTTTTGAAAGAAGAAAAAGAAAAGCCTAAAACTGATAAGTTTTCAAGCGTGGTTCTCCGTTTTTTTTTAAGCAGAAATTGTACGTCTTGTTAACATCGCACATTATTAAATGTCAGCACTCCGCAGTTAATGATTTACATGTTGCTCACCTAAAATCTCTCGGGTTGATTCCAGATAACTCACTTCAGTTTCCACCGGGAACGCACGTTAAGTTAATCCGTACGGCTTGCAGCCTTTTTATTTTGTTTTAAGAAACGAGAAATATCGATCCTATGAACTCGTGAGATGTGTCCTAATAAAGAAAACTGAATGGACTTCATTATTTTTGTACTTGAGTTTTTATCCCTCACCTTAAGGCGACGCATCACACCCGCTCGACAGGTCGGATTTGTGATGATTTCCAACCCCAGATTTTTTGTTAAAGTCTTACGTCATCAACTTGAAATTTTTATAGTATAAAGAATAGACCTTTGCCAAGGGAGGCTCGTATCTGAAACATGAAAATTTTATCCCGGAGCATAATTAAACCATCGGGAAAACGGCAAGATGTAGGGTATATTTTCATTAAAACTACTATTATTATTATTGACATATCTAAAACTAATGTAGATGTATCAATTCCTCCTCTATCGGAATGCCAAGTAACAGTCGTCACGGTTGTAAGATAGAATCTGTAAACGGTATATTTCGACAAGCTACCTGAATGGTTTTCGGCCATGATGTGCTCGGACGGTGATGCAATCAGTCCAGTCTTCTTTCACAGATCTATTTTAAGCGCTGCCTGTACTTTACGCGCCGGAAACTTGGCTACAACTTACCGACGACTGTTTGCCTTGTGCGAGAGTTATCCTGGAGTAAGAGACTCCTGACGCCAAAACGCCTCAATCGGGTGCGAGTGACGCCATCTTGTGGATTTTCGACAGAACTTTTCCTTATCGAAGGGTATGATGCGTCATCTTAAGACTCTTCCCCTTCATTCGTACAGCTTTCCCCTCTTGTAACTCATCTTTTCATTCTTTCTGAGTTGTAGATCTCAGTGAAAGTGACCAGACTTGTTTGACAGACAAAGCATGTTCTACTAGTGTCCCGTTATCCCCCCCAAAACAATTAGGGAACGCTCAAGGGTCCTTTCTTTCGCTTAATACTGTTTGTATTCCCCTCATGAACTTTACCACGATGTCGGAATAGTTAACGATTGATTTTTACACGGATTTTGGTTTTCAAGTGTCGACTATAAAAAAAATCGAAGCCGATCGACCCTTGACTGAATTTCCAGTATTTCCCTTTTTCATGTTAAGCACCTTTCAATCAACGTAGTCATTTTCTTCAAATTTTTTCCGCGTGATCGAGTCTATCAGTGCAAAATACCAAAGTGCAAATTTACTTTAAACGAGGATCTACGAAGGAAATTGTTTCCAGGATTTGTGAAGTTTTTAGACCAACTCTCAGGAAAAAATAAACAATTAGGTGGAAGGGGGCGTTTCGCCTTAATTTCAGGGGTTAACTGAATCTCCTAGGTGAATGACTAGCCTCATCGGAGATCTGGTCACATTAATCATCCATCAATACCTTTAACATCAACATGGCAAAAATATTCATTTCCATGGAAACACAAGCTTTATTTCAGTGGATCGGATCGGATCGAAGGGAGAAGTCTCATTGTCACCCAAGGGAAATACTCCCCGATTGCATAGCATTTTCCTCGAAGCAGCTTGGTTGAAATATCCGCGAGGGCCCTTTTCAGCATACATTGCTACATACAACATTTTCAGTATATACATCGCTCAGTTTTGTCATCAGTAACATTTCTTATCATTTTAGATTGTTGCTAATGAATGTCATGGTTCCACGCAGACTCCAATATCCGGATACAGCATATTTCTTTTTAATTTAGTCTTAAATGTAGATCACCGCACCGAAAAATCTAGTCATACCATGCTTTTATGAAGGATACTATTTGAAAATATGACTCTTGTATCCTTTCCCTTACCGCCTTGTGTAGTGAGTTCCTACGCATAAACAGATGCACTACAGGGATATTTGGTCAAAGATTTTTTTTCTACTCACTTTAAAAAAATATGAAATGTGCACTCTATGATTCACGATGACCGCTCCTGTCACCTCGAGAGCAGATTTGGAAATCGGATCATTCAGGTGAATACCTAGGGAGAAGAAGAATACACGAGAAACTATCTACATCTACATAATATCCTGCGAGCCGCCGCATGGGCGTGTGGCAGGGGTTGTTAGATCACCAGCCGTGCAAAGGTGTTAGTTTTTTGGAGATGAAATGGTGACATGTATTATAGGAGTGTATTTAGTGGAGCTCTATTTTAATTGTGAACGCTTACTGTTCGCGGAAAGAACGAGTTCTTGTACCTATCTGTTCGGCAGTGTATCTCTCTTATTTTATCGCATCAGTCAGGCCTAGAGATGTGGTGAGGAGCCATGATAATATTCTCTGTGTCGCTCTGAAAAAATATCAGTTCTGAATTTATCAAGCAACTTAAGCCTGGCGTGTAGCCTCCGAGTCTCTAGGGGCTCCCACCTTGTTCCCACTAAAAGTTGTGAAAAACTATATGTACGCTCGCAGCAGTTTTTAACGAAGCGCGCTCCTTTCCTTTGTATTTTATTATTTTTTTGTTTAAATCTATTTGACCAGGGTTTCAAATGCTCGCGGCGTATTCGTGTGATATGAGTGGGAGCTGGAGAGCATCGCATGGGAGAGAGGGTCTCACTAATTCTCGCCAGTTTTTTGTTCCTGCGGTGGGTTCTGCACAGGTTTCTCATCCGAGCCAATCAGCACCCTGAACTCATGACTCCGTGGAACGCTCTCCGTTGCTGTTTTGAAACCCCGTGTGTAGGGATTATTTCCAACCATTTTTTTTAAGCTGACATACCAACCATGGAATTTAAGGCGTGGAATTGACAATAATGTATGATTGCTTCCTGGATTTATCAACTATTAATTAATTTTTTTAATGATAGGTTTTGTTCTGGTGATAGAAATGGACTGGTCATTTTCAGTTGTAAAATAAACTACTAAATTATGAATGATTTAAGATTTTCCCGGTGTATTATATTTAAATACCTTTCTCGGGCTTCGCACCGGGTAATGTTTTCATAATCCGCCTTCGTTTCGGAGAACGTTTGAATGTGGCAAAATATATGCGGGGAGACTGGTCGAACGATTAAAACCAGGCTTAAAGAACATCGTAGGCACTCTAGATTGGCGCAACCAGAGAAGTCGGCAGTGACGGAACACAGCATCAACGAAGACCATGCCATGAAGTGGACCGATGCAAAAATCCTTTGCCGCGCACACCGTCACTGGGACCGCATTATCAAAGAGGCCATTGAGATGCGATTGCACCCGCATAATTTTAATGGAGACACCGGATTCCAACTGAGTAATACCTGGTGGCCAGTGATCAAATGTATTAAAAAGACGAGAAAATGATTCAACGGACAGCGGAACACGTCAGCCAATCATAGAGATCGCAACCTTCATTGTTGGGGCATCAACAGCTGGTTTAATTTTAGTGTTATAGTGGTCACGGCGGAAATAACACGTGCCTTGAATATGGAAAACAAGTCGTTTTTCGAAACGTCGGCGGATTATGAAAACATTACCCGGTGCGAAGCCCGAGAAAGATATTTAAATACTAAATAATGATTTCCTCGTTGAGTCGCATGATTATCATGGTAAACACTCGCCTTGAAAGTAAAAGTGCGGTGAAAGTGATGATTTTTCAAAAATATTCCCCACTGAACACCTTTGGCTGCTTGAGGACGATTTCGCCTCCTCTTCTCTGCTTGTTACATGTCTGCCCATTATTCTCCTCCTTAAATCTCGTTTTCGCGTATTCTTAGATAGATGTTAAGTAGTTAACATTAAATGCGAAAAGTTTCCAGAGAATTTTTAGGAAATCCCTAGACTTTACATCAACGACGAAATTTCGAGACTTTTTAGGTTCTGCGAACAATCAGAGAAATAAAAAATTCACGCGGAATGGAGGCTGAGAATGCGTGAAACTTGAATTTGAGGTTGAGATACGTTTCCATTCAACCCTGCCGTGATGAGTGTAAATATTTGAGTGATAAAATTAATGCTCTCATGATTTCATTTTTTTGTGTCGCTTCAACAGCTGAGGTTAAGTTTCCCCGTTCACACGTCTTAGCTTTCCGCTCTGATTTGAGTTTTGAGAAATGGGAAATGTCACGAAATTTGTTAAAAATGTCGCCTTTTGTGAATAAATAGTTTGTAACTCTTAATAAACATTCGTTTCATGCAGTATGTTCGTTGATCCTCGTAAATTTTCAGCTTCTCACATTATATATTCAGTTTAGAACCCTCGTTGTTCTCCTAAGTCTCCAAAAAATTCCCTAGCGGTGAGGATCGGTGATTATCTGCCCATTAAAAACAAGTTTACCTAATTCCGTTCGACGAACGGTGGCAGTTTCCGATACGTGGTGGCCGTCGCAGTCGCTAAACGTGACGCCAAAGAGGGAAAGATTCGTCTGAAAGGTGAAGGAGTGGAGTAGGAGAGGACAAGAAGGAGAATCTGTATTCGATGAGTTAATTGGAAGATTGTGATATGCTATACGTATATTTTCAACTAAAACCTACATATGGAATACCTGATGTTGCTGAATCCTTAAACGTCCTTGTACAATTAATTCAACAACTTGTCAGCCTCCAAAATAAACTTAAGCCATCTACCGCTTTTTGAACTCAATTATATTGAATCCTTGCGTAATTTTTCCTGAGATCAACTGCTGAAACTATATGATGTCCGGAACGAAAAAAAAGGGGTAGAACTCGTCTGGGCGTCATTTATCTCATGCGTTGCAGCTTAAAGATGCTGTCAATATGGCTGCCCTCTACGGTTAGTGGCGTCATTTGCTCGTACCATTGTGGTAGTTGGAGAGGGCACTACGTCATCAAACTGACGCCTGACAACCGAAACAACAACCATATTGTTAACCCCTACTCTTTCCTTACTTTCCTTTGGATAACCCGACGGAATGGACGAATTAACGGACGTAAAGCAAGAATATCCACCACCTGTTTGAAATTTAAAGGCAAGTAACTCATAAATCATACATTGGCTACTTAGTGTTAGGGATTCTTCTCGATTTTACCGTAGGTTTCACCGGGAATGCAAATTTTTATTAATTTTAATAAATGCAATGTGTGCAAGTAAATGCACATTAACACTAGAACCGCCGAGGGGTCATTTTGACCCCTGAGGTTGTATATGTTTGATTGTCACTCTTAGAATTTTTTAGATGGGGTCATCATATGTATATGACTTTTAATCGATTTTCATGCCTAATTGGATGCCACTTAGGTAAAAGATAAGTAATGTTATTTTTCTGAGGTACAGGCCCTCAACCCCTCGGACCGCCAAGGGGTCAAAATGACCCTACGTTTTTGTACATCGTTTTCTTGTTTGCTGTTCATGGCGTTTGCTTCGTTGTACATAAAATGGTATGCACCGCTTCCTCTTCCCTTGGTTCCCGAAGATCATAATTAGCAGCCGGACTGGCTTGTCTAGACCGCCGATTGCATGTGGTCGAATTTTGTCTCCCTTCCAAATTTTTTCCTTGCCTTGTCTTGTTTTTCACAAAGTATCAAATGCCATTTCTCGGTTCTTTCCCCGGTTTTCCCCCCCTTACAAATTCCACCCTTACCTTGTGTAGTCATTTACCAAATATCAAAATGTGGTTTCTCTCCTCTATCCCTGGTTGTCTGGGATCGGCAGTACATAATCAAAGCTCCCGCGCGAAGATGGCCAATCCACACATTTTTCAATATTTTAGATTTGGCCACGATAAATGCATTTACTGTGTACAGAAAAGTAACAGGTGAATATCTGCGGCGAAGAGAATTTATCAGAAAATTAGTGGAGTAGCTACGCAACAAATACCTTCCTACTGAGGAAACATCAGAATCCGATGATGGAGAAGGTGAAGAAAAACGGGAAGAGAATAGTCAGACTCGCGCCCTTAAAAATCCTAGATTGGAAAGTGTAAAGGTAATAAATCTTCCGACAAATGTAAATCATGCTAAAAATCGTTTGTTGATCCTGCTGTGGCAAGATAAGCAAAACATGTCTGGTCTGCACATTGATATACTCTACAATTGTGTTCACTAATAATTTTATGAAAAAAGTCGTTAAAAAAATTTTTTTACCAGTTTATAAACGATAAAAATATCATTTCTAAAAATAACTTATATAATTGTTAATTATTTTGCCGCATTTATGTACCCATATGTGATTTATGTACAAAATTGTTTTAAAAAACCTCACAAGTAAGTGATCATAATTTAGTTTAACTTGCTAAAATGATAATAAAAATATTAAAAAATAATCGTTCTATGTAATTTTAGATAAAAAATTAACAAATGTATCTCTTTTTTAGGATACAGTAATTAATTTTCTAATTAAAATGAATAGGGGTCAAAATGACCCTTAGGCGGTCGGAGGGGTAGTAAAACCTACGGCGGTTCTAGTGTTAAAGAAGTAAGTGTAAGCTGATTTCTAGTGAGTTGTCAATGGAAAACTGAGTGAAATTGTAAAATGTGTGCGTTAGCCTGCAAGCTCTAGAGGAAAATGAGGGTTAACGAAGATGGGGGACTGGTATTAGTTTCTAGCATTGGCCAGCGTAGCAAGTACCCTCTCCATCTACCTTTGTGGCTCGTACCCATCGATATTTCTCGCCGTAAAATCTCAATTCACGTGACATTTCCGCTGGGCCTGCCACCTTGGATACGGGTTAATAACGTCACAAAGCGCATGTCTCTACGCTGGTATCTTTGATATTTTAGCAAATATTTTTAAGGTTCGACATCACTAAGCATTTTACACCACATAATCTTATATTATTAAAATTAACGGTCAATTCCCAACACATCGATTAGTTTTCTGGGGGAAAGAAATTCAATGAAAACACATCGTTCTCTTACGAGAGCGCACTCCTGAGCAACGTCACAAGAGAATATTGACCGTGGAATCTTCATCGGAAAGCGGCGCGTCCAAAAATCTTATGTTCTTTTTCATCTGCTCTCTCCGCAGACATGCAGTTCCCACTGGACCTGAACTGCGTCGGCAGAGACCATCCCTTCCTGGACCGCGACTCCTTGCAGGCGCTCTTCCGGCGACTGCACACACTCAACCACTGCTCCCGAATCGGGTGCAGCGCCGTGACGGGCACCGGGCCCGCGGTGAACGCTCAGTCGGGCCTGAGAGGAACGGACGGGACCCTGCCCATCGTGGAATGTTCGGACACCCCCGATATACTCACTCCCGCGAGGAAAGAATCGGTTAGTCCCCTTCGTGCTTCATCACAAGCTTCAGAGTCTCAACACAACGAAGTTTTTATCGTGATTTATGATATTTGTTTGTGCAGTGGTTCCCTATCTTTTTTTCCCTGCCTCCTCCGTAGCAACTAATTTCCCAATATTGTAAATACTCCTAATAACTAGGTGAGAATTTATTTATTTACACAGATCAGTACGAATAGACAAAGGTCAGGTGGAATTGTAAGGTTACGTCATAAGATACCATGTGAGGCGAAATATAAACAAAATCATAGATAATAAAAAACATCTTGAAAAGTAAACATAGATATTAATATCACCGATCAAATTGCCCAAAATGGAGGACATCAAAGCCTTTGCATGCATTTATTATATTTCTTTTTAAATGCCTGTATTTTGGAAGGTAAGGGTTCAAACAATTCTCCAGGTAACTGGTTCCATTCAATAATTGTCCTGTTGAGGAATGAGAATTTTTTAACATTTGTTTTTTGGGATCTCTGTTTTACTTTGAACATGTGATCATGCTTGCTGATGAAGGATAGCTCTTTGAGTTCTGTCCGAAGCTCTCCCCATGCTTTTTCGTTCTTAATAATTCTATACAACCCACAAATTCTACTTCTTTTCCGCCTGCTCTATAGACTCTCCGGAGTCAGGTTGGTGTTGTGGCCAGAGGGCCCAGGTTAGATTCCTGGCAGTGATGGAGATATTTACGAGAAGCATTTTTTACATTTTATCCTCCTGTAACCAACCTACGCCCCTGTCCTTTACCCTTATAGGTCCCATTCTTCATTGTATATCTGCTTTAAAGATGTTAGTATGCAATAAAGAAACTAACTCAAGATAACCTTATATAAAAATAATATGTTAAGTTTCTGTAATGTGCATGAGGAAAAACTAGATGGCCCCTTAACTCCAATCCTGACCACACAAAGATGAAAACCTGAAATATGAATAAGTTGGACAGATTCTCATGGATCTTTCGCCATTTAAATGGCTTCAAAAACTGCATTTTGATATTCAGCATTTCAAAACTCAATTTGAGTATTGCAATGTCGGTTGAAATGTTGCCCTTGACCTGGTGAAAAGCCGAGAAGAATTTGCGCTGATTAAATTCTAGGAAACCACCAGACTCTACCTCTAATACATGTTTGGCCCTCTAGCATTGGAGAATAAAACATTCATTAACATGCAACCAGAATACATGTACAAATGGTGTAAACCACTGCTGTCGGTCGCCCTCCTGAATTACCTTGAGTTTTCCTGGACATGTCCTAAGAGACATCCAGATTTGAACCCTATCCCACCACTTGAGTACAGAGCTGTGCATGCTGTCAGTGATACTAACTTGTGATTGCACTTTATTCTCTGCGATCCAGAGATGTGGGCTCTCCAGCCGTGTGCCCAGTCGGGATCTTGGAGAGGACGATGACGAAGTGGACGTTCTGCGCAATGTACACAACCTGCCCCCTCCTCCTCCGGCACCTCACCCCCGACGGAGAGTCATCTCCGGGAAGGGTGCTGGGGTCGACGATGAAGAAGAAGATGAGGAAGAAGAGGAAGAGGTGCAGTGTGCCCTCAGTGACAACTGGGCATTTGAACCAGGGCCACGGAGGTGGTCGAGGGTGGAAAGTAGTGAAGCCAGGGGTGAGTTGGTTGAGAAAATAGGCATTTTGGTGGTGCCACATCTATTGGTAACCAACCAATTTGTAAATGTTATCTCATGACAGACGTTTCATGAAAGGACAGAACTTGACTGTTACATTCTGAAACCATAATAATTCGTAACCAGTCAACTTGCTATCTCTTGCTGGTAGCTACTATGCTAGTATAAGAAATGGCCACTTCATTGCTGAAAGAATGATCTGAAGATTTTAAAAAAAATGTAGAATAGCATGAGAATTTTCATGGTTCATTTCACCAGAAATATTTTGGTATCATGATTTCTCATGAGCCACTCTCTTGTCGCTCACAGTAAGTAAAATATTCCTCCTTAAAGCTTTTGTAGAATGCTTATAAATACTCCTTATGCAATTTTACTGATAATTCCATTTGTTTCATTCTTATGCAATGAATTGTTTAAGATTTTTAAAGGAAAATACAAGGCAGTTCCACTCTCTGGAGCTGCTCACAAAAAAATGTGACTCTCTTCAATAATTATATTAAACTTTACCAAGAAAACACTCATATTTTTCCACACACTATTTGTGCTCTATGACTTTGAACAGTTAGGACATGACTATTTACTAAAATTTGCAGCCATATAATGGTTAGTTATGAGGCATCTGTTATATTTGCCATGGTAATGAAATGTCTCTGTAATGCACTTTCTGTTGAAAGTGAAAAGTTGATGATGAGACCTCTATGATTGGATTGGTTGTGAATTGATGTGGAACCTATATGGTACTTCATTCTCAGACCTTAGATTGGTGGACCTTTTGCATTCAAGTATTAAAATCCATTAAGTATATTCATTTTAAAGTAATTGAGTCTTCCTTCAGTCATACAGATCCTTAAATAAATCCCATCTTCATTTTTTAGGGAGTGAGGATTCATTGGATGAACCTTGGGGTGCAGATTCTGGTGCTGAAGCAACAGAAGAGACTGAAGAAAATAGATCAAGGGAAGGCGTAGAATCTGCTGAGACAAGTGTTGCTTCAGTAGTCAGTAGGGAAAGCCTGAATGAGGTATGCACTTAATTTACAATTCCAAATTTCTGACATCCTAGTAGTAAGGTTGATGTCTACTTCAGTACTTGCTCAGCATGCCCTTGTAATGTTGGAAACTTCCAAATATTTGGAGGATAAATTAAGTAGGTTCCAATTCAGTTCTCTTATTACATCTTACTAATAATTGCATGGTCTGCAAGAAGAGTTTCGAAGTTATGTTAACTTTTCTTTTATTTTTGTACATTTTTTGTTCAGCATTTTATATCATTGATGGATGTATTTCCATGGTACTCGAGTTTTGTGATTTATAATCAAGCTCAGCCTGGTATGCCATCTTCATGTAGTGTTTTGCTATTATTTTTGGAGAAAACTTTAAAATCCATTTATGCTTTCCTCCAATCTTATTCTGTAAATGAAAAACATCATTTTCTTCAGTAATTCATTCATTCAGGCTATGAAATGATATTCATTCATTTCTCTGGTAGACTTCCAATTGAGTTTCTTGGGTTAAAATTTTCTTTGCCAAAAATAAAGCGGCAAATTATCACAATTTAATTTTAGTGTATTCATAGATCAAATACCTTATCTTAGACATATCAACCAGCAGAGTATAATAATTTTTTATATGCTATCTATTATCATTAAAGATATGAGATTACTGGAAGTTCATAACCATTTTTGTGTCCAACTTGATTGGTTTGCATGTTTTGACATAAGATGCATTATTCATGTAATGTGAGAAGTAAATTAAAGGATACCTGAGTTACCAAGACAAATTCAAATTATAGTATACATAACCTTTTTATCGGAAAGGCCACTTTTCCATCTTGACTTTCTGCAAACATACGTGCAAAAATTCCTCAAAGGAATAACTATCTGCCTTGATATCAACCAGCATCCCTTGAAATAACACTCAGTGCTTTCGCCAGTTTAGTTTTAAAGGCATTCTGCTACCCTGTGTATTTTTCTTCCCTGCGTTATATTTGGGAATCTTTGAATTGAAGAGTTCGGCCAAAGGGGATGATTTTCTCTCAATGTAATGTTTGCTTTCATTTACTCTCTCATGCAAATTGGAATGGCATTAAGGGAGTGCCATGATTAGTTCGAGATATTCTTAGAATTTTATGCTAGATTAAAAATATGTATTTTTGCTGGTGGAATCACTCTGAAACATTTCCCCTTGCAATTGAAACAGGTACCCAGTGCAGAGAATGTAGTCAAGACCACTGCCTCTGCTCCCAACACTTTCCATCGATCAGGTAGTGAAAGAATTAAGGAGGGCGCCAGAGCTTTGTTGAGACGCATGGAGAGCTTTAAAGGGGGAGTTGGAGTCAGTAAAGGGGGGAGTGGTGGCTGGAGGCGCAGGAAAAGGAGAGGTGGGGGGTCTGAGGATGGAGGCATGGATTTCATCAGTGGCCCTATGGTAAGTCATTCCTTCATTCTCTAGAGAAGAGGTCAGGAAACTCCTCAACCCTCGGATCCCCTCTCCAAGCATGAAAATATGTAGCGACCAACCGAAGGCAGAGATAAAGTTGTTTAATATATTCAATGGATTCATTAACCGTCAATAGCAAGCTGCCTAAAATATTTTCACAAGCCACAGAAAATATCCCCGTGAGCTCACGATTGAAGGTTTGCATAACAGTGACCTGTAATAAAGCTAGGCGCATATGGTCCAAAGAAGATGAGGAAACGACATCCCATCAATTGTGTGAATGGCTGGCATACAATTGATGCAAGCCTTAGCCATCAAAGAATTTTCAGTTCAAGTAAATACCATTATCATAAATATCTGGCTAGAATAAATAAACTGCTTACGTATTAACTCTCCAAGCAGTCCATTGAACATCAACCATCTTGGTTTCATATGGATCGCTCTGATATGTATTGAAAACTAGTTAATAAGTTATACCCACTTTTGTATCAGACTGTTTATGGAACAAATAAACATTTTTTTTAAACATTTCTGTAGTGCATATTAAACAATTAGAATGACTTATTGTGTCATAACTTTCCGCAAGTTACACTCATATATGTATGCTGCCTCTGCAATCAGCTTTAATTATATCAGGTGTAAATGCAACTCTCTACTGGAAATTGAACTCACTATTCAAATATCCAGACCTAATATCACCACCAAACTTGTTCCTTTTTTTTAACGGTTTGTTTTTAAATGGTCTAGGTTCAAGACCCTGAGTCAATGGAACAGAAAGTCCGTGAACTCAACTGTGTGGATGTATCTCCCACCAATGGAGAGGCCCCTGTGGGAGGCAGTATGGCTTCACCAGAGGCATCTGCTGGAAAAGAGGCGCGCAGGTTACTAAGGCGCCTACGGCAAAGGACCCTCTCCTCTGAGGATGGTAGAGCTGGAGCACTCTCGGATTCTGAGTGCCATACTTTCTCATCAGCCACTCCCAAGTGGCAGCAGCTACTCATGAAGAGCACATACTCAATCCAACCTTCAGAGAGGAGGCTTGAGGTACTGTTGATGCTTTAATCCTTTTTTTCTCCCCTTTGCAATACATATTATTGCTGTAGAGAAGAACCTTACGTAATAAGAGATCAAAGGTGATGACTTTGAGTATGTGTACTGTAGAGGGCTTAAGCTCTATTCATGTGATGTATGAGGGGCCAAAACTAGCTGATTGTTGTGGTATCAGATGGGGATGGATTTATGGCAGTTACTTGGTGGCAATTTAACAATTGAAGTGGTGGAGTCGTAAAAAAAAAGCAGATTTATTGTGTATCATTTAATTACCTGCAGGAAAGGAGAAAATGATTTTTGGTGTCTTTGCCGCATATTCATGATGCTTGCATGCAGAAAGTGAGCATGTTTCCTCCTTTCAAAAACCCATACTGAAATTCAATGACTTACTGAACTGGTCATGCAGTGACTCTTTCAGGTCACCCATAGGTGAACACTCTTACTGGTGAAATTCATGTGAAAATGTCATTCTTGTCCAAAAATCAGGTGTTCTTATGTAAGAAACCTGAGCTCCTTGATGCCACCATAAAGTTTTCCACCTGAATAAAGTTTAAGAGGACTACTGATTCCTTTTAGCACAGTTTCAAGCAGCCTGGGATTTATTCCCAGTCCAGGTAAATGATTTATTTGTATTAGTGTCCCCCATACTAAGTTGTGTAAAAAACTCAGGTCTGCTTATCTTTTTAGCCAAAAGTTAAACTTTATCTTGGATTTTAGGGAGTGTATCAACTGATTTTCATGCCTGACATAATGCACCTCGGAGTTATTGTGAAGAAAGCTCTCTCTGTTGAGGGCATATCTAGCCTTACTTGATTTTTGGGTTGTGATTACACACTCCTACTCCACAAGATGAATCTTAGGTTTCCCTGAAAAGATTTTGGGAGTGAAATCCCTTCATTTTTGAGAGTTGCTAATGAAATTGGAAGCTCTACTTTAAGGGTAAAGAAAAGGGATAAAGCAGTGTAGCACATGTATCTCTCTTTAAGTTTTACCCTACCTGTATTATTATTTTTTATTATTCTTGGATTGATTTTTTGATACAAAATATTATTTGAATTGATTTATTTAAAAATAATTTTTTAAATAAAGCAATTCAAATGACATGAAAATTTGATTTATTAAAATAATATTTATATTAGTATTTGTTCATCAGGACTTTGAGATATTTTTCATTTATATATCAACCTCTTACAGACCATTTCCAGTAGCTATGGTGTTTTTATTCTAAATATGGTAATGTTATTTGAAGAACAAAATTTTTGAATGGCCTGGAAATTTTATAACCTTCTGAGAATTTTGCAAAGTGGGTGAAAATATAACAATCTTTTTACTCTCATTTTATTTCTTTATTGAGCACCTGAGTTGTTCATTTGTGTAATGGCCTTCACAGTTGTCATTCCAACTTGTATCTTTTACAAGTCCATTGTAGTTGCTAGCTCAGTTGACTCATATCCTTTCTACTACCCCAGACTTTGAGATAGGGTAGAATTCATGGTAAAAATTCTTATTTTGCTTCTTCTTAGCAGGAGCATGAAGTCTCCTCCAAGTCTACCTCACTGATAAAACAGCGTTACAAGTCACGTCGTGCGGCCAGCTTAAACTTGGGCACCAGCACAAAACCTTTTCGAGAGGGGCTATTGCTAGGGAAGGAGGATAAAGAAGGCAGGAGACCAGCCAGTGAGACGGAAATGGCCGATGCTGTTGCCAGGGAAGAGGAAGTGATCACAAGGACTCGTCCTGGTAGAAGGTGGCTGGAGGAGACTACGGGGGAGCGTGGAAGTGTGTATGATAATGTTCCAGTTGTGATTTTGAACAGAAGCTACCGTGAAGATACAGGTCCTGGATTTGAATCTCATATTGAGGAATCTGTTGACACTTCGATACCAAAGAAATGGTAAGAAATTGTTCTTTCACTCATGTGATAAGAAATATCAAACTCTGATTGAAGTGTAATTTAACTTAAAGTAGAGGGCTCTGCAAAAGGTTATTATGGCTGATTATAGCAGATTTTGTTTCTGATTTTTACTCCTAGTTTGTTTAGGTAAATGAATAGTATTGGACAGGAACAGCTAGTTCAATTTGCTTAACCATGTTAATTTCTAGCTTTATCAAAACTTATTTTTCATCAACCAACTTTTATTGTGTCCTGTGATTGATTTCTGTATATCTTTTCAAATTTTCATCGATCAATTTTGGGGCAGAATGCAGAATACAGTTGAAATAATATATATTAGTATAATGCCTTGGTGTTCTGTGAACTGCCATATTTATTACATCTTTAATGGCAAAGCCTGTTAAACTTTTCCTGTCAGTGAGTTAATCCATAAGTATTTGGTGCTAATGCAAAAACTATCATTAGCCAATATATCAGCCAGAATTGTTATGCATATGAATATGTAGTGCTAATTTTTATTAAATTCAAATGCATCATTTTTCACCATATAATTTGCAAATCAATGCCTGATTAACTTTTGAAATTAACCTATAATGAAGAAAATTATTGACACTTGACATTTTGTGAACTCAAAATTTAAAAGCCACTGTATAACGGCCTTAGTGGTCTTAACACTCCCTACCTGCAATTCATGGGCAGCAAAAGCATTAATAGATGTGTCACAATGATTTCTTTTATTCAGCTTCACCAGCTGTGGCATTGTTGTTGGTGGAACCTTGACTTACTCCCTTGTTTCTGAAAGTAATAGGAGTCTTAACTGAGCTCCCTTGTCAACAAGCTATGATAAGAAAATCTATTGATCCCACCATGATATATCACCAACTTTTGGATTGGATGTAATTTTTTTGTATTTTGCATTCCTTTTCATTTTCAGGTTGAGCAACACAACAGTTGTCCGTTGGCACAGCTTTCAGAGCTGCGGTGCTGACTCAAGGAAGCGCAGTGCATTGGGGCGATCACGCTCAGATGGCTCCAAAGCAAGCTCAGATGTCCAGCAAAGCAGCTCTCGGAGTAGTAGTCGACACAAAATATCTACCAAAGCTAGCGTCCAAGATGTGATACTCTCCTCTTCCCCCAGTAAACACCGCAGGGAATCATTGAGTCATCCATTTGGTGAAATCCGTGACGTTGAATCTCTCAAGTGCTCAAGTGAAGGGATTGAGGGCCCCAGGACCCTTGCTCTGCACGGGAAAGACGTGGCAATGTGTGTCGCACTGGGTTTTGCCGATGCCTCCCTACTCCCTCATGGTGATGGGAATGTGCCAAAGGACAAGAAACAGGGTCAACCAGTGGGTCAGGTCCTAGAGTTGACCCCCATACCAAAGGAACCCAAAGATGAAAAGCCTTTGAAGGAGTCAGAGGACTCACAAACTAATGCTGAGAATAGGGTAGACTTAAAGGAGAGGGACAGTGTGAATTCCAAAACTCCCCCCTTACAGCGAAGCCCCAGAGTTAGTGAAGAAGATGCCCCTTCAACTCCTAGTGTATCCCCTTCACATTCTGAGGACAAAGAATTTAGAAGTCCTCATATTCAAAGTCTTGGCAGTGACAGCTTTGATAACATGAAAAGTTTGATCAAAGGTTAGAATTTTCTCTCTTAATGTAAAGATTGTTTTCTAATCTTGTGTGCACTGATTCTTTGTAATATTTCTCATTGCTAAGCATTTGGCTTTTGTGTATTTTATTTTTCAATGATTCAGTGTCAATGCCTGAAGGTAATTGGAATGAAATTTACACCCTCTGGTGTTGTTGCTACAGTAGATCAGTTTTTATAGATGTGTGAAGTAACATGAATCTATTGACTGAAGTGTGACTATTTTTGTATGACTTCATAATTGAATGGATATGTGCTTTCCATGATCTCACAATTGAAAATTATCGTTTTCATTATTAAAACATCCTCATGACCATATTGTTTATTGTATGCTCTGTAATTAATTGAGTTCCAGAACATGCAATACAACATTTCATGAAATCTTGTGTTCTTTTTGTCAGATGAAGAAGATGGTACTGCTATCTCTGCCCTCTCCTGTGGGCAGATGCTGGTGCTTCGGAAGCTAGCCCTGTTACGCTTAACAGCCCTGATGGAGCGACACTGTTCCTCATCTGTTGTTGGGGGTGGCTCCCATCACAGGTCAGGGTCTCCCTCATCAGCAGGATCAACAAGCACTGCTGGTGGAAGCTGGAGTTGGGAACTCCCTCGGATTTTACTCCTCAGGCGATCAAAAGCTCCAGACTTCAAGGGTAATTCATTGTTTATAGATGCCATTTATCCCTGTGCATGATCAAAGACATGAGTCATATGCCAGAAAATATGATAACTGAATATACCCCAATGTGTTTTCAAGTTGGCACATATTTCCTTAGATTACACATATTTCTTATTGAACCTTACCTTTAATGAAGAAATTAATGCTGCCCTGCAAATATTCTTGTTGAATAATGTGAAATCACTTTGTTATCCCCTATGTTTTTCAGACAAGAGGGTGTTTGGTGTGCCACTGTGGGTCTGTCTACAAAGAAGTGGTGATGGTATCCCAATCCCTCCACCTATCACTGCTGCTCTTAGTTGGCTCAGAGTAAATGCTTTGAATCAGGTAATTGTCCTTGTTTCTCATAGGTTATTTCACTTAATATGCAGTATGAGTCTGGAAAGGTTAGCATTTCATACCCTTCTAAATTTCAAATTGCTGGTAATATTTGTGCTTCCATGAATTATTTATGCTCCCAATCTTTATCCCTGGGTTTGATGCCATTGTAATATCCACCTATATTCACTGGAGTTAATAGGAATAGTATTCATATTTTTATATCATGGTTCTTTAATGCATTTCACCAAACTATGTAAATTATTAAAATAAAAATGCTCATTGTATAAAACCCTACAGGTGGGACTCTTCCGTAGATCTGGAGTCAAATCCCGAATTGCTCGGTTAAAGGCAGCAAGTGAGGAAGCTGGCTGGGAAATATACTCAGAAGGGACAATGAAGCAGGATGAACTGGTATTAGTGGACTCAACCGAAGATAGTGGGAACAAAGCTGTAGGAGGTGCAAAGTTTGCCTATCTGGATGATCAGCAGGCTTACGATGTTGCGGATATGGTGAAGCTGTATTTCAGAGAGCTACCTGAAGCTCTTCTCAGCAGTAAACTGTCGGACACTTTCATATCAGTTTTCCAGCGTAAGTTTTTTTTTACCCAGTCATTCCTAATATGGAAACATTCTTAGTTGACCTTTATATGTTGATTCTATAATTCATTATTTTTACTCAATGCTGGTAGTTGGGCACCAAAAGTATTACTCTTGCCACTACCTTCAAGTGTAAACATACTTACTCCAATGAATCTTAATTATTTCAGATGTTCCTGAAGGACAGCGTAAAGAAGCCATTCAATGCCTCCTACTTCTGTTACCTGATGAGAACAGAGAGGTCTTGCAGACACTCCTTGACTTTTTGGCGCAGGTGAGCCATTCAATCATTAGTTAGTGTGTACATGGTATTTCTATAATTTTATGTCAGAGATCTAAGCATCTGATTTGTTTACAGCTGAGAATGTTTTATCTGTCACTTTATGGACACTTGATATTTCTGGTGTTGTGGAAATTCCTTTACTTCTGCTGTTTCCTGATAAGAATTATTGATGTTTCTGGGTTTCTCCCTCTATACCTGTGTTTAACATGCCATTGCAATGCTGGATCATGGTAGCCAGCTCTGAATACCAATAGAATCATGAAAATATTTTACACATATTGTGATAATGAGTCTTAATTTCTTTGTTTTTCTCTTCAATTTATCACTATTAGCTCACAGTCATTCTACCCCAGTATGTCTCCTATTGTAGCAATGCTCCTTTTTTTCTTTATAAGTATATATCTTCAGAATCAAGAACTCTATGACAGTCGCCAAATATATCATCTAATTTATAAAAGTGACCAAATGTTTTTATAATTAAATAAGTAATAGTGATTAGATTTTGTAACCATGAAATGCCAGTTCACAAAGTAGACATGCAACAAGTATGACCAATTTTGTATTATCTTTTTGCAGGTGGCTTCACATTCAAGTGAGAACCAAATGACGATTGGAAATCTGGCTGTGTGCTTGGCTCCATCCCTCTTCCACCACCACCACCAGGGGCGCCATAGCTCGCAGAGGCACCACTCGCCATCTCCCAGTCAATCCCCCTCCCCATCACCTCTGCTGATTCAACCTGCTGCCTCGTCATCTTCCTCAACATCATCCACCTCATCATCCTCTTCCTCTTCATCTTCCTCGTCAACAAATGTCACCCAAGGTGAGCTTTCTAACTACAAAGTGTTACTTTCCCAGTCCATCATAAACTTTAGGTGATCATCATGCCTGTCAGACAGTGACATGAGGAATGAAGGGGGGAGAGTACATTGCCCCCTGCCCCACATAACATGTTGCATAGGGTGCCAGGGGTTCCTCCAAGAGGGCACCTGAATGTATCAGGATTAGGGTGCAGGAAGCACCCTCATTCAGTGTGATGCCCAGAAGAGAGATTTTTGGTTCTAGTGAGGGATGAAACAATGAAAATACTCAATTCTGAGTTTGAATATAACATTTTTGGATTGTTTCACTTTAAAATAAATGCATATTTGTTTGATACGGGGGCCACCATATGGCCATGGGGGAGCCACAATACTTGCCCCCTGAATCTGTAAATATGTTATGCCACCACTGCCTGATTGTCATTTTTCCCTTTTCACTGGAGTCAGGCTTCAAAGAATCAATCATATAGGAAAGAAAACAGAAGTGCATATGGTTGGTTATCTATGGGATTATTTTTTGAAGTTTCTCATGAATCTATTTAAGGACATAAGTGCAATTTTCATGAAATATGAAATTTCAGCCACTGAAGACTTACTTCTGTTAGAATTGAGTACTTTCAATACTGGAATGCTGCTTTCAAGGTCATATCAGATTCATATTTATAGAATTTTTTGCTATTTTTCCACTATGTATCAAGGAAGTTACTCTGCATAGTAATCAGGTTACTCTAGAGCAGTAGTCGGCAACCCAGTGGGTCTCTAGGTGACCTACTGGGTGAAAAATTGTGAATATCCCACGGGTCACCTAGTGACCCACTGGGAAAATTTTAGTGACCTATTTTGGATTATCCCATTTGTATAATGTTTTTATTTTCTGTATTCTAAGAAAATGCGTAATCTTAAGTAGGAGTGATGTTACCCACCAGCTCAAATTTTTGTGAAAAATTGTTGAAAAATGACCCACTTGAAAAAATATTGCTGACCACTGCTCTAGAGGTTGACCAACCAACCAATGAGTCACATTGATCTACCTTTTGAATACAATCAAAAGGGTTTTTGTGAATATTCCACACCCACAAGTTTTTGTGAATATGTATCGTCATCCATTGAATACAAATGGAAGAAATCAATCAATGTAGGTTCTACTTGCTGAAATTTTATGAGACTGAATCAGGTTTTGGCTAGGGGACAGAAATTGTTGAACCCTGAAATAATGTTAATGAAATTCTTCATGTGATCACCTAAGTGTTTTCTTTTGCTTCTCTTTCATGAGATATGATGATTTATTATTATAATTCAGGCATATATGTTATTATGTAATTTCTGTCAGAATTATAACTTTAATTATGATTCTGACATATATCCATCCTCGTGATGTATTTTTTTATTTTTTTCCTCAATGGAATAGGCCCTGTGCAAACTACCAATCAATCTGGGGGGACACCGAAACGGCGTGGCTTGAAAAAAATGGGAGCCTCTACCGGAGGAATTGTGGTTGTTGGATCAGCCTCAACAGAGGTCATGTCAGCTGCTATTGGAATGCCAGATCCTCGAGAGTTGAGTCAAAGCAGAGCTGCTCATGACTGCCTCCATTTTCTCCTGCAAGAACAAAATTCACTATTCAGGGTATGAAATATGCTGTAACAATGCCTTAACCGTCACTGATTTATGCTCTGAATCTTTTAAGATGTATTTTTGTGAAGATTTCATGCCATTGTAGGCCTTAAAAATTTTCCTTACGGTCCAAATGGAAATCTCAAGAATCACAATAAAAAATCTTAGTGATTTATTTCAACTTAGTGTTTTTTTTTAAGAATGACAATGGCTCAAAAAATGTTGTTTGTATTAGTTATTTCCACATCATTGAGTCCTGCTATCAAATCTATTCATGCGTAAATATTTTTTGTTCAACTTAGTTCACAATTTCTCAGTGTTTGATTTTTGTCGTTGTGTAATTTGACCTCATTATTGAACTAAATTTGTTGTAGTTACACACCCATTGAAAGCTAAGTTGGCCCTGAAAGGATAAAAATTTCATAGTAGTCAATTATAGAACGGTTTATCTGGTTCACGTTTTTACTAATAATATGGTCATGATCAGAGATAGCTTTTGCTCAATGGAGTAAATGTTCATGGGTAGAGAAAATGGAGTATGTAAACTGTACTGGTTTTATTAGCTGGATTGGGAGTTTCATCTCTTACTTGTACTGCACAAATGCTACTTTAGAATTTTACTTCAGGATTATAGTATAACAAAATCCTTAAGTTAAGCAGTGAGGAGATATCATGGCACAAAAACAATTTTTTATTCATAGTAATAACAAACTTCTGCTCAATCCTTCATATGCTTATCCAAAAGTAAGTGAATGTCAGGTCAACTTCAACAGTCCTTCATTTATACTTTCAGGTTCCTGATGAAATGCTGTCTTGTTGTCGCTTTAGTAGCTTGGAGGAGAGTGTGCCAGTAAGCCTGGGAGAGCTGGGCTCTGAGATGGGGGCTGATTGGAGGGCATACCTCAAGGCCTGCATTGCCTCTCTATTGAAAGAAGTCCGTGATAGGTAAGATATGCACCTGTTCTTTGTGATGAGGATTACTTTTCTTTTCCTGAGAACAGAGAGTCTTATACTTTCAGGGAAAAGGAGTTTACTTGACATATATCACGTCCATTTATGTGTTTGGGCTGAGCTCAGGCATGCTCATGTTAACTTTGAATCTAAAATGCTTGAAATTGGCAGCCAATGCTTGCTTTTCAATGTGGTGGCTTTTCATTTGCATCTGCTAAGGGCAGGTATTTTTAGTGTCTTTCAGTAGACACAGGATAGTTGCTGGTAATTGACTGTTATAAATCTGTGCAAACCTTTTTCCATGGGCTTTTCATTGTTGAATGCAAATGGAGATTTTATTTCTGCAAACTGATTTGATATGTGAATATCATTAAATATGCCCTCCATTAAAACGATGATAGTGGCTGTGTAATTAACAATTCTGGTGGCAAGTTCAACAATGCTGGGCGGGCTAGTAGCTTCCATGATTCCCTCGAGTGGTTTATAAATGGTCTGAAAAAAATGAGCATGCAATAAATTCTTCACTTTCCATTGCTGCAGTCTTGAAAAATTCTTCGTAAGTACATTATTTAAATAAGAGTAACAAGAGGATAACACGATTTGGGCATCAATGGTGACTCGTGTAAACTTCGACTCTGGTTACTAAGAACGGGATATTCATGCATGCATTTAGAGGACCGATTTAGAGTGCTAAAGTCATGTACAATTACGTAAATATATATTTCGAGCACTTAAGGAATTAAAACTAGAGACATTGGTATAAGCAACTAGAAGGATAATTCTTCACACAAAAAATATGGCGGCTATGCTGTTCATCAACACTCCAAAGAAATTCATTCTTTACACTATATCATAACTTGAATGCACGATACATTGACAAACACAAATTAATATCAAAATTCCAAGCTCGCTATACAAATTGGAATCATTTTCTAAAGCAATTTTGGAATATTACAACTTGTCGCAGCAATATTACGTTGTTGATAAAGTAACATCGCGGGAAATAACGCCTACAATCAGAATTTCACCATTCACGAGATTTAAGTATTATCTTACCTTAAATCGCACGAGAAAAGCCGGAAAACAGAACAGAGTGTACTTCGATTGCTCCATCATTACAGAAAAGCAAAGTTCACCCACGGGAAATCAGGCAATGTGAATTCACTCTCCGTTCGTGTTCTCTCCATCTTTAAACTCGGCGCATCATGGAGGACTACTGAAGTCACAATCGCATAGATCAGGTTGATAGCTCTAAGGCAAGCTCAAATAATTAAGATACTGATGCTACTGCCCAAAAAACATTACAAAAATTCATTGAATTATTTTTCGTCAGTAAATATCTATTTTCATACCACTTTATGATTAATAATATAATAAAGGTTGGGATATGATAGAGATAAAAAGGAGAGCGGGGAACATATCGCTAACTTATACCTATTTTCTACCAAAGCAAATATCCCTTGTGCTGGCTGGGAATTCTGTGGCTAGTTCATAATTCTCTGAAAATATGAGTGGTAGCCTGGTCTCTGAAGAATTTTTTGTCATGAATAATGTTGTGGTTGCAGGAAAGAAAAGTATCTTCCTCATTGATGACATGGACTCATTTTTTCTTTAGGAATCGGGTGGGAGCCGGATGGGTTAGCATCAATATGGGTGGTGGAGGAGAGAACAGTGGATGGAGAGGATTGGAAGGAGTGGAGGCATGGTGGCGTAAGGTGGGCGATGGCCATCCACTGAGGCTGTGGAGGATTGAGGCAGATGTGGAGGCTCCACCTCCTGAGGTTGCCCGAAGGTATGTGAAAATCTGCATCCTTTTGTCTCCATCATTATCGTGTTATTAGAACATAAAGGCTATATACATGCTGCCTTAGATTATAGGCTAACATTCCATTAGCAAATGCATACACAGCCATAACTTGTTTAGGGCATGTTGTTCAGTGCCGTTTCGTTGCCGGGCTAATTATGTTGCTATCAAAAACTGCCCATACCACCTCTGCCTGCTCCCCATCTCCTTGCTTTGATATGAATTTAATTGTGCCTCATCAAATATTGGCTTCATGGCTTATTCTTTGAAATCTCCCTCAGTAAAAGTTAGCAATGGCCAAGGATAATGGATAGCTCATATGTTTAGTTATTACTGCCTCCTGGACCTAGCTATTTAGCGATACAAAACATGCACACACATGTAGTTTTGGTATTTAATTATTTCCGATTGTGAACTATTTCACATCAGAATGTATTCAAGGATGAATTTTGGTTGTGTGTCTGCCCTAAATATTCCAGTTGTGCATTTTATTTATAGGTAACAATTCCTTTAAATCTCTTTTCATATGCATCAAAATTTGTTTGTAAAAAATTGGAAATGAAGTTTTCTTATTATTTAATTATTCTATTTGCTTTGAAACTGCAAATGTTATATTACTTTCTGTATCCAGTGATATAAAGTCCAAAAGAATTTAACCAGTAGAGGGGCCCATTAAAATATTTTATGGTCCTACAAGCTGAATGGTGATGTATATCTTTTTCTTCAATTCTTATTCAGGCTTCTATCAGAAAGAAATTTATGGGATCCTGCCCTGCTGAAGTGCAGAAGGCTAAAAATCAGCCAAAAAGTATTTGATGATGATGAAGAAGAGGGTAATTTAGATGCAGAACTATTTCAGTATGTTCGGGCCAGCATTGCTCCTCTTCCTCCTCGGGATTATTGTGTTCTAAGGTGAGCCTTAGCAAAATGAAGTTTCACTACATCCATGAATAAAATACACATATATTTATGATCATTCCTACTCAAGTGTTGCCAACTTTAAATTGCTTATAGTTACTTAGTATTCATATAAGCAAGCTAAGTTTTAAAAATGAGGTAAAAATTAATGTGTAGGTATATGTATTTTTTGAGTAATAAAAATAATATTGTACAATTAATGATTACAACCAATATAAAAATTATATTCTAGAGTGTTGGTTGCTCTTTATATTTTGCTTGGAATTTATATTTTAATTTTAACAAATTGTTGTTTACACATGAAAATAGAAATACTTTGGGCCATTAGAGGGTTTTTGGTCCTCTATTGTGCAAGGGTTTGGTCACTATCAGTAAATTCATTTCCGGATACCTGAATCCTATTTTGCATTTTTCCATCTGTTATGTATCCTCAACCTTGTTCTTGAACATGTGTGGTAGTGGGAAATATTCAAGTTGCCAAAAACCATGGTTTCAGTTGGCCACAGTTCCCATGGCCTGGAATTTGAAAATAAAAATTCCCTAGAATATTCAAACATTAGTTCAAATTTGTGCCATCCTGCAATGTTGGCACAAATTCACCTCATTGTCTTTGGTGCCTGGCTCATTTCACTCCATTGACAGCTACCATCCAGGCCAGCCAAATATGCTCCAGTGGGCATAAAGCTTGTTAGTTTAAATGCATACATATAGTCTACATCCCCATGTGCCAATAAGGTTGGCAATGCAGATGTTCTGTTGTCACTATTTGAATTTTCTATATTTATAATACAGTTTTCTATCCAGTCTACGAACAGATTTATAGTAGTGGCATTTACTTCTATTAGCTTAAATAATAGTGTTGATGGTTCACCCACCAGATATTTCCATTTGATTATGAATCATCATCCTTTATGAAAAATATGATTTCAACGACTCTGCATTTTCTCCAACAAAAATGAGTGAAGTGGCAATTTTACATGGATATTTCCTCAGTGGAATTTTGCAATTGTGTAAAATGCACTTGTGTAAAATGGTGGTTTAAGACTTTAAAAAAAATAATGATTACATTTGCTTTTGGCTTCATTGAATGAGTGGCCCGCCTGCTTTTACTCTCAATTTATAAATTTATATTTTCATTTTTATCCCAAAAAAGGGGTTGGAGAACAGACCTGGAGAGGGGAGGTTGTGCCGTTGTGGAAGCATCAGTGGAGCACCCAGCCGCTCCTCCCCTGGCAGGCAGCGTGCGTGGGGTGGTGCTTGCATCCCGCTACCTTGTGACTCCATGTGGATCTGGCAGGTCAAGAATCATTCATCTCTCCCGGGTTGATGCCAAGTGAGTGCTTTTGTATTGCATTATAACTGAAAACTATGTTCAGTGACACCACGATGAAATGCATTTTTCTTCAAATTACTTGAAATGTGGATATTATCATCATACATGCCAATATGTTTATAATTTTATCTGGCTTGAAGAGTTTCTGCTTTCTTTTAGAACCACATGCTGCAAAGAAGTATCACTATCTCATCATTTATTTAGAGTAAGGATGAGTTGAATCCAAATGTTGATTCTCGATTCCATCGATTCTCAGGAAAAGAATCAGTATCAAGAATCGATCGCCTGAAGTCGATTCCATTTCCAGATGGATAAATATTCAAATCAAATTTCGTCCATCACATCATATTTGTCTCTGTGAATTTGGGTGTAGGCTATCAATTTGTACTTTTTATCTACCCCAATAAGCTGAGCATATATTTGCTATTTGTTAATAAATATACTGTGCGAATTTCCACAGAAAAAAAATCATCCGCCTTGACCGGGATTCGAACCCAGATCCCTCGATTTCCGGCTGAGTGCTTTAGCCAGTTAAGCTACCGAGGCGTCCTCTTCCCCCGTGGATTTTTGTGACCTTTACGGGACTAGATGTTCTCGACTGCCGGAGTAAAATGTAACAATCAGCCGCCACTGAGTGCTTAGCACCACTGCCCACAAGGAAAGATCGTACTTTGAACACAGAGAGACGTTTACTCTTATTTTAATAATAGTGAGCAGTAAATCAGAACAGTGAACAGTAAGAGTAAAACAGTAAAAAGTAAAGGAACATTTAAATAAGAGTGAACGCCTCTCTGTGTTCAAAGTACGATCTTTCCTCGTGGGCAGTGGCGCTAAGTGCTCAGTAGCGACTGATTGTTACATTGTATGTCTGGCAGTCGAGAACATCTGGTCCTGTAAAGGTCACAAAAATCCACAGGGGGAAGAGGATGCCTCGGTAGCTTAACTGGCTAAAGCACTCGGCCGGAAATCGAGGGATCCGGGTTCGAATCCCGGTCAAGGATGATTATTTTCTCTGTGGAAATGCGCACATTTGTGCATTGCGGATGACTCCGTAAAAGTGGAACTCAGTGGCTAGTCCTGGATACCTTAAAATTTGTCAATAAATATACTTTTTGAGCGACTTTGTTATTTTTTTCAGCCAATACTTGAATTTAAATAATAGTCGTACGCTACTGGTATATCAATGTCCCACCTGTTATTAGGAATAAGAATCGATGGAATCGGAATCAAGAATCAGGAATTGATTTGAAAGAATCGAAGTTGGAATCGGAATTTAATAAAAGTGGAATCGACTCATCCTTAATTTAGAGATATGTTTAAATTGTGCAAAGCATCCATCTCACAACTCTCGACAAGAGGGAGGTATCTCCTTTTCTCGTCTATTAGCATCACTAGAATCTTGTATACTGTAGTCTGATACAATGCCATATTTGTTGCTTATGTTCACTGCTGTCAGACCATCTTAGATTGGACAAGGGAGTGGAGGCAGACTTAGAGGATTTGTTAGCATTGACTTTGTTCCTGTCAATTTCATATGTAAGGCTATGAGTGTAAGCAAAAGCCATGTCCAATTCCCCTCTTCTTGTCCAACTGAAGATGGATCAGTAATATTTGAATCACAGAATTGAGGTACTTGGAGTGTCTCTATCATTTGCCAATGCCAAATCATTTTCATTCGTTCCTTCTTTTTCTTCAGGGGGCGAATGCCAGATTGGTACAAGCGCAGTTACGCCCATCAGGTGGCTTACCATTTGGCCCGTATACGAGAGTCTTTCCGGCATGTTGCAAGCGGACCAGAGAGTAAAGTGTGAATACTCAGGTTTTGCACCAGTCAAATTAAATTTAAAAAATGAAATTCAAAGTGAATCCAAATGTTGCAGAATTTTTGGAGGTGAATTCCATGATATTTATGTTACTAAATCATAGAGTTTATGCTGGGTGTTGTGTCTGACTGCAAGTGTGGTCTAAATGATATTTTTTCTCCAAAAGTTGCTGAATTTTGTGGAGATATTTCCAGAATATTTATTTTACTAAATCAATGAGTTCATGCTGAATGGCAGTGGTCAACCTTCTCAGTGCAATTGCTTTCGAAATTGATGTTGGTTTGACTAATAAATAAGAGGAACTTAAGCATTATTTCTCATGAGTGACACTTGTTTGTGTGTTGTGTTACAATTTAATCCATTCATAAAAATGGTGAATTTTTAATTGGAACTGAATTTTAGGTGTGGGATAAGCATCTACTCTTGAAAAACCAGGAACTTTAAGTCAGTGCCTTAACTCCTCGTGTAAATAGAATTATTATCTATGGAGGAGAGAAAGGCATTTTTGACTGGTTGGTCTTATCCCATGCAAACAACTTGAGGTTGCTTTTCAGTGAAAATTAAAAAATGTATTGAGTTTGCAAGGACAGAGTACTCAAAAGTCATCCAAATCGTCTATAGCAATATAGTTTTTAAGTCTACCCTCATTTGGATTGGTAATTTGATTATTTCAATATTTCTCCAGTTGAGTCTTTGGCGATTCTTCTTGATGGATGGTGAAATTAGGCATGTTATATGCCATATTGAACATGAGATCGTGTAGTAAAATCATCGGTGGCTTTCATTTCAATTTCTTAGGATTGATTTTGTTTCCACATTTTAAAATCAGCATTTTGTAAACTGTGTATGGAGATAATTTGCCTGATTAATTTAATATTTCTATGTTACAATGGTATTCTATGACCAGAATTTTTTCTAAGTCACAAGATATATTCAAATATTCTCAGGTTTTTTTCCAGAGCAACTTTGAGCATGACATAAAAAATTATCTCAATAAAAGAAATCAAAGCAAAGTGTCGGAAGTGATACAATTGAACGTAATTGAATTACTTTCCTGGGACCAGATTTAACAGGCTGACACCTGTCCAGTATGACAACATGGGAGGGCAAAGATTAAGATCTCAAGTAAGGGACCAAGAAAATTAACTATTTAGTGAAAACTCTAATTTGAATTAATTTTTAAAATGAAGTGCCTCTGCGTACATGTTGAAAAATAGTTATGAATATTTGTTGACAGTACACAATGATATAGCATTGAAAGGTACATAATGTAGAATCAAATAGAAACTTGCAACATCCTTAGATATCCTGTATTATGTATGGGGTTCTCTTCTGAAATAGTGAGACCCTTAACCAGCTGTGGATAACTATCTCCTTAAGCTGTCTTAGTTACATCTGCAGTAATATGAAAACTCTGTTGTCTCCCTCAACCATAAAGTTATGACAGTATTTAACTGCAACATAGATCATTGAAATCATCTATTCTTACTAGACTCTAAAGCTTTGCTTTAGATTTCTTTATGTCTTGTGGTTAGGTACTAGCTCACTGTGCTCTTTATTATATTTTTGTTATTTACTCATATATTTTATTTTAAATTCCTTGCATTGTAATATTTTGTCACATATTTTCAATTTCATTCCGTACCAGGAAATTAAATTGTTTGTGAGTGCATAGTAATTCACCTAGTCATCTGTGACCATTATGCTTACTTTTTTTGTATAGGACCTGTACAGCTGTTGACCATGAGATATTTTTATAAGTCATTCATATTAGTTTTGTAGTTTTGTTATTATGTTTTTAAATCATTAAGCGTTATAAACTCAACAACATAGTCTAATTTTCAAAATTTCCCGCCCTTAAAATTTGTGCAATATTGGTCTAGTGGAAAGAAATAAGGGAAGACCAGGACCAAAACTCAAGTATATGAGTTTTTAGAACATCAGGCTCTGTGAATAATTCCAAATTAAAGGAGGAATAAGTGTCATGATAAAAAAATATAGGTACATCCTAAAATGCATGTAAGATAATAGCATACTTGACAGCTAGAAATTCAGCCAATTTATGAGTATGTCTGATGCTGTTTTGGGAAGGGGATCATGTGGCCTAAGAATCCATGATGGTGACCTTTCTTAAAATCATATGATCATGAAATTTTTTTTTCCTTTTCATTTTTGAAGCCAAATTAGTATGTTGCAACAGCACTAGTATCATGGATGAACTCCAATTAGGGAGTCTCCAAACATATTTAAGGTCACACTCAACAGCTGATCCTTTGAGTAATCCTAAGCTGGATTTCAAAATTCTCTCTTTAAAAAATGTTCTTATTTTGCTTGGAATAAGATCTTACTTAATTTGGAATCACCCTAGGTAATATTTTTGGGCGATATTTGGCAATTCAAAATCCTTATTGCTTGGCATTTTCCATGTGGCTGTCAAAGCATAACAAATCAACTGCTATAATTTGTTGGCATGTATAATATATTTGAGAATATTTTATTTTTTGTCCTGGCAAATATCGATTTATATTTGTCTCATGAATAAAACTTATAATGTGTTTTAATTCTTTCAAGTTGTAGTATCTGTTGATCAAACACTTAATCATTTTATGTCAAATGTTTACCAAGTCCTGTTCAGTCAATTAAGTATTTAATAGCATGGAAAAGGTAAGTGGTGGGAATTTTCTGCCCAGATTTTTGAAATGGAGTCGGAGATGGCTTGAGGAGTATTTATTTTTAAAGATTACAATAGGCCTTGGTGATTTAGCATTAATATCCTCTTGGTCAGGGTTTGCAAAAAATATTTGCCCTCCTCAGAATTAATTCTTTTTAATAAAGAAAAAAGATATGGATAATGCATATTTATGAACTAAATTCATTGCAAAATATGATGGATGAGTGTAATAAGTCCTCTAAACGATGCTGTCTCTCCTGTAAACATTTCAGCTTTGGAAGTTCCAACATGTCTCTCTCTGACAAGATTTCCATCTTATTCCTTAACTTTTGAAATAGCAAAGAAATATGGATTAACTTGATGCCACCAAATATTTATAGATATCTAAATCTAATATTACGCCCTTCAAGTAACATAGAAACAGCCCTGTTAGTACAAAAAATATCCCTGTAGTTGAGGCAGAGTTTCGTTTGGTTAATATTATATATTGACCCTGTGTACTGAATATAATCTGTACCAAATGAGATACCTACTTTCTGGTATGTTATAGACATTGATATTTGGATTATTTTTTCAAATTATATGGGGAATGAAGTTGTAAGAGGAAATGTACATACAGCGAAATCATTTTATAAGAATTAACCAAATATAAACTTAATAGTCTTGATGTATATAAGATTTCTTTACAGCAATAATATGTTATTGTTAATTAATTTTCCTCAAGCTCTAGTATTGGTGTCAAATACAAAGAGTTGAGTATACCAAAACAAATTATACTTTAGCTGGTTATATTTTTAAAGTCTCTTTCAATAAGTGTTATGTATGTTGTAATATTGTGTTGAATGTTCTATCTCAAGAAAACCAAAGTTTTGAACCATTTTTGTACATTCCTGCTGTGTGTTTATAATGAAATTGTTGCATAAAATACCATTACTTTAATATGCAGGTATATCAATTTTATGCATGTAGTTTGAGTATATTTTTTAAAGTGTTAACCCTGAGTAAATTTGTACTCCCATTGAATTGTAAACTTGTCTGTAAAAAGCTGGCAATCTACACTCCCATTATACCATGTAAAAAATGGGAAATTGTTTGTACATCACATATGAATGTGTAAATATATAAGTGGCTTAATAAAATTCCAGTATTGAAAATAGATGCATGTGGATCCACTCTTTGTGCTTTGAAAGTGTTTTGGCTACTTCTCTCTTCAGCTCTCACTACCAAAAGCAGTTTCCTCTTTCAAAGTGGTGAATACCTCCAAAATTAACTTTACTTGCCAATGTTGGAGACTACATTTTTTTGCAAATATATATTAGATTTTTATTCATGATTCCTGCCCCCATGAAATTGGCCATTTGAGTCTACAGAAAGAATAAATGGTCACATCACCCATTATATTTTATGGCCAACTGGGGTCACAAGTGAGGCATTCACTGCAAGAAAGAGCCATGGCACTACTGGCTGGAGTAGATGGATGACCTTACCGACCTACAACTACAGTCCTCTCCACATGTAATCACAAAAGGGTGTTTGCAGGGGGCATTTTTTAACAATAGCCTAGGAAGGTAGGAATATGAAGGAAATTAGGAGAGGAAAGGGACTGTGGTCCAAGAGAGAGAAATTTTGAGTGTCAATTTCAATATGGATGGACACTTGGAGCCATCTGAGTGAAGGCTTTTAACTAGAGATGGGCCATTCAAAACTTACTGTGGTGCTTTATGTAATTTACCGCAGTCCCTGAAAAATACTGCCAATTTACTTAATATTCACCTGTCTAAGATATTTTTCATTCCAATATATTCCAAACATATTATTTTAAGCCAAGTCTATATCTATTTCATACAATCTGAACCCTTTGAATAGTGAGTTTTTTTTCTGCTGGCTGACCCCAGGAGTAAGTTTTTATTGAGAACATAGTGACTAGTATTATAATATAGATGGTAGCGCTCTTCAGAGATACTTCATAGTGATAATTATGCTCACCAGACTCCGGCATAGATGACGACAAGTGCTACTATGCTTCTGAAAAGGAGACATATATGTACGCCTTTACTGCTCTAGCTCAAGCTTACAGGACGTAAATGTACGATCATATTCCAGATGGCCAGGAGACCCGAGGATGTACATGTACGTTTGTACTACTCAAAGAGTTAATTATAAATTAAGGCACATGCAACTCATTTTTGGAATATTTGTGGAGCTATTGTTATAACAGTTTGAAGGAAAATTTCTCATACCAAGTGAAAGAACATCATATTGCATGTGGGCTGTGGTATTTATTTTTATATTTTCTCTATTTTTGATGCATTAATGTTGCATTAGCAATGGTTTAAATGCTGTTACCCCCTAGCTATTGCTATTGGCTTTCTTATTAAATCCTATATTAGATCTTTATTGCAGAAAATTAATAATTGTCAGAAAATTATGATCATTTTCCAAAAGTACTGTAATATATTGCAGTAATTTACCTCTATTGAAAGTATGGTAATTTGCCCATCTCTACTTTCACCGCTGTTGGTGAATACTAATGTGGCTTTTGAGTAATGTGGTGTTAGGAGCATATTTGGCCCAATTTTCTCTTTTATTGCTGCAAGGTGCTTCAGTAATGTAGGTGCTATGAAAGAACTTAGCTCCTGAAGACATGCTGCAACATAAGAGAAAAAGAGAGCCATTAAATGTTCTCCAAAAGTCCCAATATTGGAAAGCCACATCAGCTCAGCGGGTTGGGTTGTGCTTTGTTGTTTTAATTGGATTTTTGTTCAATTTCTGACTGTGCTAGACTGAAAATCTCAATACTACTGCCACTTTTACTTACTTTTGGAAAAAGCTCCTGCAAATGTCTTAAGGCTGAATTTTACATTTTGTTTGCAAAGGCAAAAGTTAAATGCTGAATCATGCGGCAATGAGGCATAGTTACCAAAAATGTAAGAAAAGGATGAATTAAACTATTAGTATACTGACTATAGTGTGGATTATCTAGTGCTTATCTCAGGGATGTCCTCAATAATCAACTTTTAGGTAGGATATTTGGTGTACTCAGCAAATTTGAGATAATTTGGGCTCATCCACAGATTATTGGAACAGTCAATAAAGATCCTTACATGTTTAGTGATTAAACAACTATTAGACTTACAAAAAGTAATTTCCTATAGTGATTATGGACATTTTGTAATCCTTACAGAAATCTCATGATTTCCATAACAGTTCCATAGTATTTTCCCTTAGGATGATAGGAGAACTCTATGTGGAATATCTCAGCATGGTCTGAGAGTTATCATGTAGATGATGAATTCATGAAATGAAAATGTTGTTTTGCCCCAAGGGATTGCGGGGCTCCAGGCAACTATGTGTATTTGCAGGGGCCCAGGAAACTATAATCTGTGCAGCTCAGGGCAACTATGGCTTATCTTGAAATATATAGTGGTTCAAGCCCAAAATTATAAAATAAGTTGTTTGTATAATTGATTACTACCTATTTTACTACACATTAATTCTTTTATGTGTATTCTATTTAGTGACTTCAATTGGATATTTCATTTTGGATTCTAGCGTAGATATTTTCTCAACATGCGACAGGAAGAGCCTCAAATTGATGATGAGACTAGTGTATCATCAGTGCCATGATTAGAGTAATCTGGAGACATGGAATTGGTGTGGAAAGTTAAGTAAAAACTAACGGTTCTTGGATCCATTTGGGTTACAAGTATGTAATGTACCCTGGTAAAAATATTTGGCCTGCAACTTCTCTGAAATTGGTCTGTAACTGTTATGAAAGACTAATATCTGATCGAAATGAACTGAACTGGTCTGGATTTTAATGATATCTCAAGATGTTCCCAATCCTGACCTATAACAGGCCACTTCCAGATAAGGTATTAGTCTTTCCTGGGTAGCTCTTATACTTATCATGGTATATCTGATAATTGCTGGAGTCTTAATATCCTATGCCCATGCCCTGTAGCACAACAGCTCACAGGGTAGTATGTAGATGTATAGGCCAAAAGGAAAGATCTTTTTGATACATGGAAAGTCCAAGGAAAAGATCTGTTCCAGAACAGGCAAAATTAAGTGCTGTTCCATGAACTGAAGAATATGAAGGCTTTGAGTCAATTTTAATCATTCAGAAATTTTCACGGTTACAGAGAATATCTTTAAATCCAATAATGTATGTATGTCAAAAAATTTGCTTGCAAACTTGAGGATGTGTGGGCACAACGTTAGTCATATTTATCCTTTCTGTGATTACCAAGTTCCTCCAAAGTGTGTGGTCCCCAGTGGCATGAGGCCTGGAGCAGTTTGCCCAGCTCAAAGGGTGGTCCTGGTTGTAGGTTTCCCACCAAATTCTGCAAGGGACATATATAAAATCTGTCTTTTTGAAGTTTGAGTTTGGCACTTGATGAGTGAGAAACCATTGAAGAGGTATTTTTGTGAACAAATCCGGCCTGTATGCCTCAATAAATATCTATTTCATTTTTTCCATATGCTATATGTTTATCATAAACCAATTAAATTTTTAAAAATAATTTCATTATTGAATGATGTAATTATGGCCATTATTTTTAAAAATATATCAATTAAATTGATGGAATCACACATAAATAGTAGGTGAGATTCAGGATATATTATTAAGCTAGAGGAAGTAACGATGATATTCTCTCCGGCAGATGAATAATTTCAAATAGGGCGCGCTTATAAAGGACTCGCGCGCTCCCCGCGCTGGCAAATGGCAAAGCCTTTGAAGTTTCAAATTTTAGCGTGGGAGGTCAGTTCTATCAACAATGATTTGTTATGGGTCGAAGGCCAGCTGACTTTTGTTGTGTGTTGTTGTTGTGCCGTGCTGTGCGTCCTTTAGGTTTTCTTTTGGAATGTAAATCTAGTCTTGTTTAATTTTTAATAAGGTGAGTAATTTAAATTTAATTTTGTCGATTCACTGCTAGTGTAAAGAGTTCTCAAGGACGTCAGTCAGTTCGTTAACCTTCAAGTTAGAAGGCATGAGGACTTGGTTCCGTTAGTTATTATGGTTTGACATTTAAATTATAAAGCGATATTTCTCTAAATGCTGAATCTTAAGTTTTCGTTTGAATATTCGTACGTTGTATGCTTTGGATTGTAGCAGTATTAGCATTAGTCTTAGCTGTAACGTTTGGGTGCGCGGGAATTAGTTTTGTGTTTATTTGAGAGCATATTGCAATCATCATTCCTCACTTGCCTTCTGCACGTTCAGAATATGCCTCAATTTCTTTTCTTGTTCCATTTAATATATCCGTATGTACGTATCGTGATTTAATTACTCAATCTATTCATGTGTACTTGAAAATCATATTTCAAAACCTCTTCCATTGGTAATCTATAGCCATGCCTATTTCTTTGCTCTCATGTGCTGCACGCTATGCTCCTTTTGTTGAGATATTATCTATATGTTGATTTCTCATTAATTTACTCGTTTGTCATCAGTGATTCAGTTAAGAACAGTATAAATGGAAGTCTGGCAGAGAGAAGGTCTCCTGCGACACCGAATGGCAATATTGGACGATTTACACGTGGATTATGTTTTGGATTACCTATTGGCTCGTCAAGTTTTGTTTGAAGAGCACAAGGAAAGTATTTTTACTCAGGTATGACTCACCTATGAAGCGGTAAATTCAAATTCCCGCATTCATTTCCTTTACGCATTTCAAGATTTATCTGGTCTTTGTGATATATTAATTTTTGTTTATTTTCCTTGAGCCATGGTTATAATCCTTTGCTTGTATGATTTCATCGGTATATATTGGCGTGTGAAAATTTCGATTTCGAGTAATTTCATTGTATTATTATTCCTCCCTCACAGAGTTGTTAGCATTAAAACGGCGGTTATAGATACAATTGTCTATAACTTGGTATTTAAATATCTCCACATCTGTGATTACAGTAGAGTGAAGCAGATCTAAATTTCTGATGGAGTGCTGCTTTGGTACTTAAGCAATACTAGAGTTCGGAAGGTTAATTCTGTCCGGCTTAAGAGTTCCTCAGATGTGAGAAAGAGTGCTCGCCTCAATTTTTCTGCCATATCTAGTCTGTAACTGGCAATAGAAAACTCAACTGCCTGATATGGATGAAGAAATGGGTGGATATGGATAGTTTTGACAGCAGCCAGGTCTGCCTCCCCTCCACCTTGCCATTTTAGGCATGGACATCCTCTTCTTCTTACATTGAATAATCTTCCCTCCCAGACTCGTTTGACCACTCTCTCTTGTGGCATTCTTACCAAGAGTCCCATCCATTTGAGTCTCTGTGATTTGACAAACCTCACAATGTCTTGGACATCTATGAGGTTGTCAAGTTCTTTGTTCGACTGCATTTGATGAACTCTTTCTTGCTTGGGGCCAAAAATTCTGTGTAGGAATCTTCTCTCAAAACACCTAAGCTCATGTGCCTTAGCTGTTGATAATGTCCAACATTCACGTCCATAAGTGACAACAGGTCTGATTTAAGTTTTATATATTTTATATTTAGTGTTGAAATCTTCTAACCAGTCTTCTTTTTAACTGTTTAAGATTTTCAAAATGCGCTCTGTTGCCAGCCATGATTCTGTATTTTAAACAAGCACTTCATCCACAGTTATCCAAAGTCACCAGTGCTCCAAGGTATTTAAAAGATGAGAAACCCTCAAATCTATCACCATTGATATCTAACACCTGAGGTCGTCTACGAACTTCAGATAAGGACATACATGTTTTTTGTTTTGCCACAGTTAACCTCTTGTCGAATTCTTCCTGCACTTTTCTTTAGTGAGTCAAACATTTCCTTCAACTTCCTTCTAGATCTGGCTACAATAACAGCATCATCTGCATATGCCAAAATTTGACCGCTTCTGTAAAATATTGTTCCACCAGGGTCAATACCCCTTTCTGCCCAATTCAGGGCTAGCATGAACAATGTTGCAGATGAACCATCCCCTTGCTTTACTCCCACATTAAATGGAAAAGCACTACCTGTTTTATTGCCAATTTTAACCTTAGCCACGGTTTTCCTCATGGTCATTCTGATCAGTCTGATTAACTTCCTAGGCATGCCTTATTCATTTAATGCTTCATACAGTGCACTTCCCTTCACACTATCAAAAGCTTGTTTAAAGTCCACAAACAGTAAGTGTTAATCTTGATTGTGCTCGAAGTGCTTCTCTATTATTTGCCGCAGTGTAATTTTTTTGTCTGTCGTGCCCCAATCTGGTCGAAATCCACCCTGATATATGGTAATGATGGTTTCTGCTCTATTGCTAACTCTTCTTTGAATAATTGCTGAGAGCACTTTACACCTGTAAGCAACATCCAACGGTGTAATTCCTCTGTAGTTGCCCAGGGTTTTGTCACCATTCTCATATACTGCCTTTGAAGTAATATAGTAACTTAATTTTTAGAACCGATAAAAATCTACAATGTGTTTTCATCCTGACCGGAGGGTTTGTTTACAAAAATTCTGAGGATACATTTTTGACATAAAGCTTTCATGCAGGTTATGGAGAAAATGTTTGATTGAAAGAATTAATGCCAGTTGTACTCTTGAATATCCACTTCACTTAATTCTGATTTAAATCACACATATAGTTCATATTATTATTGAATATCCACAGCAGAAAGACCAAGTATCACCCTGGCTGGGCAAACTTCAACGTGTTGAGTTGTCTCAACTTTTTACATGGGAGTCTTTCATTGAAGGAATTAATGGTCAATTTATAATACTGCGATTTCCCCTGTGTAATTTATTGTTTGCGACCATGGCTTAATTGTAAAGCAAGCTGATATTTTGTGTCCAGGCAAGATTAATTAGTGGTGAATCCTTTAGTGCCTTTGGTTGAAACAAAATCACTGAGGTAAATCATACTTTTAGCTTCAGGAGAACCTACCTTGGAGGTTGTGAATCTCCCATCTGGGGCACTGGAAGGTACCTCGCTGAGTTACAGACTTTGGTCTGGTGCCTCGTACTCTCCAAATGACTGGTGTTTCTCCTATCTCCCTAGGAGACTAGGTTACTGACTGTAGAGAAAAGTATTCACCGCTCTACATTCCCATTGTTTTCAGGAGAAAAAGGAGTTATAAATTTGGGCCCCCGGAAGCTATTCTCAGCTTATTTGATGAAGTTTGGTGGTATTCCATTCATTCCAGAAAGGTGCTTTCGTAAACTCCTTAGTGATTGGAGTGCTACATTACACCCACACTTCTAAACTAAGTTATTAATCCTTAGAGTGAAGCCTTGTCTACTGGTGAAATTATGTAAATTTGTCAAAATTTCCTAATTTCATTAGATATTTTCTTTAATTTCAAGATATTCTGAAGTGCCACCAATGTACTAATTTCGTGAAAAATAAACTCTCATATCATATTTGATCAATGTGTATACCTGTGCTCATCACCCCTTGCTTTCGTGGGTGTCAACTAAACTTGATGACAGAATTTTCCCGATGGCAGTGCTTTTTCACTCTTAATTTATTTTAGTGAGACATGAACTATAAAGCATTTTTCAGGATAATGTGTTTTTCCTATGTTTACTGTGTAACACTTTAGTTACCCGACGTCATAGTGTGAAAAAAACATGTCAATGAGAAAGAAGAATCTTTAATCGTCGAAGTATTGCCATCTCCGAGGGACAGATGTGTCTCACAAAGATTGTCTTGAAAGTGTTATTGACTATCCTTGCTGTGGTCATAGAACTTCCTCTCTTGATGATCTTTAAGTCTCTTACAACAGTGATTTCAGGTGTGTGGAGGCACTATCGTGTGAGGTTACTCTACAATGTTTTACACCATAGTGCAAATCGACTCTTTATTTGCTGAGGAGTGCGGCATTGAAATGCCTCCATTACCTGTGATGTGTGAATGTGGAAATATTGTAATTGTGCGCGTAATGCGCATGGCAGTATTTGTTGTCATGACATGGCGTTCAGTTGCAATACTTAATTTAGGCGACAGAAATATTCCACTTAAAAAAAATTGGTATAAATTGCAATCTGCCAATTTTTTTAATTGCATAAACATGTGATTATTATTTCATGTTCTTATAGTGGCTGGGGCTTGTGAAAACAAAATGTTTTCTCGGTGATATGTTTATAAATTCATTTGAGCTAGTCAGTATTTTTGATTGGCCAATAATCGGCAATGCATATAATCTTATGAGACACACAGCAGGCCTGATCTTAGTTTATTTATTTACCAAGCTTTTCCTGATGCGTACATTTTTTGTAAAAATCATCAGGGTGTCCAGCGACCAGGAAAACTCAGGGAATATTAGTATATTTTCAAAAAACCCTGGAATTTGCACCATGGCTGATTTGTACTGGAGTAGAGAGAGAGGAGTTAAAACTGCACCTTAGCGTATCTTCTGCTTGACTCTGTACTGCGTTGAGCCACCAGGAAGATAAGCTAAGGTGCAGTTTGAACCCCTCTCTCTGCCTTAGTACAAATTGGCTAAGGGTCTTTGTGGGAATTTGTAAAAATTCCCAGGGTTTCCTGGTGAAAAAATTTCCCTGACTCACATTCGGTGGACCTTAAAACTGTGAATTATGAATGGAGAGGGTCATTAAATTTTGGTTTAACATGTGTCAGTGATAATTACAGCATGATAAAGAAAGGGTGTGAGATACTTAGAATTCGAGCAAACTATATCTTATTTCACTGGTATGCGTCTACCTAAATATTTGTTACAAAAAAGTTTCTAAATGTCCCTCACCCCTGGGATTTGCATCATCTCCTCTCAAGGCTTTTGTTACTGGCTAGATCACTAAGATCTGCACTACTTTGCTATTTACAGGTCCCTGCGGATTTATGAGTTAGTGTTATGGCTACATAGTTATTTCATTGATTTCCTGTAGTCAGTAACTAAGAATATGAAAACTTTGGTAGATGCTGTCTACTATAGATAAAATTAAGTGTCTTCTGTGTTCATATTCTCTCAGGAAATATAACTTTACTTTGGTAGCAATGCAGGCATATAGTTAGTGTTCCACCTGACACTGATTCTGTTTTATTTTAGCATGGGAGGCGTAACCGTGCCCGTCATCTCCTGGACATTCTCCCATCTCTCGGCCCATCTGCATACAAGGAATTCATTAAATCACTGGAGGACCCTTACCCATGGCTTGCTGATATTCTGAGCAAAGAGAGTGCCAGAACCGCTACAAATGTTGCATCAACCAGCCAATATGTAGCCCCAAGTCAACAAGCATTGCCTCTGAATGCAGGAGAAATCAATCAATTGCTTCTGAGTGTAAGTTTGAGTGGCCTTTGATATTTTTAAATATTTTTGTTTTACATGACTTTATGTGGTGATATTGGATAGGCTTGCTTGCACTTTTGGTAATGCCACAATCAGCTAAGGTCATTTGCACCATTTAGAATTAGGTGAATAGGCTTGGAAAGAATTGCATACTTAGAGAATGGAGCATAGAGAACCTCAGGTTTTCCATTAGCCTTGGGATGGAGTATTATCTTGAATTTTGGGATGAGCCCTATTACCAAGCATTATTATTTTATTTATTTTTTTACTTGCTTTTCAATGGATCCATTGTTACCACTTCATTTTACCCTACATAGTTACCGTATTTTACAGACTATAAGTCGCACTTTTTTCTTCAAAAAACTGCCTCCAAAATGCAGGTGCATATTATACTTGAGATTAATATAAAAATGTCCAGTGTTTGATTTAAAATTCCTGCCAGTCTTAAAAATGGCCATATAGATATTCGATGCCGTGGGAAACCTATCTCTATCTGGCAATATTGGATTCAACAGGCAGCAGCAGTGCACTGATGCGACGAACATGAGTTGCGGGGATTCACAAGCTTGCTAACACTGTCTCCCTCCTGCCCCACCATCACAAACCCAGAACATTGTTTAGCCTATGATGCATCATTGCAGTGTACGGTGCCAGTGAACTTGAATTGAAAGTGATTTGTGTTATCGGTAACAGTACAATATTTTTGTTAGTCGCTTACCTGTTGTTAGTCGAGTAATTCTCACCAATTTAAATTTCCATTTTAGAAACAGAATAGCGCAGCTAGCCTAATAATAAAAATTGTAAAAATGTGATTTTTTTTAATTTCTTAAAAATCAAGGTGCGTCTTATAGTCCGTAAAATACAGTACCACTTCAATCACTCAAAAATCGAATTAGAATAACTTGGTAAAGCATCCAACTCTCGTCCCGTGGGTCAGTCAGAGTCGTAGCTACGAGTCCACAACCTGGGGAATTTTTTTGCTAGTAAATAGTCCTAGTTGATAAAATATTTATAAAACAATTTGTTGTTTTTTAAATATTTGGCTAACAAGGACTGAAAAAGTAAAAAATAAAAAATGAAAAAGAAAAGAATTTTTAAGCATGCTTTTCTAAAAAAAAATTATTATAGAATCTAAAAAAAGAAAATTCTTAACATTGTACTAAAAATGAAAAAAAATATTATCTCAAGTGAATGAAAATTTAGCCTAATACTGGAAATTATTAAATTCAATTCAAGGTTATCAACCACATAAGATAAGACCACAACAAAAAGCATTTGAGGACATAGAGTTTGTAGGTAACCAAATTAGCAATTTAGCCAACTAATGGTAGGAGAAACAAGGATCAAGCCTCTGAGTAAAATATTTTTTTAAATAATGGGGCTATCATGCCATGATCTTTAATGGTAGAGATGAAGGAGTGGCTGTCAGTAAATAATAAATTAGAATCCAGGCTTTAAAAAATCATGGTCAACTTATGTAGAATAATTCATTTTGGGGTAATAAAAAATAATATCGAGACTTAAACCGCTGCTCTCTACATCCCTAATTAAATTTCTTTTTTATATTAGCCTATAGGAACCAAGTAAAATACTAGCTGAATACCAGAACCTTATAGTTTGTTATTCGTTTCGTCCATGTAATTATATACTTCCTGGAAGGGTTGGTGATAACTGTGCCTCAATTATCAACTACATATAAATGAATAACAAAAAAAATTAATATAGAATTTAGAGAATAAGCAGTGATATCAATGACCATAATTTTTTTGCATTGCTAGTACCCAACTCTTTATGAATAACTAAACTTATAAACTCCATTAATTACGTTTAATCAAATGACTACAAATTTTTGTACGAATGACTTAAGTGACATCATCTATGATGTCAGTGCAATTTATCTTAAATTTATTGTATGTGTGAAGGAAGGCTTAGAGGATTCCCATAGAACAGTATGAAGTAGGGAAGAGCAAACTGGTAACGAAAAGTATGTTCAATGGGTTGTCTTAACAGCACAGTCTTGAGAATCTGATCTACCATGCTATTTGACTAGACTAACAGAATTATTCTATATTTTATGATTTTTTAGTTGATAGCTGTCTATCAGTTGTTTTTAAGATGACTGCTAAAGCATGTTTTTGGATTGTATTTGTTCAAAATTTTCTCAAGACTCCATTATATTGAGGTAATATGTAAGGGTTTTTAATGAGAAGTATGGCTGAGCATCACTTACTTCTTTTTTCTATTTGGGACTTCCAGCTTATCTGGTCTAAACATTTGACATTCCTGAGGCTAAAATGTTTGATTTATCAGCTCAGGAGTTATTAAGTTTCCTATTTTTCTTGGGGTTTATAGCTACTGGAAGAGCTGAAAGAAAGTGTCAGGTAATGTGACACAGTTTTCGCAGTTCTTCATATACTCCTGAAACTATTTTGTGGATGATGATGCTCACATTTTGGAATTGGCTTTGAAAAAAATGTATGGGTTAGAGTAGAGTTTGGTTGGTCTTTATTCTCATAAATGACTGCAGTTCTTGTAAAATATTACTCTGTGAGGTGGAGATGATGATGAATTGTCATGATCCAGTGGTTCTATATGTCACTTTTGAAGAGAATATTTGGTTGGACTCATGACTGGTGATAATTGTTCACGCACAGATTTGGCGGTTGAAAACTTCAATTTGTTCAAAATTATGTGGCTTTGATCATTAAAATCTTGTGTTCAGTTTGCTCCTCTCCTAGCTTTGGAAATAATTATCTTGTATTTCAGTTGGCGTCTGTCGCAACAACTTGTGGAAAATCTCTGTGTGCAATAGGTGATGCTGTCATGACAATAGTGCAATCCATGAAGGCTCCTGGCTCTCACCAGCCACCAAATGCTCTCGTTTCTCGGCAGAATTCTATTAACTTGGCCAAGAATGAACAACAGATCATGGAAGGTAGCAGACAGATAACTATGGATAGGTTGAGAGGAGGTGGTGACAGTGATGAACGTGAAAGCATTTTGCCGAGCACAGAAAAAATTGATGGTCCACCATCAAGCCTTTCTTTGTTGAATGATTCCTCTGAAGTAGATGGGAAAAATCCCTCCAAAAATGTTGATAGTGATCCAGAAAAAATTGAGGGTATTAAAACAGTTGAGAAAATCATAGATAGTGCATACATTTATGGAGACTCTATTGATGGTGTGTATCCTAATGAGAACGACGGAGAGGAAAATTCTGTGGATATGTCAAATAATCACATGAGAAATAATATAGATTGTGTTGGCTGCTTTCGGGAGAATGTGGAACAATTCAAGACTAGTCATGCTGAAGTTGGACTTCATAACAATACACCAGATTCAGGAATTTCTACAGATGAAGTGATTGGACAAATTGAGGAAGGGATGAGTTCCCTCGTTATTATCAAGCAAAATGGAGTCTCTAATGTTGCTGAAGATGAAATTGATAATTATGATGATGCCAAGATGGACTCTGGTAAGTGTTTATGTTGCATATGTTGTGGCACATTGATTTTAACGTGGTCTTTATTCTCAAGTATGTATTTTCGTAATGATGGTTGGTAAAATGTGTTTATCTTGAGCCACCAACTGATATTTAGAGGCATTATTAGCGATGGGTAAATTACTGTAGTTTTCATTTGAGGTAAATTATGGTGGTTTCTTCATTCTAACCATGAAACCTATTCTCTAGCTTCCTCTTCCCCGCTTGTCCAACATCCTTCCCTCTATCACATTCTTGAGCAATCCCTCGCTCCTTATTACATCCTCCAGCTGCCTACTCTGCTGATCTCGAATTCCATTAAGAAGTTTCCTTTCCTCACCCACCATCTCAAGCACTTCCTCATTGGTCTTCCTCTCTGTCCAACCCGCCGTCTCCATCTTTCTTCACGCCTACATATCAAACACTTGCAGTCTATTCTCGTCCTCCTTTCTGAGGGTCCATGTTTCTGCCCCATACAATGCAAGTCTCCGTATCAAGCTCTTCATCAGCCTCTTCTTCACATCCTTACCCAAGGTCCCCGTAATCAGCTACCTTCTATTACTAAATGCCTCCTTAGCTAGTGCTATTCTCTTCCATAAGTCTTTGTTACTATGAATATCTATTTTCTTCTTGCGTACTACCTAAGTAATTAAAATTCTCTACCTGCTCAAGTTTATGTCCTCCAACTTTTATGGCCAGTCTTGCTTTCTTTGTCCCAGAGAATATCATCACTTTTGTTTTCTTATGGTTTATCTTCATTCCGAACGTCCCAAACAGCATCTCTGAAGCATCTACCAAAGCTTGCAGTCCCTTTGAAGATCCACTAACCAATGCCTGATCTTTTGCGAATCTAACAGACTTTATCTGATGCCCTCCTACTTTGATTACAGCCTCAAGTTCTTCCCATACCCGTCTCACCATTTCCTCAGCATAAATTTTAAAAAGCAGTGGTGACTACAGGTACCCTTGCCTTATCCCACGACCTATAGTTGCCCACCCTGATTCACCATCAGCCACCCTCACCTGTGCCCTTTGCGTCATGTATGAGTTTCAAATTAGTCTCCTGACTCGCCAATCTATTCTCATTTTCCCAAGTATCTCTGTTAATCTATTCCAATTTACCCGTCAAAAGCTTTTTCAAAATCAGTCAAGCATGCGAAACTGTCCTGAATATACTTTATGTTTCTTTCTGCAAGTGTTCTCATCACCGCAATTCCATCATGAGTTGACCTTCCCTTCAGGAACCCAAACTGATCATCATCCACATAATCATTGGCCTTAATCTCCAACCTTTTATTGATTATTCTAAGTAAAACTTTAGCTGTGTGTTCAATCAAACTGATTTTTCCTTAATCATTGCGTTCTGATTCATTCTTCTTCTTTGGGATAGGAATCAGGACTATTTTCACGAAGTCCTCTGGCCTTACTTCATCTTCGTAGATGCCATGTATAAGCTCAAAAAAAGCTTGCCTACCTTTCTTTCATAAATTCTTTAACAGCTCCGAAGGTATGTTATCTACTTATTCAGCTTTTCTTGCCTTCATATCTTTCAATGCTTTCTCAATTTCACCGTTGAGTATCATTGGCCTGAGGTTATCTTCATCTAGTGTTCCCTGATCCTCTTTATCTAAATTAGTTTGTCTACTATGACTGTCATATTGCTCCTCCACGTATACTCTCCTCTGATCTTGAATATCTTCCTGCTCAATTAATATCTTTCCTCTTCCATCTTTGATCTTTGGTACCATTTGCCCTCTCTTATCTCCTGATTGCAATTTTATTCTTGTATATTATGTACCCACTTCCCCTTCTTTTTGCAATTTCTTCATTTCCTCGCATTGCCTTTTCCTTTGCCCAATTAGTCATTCTCCATAGTTGATTATTTAATGCTGTATATTTTGCCTTACCTATGTTGGTATTGATGTTTTCTAATTCCTTCTCTTCCCCATTTTCCTAATAATTTCTTTGGTATCCCACTGCTTCTTTACCTTCCTTGTTTCCGCTGCTCCTATTGTTTTCTCGGATGCTTTTACAATGCCTGTTTTAATATTCTCCCATGTTTCCTCAATTTTTCCTCTTTCCTTGGCTTTGCCTAAGTTCCCTCCTACATCTCTTGGTATTCCCTCCTTTTTTCCCCTTTCAATGCTTCCAAGTCTCACCTCTTCATTTTATGAGTATTTACGACCAATCATTTTACTTTTAACTTTAGTAGTTATGGAGGTGCCGCCTGGTACCCAACAGTACCGCTAGGTGCATGGGGAATAAAATTGAAATTTTAATAAAACTTTAAAATTTTGCATGTTGCAGTTCAGGATATTTAGTATTCTATATTTTTCCCTTAATTGCACATTTTTAATGTAAAACAGCATTAAGATCCAAAAATTATTAAAGCACGTTTCTTCCCTGATGGATAATGAAAAAATATGTAATTGAAATAAAAAATGCTTTTTGTCAAATATATAAAAATAATTTCCTTTCATGGCTTTCTTTATCCTTTACCATAGGTTATATGGTGTGAAGCAATGAATACGTAACTGTACATTACATTTCACTCATCCCTTTCGTTTCCCAGTGGTGCAATTTTTATGGGAACACCTTCAAAACTTGGTAGTCGATTTCTCGGGGTGGTTGTACCCATTTTATGACAAAGAAATCTGCTGATAGCTATTAAATGCACTCTAAGGAACTATTAACTTATTTTCTTACAATGGGTTTACTTAGGTCATTCCAGTTTCAATGTCTCTAGATTCAGGTCGGAGTCCTAAAGATTTTGGGGGATCCTTCAGTCTCTCCAAGTGGGTATGCACAACTGCCCGATACCTATATCTCTTCCTGACTTCCTCATTAACAGCCATGCATTGTGCCTCATATCATCAGACATTCATGGGAAAATGGGCCACAATTTCTTTCTCCCAACACCCACGTGATAATGATATTTCAGTCCATCCAATCTGTGCCCCCATAAATGCATAGTATTTTCATGCAAAACATCGAAACTAGGCAAAAGGATTATCTTTTTCTCACTTTTAGAGAACTTTCCAATACCATATTTGGGATTAATTCTTTGACATGGACAAATTACTGGAACGACTGCATGGCTTGCCCACTTCATCAAGAGCATATGGTCTTTCACAGATCTTTTAACTTCTCAAGATCCTCACTTCAATTTGGGTACTTAAGAGGATTTCAGAAGGCAGTCCTTAGGTAATCTATTTTCCCTAACTGTATTAGTTACTTCACAATTCCTTCCCCAAAAAAAATTTGCCCAGCATTAGCTTGTGAAGTAGTTATCATAGCAGCAGCAAAAAGGCAGTTCCTTCTTTTGCAGCTCATCTAGCATTCATAGTAGAAATGTTGCTTCATTACCAAATTCTTTTCCATAACTTTACTCTCTCCTGGCATTATTTCCTTCATACATGTCAAAATTTCAAGGGAGCCATCTGGGCTATCAAGGTACCAAACTTTATACCAAAATCTTATTTATTTCTCCTGTATGAGTTGCCTGTATCCAATCCTACAATACATAAGTGCTCAAGATATGTGGTAGAAATACCACAGCCCAAAAAACAATAAATGCTCCCTGCATAAAAATGGCATGGGAAGCACCTAGTGGTACCTATGGTACCACGAAAATTTTACACATCATAACTTTCTTATTCATAAACCTGTATCAGAAATTTTTTTTTCTATCCATAGATATATACATAAACCTGTATCAGATTCATAAACCTGTATCAGATTCATAAACCTGTATTCATAAACCATGAACAGAAATTTTACACATCATAACTTTCTTATTCATAAGCCTGTATCAGAAAAATATTTTTTAATCCATAGATAGATAGGTACATATCTATATTTAAATTGGAAATCGGTTGAAAAAGTCTCGTAGATAATGTTATTACTGGATAAATTGAAGAAAATCTGAAGGTTTGTGCTCAAAAAACTATCTCCTGAACCTGAAGATGATGTGAATTCACATCGAAACCTGGGTCTTTGTTTAATAAATCAAGTGGTTTAGTAAAAGTTGACATTTTAAAATTTTTAAAAAACTATCTCTTGGTGATTCTTGAATATTCTCTTGTTTTTACATCTGAAATGGTGTCAAATTAGGACCTACATCTACAACCTAAGTGAAATACTCAATTTTGTAAGCTTACATTTATGTATATTTATTTTAAGTTAAAAAAATCCAGTAAAGTATTGAGAATTATAAAGAAATTCAATTTTGTGGAACTCTACCAATTGTTACCAAGAGGTATCTCCAAGCATTAGCAGGTTTAATGTTAATTAAGTGTATCCATCTTCCAATTAGAGATTCATACTAATTGCATAAAACCTTTTGATGATTCCTTGTTCAGTACTTTGTGCATTAGTATATTACACAAAAATCAAAGAAAATTTAGCACTTAAATATACAAGAACAATGCTTTACAGATAAAAATTAACATAAATTATCTGTTTTTACCCCACATGTATTTAAGAGACAGTTGCATGAGTCGAAGGTGTTGATTTAGAGAAAGTGATGGGATGTCCCTGCAGTAAAACTTAGGAGCAACTTTTCTCGTATGCTGGGGCATGCATTTTCCAGATCTGGAAATTAACTACTTTTAATGTGCCTTAAAAGTTGGATTATAGCCACTTGCTTTTTATTTTCCCAAATAAATAAGATACCTGTGTACCTTTAGTGTGGAAAGAGTGAGGATTTAAACTAAGTACAGTTACCATCAAGAAGGATGATATGGTCATTAAGGATAGAGCAGCCTTTGGTGTGAATTACAAATCAGAGTTATGTATGAGGCTGTTTGCGGGACCTCTGTCAATAATGGTAATTTGTTGATCCCGTGCCAACAACTTCATACTGAATATGACAAGTAAAAAATACAATATAGACAAAATATAATACCATTTCAAATCATTGTGCATATTATATAGGAATTCATTAACTGAATAATACAATTTGCCCATTTTAATTTAAGCTTCTCCTTAAAGTAAGCAATCCTGCATGCATTTTTCAAATTCTGGAGAAGTTTGTGGAATAACCTTACACCCATCTCCTTTGGCCCTTCCTCAGTCTTTTCTTTACTGATTCCTAAAAGAGGTATGTCATTTTTCTTTCTTGAGGAATAATTGTGGAAATTATGGCTTTTCAACATTGAATTTCTGTGTTCCCAAATAAGTACCACAGTGAACATGATGTGCATACAAGGAAGAGGCAGTAGTTTAAGCTCTTTGAAAAGTGGTTGTTCGGGAAAGCATGGAGTTTCCCAGCCATGATCCTTGCAACACTTTTTTGAATTACAAATATTCTTTGGGTAATAGATTAGTAACCTCAGAAAGAAATACCATGTGTCAGGTGAGAATAAAAGGATCTTAATTACAGGGTAGTGAGGACATCAAGCTCAACAGTTTTCTTGAAACATCCAAGCAAAAAACAGGTCGAGAGATGGGATCAAGATAAATTGGTAACATTCGTCTGAGTTTTTTTTAAGTAGGTACCCACTCACTATAAAGATGTTCTTAATTTCTGCAATGTTCCTTAACCTGTTAAATATTGGCAGCACACTGTTCCCAAGGCTGTCTGGCAGGTCTACTGTATTCAAGTTAACTAATGCTGCCTTCCATAATCATCAGTCTTATGAATGTAACTTGCTCGCTAAAATAGGTGTGTAATTATTTATTTATTTAAAGTAAGAAAACCGCATACAGCTATGGTGCCATTTTGTAGTGGCCATGTAACAATACACACACTTAAAGACATACACAAGCAAACTTAACAACTGGTTGCAAGCAGAAATTATAGAAATATATTAAAAAAGAAAAATGGGGGAATAACTACTTAGGTGAAAGATACAAAAGAGAAAGGATTTAAATGAAAGTGCAAAAGGATCGATGTGGGAAGGGAGGGAATTCAATGGAGCGAGGAGAGGCGGAAGAAAAGAGAATGTTTAGTGATCGAAAGTCTAGGAATGGGCATGTAGAGTAAAGGGTGAGAACAGGTGGGGCGGGAGGGAACTTTGAAATTGAAATAAGAGAGCAATTCAGGGCAGTCGATGGTGGAATTAATAATTTTATAAATAAATTTTAAGTCTGCTGTGAGTCTATGAGTGGGGAGATTAGGGATGGAGAGATAGGATGGAATAGCCTTTTTGAATTAGAATTGTTTTCACACGTCTTTGGTATACAAAATGCCAAATTTAGTTTTCTGATTTAGTGCTTATTTAGTCCTCTTGGTGCAGAGGGATGGAAAAAGATGTTGTGAGGCAAATGAACCTTTTTAAGCAGTGAGATTTTGTGTTGTAAAGAGTTGTTTTGGGGGGCCTGTTTAGAAATATGTGAGCTATGTATAAAGTGAGAATGAAAGCCCATCATACCCTTATGTGGTACCATTGAGAAAAATTATAGTATCATTGAGGACTCCTCATGTAAGCGAGAACTTGTGAGGTATTTAATTCTGTCAAACCTCTAGAGCACTTGCTTACTCTGTTGTAGTACCTGTATGAGTGTTGATTTTAAAAGACCAGCATTTCCTGCTGGAAGTTGCTATTTGTGCATAGAAATCCCTACAGTAAGTTTGAAAACTATAAGTCGTATAATTTTCAAGATTCTTGATGAGGATTAGAAGGCTTCAGGGTGAAAGGCACCTTCCGTCTTTGTCCATTGTGCTGTAGGATATATAGGTTGACTTAGAGTAAAACTACTGTTGGCTAGATCTGTGCGAATGCTTCAAAATCGACTCGAATCCGGCTTAATTCGATTCGATTCATCTTCGAATCGTTGCATGCATTCAAACATGGAGCTCATTCCATAAGTAATGCGCCGTCCGTTTAGACGATGTTTTCCTCACGCGAAACGTCAATTTAAATGACCTCATGTTATTTTGTGCTATTCTATGTGCCACTATAAATATATATAAGGTAATGTAAGGCCCTGAAATATTGTGATAAACTTTATTACTTTAACTGCCCATAAGCTTTTGCATTTTATTTAAATTTGGATTCGATTCGCTTTCCACGAAAAAGTTCGATTCGATCCGAAATATCTTTTGGGAGATTCGATTCGAAATCAAAATCCCTGATTCGCTCAGCACTACTGTTGGCTCATTCCTGAACACAAAAAATGATTAACATAGAGCATAAATTGGTTCATCTATGTACCCACCATCCTTGTGCAGTATAAACTTTACTAGATACCATAGAGAACTGTCTCATAACCATTCTTAGATCATTTTTATGTGGCAAAATTTTCCTTGTTAGTGTACCCTCTGTAATCTCCAGTTGCTATTTTTAATTTACCTCTTTCCTTTTTTTTAAATGCAGATGGAGCGGATGACTCATTGATGACGCCATCTGGAAGTTCTCAATGGATAGCCAACAAAGATCCCGATAGAGGTTTAAATCCTGTATTATGTGAAATGCAGACTCTTCAACAATCACTATCGGTATGTGCTCACATAAGGAATCCTTTGACATTCAAAATCATGTTCAAGGATCATATTATGTCTAAGCCTCATATTTTCTTTGTTTTTTTAGGACATGACTGTGGCATTGAGAACAATAGTACAAATTTCGGAGAGGGCTTTTAAGATTGCCAGTAGCATTCAAAATTAGAGAAACCTTTGGCTGAAACTTCAAAATGACAAGTGTGCTTATGTTGCTGCTCCTTTTGTTGGACTGGATTCAAGACTTCTTGTTGAGCAAGAATAAATTCGGAGCTGCATTGTGATGCATTTTACCATTTGACTGCCAAAATTGTCTCATACTTCTGTTTATACATAAGAATGTTATGAAATTTTGATGTCTAAAATGATAGGTATTGATTAATACTGCTCGATTTCCATTTTTTTACTGTTTTTAAAAAGCCGTTGTCTTTCAAGGCAGTATTTTTCACAGCCACACATTACAACATGAAATTAGACGAATTGATTGATAGTGTTTTGTCTGTGGTTTGCAAAATTGTTGTGTCCTGTCCTTAATGATGAAATTGCCATTTAGGAAAGTCTACACATTTTCTGGTTGCACATGGGTTAGTAAGCGTTAGTTAACAATGTGTTAGCCCTAGGGTGCTTAACCCTTTTCAGTCACTGAACAGCTCTATACGTTCTACTGGTATGATGCTTTGTAAGCATAGTGCACAGTATTTAAGAACTTGTTTTTAATTCAGAGAAGTAATGAAGTTAGAATTAGGAGATGTATGAACCAGAAATTCTGCTATGGTTCATAGTGAAACCCCAAGACCTCATGTTGCCAGTTCTCCTCCTAGTCATTTGCTATGGTCTTTTACGATTCAAGGGCATCTTATTGAAAAAGCTTGTTCCAGCCATTCATAAAATTCACTTCGCAATCTAAGATATGCATAGTTACTTATGTAACGGAATATCATCCTCAAACCTTTTTATTGTTTCCTTGGATTCATATGTGGATAATTCCTCCATCATATGTGACATACCTATGTTTTTTTGAACGTAAATGTTCCACAAATCACTCTGAAATATTCTTCTTATGTGTCAGTGGAATTATATCGATCAGGAGGAATGATTGGTTGTTTTCAATAGAAATATTGAGTTATAATTCTTCTGAGTTTGTTTTTGTTTAAATCTTTGATCGTTATAATTATTGTTTGACTTCTTTTATTTATCTTTTTCTCATATTTATGTGTGTATGTGGTGCCCTTGTAACTCAGTAGATTAGATATTTCATGGAGCAATTTCCTGCATGCATATGCTGGTAGATTTCAGGCAAAGTGGTTTGCTGGTCGAAAGTAGGATTTTTTGGATGTCGTATATGCCTGAGCTCATTCCTTACTCTTTACCGTCTAGGTTTTTTTCAGTAATCTACCTGCTTCAGGTTTTATTATTGTCTAAAACTTGTGCCATAAGTTTCCTACTATTTCTACAAATTATTTTTGTAAATCCATCCATTTAGAAAATTTTCATATAAGATATCTTCTCATGCTTGTCTGAAGATGTACTTAATTCATTTCTTATTGGCTAGCATTCAGTGAAAATTAAGAAAATATAATCATCAGTTATGGTCAATATGCCCTCAACCAAATGGGTTTTATATGAATTTTTAATATATTTCTCTTTAAACATTGGCTTGGGTTCTGAGTTTTAAGCCCATTCGAAAGCTAGAAGATTTTCTCTCCAATATTTCTTAGTGCTAAGGGCCTGGGAATACTACTAGTACATGTATATTTTAGCTGTAGGTGTCATCCAGAAATTATCCACATCCATTAAATATTTGGACTCCATACTTTCAATTATACATCAGTCTTAAGCTCACATGCATATGTACCATATTAATATGATCATGCCAATTATTCACAGATAATCTGTAAGCTTACTAACATTTCTTCAGACATTTATACATGTATATTTTCTTGAAGCTATTATATGGTGATTAGCTATTTGTATGACAATTTTTTCTGGTGTATTATACTAGGTTACAGGTCTGTTTAGATGAGCTGTATTTGGTCTGGCTGTATATGTAACTAAGACTTATTCACTTGGGTTTTAGGTCAGGCATTTTAGTAAAAGCTATCCCACCATCAACTGATCTAATTTAAAGTTGTTTTTATCAAGATTTGAAAGATATCTAGAATATTTTTCTAGCATGAAGAAACTCATATTGTTATATTCATGCGAAGATTTACAAGAGTTTTGGCCAAACAGTGATTTGGTTGTTGGTGATGCAATTAATTAGCCAGACATGAAGTTTAAGGCTTTAGCCCCTTTCATTCCCCTGGAATTCATATTTGCTCTTATGCTTTTCATATTGAATTAATCCCTGATGCTTAGGTGATGTGATTAGCTAGGGTTTTTATTTTTTATCCGTAGTTCCAGTTACTCCAATTCTGGAGCCCAGTTACCATGACCTAAAGAGGGCCCTTCCATCCTTGTGAATGGTGTCTATTATGAAAGTGTCTGTATTCCTGCAATTTTTCCCATTTGAGCTACTATACTTTAATTATATTTTGAATAATCTCCCTGCAAAATGTGATAATACTTGCAGTTTTGAAATTTGATTGTGATTGTCTCTTGCAAGAATGTCATCATGGCTATTTCACTGTGGAAAGTCATTGATGCCAGTGCTCAAGTTATAGAATATATGTGCAATATACAATTTTTCAATAGGAAATGTGGACTGGTCCAGAGTAAATTTTTCAGAATCTTCTTTTGAAGACTAGAATTATTTTAACTTGAACATATTAATGAGATGGTCTCATAGGCTTCATTGTCTAATTTAGTGGGTTTTTATCCATTTACATTTTTGTTATATAGCAATCCAATCAAGGTAATCATTTGAATTCCTTGTGAAATAGTGCCAGCTGGTCAATTCTGAGCCCCTATGGGCCCATATTGTGATGGTTTATGGCTTTTTGGCTGCTTGTCATTTAAACCATAAAGTATTGTCTTGGTAAACTGACCAGTTTAATCATTGAAGAGACTAATAATCTTTGAATCTTAGATGACTAGAAAGAAGATCTTGCATAGATATTATGCTCTTGTAATTTAAAAAAAAATCCATTAGCTCTTGGTGCATTCTCATTTTGGTATGATTTCTTAATATCAAGATGGAGTAAACATTCGAATTATTTTATTTATCCTTTTACCTCTATAGAAAAGAGTCATGATCAGCCTATCTTTGGCTCATTTCATTGCAATGAATTTATTTGAAAGATTTACTGAAATTATTGGTAAATAGTGCAATGCTTGGAAACTATTTTTCCTTCCTAACTGTGATGTGATTTATTAAAGCCATGAGTGGGCATAGCCAGGACTATTAGGAGCCATACGTTAGTGAGGGCAGAACACCCACCTGTCACCATCCTGTCTGGCTCCATATGGCTGAATTGAAATAAAAAGTCTCATGCTGGGGGTGACTCCCGCTGGCTATGCCCATGTAGCCATGGGAACAACTAAAAGAACAAATTCACTCACGTTGACACTCAGGGTCTCTCATACATCAAATGTGCATTTATTAACCATACCATTATAACCTTGATTTGATGTATCACATTAGTAGCTTTTCATCAATGTTTTAATTACTGTAGGAGATCTTTCGGATTAAGTTTTGGGTTGAAAATGAAAGTTAAATCATGTTTGTACAAATTGCCCATTAAGTTGGGATATATGTATATCTTATTTGCAAAAAGCTGGCTCTTATCTTTATAATCTGGTGTTGTGTTTGGATCATATTTCTGTTGGACAAACGACTATCTTGAATTAGGCACTTACAAGTGTGGGGAGTCTATTGTAGTATGAGCAAGAAATGAATCATATGAATTTGTAAATAACGTTGCACAGTTAATGACTATTTTGTGGAATTCAGGTCATAGTCATTGTATCATCTTTATATAAACCCAAAACTATATTTGGATTCTTGCAATTGTGTTTCTCATTTGTAAATGTCAGTAATTATTATTGTCAGACCACTGCAATGAAATGTTTTCTGTTGCTTCCTGACATGTGTAAGTGAAATAGGTAATTTCATTTAAATCATCTCATAACATCTACTACTATAAGTGTCAATTTTAATACTGTAATTTTATGTGCAAAAACTTCATTCAACAGGTATTGAAAAAAATGTGCTTGCATCTAACTGGCTACAAAATCTATTTGTGATAAGTTGAGCACATGTATGTACCTTCAACAACTGCCATTTAAAGGGTCTTTTTCAGGGAATTTGTGGCAAATGCATTGACTTTTGTATAATATACCACTTCAGTAAAATTTGTGATAAAGATGATGTTTTTACTGCTGCTTTTGTGGAGACATTCCTTATTCGAAAATTCATTACCTGCTGCAGAAATACATTATGTGAATGGCTGTCTAGCATTGCAACAGTTGTCTGTGGAGCATGGGATATTTGCATTCTTCATCTCCTCTGTTTTTGTCTTAGATTTTTTGGAAATTTCCTATTCATCGGGACATAATACCAGATGATCTGGACACTTCACCGCAGTTCTCAAAGAAGGTGATAGAATCTTGATTGTTCAAGGCAATTATTATCCTTTTCAAATATATTTGTGACTGGCCCTTCATGCGTGCTCAGAACAGTTCAAGCAGCTTCGGGGCAGGGAAATGGAGTCTTCAACATCAGGGAGGTGGAGAGAGAGGATGATGTTGCAATTTTTTCTCACAATACTTTATTGTTAATGGAAATGAAAGGGTGGTTCTTAGTAACATCCCACAAGCTACCACATGGCTCATTGGGAAGGGCAGGAGGCTCTGGCAGTGTCACAGTTGAAGGGATTAACCCTTCTCATCCCATTTATTCCCTATAGGGACTTCTTATCTTGATCATTCTCAAGGGTTGTAGAAGGAACAGATCATGCACGACTGCTCAGTTGATGACCCAGAAGTGGACTTTTGAAAACATAAGTTCTAACTTTTATTTGTTAAGTTGACACAGCAAACTAATATAAAACTCGTTTTCTTTTAATCAAGCCAATGAAAATGTGTACCAAAAGCTATCCTATTTCTGTGATTTCTTATTATCACTGTGACTGAGCAAAGATTTTTTTTTCCAGTTTAGCCTGTGCTCTTTGGCTAAAATACGACATAATTTTTTACTGTTTGGTCTGAAACGTGGGTGAAAGGTTAGATCGATGGATGATCACCATGGCACCCTAAGCCAACGAAGGCAGTGGAGGTTTGGCAACAGCTGACTGACTTGTGAAGCATACACGATGGCAGTCTGAGAGCAACTGAATTTCCAAGAGGCTAGGCTATGCCTGCTTCTTCCCAGTTGGCTTTTGCGAAGTCACGTTCCCTCATCCCCAAAATACTTCGGCCTGCCTTTCGGTCACAAAGATATTTGCAAAGGATTATAGTACAGAGATAAAATCAAGTTATGAATTGTTTTTGACAAACTTCAATGATAAAGTAGGTACTGTATATGTTTGAGTATAAGTCAAATTAAGGTAGTCAGATGCCTCTGGACGGACTGTGAATATTTTGTTTGTGTTGGGAGGGAAAATAGACTTGAGAATGCGTACAATAATCTCCATGGAGTACTTTAATATGTTTGACAATATGCATGATGGGGAATGGACAGTGAAATAACTTGACCATTGTCAACTAACTTGGTGAGTTGTTCTATCCTACCAAAAAGCTTTTGAGAGTGGTAACGATATGTGAAGAGATCATATATATTTTCATTGGCAGTTGAAGTAATGTAGACAGGTGGTGTTATAAATTGGAGAAATGACCTTATATAACAATCGGTATTTAGAGTGTATGGTGTAGATGTCTCTGTAATGGTGAAGTACCTAGCGAAAGATGAGCTCTCTTGATTTATTTGCTTGGTCAGTGATATGACGTTAAATTACTTTTTTATACTGCTGCCTGAGAGTAACTGGAAGCAGTAGTGGGGGAAGGGTATGGACTACAATAAAGATATAATTGCAGTGAGAAGGCAGTTGAATTTTGTTGGAAAAGTGAATTAGTAGTGACAAACGCTCAGTTTAAAGTTCAATTAAGGCCAAGGTACTCATGGAAAATGCTGCGAGACACTGGGAGATATCAAATTGATTCATTGTAGAGCAGAGGCTCAGGAGTGGAGTAAAAAACTTTCAAACATGTCTGGAAGCTGATGTGTACATCTTAATTTAGTAATGATGAAATGTGATTTTAGATTCAAAAGGCTTTGAAAATGTTGGAGGATAAAGAGGTGGAACCTGGAAGCTTTACAAGGGAGAAAAGTGGAGAATACCAGGAGCTAGTGAAAAGGAACGTAGGCGGAGCAATGGAAATGAGAACAGTTGAGGAAAAATGGGATAGTTTAAAAATAGGTTTAGCAAGTGCAATGGAGTAAACAAGGTTCAATGGAAGCAAGGCAGATAAAAAGGCAATGGGGCACTAAAGAAATTATGAGGAAATTAGAAGAGGGGGGGAAGTATGAAAACATTACCACTGAACTTGGCAGGAGGAATAGGGAAATAATTAATGAATCTTCGGGATTAACCAGTAGGGCAAAGGCAAATTGGTGGAAATGACAAAGAGAGGGAATTGAAAAAGCTACTTAAAAAGGGGGAAGAGAAAATGTTATTGGGTGATACGGCAGGGAGGGCAAACGATACTGAAGGTTGACAACAAAATGGGTAGAATATTAATTTAAAAAATATTCTAAATAGGTGAGGATAATATGAGGAAAATCTATACAGCAAGATTGAGAGGGCATTACATACAATGAAGACAAGGCAAGCAGTGAAAGTAGATAACCTACCTTTGGAGTTGCCTTAGAGTTCAAGCAGTGAGGGTAGACAGCCTTTTTCCGAACTCATAAGTTTGACCTTTATAGAAAGAAACATGGAGTATACTGAAGACTTTTTCATTCCTTTGTTGATAATGAAAAGGCATTTGACAGAGTTATTTTGGAATAACAAATTCAGATCCTCAGAAAAAAAAAGGTGTAAATTGGCAATATAGGAGACTCATCTGAAAAATATATATGGCACAGTTGTGGGTGGCTGATAGATAATCATAGTGGGCAGTTGTTGGTCATGGTATGAGCCAGGGCTGCCCATTGTCGCCTTTGCTTTTCAACGTGAATGCCTAGGAGATGGTGTAAGAGAAGCATGGGAAGAGCTAGACGTGGGAATTGAAGAATGATATTGTTTTTTGTCATTATGAGAGAGGGTCCACTAATCAATGCAACATTGTGTAAGGCAAGGGAGGGAGGGTACTTATCATGTTCAATAGACATTGTTTTTACAAGGACCATACCATGTCGAAATGGCAAGTTATGGGCATTGACATGGATAAAAATTTATGGTTGTGCCACTATTTATGATATTTAAACACATTCACCGTGCCGGTGTGACATAAACGGACATTAGCCGATATTTTCTTTAGACCGTGGTTTCCGGGAAACTGCCGAGCAAAATTATGTAGCTGAGATTTTTCGCCAGATAAATCTTCTCATACCCTGAACGCGCTGAGTATGTCAGTTGTTTACTGTTTAGGAAAAGGTAGGGTGGATATACGAATCACTTGAATTCTGTCGAGATCGTGGAAATTTGGGATCGTCGAGGTTATAACAGAAGAGCTTTGATTGTAGGAAACGAAAGTTGAATGAGAGAATTGTAAGAGATATATTTTAACATATTTATGAGTAAGGTACGAGAGAGTATTTATTGCTCATTAGGCAGTTCAACTACACTTCCACTTGGCTTAATATTTTCTTCAAATGTCTCATCATGGGAAAGGTGTTTGGTTTTTTTTATATCTCCTACGTTTATGCAATCATATGGGGGAGCATATTATTTAAATGACTATTTTTTGTAGGACATGGTCAACATAAGTGGAATCGGAACGACCATAGAAGAAATGACAGAGGAAGAAATAGGCCTGTTGTTGGAGACAGAGCGAAAGAGGCCTTGGAAAATATTGATGACGATTCGCCTGTACTGAAAAGCTTTAGAGGGTATGCTCATGAGTTAGATTTGAAACACGATAAGTATGAGCGTATCGTGAAAATTAGTCGGGACATAACCATCGAAAGTAAAAGAATAATTTTCTTGCTGCATTCTGCTGACAAGTAAGTGTATCCTTGACCGCTCTTGTAATTTGATAATGAGTGTGTTTTAAATCCCTTGTTTTCCATTTAGGGAAAGTAAAAGAGCGGCTGTATTGTCGGAAGCAGAAACACGTCTTACAAATGTAAGCAGTTCTCTCTTCAAATTGATAGCTAAAGAGCTAGACGGTGAAGATCCGCATCAGTTTTTGCGTGCATATTATCCTGGTAAGTCGATGTTATATGCCCCATTTTCTTTCGTTATTCTGGCGATTTTATGGGTAACAACATATTATTCCACTACGAGTCAGCTTACGCATTCAAAATAAGTTCTCAGTTCAGAAAACCGAATGTGATGTGGACGTTTGTCACGACTTTTTATAAACTGTTTACAGTAGTTTAAGTGGAGAGAAAGATTTTTATTTCAATCGTATGGGTCTGTCCATTTCAGTAGATTTTTAAGGAGAAAATATTGCCTCTACTTATCTTTTGAAACTGTTTGCGCCTACCTCCTTTTGCAATTTCCATCATAAGCTTTTATTATGCCCAGCATCTCTTCCTGTCATATGTAAAGCCCCTCTTGTTCTGCCTCCTTAACTCTTCCAGTAGCTTACTGTCTTCATCCACCATGTCAAGCACTCAATTTTTTGTAATCCTTTCCATCCAGTGCACAGTCTCTGCTCTCTGTGACCATCTTTTTTTCCATCTCTTAAGATTACTCTGCCATTCAGTGTAAAACTCTTGGCTCTTCATTTGCCTTTGTTTTGACCCTTGGTCCATGACATCATTTACCACTTTTCCCATTTTCCTCAGATGTGCATAATACCAATGTTATTACTTGTTGAATCTGTTCAAATCTTCCCCCACTCATATGTTTAACGTAATCCCTTTTCCGAAGGAAAAAATAATTGAACGGCCATGGTGATGTCACTCATCATTGTTTTGTTACTGAATTTATTTCATACTTATCACTCAATTCCATGCATCATTATGACAAAATATTATTGGGAAAAGCATTACAGGAATATGTGGAGGCTACCACATTTTACCATTATTTGGTGGATGCATCATTGTGCCATTGGAAAGATATTCAGAATAAGTTGATTTATACTTCTACTCCCGAGAAGAAGTGTGATGAGAATGAGGAAGGTGCTGTATTAGCAGGTAAAATTTAATGCTCTTATAAACCTTTGGATGAATAATGCCATTTAACATTTTTTTAAATGCTCATTCTGTGCCATTAATTATTTACTTAGATCCAGAGCCAGTTGAAGGTGAAGTGGCACCTGAAGAAGTGGAGATGAAGGCCCTACTGCCACCCATAGACTTCATCATGGGAGTGGCAGACCTCACCGGGGAACTCATGCGAAAGTGCATTAATAGCTTGGGATCTGGAGACATTTCTGTTTGCCACCAAACCTGCTCTTTTGTGCGTGAAATTTACAGGTAATACATCCACTGTTGCAAATTATTTATTTGCCCTCTTGTGTAAAGAGCATGCAGTAAAACCTTGATTTTTCATTGTTGGAGGGATCAAGAATATGGCAGTGCATAATATCAAAGGTTGGTCAAAATGCATGATTTGACGAATTTTTTAAAGTCTTCATTAGAATGAAAAGACAAGCCATGAGTCATATAATTATATTTTGATGAGTGAGCTCCATTTTAATTTTTGAATTTATTAGCATTTAAGGAACACATTTTGCTCCAAAATAATCACTTGAGAATTAACCCTAGGTCTTACATGTGAAGCCCACTTGTCATATAGACTGAAGTCATCCCGGATGTCCTTTACTGTGGGAAAATTTCACCCCACATGGTTTGTACTACCCTGCCATTCCCTAAGTATAATTACTCATGAGTTGTATTGTTGCTGCAAACAGTACTAGAGATGATAAACATGATGTTCATCCAAATATTGCCCCCTCCGAATATAAGCTATTCCCCTCTCTCCTGAACTTTCATCTATATTTTTGGAAATGGATCCTAATTTCTGGCCATGTTTACTCTCGCACCTCAAATTTCCTTTTTAATTCTTATTTTTATTTGCCTGTGCCCCACTCCTATGTGAGGTCAGCATATCCTTTCTTTTGTTTTTTCTTCCATTCCTCTGTTGTGGGCTTCCTCCTCCTTCCAACCTTGCTCACTCTGGTCCTCTGCTACCTGATCTTTCCACCTAACTTCTGGTGTTCTTACCCATCTTTTCTCCGGCACCTTGAACTTTTGAACTTTCTATCCTGCTTAGTTATCATTCCTCCATTTGACTTGCCCAAACCACCTCTGTCTGCCTTCTGGCAGTTGAAGAGGCAAAGCCTCCAAGGTCATCGTCTCACGAAATCCTAGTACAGCAACATCACCACAGGATCTAAGGACCTCGAGAGATGAAAAGAAATAGAAAAGGAGGAAAGTTCCCATAAAAATTGGGACTTTGAATATTAAGACAATGGTGAGGGCTGGGAAGTTAGAAAATATTAAAAAAGAAATGGAGGAAGGGAACAACAATACCTTGGAGCTATGTGAGGTGAGATGGAAGGACAGTAGGGACTATTGGAGTGATACAGGGTAATCTATAGTGGTGGGGATGAGAGTCAGCATGGGATAGCTGTGGTATTTAATGCAAAATTGGAGAGGATAGTAAATAATGAACAGGTGAGTGACAGAGGTAGAAAGAGGTGAGTGACTAGAGGTAGAAACAAAACCACGCCTGACAAATTTCGATTTGGTCCAGGTATACATCTCTAGGTCTGACAGATGTGATAAAATAAGAGAGATACACTGCCGAACAGATAGGTAAAAAAGCTCATTCTTTCCGCGAACAATAAGCGTCCACAATAAAAATAAAGCTCCACTAAATACATTCCTATAAGTCATGTCAACATTTCATCTCCAAAAAACTGACACATTTACAAGGCTGGTGACCTAACACCCCCTTCCATCGGCCCATGTGGCGGCTCATGGGGTATTATGTAGATGTACATGCCTAAAAGTAATGATAGTTAGGAAGAGGTCGATGAGGTGTACAGACAGCTGGAGGAGATAATCAGAGAAGTCCAGGGCTAGATAAACCTGATGGTAATGGGCAGCAGGAATGCGTTAGTGGGGATTTGGGGAGATGGATATGAAGTGGGGAGTATGGATTAGGAATGAGAAATAATTGCAGTGAGATGGCAGTTGGATTTTGTAGAAGAAATAGATTAGTAGGTACAACTTAACAGGCTTTAACATCACATTAGGCAGAGGTGCAAATGGAAAATCCCAGGAAACACTGGGAGATATCAAATTGATTGCATTGTGGTTAGCCAAAGAATCAGGAACAGTGTCAAGAACTTGCAGAGCTTTATAGAGGCTAAGGCAGACTCATTATAATTTAGCTATGATGCAATGTTGGATTCAAAAGGCCTCTTAAAAGGAGGATGATGGAGAGATGAAACTTAGATGCATAGAAAGGGGAAAAAAGGGGGGAATACCAGGAGCTAGTGGATGAGAAAATAGGTGAAGCAAAGGTAATAGGAACTATTTAGGAAAAATGGTAGAATATAAAAACAGGAATAGTAAGAGCAGCAGAGAAAGCAATTGAATCAGTGGAAATCAGGAGAGTAAAGATGTATTAAGTTTAGGAAGAAATCATCAGCGTAATGGAGGAGAGAAGGAAATGGAAAAATGTCAACACCAACCTAGGTAAGATGAAATACAAAGAGTGAAATAATCGACTCTGGTAAATGAGCAATCAGGTGAAGGAAAACTAGTGAAGGACAATGCCAGGAAATGGAAAAGCTGCAGAAAGAATGGGAAGTGGGTGTGTTATGCATTGCTGCTGTGTAAAATTGCTGTCGAGCAGTAAGAGAGGGCAAATGATACCTAGGATTAATGGAAGAAGAGTTAGAAGATAAATCAAGCAAGAATATATTCAAGATAGGTGGAAAGCTTATGTGGAGGAGTTATATGATGGTGATAGTAGGCCAATTAATCTAGATGTATAGAGCAAGGGATCAGCAAATGAGAATTACCTTGGGCCAATGATACTTGACAATGGGATAAAGAAAGCTTTGAAAGAGATGAATGCAAGACAAGCTGTGGAAGTATATAACATACCTTCAGAGTTGCTGGAGAATTTTGGAAATGCAAGGCAAGTTTTTTTCAGACACTCATAGGATCTACAAGGAAGGAGGAAGTGGCTGGTTGATTTTGTGAAAAAAGTCCTGATTCCACTCTTGAATAAGAATAAATTGTCAGAATGTGAGGACTGGAGAACTATCAGTTTGGTCTCCCATGCAGCCAAAGTTTGACCTAGGATAATCAATAAATGGTTAACGAGTAAGGCCAATTACTACTTGGGCGATGACCAGTTTGAATTGAGAAGGGAAGGTCAACTTGGGATGCAATTGCTGTGATATGAATGCTTGTGGAAAGAAACGTAGAGTATAACCTGGATGTTTTCACTTGCTTTGTGGATTTCATAAACGCATTTGAAAAAGTAAATTGGGAAAAACTAATGGAGATACTTGGGAAAATGGGAATAGATTGGCGAGTCAGGAGACTAATCCAAAATTTATATATGGCCCAAAGGGCATAGGTGAGGGTGGCTGATGTTGAGTTAGGATGGGCAGCCAAAGATCGTGGGGTATGGAAAATGTGCCCATTGTTGCCTTTGCTTTTTAACATTTACGCTGAGGAAATGATAATACAGGCATGGGAAGAACTTGATGAGGGAATCATGGTTGGGGGCTGATGTTGAGTTAGGGTGGGCAGCCAAAGATCTTGGGTATGAAAAATGTGCCCATTGTTGCCTTTGCTTTTTAACATTTACGCTGAGGAAATGATAATACAGGCATGGGAAGAACTTGATGAGGGAATCATGGTTGGGGGACTGCTTCTTAAGTCAGTTAGATTGGTGGATGATCAAGCATTTGTTAGTCGAATTGCAATGAGACTACAAGCTGTAGTGGATGCTTTAGAATTTCAGTGCGGGAAATTCGGAATGAAGATAAATCATGAGAAAACAAAAGTAATGAGATTCTCTGGGACAAAGAAAATAAGGCTGGTGATAGAAGTTGGAGGGCACAAACTTGAGCAAGTAGAGAATTTTAACTACTTGGGCACTACACTTGAAGAAAATGTACACAGTAGCCAAGACATTAGGAGGAGAATAGCATTAGCTAAAGAGATGTTTAGTGATAGAAGAGAGCTAATGATGGGGACCTTGGGTTAGGTCAGGAAGAGGAGGTTGGTGAATAGCTTACTATGGAGCCTAGTGTTGTATGGGTTGGAAATATGGAACCTCAGAAAGGAGGATGAGAATAGGCTGCAGGTGTTTGAGATGTGGGTGTGGAGAAAGATGGAGAAGGTGGGTTGGACAGAAAGGAAGATGCATGAGAAAGAGCTTAGAATGGTGGACAAGGAAGGGAAACTTCTTAAATAAATCCAGGATGAGCAGGGTAGGTAGCTGAAGGATTATAAAGGGGCGCACATGATGGGCACATTAGATGGGTTGCTCTAGACTGGAGGAGAGGAGGATGTTGGGCAAGTGAGGAAGGGAAAGAAAAAGAGTAGGTTTTATGGAGGAATGGAGAAGGGTATATCATATGCTGAGGTGGAAAGGGAAATACTTGAGGTGGATAGGATCCTGAAAGTGTTGAAAACTCTGAGGAGATTCTCTGACTTACAACAAAGCCTACCTTTTATGGCTATAATACTTAATAAAAAAGTACACATTCCTACATTATGAACATTCTGAACCTTTCATCTGTAATTGTATTTGTTTGCGACCCAGTAAACATCTTTGTTTATCTTGGTAGATAGTTTGGGAAGGATAGATGAAGAAATTTCAAAGCATGCAAATGCCAGTTGGAAAGTTGTTGGTATTATATGGAGCATATGTAGGACTGAGTGTTTGCTTGATGCCTCTTGGGCTCCTCTACTTAGGGCACTGAACTGAACACATTAATGATCAGTTATAAAGTGTAGTTTTGGAGAGTGATCGAAATTTTTGTAGCATTGCCAAACAAATTAAGAATTTTGTGTATCATTTATTAATATGTATCCTATGCCTGCCAAGCGGTGGAACCCATTGCTGGGTGTGAGACATGTTGGTCCCATTTGTTCATGAAGCAAATGCAACATTCTGTTGGTGGGTTTCTTTACTGGATTGTCCCATTGTCAGAATGTGTCCAAACAAGATATTGAATGACTCTGACCGGAGAGTGCAATATCACTGTGACAGAGAAACTGAGTCCATAATATATGACGGAATACATAAATTACAAAAATGTAGAATATAATTTGAAACAACTTCCAATATATTCATAGGAACATCTGGGTACATAAACGATTGACATTAAATATCAGTAATTTCAGATTACCATTTAAATTTTCAAGAAATACAAACTGAAGGCAATAATTGGCACCTTTTCTCTTTCCATTTACCACATACCTGTAGTCTTTTTACATACAAGGTGAAGCAGTAAATTTTACTAATGGTAAGACCCCATTTGCATAGTTCTTATTAAAATGGGTGAGGTAGCTAACTCATCGATAAAAATAACATAGAGACAAAGCAATCTAGCCAAAACTATATGAATACAGTGAGTAAGCAAGGTAAATGAAGTGTCTTGAGGTAAGTACAACAACAGGGCCATGCGCCTCTTTGGCAGTAAGCATACGCCGCAGATAAAAAGTAAACCTTTTTTTTCAGTATGTATAGGAGGCGTATATTTGTATCCTGTATAACGTGGATTATAGTACCTTGTTTTGTTGTTTAGCTGTTTGTGCCAATTCTATACATTGATATTATTATAATCATAACATTATTGATATGGTCTTTTCAGAACCAAGTAGATATTATAAATAAGAAATGTAAGTATAAAATTTACTAACAAATATAAAATTATAATAAATTATACAGAGAATAGATTTAATGATTTAGGGGCTGAATAATTCTCTTTAAGGGGCCGTAAACCATAGTTTCCCAAGGCCACACTAATCATACTTGCCAGGGGCTCCAAAAGACAGTTGCCTGGGGTTGCACAGGTTGTATGGGTTGCCCTAGATCGTAGGGCAATATTAATGTTCATAAGGATGAGAGATCACATCTGTGATGAATATCAAGTTGCTTGAAAGGCACTGAGCATCCAGGGAAACTTTGTATGATTATTCTGATGACATTGATCGAGTTTTATATTTTTTGTGGCCTGGTAGTACAGGTTTTTTTTAACTAAGTATGAATTCTTTACCTGAATTTAGTGGTGTAGTGGATAACTGTAGGTTTCAGTTGTGTAATAAGAGCTTAAAATCTGTAATGCATTGTGGACAATGATAAACCCTAGTTTCTGCTACCACCCAGCAAGTATTACTCTGTGGCTGTTACACTCTTAAATTATAATTCTAGGTCTATTAAACAAGGTACCTCATTGCTAGGTATTATTGAAAAGTGTGATGTCAAGAGATGGTGTTTGTGCTCAGCCCTTTTCACAGTGGTCTACAATATTAGACCTGTAATCCTGGTTGGGTGAAGAAATAGTAAAAGAATATTTATTTATTTATTTACTTAATTTGTCCACATACAGCATACTTGCCAATTTACAGTGGCCCAATATAACAAACACAGAAGATAGACACAATTCAAACAAAACTAAGATCAATAACAATTTATTAACATTTTTTTTAAGGGCCCAGCGGAGAGAAGCGAATAAGTATTGCTAGCGAAATGAGAAAGAGCGTGTTGTGTAAAAGTGTTGGCTGAAATCAAAAACGGATCAATGTTGGTAGGAAGAGAATTTGTCAGGGAGGAGAGGCGGAAGTGGAGGGAACGTTTAGTCAAGAATAATCTGTAAATGGACAAGTGGAGTAGAGAGTGCGTGCGGGTGGGTCTAGATGGGATTCGAAAACTGATGCTAGAGATCAGTTCAGGGCAGTCTGTAGTTGAGTTGAGAATGCTATGAATGAGCTTAAGGTCAGTTTGGAGCATTAGTTTCGGGAGATCAGGTAAGGAGACTGTAGACAAAATGGTATCAGTTGCCATATTGTGAAAATGAGGCACTGTATTTTACTATCTTGCAGAAAAAATTAGTAACTCTCTTTAGAGTTAAAATATTAGATGGAGCCGAGATGGACCATATGGGGGAGCAATAATTGATGAGTGGAAGGACAATAGTTGAAAAGTATGAGCGTAATGCAAGTGGATCTGTAATTTCTGTGTAGCGGTAGAGGAGGCCAAGGAGAGACATAGCTTTATTTTTAACTGCCAGAATATGGTCGCAGTAGTTGAGTTTTTGGTCCATCATCTTTCACGGATGAGACACGATTGATAATCTGGGAGTTTACGCTGTAATTGAAGTTCTGGGGGAATTTTTTAAAGGAAATTGACATGGTATTGCATTTGCTTGAGTTTAATTTGAGTTTCCAGACTTTGCATCATTCAGCAATCATCTCTAAGGCATCCTGGAGGTCACAACAGTCCGAGATATTGTTGATTTGCTTAAATATCTTACAATCATCTGTGTAAAGAAGGGTTTGAGCTTGTGAGGAAGGAATAAGGGAGGCTAAATCATCGATGAAAAGATTAAAAAGATATGGTCCGAGGACACTTCCCTGAGGAACCCCAGAAGTTACAGGTGACCAATGGGATGAGGAGCCAGAAAGTATGACCCGTTGGGCTCTATCAATGAGGAAGGAGTCAATTAGGTTTAGAAAATTACCGTGCAGGTTAAAGCGAAGCGAGAGTTTGTGAAGAAGTAGAGTATGATCGAGAGAGTCGAAGGCTTTAGAGAAATCTAGGAAGATAGCATCAAGTTGACTTTTGTCGGTAATGGAATTGACTGCATGGTGCTGAAAAACAGCTAAGTTGGTGAGGCAAGAGCAGCCTGGAAGGAAACCATGTTGATTCTCAGACTGAAAAGGAGATATAAAGTAGTAGAGCCTATTAAGAATAATCCTTTCACCAACAGATGATAGGATCGGTAGTAAAGAGATCGGGCAGTAGTTAGAAACCTCGTCTTTTGGACCGTTTTTATGTATAGGAATGATGTTAGCCACTTTCCATTGAGTAGGAAAAATGCAGAGGGAAAAGCAATGGTTTAAAAGGAGGCTCAAGGGGAGAGAGAGGGAGGAGGCACGGTTTCTTATGAGGATGGGACTGAGGCCATCAGGGCCAGGGGCACGATGAAGAGGGATTTTACAAAGGAACTCAAATACCTCTTGGGGATTAGTCAGCAAATTAGATAAACAATGATCACGGACTGCAGTGGGAGAGTGATCGCTGTTAAAGGGGAGATTAGATATGGGGACCAGGCAATCAGTGAAGAATTTGTTAAATAAGTTTGGCCTATCTTGACCCACAGCTTTGAATTTTTCATAGGACACTTCATCAGGGATGCATGGGTGGTTTCGGCGACTGTTTACAAAGGACCAGAATTTTTTTGCGTTGGAAGAAATGGATGAGCATAGACCCTTTACATATTCCTTATGATCACGGCGGATAAGCTTTTTTGAATAACGATGAAGTTCGGCAAAAGCATGACGGGTGTTCTCATTTGGGAAAGCTTTGTACTGATACCAAGCGCGATTTTTGTTCCCGAGAGTGTAAAGAGTATCTGATTTGAACCAGGAGGGGAACCTTTTTGTTTTAGGCTTGACCATGGGTACAAAATCTTTAACTGCACCCTCGAATATGGCGGGGAATTAATGATATTGAGTTCATTGGTATGTGTAGTGTTGCTCACAGGTTTTTACTCTTCTTTTCAGGGGATTCCTGGGTGTTGAGTACAGTGGTTGTGGGTACCTTGGTTCCAAACTCAACACTTTACGAGCTAGCCTGGCAAAAATGGAATCTTCATGCTATGAACTGACTGTCCGTGGCACTGAGATCCCCTCTCACTTACTCGCAGAGACTATTTCAAGGAAAGCTATTGGAGATGATTTAAATGATGATGATGAGGGCTTTTACTGATTGGGTACAAATGTCAAAACATTTCCATTTCATTTCATGGTGAGGAATTAACATGCAATTGCATCATTCCTTAACTTTTAATAAACATTTTTAAGGTTAGATACATTTTCATTACTATTTCAAAAAGGATGTAACTACCTAATGCTTCTAGATTCACCTTACATAGGAAAACAAATGGGAGAGAAGTTGGTCTTTAATCGCAAGGGAAGCTTACTCAGGAGAGTAACATAATGGTTTCAGGGTGGAAGACTATGTGGATTGAATTAGGCAAAGGAAAGATGAGAGAGGAAGCAGCTGAGTGGTGACAGAATAATCATGAACTTCTCCTTATGTTTAAGTTAACGTTGAGCTAGAATGGTAAGTATTTTTCCTTGAAACTTCTCGGCTTTGACCACTATGTTTTAAATTCCCAAAATCATGAGGGTTTTGTTAGGATAAATCAGTCCTTTAATTATTACGAGCCTCAGAGTAAGGCCAAGAAAGGAGTTTCTGGATGGCATAAAAAGTACTATTGAAGTGACTTCTTATGAGGATTTGAAAAGAATAGAAATGGAGAGAGACATAAGGCTGCAATAACATGGCTCTGCCTATGGAAGATGATGATGATGAACCAAAGGTTTCTCTTGTATTTTGTTCTGTTTTGGTCTTGTCTCATTTTTCGTATTGTTCTGTTTTTGTCTCATCTTTTTTTTGGAAAACTCTCTTACTTCTACATCCTACCTACTACTCTTCGAGCCACCGCATGCATGTGTGGCAGGGGGTGTTAGGACACCAGCCATGTGAAGATGTAAGGGATAAGGTTTTGGGAGGAGAAATGGTGGCGTGTACTTGTTATTGCTCTGCGAAATTGTTATTGTTCCTTGCTAGGATAGGAAGAGTGACCATTATAACCTCCATATACATGCTTGACATTCATACTGAGGCAACAATTCTACTTGTTTGTCTGCCTATATCACACATCTCAGAAATGTAAATCAGAAATCTGATGCTTTGCTCAGCAGTTTGATATTATGCTGCAGATATATCATGCTTAGGGGATGGCAAGGCAAAAGGTATATTGCATTAGCATAATGAAGTCCGTGCCCTAGTATCCATTATGCAAATTAATCAGAGGCTTGATTCAATTCCTGACATTAAAGCCCTGATTTGCTCGCCGATGTTGATTATATGTTGTTGTTTATATAAATTGCAATCATGCAGAGTTAATAGAAAAATAGTGAATTGGATAAGTAACTTTCTCAGCGATCGAAAACAAAAAGTAGTTATTGATGATTTTAGCTCTGGTATGGTGGAAGTCACATCCAGTGTTCCTCAGGGAAGTGTGATCGGCCCTCTTTTATTCATTATGTATATTAATGACCTAAGTTCTACAGTTAGTAGTAAATTGAGATTATTTGCAGACGACACAGTTATCTACTGTGAAATAAACGAAGATGCGAACTTTGAAACTCTGTCATCGGGCCTTAACAACATTCATTCGTGGTGCCAGGAGTGGGGGTTAGAAATAAACATCAGCAAATGCACCACAGTCCACTTCCTGCGGAAGTCATCACAAAAATGCCATACCTATACTGTGGGTTGAGGAAACATAAGATCTTCAGATACAGTGAAATATCTTGGAATTACCTTAACATCTGAAATATCGTGTGGATTACAAATACAAAACATATGTGACGCAGCATTAAAGAAACTAGGTTTTGTTAAACTTATAATAGGAAAGTCCTCGGATGAAAAAGTCTAAGAGAGATACTACGTCACTCTGGTTAGGCCACACCTGGAATACGCTACAAGCATTTGGGACCCTGGTCAAATAGATTTAACCAAAAGAATTAATAAAATACAAAGGAAAGCAGCGCGCTTCATTAAAAACTGCTACGAGCATACATATAGTGTCTCACAACTCTTAGAGGGATCAAGGTGGGAGCCCCTTGAGACTCAGAAGCTATGTGCTAGGCTTAGGTTGCTTGGTAAATTCAGAATTGATATTTTTCAGAGCAACATAGAGAATATTATCAAGACTTCATCAAGACTCCGATAATTCATGTCACCATTTCATCTCCAAAAACCTTAAACCTTTTCACGGCTGATGACCTATCACCCCCTGCCACACGCCCATGCGGCGGCTTGCAGGTTATTATGTAGATATAGATGTATGTATTTTTTCCAAGGCATATGTACCACATAACACAGTAGAGAATGCTAATAATTCTTCTATGGGAGAGTATTGGACAGTAAATAATAAAAGAGCTGTGACTGCTAATGGTATCCTAAAATTGGAAAACATCAGAAAGAATACCATGCCTTTTGCCACCACATTCAGTAAGGCGCTTTCTTGCTTAATTGTGCTTGGGAAAGACTTGAGGCCACTGATACAGATCTCTCTCCCCCTGGTGTCTCTTGAAATATCCTTAATGAATTTTTTGAAAATTTTTCTTAGAAGTCACATTTTGTTAGAGATGTTTGTATGTATATAAATTTTCTTGAGGGAATCCTTTATGAATTGCAAACACCTTCCACCTCTGGTGTCTCTCAAATTTCCCTTGCTTTCGTTGAGAAGTCCATGGTTTGAATCCTAATACTTAGTGCATAGGGTTAATCGATGTTTATAAAATATCAGTTGCTTATCATCAGAAAGTTGTTCTGTTCATTCAGGTTAACCGGGGGTATTCAAGTTTAAATGGAAGACTTCTGGTATTCATCGGAGAACATAACAGACATACTGTGACAAATGTTGCAATGTTTCAAGGGAAACTTCTGCTGTTTACCTTGTTTACCAAATTTCTTAGTAAGCTGCTTAAAACTTTGGTACTTAACATACATTACTAAATATTTTAACCCTGAACATAATTATACTCCTCCCTTAGGCCGTTAAAAAATCAAGATATCAAATCCTAGAGAATAGGAATGGAGGCTGGATCAGTTTCTTTACAAGTAAAAATTGCGGTTTAAGGTAGTTAGAGCGAAATATCACTGTACTTAGAAATCAATGAATTTGATCTCATTTTAAATAAAAATATCTCACCCTTCTAATGACACCAAAAATTCAACCCCTAACTACATTCTTTTCGGAGATATTTGCCAAAAAATACCAGCCCTTTTACATGGGAAATAGTATGTGTATGCACTCCAGAGAGACATTATTCACAAAATGAGGAATTTCTAACACTTAGGTGTCGTAAAAAACTAACAGCGTGTAGTTTGTATGTTTTCTCAACTATTTTTGAAAATTATTCATATTGTCACCGCAATAGGTTCTTGGGTATCACAATAAACCCTCTGTTTTGAAGGAGTTTCAAACGCACCGTGCAAAAAAAGTGGGTCAAGTTAAAGACTTATTTAGATATTTTCGTTTAATTACTTACAATTTCTGTCATATAAAACTATATTATTGCACCATTAATAATGCAATATTTAATTGATGTGTCCTACAGCTGGTGAAATTTAAACTTTTAATTCGAATATGGTCTCTATAATGACTAGGGAACTATCTCGCTCGGACTACCTTAACACTGTGTCATATGAGATTTAAGCCAAAGGAGTTTTTACAGGAAATTTAAAAAATATTTGAGGTAACACTAAGCCTAAATTTACTCATTACAGGAAATATTATCAATTTTTAGAAAATAGTAATTTGAAGCACAGGTTCCTCTTCAAGATGCCCCTTCCTGATCTCATCCATAAGTATAATAAGGAAAGGAAACTTGATGGGGTTAGGAGTATGAGGAAGTAGATACATAGTAGGAGGTGGTAATAAAGGGCTAGGGCTATTGCGTAAGGCTGTGATAGAGAGGATGGTGTTGCAGATGTGAGGAAGGGGATGAAAGAGACTAGATTTCATGGACGGGTTGAAGATGGGTAGGACTTGTTCTGAGATGAAGAAAGAAATATTACATGTAGACAGGGCCCTGCTCCTTGAATAGTAGACTGCTCAATGAAGAAAGTGCAGAGCTGATGTTTCAACAGAATTGCTTTATCAGGAGCATTATTGGAAGGTGGTTGATGCCATCCATTTAAAATTTTTTTTGAAGCTATACTATCTGGTGTAATGGATATAAGTAGTCGCCCTCATACCTGAAGACCGATATTTGCAAGCTACTGTGCATTGACAACTTTTTAGGTAGGATTTCACTTATAGTCTCGCTGTACCTTGATCGTCAGGGAAAACCTGGAATTATCAGGGAATTTTGAATAGGGAAAAGTCAGGGAATTCTCGTAACAGTCAGGGAGAAGCTGGAATAGGAATCCTCATTATTTTTCTACCATTACGTTTATCGGCCAGTCTTCCCCGCCCTTTACTTCACCAACTAAAACTAACGTCCATTGCTGACGTGCGTGGAATAAGCACCAAATTCATGGAGTATTCATTTGTGAATCTTAGTTATTTAGTACTGAATCAGACGTACAATGTATCCCTTTTGTATATCCTTATTGCGATATTTGCCTAGTTGTGTGAAAAATCATGATCACAATGTATTACTCTCATCACAAGGAATCTGAGGCTATGTTGTTTGGAAAATTTTACCTCGCGTTTTTTTTAACTTCCGAAACTCAGGTCGAGAAGTACCTGGAGCACACTAGCTTATGGTTAATACATGCTTGCAGTTTAAAAATTGGAGACGATGATTAGAAAATTTAAAGCTGCCGCAGAAAATGTAATTCAGCTGAAAAAAATATACCAATAATAGGTGATAATTTGGCGATCGGTCAGGGAAATTGGTGAATCCATCAGGAAAAGGTCAGGGAATTTGAAAATTGAATATCAGTAGCCATCCTGTTAAGGCACGTGACTATTTTTACTTTTTGCTGCACTGGATTTTCAAAAACAATAATGTCGAATGAAACAACTTTTAATTAATTTATTTGAATTTCTCAACTAAATCATTGACAGCTTTCTCTAATAGCTGGTTTCTTTGCCTTTGAATAGCAACCATCTGCTCTTTTAATGTAACTTTCTTTTCTTCCACTGCCAGCCCTCTCTCTAACAACTCCAGTCTCTTCTCCTTCAGAGCTACTTTCCTCTGTAACAGCTTAAGCTTCCTCTCCTCTAAACTCTCCTCCACCTCAACGAAGCTGGATCCCTGCCCCTTCATTTGACACCCCTTTCGTCGCTTTTCTGGTGGCGGCAGAGGAGGGGGGGAAGAGCCTCTCATCGTCTTCTTTGGATGGTGAACCCTAAAAAGATATTCAGAACGATGTAGTGATGTCAAAATATTCTCGGAACGATTGAATACACCGCCGGGAACAGGGTTAATGTTAATATCAGGCGAGCATCAACCATTTGCACTTATCAGGCATGCACGCGCACATGGGAAAATGTGTTGAGGAAAAGTGCCTGGTGCTTTTACAGCTTATCGGCAGCACCAAATTACTCTTTTCGGACAGGTTTATGACAGCATACTCGTCTAGATCATTAAAAAAATCGGTCGATATACAGAATGTGACCAGCAGAAAACACAAGAAGAATGTAAACAAGGAAAGTGCGTCACCACAAATATCGTGCTGTACAAACTAATGTATGAGTGAATTCTCCTAGTAGTTCCTTGGATTTCATCGCAACCCCTAATATATTTAAATATTGTGATTGCAATCCAAACATGGCCTATATTTTAAATGGAAAAGCTGAATATGCAGGCTCTCACCTGGTCGTTATATGTATTTCTTAGCGCTAGTTCAAGTCTTCTCAAAGCGAAAGAGCGCGAAAACAATTGAAACCCAGACTCGTTCCGTTACCAAACGCGAACGGAACCGGAACAAGAGTTGCGAGTGTCGGCCAAGTAACAGTAATCATGGATGAATTACCAAAATTTGAGGAACACATTCAAGGTGAATAGTCCTTAATTGTTTGGTAAAGGGGAGATGATTATATCAGATTCAAGAAAGAATCAATTCAAATTGAACGACTCACTACAACGAGATCAGTTCATAGCAGTGAACCTTTCATCACGAATTTCACGGCTCGGGTGTTCACCCTTGTTGATCGCCGTGTATTCAAATGGTTGTAAACCATGAATACTACATATTTCCTCTAATTAAGTCTCCTTGGTTAAAGCCATCAAATTACCTCCTCCACTTGCCAAAGTACTGGCCGAAAAGGATTGAGAAATTAATGCTACTTCATTCTGCCCTCCGTGATATTTTTATACTTTCGTCAATGTTTCCAAAGGTCATTCAATTTGTAGTCCGAGATACTCTTTGAAATACTTACTGCTCGCTTCTCGGAGGTGGCACCCTCCGTTCACGTTCTGTAGTCGTAGTGATAGGATCGTTTGTCTCGAGGAGCTCCACCACACGAGCAACGACTTCAGAGATCGACGGGCCGTCATCAAGGAAAAAACTAAAAAGCTCCTTATAATCCATGAGGAGGTTGTCGAACTGCCTAGAAATTGTCATTCTCTCTATTGGCATCGCGCCAAACAGTCGATTTAAGCTAAGCAAATGGCGCATTTTATCTCGGTAGCATAACTCCAAAAGCGCGGCGTGGAAACACCGCGATGTTTTTGGCGTCACTAATATATGTAACGTAAATTACCTTAATACCATTCCATTGAGTACTTACAGGGATGCTCACAGTTGAAGGAATGCAGCTGGAGCGACACAATATTCCGCTCACAAGTTTAACTTCGCGATGGGTAATGCGAGCTTCACTGTGAACCTTCCCACGTTGAAATGCAAAGGTGGTGTGGTCGGTTGGACGACTCAAGCTTGGTCAATGGTAAACTTGTCCCCGTTCCTTCTCACGCTGCCTTTCGTCTAACTGGAGGTGGTCTCTACCGTCTCCACTGGATAGACTATTTTCCTGGTATTGCTCACATTAAGGGGTTTGTATTTTGAAAGCATTTAAAGCACCTTGAAGGTACTGAACCACTCCCATGATCCATAATAGCTAATTGGCCTCTGCCTTGTTGTTCAAGCCTTCTGTGGAACTTCGACGGTTCTTTCTTCCTTGCCTGTGCTATAATTGCCTTGCTATTGTGCTGCTACGGTGGTCAACCTGCCCCGGCCTCTCTACTGTACGATTTTTGGACCCTAGTCAGCGGGGAGTCGGACACTTCCATGGTCGGTGTGAAGAGAACCTCAACCCTTGCCCAGTTGAAACTCATCCCAGGGCTTCTGTCCACGGTCACTCTTTTGTTTACGCGGTGAATTTTCTAAAAAAACATATTCGCTGTATGTTCAGAAGTGACTTTTTCATGCGCATCTGTCAGTTTTAAACTCGACTGCACTGTTAACGGAGTTCTAAAATATCGGGCACCCCGACCTTTTAATTTCGTTTCTTATAGACCATTATAGGAATATAACAATTAAATGTCGTACGACGGGGCAAATCCTTCATTTGTTACTTCCTGTAATCAACCCCATTATATTCACTACGTTTACCAATCGAACTCGGATCGATTTGGCAGGTTCAGCTCGGTATGGTAAACGCAAGGGGCTAGTGGGATCGATATGAGAAGCGGGCTAACTCGCCTCGCTTTCTCTGCCAGTCTGAGATTTTAAATCGATATGAACTTATTAAAATCAAGATTTCAATATATTTCGCATTGGTAAACCAGACGATCCGAGTCTGCTGACTTAGAATGTTCATGAATCGGTCCGAGTCCATATCGATCTGAGTTCGATTGGTAAACGTAGTGATTGTCTCCAGAGTATCTCGGGTAAAGAAATATTGCTACACAGCATAATTTCCGCTAGTTTCACCACTGGTGAATCCCAAATGGCTGTGCGATCGGAAGGTAATGGCTTGAGCTATCAATTTCTCTATCTACATCTACATCTACGTAATACCCTGCGAGCCACCACGAGGGTGTGTGGCAGGGGGTGAAGATCACCAAACATGCACTATTGCCAAGTAAGTAGGATATATAATGTAGACATGCTAGAAAATAGGGTCATAGTTTAGTATCGATGAAAACCTATCGCTGAAATTATCCCTGGTCTTAGAAGTGAAAACTTCTCGTACCATTCAGGTTTTATGATATGTTTTCTGCAGATATCATGCAAATTCTTGAGTACTCACTCATTTTTAAATTCTCAATGGACAATACAGATCTAAAATGATCTTTTTCTGATTACCTGATTCAGGCACCTACTAAACTGGTGAACCAATCTAAAAGGAAAAGGAGGGAAATATGACATCAAATAAAGCACTATAAAAAATTGAAACTTGTGGCTGCAGAATCGCATTAAAGCTCTCCTTTATATTCCAAATGTTCTTCATAAAGCAATTGGTTTGGAATTAAATACCTGCCTATTTAATGTGCATGTCTATCCCAGGACTTTAGGTTCATAGAATTTATTCATATTCAGTTCGTGGTCCATTCCATGGCCGAATGAATTCTTTAAAACTGGAATATCGCCAATTCAGTGCCATTTATTCACGAGGCATATGCTTCTGATAAGTTGTCAAAAATCTTAGTGCCTTTCATTAATGACGTTGGCCAATGCCTAACTCAGATTTCCTTCAGACTTACTTCTCTTCCTAAATAATCCTTCCACTATCCTGCCTACTCGAATATCAATAATTCCAATGCTGCCCTCTTTCCCTTAGCAAGTGAGTCGATTTTTTCATTTCATTACTCTTCCTTTTGTATTTTACAAAATATATCTAGTAAGTGTTAATCATGTTTGCGATTATTTTACGATTCTGTAACCAGGAAAGATGGTCTATTTAAAAAAAGAAGAGCCGTGTAAATATGGTGTATCAGCGATTGCAGGTTATTGAATATTCAAATTAATGTGTACGTTATATCACATTAATGTATACGTCGGCACGGCCAGCACCAGTAATTTTTCTCATGGCAATTTCTTCAAAAAATAAATTCATCCGCCATGTTTGAATTTAAAGAGGCTAAGCACGGCATAAGTGCTGGTGAAGGATATTGACTCTCGGTTGTGGCTTCTTTGAAATCCTCTTCTCCCTTGCGTTGCCATCTTTGATGGACCACAAGGGCCTAAGATCTAGTTGCCTTGTATCCGCCAAAATTGCCATGGGAATTAGGAAGCCTGGATAGCGTAGTGGTCTGCTCATTGGCCCGGCAATCCAAAGGTCCGTGGTTCGATTCCCGGCCGAATTTTTCTCATGGCAATTTCTTCAAAAAATCCCTATTAAGGTTGAATAATATGTGAGCAATTTATCACAGAATTGACCTCTAAAAATTAGATCTATCCTACTTAATGGTTCGAAAGATATATGTACAACGTCCCCTCATGTTTGGGAAGAGATCGTGGAATATGTTGAACTCCTTGTAGTCGAACTGACACTGGTCCTTCGGGGTGAACACATTCTTGAAATAAATGGTTAAGCTAGATCGTCAATCGGGATTTGTTTTAAGGGATCAGGCAAGCGTGAGATTTTCTTAATTATTATTTCGAGCCTTCTACAACTAGGATGAGAATCGCAATCAGAACGCTGGTTAAAATCTAGACTTGTTCTTTCAAGTGCACTCCTGACCAAACTATTTTTTAACGACGTCAAAAACATTTTTCAACAACCGACATTCTAAGGGTAGATTAAACAATGAGAGTAAACGGCCATGGAATGGACCACGAGTTGAATACGAAAAAATTCCATAATCCTAGAAATTCATGGAAGAGACATGCATATTATATGGGTTGGCATTTAGTTCCAAAAGTGTAAAAAAAAGAAAAAAAAGAGAGGAAATACTGCAGAACGGAAAATTCCATTTTTCCACGACATTTAAGACACATAAGAAATATAAGACAATTATATTCACACTCGGGATTTTATCATTACGTTTTGCATAAGGTAGAGTGGATAATCGGTAGATTAGCTTTCCAAAGCTGCCGTCGTCATCATCTAAGTGATGTTACTAGCAGTTTCCTGTGTAGCTCCTGTATCTTTATACAATTATACGTATTGCAATTGCTCAATAAATGAAAGCTCTAATTTTATATTATGTCGAGTAGGTTGTTTGGATTTGGAATAAAGTAGTGTATGTTTGTGAAAATCACCCCTTACTGCAAATCCTCTAGGTGACCCGTTGTGCACTCAGCCGATGAGGGTGTATATCATCATGAGAAATATCGACATTGCTCACTTACATCTACGTAACACCCTGCGAGCCACCACGAGGGTGTGTGGCAGGGGGTGAAGGTCACCAAATAAGCACTATTGACATGCAACTTGTATATTTAAATGAGACATGCTAGAGAACAGGGTCACATGGAACTAGATGGTTAGTATCTACATAACAAGGAAGGGATTATTGGTTGTTATTACATGCATCATGCACTACAGACTACTCTAACTATATTTCACCTACCTATCCCTTTGCTACGCTGCCTATTGTTCTCTCTTATAGTACGCGGGAAAAATGACATTTTAAATCTATCGGTACGACAATCTCTCTCTCTAATCTTGTTAAGATGATCAAACCTAGCGTAATACGCAGGGGTTCTCAATATATATCTAACGTCATCTGTGAACAAAACGGTTTCGACTTTACTAAAAGGTTTAACCTAAAGTTTAACCTGCGTTCTGATAGTAATTTCCATCCTAGTCCTTCTATTAAATTCGTAACACTTATACAATTATCATAACGGCCTTTAAGAAATCTAGCGGATCTCCTTTGCACACATTCTAATTCTTTTATCATACCTTCCTCGTACGGATCCCATAAACTAGCGGGGAATATAGGGAACTCAGCTGCTGTAACATGCCCTTTCCCGTGTGAGTTACTCATACTTAAGTAGAATAATAAACTAACTGAAGTAGAATATTTTTAAATATATGAATATAAATATTTCGTAATTTTTTTCAACTCCGCCGTAAGATCGCTTCCACTCCCGCATTTCCCGCGCTATTCGAAGAAAAACTGAATATTGGATGTGGAGGAGAAGTTATACGCGACTATTGCCGCTACATCTTGGAGGTTACGCTCATCACAAAGAAAAAAGTTTTTGAAGATAACAATTACTAACTTGAATATTGGAAACAATGATGAAAATAAAGAATGCGACAGCAGTTTCATTGTACTCCCTGATTTGATTTGGAGGATGCGCAAAAAGATTGCAATCGAATGTTATTCCATGACATGACGTTTTATTTAACGTGGATAGCTCAAATTTTGTTATCAGTTTCCACGAGGATACTCGGATATGCAATGGGAATTCAGCAAGCAGTCCTTTATATAGGAAACAATGATGAAAATTCAGGAGATGGAAACTGTGGAATTAACTTACCCCCTAAAAACGGTGAAACTTGAAGGGAATTCTCGTTTTATTAAGGCCGAAGAAAAAGATTAAAGCCGAAGGCAACTACTTTGGTCCTCCGCAGCCATTGCGTTCACGCACGCTCCGCAAACACGACTAAACAACCACGCTAATGCACCCCTCTGGCTAGCTTAGGTTCGAATAGTTCTCGGAAAAGCTCAAGTCCCCCATCCCGAGTTGCGTCCTTTCATCTTTGTTCTCAACATCTGGAAACGATTGACTGGAGCCCTTTTCTTCGTGCGGTTGCGTGTGCCACGGCAACGGGGCAGTAAAGGAACGCAAGTGGCCGAGGGACATTAGGGTGCGGTGGCAACAGAAAAAGGAGGAAGCATAGGATTTTTACGTTATTTAAGTACTCTGCGCTGTATCGAGTGATCCGTGTTAGAATCCAGGTTAAGGTGACTGGTTTTCCTTAGTGGAATTGTCGCACTGGCTCTGCGAACGTAATGTCGTGCCCAGTCCCGGTAGCCTAAAATTTTGTCAAAGAGCGCTCATTTCTAATAGATCAAAGGTGATTGGTAAAAACGGTAAAAACCTCGCGGACTCTGGAGCTTAGCGCATTATTTGGACTGCCTCTGTGACATTATGTATCCATCAGTATTTCATATTTTGATCAATTATATCCTTAAAAACCCATATTGATAAGGACACTTCGGTTGCATGTAAAACCTCGGCGAGATATCGAGGGATCTGTGTTCTAATCACGGTCAATACGATGCTTCCTCTGTGGTATTTCTTACCGCATTGAGGTTAATAATCTATCAGTGTTCAATGTCCTGTCGGTCGCCGTCCCCAGTTTACCCAAAGTAATAATACAAGTTCAATAGTCAGTGACGCTTTTATGATTAATGACCAAAGATGATAATTATATTATCCCATGCTATAACGCCCCCGTCGGAATCTAGAATGAGGTCCCATTGCTATATTTTTCCGACATGGCAACCATCATCCCTCTCTACTTGATACTATGTACTTGATAGCACTCACGAAGCACCTGGCCCCCGTGCTCGCAATGTGGAAGAAACTGCCCTGTCAGTATACTTGATGAGAACACTGCTCGGAGCCTCTTATCCTCATTACTAATTATTTTATTGCCATTCTGAGAGACAGGATGAAAAAAAATCATACATTCATTTTAAAAGCCTCTGGCACAAATTCGACGGATGAGTACCTATTGCGGAAGAATGATTTCACGCAGAACTGCCGAGCCGACGCATGACTTAATTTATCACCGAATACGCGGATATTATGAACAGTTAGTACTTATGAGCCTAGGGCTCATAAAATTCCGTGCTTATCTCAATGAAGTAACTACTATCTCGCGTATAATTCTTAAGAAAGACACGCATCAATATGAGACATAGAAAATAAAAAACAATAATACTTATGAAGAGTAATACTTAAAATCATTAAGTAGAGTATTTGCTTACCCGATACTAGTTTACAGGATCTTGTAGTCCATGGGGATATTCAGCTGCTCCCATAAGGCTCTTCAATTCTAGCTCTTGGACGACTGACTCAAACGATTGAACATGGTACTCATGCGGTTGAACAGGCTTAACAATCCGTTCAACACTATGGAGTCAGCAATAAATTAACAAGTTTTCTTTTGAATCCACGCCACGCGCATGTTATTTCGGCCCGCATTGCTAGGGATAACGAACTAGCGAGGATCTCAATAATTTGCAATTAATGCACGCAGAATGTGAAAAGAAAATCAGCGGATAATTAATTATATCGCAATGTATGGAAGAATTGTTTTGAACGATCAGCTTCGTTCATTGACTACATAATCCAGCGACGGCTGGCGACGACAATTAGGCCTCGTTCGCACGTGACGACTTTTCACTGTGCGTCGTGTGAAAAGCCGCATCGTGTAAAGGTGGGAATTTCGGTTCATTTTGTGGATTCGGTTCATGGGATTTGATTCGTGGCAATGATTCGGTTCTTTAAATCGTTCATAATGAACCGAATGAACCAAATCCACGAGTGAATCTCGAATCCATGTGAATCTCGAATCTAACTGAATCTCGAATCCAACTGAATCTCGAATCCCTAGTGAATCTCGAATCCAAGTGAATCTCGAATCCATGTGAATCTGTCGACTTACTGCATTTCAAATATTAGTGTGCGAAATAACAAACAAAAAGGTGAAATGTGATGCTCCAATTCGGAAACACAAGACATTTGACAAGGTGTTTCAAGGGTATTTACAGGGTTCTTATTGAACGATTTGGATTTGGCGGATTCGGAGATTTGCTAGCAGAATCATCCACACAAATCGTTCATATTGAACGATTTGGATTCGGCGGATTTGAATCTTCCATCAAATCGTTCATTTTGAACGATTGCGGGCGGATCTTCAGCCGCTTTCAGGCGACACGACTTATCGCCGAGCGCCGCCCGTCCACAGCCATGACCACCGAGACTGACACCGAGAGTAGTCTCGGTGGTCATGCCACAGCGCGGTGCCGTGAATTCATGAGGGAGAACATTTGTCTTTAAGACAACAGTGAGAAGTAATTATTTCGCCGCGTGGTGATTACTTGTAGCAGCTGGCGACCGATTTCGCCGTATTATATTTTGTCGAATAACGATTCGCAAATAGTTTATCTAATTTGTAATGACTGAAACGACCGCTAAAATTTATAATGGATTTAACTCTCAAGCAGGAAAAGTTTCAATCAGCCGGAACGGGCATCGGCCTTACCGGGTGAATGTGATATTGCCATGACAAGCGCCAACGGCCAGCCGAGAGGAGGGGGAGGCAAGAGGGGCAAAATACCCAGGGCCCTGGGCAGACGTGCCCCGTTGGGAAGCGTTTGGGCATACAGAGGGCCCGCAAGCAAGCCCGCATTTTTTTAGGTTAGTTGTGTACGGTCTGTCCGTTAACTCTGCACCATCACCCTTTACCACAGAGTATAGTATAGTACCAATAATAATAATATAGTACCACAGAATGCCTTTACTATATGTGTCTGCAACCGCATCCCACATTTCCTTCCTGTTTTCACTCCCAGAGCTACTGGTAGGGGAGCCAGGGGGGGGGAAATCCACAGGAACCGAGGCTAGGTGAAGCCGGGCCCAGGGGGGTCAGGCACCAGGGAGGGTTTTCTGATTATAGGACCCTCATAGCAGTACCAGTACTTTTCCCATTGGGCCCTGCTCGCACCCTTATCATGCATGATCCATACTCGTGTCCCACATTCACGCTCCACATCCTCATCTTGCGTTCGCACCCTATCATGCATATACATCCGCAACTGCATCCCACACCCAGTATCTGCACCTGTACCTTATTTAATCCTGTGAGCACAGCATCCAACTCCTGTATTGCTCTTATTATGAGTATTGGGCATGGTTATAATTTATAAACATTCGCAGTTGTCACACCTTTAACATGCTCGCATCAAACTTGAAAACAAGTAAACAATTGCAACCTTTTGCTTACTTGCAGCAAGCTGGCATTGAAATTACAAAGACTAACAATTCTAGAAAGTAAAAATCAATTAAAATGCAAACTTGTAGTGTAACATGTTATAATGGCATTTCAGGAAACCAAAACTCAAACTTAAACCATATTTTCTCAAGATTTCATGGGTGATATTTTGAGCATATGCTTTTGAAAATAAGCTAGAAATATGCTCCTAAAAATAAGCTAAAAATATGTTCTTGAAAATAAGCTAAAAATATGCTACAGTAAAAATGGTTGGCATATATTTTTACCATATGCTGAGCACATGTTCATAAAATTTTCAAAACACATTTGACTGAAAATACCTGCAGCACATTCATAGCATATGCTCAAGAAATAATGTGAAAATATGTTTCTAAAATATCGAAAATTTTCTGAGCATAGGCTCAGAAAATTTTCGATCTTTTGCGCCTTTTGTTTTTGTGCTACTAGGAGCATATTCGTACGCTAAAAATTATCTATAAATATAAAATTTTGAAAGAAAGTTCTATTACCCACCCAAATTATGAAATTTTGTCGTGCAAAATATGGCTGCCAAAACGGCTATTCATTTGAAGCATTAGGGTAACCGATCACGGGAGACCAGTCAAAATTATTTCAATCGCTAATTTTCAATTGGGAAATCCTTACTTCTCTAAGACCATGGGATATCCCCATGACGAGACAAATGACGATTCAAAAGTCCCACCATAGCGCTCACACAACGTTGGCATATTCATGCCAGCGGTGCGCGGCTGTGGAACGCGACTCCGCTTACTCTACGTAGGGTTTTAGAGAACGGAGACAGAAAATAAAAATATAGAATCTTAGGGAATGGAGTATGAATACGCACATGTATACTCATGGAATGGAGGATGGAATATTCCTCCCTATCCTTCTCCGTGATTCCTCCTTCGGCATGGCAAACCACAATGCGTAACCGTAGCCAGCGTCACCGCCATAACATACGGAATGATACGGAACTAGAATCAACGAGATTTGGCGCGCAGTATGACAAATGAGTAACGGATTACGAATAATGATGTAAACAAGTATTTGTTGGGTGATACGTATCAGGTGTTTCTCTTGTTGATATGATTTAATGTGAACATCAAACGGATACCGGTGGATTGGGTGAAACTGTGGTGCTTAATCGAGCTAACGTCTGCTTTATTGGAGTTCGTTAGTTTTTTGCAAAGGAATCTCAGATAATGGAAGACGAAGCCATTGAAAATGCTGTCAGCCCCTCTACTTCTGACGTGGGAGAGACATTGCATTCTAAAGACAATGCTTCGAGCAGCAGTTCAGCTCCTAGAGAGCGGTGCATATATGGAGCAAGATGCTATAGGTAGTGAAGATAGCTGTGAGAGTAAAATTTAGTCTCGATTTGTTACTCATTATGCAATCGTAAAATAGGCGCAACGAGGAGCATAAAAAGCAGTTCAGCCATCCCGGGGATCCTGAATACGACAAGGTGGATGTGACTGAGGAACCAGATGGTCCGGACAACAGACCAGAATGCCAATATGGTACGCTTTGTTACCGTCAAAATCCTCAGCACAAGAAGGATTTTAAGCATACCACCTTACCAGTAGCGCCTGTAAAAAAGAAGAGGAAGAAAAAAGTAGAGAAGGGTAAATTTAGAGTCCTTTTTTGGCAATACATCATCTTAGGTAGATGTAATTTCTGCTAATCGTTCTCGTTTATAGTTGCAGATGTCGGATCTGATCAAGAGTCAAGCGACGACTATGATTTTGATGACCCTTTTCTCAATGACGATAGTTCAGATGATTACCAACCCACAAGCTCAGAATCGGAGTCTTCTTCCGCAGATGATGAGGAAATGGAGGATGACACTAAAAGAACTTTGAGAGACGGGAAAAAATTCGTCAGACAATGAGAAGGCATATGTTGAAATGTCAGTACATAATTACTGACCGCCAGTTAAGCGTCTCGTAATCAGTTATTCTGGACATAACTGATTAAGTCCTTTCAAAAATGTAATATAGTCCTTTATATGTCAACCTCAGGTACTGAATTAAACAACTTTTTTCAAGATCATTTATATTTAAATAAAATATTTTAAGTTTGTTCATCGGATTTCACTGATTTTCCAGCTGGTAGTGGCCATTTCCACTCTTCATGTGCTCAAATGGTATACATACTTTTACAGTAATTCATTGGCATGTCCTGAGCAAAGGTAAGTGATAGTGATATCAATTTTGACTAATAGGATTACAATACTTATGACCTCCTTTTTCCTCAAATAGTATACATTACTTACAAGAAATAGTGGCAGGTATCTATTGGTATCAATGTTTAAGTGTTAGTGTGGTCATCATGGACCGCGATGATTGTTCTCATAATGCTGGGCCACCTTTTCCTATCCTCATTCCTCATAATATTTTTTTCCTCCCTTATCTCTTATTGCACTAAGTTTTCCCTCCTTTGACCTTCGTGAAAGCCCCATGTGAATGCGTCTTGATTGTCTGTTTCTGCCTCCATTGAAGTTTCACAATTTGACTCCCTCCTCTCCTTTGCCACTCCTGACTTTTCCATACACGTACTACCACACAGGTTACTAATTTTCTCTGCTTATTTCTATGCCTGCACCCGGAAAGCTACTCCCAATTCTTATGATGTGGTTTCTGAATGATTAACTGCATCTCACCATTTGGAGTAGCATAACATTTTTGTTAAAACTCAGCCCTGTCCCTTCATCATCCATTCCCTCCTCTTTGTAAAAATTTTTTAATGGGCTTTGGCATTCTTTGCCTCATGTCCTCTCCAGAGGCGTAGGTATGAATTTTTTATGGGAAGGATTGATCTATAATTTATTGATTGAGATCTCCTATTTCACTGGGGCACTTGTTACAAATTTAAATGATGTTTATGGGTGTAGCCACGTTCATCGTAACTCTATGCCGACCTCTATTGATATTCTTGGGATTCCAGTACTACTTCAACTGCTCATAATTGTTTAACCAATTATTTTTGTTCTAAAAACAGATAGTGGGAGAACATTTACTCTTTTAGGTACAGAAAATTAAAATGTGGTAAAAGGGGATTGATCCCCTTGATTACCCTTGTATACCTGTGTCCCTTTCCCCTCTAATTAACTCATGTAAATTTAATATACACTTTGGACCTTTAATCCATTCAAGCCTCTTTGGTTTTTTTTTGTCATTTCACCAGTAAACTGTTATTTTTTATTTTATTATTATGTAGTCTTCAATATGATTCTATTGTGGTTCATCCTCATCCAGTACCTTTTGATATTCTAACCTCTGGTGTTTTCTCTTAATTGGCTATAGTCTCTGTGGTTGATCTAGTAATGCTTGATCATCTATAAATCTAGCAAATTTTCTCATTTCTCCGAAATCTTCTATTCCTACACTATCTCATCATCATTCATGACCACTGATGCCCAGGTCCGGATTTGGCAGTGGCAACATGTGCTCTCCATTTCTAATGGTCTCTTTCCCCTGCATTTTTAGCCCCAATGTGAGCATAATCTGATTTTACCTTGTCTCACCATCAGCACCTGGATCTTTATAATGGAATTCTATTATTAGGTTTTCCCAACCTTACACTTTTTAGATTGGAGCACTTCTTCCAAATACATGTCCCATCCATCTCATTACTCTGCTTCATCCTTAGAATAATTCATCAGACATTTCAGTTTAGGGCTCAATATTTATTTTTTTGGGCTATAGATGCCCATTTATTGTCACCTCAGAACTGTGCCACAAACAATTATGCATATTATGTATTAGAACCTCCCTGTATGCAAACCCACAGTGTCCTGACAGCAACATACTTCTGCAATCTTTGTAACAATTCACTGCTGTCATATTTCCACTGTTTATAAATTATTAAGAACTTTTTAGAAGTAACGTAGTGTTAACAGCCTTGGGCAGGGTTGGGCAACTCTTGGCAGGCGTGCCAAAAAGAGCACGCCGGTGACTTTTTTCTGGCACGCGAAGCAAGTACCCACCAAATATGTTTCAAATTTTTAGGGGGCACCTTTCGGCGACCATGGTATTTTTCTTCTGCAGTCACCCTCATGAAATATTGGTGTGCACTCCCACCGTACTCCTCAGTTTTCTCATTACAAAGCCTAATATTCTCATCTTGCTCAATGGTCACTCCTGGACATCCGAAGCATTTCATTTCCTCATTACAAAGAAATGTTTTTACCCCTGAAATGTGAAAATAATTGCAGATAGGGAGAAGGCCTGGAAAGTATTTTTTCAGGGAGCAATTATTGGCTTGCAAAGAAATTTAAATATTTTTATGATAATATAAAGAGTGAAAATATCAACTCTTCTTAGAGTTAGCAATAGAAATTATCTACAGATTACGGAATCTATCTATAATCTATGTGGTATGAACTTACAAGAGTTAATGATTTTTGTATTATCATGCATGATTTTGATACTAAAAAGGAGACAAATAGTTTCATTTTGTAGTATAACTTAAAAATAAAAGAAATAATTTTTCTGAAACTTAATCATCAAATTGTATGTAAATGGGTTATATTTGCAGTATTTCTTTCCTTTAGGAAGCCTGGCAATTTGTAGACTGCCTCAGGAGGCCCAAACTGAAGCTATGCCACTGCAGTTTGTTTTTCCAAGTATTGATATTTTGCTACTTTTGCATATTAATCTGTGGAATAACGAGCGCATTTAGAAAATGCATTTGTTAATCCACTCTTCTAAGTATTTATTTAATACTGGGTCAGCTTATAGGGTTGGGAAATTATTTGCCCATTATCACTACAAAAATTTTTCATTTATTCAAACATCTTTTTACTTTAAACCTACTTACGTATATACTAGGGTATGAAATCATGTTTGGTAAACGTCTGCTTCTGTAACACACCTTTCAAACACTTATCTACCCTTACCACTTAGCGTATCGCCATGAAGTTTTTGTCACATAAACTACAAACTTGCCGGTATCTTTTGATAGTTTTATTTCGGGGGAATAACAAATTACGATTAATATAACATTTTCAAACCTTTAGGTGAGATTTTCCCGGCTGCTAAATTATTTGCCCATTCATTATCACTACGAACATTTTTCATTTATTGAAACATCTTTATAGGTACTTTAATCCTACTTAGGTACTAGGGTGTGAATATTTCACCTGTTGACGGCTCTACTTGGTGGAATAACATATCGTGGGAGAATTTAAAACACTTAGTAATATTCCGCAAAGATTTATTTTCCCAACCGGTTTCAACGCGTCATTTTCAAGGGTACAATTCTCCTTTTTTTTTAGAAAAACATTCCATGTAACAGCATTGAACTTCCAACCATCCCCTCCCTTCCCAGCAAGGTACCCCTCGCCTACCGCTCAGATTGTACCCTTGAAAATGACGCGTCAGCGTTGAAACCGGTTGGGAAAATCAATCTTTGTGGAATATTACTAAGTGTTTTAAATTCTCCCACTAGGGTATGAACTCATATTTTATTCGCAGCAAGTTCCAAATCGTCGCAGAGCCAATGCATTTAAAGGCGTGCTCAAATGAATGCCGTCCTGCGTGTCGTCATGGAATCTCTTCTTTCAATCTTGACAAATAGTCGCAGTCTCGATGGGATGGGTGTTCCTGCGCATTAAAAGGGTTAGGCAACCAGAGCTAGCGCGGTGGATGTGTGTGTTGCATATGGAATCCTTGGGGGTCAAGGTTCGGCAAACTTTCTCGGGAGTGCTCGCTCAAATCGGCAAAATCTCTGTCTCAAAGTCTTTTCCCGTGCCTACTGACATTTTTTTGAGAACTTATTATTTGATTTTTGAATCATAAGTGATTATGTGATTCCTGTAAAACTGACGGAATGAAAAAAATAAGACGAGCCAACTGACCGCTCCCGGTACGCGTAGGCGCTTTAATAGCGTATGAGAAATGTACTTTGTTTCTTCAGAGGTAGGCTGGCCTCAAGGTCTGTTACGGATAACTTTTACTTTTAAAATTTTTTTTACTATTTTTCACTTTTAATAACCTTGGGCTGGCCTGCACACCCCGGGGCTGACACCGTCGCTGAAAGGTGTACCCTAAAAATTTGATACATATTTGGCGGGTACTTGCTTCGCGTGCCAGAAAAAAGTCACCGACGTGATCTTTTTGGTAGGCTTGCCAAGCGTGAGTTGCCCAACCCTGCCTTTGGCTGTGAACACTACGTTACTTCTTAAAAAGTTCTTAATAATTTATAAACAGTGGAAATACGACTGCAGTGAATTGTTTACGAAGGTTGTTGAAGTATGTTGCTGCCAGGACACTGTGGTTTTGGTAGGCCTGAACTAAAATAAACTATGATGCCTTAATTCTTCGAATTTGTAAACTTAAAAAGCTTTGCTATGCAAAGTTAAGAAGAAAGCTAAATCTTGTGCAAGATTCTGAAAAAAAATCGGAATATTTCAAAGTATCACGTGAAGCGTTTTGGCAGGGACGGATATTCGGGCTCCTCTGACTTAACGGGGCTAAAGGGTCTGAAACAATCTTGCGTAGGAGGTTACTTACTTCTAAGCTCATATTTTTTACGTTTTTCTGTTAATTTCGAACGAAAAACCTTACTCTGTTGCACTGAAATCAGTGCGTTCTACCTCCCTTGACCCGCAGACTCTTGGAAGCCTCTTTTAGGTAGTTTGAACGGTATCTTTTCCAAGTCATAGTGAGGACCATATTAAAATTTTACGTACAGATTTACAGCAGCTGTAGGTTGCGGACGGTTTTCTTGTGATTCTGAAAAAATACTGCGGTGACTTTATGATATATTATTTTTTAATTGTTGAGAAAACATGTAAAATTCAAGTGTTACCCCTCAATGTTGAAGTAATATCTCTGTAGAGGGCCTACCCGCACCGTCTCCCATATAAAATGGTTAGTATTTGTTGGCAAATATCTCGGATAGTAGTGCGGTAACGGGGTTAATATTTTGGCATCTTTGAAAGGGTGAGGTAATTTTCTTTAAAATGCGACCAAATTCATTGATTACTATGGGTAATACTGTCTCGTCAATTATCTTAATTCCGCTTTACACGCACTGCACAGGCACTTCTTTACGCAATTTGACGCTCGGAATTTGCAAGAACGCAGGTACGGCATAAGAGCAGGAGCTAAAACTCGTTCTTTTCGCGCACAATAAGTGACCGCAATAAAAATTAATCTCCAATAAATACACTGCCATAATACATGTCACCATTTCATCTCCCCAAAACTTACATCTTTTCACGGCTGGTGACCTAACACCCCCTGCCACATGCCCATGCGGCGGCTGGCAGGATATCATATAGATGTAGATGCAATTTTGCCATTTACCACATCATACGACGCACATTTCTACATCCATACCTACATACATCAGATTATGTATGAAAGTGTTTCAGGCGTAACTATGTGGAAATATTCTATATCCATGATGGTAAGAATAAAATATCAATAGTATTTTCTGCACTATTTTTTATGAAAACCGGCCATGGTTTCCCGACCTTGATAATACATAACGTGTCAAATCCAATGGTCGGTTTTCACAAAAAAACTGTGGAAATTATTTTTGTTATTTTATTCTTACCATCATGGATAAGATTGTGTGAGAAGTACCTCGTGTAAAACAGCCTATGTATTGCGGTACCACACTATTCTTCCTCATATGTGTGGCAACACAACATTGGTACTTGACACAAACGCTCCTCTGGAAGAGACCGTATATACCTGCGTGCTAGTATGCAGTGTTATGCTTTCTTGACTAGTTCATCTTACGGCTCCTAAAGTGAAGGGCGACTTTTCCACTGACTTTTTAATGCATTTTAACGAACTCTTCTCACTGAAGCAGTCTCAGTCCAATGGAGTCCCAAAGGACTTAGGGATGATGATGAAATAAAATTTAAGTTAAAAAGGGATTTAGAAAGCATACCGGTGGTAAAATTGAAGAAATTGAAGGGCGAGATGCAAGGGAACGAATGACTCCTTTTGCATGAGATTAGTCTTTCTTAAAACGTCACACAATTCGTGTAATCGGGATGATCGATTCCACATCTAAAATGCGCAAAGATTGACGTCTCTTCCGTGTTTTCTTACTTTTTATTGGTGGTGGATTGAGTGGGAATGCGGGGGTTGGCGGGGAGGAGCGCCGTGATTACCCTCCTTATCTGGTAAAATAGAAAAGATGGCTGTCGTATGGTATTCCATACCACCTCGAAACCCCACACCAAAACAACAGCATTAATCCGCCCTTGTTTTTACATAGCCAATGGCCTTATAGATAGGCTGACCATACGCCCCAGTCAGGCAGGGAAAGTCCCGACAGGCCGGGACTTTTAGAGACAGTTTGACGGGTCTGTCGTGTTGTCTTCTCCCTATCAGCAAATTTGTCCTGGCTGATACTGATAAGTTTCCGTTTGGATCCGCTGTCCATTGCAGACTGAAATGCACAGCGACGAGTGAATTTCAAGAAATGAGTGAATTAAAAAAAAATGTGTTGAACTACATCTCGCATCCTCGAAAACTTCACCGGTGGGCCCAAAGGAGTTATTCGATGGGGAACAAGAAGCAATCCCATCTAAAGGCCGTGGGAGGCATTCCAAGAAGGAATCAACCACCCCACCAATTACCAGAGTCGGACATAATGCTCCAGGGTTTAGAGGTAGAACGAGCTCCCTCAGCTGCAAATGATAATTTTATTTTGTATCTACCACTAAAGAAATAACTGTTCAATATTAGCTTAACTTCAAATAACAATGTTCTGGTTTCATTCTTTTCATAACTAGATGATATCTGATTTTGAGTCATTAGGATATGGTAACCCTCCTTAGAAATGTAAAGAAACATAAATGTTCGTTATAAGCTGGATATCTATAGAAGTTTTTGAAATGTAGGTATATGTTTAACATTTGACGCGACTAGAAAAACTCGTAGTCTTAAAAAATATGATATCTCCTGACCTTTGAACGCAAGGAATCGATCATGAAGTTTTTCTAAAGTTAAGCATAAATTTAGGCGCTCCGCCGCTGCGGGGGTATTCAGGTATTGAATTCTTACTTCAAAAGATCAAACAAAGCGATCTTTTACATTTTTCGTAGAGAACACGGATAACATTCGGTAATAATAATTAGCTAGTTCAGCTCATCATTGATGGACAACGTTTACATGGAGAGTCTAGATTCGACAGCGCTTCAAAATACGGCGAGCAAAGTCTGGCCCAGATGTAAGTTTGACGACACTTTTATCATTTGAAAACACGGCTGTATGGAAAGCTGGTAATATTTTATCCTGATATGAATGAATTGAAAAAGAAGGAAGCCTTCCTTTCCTAGACATCTTGGTCGAGAAAAAAAGAGATGGAACCTTGGGTCATACAGTGTGGAGGACTCCAAAATCAGGTCACTGGCTTCACTTTTTGTCATAGATAAATTCATCCCTATTGAAACTTTACAATTGTAAAAAGCAAATTTACAATTGTAATTTTGAGAAATACCGTTTTAAAAATGGAAATACAATTGTAAACACGGAAATACAATGGTAAACAAATAGAAAATACCATTGTAAAAATGAAAATACAATTGTAAAAATTGCCAAATTCCAATTGTAAAACTTACAATTGTAAAGTTTCAATAGGGATATCCAACGGTTCGGTTGAGCGAAATGACAAATTTTCCAGCGGTGAAACACAAATTAGAAGCCATTTCCGTGCCAAGTAGATGATGATAACTGTACAAGGACAGTATCGGCAGGGAGCTCTCATTTCCTTGGAAGTTTCGTCCAGCAAGGGTTTCTAAACGTCGGGCTGAAACCGAACAACTCGCGGCATAAACCCGAATAATTTTTTTAAATTCATCGAAGACCATGAGCCGCGAAAGTTTTAGGAAAACAAAAAACTGTTATTCCATTTCTATTAATAGGTGGCAAAAAAAACTCTCCTTTCGTGAAACTAATTACCATGATATATTGTGCTGTGGTTGAAAAAATTACGTGAATCTTCACCCGATTGATTTGCCGCTTATTATGTTGCCACTGATTCGTTTGTTTAGATGGTTTAAATACAGCCAATCCAGCCAATCAAACGCCCTGCAGCAAATGAGGAACGTGGCGCCACGTGCGAGTTTCATTAAAATGAGAAATATAAGTCATATAAACACTAGGGAAATGATCGCAGTTAGGTGGTTTGGCTGTTACGATCGTAACGGCAGGAATAACGGTGTGGTAAGGAAGATGATGGCTATTATTTTTTGTCAGGGAAAAGCCGTAGCTTTAGTGAACCTTGACAGTTATTCGGAATAAATGCCCAAGTGAATCGCTGTGCACTATCAGAAACAAGGCGTTTGGACTTTGGTTTTGACAGTAAGCGCCAGACCACGCCAAGATTCATCATTCATGAGGTAAATTTTAATTTTAGAGACAGAATTCGATAATATTTTGGAATAAAACGGACTGCCATATAAGCTGGAATATTATCATATTGGAGGACATGTTTTAATTTTGCTAGTCATTGGTGATTGAATTGTTGAGAAGTGAACTGATGGCTGAAATAATTGTGTGTTGTGAAGAGGGCGGTAAAAAGTCAGATCTTGTGTATTTTATTTTATGGTGCCGAAGTATGATAATTTGAGAAAGAGGCTATAGTTTGTTGGTGCTTGAAATCAGGATGTGGATGAGAATGGAGATAGTGCCTGGGATGAGTTTAAGATCAAGCAGAGAAGTGTTACGCACGGTGGAGGAAAGAGGAGGTTCCTGAAGGAAATTAAGGGGAAGAGTAAGTGGATGATAGTGATTAAGGTGAGAATATATGGTTAGATTTGGAAAAAGGAGAAACTTAATTGATGTTTTTATTTTATGAGGTGGCATCAATAATCATGATTCCTCATTACCATCTTTGCCGCTTTTCTTGTGGTAGCACGAGTTGTGTTAGGATAAAATGCTTGAACTCACAAAAATAAGAGGAGATTCAGGTAGCAAGTTAACTGAGTAAGGAATCGAGTCCATTGGCTACTCCATGGTCTGTATAGTTATCTGGAAAATCTCATTAGGTATGAATTGAAATTAGTGATGCAAATTGTATTGCCGTTTCTCAGTTTTAACCATGTAGAACTCTGCATATGGCATTAAGTCTGAGAAGGATATAGGCCTCAGATGGAGAAAGTTAAGTGTCATGGGTTAACTCTCTGCTAAAATACCGATACAGGGAACAGTTGTACAGGAAAGAGAGTTTAAAAAACCTGCCATTATGAAACTAAGTCACTGATTATAGATTAAAGTGAAAGGTACATGCATACACATATTTATATACATTTCACAGAAAAAAAGACTTCAGTTAGATAACCAGAAAAAAGTTTGACTGTGCCTACATTGATTTATCGGTGGTGTTGTAATTAATTTGCATTGTTGTCTTCATTTATGAATTGAGTCACTTATCTGTTGAATTTTGAAGGATTTATGCTATGATTGCTTTAAAAATAAAAGGGGGAACACTTATTATAGAAGATCAGAGCTGCATCCACGTGAAATATTCCAGCATTGTGTACGATATATTTTCGATGGTTTTCCTGTGGTTGATAGATAAGTTTATGGTTGCTCTATTTGTGAAAATGTTCGGGCATCAACTTGCAAGGGTGTATGCTTAGTGTAAACAGGCTTTTTCTATTTAGTCTCTCTATTTTCCACTTTTTGAAAAACAGATGTACTATACAATAACTTACCATATTTTTTTGCTCTTCAAACTTCCATCAGGATGTATTAACGCATCATCATTTATCATACCAGCTTCAAAAACAGAGAGGAAGTATACGTCCTGCATTAGTCACTGTAAGGGCAAAGTTTCCCAACAAGCTGAGTGATGCCACTATCACTCTGGAGAAAAAATGACTTCCTTTTTGATGGCATATAATTCCTAAGTCTCTCCCTTGACAAGGAAAATTCATACTTGGATTTCCAATCATTGCATTGACAAGTGATGGGGTACGAAGTCACTCGCACAGCAAGGGTTGAAATTTGCCATGAAAAAATCATTTGACTTGACCAGGATTCGAACGCAGATCTCCCAATTGCCGGTCAGGTGTCCTAGCCAGTTACACAATTAAGCTATTTTCCTTCAAGGCGAACTTTGAGGGGGGTTTATGCAAAGTAGATGCTCTCGCCTCAAGTCTACATTGTAGCACATGAGACGATAGTTGCAGTTACAAAGCCACTGTCATGATGGATAAATCCAACATTGTTGTCTATATAATGATGAAATTGACGAATTTCCAATCATTGCATTGACAATTGATGTGATACAAAGTCACTCACATGGGTTCATACACACAAAGGGTTGAAATTCACCATGAAATAAATCATTTGACTTGAACTGGTGTAACTGGCTAACACTCCTGACCGGTGGTTGGGAGATCTGGGTTCAAATCCCAATGAAGTGATCCCAAATTATTTTTTCACGACGATTTCCCATCCTTGGTGTAAATTCAAACTCATTAAGGTGGTGGCTTCATCTTCCAAGATGGTGATGGAGCATTAGCTGTTTGCCTACCAAGTGTAATTTGTGCTAGCCACCTGAAAGGAGGCACATTAAGTTACCTTTAAAAGTTTTATTTACCCTAAATTCCCAAGTATAACGCGCACTATCATGCATAACGCCCAGGTCAACCTTTGGCTGTTATCCGCATGTCTCCAAAATTTCAAGTATAATGCGCACACTCATATATTACATGCAGGACACCAGCAGAACCTAGACTACTGACATTCATATTCTCAGAGCCATTGAAATTCGCATTTTTTCAATAAGGCAGAGGAAAATCCAAAGCAATTACGCAAGGGACGAAAAAGTAACATGTTGTAGTAGCTATTGTATTTATATCACTTCCAGCAATATCATCATTTCACTAATTTAATATTTGAATGCTAAAAGATATTTTTATTAAGTACCTACCTAGTATACGCATAACGCGCACTCGTTCACCTTATGTATAACGCGCATCAAATAACTTAAAAAATTTTGCAAAAAAACCATGTATAACGCGCGCAACGCATACTTGAGAATTTAGGGTACTTAAATGTTAATTTTTCAATACATTTGAAACATTCCATTGAACTCTCTTGTACATCACAACCAGAACTGCATGATGATAGATAATTTCCTTAAGCAAAATTCTGTAGGTTGGACCACAGGCAACTTGTTGCCGAGAGACTCAAGGCAGTTAACTGGTAGAATAGATGTGTTGCAGAATTGCATGCATTCGCATTTTAGCTCTTTATCTTCTGAGTGAGAACTTCCACAGATATCCACAAAACGCCTCTGAATCCAGGTGAGAAGGGAAAAATATATGTGATTGTTTAGGTTGACTCAGCTGTCGCTTTGAATTCAAGTCGAATACGTTTGAATAGAAATGCCTATTACTGGCAAAAATATTACAGGGCAGGAGATAAGATGATGGCAACGCGACAAAGAAGCTGAGATGAAAAATGTCTTTTGATTATGAGAATAACATTCTTCAAAATCATGCGGGCAATCATCTTACTGTTGGCAGGGTGGGTCTAATGAAGAAGGCATTAAACTTGAATTACAGTACCTGCGTGTTGAGAAACCATATCCATGAAATCAGTACGAGACATAGCTAGCTAGTAAGATAGCCAGCATTGAAAAAAATTAAATTTAAACGGTATGTTTGGATCTCGCTCATTCGTACATGGATATGGACTAGTCGTATTGGAATATAGTATCCTTCATTCAGTGGTGGATTAAAAGGAGACTGGAGGGGGCCGGTTTCACCCATAATACAATATGAATAATGTGGGCCATATGGTATTCCAAACCCATGGACCAATGGAAAATGGCCATTCCCCTAAACAGCTATTCCTTTTGAGCGCTTTTTCTCCTGCTTATTAATTTTTTTTGCTATACTTTTCTCTTTGTTGTTTAGATCTACTTTGAGGTTTATTTACATTGTTTTCCCTCAAGAAGTGGAAGTTGGCTCAGGAGAACAGAATTTTAATGGTGAAAATTCCATTTTAGAGTAGTTTACATGTTTTTCTGTTCTGAACACCTCGGGAAAATCATGAAGGGTATGAGAGTGAATATTAGGTATGTAGGAATGAATTGCTATGTAAATAGGAGGTAGGAGTGGACAGATACTGCAGGACCAATATTTGGATTGATGCCCTCTGATGGAAATCCTTCAGCCAGATTTTATTAGGATTTCCACCTGTTGTGAGGCATACATAAACCTTTTTATATATACCCTTATATACCCTTAGGTACCCTTTTTTATATACCCTTAGGTTACAGTATTTTTGAAAAAATTCTGTTTTTAGTCTGGCAATTATTTGCAAAGGTACGTCAACTGTCTTCTCGGAAAATATTGCTGCTGTTTGCACAGTTGGAGTCCGATGAGGCAGTGTACCACCTGCCATCCCTACCTTATCGAGGTGCAAATGCTTGATTCTAAAGGGGGTACCCGTTGCTTTGTCACATTCCCAAATTGGGTCATGCCTGGATCGGGTAAAGGAACTGACGTGTTGGCCTCTCTAGTGCTAGTAGACACTTTTCCTCTTGCAGCGTGGCAATGCCTTAGGTATAATGCTGTGCCGACTTCCCTGGTCTACCTCACTGATTAAGACAAATGACTCAGTTATTTTGTTGAGATATTGTGCTGAAACATTGAAAGATAACCAAAAGAAGTTTCCTAAAATGTTACTTAGAATGTGTGAATGATTTTTTGTCAAATTGACTCACTGCAGGCAGCACAGAAATTTTTTCTCTGATGTGAAATACATAGTTGAAAAGTTATATATGTGAACCCCTACCCCTCATTGCTGCCCAAAGTGCTATAATCTGATTAGCCACTTCAGCTTCTACTTCACTGGTCATTCAAAGATATTGTTGAGAGGTCTGCGTTCAAATCCCAGTCCAGGTAATCGATTTTTTTACTGTGCTTTTCACACACTTGTGAGAGATCGAATGGATGATGGCATGAAAGTTTCTGCGTGGCAGTTCTACCATTCTTTGAATTTGTCATTTATTTTCCCATTCAAATTGCAGTGGGCTGATGGAGAAGAAGGATTTAAAGATTCATGTGGATTCCTAATATTTTATAGGTAAATGAATATTTTGACCAGTTTTTAGTTGCATTGTTGTGAAAGTTGAGCATTTAATAGTCTGCTGGCTAATTGCTTCAAGCTTCTTTAGCAAATTTTACCTGTGCAATCATCACCAACATAATGTGTCTTTTTGGGTCAAAATGATTATCACACTACAGTTAGTTGCTATTGGAACAAATACTAAGCTGGATGTGCAAGTCAGACTGAATACTATATTTTGCAACTCATTAAGGATATCTTTTTTTACTAGTTTTGGGCAGTCCTTCGTGGAAAATGAGGTTGAGAATGTAGATTTTACTCAACCTTTTATTCATTGAGTCCTATGCTCACCTGGAGACATTCTCTTATGTATTTCTTGTTTTTTTTTTTTCGTTTTAAGAGGAATTGATAATGATAAATTACCAGTGGAATGTTTCGTCAATTTTGCCATTGGCTGTAGTCTTAGTAGCATTAAAAATAGAACATTTATCATTTATATTTTTGTCTAATGATCTTTCCCAGGGTTTTTGAATTACTGCATATTAAGCAGTCATGAACATTGATAAAATTCCAATTTAATGAAAAAAGTAAAGACAGGTGGGATAGCTTTGAAGAAACTCACATGGACATTAATTTAAATACATGTACCAATTTGAATATTCATTTGTACATGAGGCAGCGAATAAATATTTTAAAACCTTTTCAGAATTTTAATGGAAAGGCAGGATTGGACTATCTGAAGAATTGGAATTCTCACTAAAATTCTTGGAGTGTTCCTTCATTCAAATTTTTTGCATCTTAAATTTCCTTGTTTGAATCACAGTAGAAAATTGAAGGAGTAGGTCAGAGAAAAATGCTGAGTTTTTTTTTTCAAAAAATATTTTATTTCTCGTTACATATCACATAAATGTGTTGAAAAAATTATATACACAAAGAATTTTCCTTCCTTTTATGTTTTGGGAAATATAAATTTTTTGAAGGGAATTGATATCCAAAATAAATATTTTAAAATAAATATACTTATAAATAGGTATTCATTTTAACCATTAAGATTTATGTTGATCATTTTTATGGCATTCCATGAACTAATAAAAATATAAATACGAATAATTTACAATTTAATATTTGCTATTACTGAAAAAGAATCTAAACTATGGTGAATGGTAGGTAATTGTGGACCTGAATATTGGGAATTATTCACATACAAATGAATATGTACTTATTCCCCTGGAATTTGGTAGCATATCCAAAATGTTTCTTATAATTGAAATAGAATATTGCAAGTATTGCAATTAGATCAGACAAGCAGCTTATTTCCAGAACAAGCTGGACCAGAAGTTGGCCAATTACAAGCCCCTAAGCTGTCATCATATGCCAGACGGATTGGGCATTTGAATTCATGCAGAGCATAGCTTCCTTTCCTCTTATCCCAGAAACATTCATAGAATCGATTGCAGTCATTGGGGTGCCGGAAGAGTCCTGACCTCTTACAGGCCTCATTGCCAAGTGTTTTTTCCACTGAATCCCAACCGTTGGGACCAAATTTATTGAGTGGAGGCAAACTAAGAGGAGCTGCTGATTGCTTTCTAGCAACTCTCAAATATCCAGCATTGCTTTCTTCTCTCTCAATGGCTTTCAAACTTTGAGTAACTGCACCTAGCTTTGCAAGGAGTGCTGGGAGTTTTCCACATGGAAGGATAATGACGGCTGCATGGGATAGATCGATTGAAGAGCCATCGGTTACGTTTGCCCCATTGCCTCCAGCTACATTTCCTGTGTAAATTGTTGTAAAGTCACCATTTCCATTTCTTTGAATGTTGCCGCTGCGATACACTGCTGTGGATGAAGGAATGGGGGCGACAGTGGGAAGTGATGATGTAACATAAGCGTTTCTTCCTACCTCACCTCTGTCATAGTATTGAGCGGTGGAAGAAGAGTAGCTTGACTCTGAGATAACATTGCTGGGCTTATATCTACCCCTAATTCTTGGTCGTCCATTACGTGAAGCTGAATTCACTGTTACCCCTAATGCTAGTTGAGGTTGAGATTCACCAGTCCTCCCACCAAAGGCTCCATTGTTGTCGACTTCAATTCCCTGGTCTCCTCGTTGGATACTTGGTCTGTAAATGTGTGATCCTGAGCTTACAGTCTCCACTGTTTGATCGTAATTGTTATTGTCTCCTCTATTGAGATTAGGAGAGAAGATACCTCTCTCACCATTGTTGAGCACACTACCAAAGCTTCCTGAGTAAGTGTCTAAAAGGGCATCTACATTGGGGTGGTCCTGGTCTACATTCTGTGACTCCTCATCATCACATTTCTTCTTTCCATTGACCCTTACTTCTCCACCTCTTGCTCTATACCGGTAGCGACCCCTTCCTACCTTTCCTGAGTCAGTCTCAATGGAAATATGTGGCTCATCATCATTTTCTTTGAGCAGCACATCAACCTTTACTCGTTTGGAGGGCCTGTTACCATAGGAGGCCTTCACATCTGCAGTGACACTTACTGGACCATCTTCATCTCTGGACGAGAAAGAACCACGGCCAAGTTGAATGGCAGGCTGGAATGTGGGGACACTTCCTAATCCTCTGTAGCCATCAGCACTCTGGTTGTAAATTGATGCAATTGGCAACACAGAAGGAACTGCAACAGGAGGTGCAAAAGTGGTGGAGATGAAAGAATCCTGTGGCACTCTATTTATTGGGAAGGAAGACACATCGTCCACAATGTGCTCTTCTGCTGGGTACTGACTAACCAAGACTGGGGCTGGTGTTGTGCTGGAATAGAGTCTGTGGCGTGTTGATCCCCTGGAAGGTGCTAGGAAAACTGTTGGTTCATTAGAGACTGAAACAGGAGCTTCTGTTGAGTAGGCCACTGTGGATATTGTTGATGGTGGCTGAGGAGTAGTGGAGACATAAACTTCTGGGGTAGACCGGAACTGAGGAATGAAATCTTCCCTGACTAGTGCTAAATCATGGAAGGATGGGCTATAAGGTGCTGGTGTTTGATGCTCAGGTTGAGCTGGCTGAATGATTCCACTAGTTCCATGACTACTTGTATAAGCCACAGGCTGCTCATTGTTGCCATCGTAGAAGGTATGACTTCCATAGTTGCCATCATCTACATTGAATGAAACGGGAGGTGCTGCCGTGGTGGTTGTGTAGATCGGACGGACTGTTTTTACATTCAGGTTTTCTCTGTTTCTGATTGATAAATTTTCTAGGGAGACCCTTGGCACCACAGGTGCTGGAGTTGAGTATTCCACAACAGGTACAATGCGTTTGTAAGAAAACCCTTCTTCACCCCTCCTTTGATTGTTGAAATTTAGATGCACTTGGTCATAGTTAGGTGTTGTGGAAACGATGTTCAGCTGGTTTCCATCATGGATGCCTTGCACCAAAGAAGGAGCTGGAGAAACATTGGTTGGTGTGTAAACGCGTTGGGGGGAAGTCTGTTGAAAGAATGAGCTGCTGGATCCGCCTGTCGACCCGAACACAGGAGCCGCGGCATCTACAATCGAGAGTGGGAGGTTTTTGTACGAAAATCTTGTTTCTGGCTCTGTTACAACTGGAGAGAGTGTTTGCTGAGAATTCGAAGACACACTAACGAAGCTAGGCCTGGATGAACCGTCTCCCGTTACAGCGTGAGCATCATCTCGTATTTGTCCAAATCCAGCGTCTTCGTACGCCCTGTTTGGCCCACCATCTTCCCTCAGTGAAGTCGGAGAACCTTGGTGTACAACATTGCCTACGGATCCGCCATCGGAAGAGGCCGCGGCCGCAGTACGAGCAGCCTCGAAAGCTGGGATGGAATCAACCTGCACAGAAGGACGTTCAGATACAGTGAAGACGGACGAGTGCTCAATCGGACGCACGGGAATGAGTCCTCCAGTTCGAGGAGGGCTTGAGTCTATCGAGTATGATGATACTATAGATGGACCTGCTGCCGAGCTGTACGTCGGTGGAGAGTATGATTCAGACCTACTATAAGTAGTCAGTGGCCTCGGCAAAAAATGTACGTCTCCAGATCTGGTGTCTGATCCTTCCGATCCGGATGTGTAGCCCAGACCGAATGCGGTACCAGTGTTCAAATTTCCATCATCTGGTTGGCTACCTCTGTGGATTGAAAAGGAGCTTGAGCCCGAACTGACCACCGGCACGGAGCTAAGGTAATTGTCTTGAGGTAGGAAAGTCGGCCTGGGCGACTGATACGTGATGGGAGTGGGGGTGACAGGAATGGGAGGCGAGCTGTAGACGTTCGTCCTGACTAGATGCACCGGTCTTGAGGTAGGAGCGGCGGTTGAAACTGATACTGTATACTGGGATGCATCTGCGGGGGAAGTGTACACGTGGGGCCTGTCGGTTACGATGGCTGCCCCTAGAGGTGCCGCGGTTGTCACCGTTTGGTATCCAACGCCTCCGCTTTGGATTCCACTCAGTCTTACGCCTTCGCTTCCGATTCCGCTCAATCCAACGCTTCCGATACCTCTCAGTCCAACGCCTCCGCTTCCGATTCCGCTCAGTCCAAAGTTGTTCACGCTGACACCTCTAGCCCCATTCACTCCAATCAGTCTTAAAGAGTCCTGAGCCGGAACGGTTTTCAGATTGCTCTCGTATCCGCTGACGATCGCGGGCCTCGAGGCGTAAGAGAAGCCTGGAGCCGGCAGACCTGACTCATATCCGACGACGGTGGCTTGCTGTTGGGTGTATACGTTGCCCAGTTTCGCGCCACCTAACGGCACAACCCTCTGCGGGCCTTCGTGGTGCAAATTAAACCCACCCGTGAGTACTTGTGAACCGTGCGCGATTACTCCATCGGTGGGTTGCCGAGCAGTAGCTCCGTAATCCAGTCTGGCTCCTCCCAGACCAATCAGCGAGCCTCCCGAAGCCACCCCAGCGGCACCACCGTAGCCTACGGCCGTTCCTCCTCCCAGAGAATGAAGGTCGTGAGATATCCCTCCGATGTGCGAGGCTCCTGAGACCAGTCTGGCTCCTCCGCCGATACCAGCTCCTCCTATGATCGATGCCACGGTGCCGGAGTCCGAATGGGACACGCGGTGGACGGCGTTGCTGGCCGCTAAGGCCCCGGAACCACCGACGAGGGAGTATTCCAATCTGGCCGGCTGGACCGCGGCCAGGACGCCGGATCCGATCTCCACCTTACCGCAGCCGGGTACGAACCAGGGCCACTCGCAAGCCAAGCGACTGCCGTCAAAGGCGAGGCCAAAGGGACAGCGGAACTCGTAGGCGGTGAGACCGGTGTGTGGGTCGGTGGCGTCTCGCCCGGCGACGCTCGGGTCGCCGTGGTGGTCGAGGCAGGCGAAGAACCAGCGGCAGTTCTCGGGGTCGGCGTAGTATCCTTCGGCGGGGCAAGAGAATCGGGCCTTAGGAACGGGGGCGATCTCGCTGGATCCGTCGCAGGGTCTGGACATCTGTCCCGGCCAGACGCACACCTCCCACTTCTCGTCGAAAGCCAGTCCCGGCGGACAGTCGTACTCGAAGACGGAGAAGTCATTGACGAGCTGGTCGAATTTCACGCATCGATAAAACCTGTGAGAGGGATAAAATGAGCGAGATTTTAAAATAATGGCACCATGGCAATGTCGTGTGATTTTAAGATGACCATTTATTCGAATTTAATTTTATATCGACTTCACTATTATTATAAAAATGCTCAAAATACGGCCGTGGGTAGCGGGGGTTGGGAAGTAGTGTTCGGAGACTTACTGGTTGCATCCGAGCGGGTGTCGGAAGTATCCCTGCCTTGAGCACTGGAAGCTGGTCGCGGAGTTCCTTCGGATGACGTGCACGGCGCCTTCCCTGTCCACAACTCGGACGATGCGGAAGGGCGAGAGGCGGACCTCGCCGCCCAGCGAGGCCTCAGGCAGGGCCACGGCGTCCCCTCCGCGAAGTTCCTCCTCCAGGGACTGAAGGACCAGGCCCCTCGGCTTTCGCGACAGAGAGGTCATCGTCTTCCGGAGGGCCCTGGTCAGCGGGAAGGGTCCTTGGCCGCAGATGCCAGCGCTGTCGTCGGCGTCGATTGAGGAGACGGCGACTCCGGCCAGGCCTCTGAGGAGGGCGTACTTGCCCTGCGAGGGAGAACGAGGAGGAGCGAAAGGAAGTCAAAATGAAGGATTCTGAGATTAAGTCCCTTGGGATAGTTTGAGGGAGACTTTTCTAACAGAGATAACAGAGATGATATTAAAATTTCATATTTTATTTCAGTCGCGTGACGAAGCGTGAAGTAAGTAAATATTGCATTAGAATTCGACTGGACCCAGTCGAATTTTTTCCTCTTGGAATCGGCCATCTTTACACCTTCACACCACCATTGTGTTTGTCATTTTTATCTTTTCCTATCCACTTTCTTTCTAGCTTCCTGTTTGAACATTTACACGTATGTATTTGCCGCTGAGCGCTCTGAGTGAATGAACGAATAATTGTATGGCCTGAACGGCTCATTTCCTACTTGGGCTAGCGTGCCCCGAAACGCCTGTTATAGATCTTTCACCACTGTCTGTGTGCTTGTGTTATTCTTTCCTTTCGCCTTCTGTGTGTGTCATTCTTTCTCCGCCGGTGGGTGAACCTCAGCCCTAGTGCGATCTATTGGCCGCTCTTGTGGGTCATGCCTTGGGGTGTGTTTCTTCATATAAACCACCCGCCGATTCCAGTGGTTTCTTAGAAGACTGGGTAGATTGGACGCGAAATTCAAAGGTCCGTGGTACAATTCCCGGTCCAGTCGAGTTTTTTCCACTCGGAATTGGCCATCATTACACCTTCACAACACCATTGTGTTCGTCATTTTTATCTGTTCCTATCCACTTTCTTCCTACCTTTCTGTTTGAACATTTATTTGTATGTATTTTCCGCTGAGCGGTCTGAGTGAATGAACGAATGATTATGTACATTTTAAGAGCAAGTATGGAAATTTTGGCCTAGATAACCGGGATAAGTCATGGAATTGAAAACCTTCAATTCCTCGGGCATCTTATTTTTACCCGATTGGTTGAGTTTGAGATGAACTGAATGCTTCAGGGTGGGCTGATTTAATGCGTTACGAAATACAATTGTGAAGAAAGGTGTTTTCTTTCGTCGAGGAAAGATATAACCTATTTAATATTGTTTAGCTAACTATGATATATTGGTGCCGTGGTTCCTCAAGTCCTGGTATCCGTCGATTCGAGAATTAAATAATCGCATGTGTGCTGGACCACGTTTGTCGATTGTTTGTCCATACCTTGATGGTGACGCTGGTCTCGTCTTCGAATGCGATCCACGTCTTGTTCCTGAAGGCGTACGGGGCAGTCAGGTCCTCGTCACGCTCCACGGTCCATCCTCCCTCTTTCATCATGGCGCATACCTAAGGAAAGCGAAAGAGACCCAGTTAAAGGGGTTGAATCTTAAAATTAAGCAAAAAATCCCATTATGGTAGTCCGAGCGAGATATTTCCCTGGTCATTATAGAGACCATATTCGAATTATAAGTTTTAATTTCACCAGCTGTAGGACACATGCATTAAATATTGCATGATGACTGGTGCAATGATATAGTTTTATATGACAGAAATTGTAAGTAATTAATTGAAAATATCTAAATAAGTCTTTAACTTTACTCATTTTTTTCGCGCGGTGCGTTTGAAACTCCATAGAAACGGAAGGTTTTGTGATGCCCAAGAACCTACTGTGGTGACAATATGATTAATTTTCAAAAATAGTTGAGAACATTAACAAACTACACGCTGTTAGTTTTTTTTACGACATCTAACTGTTAGACATTCCTCATTTTATAAATAATGTCTCTCAGGAGTGTATACACGTACCATTTCCCATGTAAAAGGCATGTACTTTTTGGCAAATATCTCCGAAAGTAATATGGTCAGGGGTAGAATTTTTGGTGTCAGAAGAAGGGTGAGATATTTTTCTTGCGAGATAGAGAGATAGATCCCTGCGAGAGATGCGAGAGCGAGATAGTTCCCTGGTCATTATAGAGACCATATTCGAATTATAAGTTTTAATTTCACCAGCTGTAGGACACATGCATTAAATATTGCATTATTACTGGTGCAATGATATAGTTTTATATGACAGAAATGGTAAGTAATTAATTGAAAAGATCTAAATAAGTCTGTAACTTTACTCATTTTTTTCGCGCGGTGCGTTTGAAACTCCATAGAAACGGAAGGGTTTGTGATGCCCAAGAACCTACTGTGGTGACAATATGATTAATTTTCAAAAATAGTTGAGAACATTAACAAACTACACGCTGTTAGTTTTTTTTACGACATCTAACTGTTAGACATTCCTCATTTTATAAATAATGTCTCTCAGGAGTGTATACACGTACCATTTCCCATGTAAAAGGCATGTACTTTTTGGCAAATATCTCCGAAAGTAATATGGTCAGGGGTAGAATTTTTGGTGTCAGAAGAAGGGTGAGATATTTTTCTTGCGAGATAGAGAGATAGATCCCTGCGAGAGATGCGAGAGCGAGATAGTTCCCTGGTCATTATAGAGACCATATTCGAATTATAAGTTTTAATTTCACCAGCTGTAGGACACATGCATTAAATATTGCATTATTACTGGTGCAATGATATAGTTTTATATGACAGAAATTGTAAGTAATTAATTGAAAAGATCTAAATAAGTCTGTAACTTTACTCATTTTTTTCGCGCGGTGCGTTTGAAACTCCATAGAAACGGAAGGGTTTGTGATGCCCAAGAACCTACTGTGGTGACAATATGATTAATTTTCAAAAATAGTTGAGAACATTAACAAACTACACGCTGTTAGTTTTTTTTACGACATCTAACTGTTAGACATTCCTCATTTTATAAATAATGTCTCTCAGGAGTGTATACACGTACCATTTCCCATGTAAAAGGCATGTACTTTTTGGCAAATATCTCCGAAAGTAATATGGTCAGGGGTAGAATTTTTGGTGTCAGAAGAAGGGTGAGATATTTTTCTTGCGAGATAGAGAGATAGATCCCTGCGAGAGATGCGAGAGCGAGATAGTTCCCTGGTCATTATAGAGACCATATTCGAATTATAAGTTTTAATTTCACCAGCTGTAGGACACATGCATTAAATATTGCATTATTACTGGTGCAATGATATAGTTTTATATGACAGAAATGGTAAGTAATTAATTGAAAAGATCTAAATAAGTCTTTAACTTTACTCATTTTTTTCGCGCGGTGCGTTTGAAACTCCATAGAAACGGAAGGTTTTGTGATGCCCAAGAACCTACTGTGGTGACAATATGATTAATTTTCAAAAATAGTTGAGAACATTAACAAACTACACGCTGTTAGTTTTTTTTACGACATCTAACTGTTAGACATTCCTCATTTTATAAATAATGTCTCTCAGGAGTGTATACACGTACCATTTCCCATGTAAAAGGCATGTACTTTTTGGCAAATATCTCCGAAAGTAATATGGTCAGGGGTAGAATTTTTGGTGTCAGAAGAAGGGTGAGATATTTTTCTTGCGAGATAGAGAGATAGATCCCTGCGAGAGATGCGAGAGCGAGATAGTTCCCTGGTCATTATAGAGACCATATTCGAATTATAAGTTTTAATTTCACCAGCTGTAGGACACATGCATTAAATATTGCATTATTACTGGTGCAATGATATAGTTTTATATGACAGAAATGGTAAGTAATTAATTGAAAAGATCTAAATAAGTCTGTAACTTTACTCATTTTTTTCGCGCGGTGCGTTTGAAACTCCATAGAAACGGAAGGGTTTGTGATGCCCAAGAACCTACTGTGGTGACAATATGATTAATTTTCAAAAATAGTTGAGAACATTAACAAACTACACGCTGTTAGTTTTTTTTACGACATCTAACTGTTAGACATTCCTCATTTTATAAATAATGTCTCTCAGGAGTGTATACACGTACCATTTCCCATGTAAAAGGCATGTACTTTTTGGCAAATATCTCCGAAAGTAATATGGTCAGGGGTAGAATTTTTGGTGTCAGAAGAAGGGTGAGATATTTTTCTTGCGAGATAGAGAGATAGATCCCTGCGAGAGATGCGAGAGCGAGATAGTTCCCTGGTCATTATAGAGACCATATTCGAATTATAAGTTTTAATTTCACCAGCTGTAGGACACATGCATTAAATATTGCATTATTACTGGTGCAATGATATAGTTTTATATGACAGAAATTGTAAGTAATTAATTGAAAAGATCTAAATAAGTCTGTAACTTTACTCATTTTTTTCGCGCGGTGCGTTTGAAACTCCATAGAAACGGAAGGGTTTGTGATGCCCAAGAACCTACTGTGGTGACAATATGATTAATTTTCAAAAATAGTTGAGAACATTAACAAACTACACGCTGTTAGTTTTTTTTACGACATCTAACTGTTAGACATTCCTCATTTTATAAATAATGTCTCTCAGGAGTGTATACACGTACCATTTCCCATGTAAAAGGCATGTACTTTTTGGCAAATATCTCCGAAAGTAATATGGTCAGGGGTAGAATTTTTGGTGTCAGAAGAAGGGTGAGATATTTTTCTTGCGAGATAGAGAGATAGATCCCTGCGAGAGATGCGAGAGCGAGATAGTTCCCTGGTCATTATAGAGACCATATTCGAATTATAAGTTTTAATTTCACCAGCTGTAGGACACATGCATTAAATATTGCATTATTACTGGTGCAATGATATAGTTTTATATGACAGAAATGGTAAGTAATTAATTGAAAAGATCTAAATAAGTCTTTAACTTTACTCATTTTTTTCGCGCGGTGCGTTTGAAACTCCATAGAAACAGAAGGGTTTGTGATGCCCAAGAACCTACTGTGGTGACAATATGATTAATTTTCAAAAATAGTTGAGAACATTAACAAACTACACGCTGTTAGTTTTTTTTACGACATCTAACTGTTAGACATTCCTCATTTTATAAATAATGTCTCTCAGGAGTGTATACACGTACCATTTCCCATGTAAAAGGCATGTACTTTTTGGCAAATATCTCCGAAAGTAATATGGTCAGGGGTAGAATTTTTGGTGTCAGAAGAAGGGTGAGATATTTTTCTTGCGAGATAGAGAGATAGATCCCTGCGAGAGATGCGAGAGCGAGATAGTTCCCTGGTCATTATAGAGACCATATTCGAATTATAAGTTTTAATTTCACCAGCTGTAGGACACATGCATTAAATATTGCATTATTACTGGTGCAATGATATAGTTTTATATGACAGAAATGGTAAGTAATTAATTGAAAAGATCTAAATAAGTCTGTAACTTTACTCATTTTTTTCGCGCGGTGCGTTTGAAACTCCATAGAAACGGAAGGTTTTGTGATGCCCAAGAACCTACTGTGGTGACAATATGATTAATTTTCAAAAATAGTTGAGAACATTAACAAACTACACGCTGTTAGTTTTTTTTACGACATCTAACTGTTAGACATTCCTCATTTTATAAATAATGTCTCTCAGGAGTGTATACACGTACCATTTCCCATGTAAAAGGCATGTACTTTTTGGCAAATATCTCCGAAAGTAATATGGTCAGGGGTTGAATATTTGGTGTCAGAAGAAGGGTGAGATATTTTTCTTTAAAATGAGACCACATTCATTGATTTCTAGGTAAAATGATATTTCGCTCGAACTACCTTAATGAAATTTTTGCTTAAGTGAAAAATTTGTGCTTAACACATGACCTCCGAAAGAATCCCACTCTCAGAATCTGAAAAGAAACCAAGCTGTCATCATAATTTTTTCCGCAATTTTCAGTTTTTTGAGTTGACGGGTGAAAAATATTCGGTGAACTAGCAACGGAATGAAAAAGTTTGGAAGTCATGGAAATATGGCCTTGTCAAAGACTGATGAAAATCATATAGGCAAATGAATATTTAAAAAAAGCGGTGCGTGTTTTTGGGGACATGTTATTGATTGAAAAATTTCCGAGGAGAAGTGGCTAACTTGTTGGGGAAATTAATGAAAGGAGTCCCCGAAGAAGACAGTAAGGTATTGCGTACATTTTGCGATGATCTTTGAAATGATGATTTATGTAGTGCGACGAACGTCGCGGAAAAACGAATTGACACAGTGGGAAAGGAGTCAAAAATGACCAATACGGAATGATTTCCAACAGTCACACTATATTTAACATACTAAGTTACAATTAGGATTACACAACAACGCCCGCAGGCTAGCTGCCGAAACTTAACGAACGACGGGTGCTGACGAGGAGCACACTCCGGTGGCCGGCAGGGAAGAGGGCCGCTGGGACGAAGCGCCCGGTGACCGCCGTCAAAGGAGGGGAGGTAGCTCTGGATCAGTGGAGAAGGGGGAAGTAGGGGAACTTTTCGTCCAGCCATTGGTTGGGACGGCGGCGTAGAGGAGCACTATTGCCATAAAGTTCCGAAAAGAGGCATGTCCGCGAGCGAAAATGTCCGCGGCGAAATTATAGCCAAATTTGTGCTGAAAATTCGGCACAGTAGGAACGAAGCGGTTGGCGGAAATGAATACGTATCCAGGAGTTTCAGATAATCGATACTTGGGTTTCTCATTGCTGATGAGAAAACTTGCGGATCATGTGAATGAAATCGTTCAATGATATCATTACCAAAGTCTACTATCCGAAAGTCGTTTTCATTGATAAGGTCAGAACTTACTCGAGAGGTTTTCTGCGAATATTGCGGTGCGAGAGCGACACGCCAGGGTGGGGGAAAGTCAGTTTCTTCCCCTTTGTGCCTCTTTTGATTTTCCTGAATGATCCCGTATGCAGAAAATCAAGCAACTCAAGTTTAGCTAATCCTCATGTCATAGGCCGCATCCTGATAGGAAACGAAGACAAAGGGTCGGCGCTCTATACAATATGACATGTTGCCATAATCTAAAATCATACTAATATGTTATTCATATACACCAGGGTTGAAATTCGCCATGAAAAAATCATTTGACTTGACCGGGATTCGAACCCGGATCTCCCAATTGCCGGTCAGGTGTGTTAGCCAGTTACACACCTTATGCACCCGTGCGAGTGACTTCGTACCACATCATTTGTTAAATGCAATGTTTGGAAATTTAATATGTTATTATCGTAAAAGCCGAATCACATATTTCAAGGTAATAATTCGTCAATAACTCCACTTGTTTTTTGAAGAAAATGTGTAAAAGAAGATACTTGGTAGAATTATTCAACTCTACTTTCAAGTAACGATTCGAGAAAGGTTTCGTTAGTCTGATGTTAATCGCATATGGTCCTTTCCTCTTCACTCAATAAAAGAGCATTCGCTGCTCGTGCGGTGGACAGAAAGGAAGACGGACGAGGAAGTGCTCGGTATGGTGGGTGCGGAGACCATGCTGTTGGAGGAGATTAAGAGGAGGCAGAGTAGGTGGTTGGAAGGGGTAATGTGGAGCGAAAGGATGCTCAGGGGAGGGTGATTCAGGGGAGAATGTTTGGTAAGCGGGGAAGAGTTAAGATAAAGGGTAAGCTTCATGGACGGGGTGAAGAGAGTTAAGGTGTTCCCTGCGATGAAGGGGCGGAGAGAAATGAAGGAGTAGGTAAAAATATTTTATTTTGAATCGTTTAATTTATTATTTCTTGTAGTTTGAAAATGGTAAGGTATTCCCAACATTTTGCTTCGCGGGAACAATTTTTTCAGATGCTGCGATTTCTTGAAAAAAAAACGCCTTTGTTCGCAGTATTCTTTTCAGAATGAGTGTATGCTTTGTGGATGGGATGGAGGGTTACTTTCTTTGACGCAGGGATTGGGTCGATAAGGCTATCGTAAAATTCAAGATCCGTGACGTTTTAACAACGCGTGAAACAGGATTTAAAGGACAAATCATGGAATGGTCTAGACGCCGCGAGCATTTGGGACCCTGGTCAAATAGATATAACCAAAAAAATTTATAAAATACAAAGGAAAGCAGTGCGCTTCGTTAAAAACTGCTACGAGCGTACATATTGTGTCTCTCAACTTTTAGAGGGATTAGGGTGGGAGCCCCTAGAGACTCGGAGGCTACAGGCTAGGCTTAGGTTGCTAGAGAAATTCAGAACTGATATTTTTCAGAGCGACATAGAGGATATTATCATGACTCCTCACCACATCTCTATGTCTGACAGACGCGATAAAATAAGAGAAATACACTTCCGAACAGATAGGAACAAGAACTCGTTCTTTCCGCGAACAATAAGCGATTGCAATAAAAATTAAGCTCACTAAATACACTCCTATATTCATGTCACGATTTCATCTCCAAAAAACTTACACCTTTACACGGCTGGTGACCTTACACCCCCTGCCACACGCCCAAGCGGCGGCTCGCGGGGTACTATGCAGATGTAGATGTAGACATAACCTTCAATCTACTAAATCTAAAGAAAATTTCCGCAACGCTGAAATACGATTGCAAAATGCATAGAAAAAATACCATTTGGAAATAATCGTTTGTAAAATAGCTATGGGCTTGGTGAATCGGATGGAGAGTGGTGAGAAATGTGTTTAAGTTGACAAACAAAGAGAATCGACGGCATAGGAGCAGTTTGAAGCTGCGGAATGTTTCTATGGAATTTAGTTTCATTATTTTTTTAATTGTAAAATAAGCGCTTTCAAGTGGTTTGCTTTGTAAAAAAATCCGATTGCTTCAAGTGCTGCAATTATGTAAAAAAAATGAAAAAAAAATAATTTTGCTACCTTCATTTGGGACAGAGAAACGGCTTCTTAGTTGGGATGGAGAGAGGTAGAAAATTATTTTCTAATCAATTGATTTTGAAAAAAACCGGTTCCGTACGTTCTTCTTCGAGAAAAGTTTCTTTTCAATGCTTGCTTACTTTTAAAAATTCATGAAAATAAATTTTTCCTGCTGCAATTTTCGTTTTTTTCCCCCCTTCAAGTCAGCTACCGTTTCATCTTACCTGATCGTAGCCGATGGTCTTTGGAGGTCCCGCCACGGGCGAGCGGGCCACGTTGTTCTTTTCGTCTTGCAGCAAAAAGGAGAGTGCTTGCGTTGGCAGGGAAATGATGAGCTTGGACGGTGGCGCCCCCAAGCCGGTGAGCAAATCCAGAACTGAATCCTACGTTGAGGGAGAGGAAGAAAGTATAAACAGCGATCTCAAAAATATCCACATGCAGAGTCCATTCAATGGGATTGCGACAGCCGATGAATGCGTTTCAGAGAGTCTTATCGGCGCGTGCCGGGTTGTTGACGTCAAGATAGTTGAAGCGCAGTGTGAGAGTAGGGAACAATGAGGCGATCTGTTGAGGGTGAACTCCGTATGAAATCCCTGGTAGACAAAAAAAACATCTTCCACTTGACTAGCTGCTTTTTGGCCCTGTTCCCGATAAGATTAAAGTCGATGCTTGACGCATCTTCCTCATGAGAATAAATATCTCCCCAAGAGCTCGTCGTCGGCAGTTTCCTACGGACTCATTCCGTTTGACCGGCGATCTCGGCCTGAGGTATAAACTTCCGTTTATCCTTCAGGTCCAGACGGCGCGACGGTGTAATATGCATTGTATAATTGTCTTGATTTCGTTCAAAATTGCGAGGGTTACATTCTACCGTGAAAGTAGCTATTAATGAACATTTGCATGACATGATACGCACCTTCTGCCCGCAGATAGCTGGAAAACAATTGTGATCAAATTGAAATGATCAGCAGTGGAGTTTAAGCAATTTCAAATGACTAGAAGGCTGTAAGAAGAAGCTACTTAGAAATTACAAAGTATATTAGGTGGGGGAATGCCACGTAATCATAGGAAGATCGAGTCGTTGCGATAATTTCTGATTTTATTTATATGGATTTGAAATATTACGAAGGAAAGTGATGGTTCTATCTTTGTCCAGTGACAAATTTTTGTTTGTTTACGCGCATTCCTTTGATATTCCTTCTCAGACATTAACGTTTTGTCCAAAGGTCCGTCTACCATTCAACTTCGAGGAAACTTTCCTCATTTAAATATTTTTTTGACTTTGAATTAATGCAACCATCTTGTCCCAGGGGTGAATTCTTCGCGGCGGCAGTGGCTGGCCGTAGCGGAAAGAGATAAATGAATTGCTTAGAATTGAGAATGACGAGTCAGAAGTTTTCCACATTGATTATTCAACTTTTTCTACAGACTTCGGAGACTGAAAATAATTTTAAAGTGAAGCTGATCTATCGTTTAATATTAAATGGCATTACATGCGTGTAGCTGAGGTATCCTTTTTTTCCTCAAAAAGCTGGGAAAGAATTTTAATCAAATTGAAATAATCAGCTGTGGGCCTATAGAGATTGTGAAGGACTAGAGAGCTGCAAAGAGTTTTACGTGGAAAGAGTTTAAAGACTTAACTGTTTTAGCTCTTTGTGAAGCATTTATAGAGTTCTGGGAATCGTGTGTGGATGATTTTCTTTTTGAGGAGCCAGCTGATTGAATGTAGTTTGTGGCTTTATGTAGATTATATATATCAGTAAACTTTTTTGTGACGAAAAAACCTGATCTTGACCTGAGCAGTTTTACTTGTAAAATCGGTTTGAAACAGTGGGTAAAATCTTTATTTTTTTTAATTTTCCAGCTGTAATGAAATTGACCATTAAAAAATAATTTTAAGGAAAAATTTTTTTTTGTTGCGGAAAGCTGATGCAGTGAATTTTATTGAACATTACCAATAAAATCGCAATTGAAAACCGTTCACAAAATAATACAAATTATTAAAAAGTGAAAGTCTCCTATAGCTAATGGGGACTTTCGATGTGTGCATTAACATCTATTCTTGATTTATTAACTGTGAGAGTCATTTAGTGGAATTAATTGTGAGCCAACTTCATTCTCCACGTGAAGTAGTCCGTGAATTGCAAATTCGTGCGTAATTGCTTTCAGGAATCGAGTGATAAGGAAAAAAACCGACTGTTACGTCACTTGCATCATTTTGCCCTCTTGCGAAACAATGCTTACCGTGTTGAGAATATCAGCCAATCCCATGAGTCGACTGTGGTGGTAAGTGACGTCCTTCTCTGAGTCATCCGTGATGTTGTGGGTGGAGACAGTGAAGTAATCGACGTATCTGGGGGAGGAAGGTGAAAAAGTTTTTTTTTTTTATTCTGAATTGAGGTATCCATCCACTAAAATATACTTGGTATACATATTCTTGGATTGAATGAGAAATCACTGCGTAAAGGCTGAGAGGTATCTTTCTTTCTTCATAACCTGTATGATTGCGTTATAATCTAACCTTCTTTTACCCTTGGTATAGAATTTCCTACTCTCGGTGTAAAATGCATGCAGACTTGAGTTTGGACAGGTGTTTCGGGTCTCCCCGCGGGCTAAAAACCTCCCCTCTCGGCCGGAAGCTTTCGCTTATCGCCAAGCATGGGGGGGTTGTGGGAAAAGGGTAATGAAAAGGAAAGGGAAGGTTAGCGAACCACAATCCTTGCGAGGCCGACACCATGAGGCGGATTGACGTCTAAAGGACGTCAATGGGCCACCGTCTCCCCGCAGTGCTCGTATCTGTTGGGTTCACCCAACAACGTAAGACGAGTCCACGTCAGTCTCGCTTTTGCGAAAAGTTACCTCACATCTAATGAGAACCGGAGGAGCCCGGTACCCAAAAAATTGGGATTAGGCATCGCTCGACTCCCTTTGACGGGTAGACGCCGTGCGGTCTGCCGGAGTACGTCATCGAATCAGGGACCACCGCATGGAGGGTCAATTCGGACCAATTCTGGTCAAAGCGTGGGTACATCCGTCGTCTCAATCATCCTCGTCTACCCATAATTGAGTTTGGACAGGCGTTTCGGCTCTCGCCGCAGGATTACAACTTCCGTCCCCGGTTTGCAAGCTCTCGCTTATGCCCAGGGACTTGGAAGAGGTGGAAGGAAGGGATGGGAAGGGAAGGTTAGCGGAACCGCAGCCCCTTCGAGGCCGACACCAATGAGGCGGATAGAGGTCAAAAGGACCTCTATTGGGCCTCCGCCTCCCCGCAGTGCTCGTATTAGTTTGGTTACCCCAAACAACAGAGACGAGTTACCGTCGGTTACGCTTTCGCGAAAAACCTACCACACATCTCTGTGAACCGAGAGAGCCTGTTGCCCAAATATTTGGGATGAGGTGTCTCTCTGACTCACTTTACGGGTTGACGCCGTGCGGTCTGCCGAAGTACGTCCTCGAGGCGGGGTTCACCGGACCCTTGGTGGGTCAATTCGGACCAATTCAGGTCAAAGCGTGAGTACATCCCACCTCTCAGTAGTTCTCGTCAACCCATTGAGTTTGGACAGTGATAAAAAAAGAACCATAGTACATACACATGAAAGCGAGATACATGTAACTTTAGTTTATTTAATTTTGCATGTAACCTAGGTGCCGAATATTTTTACTGTACTTCTCCAATTTTTTATCGCGATGAGAACAAGAAAAAGTGCAGGTTTTTTTTTTAAAGTTTTCGTACGGAATGCTCTCTTTGGCATTTAATAATGAAGAAACTCAATGTATAAGCCCAGTGAAACTGCTATATTCTATAGAAAAAACCATTAAACGTATATCCCAGGTATCAGTTCTTTCAAATTTGCCATGAAAAAGATGTTATCAATTTTGAAAAAAACATTTTTCTTGGTTATAAATAGTACTGTAAGTTGAATGTATGAATGTAGTAAGCATGTCTATAGTGCTTAGTATATGTGTAAATATGACATGTATAAATCTAAGGATGACTGCAGTAAGGATGAATAAATAGGAAGCAATATGTTGGTCTTGTTTTGTAGGTGCTGGTATTCTAAGAATTTTCTGCTCCGCTCAAATATTGGAAAAAATGACATTATCCTGAAAATTGTTATCGGAGCAGCATTTGTCTATGCACTAATTTAGTATCAGACGGTATATTTTCATTTCTGATGGTTGTCACTAATCTCTTATGAATATTAAGGTAGTCCGAGTGAGATAGTTCCATAGTCATAATAGAGACCATATTCGAAATATACGTTTTAATGTCACCAGCTGTGAGACACACGAATTAAATATTGCATTATTAATGGTGCAATTAATATAGTTTTATATGACAGAAATTGTAAGTAATCAAATGAAAATATCTAAATAAGTCTTTGACTTGACTCATTTTTTCACGCGGTAGGTTTGAAACTCAATAAAAGCGGAAGGTTTATCGTGATCCCGAAGAATTTCCTGCGGTGGCAATATGATTAATTTTCAAAAATAGTTGAGAAAACACACAAACTACACGCTGTTAGTTTTTTTTGACGACGTATAAGTGTTAGAAATTCCTCATTTTGTAAATAATGTCTCTCTGGAGTGCATGCATATAACCATTTCCCATGTGAAAGGGCAGGTATTTCTTGGCAAATGACTCCGAAAGTAATGTGGTAAGGGGTTGAATTTTTGGTGTCAAAAGGTGGGATATTTTTCGTTAAAATGAGACCAAATTCATTGATTTCTAGGTAAAATGACATTTCGCTCAAACTACCATGAGCTGTATCCTCGTTAGGTATCAGCGATGATACCCTAAGTGGTCTAAATTTTACGAGCCCTTAGGCACCAGAAGGCATAATTATAAATAAATAAGTAAATTTTATGCACCTTGCAGAAAGGCAGCTTGAGTTTGGGCACACATACTAGTTGTGCTTTCATCTAAGAAGCTCTGATCCTATCATTAACGGGTGAAATATTTGCAAAATCAACAAACGTACCTCCACTTGCGAATAAATCTCAAGATTGGAAAATTGTGGACTACAAAAACAAAACTCACATGTGTGTGGACAGATTAAATATTTCAACCGCAGCTTGTTCATAAAATTATACTTTGCACACTGCATATCAGACAATAGCGAAGCTTCAGAACTTTTTTGAGCGATTAATTAATCTCCCCGCGGTCGAAATAAACTTATTTCTAATATTCTATCGCGGAAAATCTCTCAATCTCAATCTCCTTGCAGAAAGGCAGCGCCGGGTTTCGTCGCTGAGCACCATCTTCTGACCCGAAGGTGGTGCTCAGCGCCGAAACCCGGGTCGTGCTTTTAAATTACGATTTTTAAAAATTGTGATTTTAATTTTCATATCTGTGGTTTTAGTAAAAGTTTTTATTACTTATCCATTGTTTTATGATTTCAAGCATTCTAATATTTTTGCGTTCTCCTGACTCGTCGAAAACAAACGTAGGTTTTTGTATTTGGAGCATTCTGTTAGCGCATTCAATGCTGAAACTGGCCAGTTATATTCACATTCTCTTGAATGTCTTTGGATGGATGTCGCGTGGTATTTTTTTTTGTGCGGGCAAATCGTGATCGTGAGACAGTACTTACCGGGAGAGCGGACCTCGGCGACACATCTCTAAGGATCGTGGACTTATTTCGGTGATTTCATGGTTTGCCAACATTTTAGTCTTATTCATTGAATTTCTCACTCTAAAGCGTTGATAAGTGCTGACCATTGTAGTAAATGTCTATGTTTTAAATTATATTATGATCTTCCATGTATAGTCTGCTCATCCGTGTATTGCTCTTGTCTTCTTCGTTAAACCACTTAGTTCAACGGATCTGATCCTATGATCCTATTCGGGCTTGCCTCATTCCACCGTTATATTTTTATGCTTTCCATAATTATCTGAGGAGAGTGAAGTGGGGTGTATATCCCAGTTTGGTGCAGAATCTTTGAGTCCAAGGATTGAAGATGAGAATAGGCTGCGGGCGTAGTTGAGAAGTTGGCGTGGAGGATGGTGGACGAGGTGCGATATATGGGAAGGAAGACAGACCAGTAAGTGATTATCATGGTGGAAGTGGAAAGGTGAACGTTGGTGGAAATTAGGCGGAGGTAGTGCCGGTGGTTGGAGCTGGTTACTATTAGTTACTAGGGGCCGTATTCATAGTCGTTACCTGGGTGTCCCCCAGGTGTGGGGGAGCCCCTTGGCTCAGAAATAGTATTCATAGTCGTTACCCAAGTGACTGTTGTCCCCTAACCCTCACCCAGGCCGTCGATATCCTGGGGAAGGCATGAAGCTTACCCAAAGCTCCCCTAACGCAGTACTGCTGCCCACGCGTGGGATGAATTGATACTACTGTACTAATGGCAGTACACGATAATATCAACAACTTTCCATAGTAACGTTTTCTGTTTACAAACACGAGTACTTATTAATTCACCCTCGTATTCCTCATCATTCAAATTACATAAATATTTAAGTAATATTGAAATCATTCTCTCATATTCCTTCAATCATTTTTCATCAACATTTTGTAACAGTATACTGTATTATTGTTTATAGCGTGCTTGGTTACGGTGAGAAATGAGCATCGAAATCATCGAGAACCATTCAGCGAAACCGTTGATATGTATTTTTGCATGGGATTGTTGCCAAATCTCTTACCCAGGCGTCCCCTGGCTGGGTGTTACCCAGGTAAGGTTTATGAATCGCTCAGCGTAGGGGACCCCTAGGTGTTACCTGGCTAGGGGATACCAGGTAACCCCTAGGAATACGACTATGAATACGGGCATAGAACTAGTAGGGGCGATAAGATGCTGAAGGCCGTGACAGAGGGGAGGATGATGGTAAGCGGGCGAGTCTCTCTCCCTACGCTAAGTACTTATCCATCAGTCCTCCTTTCCATTCTCAGGACCTTAACAATCCTTATCCATCATCGAGAGATTTTTCGTGAGAGAATATTAGGAATAAGTTTATTTCGACCGCGGGTAGATTAATTAATCACTCAAAAAAGTTCTGAAGCTTCGCTATTGTCTGATATGCAGTGTGCAAAGTATAATTTTATGAACAAGCTGCGGTTGAAATATTTAATCTGTCCACACACATGTGAGTTTTGTTTTGTAGTCCACAATTTTCCAATCTTGAGATTTATTCGCAAGTGGAGGTACGTTTGTTGATTTTGCAAATATTTCACCAGTTAATGATAGGATCAGAGCTTCTTAGATGACAGCACAACTAGTATGTGTGCCCAAATTCAAGCTGCCTTTCTGCAAGGTTCATAAAATTTACTTATTTATTTATAATTATCCCTTCTGGTGCCTAAGGGCTCGTAACATTTAGACCACTTAGGGTATCATCGCTGATACCTAACGAGGATACAGCTCATGGTAGTTTGAGCGAAATATCATTTTACCTAGAAATCAATGAATTTGGTCTCATTTTAAAGAATATCAGCCCTTTTACATGGAAAATGGTACGTGTGTGCACTCCAGAGAGACCATATATAAAAAAATGAGACATTTCCTACACATAGATCTCGTAAAAAAAACAACAAACTGTGGTTAGTTTGTTTTCTCAACCATTTTTTTTTAATTAATCATATTGTCACCGCAGTAAATTCTTCGGAATCGCAATAAACCTTCCGTTTTGATGGAGTTTCTAACGTACCGCGTGGAAAAAAATGAGTCAGGTTAAAGGTTTATTTAGATAATTTGCATTTGATTACTTACAATTGCTGTCATGTAAAACTATTTTATTGAACCATTAATCATGCAGTATTTAATTCGTGTGTCTCACAGTTAGTGAAATTAAAACGTATATATCGAATATGGTCTCTATTATGATTCGGGGAACATCTCGCACGCACTACCTCAAAACGTTCAGCCATATCTAGACCAAACTCGGCGTTCACAAGAAAAATTATTTGCAAAGCGTTGAATTTAACGACGGACCTCAAGAGTCCTATAAAACCCAGCGCGCTACTCCTGGGCCACTGTTCCTCGTAAACGTCGAAAAATTTGAGGAACTATCGCTTCATCAGGTATATGTCGACCTCTCTGTCTCTCTTTTTTAAAGCCCACATGCTGGGGTTAATACTCACCGCGTAGCCCTCTAGTGTCCAGGCCGTCAACGCATAGTTGAATTTTCGCCACAAAAGCATTCGATCATACCGTGCCGATAGGGTGCCGTTTATTGGAATGCGACGTAGCAAACTAGAGCCCCGGAGAGGCTTTTCATGCAAGCGCATTTTTTCCGCTCTCTAAAGGTCGCTTTAAGGCCGCTTTACACGGTACATCTTATTGTACAAATAAATGTATCATAGAATGTACAAGAAACTGAATGGAATTAGAGCAGGCTCTATTTCCCGTTCAGTCATTCAGACAATCATACAATTAGCCGCTTTACACGGTACAATTTCCTTCATGAAGGAATTTGTACCGTGTAAAGCGGCCTTTACACAGTACATTTAATTGTACAAAGGAATGTATGAAGTCTTGCATGAGAAAAATTGTACCGTGTAAACTACGTGCTACGAAAATGATTCACCTAACATTGTCATGTAAGCGGGTGCTTTGAATTTGCCGATGGTGGTTTGGCTTTATAAACCGGACCACTTCCGCGTGTGTTTACTGGTATATTAGCTCGTTATTCCTCTGATTTCGTCCCCGAGAAAAAGTCATTTCTCAATCTCATTGTCCGTGTTACTCGGTCAGGAAAGGTTATTCATTCTTCATCTTCTCCTTTTTTCACTTTCCGCAGTGCAGACCTCCAGTCACGAGGATCACTCACTTTGAGAGGGGTTTGAGGTCGTATGTCTTGGCCAGAGACTCAGGGCGAACGGGGAGACGGAGAAGCAGGGAGCGGTCCTTGGTGGTCTCGACGCCGGCGTCGCCAGCTGCCTCTTCAGGGGCGTCCGTCATCTCTTCTCGGAGTGCCTATATTTGGAAAGAAAGACGTCACATGTTATTAGCGGGAAATGCTGCTCCTGTTGCTGACCATCTTCAGGAGAGATGGCCTCAGGTAAGCATTTAAATCGTTAATGACGTGAGTAAGTTCACTTTTGGGGGTTCATTAAACATGCATTTTGCGAAAATGGTGATCGTTTTTCTTGTGAAACGATACCTTCGACCGCATCACTTCAGGCCTGGAATTCCAGGGAATGCCATGGAAATTGAAAATCGGCCTGATGAATCCGGAAATCCGGAAAATCACGGTCATTTATTCACGACCCTGGTCATTTTGGGCATTTAAGATTGGCGGGTATAATAAAGCCACGTGATACAGCTGAAGTTCGAGGGTGCTTATGTTAGCTGTTAGAGAATGATAGCAATCGTACTTCGCAAGTTTCTTGATTTCATAATTCATGCGGTGTTATTTTCTACTCGCTCTTCGTAGGATATCGACCAACCACGCCTGCGGTTATAGGTCGCGGTGTGATCTTCGCTTTTTGAAATGAACGCCACGTATACCCGAGTCCTTGAGGCTCTATAGTCCGTTTCATGCGATACATGACCCAGCGCAAATTCGAGGATTCTCGCTGGCATGATAGTTTTTTCCATTATCATGTGATAAAAAACCAGTATGCTGGATATAAAGTATAATTGCTATCATACTACTAGGGTGCTTAATTTTCTAATTGATGGGGAACGTACTGTTTGCAACTACCTAGTTGCCTTCGACTAATCATGTCAGATTTCATAGACGCTTTCAGATATTCATTTACTGTAATCAGCGCCGTCTTTTCCTCATATCGTCATTAAGTTATTTTCAGGCTACGAAATCAACAATCATGCGGAATATCGTCCTTTATATTTACTGTCGACTATACTAGTAGTAATGGACCATTCCTCGTGTGGAACGGGCTTTAGTAATTTTCTGATGGTCGAATTAACAATGGATACAAATATCCAGATTTTTAGTCACCCTCTGCCATGGATTGGCTATTTATAATTTTAGCATAAAATATGTAACTATGTAAGTGAGAATACCTCTTCCTCGCCAGTGCGAGTTCAATTATCACTTGAAACCAGTCCTGGACGGCTCAACTCATACTGCATTCAGTCCCCACGACCAAGTATCGGCTAGCTTACGAAGGTATGTGCTGAAAGGAATCCGGCATCGGCACTGGCTTACTTTGAACGAAGAGTGCCTTAGGGTTTATAGAAGACCACCATTCCGATAGATGAAGCCTCAGATTAGAAGTGCCTTCCTTACAGCACCGCTGAATTCCACCTTCAAATCTCCATCTCCGCCAGTGTTCGAACCCGGGAGGGGATATTAGTGCTCTGGTCACCAGTTTGGTTAAAGGCTAGTAGAAAGGGTGAATATGGACTAGAACAGTAAAAGGTTATTTTCAAATGCTTGATTCAGGTACCATGCAAATGTAGGGCTACCTAATTTTTTTTTTCAAACCAGGCTCTAAGGTGCGGAGAGCATTCATATTTTGCTGACAGATTCGCGAAATCTGAGCAGACTACTATGTCAGGATACTTCGATGCAACAAGATTCCACGGAAATGAACAGTCTGTTGAAATGTGCGAATTTTCACAGAGAAAAAATCATCCGCTTTGACTGGGATTCGAACCCGGATCCCTCGATTTCCGGCCGAGTGCTTTAGCCAGTTAAGCTACCGAGGCGTCCTCTTTCCCTGTGGATTTTTATGACCTTTACGGGACTAGATGTTCTCGGCTGCCGGACATACAATGTAACAACCAGTCGCACTGAGCGCTTGGCGCCACTGCCCACGAGGAAAGATCGAACTTTGAACACATAGAGGCGTAAGCACTCGGCCGGAAATCGAGGGATCCGGGTTCGAATCCCGGTCAAGGCGGATGATTTTTTCTCTGTGGAAATTCGCACATTTGTGCATTGCGGGTGACTCCGTAAAAGTGAAACTCCGTGGCTAGTCCCGGATAGCTTAAAATTTGTCAGTCTGTTGAAAAGTTCATAAGCATATTATATCAATGAATAAACTTGATTTTTTCCACAATTTTCATTTTTCTTTCACTACCTTGGTTTCGACACACAGGCCACCATCAGGTGACTAGAGGTAGTCTAGAGTAGTGAATACCTCTAGTCACCTGATGATGACCTGTGTGTCGAAACCTAGGTAGTGAGAGAAAAATAAAAATTGTGAAAAAAATCAAGTTTATTCATTGATATCATAGAGAATCGTTTCCACCAAGTAACGGCCGACAACACACACTACTTCATAAGCATATTTGAAGCGGAGATGATCGTTGGCCAAATTCTGAGAGACATAGCAAGTTTCAATGAACTTTTGATTTCTTCAATACTATTTTCAAGAATGGAGACGTTATAAAGTGTACATGGTTTGGAAGAAGATAAAGATTAACAACTAAATACCCAGTCACAAATTTAGTTCAAGACATGATTGTTAAAAGCGGTTGTACGTAGCAAGCTAGGTATGAATATTGACAAATACACTAACTAGTTGGAATTTTGTGCTACTAAGTTGATTCTTACCGACTCGTAAGCTTCATGCGTTGAAATGAGCCCCCAGGAGATAAATTAGTTTTGCCCATGCTAAAAAAAAAGCCTGTGTGGATGAAATTTGAAAATACTTGCCTCGTCGTGATGAATGCACTACTTCAATTGAACCACTGATTTCTGAAAATTTTAGCCTCAATCATGTTGAAGTCCAGCGGTTAACTCCGCTTTATTTGGAGCATATTTGCGTAAAATTGTGTTAAAAATGAATTTTAATGAATAAAATCATCATTGGTCTGTCTGATTAAATAAAAATATCTTGGTGACCTTTCGCACTGTGAACGTTGTGTAAAGTTACTTAGTTATCGGAATGGATTTTCGCTAAGTTAAGGAGGTTCCTCTGCCGCTCGGTGCGTCAAAAGCCGGTAAAAAATCCATCTTCTTAAGTGTTTTAAGAAGTCGATTAAAAAAACATTACCCTACGTAGTCACCTATAGTATTTAAACAAGAACTTAAAAACTTTGTGAATAAGTTGTATCGAAGCACTTAAAAGTGGGAAACAATTTTTAAAAACACATCAGTAGCTTATTTTGATCTCGGTTTCTGGCTGGCAACTCGTTGCCACGTTTAATTGCTCTGACAATAAATTTGAGCTCATCACCGCTATTTCGTGATCTGAAATGTGTTCCATAATTAAAAAATAAGTTTCAAAATATTTAAATGGAAATGTAACTCCTTATTTAAATATAATGGGTAAAAATCATGTGTTAGAACGACTTGGCAACGGTGGTAAGTGCAACATTGCTCAATTACTGCGTTCACTTGTTTTCCTGCTCTCGTGTTGGCGTGTGTTTGAGTTTGTTAGTGACTGCTTTCCAGGAAATCGTTAATATTATACATATATATTTGTATAATACATTACTGTATTTATGTATTCATTTATATAAATACCCGTGAGTATTATAACATATCTTCAGATAACTTTCGTTTCCTTGGAAGCTATCAATTTCCTGCCATGTCGAGGGAACCCGGACAACATTACCGGGAAAACGACAATTTCTAATACTTTTTTGTCAATGTATTAAATTTAGCGTCAATGCACAAAAAATCCAGCTCCACAAGGTGCATTGTAAATTCCCGTCTGCTCGAAAATCACTCGTTTCGTCACGGCACAGCCGCACAGCGTTGCCGATGTGGAATCAACCTGCAGCGCCACATGTTAGTAACTACGTGATTTCTGCTATTTTTGTTGCAAAAATATGTTAATATCATTTAAACCAACGTGGTAAGGGTATATTTTTTTAATATTGTCATGATTCTTATACTGTGTCGCACCTTATATCAGTTTTTTTGTCAAAACGACATTTATATTCGAATAGTAATTTACATTTCTTCTACTCATAGGCAAGCATTGCCATAAGATCCTATAGAAATTCTCTCATTTTTAAATGCGATTTCCGAGAAATATAGCGTGGAAAGCCTAATTTTTTTCAACGGCAATCGATAGAGTGCACTAAGAAGGGCTTATTTTGAAACTTTCGTGCAAATGACATTTACTTCGTTTCTCGGTGGAACCTCCTTAAGCCTAATACTATCGAATTTATTGCTCTGTGTGAAACGGTTATATTTTAGCTGTCAGCCGGTCCCCAGGAGTAAAAAGGTTGGAGATCGCTGATTAAAATGGTTGGTTTCCGAATGTTCTTTATTTATCGGGGAGGGTGGGGGTTCAATTCACTAAATTTGGCCATATTCATCCTCATTTTTGGGGCGCCCTAGGGAAATGCAAGGGTGGAGGGCTCTAATCTAAATTGTTGATGCACTGTTTAAGGCGTATTAATCTAATTGAAATTTTGAATTGAGCTTAATTCCGTTCCCCTCTTCACCCCTACATTTTCATTTATTTATTTATAATTTTTGATCATTTTAACTACCACCCAAAGAAACTGTGCTGACAATTTTAACTACTAGTTTAAATATGGAGAACTTTGCGCTGAGTGATGAGCACATGGAGTTGGCTTTTTAGAGAGGAGCACAAATTGGAATTCGTAATCTCATACGCGAGCAGTTAAGCCTTTTTTGTTTTGCTTATATTTGTATTTATGATTGAGATATAGGTAGAATTGTTCACTCACGTTTTTTTATTCTCAGTTTATATCGCATTTTTAGTTGTTGTTTTTGGAGATTAGAGTTGAAGCTGTCGGTTAAGTGAATCTCCACACACACACACAGCATACCGACTCACTCTCTCGTGTCGTCATCACACTCGATAATCACCTTGAAGAGCGAGAGGACGCCCTCCTTCCTTCTCGCGTGAGGCGTCTCCTCTCCGTCGCTGCCGATGTCGCCCAGGTCGACCTCGAGTCCGTCGAGGCGGGCGCCTTTCACGTTGGCGGCGGTGGAGCGCGCGAAATCCGACACCTGTTGGCTGGAGGCGCCGTGGAGGGCGCGAGAGGAGGCGTCCACGCCCAGCAGGAGGCGCAGCGACGGATTTCCCGAGCGGAGGTCGGACACGACGGAGGAACCCACTGCGGAGGCGGGAAAGTAGCATGTGAGAGAACAGAAGAAAATAGGGGGAGACAAATTAGCATTTCTATTGACCGGGTGCACGAACCTTTTTTGCAATGGGACCATTAAAATTATTTTGTTCTTTCTCGACGCATAGTGTAAATCAAAGCCTTCTGGGGGTTTACCGCCGGGTCAGTTATTGGCTGGCCGACGTTTCGATGACCGTCTCTGACATCGTCCTCAAGGAATGTCAGTTAACTTACAACCGTGGCACTGGCTACGAGTTAAGCGAAGCTTGTATACCCGCGCTCCGCAAATTAAGGCGAGAAGACAACAATTGTTGCCAACCAATGAGAATTGACCTGACCCGAGCCGCTTACATATGAGGACCCCAGAAGTCAAGGGGTCTAAGTAACAAAACCATTGTTCAGAGAAAACTTAAGTAAAAGTTGAAAATGTTCAGTACAACCCACTAAGTAGTTAAGAGGCATTACCCTAGATAGCAGCACCTGTCAAGAATATCACTTGGATCTCTATACCACCTAAGAGATTAATATTTTCACTTCCCATTCCTGTACCTAACATATTTTTTTTCAAAAATGTCACTTAGACCCCTTGACTTCTGGGGTCCACATATATATCGTAATAAGGACGCAGGATTCGTCAACTGACATGCCTTGAGGACGATGGCGGAGGCAGTCATCGAGACGTCGGCCAACCAGTACCTGACCTGGTTGGAAACTAAAGATAACTCCATTTAAGGTAGTTTGAGCGAAATATCGTTTTACTTAGAAATCGATGAATTTGGTCTCATTTTAAAGAAAAATATCTTCCCCCCTCTAATGACACCAAAAATTCAACCCCTTACCGCATTACTTTCGGAGATATTTTCCAAAAAATACCAGCCCTTTTATATGAGAAATGTACGTCTATGCACTTCAGAGAGACATTATTGACAAAATGAGGAATACTTAGATGTCGTAAAAAAACTAACAGCGTGTAGTTTGTATATTTTCTCTACTGTATTTGAAAATTAATCATATTGTCACCGCAATAGGTTATCGGGTATCGCAAAAAACCTTCCGTTTTTATGGAGTTTCAAACGCACCGCGCGAACAAAAATGATTCAAGTTAAAGACTTTAGATATAATATACTTAATATACTTTATATATATATATATATATATGACATTTGTTCCGTGATACGCCTTGAAGACGGACTAGTTCCGAAAGCTAGCTATGTAAGTGTGATCGTCTCTTTTTTTGTGTGTCTATATCCTCCATCCTATCAACATCGTGTGTTCATCGCCGCATGGCTGACTCCAATCCATCAACGTAGAAGAGTCTTCTACGATCTTGTGGTGCTAGTGGCACCGAAATATTAAGAAACTCTGTGTGTTCATTTTTTTCTGTTTTTCTGTGTTTAGCGTCTGCCTCTCTCTGGCAAACTTTTTATATATTCGTCACGTGAGTGATCCTAAGTGTAGTTTTATATATATATATATATATATATATATATATATATATATATATATATATATATATATATATATATATATATATATATATATATATATATATAATATACGTACAATATCTTTTGATATAATTTTAGATAGTTTCATTTAGTTACTTACAATTTCTGCCACATTAAATTATATTATTGCACCATTAACAACGCAATATTTAATTGGGTTTACATGCTCTATGTTTGGAGACCTCCCAACCGCCTGCTGCCGCAATATTCGTAGTTTTGACGTAAGTCAGTTAATAAAGATGCGGCGTTTTTCGACCACCGCGCGCCGCCGGCGAATTATGAAGCCGTCCTTATAGTCCAGATTCAAATTGAACAGCTCGCGGCGTGCATATTCCACCCGCAAATATTCGCCCGTTCCGGAGAGTAACGAGTGACCCATTTGGTCGGCTGCTATTGAACGAATGTCATATTCAAGTGCCGCGGTTGTATTTATCGCTCACTGAGATCGAGCCTTCGACAATGTTTCTGCGGTGATTGGCGTAGAGTCTAAAAAAATACCTTAAACTAACGGACACGCTTGAGTAAATTTTGCATAATTTTCTGCCATTGCGCCCTACAAGGGAACCTACGCTTGAATTTATTTACGCATTGCTGTGTTGCATAAAATGCTGTGGGCTACATAGGAATGTTGGTGATATCTACGTGATATTTCAAGCAATATTTTATTGAAGTCTGCCATAATTTATGTATCCGTGATGCCGTGTGATATTATTTCTTGCTTGCCGTATTACGGTGAGAAAAACTGGGTTTACGTCAATTGTTAATGGATGAAGCATATAGCTAAAACGAGATGTCCGACGTGATGAGCGAGAAAAAAATAATTAAGCACTGTTCGTTTTTATTGAATATTAAACTGTGCTAAAATTCTGGAGATCGTTTTCATGTGACTGGCAATATCGTTAAGTTTATCACCGTTTTTCCTTCAGGCCGAGAACGGCATATTACATACTAAATCATATTCTTGATTTCGACATGAACTCCGCGGCTTCCACTCTACCATAAAATAAGCTTGAATTCAAAATTTGCATGGCATTATACGCGTGTGACTGAGCTCGTCTGTTTTTCACAGTCAGCTGGAAAAAATCTGTACAAATTTCGAGGATACCGGGACTAGCCACGGTAATACCGTTTAGGAGTCTACCGCAAGAACACGTGGTGCAAAATTTCACGGAGGAAAATCCAAGGTCCGTAAAATATATAGGTTGCCTCATAATATGTAAACGATGCGGATTTCCGATACGCGCCGTTATTGCTGGTCTTTCGCTAGACGTCAGTGACGTCGTAGATACTCTTCGAAAGAATAAACAGAAGTGATCTCTGGTTTGGGATGATTTTTTGGACGATTTGGGATCATTTGAACCGGTAATTTCAATTGAAAATCTCATCTGAAAATATAAGACTATTAAGCAATGTAAATATTTTCCCTTACGTTTCAAAGAAACGTCTGAATTCCTGCATTACATTTTTATTCCGCAGGTCTTTTTAAGAGAGTTCACGGAGTTCACTCCCAATCAAAGCAAATGATTTTTCCTCCGTGGAATTTTGCAAGTGTTATGAAATTGAATGATCAGATGTGGAGTGTTAATCTTCCCGCGGAGTTAATATGGCGTTGATGTGATGACTTCCGCAAGTAGTGCGGTGTGGTGCATTGACTAAGGGCTATATTCATAGTCGTTACCTGGGTGTCCCCTAGGTCTGGGGGAACCCCTTCGCTCAGAAATGGTATTCGTAGTCGTTACCCAGGGGACTGCCGTCCCCTAACTCTCCTCCAGGCCGTCGATTTCCTAGGTAAGGCATGAAGCTTACCCAAAGCTCCCCTTCACGCAGTATTGCTGCCCCCGCGTGGGTCAAATTGATACTACTGTTCTAAAGACAGTGGACGATAATATCAACAACTTTCCATAGTAACATCTTCTGTTTACAAACACGGGTACTTATTGAACCACCCTCGTATTCCTAACCATTCACATTATATAAATATTTAAGTAATAGTGTAAACATTCTCTCATATTCCTTCAATCATTTTTCATCAACATCGTGTTACAGGATACTATACTATTGTTTATAGCGTGCTTGGTTACGGTGAAAAATGAGCATCGAAAACATCGAGAACCATTCAGCGAAACCGTTGATATGTATTTTTGCATGGGATTGTTGCCAAATCTCTTACCCAGGCGTCCCCTGGCTGGGTGTTACCCAGGTAAGGTTTATGAATCGCTCAGCGTAGGGGACACCTAGGTGTTACCTGGCTGGGGGATACCCAGTTAACCCCTAGGAATACGAATATGAATACGGGCATGAGATTTCATTCAAGACCCCACTCCTGGCACTTTGAGTAAATTTTGATCAGATCCGATGATGGGGCGACAAGACGATAGGATGATGACCGCATCCTCTGCTAATAATCTAATTTTTTGGATAACTCGAGAATATAGGTCATTTATATAAATAATGAATAATAGGGGGCCGGTCACGCTTCCTTGTGGAACCCCGGATGCCACTTTAACTACCTCTTATCTGATACCTACATCAATGACTACTTTTTACTTGCGATCATTTTGAAAGTCTCGTATCCAATTTACTATCTTTTATTTACTCATCATGAGTGAAATTTGTATGTGAGTTTTTTGTGAGAAACCTTATCGAATGCATTCTAAAAATCAAAGAATATGGCGTCAATTTTCTTTTTTTCATCTTGGATTCTTTTGATTTTTGATTTACTGAAATCATTTTAGGATATTATGAAAGAAGAGCGCAAGCTGTGTTTCGCAGGATCTACCCTTCCGTAAGCCGTGCTGACTGTTATATAAGAATTGTGGCTTATCCAAGAAAGTCATGATATTGCCAACATGTGTTCGAGAGTCTACCATAAAATTAACGATAATGTTAACGATATATGCCAGTAATTTCCTGGGTCATATTTGATGCTTTTTTTTAAACCTTGGTGTGGCGTAGTCTATTTTCAAGTCTTGGGGTACCTTGCCCTCGGATAATGATTTGTTAATTATGACTTATAGGAATGCTGCGATCTGTGGCGCTAACTCCTTGAGCACGCATGGAGGTATTCCTTCTCGACCTTCTGGTCCATTAGAATGTAAAACCATTGAAAAATAATCTTAAAAGTGAATTATCCAAGGGAAAATGTCTATATATTTATTAATCATTTTGTTGCATTTCCCCCGTAACAGCCTGCAAACTACTAGTAATTACATAAGTTCATAGTACAGAAAATAGTCGTTCTGAAAGGAAAAAAAAATAAAAAAGTTCTCCATTCGCCATGATTTGTTTTATCGTGCAAGATCTCAAGTTAACCACCCAGGACTCTTTGAATCATGTTATTTCCCAGCCTACGTCATTTTCGGAGACAATATAAAATTTCTGCTGGCGTCGTGTTGTTTGTATGATCTCGAGAGCAGAAACTCGTTCGCGCACAGGGTTGAGGCCGGCTGCATTTGCATATGCGGGGTCTGGAACTCTTTTTTAACGCATGTCCTGGGAAACGCGAGAGTGGCGAAGGCTCCTCGTGCATGATGGGAGAGGAGGAGAAATATGACATTTCAGACAGAAGCGGCGAGGAAAAGCAGACCACCCAGATGTCTCTGTTGTCGTATTATTTGTCTTGAATGTATATAATATAAATGTAATATTTGTATGTTTGACTTGAAGGCAAGCGACAGCGGATAGTATTTCTCGCCCGCATTTGCTCGTGGGTCGTAGACGTGCGAATGACTAATGGTCATCCTCGGACTTCTACCTTTAAGGTGGATGGAGTGGGAATCGCGGTTCAATGAGCGCTCATTTTGATGATTTTTCAAGTTTTCCGAAAAAAAAATCTCGCATTACATCCCATTTACGTGTTCCTGATCGTACGTTGAAACTGTTCCTACAGGCATTATTCGAAATTGTACGAGAGTGACATTTTAATTCCTTTTCCCTTAATTACAGTGTTCGGTGCGGTATTCGAAATTAGGAATAAAGTGTGTTGAAGTGTGTTTTTTTCGTCAACTACACCTAGTGTGTGTGACATCTTTTTATTCGTTAGCAACAATTATAATAGTAAAAAATGTGTTATTTTGTGTGTTTAAATGTGTACATATCGACCGCTCCTAGCCGCAAAGTAGTATCTCAAAAAATCATTCCATTCAGGCGTATCTTGAATTCTTAGTCCACAAAATCGTATGTGTAAAATTTGAGCCGTATAATCGTATCTGAAATTTCGTCCATAAAATCGTATGTCAGAATACCAGTCCACAAAGCCGTATCTCGAAAAATCAGTCCAGATAGCAGTATCTCGGCCAATAATTTAATTTTCGTTTTGGGAACTCGATTTTCATTCATTTTTTTATATTATAATATGTTAAAATATATAATATAATTAATAAAATTATAATATAATTTTTTTTAAATGAATGAAAATCAAGTTCCCAAAACTAAAATTAAATTATTGGCCGTGATGCTGCTATCTGGACTGATTTTTCGAGATACGGCTTTGTGGACTGGTATTCTGACATACGATTTTATGGACGAAATTTCAGATACGATTATACGGCTCAAATTTTACACATACGATTTTGTGGACTAAGAATTCAAGATACGCCTGAATGGAATGATTTTTTGAGATACTACTTTGCGGCTAGGAGCGGTCGATATGAGGTCGCATTATAACGAAATATATGTCATATGCCATCAGGCAACGTGTTTAAATGGCATCATAATGTAGAAAAACCGAATGGGTATGATACAATGTTTTCACTATCGCGTTATCTCTTGTAAGAACTTGTTTGCAAAGGTGCGCGCAAAGTTCTGTAGGTGGACACATATCGCTTAAAAATTATGTAAGGCGTCCGGGTTGTGCGTCCTGTTGCGTTTTTTCATTGCGGTGATGACGTTTCGTGACCATTGGAGGACAGACCTTTAGATCGAATCCAAAAAATTGAAAGAGAATTTCAACGGAGTCGATTTACACAATTTTCGTAACGCTTGGATGAGAGTAATTGCCAATGTCCACCAAAATAGGATCGCGCCAAAATCTTGCACCTCAACATTGATTGGCCGCGCTGCTGGGAGGACACCCTGAGGACCGTATGCATATTCTGGCCGATTTCCATCTATCGGCATTCGATCTGAAGATGCGTCCTGAAGTGGACACGAAACGTCGTCGCCGGAACGAGACAGCGCAGTAGAGCCCGGAAGCCTTCCAGAATTCCGAATCTCATCGCTGCGAAATCATCCAGCAGAAACATCGCTCCTGCCAAAAAGCAGATGAAGAACCCTCGATTTCCTACTTGAACTCTTTCTGTTCGAAGCAAAACGACTGAAAACCATTTCCTTTTTTTCACATTTTTTTGTATTTACTTCCATCAATGGTTAAATGGCTTTATTACACATGAGTTATTTACTCCTGCATCGAGCTGTGTAAGCCTGAGGTTCATGCTCCTAGTAAGTATGGGAGAATCCAGAAGAATGGGAGAAACTTAATTTATTTTTATTAGGATACCGAGGAGCAACGCCCTACGCCTCACAACGTACCTGTCAATGAAAGTTCTTCCTCTCTCAGCCATTTGAAATTTTTTGATTTTCTTAAATCTACACCTAATTACCCATTTTTTTGGGTTAATTCATTAATTTCACTCAATCGGTCCTTAACTTCACATCGGGATAATATCCTGAGAAAATTATCCAACGAACCTTATCTGTTTTATGTCCTGTTCTAACCTTTAAAAGCCATCGTTTAACATTTTCCCTATACACTTCAAAACCTTTTCCGAAATCGGTATTGCCTATGTTAGAATCAGCGGCGTATAGACATCATAAATATGATTTAAATATTTTACTATTAAGAGGTTACTTGTAAATCCTATTCAAAACTACCATATTAAATGACTTCCTGATGAAGCGATAACGATAGCACTTAAGAAAACCATGCAGCTGGTACTCGAAGCCGAGACTTCTGCATTAACCTCATTATTGTGCATTCAACGCGGTGTGATTATGTAACTAAGCAATTATTACAGAGGATTAGTGGTTTTATGAAAACGTATATCATCCATGATATCGTCAAGAAAATTTGAGTGCGTGAATTCTGCCTTTTATGGAGTAACGCTAATCAGCTTTATGAAGTGTCAATTTAGAAAAAAATCAAGCGCCGTTTTAAGAGAATTTTTCTCCTCGATGACTTGCAACGGAGGCCTTCAAACGTTTAGCAAAGCGACGGCGAGCTGATCGTAAATAAAACAAGCATGGAATCTCAAGCTTTCATTTTACTCCCCATTAAAAAACGATTCCATAACGTTTAGCCTCTAGGCTTGAGTCCACTTTTACTGTTCTCATGGAACCGGGCATGTACTGTGCTTCAATGTCCGAGAGATCTGCGAGCGAGTGGCTTGTCATTTATTGGACGCGTTTTAAGGTAATGGTGCCGCGCGAAGCATCAAGATAGCGGCGGTAACTGGGGTTCTCTTTAAAATCCTGGGGCTCTCTATCCGACACGAGCATGAGAAAGAGAGAGAGAGAGATACGTGTGTGTGTAGTCAAATGCACCAAATGGGTTGCCACGGCGACCGGGTGTTTATGATATTTAAAGCCGCGCATGCGCTCATTATGGAGGCTGTTAAATACGAGTGATGTATCCGTTCGTATGGCGCTCGGAATGTGTTTCGAGGCTTTTTAAAGCGTCCGGCAACGCTATACCCCGCTAGTGTTTTGAAATAAGACGGCTGCAGAGAAGATGCAGAGGTGATTCGGCGTTGTGTTTTTTCTCGGTAATGTGTGTCAAGCGTATCAATTACGCGACTACTTGACCCTCGAAAATGAGAGTAGATCAGGGCGTTGAGAGTAGATTAGGGAATTGAAGGTGGTTGGAGCGATTTTCGGTAATGTGCAGATTTTATATGTAAATTGGCCCAGGTTTACTTATTAGTGATATAGATTGAAGTGAAAAAATTCCATGTTACCGATACGATTTCTTGACAAATTAATGTCATTTTAACACACAACCTTGTGGAAGTTAGCACATTTTTCGCAATGATTTGATACTGCCTGTGCAGATTTTCCCATAAACGCGAAATCACATGTTTCGTATTATTACAATGGTGGATTACAAATATAATGGCACCATACCGAGTAAAAAAAGACGTTGTAACGTTGTGCCTGCCTTTGTTTAATTCCATTTTTATTTATTTTTATTTTATTTATTTAATTTTCGTTCTTTATTTGGGTTTTGCTGGAATTAATTTATATGTCAATGTATGATTATCTACGTTGATGTTTTATATTGTTTATTGTTTGTGTAAAAGGTTGCTATGTTGTTGTTGATTAAAAGAAGGGGGGATTGTTAAAAAAGAACGTTGAAGTTGAGAGACGTGAATTAATGTGGGGCAATGCCAAATTAATATTCCAGGGTAATTTGTTATCATTTGAGAGATCCCGACGTCACACGTATTTACCTCAGAGTATCGCTTCAGTTTCGAACTTCGTACCATAAACCCTAGCCGTGGCAAGGCTTTGATTGAGACGAAATTTTAAAAATATAGTATTTGCATGATTTATATATAACTAAGGTTGGTTATTTCCACCATAAAAAACAGTTATGCGTAAGTGAGGCGTGATTCGAGATTTTTTTTTCAATTCACTTTTAAAAGTTATGGTTGTGAAAAAATTTCCTCTTAACGATATAGCTTCAGGCATACTGCAGGAAAAAAATTAGGATTTTGTTTATGAGCAGAGGATGCGGTCATCGTCCTACTGTCGGGTCTGATCAAGGCTTACTCATGGTGCCAGGAGTGAGGTCTAGAACTAATTATTAGCCAATTCGCTGCACTACACTAGATACGGATGTCATCACATCACCGCAATATCCACACTGTGGGTAGAGTAAATATTAAGTCGTCGAATGAAGTTAGATACCTATAAATTACCTTAACTCCTATTCTGTCATGGAGAACACACACAAAAAAACATATTGGGCACACCATTTAATTAACTAGGATTTGTCCTGCATATAATAGAAAGGGTCTCGAATGACAAAGTAAAAGAGAGATGCTGCTTCGCTCTGGTTGGGCCACACCTCGAATACGCCGCGAGCATTTGGGATCCAGGTCATAAATATGTGACCAAAAAGGCTAATAAAATGCAAAGAAAAGATGCATGCTTCGTTTAAAACTGCTACGGACGAACATATAGTGTTTCGCCACTTTTAGAGGGATTAAGGTGGAAGCCCCTAGAGACTCGGAGGCTACACGCCAGGCTTAGCTTGCTTGACAAATTCCGAACTGATATTTTTCAGAGAGCGACATAAGGAATATTATCATGTCGCCTGACTACATTTATAGGTCTGACGGGAGCGGTGAAATAAGGGAGATTCATTGCCGAACAGATCGGTGCAAAAACTCGTTCTTTCCGCGCACAATAATCGACCACAATGAAAACTGAGCTCCACTAAATATACTCCATTGTAAACTATTTCACCAGCGGAAGCAGGATTTTTTGAACTGAATGAATAACAATGTGTGACGTAGTAGCTCTCTCAACTCATAGAGTCAGGCCAGAGCTACCTTAAGGGTAATCTCTCGCCGATAATTTTTCTCGATTTACTCCCTCGACTCTGGAAAGACAGACGACTGTTTCAGTGGCGAAATGTTTGGCGTGTAATGTGTGTCAGAACTGTTCATTACGCGACATGTTTACTCTTGATTATGAAAGTAGATAAAGGAGTTGAAAAGGGGAGAAAGGGAACCAAAAAACCTGCTCCCGAACACGAAGACCGCCGTCGTAAAGTCGCGGCGAAAGTGAACGAAGGTATGTATTCAATGACACGGTCCGTGCAGGCTTGCGAGGTTCAAATAGGATTCACGAAGTTTTGTTTCGTAAATTTAATGGGATAGCCGTTCGCATTAATTTCAGATCTCTGACGTTAAGTATCGGATAAATGGGTTAAGCCAACGAACTTAATCAATTCCTCTCTCTTAATGTTATGTGGCACGATCACTGTTCGGTTAACTAACAAGACCGTGACAATTTTGTTTGAATTTATCTTTCCAGCCAATCTAGACAAATGATAAGCGTGCTACAGCCCTGAATATATGCACTTTTATATCACTCTTTCTTTGGAATTTTTCATTGGCTAAATCATTCATTCAGATTTAAGTTGCCCCCAAAAATTCTATGCAACTGTCGAGATAATTTTTGCTTTGATATATTGGATACTTTTATCTTTACATAAGTTAACGATGATGCATTTAGAAAATATGTTCCTGAGTGCCATTAGTTAGTGCGGTTTAGTTTTTCATTTTTTTTGACAACTCTATTTTTCCATCCCACGTTTGAAAGGAGGAATTTAAATATATATTATGAAGGATCTTTGTGTAAGTTCACCAATGATCTTATTATCGAATTTTTATACGGCTTGCTGCTAAACATTTGTACCGCAGTGGATTAATTTCGCCCCGATATTGATATTTACTTCTTCGAGGGAGAATTTCATCCACTTTGGTGTAACATTCGCATTCCTGCGCACGACTGTGTACGTCATCACTTGCGCTTGCATCATGATTAGAAATTGGCTGCTATGGGTTGGATTCTAGATAACAGGACTTTGTCAAAAATTATACTTTAAGGGCACTTTCATGATAGTGAAGCATGGACAATATCAGCAGCAGAAGAATGAATTATCAGTACGATGTCTATTCTAGAAACACTGTGACGGTTATTGCTTGCTAAAGTACCAATTTTATCGCTTAATTTCGTCGATTTTAAATCCTCGAATCGGCTCATCTTGCCCAGGTGCAATAATTACCGTTTTGGAACTATCAAATGGTTGTGCAGCATTCAATTTTTCCGTGAAATGACGCGACAGTTTGATAATATCGCGTGTAATTACGAAATATTGAGAATATACTCCCAGGAGTTACCGAAATGCGTTGCTGTTGGATAATGACGAAGGTGGAATGTGCAGAGAGAATAACCGAACAAATCCTGAGAAGGTCTGGGATGGATATTAAACGAAAACTTCGAGGAGAAGATGAAAAATACCTATTGAACACTTCCTACAGCATAAAAGGCTTGTTCTTGGAAACATCTTGAGAGAATGTGTATCGAGAAGTATAACGAAGACCAGGAATGGATTATAAGTGACCTTATTGCAAAGAATGCTCAGTACTTCTCTATAATTATTTAATTTGCACGACACGTTGCACAGCTTCACTGCATCATCAGATACAATTGTTTGTATAATATTGTAACGAATCATCGGTATTGAAAGAATAAGCGATGAATAATCCCACTTCTATCACCAATTTGTTACGGGTTTGGGTAACACAAAAGGAATTATTGCGACTCTTAATTCTGCGACAAACACAATCCACTACAACCTTTATTGTCTGATGTTTTCTAACCAATCAGCAATCTCCCAAACAACCAAATTATTATTCCGGTGTAAGTGGGAATATTCATCATTTATTCTTTTATTACCGATGATTCGTTTCAATGTATATTTATTGATTGTTGAGATGGTAACCTGATGTGTGGGGTTGTGGAAAAAAACTTACTTTTGGGAGGAGGGGCCGGGGAGCTTAGGTTAAGGGCTTGTGAGGTGGGAAAGTTTACTGTTCTACGAAGAAAATTTGTCGGAAAGGAGTGGGGAGGGGTTCAGATAAAGTAGATCATTGCAAAGATTGTGGACTGTCCAACAATTTCAGTCCGTCCCAAAGCATCCATCTTTAAACATTTCGGGCGAACATAAAAAATTTCTGGGATAAAATCACTTGCACGATTATTTTTAAACAGATACTTTGCTAGTTGAGAAGTGAAATCATTAATTAAACTTCTGCCCAACTCAAGTGAATCTAGAAAAGTACTAAGCATTCTTCGCAATATGGATACTTATATTAGATTCTTCTGCGAAATGACGCCAGATGTCGTCAAGTTTATTCAGGAATGGATTTTTGATACGTGTCCAAATTTGACGGTCGTTTTAAGGAGAAGTTTAATCTTCACATTTCTGGCTGTTGATAAAATCTCTAGAGAACACAAAATTGCGAGCATGACGAAGTCTGCATAGTTTTCTATTATAGTTTTCCATTTTGGTTCATCATCAGGCATTCAATCCTTTTATTGGTTTACAGCAGGCCTCCGTTCCACTTGTTCTGTGCTAACTTATTCCTCTGGTTCCTTATCCCGCTTTAACTGGCATAAATGTCTGCATCCTTTGTAACGTCCATCTTCGATTTTTCGATGAAATCTTTTCCCATTATTAATGTTATATATGTCATTTCAAGACGTGCAATGATCGCCCGGAGTTTCACGAACAAGGCTTGCCAGTTGGTAAGAGCTGGGTTAGGGATTGGAAATTTAAATCCAGAATCGATTTTCGATTAATCGACTTTCGATTTCTGTTTTTAAAATCGATTTTCTAAAAATTCGATTTTTTGCCCAAAATAATCGAAAAATCGAAATCGAAATTTTTAAATAGTAAAGTAATTGTCTGCTGAAATACGGATGTGCTGTTCTAACAAAATGCGAAATATGGGTTAATGGAAGCACTAGGGATAAGAACTGCATACGGTTAAATTTATTAATGCAATTTCTTATTTTAAAGATGAACAACACAAGAGGAGAGTAGTAATGCATAACAGATACTTATATACGTATAGGTAATACAACAAGCCAATTACATATGATTTAGTAGTCCATGCGCCGAAGACGATATTCGGACTGGGCGAATCTAATTTGAAGAAGACGAGTGCTCTGAAGCGATTTATCGAGAAAACGTTTAAAAAAAGGCACAATGTCAACGCGTATTTCATTTCTAATCTTCGTCTCGCGGTCTACAATGTATTACTTCCGAGTGTGAGTCCCCGCCTAGACTAGAATTATTGTAATAAAAATCCGCAGCCCTACAGTAGGCAACTCCAACGTGCCGGTGTCCGAAGCACTTTGCCTCCCCACCAAGGTTCCCCCGCCAGCGATGCAGAGTGAAATAGCGCGGCGCCGAGTAAAGCGAGGCGGCAAAATTCAAATGCTGTAGCAAGCTAAAAATCGAAAATTGATCAGCTAGAATCGATTTTGAACGATTTTTCCAAACAAAAAGTCGACTACAATTAAATCAAAAATCGGAGTGTGATTATCGATTTTCGATTAAAATCGAAATAGATTTTCCAATCCCTAAGCTGGGTGTCCTCGACCAGTTTTAATTCATCTATTGATGAGGACTGGTAAAATTGTCTGAAATACCATTAGATGCTTGGGAGTTACGGCCTGTTAGAAGTTTTTGCGAAATGGGGTTTGTGAGCTTAACAGCACGAGTCGTTTAGTGGCAATCTGGAAATCGCGAGCACGCGAATGCTGGAGAGCGATCGTCGTCGGAGGATATAGGTTGTGGAATTTTTATGACCTGCTGATAAAATTGACTGCCAATATAAATCAGCCTCCCAGTTGGTTCTCCATTTTTCTATGTTTCTCGTAATTGACGACAACCAGCATTAATTACCCAACCTCGCGTGTTTCTGCTTCTAGGGCGCCTGGCTTGTACCGATTTGTCTGCGACTGTGAAGTGAATATTCATTTTTTTATTAATGGAGTTTCCAATCCATAAAAAAGCCATTAACTGCGATTATGTAGCAAGGTTTCCAGGCGGGATTCCCACGACTTGACGTGAGGCATAGATTTCTCATCACTAACTGGGTTATTTTACCTGTATATTCCTTCGGTTTGGTCTGCAAATGAAACCGGGCATGTCAGGGGATATGCATTGCATTTTAAGGGTTAGTAATGTAATAATGGACAATGTGTAAAATTATTTTTATAAAGGACAGTATATCTTTCTTAGAACCTGAGTTATTTTGCATTTTTTTCCATGTACCTGAAATGGAAACGCTACTTTTCCCGCTAGTGTTTTTTTTTCACGGTTTTCACCATCGTACCTCGGTCAATTCGAGTGTAAAAAATAGCTAAAAATTTATAGATGAATTTAATAATTCCAAAGAACTTTAAAAAAAAGATTGTCATCACGGAGATGAAATTAAGTTTTGCCTTACAGCTGCATCCGCTTCCCGCATTTCAACTTCAACTTTCTTTCTTGGACCATCCAGTCTTCTTGTTCGAGCTCTGTACCGTCCATGTATGCTTTGTCTTTTAAATCTCCCGTTTAAACGCGAGACGGTGTCTTTCTTAAGGCCTGTACACACGAAGAGATTTCTGTTGCCGGGCATTGCTTACGATAACGTCGGCGACAGATGTCGCCGTGTGTACATCGCAAGACATCTGGTGGCATGTAAGGCAATCGCAAGCAAGTTGCCAGCGATAGAGCGTGTACCATTTTCCCTGCCATATCGCTACCTACATCCATAGTAACCACCACTTGAAAAAGTAAACAGCCGCGAGAGAAAGCAAAATACCAGCACTTATCATCCACCTGAACAAATTATTTACAGCCAGAGAGTGAGTATATGTCTAAATATGCTTGGTAATTTGTCTAAATATACTTATAATTTGGCGGGTTCTCTTGAAAGAGTAACCAATATCGAAACCGGTCGTGAAAGTGCAACTATAAACAGCGAGCAGTCGCGTCGGATCACTAGAACAAGAAGTTAGTGATTTTGTTTAGAAAACTTTTAGCTACCGTATTGGGTTTATGACATTGGTGAAGTATATTTATAAAGGAGCAGAGTAGTAGATTTTGGGTATGATTTTCTGTTTTTGATGAATTATTTGAATATACTCTCCGTGAGTCATGTGTGATTTCATTTCATTTTCGAACGTATACTTACGTTCAATTATTTCAACACCGTCTCGTGGCACCGTGTGTACACAGAAGCGAAAAATATTGCTACCATAAATGTCGCCGTCCAATCATACCAGATCTGGCGCCAGGATATGCGCCACAGACCACACAATCTAAGGCGCCGTGTGTACAGGCCTTTACGGGTGCTTTGGATGACAATAATGAATTATTTGTGACCATCTGCCAACGCCTATTCTCTCACTATGAGAAAAGCCTTTCACACAGTGTGTCCCATAAGTTTTAAAGACCGTGGCTATGAAATCGATGCTACTAGCGTCATCGTCATGAAATTTGTTGGATCAAATTATGAAATATGGTAGATCTGTTATGTCTCGTACTACTGTTTTTCGGTGGTGTGACCTTTTTGCGGAGGGTAAGAGAGTTGGTTGTAGACGACGATAGGAGCGGACGGCCATGCTTCACCAAGATTAACGAAAACATCGCTAAAGTCGCAGCTGTGTTAAAGGACCACCGTAATGCGAGCTGTAGGTTGATGGAGCAGGGTGGCGATCGTCAGGGAAAACCTGGAATTGTCTGGGAATTTTGAATTTCTGGAAAAGTCAGGGAATTCTCGTAACAGTCAGGGAGAAACTGGGATATGAATCCTCATTATTTGTCTACCATTACGTTTATCGGCCAGTATTTCCCGCCCTTTATTTCACCATCCGAAACTGAAGTCCGTCGCTGACGCGAATGGAATAAGCCCCATCAATTCGTGAAATATTCAGTTGTGGATATTAGTTATTTAGTTGGAATAAGACGCACAATGTATCCCTTTTGCATATCCTTGTCGCGATATTTGCCTATCAGTGTTGAAATTCATGATCACAATGTATTACGCTCATCACAGGGAATCCGAGGCAATGTTATTTCGGAAATTTTACATCGCGTTTTATTTTCACTTCCGAAACTCAGGTCGACAGGTAGCTGGAGCACACTAGCTTACAATAAATACATGCTTGCAGTACTAAAAATACGAGACGATGATCAGAAATTTCAGAAAATTTAAAGCTGCTGTAGAAGATTTAATTCGGCAGAAAAAATATTCCAGTAATAGGTGACCTTCAAGGCGAATTTCGAGGGGGGTTTCGCCTTGAAGGAAGATGGCGTGGTCGTGTAACTGGCTAACACACCTGACCGGCAATTGGGAGAGCCGGGTTCGAATCCCGGTCAAGGCAAATGATTTTTTCATAGCGAATTTCAACCCTGGTGTATATGCACCCGTGCGAGTGACTTCGTACCACATCATTTGTTACATGCAATGTTTGGATATAGGTGACCTATTGGCTGTTGGTCAGGGACTTTGGTAAATCCACCAGGGAATAGTCTGGGAAAAAATCAGGGCATTTTAAAACATTTTACAACGAATTATAACGAACGATTTGAAGAGAAGGAAGCCGTGCGCGCGTTTCGTTCCACTCGCTCTTGACGCCGACAGCGACGGCAACGAGTTTCTCACGCACATGACCTCAATTTTTGGCCGAAAATGGTTCCTGTGCTCAGCCACCCACCTTACTCTCCTGATTTGAGTCCCCCTGACTACATTCTGTTCCCCAAATTAAAGATGGACTCGAAAGGGAACCATTTCGCGTCGATAGACGTGATACAAGAAGCCGTGACGATAATGTTAAGCAGAAATTCAAAAGAGGAGTTTCTGAAAGGCGTAAAAAGGCAACCTGTCAACATGTATATCATGTATTTGAGAATTAGTTCGATATTTCAATGCATTAGCTCATGTTTTAATTTAATGATATGGGTTACTGAGGACAGTTGAACAATGGACTGTAATGGTAAAACCTCAGTCAGTTAATGGACTTCAACATTGGGTATATTTACTTCATACTTCCTACCATGAATATATATTATGGATTGTTATCTCGTCGCCAAAAGCTGTTGTCTAGAATTCCGTAAACGAACTAATTTTTGGAATGCGGTGCCGCCTGGTGATGAAATACGGAAGTTCAAATGTAAATACAGTCGATAGTTTGTAAATAAACACGTCTTACTTACAAGTAATCATAACGCAACTTGTGTATTACTTCAAACGGAGACTACTTTGAATAAAAAATTTGTTGAAAAAAGTTGTATAATTTTTTTGCGTCTTTTACAGCCTGAGTCTTAAAACTTATGGGACACACTGTGTATGATCGGCAGAGTTGTTTTTTAAATGATTAGCCTGTCGTACTTTTTCATTTCTGATTTATTATTTTTATCGAAACTAACTTCTTGAATGGTATACTACAACTGCTAATTGAACTGTCATTTGCCTTTTGTCCGGAGTTACAAAATATGTTTGTTTATTTTATTATCGATTTGCGTACTATTTTTTTTGCCGAAATCAATCATGCACCGTAAATTCTCCTCTCCAGTTATTCTCTTCCCTTTCGGTTTATTTGTATATATTTAATTCAATTTCTTCATTCTACTTAGGAATGAATGGAGGGCTATCTTCACCCGTTTAAAAATTAATTTCGAACACTCTTAAAATTAGCTATAATTGCTGATGGTTGACGAAGTGAAAGTTTTGTCATTCATGATGAATAAAGCCCTCAGTAATCTTCCTCAAATGCTTTTAACAGACGCGACGTGTTTCACCACAGTGTGGAATTTTATGGCGCATAAAAGGTAATGCGTAGAGTCTCTCAAGTCATTCAAGTTGGAAAGCTGACTGTAATGTTGGTTTAGAAGGGACTCATTCTAATCTGAAAGGGTAATTTGAATACTTTATCCATGCCATTTCTTGCAAATATCTGCCGACGCGTAGTGCAGTGATCCTGGTAGTCTGCCGTAGCTAGGGTGCGCGCCTGACTACCTGAGCAAGTTTCAAAGTTACATTTTGAACATCCTTATCAATTATAAATTCACCCTTGAGCTTTGCTCCGATGTTTTTGCTTACTCCTTTTCCGCCGAGTAAGCGCATTCTTCGAATGAATTCCACGCGGCAATTGAAGCGGTAACGACGCATCCGCTGGTGAGAGAATAACGATGCGATGGAAGACAATGGAAGACGTCTCTCCACCGGTGTCTTGGGAGATTGGGGGCCGTATTCATAGTCGTTACCTGGGTGTCCAGGGGTAGGGGAACCCCTTGGCTCAGAGATCGTATTCATAGTCGTTACCCAGGGGATTGTCATCCCCTAACTCTCCACCAGGCTGCCGATTTCCTGGGTAAGGCATGCAGCTTACCCAAAGCTCCCCTAACCTAGTACTGCTGCCCACGCGTGGGACGAATTGACATTACTTTACTAATAGCAGTACACGATAATATCAACAACTTTCCTTAGTAACGTCTTCTGTTTACACACATGGGTACTTATTGAAACTTCCTCGCATTCCTCACCATTCATATCACATAAATATTCAAGTAATATTGAAATCATTCTCTCATATTCCTTCAATCATTTTTCATCAATATCGTTAAACATTATAGTAAATTATTATTTATAGCTAGCTTGGTTACGGTGAAAAATGAACATCGAAAACATCGAGAACCGTTCAGCAGTACCGTTCATATGTATTTTTCCGCGGGATTGTTGCCAAATCTCTTACCCAGACGTCCTCCGGCTGGGTTGTATCCAGGTAAGGTCTATGAATCGCTCAGCGTAGGGGACCCCTAGCTGTTACCTGGCTAGGGGATACCCAGCTGCAACCCCTAGGAATTGGACTATGAATACGGGCATGGATCCCTCTGCCCGTCTTCTCGCCGGAATCCGGTCCCAGCGGGCGCCCTCTCGAATAGGGATTGGAAATGTAAATCCAGAATCGATTTTCGATTAATCGACTTTCGATTTCGGTTTTAAAAATCGTTTTTCTAAAAATTCGATTTTGTGCCCAAAATAATTGAAAAATCGAAATTTTTAAATAGTAAAGTAATTGTCTGCTGAAATACGTATGTGCTGTTCTAACAAAATGCGAAATATGGGTTAATGGAAGCACTAGGGATAAGAACTGCATACGGTTAAATTTATTAATGCAATTTCTTATTTTAAAGATGAACAACACAAGAGGAAAGTAGTAATGCATACCAGATACTTATATACGTATAGGTAATATAACAAGCAAATTACATATGATTTAGTAGCCCATGCGCCGAAGACGATATTCGGACTGGGCGAATCTAATTTGAATAAGACGAGTGCTCTGAAGCGATTTATCGAGAAAACGTTTAAAAAAAGGCACAATGTCAACGCGTATTATCATTTAGAATCTTCGTCTCACGGTCTACAATGTATTTCTTCCGAGCGTGAGTCCCCGCCTAGACTAGAAGTATTGTAATAAAAATCCGCAGCCCCACAGTTGGCAACTCCAACCTGCCGGTGTCCGAAGCACTTTGCCTTCTCACCGAGGTTCCCCCACCAGCGATGCAGAGTGAAATAGCGCGGCGCGGAGCAAAGCGAGGCGGCAAAATTCAAATGCTGTAGCAAGCTAAAAATCGAAAATTGATCAGCTAGAATCGATTTTGAACGATTTTTCAAGACAAAAAGTCGACTACGATTAAATCGAAAATCGAAGTGTGATTATCGATTTTCGATTAAAATCGAAGTCGATTTTCCAATCCCTACTCTCGAACGCCCGCCAGGTGAGGGCTCAGGACGGGAGGGAGAGGAAGGGAGGAGAAACAAGAGAAGCGAGTCGAAGCGAAGAGGAGGACGACGAGGCGTTCGACGGGAAGAGGAGGGAAGAGAGGCACTTGAATTTGAGAGCGAAGAATGTGGGAGAGGGAGTTAGGGGGGGGGGGGGATGTTTCGGGTGAGGAGGATTAAATGGGCAGGAGGACGTGGAGAGGGGGGGTGGCGGAAAAGAGAGTGGGGGAAGTGGTAGAACGATGACCACCCCGATGGACATAACCGCTCTGGTGGAAGTGTAAAAATAAACTCACGCCGGAAACCGGACGTACCCTTCCCTCCTTCACTTCGGGCCACCTTCACTCGTTTCCACCTTCATTCGGCCCCATCGATTAAGTCAATTTGAACGAGATGTCGTTTCGCTTTATATTCAGTGAATTTGATCTCGACATAAAGTAAAATATTTCGCCTTTCCAAACATTGAAAAATATTAGCTGATTTCTGCTCTACCTTCAGATATGTATGCAAAGAAACCAGCCTTTTTTTATGGGAGATGGTGCGGATTTGCACTCCAGAGAGACTAAATGAAGACAAATGAGTAATTCGTAATGCATAGAACTCGTCAGAAATTTTACATTGTGTGATTTTTAATGTAGTGCGATCGAGATAGTTCCCTAATCATAATAGAGACCATATTCGATATATACGTTTTATTTTCACCAACTGTGAGACACACGAATTAAATTTTACATTATTAATGATGCAATGATACACTGTTATATGACAGGAATTCTAGGTACTTAATCAAATAAAAATATCCGCTCAAGTCTTCAATTTGACCCATTTTTTTCACGCGATACTTTCAAAACTCCTTCACAACGGAAGATTTTTTTGCAATTCTTAAAAATTTACTACAGTAACAATATGATTAATTTTCAAAAATAGTTGAGATAACACACAAACTACACACTGTTTAGTAAAAGAGGCAATAGAAATACGTCTCGAGGAGAAAAAGCTTAACCGAGACTCTGGGCAGAGCATCAGCCAAATATGGAGTCCGTTGATTGATAAAATAAAACGGTCGCGGATAAAATTCAAATTCCAACCGCCCTAGGCCAAATTTGAATCGGCTGGTCAACAATGGGCCTCAACCGTCCATTGGCTATCTTACAATTAGTATAAAAACCCGGCGTGGACCAAACTCGGCAGTCAGTCTTAGCCCTGATGACGATGAGTGAGTTTCTCATCGAAACGTTGGCCTTAAACAGCCTTACCCGGTGCCAAACCCGAGAAATATTTATCTACACACTGTTGATTTTTTGACGAGATCTGGGTGTAGAAAAAAATACTCATTTGTTAAATAGGGTCTCTCTGGATTTCATACACATACCATTTCCCATATAAAAAGGATCTTATTTTTTTGGCAAATATCTCTGAAAGTAATGTGGCAAGGCATTGTTGAATTTTTTATGTCAATGGAAGATTGATATATTTGTCTTTAAAATGAAACAAAATTCATTGATTTCTGGGTTAAATAATATTTCGCTCAAAATACCCTAAGGGTTCTCTTCTTCTTCGATGGCGCTACAGCCCAAATCGGGCATTGGACTCATCAATTTTCTTCCTCCATTCCTCTCTGTCCTCTGCCACTCTTCTCAAATTCCTCACCCCAAGCAGCTCATGTGCATCCTTGCCGACGTTATCATCCCACCGAGCTCCGGCTTTTCCCACCAGTCTCTTGTCCCTCCCGTCTGTCCAGCGAACGCTCTCTTAGCTGCCCTCTCCTCCGGCATCCGCAGGACATGCCCTGCCCATTTGAGTCTCATTAGTTTGCAGCAGGTGGGAATTCTGGCTCCTTTATATGGGTTATATATTTCGTTGTTATGACGGATTCTCCTCGCTCCTTCTGTGTTCACAGGCCCGTATATTCTCCGCAGTACTTTTCTCTCAAAGCTGTCAAACAACTCCGCAGATTTCATCAAAACAGAAGGTTTATTGCGATTCCGAAGAATTTACTGCGGTGACAATATAATAAATTTTCAAAAATAGATAAGAAAACACACAATCTACACACTGTTGATTTTTTGACGAGATCTAAGTGTAGGAAATGCCTCATTTTCAATGTAAGGTTTCTCTGGAGTGCATGCACGTACTTTTTCCTACGTGAATGAGCAGGTATTTTTTTGGCAAATATCTCGGAAAGTAATGTCGTTATGGGGTTGACTGTTTTTATGTCAATGGATGGGTGATATATTTTTCTTTAAAATGAGACCAAATTAATTGATTTCTAGGTAAAATGATATTTCGCTCTAACTACCTTAAGAGGAGGAGGAATTGTGTTTTACTCGCACCTGAGTACGAGTACCTACGGTGGGTTTATTCATTTGTAATAGTCGCATAATGCTTAAAAAAATACTACGTCTTTACGCTACCGAGGAATCTTCAAAAATGCATCGTTATGTCTGTCGGTGAGGAATTCCCTATTTATGTCAAGTAAACTCCTTGGATTCGCCATCACTTCCGTCCTCCCATTTTCCCTCATTCCCGAATACAATCGGACATCCCATTACAATGATGGGGAAAGGCATTCTTTAAGATGGGTTGAGCGAAGTATCATTTCTCTCGGAATTAAACGAATTTGGCCTCGTTTCAAAGTTAAAAAACTTCTTCGCTTCGATGAAAACCTGCCACGAGCGTACATACAGTGTCTCACAACTTTTAGAGGGATTAAGGTGGGACCCCCTAGAGACTCGGAGGCTACACGCTAGGCTTAGGTTGCTTGAGAAATTCAGAACTGATATTTTTCAGAGCGGCACAGAGAATATTATCATGACTTCTCACTACATCTCTAGGTCTGACAGATACGCTGCCGAACAGATAGGTGCAAAAACTCGTTCTTTCCGCGAACAATAAGCGACCACAATCAAAATTGAGCTCCACTAAATACACTCCTATAATACATGTCACCATTTCATCTCAAAAAAACTTACGCCTTTACACGCCTGGTGACCTAACACCCCCTGCCACAGCACATGCGGCGGCTCGCAGAGTATTATGAAGAAGGAGATGTAAAATATATCGCCCTTCCAAAGATACCAGAATATTACCACTAAACGAACTACTTTCCGACATTTTTGACAAAAAAACCCGCTATTTTACATGGGTAGTGGTCCGTGTATGAACTCTGGAGGCACCTTATTGAAAAAAGAATGAGGGATTACTAACACCTAAACATCGTAAAAAATTAAAGCTGTGTAGTAAGTATGCTTTCTCAGCTATTTTTGAGAAGAAATCATATCGCCGTCGCATCGTATATTATTCCAGAATCACAAAAAATTCTTCCGCTGTGAGAGATTTTAAAACTTTACCGCGTGAGTAAATGATTCAATTTAAAGACTTAAAGACATTTTTATTTAATTATTTAGAATTTCAGTCGTGCGGAAGTGTATTTGTGCGCTATTGTGCAATATTTATTTTTTTATTGATTTTATTTTACAAGTTGACTGTTGTCCTTTTACAAGAATGGAAAAAAATACCGTTCACACAGACATCACCATCCGTATACATGCATGCATTGTTCATAATAAAAAAAAATTATTTGCATAAAAGTTGAGAAAATATATTGATGATGAATGTATTTAAGTTCCAAGAAGCTTGGGGCTCATGGAGGAACAAAATTGAACCATAATGTAATGCATAATCTATTAAAGATTTATGCGAAGTGACACAAAATCAATAGATCATGATAGAAGACAATCCCACAAATGTTTTTTACATTTCTTTGAAAACATTTTCAGGGAAGGTACACTTTTTATTTTATGAGGTACATCATGGCATGTTTTTGTTGCTTGATACCAAATGGACCGGGTGTCATATCTTACTGAAAGTAACCTATCAACATGTATATAATGTATTTGAGAATTAGTTCGATATTTCAATGTATTAGCTCATGTTTTAATTTAATGATATGGGTTCCTGAGGTCAGTTGAACAATGGACTGTAATCGTAAAGCCTCAGTCAGTCGATGGACTTCGACATTGGGTATATTTACTTCATACTTCCTACCATGAATATATATTATGGATTGTTATCTCGTCGCCAAAAACTGTTGTCTAGAATTCCGTAAACGAACTAATTTTTGGAATGCGGTGCCGCCTGGTGATGAAATACGGAAGTTCAAATGTAAATACAGTTGATAGTTTGTAAGTAAACACGTCTTACTTACAAGTAATGATAATGCAGTGGATGAAAAATGTAGCACTACACGCGGGACGTAATTATACCCCGTTTTAATATCGTCCGGTCTACAGATATATTTAATTCCCCTCCGAAATTTAATTATGCAAATGCACAATTAACTTCTTAGTACTTCGTGAATATCGCTATTCGGAAATTTAATTATAATGCGAGGTGAAAAAGGCACACGATGGATGTTTCATAAACCTCTTACACGTTAAACCTGTAATAGATATTTCCTCTCTAGCATGTACAAATTAACTTTTTGGTCAAAAAAATAGCAAAATATTATTCAAAGCTCCAAGTAATTCATATCTCCTCTATCGTTATTGAATATTCACCACAGTCTCGCGTTAGCAACAATTTACTACGTCTATTTACGATTCAACTGAAAAGACCTTTTACGAAGTGGCGCCAAGGACTAGGTGAACTAAAAGTGGAAATTTAGGCAAACGTAGCCTAGGCAACAATTCCAAACATCCAAATCCATAATATATATTCATGCTTCCTACAATGGCTGAAATTAAAACGTATAATTTGAATATGGTCTTCATTATGACTGTGGAACTATGTCGCTCAAACTACCTAAATCAGGTTCTCCGTGCCCTTGGTGACTCAGCGATGTGATTCATCTCATCTCAAGAAGATTCCAAAAATTCGAATTGCGAAATCTAGGTCAGAAATCACATCTACGGGGTCTTGCATTTTTTCACCTTTCAGTGTCGCAGTCGTTAGTTGTGCCCTGGTGGTGTTGTTGTGGGCTTTGGATGGAATAGTCGTCCTAAATACTATCTGGGGAGAGCGATCTTATGGTGGGTGTGGTCCAATCGCTGCAGCGGTCGCTTATTTGTGGCCCGTAACACGTGTTCTGATTGACGTCTATTCGTAGTTTACACACGATTTGAATGCGAAATTCTTTTGCTATGCGCCCGTATGTGTGTCTGGTTCTGCATCGGTTATCTCCTATTGAGGCATTGTTCTGGTTGCGAAATTCGCTCTGTATTCCTCATATACCTAAGTGCGTCGAGGTTTTTTCCCGGCATTTAGATACCTAATTCGGAGCTAGCTTCTCTCCCCCTTTTGCATACTATCGACTAGCAATCACCTATCTTGATTCTAGGACAAATTGGAAACATTATTTATGCGCTTGCCTTCGAGATGTGACATTTAAGAAAAACAGGGGAGGAGTAATTTCCCTTCGCTCCCATGGGTTCAGACTCTGGTGTGAAGGGTGTTTGCAGTTATGTACTGACTGAAAATCAGTGCTAACCCTAGAGATCCGAGCTTCCGCTAGACATTGCCCCGAGATAGTTCTCAAATTGAATTAGCCCCCTATGGACAAAATTATGAAGCATCAGCCTGAAAACAATTGTGCTACGATATTAATTTTTACAAAGTGAAATTTTAGTATTAAAAAAATTGCAATTGATTGGATTAATTTAACATTTATTTTCAAAGAAGACGTATTTGTATTTTATATATTTCATTTAAAAGGAGTAAATGGGTGCTTGCAGTTTGCAAGCAAGGGGGGGAGTTTGTATATGACGATACTCTTTAAATAAAGAAAAATGAATACATCATCCTTACAAAACCAATCGTTACATTTCTGTCTAGCGCAGAAACTAAATGTAAAAGCCTCTTAGAAATGAGATATTTCAATGATTTTGAAACTTAACAAATTTGAGTAGCTCGTTCATAGAAGGTTAATTCTTCATTACTCAAATTTTGACGGGAAGACTTTGTCTCTAAAAAGTTGTTTCCTGCTCAATTTTTAATGAAGTTTGGATCTGAAAGAGCGTTAGCCATTGTCACGGTTTTAGCATCATATGTGTGGCGCATCAGAAATGCTTGATCGTTTGGCCGCATCAGATATGTTTTTGATCAGTTCTTCACTTTATGGCAATTGGAATTAAATTTGACCTGTAAACTGACATTTAATTAATTTACCATAACCGTATGGCCTGCATTCGAGTGCATCGCAAACTAACCGTGGCGTTACTTTCACGGCGTCACCGGCAAGTGCACACCGTTGCGAGAGTTCCAGAGAGAATAGATCATCCGTCTTGACTGAGAATGGAATCCAGTCCCTTGAATAAAAATATGCGAGGGAGAATGACGTCTCTATAACATAAGCAGCTAAATCACGCGGCGATATGTCGAGGTATTCGGATTCAAGCCCCGGTCAAGTTGGATGATTTTTCCGCCGTGGAATTCTCGTCCCTTCGTCAATGGACCTCTTAGTTGAATTATATAGGATCAAATGGATGAGGGTCTAGAGTGCGCATTGAGAATCTCAGTCCTTGGCGGTCATGGCTGTGTTCAGAGAACACTTGTTACCTATTGTTTTGACTTACGGAAGATTATATGTGACAATTTATTAAGGGTTAATCTTTACATCATTACAGTTTAAGTTTTATAATTTCGTAATTTAAGTTCTAATTTTTCTAATTTAGTTCAGATACCTTAATAAAAGTGTCTAACTTAAGATAAGAGTAGCCTAAACGCCGTGGGTATGAGTTATCTGAGGAGTATTTGCGGCTCAAGTAGGATGGATAGGGTCAGGGTGAGTGGGTAATAAATGAATGTGGGTTAGATGCTCCAGTAATGGACGTATATGAAAGTAGTGTGCAACATTGGTTTGGCCATATTGAGAGAATGAATGACAAAAAAATGAATGGTGTTAGAGGTAGAGGTAGGCCGAGAAAGTTGTGGTTATATGTGGTTGAGGAAATTCTTAGTAGGAGGAATATTAGGAGTTTTAAAAACAGGAGGGCTTGTATGAAGCAGTGTATGAGGGTAAATGAGGCAGAAGAGGTTTGCGATGGATAGGTCAGAATGGAACCGAAGTTCCTGATTGTGTTAGGAAGACAAGATATACCGAGATGATTATCTCTCTTATTCTGGTCGGTTATTACACCGAATTCGGTTCCAAAAAAATGAATGATAGTCGAATAACGAAACAGGTATGTAAGAGTGAAATGAATGGTGTTAGAGGTAGAGGTAGGCCGAGAAAGTTGTGGTTGTATGTGGTTGAGGAAATTCTTAGTAGGAGGAATATTAGGAGTTTTAAAAACAGGAGGGCGTGTATGAAGCAGTGTATGGGGGTAAATGAGGCAAAACAGGTTTGCGATGGATAGGTCAGTGTGGAGGACATTATTGAAGCAGAGTTAGGTGTGCAAATATGTATTTATGAGTGAAACTTTGTGACTGTGCCTACCCATTGAAGAGAACGGCGTGATTAGTATGTATGCAAGTTTCTAATTACTTAAGTTTTGTTTTGCATGAGATAATATTTTTACTATTCCAGTTTTTCGAGGGATTCACGGACCGGAATAGCGAGTGCCACATTTATTAGACGGTGTAATCTTTATAGAAAACGTTTTTGCCCGACATAAGCTAAAGTGTGTCCGATTCTAGCTCCTGTAGGCGACCGTTGCCAACATCCACACATGAGATTTTTGATTTACTTGTTACTTTTTGAGAATAAAATTTGCAATTGTTTTTATTCCTAACTAGACTGCTGCGCGCGAGGGAGGGCCGTGACACCACGCATCATCTGCTCAAAGCTTTCACGTCCTCAGCCTCCTCCTTCTCCTCCCCGCGACGTGGTCCAGCGCTCAGATGCCCTAAAAGAGTGGACAAGTCGACGACAATGCGTGACGGTAATGGAAGGAATGCGTGCGTTTCCCAATTGGGTCAAGCGGCTGATCCATTTTCGCCAATGCTCAAGAGAATTTTCCCTTTTTGAATCTCTTTCTCTCTCTCCTTCGAGACGATAAATATAAAAAAATCGTGACGATGCTCGCACATCGAGGAATGTTTTTCAGGGTGGGCGCATATCTCACGCTTCTAATGAATACCCGTCTGGATTCCCTGCCGTAATATCTAAACGTTCGCCATTTCATGGACATCCTACCCGTTTTTTTGAACGTAAAATGGATAGGAAAACGAGATTCTTCGAAGACGCGTCATGATGTTTTTATCACGGTGAATCTGCATAACACCGAGTTGATTTTTCTGGTGCGATTAATAACGTCACACTTCCATGAAGATATTCCGACCTCGGCGGCGGCAGGGTAAAGATTCTGACCTTGAGTCTCCGGTCAGATTCCCTCTGGAATGTCTTTTTCTTCATTCAGGGCATGTATTAGTGTTTGATAATTTATGAGTCAATTAAGAACGTTCTGCTCTTGCATCTGCTCTTGCTCTCATCAAGAACGTAACTCTTGCGAATGTTATTATTATAGACGTGTACACAGGAAGCGAATCTACATAAAATCCCTTGCTCTCAATTTAATGTATAACGACCTATAAGTTCCTGATTGTGTTAGGAAGACAAGATATACCAAGATGATTATCTCTCTTATTCTGGTCGGTGATTACACCGAATTCGGTTCCAAAAAAAATCACAATTTTGCATATTGGTCACTTTCGTCTTTGAAGCGGCTCATAATCGCGTCCAATCCTAACGTTAGAATAAAACAAAGTGAGTGAGTCCTAGCGTCTGTTGCAAGGCCAGGAAGCTGCCATTCCAAATCAGGGCTGCGATTATATGACGGCCGAATTCGAAACACATCCATCGAGTCATAATGGCCGAATACCTAATCCCTTCTCGTTACGAATTTACCTCGCCGAATCTCGTGCGGATCGTCTATCGCCGAAGGTTTATTCGAATTACATAACTCGGGGTGATAATCACACGCTCGGCGTATAGGGCATAACAAAGAGGAAGGATAGACGACAGAGCTTCGCCACCCGCCTTTCAGAGAGATCATCAATTTATTTTCCTTTCCGTCTTGTTATCCTTGTCAAAAGAGAAAGAAGTTGTGATAAAATAACCTCGGAGATCGAACAATGAGGGTCGTTATCCGTCTTTCGAATGAGTCACGAGCGCCTGCCGAGGGTCACGTGTGAGGGTCTCGTAAACGAATCCACTTGTTCGGCATGGTGGTTTGGCGGCTATGGTTCCGTCACATCGAAAGTTAGTAGGCAAGTAGGTCTTCGGTGTGTAAGCTTGTACTTCCATGCTTCTATAGCGATGGTAATCGATCGCGGTTCAAACTTGCACGGAAAAATGAATGGCTACCATTTCCTGCCTTGAAGAGAGGATTCCGATTCTACGACAACTTCAAACAGGAAGTACGTTTATAGTCTGCGATAAAATAGCTTCGCATCTGGTGAAATCTTGACAGCAGGACTGCTAGTGAGGATGCAAAATAAGGGGGAACAAATTGATTTACGGGAGAATGGCTGATGATCTCAACGGTTTCATACTCCACTTTGTGGAAGTTTATTATTCTTGGTTATTTTCGGTTATTAGTGAGTGTTAATTTAAAAAAATTACTTGTCAGACAATGCCATGTATCAACAGTAATTATTTTCTCTCAACCGTTACCAAGGAACATAAACTTAATCCTCAACACAAATCCAATTTTTTTTTCCTGCTTCCATGATCTCACTATATGTCAGCAGTACCTCATCTGTCTCAGTGCCGTAAGGTATGTTTACTTCAGCTTCACAGCTGACTGGTCTGAATTAATGATGAAAAAGAAAACTTTGTTTTATCCCACCAATTTGTCTTACGGTACTACTAGTTTCGACGCAGCGGCGTACCTTCAGTAGTATCTTCAGGTACCTTAGATGAACGCCGGGTTCTCGAAGGTGCCAGAAGATGACGCCACCGCGTCGAAGCTAGAAGTACCGTAAGAATAAATTGGTGGGATTGAATTAAGCCTTTTATTTCTTTATTGAGAAAGACTAATTGCTATTGAGATAAATATGTTTTGAGAGATGAGCTTGTTGGTATAAATTACACAAGGAAAAGACTTGTTCTTTTTTTCTTGAATTATCAGAAATTTCTACATACGTAATACGCTTAATAGACACTTGTATTTAGATGTGCATTGAAAGATTGTAAGTTATCGTAATCTGGACATTCAATTCGACGGTTAGGCAGATATAATGTATCTGCAATGCTCTTTTGAGGAAATTTGACTCGAAAGTCGAACAACACCTAGAGAGCGGTTTTGATCGACTTTAATTAGGTGTACTGCACATCGAAATATAGTCGGCTTTGGCTTGAGAATAGCCGTATATTTCTGCCATCGTGTTTATATGAGTCAGATTTGAATTAAACGTAGCATCTATATTTTCTCGTCATTTCTATTCTAAAACTTGATAAGCGGAAATAAACGTGTGGAAGTTACCAACTGTGAAATCGTAAAACCAACCTCGAAGTTCGGCAACTTTATAGTGTAACGAACAGATATTGTAAAAGTCTTTATCTTGCGACTGATAAATCTAACATGAAGATATTAATTAATGAAGACTTTTTGTTTTTTATCCTTAACAAGGGCCCGTTTGCATCGTTACATTACACATTATTTTTTAAATCTGTGAGTTTATCCTCATCCAGAAACAGTAAGTTGATCCTTCCATCATACGTGTATAATAGAGAACGTTTTTCCTTTTGAATAGTTCAACACTGAAACTGGCGAGTGTGACCGATATTTTATCCATTAAAGCAAATAAAAAAATGGCACAAAAAAATGTTGTGTTTTAAAATTCAGCATTTTTTTAAGATTCTAGACCGCAGGAGCAAGACCCCTCATGGGTGGTACATAGTACCAGATGAGACTGGGTTAGGAATATTTGAGCCGCTGCCGTGAGCTAGAGATTTCATCGCTGCGGTTGCCATCTAGCCGATAGGTAAATCTTTTTTTTTTCACCAATCCGCGCTTTAAAAAAATGGAGCAATTGGGCAAAATGTTGTCAGAAAAGTTGATGCTCTATATTTTGGCCAAATTTTACCTAGAGTGGGCCATTTTCCCTGGAATGGTATGATTGTCAACTGACTTCAGCGCCAAGTACTGATTCTTCACCTTTGAATTCAGCCATTTCTCAATGAATTTAGATTTCACATAATGATATATTGGTGATAACTTTGGAGGGAATCGGTCGCCAATCCTCTGCGGGCTCCGCCCGGATCGTACCCTTTCCACCCCTTCTCTGAATTCATTCTGCAATTTGGAATATAATGAGCTATTCTGAAATATTGCTACAGAGTGAGTGGAACGTAATTTTGGATTTGGAAAAAAACTTACCTTTCTCGGTGTCCAGCTGGTACCCGTCCTTCGCCTCCTTGGCCGGGAGCACGAGGTGTGTGCAGACGCATGGGTCCAGCACTGACGATCCCAGCACCCCCTTGTGGTAGCACAAGATGTGCGAGGAAGGCGAGGCATCCGGACACTTATCTGAAAAAGAAATCAAAGCGAAACACTTTAATTTATGTCCAGATTGCGCGCCTGGCAGATCTTGAGAACCCAGTGCGTATAAGACGATAAAATCGTTTTTCCACTTAAAGTTTTAAGTTGTAGGAGCAACGTGGGCTGTGTTCTAATCCACTTTCAGGCGTACTAGCCGTAGGTACTGATTTTTTCACAAATATAAGAAGTGGCATTACGCATTAAACATTTGGAACAACTTATCGACCACAACAGGGCTGGTACTACTGGCAATTAGGAGGGTTACTAGCCTAGACCTGGTGACCGGATGGGTTTACTAGCTGGTCCTGCTAATTCCTCAAGGCGTCCGCTGTAGCTAGGGTTTCTACTTCGCGAGGGTCAATTCGGATTCATAACAAAGGTAGTTTGAGCGAAATATCATTTGACTCAGAATTCAATGAATTTGGTCTCACTTTAAATAAATATACCCAACCCTTCCACAGAATCCAAAACGTCGGCCCCTTACCGCACTACTTTCTGAGATATTCGCCGAAGAATACCATCCATTTTAAACGGAAAATCGTACGTGTACGAACTCCAGAGAAGCATTAATTAAAAGAATGAGGATTTTATAGCTCTTAGATTCAGTGAAAAAATTAACAGAAAATAATTCGTATGTTCTCTCAACCATTTGTTGAAATTAATAAAAAATTCACTGCAACAGTGTTTTCAGTATCACAAATTAATCTTCCGTTGAGAAGGAGTTTTTAAACGTACCTGCGTGAAAAAATGAGTGAAGTTGAAGTCTTAAGTTAAAGATAAATATTTTTATCTAATTACTGGGACTTTTATTCCTGTAAAAGTATACTATTGGACCATTTTTTGTTCAATATTTAATTCATTCTTCCTAAAGCTGCTGAAATTAAAACGCTATATTCCAATATGGTCTCCATGATGCCTTGGGACATATCTCGTTGAGAATCTCTTAATCAATCTGCCATTATTAAGCTTAAGATAGATGCTGCTGCTTGACCTGATTATCTTTAATTTGCGAGTAAAATTTAATTTTTAGGCGTTTTCACGAGATATGCCAAGGGGCGGCTTCCATCATTTGTTTGTTTGACGTATTTGTCAACCCGGTGTATGTTCGTACAAGCGTTAGTTGCCCGTTCCACTTTGCAGGTACGAGTTACTCTCGTGTTGAATTTAGCACATGATAGGTATGGACTAAGGGGGTGTACCTGAATTGGAACGCAGCCACAATTATATTTTTTGGGGAAAAAATAAACACCAACATAGCTTTAAATCGACAATTATTGTATGAGGACTGTTTGAACAGAAGATCGGGTTGGTGTGTTGCTTAGAGTTCCGGATTCCCGGCCATTGTTCCCGGTTTCGAATCTCGGCTATAATTTTTCGTTGTAACCTCGCTCCCTATATGGGTATTATTTGCAGGGTATAAAAATTGAGGAGTTAACACACAGGATAATCCGCAATCCCATTGGCGCATTTAATTATCAACAGGCTACTGCCGACGAAAGATAACTTTCCGCGTTTTCTCCATCCCACACCTCAATATTCCCATATCAACTACCAAAAAAAATTTCCACGCAGTCTAGCTTCAATGTGTAAAAATCCATCATGATAACACCAAAATGGTTTGGTAACTCTTCCCTCAGTATTATTTTCAGACGACCGGTTTTAACCGCGCAGGTGACATCTCCAGAAGATGAAGATCTTATCTTAAGAGGACGCATCATACCCTTAGGTAAGGAAAAGTTCTGTCAAAAATCCACAAGATGGCGTCACTCGGACCCGATCGAGGCGTTTTGACGTCAGGAGTCTCTTTCTCCAGGATAACTCTCGCACAAGGCAACAGTCGTCGGTAAGTTGTAGCCAAGTTTCCGGCGCGTAAGTACAGGCAGCGCTTATATAAGATCTGTGAAAGAAGACTGAACTAATTGCATCACCAGTACGTGATGTACGAGCACGTCTTGGCCGAAAACCATTCAGGTAGCTTGTCGAAATATACCAATTACAGATTCTATCTTACAACTGTGACGGCTGTTACTTAGTATTCCGATAGAGGAGGGATTGATACATCTCCATTAGTTTAAGATATGTCAATAATAATAATAGTTTCTTATAAAAATATACCCAACATCTTGCAGTTTTCCCGAATGTTTAATTGTGCTCCGGGACAAAATTTTCATGTTTCAGATACGAGCCTCCCTTGGCAAAGATCTATTCTTTATACTATAAAAATTTCAAGTTGATGACGTAAGGCACTGGGGAAAAATCTGGGGTCGGAAATTATCACAAATCCGACCTGTCGAGCGGGTGTGATGCGTCGGGAGAAGAAGAGAGAATCCTTACGCCTCAAGATGCTGTCTATGCGGTGAAACCGATCTTCTGTAAGTAAAACTTGAAAAGTTTCTGAGTCATTTTGATTTTAACTATCAAGCATGCAATGGAAGACCTTTGAGTAAATTTATGAAAAGTGGAAAAATTGAGTTGAAAATAGGAGCTTTTACTGCTGATCTGGGTCAATTATGGGCGGGCTGTGCATGAGAGAATCGTATTGCCGTGCGACCTCGCCCATACTAACTATATGTTCTCCTATTTCCTTTTTTATGGTCGCACCCTTTGCTGTATTCTACACGAAATTTATACTTTCCGTCCCTCAACCGAGTGAATGTATAAGCGTTGTTGGTTGATTTTGTTCCATTAATACCTACCGCCATTAAAAATACATGATAGTTCTATTTTTTTCTGAAGAACTCGATCAGCAAATTCGACAAGATCCCATGTGCAAATTTTCTTATTCAAGATAGAATTTATGTAAAAATTGCCTGTAATGCCTATTTTATCATTTCATCTCAGGCTAAAAAATGCTCTTCAAAGGTGCTATATATTCAAGTTTTCAGAAAAGCTCGAATAAGTTACTCCGAGGCTGGATTCACCTTAAAATTTTCTTAGTATTCCTTTAATTGCCTCTAAATTTCCAGATGAATATGTTGGCCTGTAAATACTTATATGCAGAACATGTTATCTGCAACATGCGCGGAGGTCTGTCACGAATTGAATACCGCGACATCATGGCAGTTTTCCCACGCTCCATTCCGGACTGCCACTCAATCTTTGAACTATATTTTAATGAAATGTCAATATTTGTTTTTTTTTTGAACCCACGAAAACGTTGATTTAGGTCAGACGATCGATAATTTAATGCTCGTGGCATGCGCGGGGCTTGACGCCGAGAAACATCATCTGATATCTCTCGAGAGGAATCCGAAATGTTATGAAATGTGGAGGCCATTCGGTGGAAATTAAGCGCCGTCCACGGTCTTGAATTTGTGGCGAGAGTGTCGTGGCACGTATCGCGCGGGAATGGAATGAGGAGTTGCCGTCCTCGGGAAGATATTATCGTTTTTCATTATGTCACCGAGGGACTCAACGACTCGGGTTGAATTGGGCTCGTATTCCAAGCCGCTCGAACGACGAAACTCGTTCGCATTTTGTTTTCCCGCCCAAAAAGAAAGATCGAATGGGACAAAACTTTACGGCGACGCGCGCGCGAGGGAGGGCCGTGGCCCACGCATCATCTGCTCAAAGCTTTCACCTCCCCAGCCTCCTCCCTCTCCTCCCCGCGACGTGGTCCAGCGCTCAGATGCCCTAAAAGAGTGGACAAGTCGACGACAATGCGTGACGGTAATGGAAGGAATGCGTGCGTTTCCCAATTGGGTCAAGCGGCTGATCAATTTTCGCCAGTGCTCAAGAGAATTTTCCCTTTTTGAATCTCTCTCTCTCTCTCCTTCGAGACGATAAATATAAAAAAAGCGTGACGATGCTCGCACCTCGAGGAATGTTTTTCAGGGTGGGCGCATATCTCACGCTTCTAATGAATACCCGTCTCGATTCCTTGCCGTGATATCTAAACGTTCGCCATTTCATGGACATCCAACCCGTTTTTTGAACATAAAATGGATAGAAAAACGAGATGCTTCGAAGACGCGTCGTGATATTTTTATCACGGTAAAAATATCCAATGTTATCAATATTTTATTCAAACTTTAATATCTATTCATACCGGAAATCATGTCTTTATGTGCTGATTATGTTTGAGTAAGTTATTACTTCTGTTCTTTGAAACTTACGTGCATGATCAATTACTATGTGTCAATGTACACTATTTATTCATTTAATGAAGATAGTCGAATATGTGGTAGTTTTTTTAGCAAGTCATAATGGAGACCGTATTCGAATTTTATGTTTTGATTTCGGCAGCTGTGGGAAGCATGAATTACATATTCCATTATTCATGGTGCAATAGAGTACTTTTAAATGACCGAACATGTGACAACATGTTTCACTTTTTAAACATTTTTGAGGAAACATGTGAACTACGCGCCAAATTTTTTGGCGTGACCTAGGTTTTAGAAATTCCTTATTTATCAAATCATGTCTCTCTGGGGTACGCGTCTTGTAAAATTTCTGGCATCTTTTGGCGAATATTTCTGAAAGTAGTGTGTGGTAAGGGGCGCGTATTTTGATATATTTAGATGCATGAGATATTTTTATTTAAAATGAGACGAAATTCACCGATACAGGGTGCGGAATTATAATTTCCTTTTTGCAGAACGTATTAAAACCCATTTTATGAATGAGAATTTTTTATTTCTTTTATGATGATGTAGGTACGTATCTAAAGTTATGCGTTACTCAGTTTTGAAAATCATATCAGGTAGGTAACGCTATCCATACACTGAATAAGCCGAGTTCCTGCGTTTGTCATGACTCTTACCAGCATAGCAGCGGGTATTTTGGCAATTTCTGCCCGGATGTTGGCCTTCAGGTCTTGTAGGGTCCTTGGATGGTTGACATAAACACGGGATTTCAAAAAACCCACACAAACGGGGGCAGAAATTGCCAACATACCGGCTGCCCTGCTGGTAAGGTTCATGACAAACGCCAAAAATCGGCTTATTCAGTGTATGGACAACGGGGGGGCGTCACCTACCTGACATGATTTTCATAACTGTGTAACGCAAAACTTTAGATATCTACTTACAACATCATAAAAAAATATATAAAAATCTCTTTCATAAAATTGGATTTTATTTCGTTTTGAAAAAAGGAACTTATAATGCCGCATCCTGTGTGAAGGTGTAATGAAATCTATCTCAAACTAACATAACTGTTGTGCTTAGGATGGTGAACGTTCTGTACTTGGTGTGAGATTTTTTCTTTGGACTTATATGCAATGTATTCTTAGTGCTTTGCAACATCGCAGTCAAATTTTTTCTTATTCGTACGAATGACGGACGCAATCAAATGTCAAACACTTGGAAGAGAAGATACACTCCGACGAGTGAAATCAGAGGTTGGAGGTCGATGGCTTTACCGTTCCTCCAACCGGGTCATTGAAAGTTAATTAAACAAATTTAGAGGTTCTCAATTTTTAAGGCGAAGGTAAACATTGACGAAATTCATCGAACGAAAATCGAGAGAGCTGACTTGTAAAAGCTCCTCTTGTTGCGAAATGAGTGGGTGCCTATATGAAAGAGCTGGTATAATAAGCTTGATTGTCATTTCGCACAGTGATTCAAGGCGTGGAATATTCGTAGCCAGCGATTGATGAGGATCCTCGCGGCGAGATGTACACACGCATCAATGTCAAAAGTTTTGGATGGTTGTGCATTTATCTTATTTTAAAAAAAATTGATTTTGATAAAAACATGGTGAATCCTAAGCGGTATTATTATCATTATAATTATTAAGAAATTGCTACAAGTAGACCATATGGTCCGGTGGTGACACAGATCGGCATGAACCGAGCAAATCCCAATATACATACATGTAAAAATTAAAACAAAGACATTGCCAAAATACAAAAAAAGCAAAGTTATTACCTTATTCTTGATTCCCTTCCCTAAAGAGCATAGTGCGTGTTTCCTGATTGGCTACATTTCTAGCTATCGACTGCACAACTTTCCTAAACGCACTAAAACCGGAGTAAAAACTAATATAATTTTTCCCCATTTATATATTTTTCAGTATAATTTGTTATGGTAAGAGTAGTCTCAACTCCTTGGGTCGTCATTAGGAACAAATTTTAAACGTTAAGATCGACCGTTGATATGCTTATAACAGGCTGGAAACCACAGACCTTAACCTGGATATTTTGTTATTATTATTATTATTATTATTATTATTAAGAAATTGCTACAAGTAGACCATATGGTCCGGTGGTAACACAGATACCGAGCAAATACCAATATACATACATGTAAAAATTAAAACAAAGACATTGCCAAAATACAAAAAAAAGCAAAGTTATTACCTTAGAAAAATATAGGGGGAAAACCCTCACAGTACAACTCCCCTCAATCTCGTTATCAACAACGGTGTTCTACTTGGGAAAGGCTCTAGCACTTTCTTGGGCAACTCATTCCAATCCTTTATCCCCCGATGCAGGAAGGAATATTTCAATATATTTGAAAGCTGCCTTGGAGGCTCTATCTTATATTTATGGTCCCTTCTCGCCAGATAACTAGGCTTATTTAACCTTTTGGATATATCCCTCCACGCAGGATCACCAATGCCTTATGCATGCACTTGAGGCGTGCTTTCCTCCTCCTCGATTCTAGTGATGTCCAGCCCAATACCCGTTACCCCGTCATCTCCGTTACACTAGCCTTCCTTTTAAAATTTCGCATTACAAATCTTGCGGCTAAACGCTGAAATTTTTCTATTTGTTTTTTCTCCCCTCCCAAATAAGGGTCCCAGACTGACGCCCCATTCTCTAAAATGGGCCTGACAAATGTATTATAGGCAAAATCCTTGGTTTTCTTACAACTTTTTTCCAAGGGTCCTCATTGAAAAGTATAACATTCTAAAAGCTTTCGTTGTAATTTTTTCAATATGCGTATTGTAAGCTATAGTTTATGTATACAAATTGTTAAGTAAGGTATTAATTTGAATGTCATTTCCCGCCAGGGTGCTGCATAAATCATAGTATATCAAAAGAATACTTTTTTGGTCTGATGTGAAACTAACTCCTCCTTCCTGTGGTGAACTGACGTTTAATGGGATGGCGCCCTCTTATGTTCCATGAAATTGGTGATGGCACCAGTGCTAAGGAAAAGATGGCAGCTGAAGATATTTGCCACAAGATATAAGCGATATTTTGGCGGATCCAATGAGTAACTTGCATCGAAATTGATGTTTTGATTCTGTGATTCAGACTACTATGCACGCGAGTTATATAATGAATTAAAATCCATTAAGTTTGTTGGTGGTGTAATTTTATTGCCACGAAAATTTCTTAAAATTGCTAATTTATCTTATTTAGTTGTGATGAGGGTGAATTCTTCACATTCTGCGCATAGAACTTCATTGCTAGTATTTACTTGATTTCTTGATGGCTGGGAGTAAAATTAAGAACCTTTTTTAAATCTATATTCTGCCTCTTAACATATTACTCGCATCCGTATCGTCAATTTATTGTTTATATTTGTAAGATTGAACGTGAGACTACGGCATTTGATTGATGGGGGATCGATTTGGTGGGGTGGATAGAGTACTGGCTAACCATACGGGCGGCCAGGGTTCAACTCCCTGCAGAGGAGGATGTCTTTTAGAGGAAACCGGATCCCTACTTGTGTCTTGTGGAGGGCACTTCGAGCACGGTACTGCGTCGGTCGAATGAGACGTTAAACCGTAGTCCCCTAGGCGCCTTTCGTTAAGAGCAGGCTAATGCCGACGCCGGGTTTCTATCCACCCTTCCTCCCTAACCTGTCCCCTACGGCGCAAATGACCTTAGCTGTCGGTCGCGTCCCTAAAACATCCAAATCCAAATTTGATTGATTAAAGTGGTTCATTGAGAAGACGATTGAGAGAGATGTAAACAGCGGAGGGATATGATTGATCGAACGTTATTTCTAAACGGATACATCGATAGAGACGTGACTTTATAACGTGGGGCGAGGTGAAGCCTGTAAAGAATCTCCCTTTTCCTAGTAAAGAATTTTTTTCCCTTCCCTAGAATCCCTAGTAAAGGAGAAAATTCTGCAAGCAATTTACTTGGTCCATGAGATACAGTCATAAGTGTTAGGGCCAAAGAAAAGAACCCCTCCGAATCAACGGAATCGCGAGTCGTGATCAGCAGTTCAAATTTTGTGAGTGAAAATATTTAAATTAAGCTGAGGCACGATTTTACATTTCCAGCTTATTTACTCGTCGTTATGTTTATGCACTTTGAATTAAGTGTAATCTTTGGTATTATGTTGAAGTAAATTTGCGACGTCCAGACAATTTTGGTGAGGTGAATATCAAGATTTACCAATCCTTCACCGATGAATCTCCTTCAGGAAATCACTCGGGCAAATATGGGGTGCGTGTGGAAGAGGTGCGTAAACTACAGATTGAGAAACTGAGTTATTTAATGTGGATGGAGCGATTTTTGTTTACTTACAGATTTTTGGGAAACTTTCAACATGTTCTCATGACTAATACCTTTAGATGAGAGTAATAGAAATTGCTCCATTCTGATTCCGTTTTTCGGCATTTCAGTGCTATTTTAACACGAAGATTTGTGGCATTTTAAGCGAGCGTCGTATTGATTCGAAAACATATTTACATATCTACGCACATTTCGTAAACATTTGGCAAATATCTTTTTCTAAAAGCGTAATGATAAATTTTATATTATTGCAATCGTTTCTAACAAATATATAGGTAACTTAAATAAAACTTTGTGTACTCCACTATAGGTTTAATAACACGACCCGGGTTTCCACACTTCGTGTCATCTTCACCTGAAGGTGACATGAAGTGTCGAAACCCGGGTCGTGTTATTAAACCTATAGTGGAGTATACAAAGTTTTATTTAAGTTACTATGAATTACTTCCACAAAGTTAAGCCTGGAACCATTTCCTTCGTGAAATATATAGGTATCACGCTGCCTCTGTTATTCGTAACAATACTCGTCTAATTAATATGGATTGAACTTCGAATGCCATGTCAAAACTCTAGTCATTACACGCATTAATTAAGGAGAAAAATTATAAAAATAATCATTTTGTTGTTTACAGTTCTTGTTGTATCGTGAGTTCCTAAGCATAAACAGATGCACTTAAGTGAAATGTCGTTCTGGAATTTTTTTAAGAGTTGCTTTAAGAAAATATTCACTGAATGTGCAACGATTACCGCTTCCGGCCACCTCAATAAGGAGGAAGGGTTTGAAGGTTAAGGGAAGAGAGTTAAACGGTGGGCGATAAGTAAAGTAACGAAGAAAGATGAAGGGCGTCGTCCTTTTCCTGCAGTGCCGAGTGCAGTGTGTTTGTATAAATGTGTGCTTGTGTGTGTGTGTACTTACGTCTCTTGGAAGGAGGTGGTGATTCTTCCGTGAGGACGAGACTGGATCCCAGCCAAAGCACCAGAGTCAGCCATAACCTCATGTTCGGGTGTCTCCCTGCAAAGAAGAAGAAAGGGAATAAAATGGACGTTTCAGTTGTCGTGTTGGTGTAATGCGATGCAAGGAGGGAACAAGCGTGCCGAGGGGTAATTTATATTCCGTACTGTAGAGGGGGGGCGGAACGATTCGAGAAAATGTTCACCCACTCTTTCTCTCTCTCGACGAAGCTGGTCGGAAGATGCCTGCGATAACTGCCTCTTTCCGACAGTCGAAGCTGCGTCCCGGTCCATTCATTACGAGGGCCCACGGAAAAGTGTTCCTTTTCTGATTCCGGGAATGAGATGCGACCGAAATGCGTATTTTGACGGTAATGAGGACCATTCTCCGTTGAAATCGCATCGCACGCTGTTCGGCGCGTCGTTTTTCACCGGGTTTTATCTTTTGGCGAAATATTTTTGGTCTCTTCGACGGAGAAAATTTTCCAACGCATCGCCGTAAGAAAATCTCATGGCTATCCGGAGAAGGGTCTGTCAGAGGAAACTGTTTCTCTGCTTATGCTCAGCGTTCTCATCTCTATCCCGCGAGAGCAACCTTTTGCTACTCCGTGCTAAACATTAGAGAGTTATATAAGTTACAGTTTCCGGCTAAACTTTGTGGAAACGCGACACGTGAAATAATTTCTCGTGTTGTACATTCAACACTTTTTAAAAATTAATTTTACCGTTCATGGTGTCGACGTAAAATGCCATTTTCAAAGTGATTTTTTTCACCTAAAAATAAGAAAAAAGTGTGGAGTGTACAAAGCGAGAAATTATTTCATGGAATAGTTACTATAGGGAATAATATTTCGGGTAATTCATAGTTAATTCTAAAACAAGGCTAGAACACTCCCCATCTAGACAAAAAACGAAATGTGGGGGCTTGGGCTGTAATCCGAATGTTATAATCGTTAGGCCTATGATCGAAATATCATTTTTCAATGAGATTGGCTATGGAGACCTATCCTCTTTGTTTCAAGAGTGTTGGGCGGAATTTTGTGTAAACCCAAATCGTACTCTAACTCCACTGCTGCTTGGCGGCTACCAAAAAGTGATGTATAAATGGTTGGGAATATAAATGGATTTTTCTCAGAATCAGCCTCAAAAAATTCAGCGCTTTACTGAATGTAATAGTGGCCTATACATTCACAGGATAAATTGTAAAACGTAACTGTGAAGAATTTAGTTGGAGGGTCCTACGAAAATAACATATAACGGAGGGAATAGAGCAAAACGATTTTTACGTTTAGAGGCCATATGCATCGGCGTTAAATATTTCTCCAAGTCTCTCCAAGATGAACACTGAATATCTTAATCCTGCATAAATACCTGGCCGTCGAATTGAAGGGCTTTCTTTCCCTCATTTTCGCATCGAGACGTCGGGGATAAACTGTGATAAAGTATTCCTTTTGCGGTAGAGAATGAATATACACCTTTATATCAAAATTATACTTATGTGAAGAAAACCCATGTGTGAAGAATAGCATGTCGTGTCTAGTTGTTCCTAGAAACTGTTGTCCTAGGTTTTCCTTAGCTGAGAGAAATGCAAAACAAATATTTCGCGGCGAAAAAAATGTGTTCTGCATTTTCCCTAAAAATATATTGCCCTTTAATAACATCGGGACGAACTGCATGTGCAAGTAGACGTTTGTCGTGACCGTTTGAAAACCTTTGTTCGAAAGCGAATGAAAACTGTGCGAGCTGCAGAAAAACGTTACTTTAGCGTGATGTGCGTACTTTAGCCATCATGCGTGCTTTGCTCACGAAATTAATTAATTGAAATTAACCGAAAGACATTAGTCGTTTATTTCTCTGCAGTCAAATTTTGTTTTACCAGATGAGAAGTAAGCGTGCTTAACATTCACTGCTGTTTTTTTTTCCGCTCAGTACTCAATAATAATCAAATTCGTCGACAATGGTTTAACTATTTAATGTCTTTGCTACCCTGTTAGTAATCTCTGATAGTTATTTCCTGGAGAAGTACACAGAACTTGAAATCGAGACTTCCAGTAAGTTAGCTCTGTGCCAATGCCATATCCTCCTTTCTGAAGTTCCCTAATTTTCTACTCCAATCACTAGATAGCATTTTCACGGCTAGCGCTCTACAGGATTTTCTTCTGCGCGTGATTTCCTTAAAATTTATCATCATTGTTTCGTAGTCCTTAATCAGCTCTTCAAATGTGGAACTGCATCGATGGAGGGGGTACGAAAAACAGACCGCAAGCTCCGAGAATGAGTGTCTTAACATTTGGGTGATATTTCACTGTCCAAGATAGGGATTGGAAATTTAAATCCAGAATCGATTTTCGATTAATCGACTTTCGATTTCTGTTTTAAAATCGATTTTCTAAAAATTCGATTATTTTTTTTGCCCAAAATAATCGAAAAATCGAAATCGAAATTTTTAAATAGTAAAGTAATTGTCTGCTGAAATACGGATGTGCTGTTCTAACAAAATGCGAAATATGGGTTATTGGAAGCACTAGGGATAAGAACTTCATACGGTTAAATTTATTAATGCAATTTCTTATTTTAAAGATGAACAACACAAGAGGAAAGTAGTAATGCATACCAGATACTTATATACGTATAGGTAATATAACAAGCAAATTACATATAAATTAGTAGCCCATGCGCCGAAGACGATATTCGGACTGGGCGAAACTTTTTTGAAGAAGACGAGTGCTCTGAAGCGATTCATCGAGAAAACGTTTAAAAAAAGGCACAATGTCAACGCGTATTATCATTTCTAATCTTCGTCTCGCGGTCTACAATGTATTACTTCCGAGTGTGAGTCCCCGCCTAGACTAGAATTATTGTAATAAAAATCCGCAGCCCTACAGTAGGCAACTCGAACCTGCCGGTGTCCGATGCACTTTGCCTCCCCACCGAGGTTCCCCCACCAGCGATGCAGAGTGAAATAGCGCGGCGCCGAGTAAAGCGAGGCGGCAAAATTCAAATGCTGTAGCAAGCTAAAAATCGAAAATTGATCAGCTAGAATCGATTTTGAACGATTTATCAAAACAAAAAGTCGACTACTATTAAATCAAAAATCGGAGTGTGATTATCGATTTTTGATTAAAATCGAAATAGAATTTCCAATCCCTAGTTCAAGAGTCAGTCAGCGAAATCGACCATTTTCTGGGAAATTGTATTGTTCACAGATTTATTTTTCTCTTTGATTTTCTCTCCTTCGACTGAACGGTCGATGTCGCATTCTTCCACAGATTTCTATCTCGCGCCAGCCGTTTCTCTGCGTAGCCGACGCCTATTGATTTGGTCCAAGTCTTTCAATCTTGGTTGACCTCTATTGTTTTTCCCCAATGTGTTCCCCATCTAATATAGCTCTCAGCCATTCCTCATGCCAGAAAACTTATTCAATCTCTTCATCTCTTTGCCGTTTCAAGGTCCAAAAACGTGTGGGGTCTACCTCGAATTTCTGAGAACTACATTTTCGTAGTTCTGTCATGACAATTTTAAATATCCTCGCATTACACTGTGGTACAAACTCTTCTAGGTTTAGAAGTATTTGGGAAGGAAATGAATACTTCAATACTTAAGGATAAATTTACACGAATAAGGACGTTTGTTCCATCTGGTAACTTAAAAGCCTAAAATCAATGGTTGGCGAATTCACTTTGTGGAAATTATTACGATTCATGTTAAGAGTGTAACCACTGGGTTTTTTCCACCAATATATTTGAACCATAAATCAACCGGTTTCGGCCTTTTCAGGCCATTATAAAGATTACCAAATTAAAATACCCAAAAGACAGCACAGCTTACAAACGAAATCTCAGGGTGAGGGAAGTGAATTCAAACATGGCGGGTGAATTTTTTATTGGCCGTGGTTCGATTCCCGGTCCAGGCCGAATTTTTCTCATGGCAATTTCTTCAAAAAAAAAATTCACCCGCCATGTTTGAATTTCAAATGGCTAAGCACGGCATAAGTGCTGGTGAAGGATACTGTCTCTTGGTTGTGGCTTCTTTGAAGTCCTCTTCTCCCTTGCGTTGCCATGTTTGATGGACTGCAAGGGCGTAAGATCTAGTTGCCTTGTAACCACCATAATTGCCATGGGAATTAGGAAGCCTGGATAGCGTAGTGGTCTGCGCATTGATCCGGCCGGTCCAGGCCGAATTTTTCTCATGGCAATTTCTTTAAAGAGAGGGAAGTGGTTGAAATAAGGGGGGGGGGGGAATGAGAGGTGATTGGGCAAACTGCAGGGGAAGGAACAGACAGTTGGTGACGCCAGACTCTGTGCCAGTACCCTCACTTCCATCCCCGTAGTCCTTGAGCCTGGCGTCTCCACCTGTTTGTTCCTTCCCCTGCAGTTTTGCCCAATCACCTCTCATTCCCCCCCCCCCCCATATTTCAACCACCTCCCTCTCCTTGAGATTTCGTATATAAGCTGTGCTGTCTTTTGGGTGTTTTAATTTGTGTTCTTAAAAATGGCCTGAAAAGGCCGAAACCGGTTGATTTGTGGTTCAAATATATCGGTGGAAAAAACTAAGTGGTTTCATTCTTAACATTAATCTTGAAAGTCTCTCCAAAACATAACTGGAGGGAAAAATGAATCGGGAGATTTATCGAGTCGAAACAAATGATTAGTTAAATGAGCGAATTTTCATGGGCGTCTTAGTGAATACTTAAAATGATTCCACCGAAATATGCCGTAAATATGTCATTTAAATCTCTCACTATTTAATTCTATCGCCATTCTATCATTTTATTCTACCATCGTATGGAAATTTTACAGATAAAAAAGGCGTTTTCTATCTAAAGTGAACGACAGAATTTTCTTCCCTGGTATCTTTCTGCGCCATTTTTGTCGAAAACTGTAATTGAAACTGCACGACGTTCAATGGGATAATGGGTGAAAATAATTGAATATTTGTCATTCAAAATCGTCCACGAATATTTCCGCTAGTAAAGGCGAGAGAGAAGATTCCATTGCGAGGACGTCAGTTTGACGGTAAAAATTATTTTCAAACATTGCATGTAACAAATTATATGGTACGACGTCACTCGCACGGGTGCATATACACCAGGGTTGAAATTCGCTATGGAAAAATCATTTGACTTGACCGGGATTCGAACCCGGATCTCCCAATTGCCGGTCAGGTGTGTTAGCCAGTTACCCCACCAAGCCATCTTCCTTCAAGGCGAATTTCGAGGGGGGTTTATGCGAACTAGATGTTCAGGCCTCATTATATTGAATAAGAAACAATTCTGATTGGCCCACAGCTCTATCAGTAGCAGGAACTCTAAAACAACTACACGGTCTGTATTACAGTCCTTCAAAATATCTTTAGTAATGGACAATATTTTTTGGACGGAAACAGAAGTAAAAGGATTTTTTTACATCGAAGGATACTAAATTAGAATTGGGGGGGGCATGGAGATTAGTTACAGATTACGTACCAAATCGATGAAATTATTCTCACCATATTTATCTTATCTGATTCTGGGTGTGATAATTCAGAAATTGAACTCCTGAATAAAGGTCTGAAGTTAGCTCCCACTCAGCCCCTGACACAGCGCCACTTAAAACCCTTGTATGTGGACTGATGCTAAATCCTTGATACTGGAAAGATTATTGGTGTCAAGTATCATTTTGAATGATCTTCATGTCCTATGTGTAAATACTATAGCCCTGGATATGGAATACATTACATTCCGAAATGTTGGCCAAGGAAAAATAACGATATATATTCGACCTAAACCGTCAATATAAGCTATTAATTATTGTTATTAAGTAACTGAGGTCAACATAAGGAGCATTGATATTTGAAAAGAGTTGGAATCTGGTATGTGTTTTGACTCTTGCCGTCGTGGTGAACCATCCTTAAACGGGAATGAAAACGGCGAGTGAAAAGGAGATAACAGAGGAAGAGTTGCATCAAGTAAATCTTCGCGGTGATGACTGCTTTGACGATGATGAAGAACCCACCTAGGAAAGAATCTGATTGAGCGTTATGCCTTCCGTGTCTCTAACTCCTCTCCAAGAGGAGCGAGGAAGAAGCGTAACTTTCTAATTGTTGGTTTTGATATCAATGATGCTCAGTTGTGTATTCCCTATTTAATACGAGTTTAATAGAAGAACTAGGATGGGAATTACTATCAGAACGCAGGTTAAAATGTAGGTTAAACCTTTTAAGTAAACTCGAAACCGATTTGTTCACAGATGTCGTTAGATATATATTGAGAACCCCTGCGTATTATGCTATGTTTGATCATATTGACAAGATTTGAGAGATAGATTGTCATACCGATAGATTTAAAATGTCATTTTTCCCGGGTACCTTAAGAGAGAACAATAGGCAGCGAAGCAAAGGGATAGATAGGTGAAATATAGTTAGAGTAGTCTGTAGTGCATGATGCATGTAATAATAACCAATAATCCCTTCCTTATTATGTAGATAGTAACCATCTAGTCGCACGTGACCCTGTTCTCTAGCATGTCTCCCTTAAATATCCTAGTTGCATGTCAATAGTGCATGTTTGATGATCTTCACCCCCTGCCACACACCCTCGTGGTGGCTCGCAGGGTATTACGTAGATGTAGATGTATTTAAATGGGGGAGGCCTAATATCACCTTAAATTAAACCTAACGATGTTGTGTATTTTTTATTTTTGGAAAATGGCATGGAGCTACTTTGAAGGTACTTAACTACTCATCCCGATTTGTACACGCAAATTGCCGGATGAGACAGTATAAGAAGAAACTTTTGTTCAAATGATATAAATTTGTTGCGCTTTTATGTTGTCGGTATCATTTTACAAGCCTGTTCTACAAATCAAAAGTCGTGATAACTACACTGCAAAAAGATAAACTTGTTCGTAGAGTATTAAAAAAAAAAAAACAAAATATAAATACCCTTTATGGAAAATTCATCCTGACACTTCATTTAGCTCGTTCGCGAAATGTGTATCCGTCCTTTTTCTTTTATTTGTGAGAAAAACTCAAACTAAACTCGATAGCTGTATTATTCAGTTGTTTTTTGGAGCACCTTCGTCGCAACTTTTATGGAGTGTCGTTCCGAGTAATTTCTGCTGCGAAATGTAATAGGGAAATGAGATCTCTCTCACTGGTAGGGTATGGCAGTAAATATATCCTTAAGAAACTGCAACCCGCGAGACAGTGCAAGTCGACTGTATCCCTGTGTATCATTTACCGCGTGAATTCTCTTCTGCTTATGTCATACGCTGGACATTACTTACCGGGAACCTCAGGAAAAGTGAATTTAACGCATTTCCATGTAGAAATAATGCAATTTTAACTCTTCTTGGGCTTTTCATTCCAACCTTTTTATTACTTTTAGAGTATGACAGTTTTTTTTTCAACCTTTTTTTTTCGGGAGCTTAAAAATAATTTGATTTTTTTTGTATATTTTCCTCAGGTTTCCTAGTTGTGGGGGAGCACAAATTTTCACGTTTAGGACACTGATCTACTCTTTTGACGTGTCAAATCATTTCCCTGCGAATTTTTATTGCCAATCGGAACCTCTTGCAAGAATTGATTTCTACACTTACGAAGCTTGGCTCTTATGCGTGCCTGCTTCAGTTTTCAGAAAGAGGAAAATAGAAAATCAAATGCTGAACTGCAAAAACGAGATACAGTGGAGTGCAAGCTATCCTATTATGCGAAAATATGTTCTGGAGCATATTACGTATTCGCATACTTTCGCCGGGTATGCTAACTATGGTCTCACCCCTTTTCATCACCAGTTCCTTAAAAAAAAATGAAATAACGCTAAACTGATGACTCAAGCGGATTTGCATTGCCCTTGTCTCAAACTCTCCAGCCTCCCCCTTCTCCCCCCCCCCCCCATCCGGCTGACGCTAAAAGACCCTCCCCCGCCCCTGCTTCAAACCAACATCAGCTCCGTTTCCCCTGGCAGCATGACGACGACGCGAGTTCGGAGGCGGGTGGCGACATGGGCGTGGCGAATTTCAGAAGCACTTCTCTCGGGGTCGGGAGAGTTCGACGCGAGAGTCAGCGACGCCCCTTGCGGACTTCGGGCCTTTTTTGTTTTAATGCCCTCTCCCCCCTTCTTTCCCTGTCTCTCTGTATCACGCTCGCGTTTTTATACCATCCTCACCCCTCCCGACGTCTTGTTGAAGCAAAAAAATAAATAAATGAATAAATAAAAGGAAACGCCTCTCCATTCCCATACCATTTCGCCCCGGTATTATCTTAGCGTGCGCGCGTGTCGGAGTGTGAGGGAGGAGCGGAGTCCGTTCTGCCTGTCCGACTGCGGAATATGGGTCAACGCGACCTGCTTACGCACGTCGAGGGTTTTCTGGCGTGAAGAGCGCCAGCGTTCCTTTATTATTATTGTTTTTTTTTGTTACTTTACGCGCCGGCATGGGCGGGACGTAAGAAAGGGGGAGGGGCTTGGGAAAGTTCGGGAGGGAAAAATAGGAGCGCTGGGGGATTTTTTTTACGCTCAGAGTTACACAATGGCATGCGCGTTTGAACTGCCGTAAATTTTTTCCTCGACTAGACCGAGGGATGAAAGCGAAAAAAAACAAAGCATCTGCTGTCGCGAGTATTACGATAAAAGGGCACACGAATCATTATCATAATGGGCGTCCTCTGTGTAGCTATTTGGGGAAATGATTGAGAATAATGAGAAATAGGTGTAAAAGGAAATAGGATTCTAAGACAGTTGGTGACTAATTGATAACAACCTATGGATAAAATTATCATCGACAACCAAACTTTTTGAAATTCATTCATAATGAAAATATTCACTTTGTAATTTTCCTCTCCATGTATTTTTTTAACTACCAGTTTAACTCTCGGGTTTGGTATTTTTTGTGTATCAATACGCCTCGTAATAAATCCCTGGCAGCCTCAAGATCGAGTTTTCCCCGCGGAAATATTGTAGATGGAGTTCATTTAGGCATTTAGAGGCGCAATAAACTGCGTCTCAGATGCTTAAATTACCCATTCAAGTGGTTTGAATTCGAATCCCAAATCTCCAACTGTTCGTTGTTGTACCACGTGACTCCTTAGTTGCGTAATCGGGATTATCTCGAGTGGGTTCAGACATAACCCCCCAGAGAAGTGTGGCGGTCTGCAATTTGAGCCAGCAAGGTAAGTCCGTGGTGTGATTCCTGAACCAGCTAAGTTCACTCCTCAGGATATTCTTAAATTTTTGCCCGAGATGTTATTGAATACTATCACTATATTATAGATGGCATTGGAGAAATGAAGCAGGATAGATAAACAACGGGTTAAGGCAATTTCAGAAGGAAAAATAGTCAGTAGACTAGTTCTCAAAATTGAAGAAAAGACGAGATGGCTCTCACTTGGACTGTAGACTTGTGTGATTCTAATACTCAGTCGAAGAGGAAATGGGACGAAATGGGCTGTTTTTGACGTGGAACTGTGGGCGGATGAAAAACGCTAGGCTGAGAGGTAAAAAACGAAGAAATTTTTTGAAAGCTGTATAAATACGAAATTCGAGGTTGGATGGATTGAGAACTTTAGAAAAAATTAATAGTTGTAAAATGAATAGGGTTCTCGGGCGTAGGGATGGGAAGTAGGAGATTTAAATAAAGAAGTTTAGATGGATTACATCATTGGAAAAATTTATCGATTAGCGTCTGGTCTTCCTAAGGATGGTCAGATATAGATTAGCGACAGGACAGGATGTACAGAGAGCAGTATACTTATTAAAGGAAGCTGCCACGAGGAAACGCAATGTCACACAGCTGATGGCAGTACTAGATTAATGGCCGTTGGACACTCAGAAGCCGCTCCGAAGCGTTTTCACGTTATCTTCATGGCGATTTAGTTCTAAGGCATAATGTATGAAATTTCTATGCTTTTTTTGGCGACTTAATCCACCAAGTGTCGTAAAGGCATTCTACACTGACATAATAGTATGTCAAAGTTAGCTGTAACGCTGGGAGAAAAAAATGAAAAAATGGTCTCTCATGAATCAGATTTGTTTTTCGATTATGGGTAAAGAAGGAAGTAGAAATCACGAGTTTATGAACACGCTCAGGTGTGGAAACATATATTACCCGACATTTTCTTGCCGCGAGCTCATTTCAGGCTTTGGTGAGACCAATTATGCCATTACGTTGTCCTTGCTGTTTTTCTCAAATTTTGAAGAATCATCGATACCCATCGTTTTTAATTATTTGAGTCAAAGATGTCAAATAAATTTCTGAAGTTAATTAAACGGAAGGTGGCGCATTTAAATTCATTTAAAAGAAATAAAAATATAAGTGACAATTCCGATGGAAGTTTTAGCACCGACAGCGGAGGCCATTATGATTTCTACATCTACATAATACCCTGCGACCCGCCGCACGGGCGTGTGGCAGGGAGTGTTAGGTCACCAGCCCAGGAAAGATGTAAGTTTTTGGGAGGTTAAATGGCGACGTGTGTTATGGGAGTGTATTTAGTGGAGCTCAGTTTTTACTGTGGTCGCTTATTGTGCGCGGAAAGGAGGATTTTTTGTACCTATCTGTACGGCAGTGTATCTTTCTTATTTTATCGCATCTGTCAGACCTAGCGATGTAGTGAGGAGTCATGATAATATTCTCTTTGTCGCTCTGAAAAATATCAGTTCTGAATTTCTCAAGCAACCTAAGCCTAGCGTGTAGCCTCCGAGTCTCTATGGGCTCCCACCTTAAACTCTCTAAAAGTTGTTAGCCACTATATGTACGCTCGTAGCAGTGTTTAACGAAGCGCGCTGCTTTGCTTTGTATTTTAAATTTTTTTGGTTAAATCTTCTTAAATCTCTTTTTGACTTTTTCATCCGAGGACCTTCCCATTACCAATAGCAATAAAATAGATTCATTCATTTGGACCAGAAAAGGTTTAGTCAAGAGGGTAGAAAAATAAAATAACCTTTATGTACTTTGGACTTAAAAGAAAGGGTCAGTTACAAATGAACCTTTGGAGACCTAATGGAAGTTTTCCCTTCTTGGGGCGAGTAAAAAAACGCGACTGCGCTCATTGATGTTTTCATTTTTTCGAAAGCTGTTATTCTAACAACTCGTTATCTTTCTCATACTGAGTGACGGTGTCTTCAACTTAGAGAATGACGTACCCACTCCAACTGACCAAAATGAATAAATACATTAATACATCTTAGCTGGGAATGAGGGAGAGGACTGGTGTAGAAAAAGTTTTTAAAAAATATTTGAATTCAAAATATAAAAAAATATCGTCCCACGCTCCCGGGGTCGGGTCAATGGGATCCTTTCACTATGCTAACAGAACACAAAAGGAGTCTTTCCTCCCTCCTCCCTGCTGTCCAACTTTAGTCAGCTAGCTGTCCCATCCTCCGCACCCCTCCCCGTTCTACCAACAGTTATGTGGTTAGTCATTCCTCCTAGCCGTGAGGTAACCTCAGGTGGGTAGAGGAGGGGAATGTGGGGCTGGGGGAGGAAGAGGAGAGGGGGAGAAGTGAGGGGGAATGAGGGAGGGAGAGGGGAAGGTAGGGAGAAGGCAAGCATATGGACGCCTTTATTGAAACCGACCATTGTTTCGTGTCGGACGAGGGTTTTCAATGAATTTATTCCGCGCGCGCGCGCGCGCGTGATAGGAGATCACGGCGCAGGCACGGAGCGCTTTCTTCATCTTTTTTTTTCATCTCTCGCGGTCGTCATAATGTTTCATTCCATGGGGGAGGAGGAGGAGGAGGAGGGAGAGGAATTTGTCCCTGAGAGGCCATTTCTCTTCCCTCCCACCCCCCCCCACCCATTCAGTTTATACGATACAGAAGATAAATCACGGAATAAGGACCATGAAAAAAAATGAAAGTTATTTAATGTTCTTTAGCCAAAATGTCCTGTGGTGAAGATTTTCCCTCGAATGAGTCTGATTAAATCGTCGATCCTGACAAGGCAATACTATATGATGTCGCATGGCACGCGGTATATTAGAGAAATATAAGTGGTTGAATTTCCATATTACTCATATTTGTAAATAAGAGCGAGGAAATGATAACTCTCCACCTCGTTGTTTCCGTTGTTACCTAAGGATTCTGAAATAATGATACGTTTTACGTTACGCTTAGAAATTTTGTGGAGTGAAGAATTTTACCAGTAGCAGTCAAGACCCAATCAATTCGTTTTCAAATTGTTGGCTAATCTTCTCTCGGTATCGATTTAGAGTCGATTTGGAGATCTGAAAAGGGACGCTCTTCCCTCTCGTGCACCGAGACGCCATCTTTTACCTTATTTTATCCAAGTTCGTGCCGGACGATGAATAGTGAGCATCATCTCAGCTGCCACGGGCTCTAACGAACACGGTCAGGAAAGACGTATGTTGATAAATCAATAGAAATGAAAGGACCTGCGAGCCACCGTATGCTTAGAGTAATGGCGTCGATCCTGCAGGGCTACCATCTAAGGGAGTGTGGTAATTTCCCGAGGACATTAGCGCGGCGTAAACTTAAATTTGCGGGGCAAGGGCGCCCTGCTGGTCCGATGATTGCGTTCGCCTCTCGAGCATCGCCATGAGCTGCCGATAGACACTCAATCACAGCCCGGTGGAACCGTGACGCAAGATCTCTTTATGAAGGCGTGACGGAAAACTGTTCCGTGTACTTGTTTCCAGACTCATTTTAATTAAAGGAACTCTCCAGATGACAGGGATATGACTCTCACCAAGGAGTCTAAGCCCATAAATTAAATAAGATAATAGATGAGACCTAATGGAAGGAGAACGCGAGAGAAACCGTTTACTAGCGCAGAGACTGCCATATTAGTTGATCAGCTTTGCGGGCGATTCTCCCATGACGAAAGCGTTAATTAAAAAAATCGGAGCAATGCCATGATGATGGGTGATTCTAGTTAAAAATACTCTTGTAGTCATAGGCTCTTTATACATCTCTGTACACGATATGTTCTGGTGCACGACTCCAGACTGAGAGGAGGTTATATTTTTTGAAAGGAAGGCTTGATTATCGCACGTTATGTCTCCATTTCTTCTCTAACTTCGCCTGCACATCAACAGGTTGGGCTGTGGTGTAGCAAACGATGCTTGATAAATAAGTTCCTGGACTAATATAATAATAATAAGCTAAAAATTTATTAAATTGCAATGCAACTCATTTTTCAAATACAAAATCAATTTCTAATTACTCTCCTTAACTAGCTGTGCACTACTTCAAATGGAGATTTCGCTTCTGAAGGTCTGCAATAAACGCAATTTTTGGTATCCTCTTTAGTATATCTTTCTGGAATCCTCTTTCGTTTATCCTGGTGTTTATGTTTTATCCCCTCTATTGTGACACATCTTCGTCCCATGAGAGATGATCTGAGCATTGGAAATTGAAAAAAAATATTCAATTGGGGCCTAATGAGGTGATTCTGTGGACTGTAGGAGGACTTCCATCTTTCGTTTCCATTTTTTTTAAAGTTTAAAACGCCCGAAAACAAGGAATGAAGTAGCAGGATCATTGTCGAGGTGAAGCATTCATTTACCATTCCGCCTGGACTCGTTCGCAAGAATCTTCATGCAATCGTTTCTAAACTGCAAGATGGTGAAAAAGATTGTTTGTTTGACTTGATGAGATGCTCATGGTGAAAAATGCATCATGGAATGAAGCTTAGAGTTAAATATACCTTAATATTTAATCATGACTGAAGGAATTTCTCCGGTTTAAGAGAACTTTTGGTACTACATGGGGCTTTGGTGTTTACTTGTGATACCCGTAGAATCATGTTTCGTAACCAGTAATTATGGTCACAAGAAATGCATCATCTTTTCTTACCCTCGCAAGAAGATTCGACTTCCTCGACCCGAAGCTCTTTTTCCTCCTCCTTCGTGAGCTGGGAGTAATCACAGAAGACCTGAACGCGAGGAAAATCTTTTACAAAATCAGATGCAGTTCCACAGCGATTTTTACGTTACAGTGATCCGCACAAAATTCGTTGGGTTTTCTTCAAAATACTGCCAATATACTGCACAAAGCTATAACGACTGTAAGACAGGTATTCAACGTGCCATGAAACTTTTTGTACGAACCTCGTTCATTGCGGTGTATGTGTCCTTCCCTGGAATCAAGGGACGGGATTATGGTTCCTTTATCAGGTGATTGTTGAGTAGTTAAATCTATTGGTTATAACTCCTATAAAAACTCGTTAACTTTTACATTAGTGTGCTCCAAATTTACTGCTAACGGGTGTGGGGCAAGGCACACTTGGAAATAAATTGCTGAACACTTCGAAAGCTTAAGTTGACTTTGAGACGTAGTGCCACTCTTGCTTATCACAATGTCAAAATAACGTCATTCATAAGATTATTTTGCGTGAGACAAAATGGGAAACTTACCCTACTGTGCAAAAGAAAACAGCTTAAAAATATTGAAATTGATCAGTACTGCCGAAAGAAGATGTGGTACTTAATCAACTAATGTTAAATAAATTCCCTCCACACTCTGTGATATTATTTGGAAATTGTACCAATTACTCGCTCTCCTTGTACTGAACTAAGTGATAACTGTAACTCGAAACCAGTCTCTAACTCAGTTCGCTATGGTTCACGTCAGTATGTGCTGGCACATGTCAAGAGATGCCGCTGTGTACGTGTTGCGAAATGTTCTGAGCCTGAGAGAGGATTTCCTTGAGATGAGATATCGTGATGAGATCTCTGAGATGATGATGATTGAATCGACGAATAATTATGATCAGAAAAGAGACCGAACTCTTTAACAAAATATTATTATTATAGCAGTTTCATTCATGTAAGTCGGCGGAACGTTGGACAGGTTTTAGCACGATTAGGTGTTGTTTGTTGCAGAGTGAACTCAGCTGTCCGCGAGCGAAAATGCTAAATCTACTTGTGTTGCTTAAGCGAGCCACGGTGCCGTATATTCTCTAATTTAATCAGTGCTTCGAACGCACATTCCTTCACACACCTCCCCCCTCTTTCCCTTGTCTTCCAGCGAGTCCTCGTCTTCCAACCTGCCCACATCCACCCCCAGTCTCCCCTTAATCCTTTAACTGATCTCTAACGCCCCCTCCTATCCCCACCCCCGCCGTCCGTCACGTCCGCTCTCGCCTTTCTCAGCGACGCAGACAGAACGCACGCCTCCCAGAGCGTCGATTTCGCACTTTCCCGAATCACGCGCCACGACCACTCATAGTCACTCGCTCACCATCGCTATCAAGCGGCTCTTTTCTCCACCCTCCACCTCCATCCCTCCTCTCCCATGTATACCACCCCCTCTCTCCCCGCCCTCACCCTTCCTCCCAACCACCTTGACTCTCCAGACTCGCAAACTGTCAGCCCTGAGAAAGGCGAAATGTTAAAAATGTACGTATCTGTGCCCCCACTCACTCATTCGTTACGATTCGTAGGGAGAATGTTCTGATTCCCATCCCCCCTTCTCCCCTACGGTGAATTAGTTATCTCTGAAATATCGAACACACCCTATCCACTTCTGCGTTAGGTCTCTTGTGATACTTAGGCCGTTTTCGAACTTGGCAAACGCATAGTTAGCTTGATATCAAGGTATCTTGATCCCTAGGCAAGCAGAGTGAAATCCTTGCGTGACACTTTCGTAGCCCTTTTACGATGGAAGAGACATCATGAGGCCTTCATCTCGTAAAACATACGAAAAGCGCCATCCGTGTCCATAATTATTGTGGGTGATTGAAGTGGATTACTTCTTTAAAATTCTTCCCAACCTTATATGACCAATTAAAAGAGAATATTATTTTTTAAATCTTATTGCTTATGAATAAAATAATTCTCGTATACCATAATATGATGATTATCTATTATGCTTCGATTACTTGGGGCTAAAGTGGACGACATATCGCTCACTATTTCACCACAATCGACGTCTTTATGCACAAAAAGGCATTATAATATTTTTTGCGTATATGAACAAACACGTAACAATATATTAATGTATTACACTCCGAACAAACTACCTATGATCTTCGACTGTTGACTGATATATACGCGCGTTGTAACTAACATAATTAAGCTGAAAACAAATTATATTTATTTTAATGGTTTATAGTCACCCTTCTTGGGTGAATGCAGTGGAAACCTCTCAAAATCTCAACGTTATTAACAATTATGATGTTCGTTAGGTAAAACTAATTCTGCCAATGAAATTATGGCTACCTGAGAGTACTTTCCATCGGACCATAATTCTTTCAATGGGATCATTTTTTTCCTTCCAGAGCAAGAAAAACAGAATATGTAGATTCAATGAAGTAAACAAGGACGGAACATCTACAATGTATGGAATTATTCAAGAACCATTAGGAACCAAATCTTTCAGTATATTCACATTTGAAAAGCTTTCAATTTAGCGAATTCATCGATTTTTCTGCAAAAAACTAATAAACATCACACAAATACACGTAGTAACGATAAAATAGTATCCATTTGAAAGTTTCTTCACTTCTATTTTCCATACAAGCCCTTGATATCACACCTCGAATCCTATTTTCATAAATAATGGGCTCTATTTATGGGGTAGAAAGGGACGTATTCCGAGCTTAAGGACGAAATAATGCATGAAGACGGAGACTTCCAGCTGTACAAGTTTAGTGTAGGTATTCCTACTTCTTTCGGAACCTACCGTTACGGGTAGGTCATCCCACCATTGCAATAGTTATTAGAAGGCAGGCAGGCATCTGAATGTCTTCTATTTCTGTAATAAATTTATCATTGACAATCTTTTCACACTAACTCATCGTAGAATTTTTTATTGGTGATTCTCTGCGCCTATTTAAATACAAATGTTTTAGCTATATAGATCATCACCACCAATCCTTCTTCTTTCCGTTACAATAGCTAAATAAATTTGTTGATATACCTTTGTTCGAGCCCGATTTTAATTAGCGGCCCACGGTCATCTAATTGCATTTCGACCACAGCCCACCGCTCTACCAACTGAGTTACCGAAGGAGATAATGATGGTAGCAGGAAAAAAGTAGCAAATGAAATCAAGCAAAATCTTGTTGACTTTCCACCATTGTCTTCATTCAAGCATCGAGTTACCGTGTCAACTAAGGTGCTCACGTGCCGTGGTGATCGTATGATTTTTTTCCTACGTTCGGTGCAGATAGTGGAAAACTCAAAAAGATATTGACGTTTCATATTGTACGATGAGCGGCGGAGTTAGAAATACTTTGCAAAAAAGAGTTTCCTTCGGGCCGGATTTGAACCAGCGACCTATGGATGCCTGAAATCGATGCCGTCTACAGTTCATCGCTCTACCAACTGAGCTAACGAAGGACAGGAAAAATCAAACAGTCGAGGAACGCAGTTTAAAGAACGGTCGAGTGAACATTATTCCCCATCGTTCCCACTCCCGTCTTGGACAGCTGTGGTTGCGAGGATCACGTATGCTAAAATTCTTTCATCTGTCTTCGGGTGTGCGTCGAGAGTAAGTATGTGCAGGGGATGTGAGGGATGTACAGTGGCTGAAATATTTCCTGTTTTCCCAGCGAATAATTGTTGTACCTTCTCTCTGGGCTTCCGACGGGGTTAGGTTCTCTATCTGTGCTGATGTTTCGATGGAAGGATTTTCTATTTACTTCAGGACAGTTAATATCTCCATCCTATTCCTAGTACTCTAATCTCCTCATCTTCCCTCATGTTTTCCTTTATCAATAGCCCTGAAGAAACTGGAAAATTCCTCCATCGAACCGTTGGCAGATAATGAAGAACCTATCCCGGTTGGAAGTTCAAGAAGATTTACGAAATGAATTATACGTGGGTGGACCGACTATTGAGCGGCGGATGGATGCTGAAGGCCATGATAGAAGGGAAGGTTGGGTAAGCCGGAAAGGGAATGGAAGAGAATAGGTTTTCTGAACGGGATGAAGAGAGGTAGGACATTCCCGGATAAAAAAAGAAGTAGCGGAGGGAGAAAGGCGCCTCCACCTGTGAAGGTTTTTACTGTCTTTCGTCTAAACAAACTTTAACTAGTAGATCACCCCTTGATTATCAGTGGTATGATAATGAACTTTTATCAATGGAAACGGACGTGCCGACCATCCAGAGAGAAGATGAAGATCGAAATTTTTTGTTGTTTCGTGGGATATCGGACCTCCGTCTCATAACTTAATATTTTTTAATATGGCAGATATCGTAACGAAATATATTGCGTGCCGAAACATATGGAATATTCACCCACAAAATAACCTACACTGATGCATCGCCTTAGCATTGAAAATTGCATCAGTGTCGAATATCAAATTCCATTTTTGGCAAATGACTGAATCCTCATCTGTGACACCGTCTGATTTCTCTGTTCGCGTCTGTCGTTCTATAAACGCACTGGAGCGTGATTTTTTTTTCAAACTACGCTGATTTTTCTTCATCTGTCAGTCACACTTGCAGATTCGTGAGCTCTCAGGGAGGGCAAAATTTTTCGCGGCTGTGTCCTTGTTAGCTCCCGGTCGAAGCAGCATGGGGTCATCACCAACTGTTCTCGTTTCGACGTCAGGCATCTCGCGTTGACTGCTGCGGGCCATCGCGTGGGGAGGGGAAGCTCCAGTCATCGATCATTTGATGATTGGGGAATGATTAATTTGTTTCGTGAAAGTTTTCCATGCGTTAATTCCAGCAAATGACAACTAAGGCTGGGTATCAGAAACATCTTAGAGCCAATTATAGTCTTATAAATATCCATATGCTTCGGTATTCTCGCACTCGCAGACGTTACCGCACGTTTTAGGACGCAAGTCAGTAGAAATCTATCGCCTTCGGTTCCAGATTTCTCCATTTTATCTGGTTTTCGCATATTCTTAGGCTGGATATGGTCCACTTCATCAGGGTAAAAAAAACTCAATTTTTCCATAAATTTCTCTAGTTCTTCATTCCTGTTCGGGTGAGGACGCGAGACGATGTAATACGCCTTAAAGCTTTGAAATACTCCATAATTTGTGGTCAAATGTTTGACGACTTGTTAATTCAAATCAATTTATTGTAGTGGGTCCTTAGTTGGCACTTGTCTGCTTTAATGGTCAATACTCATATAATTAGCTGTATGCGCGTTTTTAAAATTCGAGTTTGCATCCTTATATTATTTTTATTATTATAATTGTATTATGTGGTCGAAAAAATGGAATTTGATTCGAAAGAATGAAAATTAACGATATGCGGTCCTGTTTGTTTTGAAACTAGCCTGTGTTTCATCGTATTACATCTCCATCATCAGGTACAAATCTTACAATGAATTTAATTTGAAATATCAGTGGTAAAGAATGTGGGTACTATTTTCAGCGGCGTAATGCCCTATAATATTTAAAAATTACGTAAAAGTACGAGTGCAGGATAATGCTCACACGCATGTAGTGTGCGCGAGGGAATCTTCAGGTCATTTCAACCACACTTGTTGTATCATCAATGACTGTCACTGCTGTGAAATTGACTGGAATACAGTTTACTAAAGATGTAACCTCAATTTTATTCTTTTTCCATTGACGCCTACATTTGGAAGTTCTTCTTGCTTAGCTTCTTTAACGTACTTTTTATCTTTCCTCCTGTATTCAAGCTTTCAAAAACTTTTTTTCGCTTCAAGAACAAATTTTTCTGATCTTATAACTCTGAATTAAGAAGTTAGTTTTTCTCTTATTCCCCCAGTTGTGTCGTGTATACACATCTCATGTTCTTCCTTCCTCCTCAGTAATCGTCCACCTCCCATGAAACACTCTTTGACATATCGTTCCCATTAAAAACCACCCTTATCTCTCCTTTCCCCCAAAAACACATCGAGCACTTCCTAGTTTTTCTTTCTTCGTACTCCACTCACTCTCTAATCCATGCTTACATTTTAGTATCCTCATGCCGAAACCCATATTCTTTCTTTAAACTAGTTAATTTCGGAACCCATTACGTTTTTATGAAATTTCTCTTTCAAGCAACAGGAGGAAGGGCAACTTGTTTTTGTGATGGCAGTTGAAATTTCTGCGTGATTGTCATACATGTTATGGATTACATTCTTTTTCTGGTTTCACGGGTTAATAATTACAGTTTTTTGGTCACGATAGAGACTATATTCGAGTTGTATAATTTTTTTATTTAAGCAATGGTAGTGCGAACTCAAAACGGGGCGCTTGTTTGGTAAGGGAGTGCTTGTTTCACTTCGTACTCTGCAAACTCCGTCGCAAGTTTCTTCCCTGTTTTATCAGTAGTATCACGGCGAGAAATAAATAATTTTTTTCAACTGCGATTGACGGACCAAACATCGTAAAATTCCTTATGTCACATGTGCAACAAAACTTCAACTTTCTATTATGCCCTTCTGGAGCGACCATCCGCGCCGCGACTCATGGAAATCGTCGTCGTCCATCGTCGGCGTCACCATCATTGAAGACACGTCATGGGGGAAACACATCAGGGAAATAACTAGTGTAGCAAACCGTAGATTAGGATTCGTAAAAAGGGTTCTAGGCAAATGCGGTGAGAGAGTACGAGAAAGAAGCTATTTTACACTTGTCAGGCCTCATTTAGAATATGCCGCTAGTATATGGGATCCGTACGAGGAAGGTATGATTAAAGAATTAGAGCGCGCGCGAAGGAGATCTGCCAGGCTTGTTAAAGGCCGTTATGATAATTGTATAAGTGTTACGATTTTAATAGAAGAACTAGGATGGGAATTACTATCAGAACGCAGGTTAAAATTTAGGTTAAACCTTTTAAGTAAATTCGAAACCGAGTTGTTCACAGATGACGTTAGATATATATATTGAGAACCCCTGCGTATTATGCTAGGTTTGATCATATTAACAAGATTAGAGAAATAGATTGTCGTACCGATAGATTTAAAATGTCATTTTTCCCTCGTACTATAAGAGAGAACAATAGGCAGCGTAGCAAAGGGATAGGTAGGTGCAATATAGTTAGAGTAGTCTGTAGTGCATGATGCATGTAATAACAACCAGTAATCCCTTTCTTATTATGTAGATACTAACCATCTAGCTCCATGTGACCCTATTATCTAGCATATCTCCCTTAAATATCCTAGTTGCATGTCAATAGTTCATGTTTGGTGATCTTCACCCCCTGCCACACACCCTCGTGGTGGCTCGCAGGGTATCACTTAGATGTAGATGAAATAAGCTTTTCTTTTTGCTAATACACAAAAAAGTATTCCAATAATTGGCTGACATTCCATTATCATGAAGAAATACGAGATATTTTCCTTCGCAGAGTAACAAAATTCATGGAATTCTATGCGTAGTACATGTCGCTCTAAGATCAAGCTAGCTAGTCTTCTCGTGCATCCAGTTTTATGTTGGGCTTCCAGAGGCAGTGAGCGTGAACTCAGCCGTTCGTTTTTCATGGCAATGGAGTTGTTGTGGTACGCCATCCGACGAGTTCATGGGGCAGCGTGGTATCTCGGGAACGAGGAGGTAAACAGTGACACCGCAGAATCAACTTCCCCGGGCGAGCATCTTCGCCTGAGGGTCAGTAGGGAATAACCCGCTACAATATGAATAGTCACCACTTGAAGTGGATCGCCACTCGATGGAATAGCCCGATTCGCAATCATCGTACATGTCCGAGCGATAAAACTCTTTATTGGGTCACTGAAAAAGCGTCACTGTAGCAGGCAGAGATGCCGCGCAGCTTCAATTTTCTCGCAGAGGCCTGGAAGCGGCCTGAAAACAGAGATCAACCACCTCCCGCGATGTTTGCTAAGAGACGAGTGGTAAACATGTGCGTGTGAAAGAGATTTGCGCGCACGGTGACGTCAACACTGACTCGTACGTGGCGTTTACATCCTCCTCTCTCGAGATAACGGACTCAAGAGCTTCACGAAGTGCGTTTATGCATTTATTTTGACTTTTTTATGCACTCTGTGTATTATGTGTCTCATAATTTATTTATTTCTTATGATCAGCCGCATTTGTAAGATAACTTTGGTTTATTCATAATGTTTTGATTGGTTTGACCTTCATTACTTTCTTTGTAGAGCTTGTTGGGTATACTTCAATTGCAACCTATATTTGAAGCCATTTCCCATGCGGAAACTTAATCGGTTTAATTTTGTATCATGGTACTGAAAATTTTTATTATATTCTGTTTGTAAACAGTATCAAAAATGACAGTGATTTCTTGAAGCTTAACGGGATGAATATTTCACATGATTTAGCAAAATATATAAGGGACCTCGGCTTTTGCATTGCTTATGCAGTGTTATCAATTGAAAGATGAATACAGTAGTTGTGTTTCTTAAGTCTGTAAGAACGTGCCATTGTAATTCTTAAGTGTATGAGCTTGACATTAGGCTTACGAACATTTTTCCACCGCTAATCGATTATTCACCAAAATTCCTAACCACGCCACTCTGGCATCTGCCTGCACATTTTATAATCTTTTAATCGCTCCGTTTGTAGCGAACTTCGTGAGAAATCACTTAGGAGTTGACACTACGCATGTCTGAGTTCATTTTTTTCACCTACGTAAATTTCAAATATCGTCCAAGGAGACAAGTTACTTTATGAGAACAATGAATACGTGGTGTGGAGTGGCGGTGTGACGCATTCGCTTTCTCGTGGATACACCTTCCGAGACGTTTTTCATTTTGAAATGGTTCTGGAGTGACGCAGCTCTTGTTTTCAACAACTGTATGCTATCTTATCTCGTATCTAAGAAGGCGTTTATCACTCGATTTGAGTTGTCTTCAGACGTGAGTGTGCTATACTAGGCATTTGCTAATGAACTTCCGTGAGATGTGTGGCAATTTTTTTTTCAATTGTGTGACTGCTTAGCCTAGAAAAAACCGTAAGGAGCTTTTTATAGCCAGTTGCAGGAACGTAACATATGTATTCCATAAAGTTATGGGACCCATAAGCCATAGCAACCATTCAATAAGTGTTGCACAAATATTCAATAAATTCATTGGTCTAATAACTTAAGGCATGGAGTTATGAGTTCCAAAGTAGACAAGATGGCGGATGCGCAATGAACCGCTTGGAGACTTAATTACTTGATAAAAGAGTTGTTTTCTGTCAAGTGACCAGTTTGTTTACTCTTACTGACTAATTATAATGTGCATTATCAATTATTCATAGAATAAGCTTTCGTAACTTTCATCCGGCGGTGGAAGATTAGATCAAATATTCGAAGCTATTAACTATTGGTATATATGTTATGTAACTAGTAGACGTGATCCTGCAACCCGAATATATTTATGAGTTCTATAACTCTATGGATCTCATAACTATTGATTCCATGACTAAATTTTCTTGCAACCGGCCATTAGTCGCCCATTTTCACCAAGTAGTAGTATTCATTTCGTTGCAATATGTATACTCCTTTCAGACAGGACATACCTAATCAGAGAGTTATACGGGAGAATGAATATTGTACGAAATATCGTGCATGCCTCCTGCCGAGTGTGTGGTACGGGTTGAAAAGATAAATTAAAGGGGCGAAAGAATGTTTTCCGTGCCACGCTGACACTCACGTTGACTGCATTTTCAAGGTAATTTAGCGTATCGTCTACCCAAAAGTCTATCTGCTTCACGTCCGGTCCTTCAGAACAGTAAAATGTGTAATTATTCTACAAATCAGCGAGTTCTACAATACGCGGATGATGCTGTTTTGATCTCAGAGAGCCAACAGGGATTACTGGAGCTCCTAGATATGTTTTGTGAACCAACAGAGATCGGAATTGAGGGTAAATGCGTGCAAGACTAAAGTGGTAGTTTTTGATAAGGAGAATGGGGAGAATAACTGTATGATGAGGGCGAATGGTGAAGTAATTGAACAAGTGGATGATTTTGTGTACTTACGTAAGACACTTAAGAAAAATGGATGGATAGATGAGGAGATAAAGAGACTTGCAAATGCTGGAAGGAAAGTGGTAGTGATAGTGGCATGTGGAGCGTATCAAGGAATGAGTGCACGTCTAAGGAAGCGAAAATCGCCGTGTACAAAAGTGTACTTCTCCCCACTTTGTTTTATGGTAGTGGAACATGGGTATGTCAGGATAGACATAAGAGTAGACTAAACGCCGTGGGTATGAGTTACCTGAGGAGTGTCTGCGGCAAAAGTAGGATGAATAGGGTCAGGAATGAGTGGGTAATAAATGAAAGTGGGTTGCATGCTCCAGTAATGGATATATATGAAAGGAGTGTGCTTCGTTGGTTTGGCCATGTTGTAGAGAATGGATAAGAGTCGAATAACGGATCAGATATGTGGACCCCAGAAGTCAAGGGGTTTAAGTGACATTTTTGAAAAAAATAAGTTAGGTGCAGGAATGGGATGTGAAACTATTAATCTTTTAGGTGGTAAAGGGATCCAGGTGATTTTATTGACAGGTGCTGCTATGTAGGGTAATGCCCCTTAACTACTTAGTGGGTTGTACCAAACATTTTCAACTTTGACTTAAGTTTTCTCTAAACAATGGTTTTGTTACTTAGACCCCTTGACTTCTGGGGTCCTCATATATAAGAGTGAAATGAATGGTGCGAGAGGTAGAGGTAGGCCGAGAAAGTTGTGGTTAAATGTGGTTAAGGAAATTCATAGGAGAATGATTATTAAGAGTCTTAAAAACAGGAGGGCGTCTATAAAGCAGTGTTCGGGGGTAAATAAGGCGAAAGAGGTTTGCAAGGATAGGTCAGTATGGAAGAAATTATTGAAGCAGACCTAGATGTACAAATATGTATTTATGAGTGAAACATTGTGACTGTGCCTATCCCGGAAGTGAACGGCGTGATTGGTATGTATGTATGTTCTACAAATCCGTAATGTTGACGTTGGAGAACATACATTTCCCATTCATGTTTCTATCGAGTGATTCGCTTCAAAGTTAATAGAGTCTCACTTTTAACTATAAATTGTACATTTTTTGCACAAATAACAAATTGTTCAATGCGAACTGTCGAGAATTAACCGGGCTTTCTCAAATCATAATCGCAAGGTAATAGGGTATTAATTATAATGGCTTCTTTTTTTTTAGAGCGACATTAAGACTTAATTTTCTCTCTTATATTTCACTCTTTCACATCACATTTATAAGGATGCCTTTCGTGGAATAAAATCCTCCCGGATGGGACTCAAACCCGCGACCCTCGTGTCAACAGACGAGGACCCCGCCATCACGGAGGCCGGCAGGGTAACGGTGATCGAGCGGCGGGCGGGTAGAATGAAAAGCTTCAGAATATCAAACACTCAAATGCTGGCGAGTTGATATAACGCGGCGAAAACCGCAACTTTTTTCCAACAACATTAGATGAATGTACATGAGAGGCAACCAAGATGTCGTATTTCATGTAAATTTTCCTGCACACCAGCAAACCTAGTAATTAACGAAAAATCTTATGCGTTTTACTGAAATAGATGATGTTCCCTCGTTCAGGAGTTACTTCATCTCACATCTTGTCAGGATTGAGTATTTCGTCCTTTTTTCACAGTCGGCAGAAGTTCTTTTCACCAACAGATGTTTGCCCCATTACTCCATATATGTCTACATCTACGTAATACCCTAATAATCACCTCTCTAGTGTGTGGCAGGGGGGTTGTGTTATCACCTACATGCCTCACTTTACACCTGATCACAGTTGATGTAACTACAACCATTGATGCATTGGTAAAAAAAACTGATAATAGTCGTCATGAAGCGAAACTTCACAAATATTCTCTACACTATAGGTATGCTGCCAATGTTAGAGGTACTGTTTGTATGTTGGTGTACTGTAACCACAAATATTCCCAGTGTTATTCTCGAAACTTGCTAGACGTTATGTTAAGTGCTACGTAGCAGATATGAAGACGGGAATTGGAGACCCAATCAACTGATTAGCTGCTCTACCTATCGATAAACCTAGTTAAATTTTTCATTGGCCACTATTACGGTCTCTCATAGTTCGCGAGGAAAATGACATTCTAAACCTCCTTTTTTCATGCTAATTTTTCTGGTTAATTCATCACGTATCCACTGAAATTCTGCTCCAAACCAACGTGGCCAACATCTTGCGCTCGACAGTTGACAATCGACATGTAGCAACTTCACCGTTGCCAATGCTTTTTATCATTTTCGGCGCTGTACTCGAAATTTTTTACGGAAATTGTATTTAAACATGATTTTTCGAAACTCTGACTCCGTAATGCTTCTTTGTTTTCAACCATAAATATACGATAAAATGTATTATCGCATAAGCCCTAAGGTCTAAGCGTTGAAATGGAATTTTATGCTAAAAAGCCAGATCGGTGACATGCATTTTCTTTTACATTTATTCTTCTATATCACTGATAAGAACATATATGCAAAGTTTCTCGCAAATAATAATAATATATTTATTCTTCCATACATGCATCATTACATTTTTTTCTGTATAAGGAAGTAAATTAGTCTATAAGGCATTAAGCCTGCGTTTAGGCTAATTTCAGAATCATAATGCGTGGAAAAGGACGCATGGAACCAAAATTTACAAAATATGAAAGCGTACAAACAAAAAGTAAGTGCGTAAGAAATATTACTACTGTGTTGGCTTGATAAAATGCAAAAAATAAAGCAGTTTTGCTACAAACGTGAATAAAATTATTACACTTAATTCAATTTTCAAAATTCAGGTGTAAATGTGCAAACCAAATTAAGTGCGTAAAGAAAATCTGTACGTATTAATCAAAAAACGCCCCAGCCACCTTAAAAAGGACTGTGGCCCAAGTCTCCATCCCCGCCCTTTACATACGCGACCCAGGGACAACCGCGGCATAGACACCCCGCCCCCTCGCGTCACGCCCCTCCCAACTCTTTCCCCCGTCACCCACCCACCCACCCAATTTCCCCTCCCTCCTGACCCTCCCACCCAGACGGACCGTGACACACTTAATAGCCGAGCGAGGCGATCACCGACAGGGGGCGTCTTGCGAAGCCATTTCGGGCAAGTCACTCGCCCGGGCACCGAATTCGGTACCACCTTGATCGCTCTATATATCCATTCCCTTCCCCTCCCCCCACATACTCAGCACCAGCCTTGGTGAATTCAGTCCTTAACAGTTCCCGCCTTCACGTGTGTGACTCTTTTGCGGTGGGTGACTCACTGGGACATGGCATTACTGCAGGGAGGTTATAAGAGGTGGTGATTTTAGCCATCTTTGTCTTTCAGTTATCATGTGGTTGAATAAGGTTGATTATGGTGGGTTATTAGGGTATCATATTAGGGTGGATTATTACTTAATGCATCAGAAGCTTGGGCACCTAGAAAAAGAGACTGCAGACTGATTGAAACATCTAAAGTGAAATTCCTAAGATCTGTGAAAGCCTGGACACGTCTGGGCCACATGAAAAATAGGGAAATAATTAGATGTACGAGCGTAGCAACAGTTAATAATGAAAGATGGAAAAAGCATGTTGAATGCATACCTCTAGAAAGGATTCCGAAAAAGATTTTGTAGTTGAAACCTTTAGGGATAAGCAGTATCGGAAGACAGACACCACAATGGAACAGGCAACATGCCTAAACCTGGAGGCCTCGAAGAAAGAGAAGATGAGGCTGGACGATGAAATATTTGAGCTTAGGCATGCATTTTGCATTTTTCATCATCTGTTGTAGCTTCCATCGAGGCGTTAATTAGTTTCTATGACGTATCTATGCAGGAATTGGAAATGTGGGGTTAACTCTACATTTGCCTTCTCCATTCGAACTCCGCAAAAATCGCACACCCCTACACAGAGCAAACTATATGCTTTAAAAGGATATTTGTGTTACTTTGGACCTCAGGTGTACAGTATACTCCGGGATTATTATGCCAAATAAGAATATGTGATTTCATTATAAAAAATATGCCCACTTTGCTTCTTACTTGAGAAAGTCCGGAGGATATTTTATTATTGCTGCGCAAAATATAGCTATATGATTTTGTTTCTTTATGTACGTACTGGTATGTCAAATGAATTGTGTAAATCCCTATATGCTCATTAGCTATGAATCATAATCAATCGTCATTGGATTTAAGTCTTTAAGAAGGACCATTAGCAATGGTCCTCCTTGAAGGCTATCTTAAGTTACTCTCTAATTATTCAATATTAATGTTAGGATGTATTATGCGGAGTAATAAAACATAGAATTATTATTATATGCAAAAAATATGATCCTTGGCCAATTTTTACGTGAAAAATGGGAGGATAGATGAAGAGATTGAAAGGGATGCGCATGCTTGCAGGGGAAGCTGTAGATGGTATGTATAGCACACCAAGGAAACATTATGTAAAATAGGTACGTAAAAATAAGATCTGATGTTCATTGTTTTTCCAACGAAGGAAATATTGCTGTGTGCTCCTTTCCACTCCACTACCAAGGAATTACCCTGCTTCCTACTTTATTGCGGGGCGTTGGAACTTGGTTTTGCCAGGTTAAACGCGGGAGAGGCAAAATGTGGGAGCAGGCAAAATGTGGACCTAATTGAAAAATGAAATTCGTGAAGACATGGAATCTTACTGGCATCGTTCACCGAGCACAAACGCAGATTGATCTTTCACACGCTGGTTAACAGGCAATTACTTTTTGAAAAAAAAATTCAACTAAAAAATTGCCGCTTACTTATTCAATAGAACGGAGATGAGTACGAAATTCTGAAACTGGGGAGGAGTGCCATTGAAAAACATTCAAGGTAGTCGCTCTCACTTGTTTCCTTCTCTTGCAAGTCGTGCGAATGAAATATCTTCCTCTTTTAGGTGACGATGGCGAGTCCTCCATAAGGGAACGACTTCGTCAATCGGAATTATTATTTTTTTAAGTCTCCTCACTTTGACTTAATTCAGCCAAAGATACGGCTGTTCATATCAGACCCATTGCTCTTATTCTCTTGCTCCCATCCCATAGCAATTGTATACTCGAGGTGATACTTATTTGGCCTCGACTACACTTTTTTTTAGTCTTCTGCACCCTCCTCGACAATCCTCCTTTTTCACGTACGACTTAACTTTGTCCTTACATCGTTTTATGGGCCTTCCTGGGTCTCTTTTTCCTTCTGGGCTTTGATCCCAAATTTGTTTTATCATACCACCTACCAGATTTAGATGGACATGGGCAGCCCACCTCAATCTCTCTCTTTTTGATTGCTGCCGTTTATTTGGGGCAACGTATAAATCCCGAACCTTTCGGTTATGATTGATTCTTGAAGTGTTACGTTCCCCTCTGGGTTCTTATAGATTTCTAAGTGTAACATTTTCTAATATTAAGCTGATGAGTTGCAAAATAGTGTGCGCACGGTAAAGCTGGTATAACCCTCTGCGGCGGTATCACAATCCACCATCCTGTCTGTCAGCGATATAGCAACTGTTAGGCATCTCTGTCTTTATCAAGCTATGACTTCAGTGCTCGAAGGTTTAATTAATTCGCGCACCGCATCAGGCATTTAACATCTGAAGGATTAAAGAGAATGATTATACCGACCCCGTATTCAAGTGTGTCGCCATCACCTCGAAAAATTCACCGCTTATTTTGATAAACGCATATTTAAGCATTAGTCACGGCCCCAAATGAAGATTAATCCACGGCGTTAATCCGCTCCAACTCCTCATTTTTTTTCATCTTCACACGCCTCTCATTTAAAAGTCAATTCGAATCGGAGTGTCAAGTTCATTTTTCCTCTGGAGCATTTTATGTTGTCTCATTGAAAGATCACGGTTTCCGTTGGCGACCTCGCGCAAATGGACCGCCGTTCCATTTCGAGGCGTGCTGGAAGAGAGGTTTATTGAGAGGGGAGAGGAGGAGGAGGAGGTGGGGTAGGCGCCAGTGCCTTTTATTCGGGCGCCTTTATTGCGCCATCCCGTCAGCAAGAGCTCGGGCTGGGGAGGGACGGTTCCTTCGGTAGTCTCATGTACGTTTAAAAAAAAAAGAGCAACTCCTTGATATCGCGGAGTCATTCTCACGCCTCAAGATCCTTGGCCGGCCAACATCTAAATCTTCTCCACTGCCTCTCCTCTTTCTCATACGTCTGTTTCACTTCTCACCTCGTTCGTCGCCAACGGCAAAATAAACACCACCGTGGAACAAGAAAACCGCATTGTTAATTTTCTCGGCGGTCTCTGCCACGGTCGCTTGGGCTTCTAAAACGTGACTGAAGCCGAATAACTGTCCAGGGCGCGAAGGCGCTCTTCGTCCAGCGTTCATTTAAAAGAATACGTGATGTACGTGTTGGAGGCGTTACGAAATGATAAAATTTCCTTTTCAGATTCCGAATTTTTGTACCTTCGCACCGTACTATGAATGAAAAATTCAGGCCAATACACCAAGTGCAATCGATTAAACTTGATGCAACGCGTACATTCCAAAATTTTTTTACGGATTAGAACTTAAGGTAGTTTGAGCGAAATATCATTTTACCTAGAAATCAATGAATTTGGTCTCATTTTAAAGAAAAATATATCACCCTTCCATTGACATAAAAAAAAGTCAACTCATTTACGCATTACTTTCCGAGATATTTGCCAAAAAAAAATACCAGCCCTTTTATATGGGAAATGGCACGTGTATGCTCTCCAGAGAGACCTTCAATTAAAAATGAGGCATTTTACACACTTAGTACTCGTCAAAAAATCACCAATGTGTAGCTTGTGTGTTTTCTCGACTATTTTTGAAAATTAATCATATTGCCACCGCAGTAAATTCTTCGGGATCACAATAAACCTTTTTGATGGAGTTTCAAACGAACCGCGTGAACAAAATGAGTTAAGTTAAACACTTGATTATATATTTTCATTTGATTCATTTCTGTCATGTAAAACTATTCTGTATTATTGCACCATTAATGATGCAATATTCAAACCATGTGTCCCCCGGCTGGTGAAATCAAAACTTATATATCGAATATGGACTCTGTTATGATTAGGGAACTATCTCGCTCGCGCTACCTTAATACAAATGTCCTCATTGCTACATGAGCTGATGTACAAATAAGATTTTTGCCGATGAAAATAATTTTCCGTGAGCGACCATTGAACTAATGACGACTTATTGCTGAATATGAGGAATCGGAAGGAATTCTTATAGGAAAATCTCGTGTAAGGGAACGCCCCCTTTTATCGTCGAGATGAACTTGTAAATGAGGGGAGCGAAATCTACTTAATATATATAATTCTTTGGAAGGAATAGCTTATATTAGTGATGGGTCGGTCGCGAACGAACGAATCAATTCGAACGACTCTTTGAAGTGAGTTGACGAACGGAGTCGTTCGCGGCAATGAACCGTCGTTCCTTACGAATCGTAATGAAAATAGGCGCAACACCCGGCAAAGATGGGAACTAACTGGTGGGCGCACCACTCGGCAAAGCTGGGAATCAAGTGAACGACAGGAAGAAACGAGTCCCCCCACTCTTGAAATTTGAAGTCTGAGGGAGGGGGACCTGTGTTCTCGTAGAGCCCGCGGAGAGGGGGGACTCATGAGTCCTCGAAGAGTCAGATTCGGATTAGGATTCAGATTCAGTTAAGGACTCGGATTCAGATTAGGATTCGGATTCAGATTCAGTTAAGGACTCGGATTCAGATTATGATTCGGATTCAGATTCAGTTGAGGACTCGGATTCAGATTAGGATTCAGATTCAGTAGAGGACTCGGATTCAGATTTGGACTCAGATTCAGATGAGGACTCGGATTCAGTGATTCCTTGAGGAGTCGCTGGCCTGAGAATCAAATTATACTCAAGGAATTAGTGGTCGCGGTGGAATAATGAATTCTTGACTATTAAAATCTTGTCCGTTTGCGTTTGTTCGCAAAATTCTAAGAAATTTCCTCGATCTTTGAATAAATAAATTCATAATTCCTTTATCTGCAAACCTACTGAGGCAAATATTTAATCAAAATTATAAATTTTACCAGAAATATTTTTTTAACATTTTTGAGTTTGTTCCATTAATGACGGAGCAGAAACTTTTTTCAAAAGAATAGCATTGAAAAAATGTTCCAAAAGATTTTCGCTGCATTTTAGGCGTATGCTTCCGCAACTTTCAGGAACAGTAGCCTACGAATATTTCGATGAACGCGCTGTACTTCATCCACCCAAACTTGCATTAGCAGATTTTAGCTCCTCCATTTTTTATATACTTCGATGCATTTCTTACACACTCAAAAAGATGTGTATAATTAAAAGACTCGATTTCTCGGTTATTTTCGGCGGTGTATACCATTTTTTATAGCGAGTGATATGACTCTAACTTTTTTGTAGGTTTTTCACCATTTTTAGAAGTCGTACATGTTTCAGCAACAAATATACTTTTTCTCGTCAGCAGTAGTTTTTAAGGCATGCTTACAGAAGCACTGCATAGTGAAACCTGCCTCAGAGGCCACCTCACTAGGGCGGTCTCATCTGTGTGCGATAAAAATTTTCGGAAAATGAATTTATGATATTATCAATTAAAATTTTACCTCCAATCAGCGGACACTTTCTCTCTTGCGGGAGTTATTCCAAAGGCCTGCTGTTGGCCGCTAAATACAGGTTTCACTATATGTTTAAATTAAAGTTAAAATTTATTTCAATGAACCACTATAATGAAAAAAATTGAACGAGAACGATATCCAAAAATCGATTCTTTAGATTGAACGACCGATTCAAGACTCGGTCATTGTATTGAACGATGCTGCCCATCTCTAGCTTATATAAATATATATAGTCATATAAACTCTGTTATTGGTTTTATTAGCATTCTATAACAAATGTTGGGTGTTTGATATTAGTTAAAGAGGTGAGAATAAAGTGGTGACGATTGCCATTAAAGCTTTGGATTTACAGATCGTTGCCTTTTTGGGTGAAAGTTTATTCGCTGTAACTTTCTTTTCCCGTTTTGCATTCATGTTCACCATGCGATTATTATACATAATACCCAAGGTGAGACGTAAGATTTGTTCTACGTAACAATCTACTTCTGATTGACATTGTGAAGATATTTCTATATATGTGAATTTCGTCCGGCATCATAAGACATTTTTTGCGTATTTCACCAGTGAGTTCAAGTTTTTACTGTGCTATTACGTATCACCTTTTAGATCTTCCACCGCAAAAAGAAAACCAACAGGTCTTGTCATTGAAATGCAATTGTTAGAAATGGGTGGAACCTTGGCTGTTCCATCTCTTTATCCGTCTTTATTGCCCTGCCCCTGCGGAGAATGTACCCTCGTGTAAGGGAACGCCCCCTTTTATCGTCGAGATGAACTTGTAAATGAGGGGAGCGAAATCTACTTAGCTGGGTAGACAGTGGCGAAATTCTGCGAGCGTTCATTTATCACTTTGAATCCGGGGCCGACTCCGCGTTCCTCCTCCCCCTCCTCCATCCACCCGCTCCTACTCCTCCTTTTGGCGAATCCGCCTTTTGTCCGCCGGAGGCATCTCAAGCATTTTTTGGGTCTCAGCAAATCGTCCTTCTGAATGAAAAATGGTCCTAATTCCCTCTCTCTTTCTAGCTGTCTGTTATCCTTTTGCTTCCAGCGGTAGCTGAATAGATTATGGGCGCGTTTTTGTCACGATTGGCGGGAGGAATTCGGGAAAGAATGGGATGTTGCGAAATACCCTAACTTCGCGGTTTTGACTTATAATTCTGTGGTGGGTATATTGAGACAATTATTATTCAACGGAAGATTTTTTTCAGGATTTAATCACTGTATGCGACGGATTTGATTTTCTTCTTTTTTGTGTTAAGGCAGTTTGATCGAAATATCATTGCTCCTATAAAACAATGAGTTTGGTCTCATTTCAAAGGAAAACATCTTACCCTTCCAAAAATATAAAAAATATTAGCCACTTACCAAACCACTTTCCGAGATTTTTGACGAATAATTCCCAACCCTTTTACATGGGAAGTGGTACGTGTATGCACTCCAGAGATACCTTATTTAAAAAAAATGAGGAATTTCTAACGCCTAGATTTCGTCTAATAATTACGCTGTGTATTTTTTAGGTTTCCTCTGCTTTTTTGCAAATAAATCTTAATGACACCGCAGTAATTTTTTCATAATCATGAATAAACTTTCGATTGTGATGAGTTTTAAACGCACAGCGTGAATAAAATGAGTCAAGTTAAAGACTTATGTATGTATGAGTAACGTAATGTAAGTAATGTATGAGTAAAGAGTATGTATTTTTATTTAATTAGTTAGAATTTCAGTCTTATATAAGTATATTATTTCACAATTACAATTTTTATATAATGTTTCCTACAGTTGCTGAAATTTAAACTTAAAATTCGAATATGGCCTCCGTTGTGACCAAGGAACTATCTCGCTCAATTTACTTTAAGTGAGGCTGTTCTACATTGCTGTTTCATGAAATGGAGGATAGTCAAAGAGTCGATTAATATGTATTCAACGGCTATAAGTCTTTCGATCAAATTGGCAACATACCACTTAAGATATAGGCTTATGTCTGTTGATTCCAGAGATATACTTATGGTCAGTACTTTTCTTGGAAACTTAGCGGAAGGGCCAAGTAATTCATTCTTTAAAAAATTGCAGCAGCTGGTCAGAATTGATCAACTATATGAGAGGATTCAGATCAGAAGTCAAGAGTCCTATTTGGAGACTTTAACTCGCCGGTCGGATCACACTCTGAGCGTTTTCTGTTTGTTAATGTGAATTGTGCATAAAATGGTGAATTTTTTTAACCGATTGCTTATAAATTTTTCAATGTCCAATAATTGATTTCGGGAAAATGGTCTATGTGAACTCTTCTCAATGTGAGCCCTTTTTTTCATCTAACTTGATAAAGACTCGTCTCACAGTACTTCGCGTGTTAACAAAGGTCATGTATTTTTACATCGTCAAAATTATAAAAAATGATAGACTATGAGTTATGCTTATTACTCAGTGGCCTATTTGCTTTTACCATTGAAGTGGTTATTACACATAAAATAGATCGTGATAACCGCAGTCCGGTTTGAAACATCGTTAACTCTTTATATTTTCCTCCGGTTGTCCGAAAACTTGTGTGATAAATTGCGTATTTACGGCGAGTGTTAGACGCCCTTAGATCAGCTCATTTTGACCCCCTCTCTATCTCACTCCGTTCAAAAAAATGTTTAACAGGAGAAGTAGCGTATGGACCAAGATTGAAAATGAATCATTTTTGATGGAACATTTCCCGCGGCCACGGCCTGCCTCATCAGAAACTGTTGGAATGTTTCGGAAGATTTGATTTACCGCTTTGGAAATCTCATTTACCCCGTGGATATTGTGAGAGAGAACTTGTTTGGCAAAGTTGGTTTCGCCGGTGAGCAGCTCCGTCTTCTCCTGATTTTGATATTGCACCATCACCATCTCCCTCGAGAGGAAACGAGCGAAGTGAACATGCGGAAAGGAGCGAAATGTGCAACCCATCTCCCACTCCCGAGTTGTGCTTGAGTGGCGAGATGATTCTCTGTCATACACACCGCCCAGACATGCTGCTGTCACGATCTAAGTGACTCTATTGTAATTGCTAGGGAGACATGTTGTGAGAAATGTCGGCATGACCGCACGACGCCAACCCATAAAGTGAGTCAGAGAGACACCTAATCCCAAATATTTGGGCAACGGGCTCTCTCGGTTCCCAAAGAGGTGCGGTAGGTTTTTGCGAAAGCAAAACCGACGGTCACTCGTCTCTGTTGTTTGAAGTAACCAAACTAATACGAGCACTTCGGGGAGGCGGAGGCCCAGTTGAGGTCCTTTCGACCTCAATCCGCCTCATTGGTGTCGGCCTCGAAGGGGCTGTGATTTTGCTAACCTTCCCTTCCCATCCTTTCCTCCCACCTCTTTCTAGTCCCCGGGTATAGGCGAAAGCTTGCAGACCGGGGCGGAAGTTGTAATCCCGCGGCGTGAGCCGAAATGCCTGTGAGAGATGGCCGTGCTGTGAACGAAGCTATGATGATTCAAATCGAAACGGATTTTTAAAAATCTCGGTTGGACAGAGATGTTTGTGCCGTCATTTGTAGGCTGGGTAGTCGGCATATGTGGGATAATTTGATTAGTGGTGGACTGGAGTAGGAACAGAAATTCGGCGTCGGCATTTTTCATATTCTTAGCAAAAGGGGCCCACAGAGTAAGGGGGTTGAAGCGGTAATCGTGGGCCGTTAAGTGCATAGGATGAAGAGTTATCGGGTTTCAGCTGGGTTATGGTGTAAAAACTGCAGGTAGGTATCGCCTATCACATGGTATTGAACTGCACCTGTAGGTGCAGTTTAACACCATAACCCGGCTGGAAACCCGAGAACTCTCCATCCTTGGCATTCGCCGAGAAAGACAGATCCTACGATAAGTGCGTACTTTGATAATTTTATGAAGTGCGTGGTACCGTCCATTGTGGTGAAAGATTAGTTCTCAGATATTTTTGCATAGTATATACCTTGATTTATTCCATTGTAAGGGCATCTCCGAAACTTTCCTCGCAAAAATGGTACACGGTCTTGAGAATTTTCGTGATATATCATTGCTCAAAGTAGTACGAGGGAGTTAGTTCCCTAATCATAATAGAGACCATATTCGAATTATACGTTTTAATTTCACCAGCTGCGAGACACACGAATAAAACATTGCATTATTAATGGTGACATAATATAATTTAAGATGACAGAAATTGTAAGTAATCAAATGAAAATATCTAAATAAGTCTTTAACCTGACTCATTTTTTTCACGCGGTACGTTTGAAACTCCATCAAAACGGAAGGTTTTTTTGTGATCCCGAAGAATTTACTGCGGTGACAATATGATTAATTGTCAAAAATAGTTGATGAAACACGCACACTACACACTGCTGATTTTTTGACGAGATCTAAGTGTAGGGAATGCTTCATGTTTAATATAAGGTATCTCTGGAGTGGATACACGTACCATTTTCCATGTAAAAGGGCTGGTATTTTTTGGCAAATATCTCGGGAAGTAATGTGGTAAGGGGTTGGCGTTTTATCTCAATGGAAGGGTGATATATTTTTATTTAATATGAGGGCGAATAAGTTGATTTCTAGGCAAAATGATATTTCGCTCAAACTACCTTAAGTCCATTTTGCTCGGGTGTTGAGGCTATTGGAAGAAAGTGCAATGGACGGAAGGGAGGGCGAACAAGGAAGCTCTCGGAATGATGGGTGAGGGGGGGAGGAAAAACCTGGGGGAGACGAGGAGGAATCAGAGGTGTTTGGGGCGGTTCATGAGGGGCGAACGGATATTGAAGGCCATGATGGAGGGGAGGATGTTGGGCATGCGGGGGAGGGGAAAGAGAGAATCGTAAATGGGATGAAGAGCGGTTGGGGAAATATGCCAAGCTGAGGGATCAAATCGTTTTAAGTGTTTTAAGGCCTGCGGCTGTGAAATTATGGCATTGTTTGACTCGATCAATCCTCTGACGATTGAATAATCCTCCATTGGAGAACATATTTCTTCACGAAACTGTCTCTTAATCCTTCATGAAATCTCTCTCAAGCTCTTCGTATTACTTTTCTCCTCTAATTCCGTGTGACGTTCCTATTCCCTTTTCTCATCCTCTGCAAGTTCCCAAAATCATTCTTCCTCCTACCACACCCTCTCCACGACTGGCCATTCCCTTTCACTACTTTTCAAATTAACTTGTGCTCACTTTCCCAATTCTCTTCCTCCAATGGCATTTTCTCCCCTGCCGACTGTAGTCCTCGTTTGTTTTTCTTGCCATGACGCTTACCCCGCCAATTCTTTTCCACATTCACATCTCAAAAGCGTCCTGTCTATTCGAATCTTCTTTCCATAAATGGGTAGCTCGCATCAGAGAAGCATAATTCTAAGCTAATATGCTTACTCTGACTCCCACAGCCATCTATACCCAATCGGGGATTTGGCCTCTCCCGCAAGTGACCTCCGTCTCTCTCTGTCTGCAGCTTCGTTCGCTGTTCCCCCAATCTGGTTGATGCCCGACTTGACTCCATCTCACCATCTTCGTATCTGTCTTCCAGGCGGTCTTCTTCCTTCTGGTCTTCCAAGTTTTTATTCCTTTTAACATGTTGACTTTCTCGCTTCGCATCACGTGGCCAGCCCATCTTATCTAAGCTGCATGCCTACGTATCTAATTATAATAACAGAACCCAAGAACTTGCTGTGTTCCACTCGTAAAAGATTGAATGCGACTGGTTTCGATGTTAATACATCGTATTCAAGTCTCAAAAATCGGCCTAGCGTCGAAACATTTATCAAGGGAAAACTGCAAATGTTTTGCTCCTATCCTTATGAAATGTTTCCGCATGAATCTGTATTTTGTAGGAACTTATATTTTTTTATGTCTATTTCAAGGTCCCTATCGTCTATTCCCTTCTCATAGCTAGTATTTATTTCGCCAGTGCAGTGGTACATTTAGTTCCCTCATTTCGTAATGCAAAACACCAGTTAAATTTTTTGTTTTGGCCTAATGTAGACGGATGAAGCCTGGAGTTCCAGCATCTCGTACCACATGCCCTTGTGTCGCCTCGCCGGGCAAAACGAAGATAGAGATGTGGATGCCGCATGGTGTGCGCGAACTTAGCCCTTTCTCTCCCTCCTGGGATCACGCCTCCTAAGCCCTTCCTTCTCGTCACAGGGTGGAAAGGCGGCCGCCATTCAAAAGATAGATCAAGAGATGATGTGTCACGGAGCGGGCCTCTCGACGGGGAGTGACCTTCACCCACCTCTCTGGTGCCTACAACACTAAAGCCGTGTCCCAATTCGTGAGGCATTAGGGAGGATGCGGTTAGCTACCTAAATATTTAGAGGCCTTTCGCTAAGGGAGCTTGATTTGGGACAGCCTTCGCTAGTGTTGCCGTCTACCGAGCTGGAAACGAATGAAAAACATATGAGTAATTAAAGGACTGAATAAAAACAAATGAAACCTGAAATTAAGACATTTTTGGCGCCTGTGGCTACCTTCGTATGCATTGTGAGATTTGGAAAGTGAAATGACATTTTTTCATCCATTTCGTTGTTTGGAGATTCGTTAGTTTTTAGTTTTCGGGGTATTTAAGTTTGTGTAGGTGTTCTGGGATTTAAATTCGTTTTTTTAAAGTGTACTAACTAGAATTTTTCTTTTGTAGTCGGGTGTTGGGTTGCGAAATATTAGAGAATTCTTTCAATTACAGACAAAATACTTGCCGGCCATGTTTGCCTCTTTTCAACTACTTCCTCGTGTATGAGTTTCCTTGTACGACGCATGCAGCGCTTTGCATGATGGGAAATTCAATATGGAGGCGGATTTAGGATAAACTCCATTTACCCTAAATTTCACCCCTGAGAAAGGCACCTAAATCCGCTCCCCCATGATGCCTAACGAATTGGGACGCACTTCAAGATGGCGTCCTCCCTAAATCTGCCGATTCAGCTGCCTAAATGGCGAATTGGGACACAGCTTAACGTGTGCGTGTCTCGCAAGAGGACAGCGATACCACAACAGTTCGGGGCGGCGCTCGTCAATTGTCTCTCTCTTGCGCCGGTGTTCGGACACCGCCTCTTGCTCTCCTCTCTGGGAAGAGGTAGGGGGGGAAAAAACTATGGATGACCGCGAATTCAGTGGCATATGGTGACCCCGTTTTCGCGCTCGACCTTCCGCTGCTTCGGACCCAGAAGTATTATCCCATAATCTCACATGTCTCTTTTGATTTGCCTCTCTCGTTATCATCTGCTCTCCTTCTTCTCTATCTCTGCATACACTGGCTCATATGGGACCCTTACGAAGCTCACGAGGCCCCATGCGAGGGATTTCCGAAACTTCCAGACAGAGATGTTCTGTCTGTTTTGAGGAAAGTTTCATAAATCGAATACAGTGGAGAGCAGAAAGGTTTGTTGAAGGTTGTCACGATAAACTTTGCAGTGCGACTGAATTGTTGAAGGAATCACGTTGGGAACCACTTACTGATCGAAGGGAAAAATGTCGGTTAATCTTTTTAGCAAGTTTGAGGCAGACCATTTATTGTCGCACGCTCAATACGAGAGAGTATATTTTGCTAGAACCAAACAATTACGGTAGAAACGATCATAGGCATAAGACTGAGGAAATAGACTGCAAAACCGATATATATTAAATGTCATTTTTTTCCACGAACATACAATAAGGGACCATAATAGATGCAATGGATCAGTTCTATGAAACTCTGACCTTTGCTAGGTGAAGTCAACTACCTTCTCCTGCTTAATAACTTATCTTCAGTATTAACTACTCTACACACCGCATGAAATACCCGACATGATTTATCTCTCTGCATAATTTGTACTTTGTATTACTATTTATTAATCAAATTCATAATTAACTTTACACCCTCAGGCGTCACTTCGTGGAAGTATTTAATCCTTGAATCCATATTAAAACAATCGTTGTACTTTTCCACCAATATTTATTAATGTACTACGTGTTTCGCAGCTAGATGCATCCTCAGGTACAATTGTTTACATGTTATTAATTGATAGTTACGATAGTAACCAACGCCAGTAAGCTGGGGAGGGGGGGGAGAGGGTTGGAGAACAACTAATTTTTGGGTGGAAAGGCAGGGGAACATAGGTTAGGGGCTCGTGAGAAGGGAAATTTTTTCGGAAAGGAGTGACAAGGGGTGCGGAAAAAGAATCTTGTTGCAAAGGTTGCTTGACTCTCTGATAATTTCCATTTGCTCCAATGCATCCATATTAAACCTTTTGGTTGGACATGTAGAATTTCGGGGATAAAATCACTGACATGATTATGATCCAGCAGATGCTTAGCAGATTGTGAGTTGGTATCCTTATTTAAGTAACTTCGTCAGTGTTCTTTGATCCGCTTCTTAAATTACGTTAATAAATACATTACAATAATACATTAGGTGCAGTCCATTAATAAATATTAGCGGGAAAGTGCAAGGATTGTTTTAATCTGGAGTCGAATTCTAAATGTTAACCAGTCGTCGTGTCTTAACTGGTGTATCACTGGGTAGCATGTTCGACCGCGCTGCACTCTTCCAGTTCCTGGTTTGACTGTGTACTGTTTTTCCGACTACTTGTTGGTCCACGTCTAGCTGCCGGGGAACGTGTGAGGCTCTGATTTGGACTGTGACGCTGTAGCCTGGTTTGGAATCACCCTAACCACCCTAGTGGTGGCTTGCGCGATACTTCTTTGATGTAGAGATGAGGTTGATTGTTTCAGATAGTTTGACGTTGTACTTAAAATGATTTCTGATGTTAAGTCAATTATTGCACTCCTGTTCTATATATTCGTAGGTGTGTATGAGTTGGTGTGAGGGGCCGGAATGGCTCAGAGGTAGCGTGATCGACTCTTAACCCTTCGGCTACCAAGGGGTGGGGGTAACTCAGTTACCCCAACGCCACCTTTTTACTGTTTTTATTTACAATTATTTTCTGATATTTTTATGCTTCCATTAGTTCGTTTTTTTAAAATCTTACAATACGATTCCATGTGAAATCTTCATTCATTGATCGTTTTTTTTTCCTCTTAATTTCTGGAAAACTCGTTGTGGTTACTGTGTTACCCCTTTTGGGATAGCTCATCTCAGATTCTCGCTTTCTGAGGATCTGTGCACCATTCACAGCACAGTACCTTGAATTAAAATAACAATGGGCTTCTATGTGTGCCTTCAGATGTATCAAACCGCGCCGTGGACGGCAATCGTGGTCATCACGGCACCTTTAATCCGACGGGGCGCGGCGCTGCGCCGTGAAATGTACATGACACCTGATTTACTTGTTCGAGTTCCTTGACTTCTGTGCATGTATGGAAAGAGCAGCAAATGAAAAGCCAAATTAGTGAAATATACAGGACATCCGATTAGACCTAGACAGGACATCCGATAATTAGATAATTGTATGCTCCGATCGGAGCCTACAATTATATTTATGTGTTATTTGATTAAATATAAATCATATTTATCATAATTTAGTATAATTAATTTTATTTAAGATTTATGTCACACAGAATCCATTTTTTGTATAAATTAAGCGAATAAACAAAAAAATACTGTGGGGTAACCGAGTTACCCCCCTTGGGAGAGGTAAAGTGAAAAAATACCTTGGTAGCCGAAGGCTTAATACGGCAATTATTGTAAAGTATTAAACTTGAAAACAATAATTCTTTCCTGGAACAAGACAGCGAACATTTTCAACATGCCAACCCAAACCTCACGGAGCGTGTCAGAGTACAGTGATGTGGAGGGCATCTGTGAACCACCACACTGGTCGCCGTCAAAGATACAGTCTTGCAGTCACATAACGTGATGGAATTTATCCCGATGGAATATTCCTTTGAGTAAAATAACACCGCAATCGGATATCCAAATGTAGACTTCTAGAAGGGGATCATCATCCATCAAAGTGTGCAGATGTGTATGTCAACGCACTTCATAGGTTTTCAATATTACTGGACGATACAAATTTTGTCTACCGCTGAAAAATCCCATTTTCTCATCAGAATTGAAATACTGGAGACCAGAAGCTTTCGAAACCTAGTGCTGGAAATGAGTGCTGAAGATAAAATAGACGGACAAAATAAGAAATGATCAAGTTTACTTAAGAGTGGGAGAGGAATGGGCCATCTGAAACACTACACAGAAGGGAAGAACCAGATGGATTGGACACACCCTAAAACACAATGGGTTTGTGAAAAAATATAATTGAAGGCAAAATGTAGGGACAAGTCCCCACGGGACAACCCAAGAATTAGTTCGGGGACCAAATAAAGAGGAAAGTACATAGGAAGAGATATCAGGAAGTAAGGGAACTAGCATTGGAGAGGGAAGGATGGAAGGCTGCAGTCAACCAATCTCAGGATTGAGCGACCAACGATGATGAATAATGGAAGGGTTTACTCGCAGTCACGATCAGACCTCGTGTTTCAGCGAGCACCAGTTCACGATCAATCCTGAGGGCGCCTTATACGTCAAGAGGGTCGTTATGGGAGGTACATGGACGCCGTCACCATGTGCGTTACTCCCCGTGCGTCGACAGGTCAACCTCCCAACCCTTTCCCCACCTCCTCCCCTCGAATTTCACCCTTGGCCCTCTCACGCCTACCACCTTCTCGTATCACCCTATCATATCCCAATCCCTCCTTCCTACTCTCTTATTTTTAACCATGTCCCATGCCACGGGTGGGCGTGAACTTTGAAAGCAGCTGTACACCTTCGTTCTACCTTTTCCCCCCACTTCTGCCTCCGAAATACTGATATGGAGGTCCGAATTGTGGGTGCGTCGAGTCACGACCTCAGATTATGATATCGTCCACTCTGCATTGAAAACTCATTCGCTTACCAATGAATTGAAGGTTACCATAGTTATAATAACATTGGACACATACTCTATAGGTGTTCAATGTAGAACATACTCTGTAGTTGTCCAATAATAACATTGGACACATACTCTATAGGTGTTCAATGTAGAACATACTCTGTAGTTGTCCAATAATAACATTGGACACATACTCTATAGGTGTTCAATGTAGAAAATACTCTGTAGTTGTGCAATAATAACATTGGACACATACTCTATAGGTGTTCAATGTAGAAAATACTCTGTAGTTGTCCAATAATAACATTGGACACATACTCTATAGGTGTTCAATGTAGAAAATACTCTGTAGTTGTCCAATAATAACATTGGACACATACTCTATAGGTGTTCAATGTAGAAAATACTCTGTAGTTGTCCAATAATAACATTGGACACATACTCTATAGGTGTTCAATGTAGAAAATACTCTGTAGTTGTCCAATGCTATAATAACTGAGACCATTGATGAGTTTTTGAACTTCGTAAATGCAAAGAGATGCAAGTGTTTTACTCAAAGCAAGCGATGTGTTTTAGTACTTCGTAGTACATTAAGAAACATTCATCAAACGGACTATGATATCGTCCACTCTGCAGTGAAATCTCACTTGTTTATCAATGAATTGAAGGTTACCTTAGTTATTATAACATTGGACATTTACTCCATAGGTGTTTAATGTAGAAAATACTCTGTAGGTGTCCAATGTTGTAATAACTGAGAGCATTGATGAATTTTTCAACTTCGTAAATGCAAAGAGATGTAAGTGTTTTACTCGAAGCCAGCGATGCGCTTTAGTACCTCGTAGTACATTAGGAAACATACATCAAAGAGCGAATCAAGTAATTAGCTACACTGCCTATCTTTAAAAAAATATCGAGTCTCATCGGCAAATTTTAACGTCACGATTGTTTTGTTTCTTTATAAATTTATAAATGAATTTTTAATTAGATAAATTGTCAAATTAGTGTCACTGAAATCTTTCCATAAACGGTGAAATTAGCTAAAACTGCGCTATTAATTCATTTGAAGCGCTTTGAATATAATGCATCGTGCAGATTATATCCTTAGCTTACTGGATCGATTCATTTTCTGTTTCTAAATATTTCGCTCAAAGAAACCGTTTCCTTTTTATGCTCTGGATCCACTCATGATTCCCTCTGTCGTCTCAGCAACTGTAAAATGAAATCCATCCAGAGGTTCCGACATATATATTTCAGGCCATTTGACATCGTTGAGCCTCAGGCGTCAATAATTAACTTAAATTGAGTCCTGATCGGCTTTGAACACCAGCAAACAAAACTCGCCTGGACGCGCCTCTTTAAATTATAGACTACCGTTCACAAAATGGGCCGTTAACCACTCCCATCTTTACCTTGAGGCCATCGATTTAAAATGAAGACATTTTTAGTTCTCGATCCCCGTCGGATTATGTTACACACATATGTTTGATCAGAGGCTTGGCGGAAGGATTGTTTGTGGTTTGAATTATTTAAAATATATTTCAAGCCTTTTTGAATATATTTTGGAATTCAAAGGGCTGTTCGGAATTTGTAGTTTTCTTTCCTGATTTATATCAGGAAAGTGCTCTAGAAAGTTTTTAAGTCTTATCCAAAACTCTGCTTTTATTTTTAGCTTCTTTATTTGTTACTATATCGCTTTTTCGCTATCATGAATGATTGAATAAAAATATCAACTGTAGGGAATTTTAAAAATAGGAAAGAATAATTTCCCTGATAACATATCAGAAAGGGGATCGGGTTGGTGTGGTGGCTAGAGCACTGGCTAACCGTCCGGACGGCCAGGGTTCAAGTGCAGTACTCCGTCTGTCGAATGAGACGTTAAACCGTGGTCCCCTTGGCGCTTTTCGTTAAGAGCAGGTTAATGCCGACGTCGGGTTTGAATCCGCCCTTCCTCCCGTACCTGACCCCTATGGCGCAAATGACCTTAGCTGTCGGTCGCCTCCCCAAATATCCAATCCAACTTACCAGAAAGACTATTTTGACGATTGAATAAGGTCATTTCTGGTCATCCGAGGCTATACTATTCAGGAATTTGAAATTTCTCATAGATTTGGTACGACTTAAGCTGTAAGACACTTGCGATGCCGATATAATTAATATTTCTGTCAAGGCAACACTTCTGTCCGTTTAAAGATTGTTTAAGTCAGCTATGTACGACGTGGTTATCTTTTTCCTTCTCGGTGAACCTCTTTTGATACTTCAAGCGGTTTTAATTCAACTTTAACATACTCCTGTGATGGAAAAGATTGTTGCAAATTTCTGTATATTTAAAAAAATCATAATGGAACAATCGTCAGCATAATCACTGTATGTCTTAGACACTTTTTTAAAGTGTGTCAGTTCGCCAGATCTCATTGTGAAGACAGAAATTAAAACGCTAGAAAGTACTTTTTCCTCTTCTTTGTGAAGATAGAAAACCAAAGTAAAGCCGTCTCAAGTGCCCAGGCCCGAATGAGATTGAATTAGTATGTAGTGTAAACAGGTTTCGAGGAATTGTAAGTCCAAAATGGGGGTCCTGGTTTACGACACTGATTACAGTTCTGACGTAAAGCTCTGGAATTAGAAAAGTAATTATAACTTTTGTCCTCGATGGATGCTGGCAAATGAGGCAACTAGGGAAGATATTTGGCATTAAAATAGCTGAGCATCATGTAAAACTTCACGAACGATGTCATCCGTTGGCTCAAGCTCGCTTAAATGCGTGACAATATTTTTTCTTCGCATTAAAACATGTTCAATGACGTTCACTCTCTATCTTCTCTAGTTGCTGGATCGGTCTGTTTGATTTGCGTTGTCCATACTTTCCCAATTCAGAGCTTTATACCGACCGAAAGTGTCGAGATAAATAGCTTTTTGACCCCTTGGTGGTAGATAGGATTCAGCAAAACTTGACACCGGTTTTCTGCCACGATTCCTTCGCTCCTCTACCATTCCTACTCATGTTAACCTACTCTCCCATGCGCAGAATTTACGTTCTCAAAAATCCATGTCCTATCTCAAGAAATACCATCACGTGAGACTGAAGAAGAACAACGGACATCGAGCGGAGAATAGCCCAAGCTAAGAAGGCGTTCGTTGTAGAAAGACAACTTCTGTGCTCAAAGAAGATAGGACTACAAACCAGGAAACATTATGTGGAAACATCGAGTGGAGCGTGGCACTCTACGGTTCGGAAGCTTGGAAAGTAGTGGAAAAGCTGACCAGAAGAAAACGAAACTGTTTTAGGTGTTTCAGGCATCATGAACCGACCAGAAAAGACTTGAAGCCTTCGAAACCTGGTGGTGGAGGAGGATGCTGAAGATGGAAAAGACGGACAACATGAGAAACGATCAAGTGTACAGAAGAGCAGAGGAGGTAAGGGCCATATGAAACACTGTATGGAAAAGAAGAACCAGATGGATTGGACACAGCCTGAGACACAATGGGTTGATGAAGAACATAATTGGAGGTAAAATAGAGGGAAAAGTCCCCAGAGGAAGACCCAGGAATGAGTTCATGGACCAAATAAAGAAGAAAGTCCATAGGAGGAGATACTAGGCGGTTAGGGAACAACCATCAGATAGAGAAGGGTGGAGAGCTGCAGTCAACCAATCTTAGGATTGAACGACCAGTGAATGATCAACCCATGTTTAAAATTAATGGGTACCTTGTATTTAGAGTCTCATTGGTTCCAAATTGACTTATCGGCCGCTTTTCTCCCTAAATATGCAGTCAGCCAATCCTGAGCTAACTGTCACACTAGAATAAATTACCACGAATGTCAAAAAAATTATTTAAATTTCCATGTCGTTCACTTGTTCCCCCTTTTTCAGTTGATCGAATTCGACAATTCAGATGTTTTCCTTGTGTCCTTTAGTCTTTTTATGTCTTTATTGCTTCACGTCGCCCTCCCCATTGCATGTGTTTAAGTTGTTACGTGGAGTGAGGCACGCCCGAAGCTCAAGCCAGAGAGGCCCCGATCAATCTTAATCCTCGCGCGTCGTTTCGCAAAAAAAAAACCCTTGGAGACTCCCATCGCCCTGCACATCGTGATCTCGTGCCTTGTCCTTTCGAAATCTTCGAATCTGCTGACTTGTGTAACATGAAATCTTGAGATGTGCTAGAGCATCAAGCTGATTGGACTCAAAAGAAACAAGTTATCGCGGAGTCACGAATATTGTAATAAGATGAATTAATGTGAGGAGTATAAGAAAAAGAATCGAAGGAGGCAATCTTTTTCACTAGTTAATATTTGTTTAGTGGCATTAAAAAATTGATGCGAACAACGATTTTTGCGCACCTCTTCTCGAAAATCCGTAAAAAACGGGGTTACTGTCGCTAGGGAACGAGAGTTGAATCTAGGTATGTGTTGCTTGTTTTATGTGATACGCATGCATGTCGGAAGATAACCCTTTTTTTTATGGAAACTATGACTTCATTGAAATTTACGAATTGGGCGGTACAATCTTCTAGTCGTTCAATTGTTTTCTCGCTTTGTTAATTGGATTCAGTTGAGGACTATTCATCAATTTGACATATTTTTGTTCTTTTCCTTATATAATGAAGGTACGATTCGGTTATGATTGTCTTCAATTTTTGTAGCATAGCTTCGTTAGAACGTTTTTTTCCCTTTAGTAGCTCTATGACAAAAGTTTAAATGCCTCAACAGTTTGAGACATTAAAAAAATGATACGATTAGTATATTTTTTCGGTTAAATATTTTAAATTTACCCTAGGAAAAACTCACCTAATTTCTATTTTTTTTAGCAACTATGAATAAATCACTATATCCATTATAAGCAGATTGCATTAGTGAAAGATCATAACCACGAAAGTCATCTCCTACGGCTTAGGAAAGTAACTTTCACGTACATTCCTGGAATAATCTATACATTTGGTTTCTCTCTTTTATTATTCCAAAGCCTTTGAATTCAGATTCAAAACCAAATTAAATTTCAGCGATAAAAAGCAGTTTTTTAATGGTGTTTACGCAAAAAGGTGGAATTTTCCTTTTTTTGCAGTCGCTCATGAACTCATTAATTTAGTTCACTGCGTAAATGGTTTCTGATAGTGTTGATTTTATGTTCCGTATTTTTTCCCGCTCGCTCACTCCCTCTTTCCCAACTATACCTCATCCTTGTCATCACTTCCTTTCACCTTTCTCGTGCTTCTATGTCCGCGTCCGTCCCATGAAAGGACTGAATGGGTGAATTGATGATCGATGCGTTATTCCCGGAAGAGATTGGGATCTTCGCGCCAGATGCATGAGAATCTTGGTGTTGAATTGCGGTAGGATCGTGGACACAATCCGTCATTTATTTTATTTGACAACAGTGTAATAGATAATAGTGAGCACTTGCAATAAATGATAGGGAGTACATTGTTCAACTGCGAACTGTTGCTTTCATGCAGAGGACATAGTGTTGGCATGGGAAGCACTTCGCGTTGCGTTGCAAAATCCTAGCGGAAATTAACAGTATACCATTGCACCATTATTCTAGCTCGAAAGGATCTGTGGAATGCTCTCTTTGAGACTGTCTAACCGTCCTCTTTGGGCTGTGCAATGATCAAAGTTCACTGAAAGAAACATTAGAGTCACAATGATAAAATTATTGCAAACGTTGGAGAGGTTTGCTGTGGCGATACAGGTAGACTCTTTGAAACCAGATCAAAAGAGCACCATAGGATCTTTTGTTTGTGTCAACCGGAAGAAGTCGCCGGTTGCCGAACATTTAACTTCTAACGTGCCTTAAAATGGGAGCATACTAAAAATCCTTGCCGCTCTGAGGATTATTGGGATCTCTGAGCCAAAGAAGCCAATTGAAATCCGCCTGGCATCTAGCAGCAATAGTGGGGATCTAAATTGTGCCTCAGTACAGCATATAATCCAATTCAGAAATTGGCGATAAAATGGCATACAAATCCGCCATACTGACATGGTTTGAGGGAGAGATAATTTTAGCTGACCACGTCAGGCACCCGGCGTCATTCAGTTGCCCTAAAGACGATGGGCAAGTCTCCCTTCGAAGCGTCGACCGCTATGGGACACTCAACCCCCGGTGTGAACCCGAGAAAAAATATTGGCTTAAAAAAATATATCTGCATGATAAATGATGATACACTTTAAAACCGTCGTAGTTTTAGGATCTCTTTTGCAATATGGCGCCTTCATTTCGTACGGGGATTTATGATAAATGAAAACTGCGAGAGCCTTTCGGAATGATCTCTCTTCTTCGAAGTACCGCATTCGTTATGAAACATGCTCTAACTGGGGGGTTAAGTATCCGAGAGGCCTTGGACGTCGATTTCGCGTGGAGACTCCTTCCCCAGTCCAGGAACGTGACCGGTCCCGCTCGTCCTCTCATCGCCACCTTCGCACCCTCCCGTCTCGAAGAGATCCACATCTCCCGCCGCGCCGCTCCCATTGACCGAGACGAGTTTCGTCAGCGTCGGCATCTCCGCATCTCTGCTCTGAAAGGTGACGCGCGCGGTTTTGAGAGAAATGGACCGAACGGTGTTTTCATATTGACGTGCTTAAAATACGTTCGCTTACGCAGCGGTGTTACGGCGCGGTAAAACAGCCTCTCCCCTCATCCTTCCTCAGCAGTGTTAATTGCTCAACATGGTTTGGTTGTTTCAGGAGTCTGTTCGCAAAGAATCTTTTCCATCAACACATGCCGACGTTTGTCAGTCATCATTAGACCAAAAAAATTTATTACTCAATGAGTAATAATCTAATACTGCCTGGCCATCCTACACAAATTCAACCAGCATGTTGAATATAATGAACGTGCATTTAGTTTTATGGTAAAATAATACATCGTTGAATTCAAAATGCCATTTGAAGTTGCGCCCCCGTCATTCCTTTGTTTTGCATTTCGTTTCCCCACCAGAGGGCGATGTGTAGCCCGGCCGCTCAGAGCGGAGTCTCATTGTATTCCAGTAGTCGGTGTGCCAGCGGCATTTGAGGTGCGTCGGCTCACCTCGTGCGAGTAGGTAATTGTGGGTAATAACTTTGAACATATTGAAAATAATTTGTGTCAGTGTGCACGAAAATAAACTTCTTGTGCTAGTGGAGAACACCGCAGTCTATCTTTTTGGTTGCTCCGGCAGATAATGCCAATCGGCAACATGCCGTCAACATACATGATTGAAATGCATGTATTACTTTACGAGCAAATTATAGATATATCAGGTACCTAATTATGACGATGTGTTGAAACTAGGCCCACTGTAATGAACTCTGGGGTATACTCTTTTGATTTTTAATTTAGCAAAGGAATCAAGTAAAAAAAAGTCTTACCAACAACGTTAGATTCTGTGATTGATATCTGCGAAAATTGTTGCATAATTAAGTAGTGAGTTAAACAACGATTAAATTGTGAATTTTAAAACGTTTTGAGAGTTCCTATGTTTTCACTCCGTGAATGGACTCAGTATACTGAGATTGAAATGAAGAAGAAGAAGTATTCTTGTTTCAGTCCTCAACCACTTAATCTGTTGGTCAAATGGCGTGTGCAATAACTTGGGCGGAAAAATCAAATGCTGCTCAAATTGTAAGTTTCCCCATTGCACTTCGTCATTGCAATCACGGTCTTTATTATGCTCACATCTCAAGAGTTGTTTCTTGCGCATGGAAAAATTCGTGTTTGGTTAACCCGTTTTACTAGAATAAGAATTCTATTCGCCAATTGTGGGCCATTGAGGGAAAATGAATCAGTTGGTTTTTCAATCGTTCTCGTGATAACCAATTTGCCGCTTGAGTACTCATACGCTGCATGTGTTCAAGATATTTTTCAAGGTATATTTTTATCACGAGAGGCTTCGCATTGCAAATATGATCATTCACTCGCCAGCGCGTGCATGGTGTGGGGGGAAACGAAATTGGCTCTTACTGAAGCATGTTTAGAAATTCATTATTCTCCGAGTGGTTTGGTTGCAGCGCAGTTAAATGAGAATTGGATCATTTAAATGGAAACGGCCCCGGTGGCGGCGGGGTAAAGTCCTCGCCTACTAACCCAAGGGTCGCGGGTTCGAGTCCCGCCTGGGTAGAATATTATCTGCCCAAGACATGGGTGTCTGTGTCTCGTTCGTTGCTACTGTTGTTCACCCGAAGTAAAATGGCCTAAGGTGCTGCATTAGGGGCAGTGAAAGTAAATAAATAAAATTAAAAAGTATATATGTCAAAGTTGAACTCGAACGTCTCTCTGGAAGTCAACCAGTCCACCTTCTCGCGCTTGCTTGTTATACGAAAATAGCTGTGAAGGGAATAGAGTTGGCGCATTTTTGCACGAATCGAAAAATTTATAAGTCCTCGCAATCAAACCATCGCTCCTCCTCTCATGGTTATTTCTCCTAATCTGATGACGAAAGTGAGCCCACTTCAAGGTTAAAAGGTGATTCCGGCTCCTAAGCTTTCATAAACGGAATCCCATTCAATCAATCATGTTTTTAACATCAAATGATGGCCTTTCATTCGTCGATATCGGTGGACCGATCCTCGAACGTTTCGGTAATTTTGCTACGCCATTAAAACCTCCGCTTCGCTTCAATTTCCTCCAATCGAATTAAGGGCGCGCGGAGGAAACCGCCCATTTGGGGGTGACCACGATGTTAAATGGAGCGTAAGAATGTCACTAAAAAGGTTAAATAGCTGGATGGTCAAACCTGAAACTTGAGAGTGGCAATTACTTACTATGCAGATTGCGCAATGAATAATTTTATCATAATGTGAAGGTTTCCGGGAAAGGAGTAATTTATCCGGGGCGCGGTCGATCTTGTGAAGAAAAAAAAATGAGCGCGAAAGATTTTTTTTCCTCGCTGGAGAGAGGAGCACGAGTATTTTCTCGCGCTAACTACTATAATTAGCTGAAGAATCATACTCTAAATCATGAGCTACGGGCTTCAATCTCACCCGTGCTTGGACGGTCGTGATTGAATCGCTTCTATTGGTTGTTGGCATCGACAGCCAAATTGTCATATTTTTTCATGAGAGGATTCTGTCTCCTAGTTTAATTGACAATTCACGAAGAATATTTCTGAAGGTGATAGGGTACTTGACAGTAGTGGAGCTGATTTCCGGCCTATTGGATATGCATTTATGCGGTCAAAACTCCATAGATACCGAGCTATGGCAATATAAACATATTATCAAAAGCATTTTCCCAGTTACCATAAAAACTCCTATTTACAGAGGCGCGAATTTATTTTTAATAATTAAAATTCCTCGTTATTCAAACTTCTTTGGCATGCTTAAAATTTGTATCTATCCTCACCGTTACCTTTCGAGATTGTGACCAAAATCGTCAAGAACTTTTTAAATTCGTGTTTTATGTGGAGGGAGACGATAAAATTACACTCAGCGCATTTAGCTAATTTGAAAATTTTTATGCTCTCGACAAAATCATTTACCTGTCCACTCATCTGTATATTTACTTTTAGCGGAGATATTGCTGCTTAGCTACGTGATACCACTGCATGAACTAACTAATTGACATCTGTCCCCATGCATTAAACTGGCATTTGTTCACCAGAAAAGACTATTCAACTCACCAATCGAAGCTATTCATTCGATAAAATTTTCGGAGCGGCATATTTGGCCAGGGATATCGGGATGGTCTTCTTTAAGGCTATACTTGGTAAACAATGAAGCAGTAACTAAGTCCTCATTCGGATCTCATGCGTTGAAATTATGTTTTTGAGAAGCTGATTATACTCTATTGTCCGTGCAATCTTGACCAAGCAATTGCTTAAATCTAAATAATTAAGGCGTAGTTTGTGGTCAAACTAAATCACGGCATTACTGAAACCTCAGCATTGTGGAAGCGTGGAGAAATTTTTTTAGGGGTCAAGAACTGGAAAGTGAGATGGGCATTTACCTCAGATAATCTTTCCAGTAGACGTGCACATGATTCAGTTTTTTGAGATTAAAAAATACTTATCATGAGCATGTTTTTTTTTTTTTTTAAAGGACTGCTCGACTCGCGATGTAGTCACGCCATTATTCCGTTGCATGATTAATACGATTGGCTATCCGAGAACTCCCGGAGGATCTCCCGCTATGGTGGGTTGGCTATACGGTTTTGATTTATTCCAGCGAAACAAGACATCTCGTTCAGTCCACGCAATCCCTGCTTCGTTTCTGCCTCGACCCTTGTACATATACGTTGGACCGAGCAGCTGCGGAGACTTCAACGCGTGCATGACCTAACCCCACCACAAATCAAACCTATCAACGTCCCGCGGCGTTTATAGATCCCGTTTTACAAGAGGCCATTAATAGGGCTGTGTAGGGGAATAACTTTTTATTTTTGCGATCGAAGGTTCATGGCGAAAGAGATGTACGGACGATAACCATTAGTGACGTTTAAATCTTCAAGTTATCTATCAAATGCTTAAAAAAAACACATATTTCATCGATTCATTAAGGAACGTCACCATAACTGCGTAATGTTTGGTAACCTAGTTTGCACCAGGTGGCTAAATGATATTTACGTCGGAATTTTTCAGATTTAGTAATCCAATTCGTTCAAAATAAGTATTTAAAAACGTAAGATTTTTTGGCGAAGTAATTTGAAACACTACAATACCCGTGTTTGATATCTATATTGAAAATCGACCCAAAATCGACTATTACGGCTGCAAATTTCGTCGTTTTTTTGTTTTTTTAGTGCTCATCAAGGCCCCCCGCGATCTGTTTCTCAAGTGAACTGCCCAGTGCCCAAGGCCTGTAACGAATGGGAGACAAGTGAGCTGTTGTTTCGCGGAAAGATTAGCGCTCTAAAGCGAATGGAGAGCTTTTACCATTATGTGGTGTTTATTTGGAACTATGTAATTTCGTATTCTGTATTTTATAGACAAACTATCGCCGTGCTTTGACGATTCCGCTATTAATACATCTTTTTTCGACCTCTTAGCTACACCACAGATCTATTCAGTGCGCCCGATTGCATATATTAATGGCTTCAACATTCCCCTGAGGTATCTTACTCAATGGTTCCATGTAATATTTTCTCCTTTGATCGACGGTTTCATCCATGGAGCTAGCGGCGCCCTTTCTAGCAGTATTTCTGTCAACTTGCTTTCACCAGACAACTCCGTGGAGCCCTCCCAAGGGCAAAACGGCGTCTGAGCCGTTGCAAGAGGATATCAGAAAAGAAAAAGGAAAATAAAATGGGCAGAAAAGGTAAAAAAAAGAAGACAAGAGTGACCGTACTCCTCACCACAGTCTGACCCCGAGCGTGATTTGTGCTAGAACAAAAGGCGTCGTGATCCTCCTGGCCTACAAAAAAAGGCGGCGAAACTCTTGCGCTCCGCTCCATATATGAACGACCCTTTGATGACGACTGTGTTTCCATCTCCGAGGGGAATTGTTCTTGGTCGCACGAGAGAGTAAACCGCTGGGATGCAAAAAAAAAGAAATAATCTAGACGTTGACTGACTGTCGTTAATGGGGCCACTCAAATATGATGGCGGCGTGTTTCCCTTTGGCTCTCCGCCGTCAGTCATCGAATGAGAACGCTCCGTCGATAAAAAATTAAGGCTCTCGAATCAACCTCAACGATCGCGCCTATCTTCGAACGAAAAAGTAACGCGTGGTCTGGATCACGCCAGTTGCATTGTTGGTTTTATCTTGGGAGGCAGGTGAAAATTAATGGTGAGAGTATAATAGATGGAACCATATGAAACCGTATTGATGAGGTGGTGTAGGTTGGGTACTGTTTTTCTTTCACGAGGGCTCATATTTAAATCCAAGGTAGGACACATTTTTCAGTGGAATACCGATCCCTGCTTTAGGTCCAGGGCAATAATAGTATGGTAGTCTTTGTCCAATTTATCCTCAATGAGGTTCAAACATTAGGTCCTTGAAATGGGACCTAAAATTATAGAACCGTTGGCGTGTTACATAAAATATAGGCTATTATGGACACTTATGTTTTTCTCTCGCCGTCATACTCTGCTTCACAGTCTACGCTTAGATTTGAATGCGCAAGCAATGCAAAAATGAATTCCACAATTGCTTGTAATCCGCAGGATATCGTGTTCTGCCGCGAATCGAGGAGGAAATCTATTTATATGAAATCTGAAGATTCTTGCAAAATCGAGAGAAATTTATGCGTAGGTAGGAAATAAAACGTGCAATTTTTCTTATAAAATGTTAAAATTTACTTCCGATCATGGTGCCAACGTTATTATATCATCTTTCAGGTGAAGATGACGTGATATCGTCGAAGAATGAATTAATGAAAAAATAAATTTTATTTTTTGTGCCCGAATTATTTCTTCATTATGAAATTTATAGACCTGCTCGATTTTATATTGGTTACAACTTCTGATGACATTGTTCCTGATTTATCATATATGATTGATTTAACAGTCGCAGAATAATATAATGTGGTGGTTATTATTATGCTCACAGAAGGGAAGGCCAATTTTAATGTGGCAAAAGTCATGAGTCAATTATTATACCTCCCAAAATTGTCTCCACGGTATTCCAGAGTCCTCTGCATATAGACTAATCAATCACAGTGTTTATGGTTGAATAGTCCCTGTTAAGGGGGCTCTGGTTTCAACCTTCTAGGGAGCGAAAAATCCACTACACGATAAATTACTTGTAGAATTATAGAGTACCCCACCGAGAGTATCTTGATGATAGAGTGTAAACACGACCTTTTTGTTCGCCTCGTTTGCCGTCAGAGTGCTTATGGGAGAAGTCTGGCGCAACACTTCCGGTGTACCGGTTTCCCCGGGAGTAAAAAAAGTTCATAAAAAAAACATGGCCGCGACTTTCACTTTGAGCGTTGCCGAGCTCCAATAATGCACCCCTCTTTTTTATTGCTGCCAGTCGTAAATACATGGCACCAAGCCATAAATCAGACTCCCCTCAATAATGCTAATCTGGTGAGATTTGCTCTCGCCTCTTTTTATAGACACATTCAATCATTAAGATCATCTCCACAAATGGAAGCGCACACACGGATCTTTTTTTTTAACGAAAGCAGAAGATGTTACAGTGAAACAGTGATACGATTCCACGTGCGGTATTCAATAACGCTCGAGGTTTGTCATGGATTCGGGACGGCATGTTGCTCTGGATTTCCTTTTCGGACAATGTTGGGGTTGAGTGCAAAGCTTTCATAAGAATGATCATACTCTTATGTTGCTCTGGAAACGTGTATTAAGTAAAAAATAAATAATGTCTTGGATCGCTCCTCAACGTTAATTGGAAGAAGGAACTTTTTTCTTTGCGATAAGCCGTACGTTAGTCCGTCGATCCCATGATTCCATGATTAAAGGGCAAATGCTCTGCTCATAACTAATGTAGCAGTATTTTTAATAGTGAAATTCGTGGCGATAGTCAGTCTATGTGGCTCAGATGACCTCAATGGTTGCTCGCCTCAACCAAACTACTCGCCTATCTAACTGGACATCTACGGCTGTTTTGTATGCTCAAATTTGAAGTCGTATGCTTCATTATTCGTCAATATTTGAATTTAATTCAGTTTGCATCTTTTTTTCGGAAATATTCATGCATGCAGTGGCTTATAACTTGAGAGAGCAACCCCGTTAGGTGGATATCAATACACCCAATACGCCTATTCATTTGCTCTTTCTTGCGATTTTTTTGCGGATCACCGACCTCTTAAACCCTGTCTCGAATTTCTTAAATTTTGAGGATGTCGAGACTATCCGCGGTATTATCTTTACAGAATTAATATCAAGGACATCAAAGTGCCAGAAAGCGAGTTTCGCACTTTCACTCTTTTTCATTCCCCCGCAATATTATTTTTCGCAACTTAACTAGAAAATGGCGCGACCGATAATCTTATGAAACGTTTTTGCGACCTTCGGTTTGGACATTTTAAGAGCATTTTGACGTCCTTTCACTGGTTGTTCCTTCCTAAGGTTGTTTGATAAAAATAAGATGGGTTTTGGCGTATAATTCTCAGTTATTTCATCAAAAATATGAATACGTGTTGGTAATTTCATGTCAAATCCACCACAAAAGTAACAATATTGCCCATGGCCTCGCCTATTTCGACATCTTCGCTTATCAGCCAACTACATTGTTCGCTATACATTATTGTTTTTTTTTTTATTTGAAATTTTATGCTTCCAGCAAAGCCTCTTGTTTGTTTTTGCCTGCAGTATCTCCAGGTGTGCAATGTCATGACATTGCGTAAATGCCGGTTTGATAGGAAAAAATATTACACCTATCGTCTGATCATGGTAACATATTATAAACTCGATTAATTCTGGCTTAACTTTGTGAAAATCCATTCTGAAGAATTCAACTGCGATATGGTACTTTTTTCACAGATTTTTATTTCAGGTTGACCGGTTTCGTCACATAGGCGACATCTTCAGGTCCACCTGAAGATGTCGCCTATGTGACGTTTTTATGTCGCCTATAACTTTGTGACGTTTTTTTTATGTCGCCTATGTGACGTAAATTCTTTAGTGGTAACATATGTCCATACTGAGTTAAGACAAATCAAGCGTAAATTTTAACTCAATTTTTCTTTCTCCAGTATCTTTGCTAATGGTACGAATTTTGCTAAAATAGTAGGCATAGTCAGCAAGGTAGCCGGAGTGCTTCTTACTAATTTGACCACAATCGTGAGGGACAGGGGCCATCATCATCAGCATTGTTCGTTCAATCCTAAGGTTGGTTGACTGCCGCCCTCAACCCTTCCCTGTTTAATGCTAGTTCCCTTACCTCCTGGTATCTCTTGCTATGTAATTTCCACTTTATTTGGTCCATGACCTTATTCCTGGGTCTTCCTCTAGGGACTTTCCCCCCTATTTTTATTTCAATTATCTTCTTCACAAGCTCATTGTGAAGGATATAATTGAAGGGATTGGGACGCACAATCCTATGTAAATTAGGAGACCGCGTCCTTTCTGAAGAGGAGGAGGACTTAACAGTAAAGCTTCGGCAGCAGTCGCGGGAAACTGTTTTTGTAGGAGTGCCGTTTAATTTTTTTTTTAAATAATAAATCTGCCAACGGTGAGCGGCCACCCAGCTGACAGGAAGTCGTGATGGCCTCGAGTCGCGAGAGGAAAAGAGATCGAAGCAACAGCTCGGTCGCTCGGTTGGGACAGAACCTCTGATACAGTTTCCTCCGATAACATGCCCCGATTTTAGCACAGTAAACACTTCTTCGTCAATCTGGGCAAAGATGACTGTGGAGGTGGCAAATTGCTAATTGGAGCCGACAATTGCAATTTTCAGCCTTAAAGGTGCGTTATCTTTCCAACTCTTTCTTTTTCGAAGAATAAGAATACGATAATAAGAATAAGAAACTCAACTCTTTATTTCATTGATAATAGTAATATGGAATGGTATTCCGGACAAAATTATTAAATCAGACAATATACATAAATTTTAATTGGAAATTTTGTCATTCCTGTATGTAAATATTATTGTAGAGCCGTCTGAATTTCATCGTAAATTTCATTTTTTAAGTATCTATAAATATCCCTTTCAATCTTACTAATATGCATTATACGATTGTAAATATTATTGTGTTAATATATGTATGATTGTTCATATCTACTTCACATGCTTATTGAATGTACATATTTGTAAACTGTAGTGTCCTGGAAAAAAAACACTTTTTTCCCTACAGAGTTTCTTTTGATAAACTGTACTATTTTCCTAAGGATACGATGTCCTTGAGCAATAAATTAATGAATACATAAACTATATAAATATATCTCATCGCCACACACCTCATTGATATTATCTGGTTCATGCTTCTAAGAGCTGCTGAAGTTAAAACGTAATGTTCGATCATGGTCTTTATTTTGATCGTGGAAATATCTTTCAAAATAACTACCTTAAATTTGAATCCATGTAAAAAAAAGAAATATTAGCTCATGTCACGTGCGAGATCTCATTCCGGTCACCCTGGTGACGACCATCTCCGAAAAATTTCGTGACGCAACGACCGGCGTCTCCATACGAAACACTTAAAACCTCGCGCAGTCAATCTGGATTCCGAACGTGGATACAGCCGTCATTAATCTTCTCTCCTACTCGGAGAGGTCGAATCCCTCCGTGACCAATTAAGCTCACGGCTTTTTGAACCATCGCATGGCGATCCTTGCGGGCGTTCCGAGCGGCCGGCGCGTCGGCCTACGGGGAGGCAAGCCGGCGATTGCGCGGACCGACACCCGATCCAAAGCGGTCAGTTCTTTCATGGAGGAGAGGGAACGGATCTAGGACCATTACCGTGTGCACGTATGGCGGAGCACGGAGTAAAACTTGAGAGGTGTCCGCTGGCCAATTTGTAAAGTACAGAAAATGTAATGAGTCGCTTTCACTTTTCAACGGGTGCAGAAATGACGGTGACTAATCCCGCTTTTTTTTTAATGAAAAAATTTTAATGAGAAGGCGCCGTGTAATGTGCGAGCATTGACCTTGCTTCTAGCTTCGGAAGCCTAATTGATGAGCCGAAGCAACCAACAAAAAAAAATATAAAAGTGAACTGTCGGCCACATGCGCATTTTTCCCCGGGCCATTTAGGAATCCAGTTTTGGGAAAGTTCCTTCTCGTGGAGCATTTTTGTGTCAAAAAGTCGTAGATTTTCAGTATTTATGGTGCCGGCGGACCAGGTTAAGGTCTCCATCGTGGCGGAGGAATATGTTATTTATCGGCTGTGGTGTTGATCAACTCGCTGCTCCTGTTTATTTTCTCGGGGAAGAAAATTACGAAATCTGAATTTTAAGGACGACATTAACGTGTATTTTATGATGCAGAAGCCATTCTACTCGGATAAATTACGTAGGCTATTAGATAATCATTGATACATTCTGAAGATTCCGGCCATGTTCTTTGGAACCGAGACATAACTGACATACCAAAAAACGAGCAAATTCCACATATGCAAATTTATTGCGACATAGGTTTTGCTTATGAAAGCATCATCAGGTGTTGTGATAAGCAAAACCTGATGATCCTGTAATAAGCGAAGCCTAAGTCGTAATAAATTTGTATTTGCAGAATTTGCTCTTTTTTTCGGTTTGTCAGATAAGTGTAAACAATCATTCATTTGTTTCGGTATCAAATCCATGGATACTATCCATGTTAGCGTCCCGTTGCCGCTTGATAATCATGGCCATCATTCGATATAACCCACTCGATGGTCGGATTTTGTTTATTTCCTACTAAATCCTCACAATGTTTGGTTCAAGGTTAAACTTTTTGACTTATACTTCACTATTTAGGATTTTTGATTCAACCACTAAAATTTATCTTCCAGTTATAACGTTGAACTGCCACTGTTAATATATTCTCCTCAAGAAAATCAGTGTTTATGATTTTTTACCTAAAAATTTGCCCCATAAAAATTAACCTGAACCTGGAATCAAAAGGCGCACTAGAAAGACTAGGAAATGTGGTGTTCTGCGCATAAACTTGGAGAGCCAAAGGAGAAGGCGGAACAATGCCTATGAGAAAAAAAGTGGAATTTCTCTCTGAACAAAATATCCATTGCCGTACTATCGCAAGAAATAAAATCATCTTAGGTGATTTGAGAACTTATTTATATCGGAATATACAGTCTCCTATGAATGTTCGAGATGACAAGAATGACCACGGAATAGATCATCAAGAAATTTGTTCTTTCTCTGAACGTCAATCCGAATCCAGTTAGGTACTTTTTAGTTAAGTTTTCAGTCAAGTTAAAAGTATTACGGGACTGGCCGCGACAATAACTTCCTTTGAACCGCCCGCTGAAAAGTAGACAAAACTTGAATTACAGTGAAGAAAATGGCGATATTTTCTCCATGAATTGCTTAAGTTTTCCATCTTCCAACCGGAAGGCAATTATTCAATATTCGTCGGAAAGTTTTTAGGCCTAATCATGTATATTTATTTGCCTCAAGAGTTGACAATCCCCGTGAATGACAAGCTAGTGGAAGAGAGCAAGTGGGTAAATTTCTCCTTCATAATTCCACTGCCGTGAACCTGAGAGAGTATGTCAAATCGCCGCTGAGTGTCCCAATATCGTGCTTGTTCGTGCCTCACTCCAAACTATCCCACTATCCGTCGATTTGGAATCTATACCGTCTATAACTAAGCCGAGGCTATTGCTCCGGAGAAATTATGATGAATTTCTTTCGCGTCCGCTTCTGTGATTGCCATTTTTATGAAGACAGCGTGTGATTGCTTTATGAAGACAACGTTCGATTTGTGATTGTGTGTGATTTTGTGTACCTCGGTAAGATGTTTGCGAAAAAATGGACGGATAGGTGAGGAGATAAAGAGACGTGTGAATGCTGGAAGGAAAGTGGTAGGTGGCATGTTGAGCATATCAAGTAATGAGTGCCTGTTTAAGGAAGCGAAAATCGCCGTGTACAAAAGTGCACTTCTACCCACTGAGCTGGGACTAGACTGCTGCCGACGTTTCGAAAATTAACACTTTCGTCATCTTCAATGGCAATGCTCGAAACGTCGGCAGAAGCCAATTAAACAACTGACGCGAATCCCGGGAGTGCCACATCTTAACTGCCCGCCGGGAAAACACAGGTCCTTTTGTCGAGATGTTTCTTCCAACGATCGCTGCTTCTGTTACTCATCACGCCATACTGTGACCATGTACATATTTTGACTATTGTTCAATCATTTTCTCAGATGTTAACTCAGAACTGTGCATTAAGCTGCAGCGTCTTCAAAACTCCTGTCTGCGTTTTGTTTTCAACATCCGCTATGATGAACACGTCGCGCCTTATTACGAAAAAATTAAATGGCTGAAATTGGATAAACGCCGAAAACTGCAAAAGGCTTTACACGTGTTCAAGGTCCTGAAATCCAAAAACCCCACCTATTTGTATGAAAATTTTATATGTAATGTAGGTACAGGAAAAAGATCAACTCGTGTCACTGAGCTATTTTTAATTCCTAAATTCCATACCTTATTATTTGAGCACTTTCTCCTAATTTCCTCCTGCAAGTTATGGAATTGTTTACCTGTAAATGTTAGAACCTCTATGACCATTTCGATGTTCAAGAAAAACATGACTGATTACCTATGTAAAATTGCTTAGTTTTTTGTAATCTTTTATGTTATGGCATGCATTTATTTCTTTTCTATGTTCCAGGGGACTTAAAGTCCCAGAACAATAAAGACTATTTTCTATTCTATTCTACATTTATAATTTTTTATGACTTTCATTGCTTTAGATTTACTCAAAAATGAATACCCTTTAGTGTTATTTCATCTCACCCAGCCGTTGGTAGGTAACCTCCGTTGAGAGATTCGAAGCGGTCGGTCCACCGTGTAGTGACCAACCGACCCGATTGTTGGTGAAACAAATATGCGGACTCGAGTTTTATACCGATTAAGAGCCAATTAGCGCTCCTCCATGAGTCCAAGTTATGACGCAATTAGCCTATTTTATTCTGCGTTTCTCCGTGATTCCTTATTGCCCATCCACTATCTTGGTCACCGGAGAAAAGGGACAAATTTCTTTTTAGGAAACTTCAAGCAATCACGGCAAAGCACGGTTATATCTCCTGATATACATACATGTCACCAAACTTTGAAGTGAAAAAGTCGTAACCGACGAAATTGATACCGCAAATTACTGCCAAATCTACATGAAAGATGTTTGATGCATTATTATCGCATATAATTCCGAATGGTATTAAAACATTTTTTATCCACGTTTGGATTTCCCTTTGGTCTAATCTAATGCTAAAGATTGTGCTGCATTTTCCGTACTTGGCCGGGCGGCTCACCGCGTTATAACCGAGTGCGATGACGTCAGCAGCTTATTCCGCGGGCCCCCTCATCTAACAGGAGGTTATTTCTGTGCCTTCCCATTCATTATATGGTTCCTGCGGATCCTCATCTTCTGCATTATGCGCGATTCTCAAAAATACCCGTATATCCTTGTTTACCACTTTCCTGGAGTCGAACGGGAGGCGTCAGACCAAAAGTCCAAATTAATCCTTAAGCCGCTTAGCATTTTCTGTCAGCTCCAACATTTCCATGGCATTATCTAAATTATTCTGGGAAATATACGTGAATCTTTGTCCCTATGACCATGCTTGAATTATGGGGTCAGAAGCATTGTTTTCCACTTTCCTGGAGTCGAATGGGAGGCGTCAGACCAAAATTCCAAATTAATCCTTAAGCCGCTTAGCATTTTCTGTCAGCTCCAACATTTCCATGGCATTATCTAAATTATTCTGGGAAATATACGTGGATCTTTGTCCCTATGACCATGCTTGAATTATGGGGTCAGAAGCATTGTTTTCCACTTTCCTGGAGTCGAATGGGAGGCGTCAGACCAAAATTCCAAATTAATCCTTAAGCCGCTTAGCATTTTCTGTCAGCTCCATCATTTCCATGGCATTATCTAAATTATTCTGGGAAATATACGTGGATCTTTGTCCCTATGACCACGCTTGAATTATGGGGTCAGAAGCATTGTTTTCCACTTTCCTGGAGTCGAATGGGAGGCGTCAGACCAAAATTCCAAATTAATCCTTAAGCCGCTTAGCATTTTCTGTCAGCTCCAACATTTCCATGGCATTATCTAAATTATTCTGGGAAATATACGTGGATCTTTGTCCCTATGACCATGCTTGAATTATGGGGTCAGAAGCATTGTTTTCCACTTTCCTGGAGTCGAATGGGAGGCGTCAGATCAAAAGTCCAAATTAATCCTTAAGCCGCTTAGCATTTTCTGTCAGCTCCATCATTTCCATGGCATTATCTAAATTATTCTGGGAAATATACGTGGATCTTTGTCCCTATGACCATGCTTGAATTATGGAGTCAGAAGAATTGTTTTTCACTTTCCTGGAGTCGAATGGGAGGCGTCAGACCAAAAGTCCAAATTATCCCTAAAGCCGCGTAGTATTGTCTGTCAGCTCAAAAAAGTTATGGCTTTACTTCAGTTATACTGGGAAATATATGTGGATCTTTGTGCCCATGTCGCCCATTGATTTGATTTGCATGCAGACTTTGCACTCCGCCAAAAATTAGATCCAAGATGGAGGATTACAATGGACAAGTGCACGTCATGACCTGGATATAAGAACGCAACCTTACCGTCGGTGTCGCTAATACAGAAGAGCCGCGGCAGCCGTGTCCCAATTCGTTAGGCATTAGGGAGGATGCGGTTAGCTACCTAAATATTTAGAGGCCTTTCGCCGAGGGAGCTTGATTTGGGACATACTTCGCTAGTGCTGCCGTCTACCGAGCAGGAAACGAATGAAAAACATATGAGTAATTAATAAAGGACTGAATGAAACAAATGAAACCTGAAATTAAGACATTTTTGGCGCCTGTGGCTATCTTCGTATCCGTTGTGAGATTTGGAAAGTGAAATTACATTTTTTCATCCATTTCGTTGTTTGGAGATTCGTTAGTTTTTAGTTTTCGGGGTATTTAAGTTTGTGTAGGTGTTCTGGGATTTAAATTCGTTTTTTTTTAAGTGTACTAAGTAGAATTTTTCTTTTGTAGCCGGGTGTTGGGTTGCGAAATATTAGAGAATTCTTTCAATTACAGACAAAATACTTGCCGGCCATGTTTGCCACTTTTCAACTACTTCCTTGTGTACGAGATTCCTTGTACGACGCATGCAGCGCTTTGCATGATGGGAAATTCAATATGGAGGCGGATTTGGGATAAACTCCACCAACCCTAAATTTCACCCCCGAGAAAGGCACCTAAATCCGCTCCCCCATGATGCCTAACGAATTGGGACACACTTCAAGATGTCGTCCTCCCTAAATCTGCCGATTTAGCTGCCTAAAAGGCGAATTGGGACCCAGCAGAACTAAGGTTAGCATCGACGTGAACGCATGGTCGACGGGGAAAGAAAGGAGAGAGGAGGGAAGGGGAGGGTCAACGCGCCCTGTGCTCTATAAGAATGTGTGATGCACTTTTATCCATCACTTCGTGCGTGGGTGCAGTCAGTATTGAATTCGGCCCACATTCGCGCTCCTGGAGCGGTGATGCAATGTAAACACACACGTGTGTGCTCCGAAATGTATTCCGTGGACGACCGGTTCATTCGCGTTGCGCCGGTCTCGCGTCTTTTATCTTGCCGTCGATGTCGACTTGGCGACCGCGAGATCAACCACAGATTAGAAAAGTAAACATTCGAAATCTCAGGCGTGGGCCTGATTACCCACATTTTCAAAAACATGTGTGTTTATCTAAGTTAAATATCGAAAACATCCACCTGGCCTTTTTACACCTAGCGTATTCTAATAAATGAATAAAATTCAAAAGAATAATTCATGAGAACAGGTGAAGGGGTGCAAAAAAGACAAAGTAAACGCCATCATCATTGGTAGTTCAATCGTAGGATTGGTTGACTGCAGCCCTCCATCCGGGGATCAGGGGGGTGTGGTAGCTAGAGTACTGGCTAACCATGCGGACGGCCAGGGTTCAAATCCCTGCAGAGGAGGATGTTTTTCAGAGGAAACCCGAACCCTACTTGAGTGTCTTGTGGAGGGCATTTCAAGTACAGTACTTCGTCCGTCGGATGAGACGTTAAACCGTGGTCCCCTTGGCGCCTATCGTTAAGAGCAGGATAATTCCGACGCCGGATTTCTATCCGCCCTTCCTCCCTTACCTATCCCCTATGGCACAAATGACCTTAGCCGTCGGTCGCCTCCCCAAATATCCGATCCAATCCAGCCCTCCACCCTTATCTAAATAATGCTAGTACTCATACTTCCTGGTATATCTTCAAATGTAATTTTCTCTTTATTTGGTCCGTGGCACACCACCAACACAGTATACAGTTCGATATTCATGGGATGAATCTAGTTTATTGTAATAGCGTCTCAGTGAGGTGGTAAAGATTATGTTTGGGGAGATGAGGCCAAGAAAAGGAGTTGGAGAGGTAGTTATGGATTCGATGGAAATCGGGAGTAAGAGATTCGTTGGAAAAAGGGATATTTTGGATATGGATAACGGATCCGGGGGATGTTACGAAGAATCGGTGATGAAGATTCGAGTAACGCGAGATGGAAAAATACTGATAAGGATGTCAAGAGTTCAGGGAATCTGAAGAAATTGTATAAAATATGATGCAGGAACATTAAGCCCGAAATCTGTCCTCGGATTGCGGGGTGCAAAAAAAACATGAAATGACAATCTTTTGTCTCGGGAGTAAATTATATCATAATGGGTCGTTCAATCAAAGGGTCGGGTGACTGTAGCCCTCTCTTCTTACATATCTATGAAGATTGATTGATTGGTGGTAGTCCTTCTTGCATACTTTCTTTGTCTATCTGGTTTATGTATTCTTCTCCTGGCCCTCCTCATGGGACTTTTCCGTCTATTTTCCCCCTCGATCATATTCCCATTTCCACAATCCCTTAGCGTCTCAGGGTGATCTCAATCCATCTGGGGGCGATTCTGTTTCCACATACGCTACCGTAACGCGGTGATATAACTGCGTTTGCTGGCGTAGCGCAGCGCCACGCGCAATTCTGTGTCTTCTGACGTCACGACCATGACGACAATACGATAAATAAGTGTTTCGTAGGCTAAAATGGTGCGATATTCGAAAATCGAAATTCCGTTGTTGCGGAGTTTCTATCTTACCGCTTAGCAGCGGGGCTTTGCCGTTACAAAGAGGCCGAATCCACCCCAGGTTTTTCTTTCCTGTGAATAGTGTTTCATATGGTCCTTCCCTCATCTACTCTTCTGTTAACCTCCTCATTTCTTATGTTATCCGTCCATTTGACCTTCAGCATCCTCCCTCTGTAACATCGTGTTTCAAAGGCTTGTGATAGTTTTCTGGACATGATTTTCCATTAGTCCATGATCCTTTCTGATTCATTGAGTGCCTCGCCTTATGCGAACCAAAATGGTGTCACATCCAAACGACAGTTTGAGCGTTATCGTTTTTTTTTCAGAAATCGGTGTTAGTGACACCTTTTGTCTTCGGTCAATAGATCGCGCGAGCGATGCGTTTGTCGGAATTATGAACGAATTGCCTCTCCCTGCTTTCTTGGATGCTTCACAAAGCAAACATTGAAGGGGTTTTTAAGGTTCATTCGTGACGCCTCGGAACTGATAATGAGTTTGGTGATAAGACAAGGAAAGATAAATTGAGGCGAAGGCAGAAAATAAGATAACACACTATGTTAGGGAAGGGAATGACGATATCAGGTGGCCATTCTGACTTGCCTCTTCACATGATTATTACAGAGCTCTGCATTGGAAAAGAGTAAATTATCATTTTTTCATCTTAATAAAATGTTTGGCTCGGATTATTTCGCTCTGGGGATACCACATCGACAAAAAAACATCAAGTAGTCGATTTTTCGATGATAATAAAAAGTACTCACCATTCACTCAATTTTTATCGGATTAGTTTACTACTAGATGTTTTTGATTCTTCGGCCAAAAAACATAAGAGTCGCCCGATACATCGATGTCGATGTGACATCTCTACCTCGCTCGTAAAACACCATTCATGGAAGTGAAGCATAACATAACATACTTTCAAGATTTTTATCCACAAAATCCTCATGAGAGCGTTACTTAGGGAAATATTCTGTGTGTCCATTATGGTGCAATTGAAAGAACGCTGTTGTTATTTCCACTGTTTTTGACTGAAAAATTCCCATGGTTTCGTTATGTTGCGTCATTATCGAGGTCCAATTTATGATTTCCATGAAAATAATAGGTCGCAGTTTGTATGTGGTGTAAAGCAGATATCCCGAAAAACTGAATCAATCTGTTTGTCGTATTGTGAGGAATTTGTGTTAGAGATTTACACGTATCGGATGAAGAAAAGTATATAGTCCCTTTTTTTACAATATGGATTATTTTGAAAACCTCACGTAACGGTTCTGTTCAAAACCACCTTTTTGAACATATACATCGTAAGGTTTGGGACTTCTTTGCGTATTAATCGGAAAATGTCATGCACTTACAGAAGTGATCAAACAGCTGAGATTGACAAATATGAGAACAGATTGAGACAGCGGTTGAAATTTGACAGGCTCGGATTTCCTATTGCTTCGATTATTGTTCTGTAGCGTACTCTGATATTACAAGTGATCTAGGTAAGAAATTACAGCTAATACAAAATTCCTGTATTTCCTTTGTTTTTTATATTAATTATTATGTGCGTGTCACACCGTACTACCAACTGTTAAAATGGCCCAAACTGGAAGAAAGACGATACACAATGAAAGCTACCTTTATGCATAAAAACGATAAAAACACAATTACCATCTTACTTGTAAAAACAAACAACATTTAATATTAATTCAGAAAAACGCATTTCGCGGAAGATGGAAACTGTCCATTCCATCATATCGAATCAATTTATATGAAAAGTCATTTTTTTATTTCTTCATGTTTACAATCCATTAAAAATATGTTACGGCGTTTAAATATTATAATCCATAAAAATTTTTTTAAGGTGTTCAAAGCAAAAATATCTGAAAATATTGCTAATTGACGTGCACCAAACTCTGTAGTTGTTTGTAAAGTGTATTTTCGATGCGCTGTATACACACAACTGTATCATTAATGATATGGCATATTTTGTCTTGCTTACAGTTGTGTACCGTGTCTATATTGAGCGCTGTATCTAATTGATTGTAAAAAAATCTTCTGCTCCAAGGGACATATTTGTCCCCTGGCAAATGAAGTTGTATTATTATTATTATTGCTTGGAGCCAGTGCGGCCTCTCAAAACCGATCTATTCTTCATTGAGCCACGTCCTGACGAACCCTATACAGTTGTGAGGAATTTTCATAGCTATATAAAAATGTATTTGCATGCAGAGTTTATGACAAGTTTCATCTTCCGGGAGTACTCAGTGGCTCTCAGTGATTGCATTTAAATATCAAGCGAAGTGAAGGATTGCTTCAGTAAAAATATTAACCAAACCCAGCGCTGCTACTTATTTCTATTAAATCATTGGACACTGTGTGAAGGCATAAGTTGTCTCGATCGGACTCCCACAATTCCGACCTGTATGTATCGTTGATGGTATAATCTTGGCACTGCGTTTAATCTGAGTAGATAGATTTGATCTTATCCCTCCTTTGAGCCCATAATCCGATAACGGTTTGCAAAATGAAATCCTCACCATCGTCTGGAGAAAGCGCTGAGTTTACCGGAGTCTATGGCCGTGTCCCAATTCGTTAGGCATTAGGGAGGATGCGGTTAGCTACCTAAATATTTAGAGGCTTTTCGCTAAGGGAGCTTGATTTGGGACATCCTTCGCTAGTGTCGCCGTCTACCGAGCTGGAAACGGATGAAAAACATGTGAGTAATTAATAAAGGACTGAATGAAACAAATGAAACCTGAAATTAAGACTTTTTTGGCGCCTGTGGCTACCTTCGTATGCATTGTGAGATTTGGAAAGTGAAATGACATTCTTTCATCCATTTCGTTGTTTGGAGATTCGTTAGTTTTTAGTTTTCGGGGTATTTAAGTTTGTGTAGGTGTTCTGGGATTTAAATTCGTTTTTTTTTTAAGTGTACTAAGTAGAATTTTTCTTTTTAAGTCGTGTGTTGGGTTGCGAAATATTAGAGAATTCTTTCACTTACAGACAAAATACTTGCCGGCCATGTTTGACCCTTTTCAACTACTTCCTTGCGTACGAGTTTTTTTGTACGACGCATGCAGTGCTTTGCATGATGGGAAATTCAATATGGAGGCGGATTTAGGATAAACTCCATCTACCCTAAATTTCACCCCCGAGAAAGGCACCTAAAACCGCTCCCCCATGATGCCTAACGAATTGGGACACACTTCAAGATGTCGTCCTCCCTAAATCTGCCGATTTAGCTGCCTAAATGGCGAATTGGGACACAGCTTATATCCGACTCAACCTTTGTACGGAACTCAAAGTGCCTCGCACTATTAATTGCTGTGATTCTTTCTTCTCAAATTGTACTCCTGGGGTGCGATTGTGTTTCTTTGTAATTCCCATGAATATACATTATGGATTGTTGACTCGTCGCCAAAAACTGTTGCCTTGGATTCCGTTAACAAACAACTTTTTCTATTGGGTCGCCGTCTAGTGGTGAAAAACGGCAGTTCAAATGTAAATACAGTCTACAGATCGTAAATAATCTCGTCTTTCCGGTTTTACACACCAGTAATGGCAATGCTGGGGATAAAAAATGTAGTGCTACACGCGGGACGTAATTATACTCTTTTTTTAACATTGTCCGGTCTTCAGATATATTTTATTCCTCTTCAAATTTAATTACACAAATGCACAATTAACTTCTCAGCACTTCGAGAATATCGTTCTACAGCGATTTGATAATTATACGAGGTGAAAAAGGTGGAATGAGTTAGTAGGCGGATACAAGTACTGTAAGGATTTCAAAACCAAGATCCGACAATATCATCTATGGATTAAGAAATTGCGCCAATAACTATAATTTTAATTACAAATAAAGGAGAGATTGTTGGACCTACTCCGAGGCCACAAATGAATAGTAGGTTGCACTACAACATCCACATCAATCTATCTAGATCATACCTTCTGATTCCTTAAAGAATTCAAATGAGATATGGTACTTTTTTCACAGTTTTTTATTTCAGGTCGACCGGTAATCGTCGTGGTATTTATAAACTTAAATGTGGTGAATGTGAAACCTGTTACGTTGGCCAGACTGAACGGTCCTTCAGAGTGAGAACAGATGAACATAAACGACATCTGCGCAATGGGAACTTAAACAGATCCCATTTCGCTAAGCATCTATGGGAAAATGACCATAAGAGTGACTTTGTCCCGGAGATTCTCCACCTTGAGAGAGAAAGGGAAGAAGGATGGACTGTTTGGAGGAGATGGAAGATTAGAAGGCAATTAAAGGAAGGAAAAATTGCTAACGAGAATATTTTTCTCTCAGCCATTCCCCCCTCTTGGATATTCCCCTGAGTCATAATACCTTTTGAGGATGACGCCCCAACCCCCGCCGTGGACGCCGCACTGATCGTCCAACCGTTCCCCCCCCCCCCCCCCCCCCACCAAAATAATGCTTGTTCCCGCGTCCTCTCACATACCTTCTTTCCCCCCCCCCCTTCCCCTCACCTCCTTTTACTGCCTCTTCCCCCCCCTCCCCCTTCCAAATTTTTGTATAAATTCTGCAGGATTCTAAACTTATGTACCTGATTATGTCGCCTATGTGACGAAACCGGTCGACCTGAAATAAAAAACTGTGAAAAAAGTACCATATCTCATTTGAATTCTTTAGAATGGATTTTCACAAAGTTTAGCCAGAATTAATCGAGTTTATTCTGATTCCTTAGACTCTCAACAGGTAATAAACCAAAAAAATGGGGCTGTATATTAACCAGTAACAGATCCACCCGCCGGCGGGGTCGGCCCCGGTGACTGGTGGAAAAGAGGCAAAGTCCTCGCCTGCTAACCCGAGGGTCGCGGGTTCGAATCCCGCCTGGTTAGTATATTCACTGCCTAGGACATTGATGTCTGTGTTAGTCAAATTGAGTTAGTTGTAAGAGAGGACTGTAAAGTCCGAAATTCCTTCGAAAATAAAGACAAGTTATTATTATTATTATTATTTGAATTCTTCACTTCTCAGCCTTTTTAAGGGCTGGGAAACATTCACCTACCCCGGGTGCAAGGCACCAAAGGGATTAGGCTCAAGTACTGTTTTAATGTTCATTTAAAAATCTTCGTACTATGGAGCACGTGTTAATTATTGCGGTTTTTTTGAATTTTCATGTACAAATGATTTTCTATTCCTATTGTTTCCAAGCTTTTGTGCCAGCTTTTTGGTATTACACCAGTCGCGGATATTATTATTGGTACAATTTTAACTGTTTTTCGGTTCCATATTTCTTTTATTTCTTCAGCCAGAGGAATATATTTCTGTATTTTTTCTTTGTATTTAGCCTCTAAATTTTCTGTATTTGGAATGGATACATCTATTAAGTATGTTCTCCGGTCTTGTTTTAATTGAAGAGTTATATCCGGTTATTATTATTATTATCCACGCAACAGAGAAAAAGCTCACGACGGAAGTTTCACATGCCTCTTACACTCTTCCTGTAGTGGATATTTCCTCTCTAACATTCATCCCAGTCTCTTGTTAACTCAACAACGGCCATATACGAGTCGACAGAGAAGACTTTTTTCTAAGTGGCGCAAAGTGAACTAAAAGTGGAAATTTAGGCAACACTAGGTAACTAGTCCAAATATTTGAATCCATTATGTATATTCATGGTAATGGTATGAATTTCGATTTTTGAATCTCGCGCCATTTTAGCGAACGGAACGCTTAGGCCGGCTTCATAGGTCGGCGGCGGGGATGGCGATGGATTTCGCCGCGTACGGTAGCGGAGGTCCCTTCATAGGTCGGCGGCGAGAAAACAAATGAAAGGTGGTAGGCGTACAATAACATTGACTCTGCAGTATTCACATGTCTTCGGAAAAAGCAATATTTTTTGACTCTTAAGTATGATTCCATTCATCCCAGTCTCTTGTTAACTCAACAACGGCCATATACGAGTCGACAGAGAAGACTTTTTTCTAAGTGGCGCAAAGTGAACTAAAAGTGGAAATTTAGGCAACACTAGGTAACTAGTCCAAATATTTGAATCCATTATGTATATTCATGATAATGGTATGAATTTCGATTTTTGAATCTCGCGCCATTTTAGCGTACGGAACGCTTAGGCCGGCTTCATAGGTCGGCGGCGGGGATGGCGATGGATTTTGCTGCGTACGGTAGCGGAGGTCCCTTCATAGGTCGGCGGCGAGAAAACAAATGAAAGGTGGTAGGCGTACAATAACATTGACTCTGCAATATTCACATGTCTTCGGAAAAAGCAATATTTTTTGACTCATAAGTATGATTCGTGCGATTTAAGTAATGAATTGGTTAAAGATAAGTAAGTAATTATTTATTAATGCTTATTTGATGATAGTAGTTTCGCTATAACCGTATACGTCAAGCTACCGTGCAATGCCTCAATCTGTAATACATGTTTATTGAAATGAGTTTAGATAAAGCCTTGCCACTCAATTCAAGAATTACATTGTGCTTTGATCCTTGCAGTCGAGCGAGTAACATAATTTGGTCGTTGTTTAACTCGTTAGGCAGTGTCATATCAGCATTTAATCGTGATGAGCTTCACTGCCCGAACATGCAATAAACAATAGCCACAACCTGAAAATTTTCTCCCCGTGGTTGCAGCATCAAGAATGGATAACTAATATTTTGCCTTAATATTTGCCAATCGGCGGATTTAAGCCACACTCTGATTAACGCTAGTAGATAAATGATGCTACTTATTGAAGGCTATTTCCGTTGGATACCAGATCATATTTTCGCTAGCCATTATAAATTATACTCTTAACATCTTAAATATATCGTTAACATTATGCGCATTGCTTATAGAATCTTTTACTGAAACAGAAGGGCTCACTAATCACCCAAAGAGGATTCATTTTTGAAAGGCAGTGGGTTTTCCCGCTTCTCGGCCAGCTTCCGCCGCCACAGAATGCAGTCCAGATTCAGCCAGGCTGAATATTTGCGGCCCCTTCTAGCCATCATAGCACAGCTCATCGGTCTGACGTCATGATTTCTAAAGAAGTGTCCTCATTGGCTGAGTACCACCACTTCCGCCGCTGCCGCCGACCTATGAAGCCGGCCTTATTTCTCTTGTTGTCGTCATGGTCGTAACGTCAGATCATACTGAATTACGCGTGGCGCAACGCTACGCTAGCAAACGCTATTATATAACCGTGTTATGGTAGCGTATGCAGAAACAGAATCGCCATCCCCCTCCCCTGAAGGGGTTGTGATTGATCCGTTAGAGACGATTCCGATCACGTAGCTGAGTAGTCACGTGGCACAGCAACAAACGGTTCGATATTTTAGTAATTTTGACCCACTTGGATGGATGGATAAAGTGTCCGATGTGTTGTTGATTACGTCTCAAATTATACGTGCGGTCTTACTGCGTCGAAATATTGGACCCTTCATGATTGTACCGCGTGACTCATTAGTTACCTGATCGGAATTAACTCGAACGGATTCGACACAGCTTTCCAGGTATCTTCGCTCCCTCTCGCCCCCTCTAAATAATAGCGATCATGATCTTCGATTTATGTGTTTCCGATTTTCCGTGCAGTCCCGAAAAATTCTAAAGCTCTTTCCGCGGGCCACGGAAAAGAACGGTGGCGTCCGCAAAGCTTGGTGTAAGTGTTGGAACTAATTTCTCTTGGAACCAAAAGTGGACGTCGATCGTCGAAGGACGATTTACAAACGATGTTCAACTTTTTCCGCCATGCGGTATCAACGGCAGTTATTCAGCACAAAGCTTATTTTTTCATGATCTGCATCATTTCATTTCCCGATTAACCATCTGAAATTTTGTCTAAACAACCATGTATTCCTATGAAAGCAGTATTATTCAATTTTTTTGGATTATTCAGTCTTCAAATGCAATTATGAAAATATAAAAAAATCACTTATGACTCTGTAAGCGTAAACTGCCATAAATGGGTGCTGAATCTCCCGTCATTAGTAATGCACTTCTCGTTTATAGGAAGACAACAGAAAACTGTCCACCACCGTCCGTTTCCATGCCGTCAGGTATCGTCGTTCGTAATCCCGACCCATAACAATGACCTACTTCGGCGTCGTGACCATTAAAACAGCCCATGCGCAGCCCGGCGTCTTGCAAATCCCTATTTCCACCTGCCCTTGGTAAGAAATAAGGCTTAAATGGAGTCCAAAAAAATGATGCGATTATTGTGACCAGATGTTTCTCGCGGATTAATTCGGCCATGGAGTTTCCAAAAGGGTGAAAAGTTATAAGAGCAGGGCACATTCCGCGATGCATGAATATATATACATATATACAAAAAAAGGTCAAGGAGAGTTTAAAATAATTTCATTTTTTTCTCACGCGTTCGCCAAGAATGTCACCTGCCTTCAACGACCTCGAGATCTCCTCCTTGAGCTGCACTGCCTCATTGGAATCAACCTACATAAATTTAAATATGAGTTCGTCGCTGGCAGGCGAACTATGTGGCCGCGAACCTTACGAAACTCACTTTAAGTTTTCTTACGGAATAACGTGATGACGGAAGCGTTAAATGTTGTTTCACATGTGCGAATTTCCACCAAATTTACCATTTGAATCGACTGAAAATATTACTAAACCTTCATTTCCCCAAAAACTTTCCTCGGGTATGCATATATTATCGTTTTAAAAGGTAATGCTTCATCAAATGGCCGCACAAATACGTTCCTTCAATTTCTAACTGGATGTCGTTTACATGTTTGATTTTGTTGTCATGGAAATCAGCCTAAATAAATTTGAACATGAGTTCGCCGCCGCCAAGCGAACTGTGTAATCGCTGTCTTTGAGCCCACGAGACTCAATTTGATTCGACATTTGGAACAACGTAATGACGGAAGCATTAAATGTTATTTACAATTCATTTTTTTTCAATTTTTTCATTGAGATAGACTGAAAGTATTTTTAAACCTTCGTTTCCCCAAAAACTTTCCTCAGGTATGCATATATTATCGTTTTAAAAGGTAATGCTTCATCAAATGGCCCCACAAATACGTTCGTTCAATTTCTAACTAGATGTCGTTTACATGTTTGATTTTGTCGTCATGGAAATCAACCTAAATAAACTTAAACATGAGTTCGCCGACGCCAAGCGAACTGTGTAATCGCTGTCTTTGAGCCCACGAATCTCAATTTGATTCGACATGTGGAACAACGTAATGACGGAAGCATTAAATGTTATTTACAATTTTTTTTTTTTCAATTTTTTCGTTGAGATGGACTGAAAGTATTTTTAAACCTTCGTTTCCCCAAAAACTTTCCTCAGGTATGCATATATTATCGTTTTAAAAGGTAATGCTTCATCAAATGGCCCCCTCAAATACGTCCGTTCAATTTCTAACTACATGTCGTTTACATGTTTGATTTTGTCGTCATGGAAATCAACCTAAATACATTTAAACATGAGTTCGCCGACGCCAAGCAAACTATGTAATCGCTATCTTTGAGCCCATGAAACTCAATTTAATTCGACATTTGAAACAACGTAATGACGGAAGCATTAAATCTTATTTACAATTCTTTTTTTTCAATTTTTTCATTGAGATGGACTGAAAGCATTTTTAAACCTTCGTTTCCCCAAAAACTTTCCTCAGGTATGCATATATTATCGTTTTAAAAGGTAACGCTTCATCCAATGGCCCCACAAATACGTTCGTTCAATTTCTAACTAGAAGTCGTTTACATGTTTGATTTTGTCGTCATGGAAATGAACTTAAATAAATTTAAACATGAGTTCGCCGCCGCCAAGCGAACTATGTAATCGCTATCTTTGAGCCCACGAATCTCAATTTAATTCGACATTTGGAACAACGTAATGACGGAAGCAATCAATCTTATTTACAATTCTTTTTTTTTCAATTATTTCGTTGAGATGGAATTTTAAACCCTCGTTTCCCCAAAAGCTTTCCCCAAGTATTTATAGACTAACGTTTTAAACCGTTATAGGCCTTTGTTGAGCTGTTTTCGGGGTTTTGAGTATAATTAAAAAAATATATGCTTCGTCAATTGGCTTTAGAATTACGTTTGTCCAATTCATAACAAGGTGTCGTTCACATTTTGTTTTTCAATACTTTAGCTGTATTGTTTCTTCATTGAGTATACTTATTGAAAGGAAAAATTTATTTTAACTATTTGCTTCGTGATTTTTTTCACGGGTGACCGATGGGTTTCTTTTAATTGCTGCAATAAATTATTTTTGTCAGTCCGCAGCGAATTTTCACAAAATACGGTTATGTTAATTCGTTTCTTTTGGAGTCGGAGACAAAAATAGATGTGTTGTGCCATATGAAGTCACACGATGCCATAACAATGAAATTGTTTGCCTAATATACCCGCTCCTTGAATATTCCATGAGTAATTTTTATCTTCCACGGCATGACAGATTTCTCATTTAAATGCGTACATGTGCGCATAGTCTATCGGTGCCATCTCATTCCTATGAATATGCATCATCGCCAGCTCTCAATTTTTTTCCTCCGCTCCTCACTTGCTGGCCGTTGCCCTTCACGCCTTTTTTTAAATGGATAAAAGTATGTAATATCTTTCCCCCCCCCCCCCCCCCCCCGCCGCAAATTCCGTCAATGACCCAATTCCCTTCGTCACTGCGAGCTACCCCTTTCGACGGGCGGATTGACCAGGGGGGGGGGGTGGGTCTCGGGGGAGTTCTCTCCATACGCCCACAACCCATAAGTTTTAAAACGCCTCCGATATGCAAGGCGTGGCGCGCTCGGTGGTAAATCGCTTCGTTATCGATCAAAATTAAGATTTCGGACCGGATGAATGCTTTGCGCGCGAATGGAGTGGGTGACGCGAGCGAACCACTTCTGTTGAGGCCGCTGTGGGATGAAGTTCGATATGTTTCAATCGTTGAAAACGCGGGAGACGCCCCCGCGAAATCTTGGGGATTGGCGGAAATGATGGTGACAGAGATGAGAATTAAATCAGCGAATTGGATAAATTCGACGACTGGCATTTACTTTTAGAGGGATTTAGGTGGGAGCCTCAGGAGACTCGGAGGCAATGGGTAATGACCCCCTTCGCTTCACCTCGCTGGCTCCCCCCCATGCGGCAGGGGACTCGTGTCTAGAACGTATTGATTTCTTAGTAAGGCGGCATGGATCCAATTTTTATTTCGTCTGGAGACTCGACTGGTGTCTACTGCAGGAATCATCATCTGACCCTACTTCCGTTGACTAGACTGAAGGATTTGGAAGTATGGTGTATAATTTATTTTGAACTTACTTTTGATCTACGGTCAATTAACCTTATTCTGGCCTGGATAATCTGTAGTTAATATATTTTAGCCTCTGCAATTATGGAATTTGAGTGGTAGTTGAAATGATTGTTGAAACGATCAACGATATTCTGACCAGGATAATCTGTAGTTAATATATTTTAGCCTCTACAATTATGGAATTTGAGTGGTAGTTGAAATGATTGTTGAAACGATCAACGATATTCTGACCAGGATAAACTGTAGTTAATATACTTTAGCCTGTACAATAATGGAATTTAAGTGGGAGTTGAAATGATTGTTGAAACGATCATCGATATTCTGACCAGGATAAACTGTAGTTAATATATTTTAGCATCTACAATTATGGAATTTAAGTGGGAGTCGAAATGATTGTTGAAACGATCAACAAAACTCTGACCAGGATAAACTGTAGTTAATATATTTTAGCCTCTACAATTATGGAATTTAAGTGGGAGTTGAAATGATTGTTGAAACGATCAACAAAACTCTGACCAGGATAATCTGTAGTTAATATATTTTAGCCTGTACAATAATGGAATTTAAGTGGGAGTTGAAATGATTGTTGAAACGATCAACAAAACTCTGACCAGGATAATCTGTAGTTAATATATTTTAGCCTGTACAATAATGGAATTTAAGTGGGAGTTGAAATGATTGTTGAAACGATCAACAAAATTCTGACCAGGATAATCTGTAGTTAATATATTTTAGCCTGTACAATAATGGAATTTAAGTGGGAGTTGAAATGATTGTTGAAACGATCATCGATATTCTGACCAGGACAATCTGTAGTTAATATATTTTAGCCTCTACAATTATGGAATTTAAGTGGGAGTTGAAATGATTGTTGAAACGATCAACAAAACTCTGACCAGGATAATCTGTAGTTAATATATTTTAGCCTGTACAATAATGGAATTTAAGTGGGAGTTGAAATGATTGTTGAAATGATCAACGATATTCTGACCAGGATAAACTGTAGTTAATATATTTTAGCCTCTACAATTATGGAATTTAAGTGGGAGTTGAAATGATTGTTAAAACGATCAACAATATTCTGACCAGGATAATCTGTAGTTAATATATTTTAGCCTGTACAATAATGGAATTTAAGTGGGAGTTGAAATGATTGTTGAAACGATCATCGATATTCTGACCAGGACAATCTGTAGTTAATATATTTTAGCCTCTACAATTATGGAATTTAAGTGGGAGTTGAAATGATTGTTGAAACGATCAACAAAACTCTGACCAGGATAATCTGTAGTTAATATATTTTAGCCTGTACAATAATGGAATTTAAGTGGGAGTTGAAATGATTGTTAAAACGATCATCGATATTCTGACCAGGACAATCTGTAGTTAATATATTTTAGCCTCTACAATTATGGAATTTGAGTGGTAGTTGAAATGATTGTTGGAACGATCATCGATATTCTGACCAGGATAATCTGTAGTTAATATATTTTAGCCTCTACAATTATGGAATTTAAGTGGGAGTTGAAATGATTGTTGAAACAATCAACAATATTCTGACCAGGATAATCTGTAGTTAATATATTTTAGCCTCTACAATAATGGAATTTAAGTGGGAGTTGAAATGATTTTTGAAACGATCATCGATATTCTGACCAGGATAAACTGTAGTTAATATATTTTAGCCTCTACAATTATGGAATTTAAGTGGGAGTTGAAATGATTGTTGAAACGATCAACAAAACTCTGACCAGGATAATCTGTAGTTAATATATTTTAGCCTGTACAATAATGGAATTTAAGTGGGAGTTGAAATGATTGTTGAAACGATCATCGATATTCTGACCAGGACAATCTGTAGTTAATATATTTTAGCCTCTACAATTATGGAATTTAAGTGGGAGTTGAAATGATTCATCGGGGAAAATGACCGCGGTAGGGTTATTAATTTGAGATACCTAAGGAGAATATTGATGACAACTAATTAGCGAATATAGGTAATGATTTGTGATTTAATTGTTCTCTCAGTGAAACTCTTGAATTCTTAACCAAGGCACGTGAAAGTTGTTACGAATATAATTTGATCCTCTCTAAATCATTTTGAGGCCGTTTTTAAATGATATCGATAGGATATAGAGTAATGTCGAGAAATTAATTTAGATTAATTTCTTCCTATTTAATCTTTATTGTTATATGAGGACCCCAGAAGTCGAGGGGTCTAAGTAACAAAATCGTTGTTTTGAGAAAACTTAAGTCAAAGTTGAAAATGTTTGGTACAACCCACTATGTAGTTAAGAGGCATTACCCTAGATAGCATCACCTGTCAAGAAAATCACTTGGATCCCTTTACCACCTAAAAGATTATATTTTCACGTCCCATTCCTGCACCTAACTTTTTTTTTAAAATCTCAATTAGACCCCTTGACTTCTGGGGTCCACATATATTCTTTACTTCTTTCCTGATTTAGCTCGTAGGCTTCCGCGGATGCAGTGTTGACTGTTCCTTTTTTCGGGATTCATTCCGCGATGTATGTTTTTTTAAAACAACAATATTTCGCTGGTTCTCTCGCCAGCTTCATCAGGTTAACTGATCTTTCTTTTCTGATTGTTGCTTGTTGCTGTATGCTTATGGCCTTCAAAGTGTGCATTCTAAATAAATAAATACAATGGCCTTAATATCGCCGAATACCTTGTCGTATTTGCATCCATCAATAATGGTTATTTTGCTAAGATATGCTTTGGATTCCTTCGGCGTTGTTCTGATTAAGAAACTCATCTTCAGTTCTTAACATTGAAGTATACTGACTATAGATTTAAAGTTTTTTTTTTTCTTTTTTTTTGTTTGACGGACGATTCTGTTGGCCCGTATGTCCCCGGAATCCCGATAGGATGCTGAGCCTGTCATCAGGTTTTCCAGGGACGGGACCGACAGACCTTGACACACGTCCATGTCCTGGGTGGTGAAAAACCCACCCAAGCGGGACTCGAACCCCCGACCCTCGGCTTAGCAGGCGAGGACATTACCCCGCCGCCATCCTTGATCTAAACCATGGATAAGTAATCTTTTGGGGTCATGAATAAAGTCCATGAGTTATCCATAATCTCTGACACAGTTATTTGTTCAAAAACTTATAATGTATTGTATCGTTAATATTTTATATTCTACCAATCGATTGATAGGCTTTAGGACCGCCCTTTATTTTGTCTCACATGTATGATACTTTCTCGTCACTTTCATACGCTATTCCGTTTCCCTGAACATAAATATTCCAAATGTTAATTTACAGGATGGAATTTTATGTCGAGAGCTGAACCGTAGATAAAGTATCCTGCATACAATCCTGTTTGCATAGCAATAGAAAATCAATTCAACTTTGAAAGATACCTAATAATTGCACACTTGGTTGAATAAAACCTTGCACGCCATGCCCCTAAATTGTTGAAAAGCATTTGGAATATGTCGATAAATAGTTGATTTTAATGCTATTTGTTGTGACTTAATTCAAATTCAATTATTATAACATATGACTACATTCAAATTTAGAACGATAGGGTACATACAACGATAGGAGACCAGTCGGGAAATATATGCAACGGCCAAATTCAATATTTAACGAAAGTTTGAAATGCTAAAATACCGTTATTAATGTCTTACTCCTTACAAAAAATGTTCCACGAACTAATTTTTATAGAAATTTAAATGTTATGAGGTAGGAGGGAGATTATTGAATGTGCTTATCTATTTTATACCGGCCTCCTACAACCTTTGTCTCTAAGAACCTCAATTGCATTACCTAACTCCATTTTAGCGACTGATTCCTGCTTAATCAGCTTGGTGCTACGATGGAACCGCGTTTAATGCAAATCGAGCCGGATTGAGCTGTTGAAATGCGAAACTCAAAAAAATCAATCCGGGGCATGGGGCATTTTTTGGAGTCAAGTTATGCATGCCGCAGCTCTTAAGAAACGAATCCGACCAGATTCATTCCCCAGACAATGGAAAATAGTTGATGTTTCGTTGCTGCAGATGACAATCTCTCGCTTTACATCCCTCCTTGCATTACGTCGATCGACTGTCAACTGCCCTGAAAGGAGGCTATTGTCGATTCGTTTGTTGTTGCGTAAGCGCGGTAGCCCAGTCGGGGAAAAGGTCGGGAGGTCTCGGATTAAATTTTCGACTCCACCCCGTGGTCATTGAAATTCTGCTTGCGTGGGAGATGGCGCGGGTGTGTGAGAGGTGGGAGCGGAGAATAAGGAGGGAATAGTTGAGGGGAAGGAGAGAACTTTTTTTTTTTAAGGTGGGGACGGATCTCGAGCGTTTCCATCTCAGGTGTCGTGAGAGTCGACAGCAATGCAAAAGCTCTTCAGCGAGGTCCGAGTGAAAAAATGAAAGTTGTGTGCATTGTGATCAATGTGAAATGTACAGTCAATGGCATAAGTAAACGTGAAAAAGTCTGCCGCGCCACGGTTTGGATTTGTACTACATGGTGAAAGGGACTGAAAAAAATTAGAGCCCGACACTTTTTTGCGTAGGCATATGAAGAAACATATTAAAAAAGCTAACACCATTTTTTTTAAATGTAAAAACTCTTACGAAAACCACTTCTTTTAATTAAATAACACACAACCCGGGCTTCAATGAGTAATCAACATCATCAGGCGTTTATATGAATGTTTTGTTTACGTATCTATTGTAGTCGTCGTTATGTGACGTCGGAGGAAGGCCTCCGTTTCGAGTAACCTCACCTCATTTGCCCTGTCTGCGGAAGCGTTTTCGGCAGTGGTGTACAGTCCATTTAATACCTGATATATATTTTCAGTAAAAGAAGGTAGGATTGGGTGAGATAAGTGATTAACTCCTTGAGTGCGGCATGACGTGTTATTACGTCATGGTTTCTTTACGCAGGTGCTGATGACGTGATATCACGTCAAGGGTACCGTGAGTAATCCATCTTTCACTAGAGAACTATCTCTAGGCCCCCTTGTGAAAACTGAACACTCAAAGTACCCTTGACGTGATATCACGTCATCAGCACCAGCGTAAAGACAACCATGACGTGAAAACACGTCATGCCGCACTGGAAGGTTTAATAATGATTCTTGGGACTCTTCCCCTATCTCCGCCTTCATGCATGCCAAATTGACAGCAATATGAAAAATGATATAATGATCAGACATGCACTGTACTTATTTGTCTTTATGGTCTCATAAAACTGCGTATTTCCCTCGTCGGTTGGGCAAAACAATCAGCGGAGTTATCCTTTTCGGGAGTGGCTTTCGGTCGCAGGAGTGTTTTCGTACGAGTGCGCGATCCGCAAAACATCGCTCCCAAGTCGGAAACGCCTGTGTAAACGCGCAGGCTGTCACTTACACGCCACGTCTCGCCCTTTCGCCTCGGGCTGTTTATGTCGACGGAGTAGGGACCGATGTCGTTTGGAATGGAGATAGCAATTCTTTCTTGCTGACTCTTGTTCCTTTGCCAGCGGCGATGGATATTTGGAAGTCTAGGGAAGACCTTTTATGATTCTGACGAGATGGGAGGTATTTAATTGAAAAGTATTTTTTGTTTTACATGATAAACTTCAATTGAATATTTTCGTGTGCATTTTCGTAATTCAAGTTCTAAGAAAGCATTGTCCGGATCGAAATTCGTTATCTGAGTGGTTGAATCGTACATTATTCGGTGAAAACACCTCCTTTCCTTGCCGACTACATATATTTTGTGTGTTCCTATCCACTTTCTTTCTACCTTTCTAGGTTCAAACAGAAAGGTAGAAAGAAAGTGGATAGGAACACATAAAATTGACGAACACAATGGTGGTGTGAAGATGTAATGATGGCCGATTCCAAGCAGAAGAAATTCGACTAGACCGGGAATCGAACCACGGACCTTTGGATTTCGCGTCCAATGCTCAAACCACCAAGCTACCCATTCTACTAAGAATCCACTGGAATCGGCGGGGGGTTTATAGGAACAAACACTCCCCAAGGCATGACCCATGAGCAATATGTTATATATATATATATATATATATATATATATATATATATATATATATATATATATATATATATATATATATATATATATATATATATATACACATAACAATACGGTTTATATAAATAAATAAATATATATATATATTTACACACACACATATAAATGTTTATACAGAAAGGTAGAAAAAAAGTGGATAGGAACACAAAATAAACAAACGCAATGGTGGTGTGAAGATGGAAAGATGGCCGATTCCAAGCAGAAAAAATTCGACTGGACCGGAAATGGAACCACGGACCTTTGGATCCATTGGATTCTTAGTAGACTGGGTAGCTTGGGGGTCTGAGAATTGGACGCGAAATCCAAAGGTCCGTGGTTCGATTCCCGGTCCAGTCGAATTTTTTCCGCTTGGAATCGGCCATCTTTCCATCTTCACACCACCATTGCGTTTGTTTATTTTGTGTTCCTATCCACTTTCTTTCTACCTTTCTGTATAAACATTTATATGTGTGTATTTGCCGCTGAGCGGTCTGACTGAATGAACGAACGATTAGATATAAAAGTCAAAAGTCAGGTTAGTATTGGAGTAGAGCAGTAAATATGCGCTAGGTATGTATGTAGTACCTGTAACTATGAAGATAAAATTCCGCCTCTGTTTCCATGAAAACAAATAGTAATCAAATCTAGTAACCGAAAGCACTCTCCTCAAGTTTGATTTCTTTCAATTAACGCACGTTATTGCCTGTTAGCGTGGCTGAATATTGACCCAGTCGATAAGATAGTTTTAATTTGGTTCCTTTTTTATAGGCTGCGCAATATGATGTTATTCAGATGTTTTCCTTTTTTATTATAATGAGCCCACGAGAGCATAAGGATCTCAGTCTCCCGCGTATAACGCCATGAATCTTTTCCCTTAAGATAAACTTATTGTTAGTTAAGTGCCTAATCAATCTTATAATAATTACGACGGAAGACAATGTAACTATCATGCGATTGAAATAGGTGCCCACCTAATTGTGGAAATGCGGTCAATCCGGATAAAATTGTATGGGTAAGTCACGAGACACCTAACTGGGAAGTATCGCTAACAAAATGTCTCATGAGTTCCTAAAAGCCCCTAAACCTGTATTTTTCTCCAAGGTGAAGCGTTGATTTCGCTCAAAAAAACCTCGAAGGACTTTTGATCTATCGAGGCTCAGGGAAATAAATGGTTTTAGCTCTTAGAATTGGCTAATATTCATTTTGCGAGCCGAAAGCAAGGTCTTTGAAAATTTCACATAGTTTTAATTATTCGTTGTATTTCTTGGAAGGGCTAATGGATTATCCGTTTTCGGACTCCCCCCCAACCAATGACCAACTTTGACCTATTTTTCGGTGAAAGGGGAAGGGGCGTCTAAGCTATGCAAATCGATCGAGGAAAAATATTTAGCAAAATTCATCTATGCCAAGGCCCGATTTTGCACTCCTGCCAGACGGAGAGATTGCTTTGGATACCCATTACAGAGCACGCCGGACTGTTTAGTTGATGGGTTTCCCTTATGGGTAATTTAAAATCGTATTGATTTCTCTTGAGTCGTTCAAAATTGTATTGGCGAAAGTTTAACGCTCAAGTGAACCTTAATTTTGAAGGGAACCTGGTATCTTCCTCTCGTGGGGAAATTGGAAGGTTTTTTTTCCTGAGTCTAGCGAAGTAAAAAAATGATCGTGTGATAAAAATTCAAGTGGACAGAACCAATTAAGCGAAATGAGACGTGATCGTAAGCGTCTGAAATTTTCCTTCTCTTCAAAATAACGTTTTATTTTTCTTAAGAAATAATTGTCACTCTTAAACTGTGCAGTTAAAACTGAGCGAAAATTTTCCTTTAAGGAAAACGCTTTGCTCGAAGCTTAAACGTCTCTGGCTGTAAACGATCTTTGGGACAGAATATGTTTTTTGCCCCAGATGCTATTATACGGCCATGACATTTGGACGAGATTCACGCAATTTATACAGCTTTTACTCTCGTAATATTAATTATTTTTGGCTGAGTAAAAAATATTAGGTGATCGTATGATTCCGGTGATATCCTTTCCATGGGAAATGGTTCTTACTCATAAAATCATCAGCGACTGTTAAACAGCGCTGAATATAATTTGGGAAGTGCACTCCCTTGGCACTACTTACAGATTTATTTCCCTAACTTTTCAATCATTTTTCCTGTTTTAGTAAGAGGAGGTCAACTTATTAACCCGTGTAATTTGGCTAATGAAAAATGTCGCTGAAAAATGGTGTTTTAAAATCCGGAATGCATTAACATGCTCTTTAAAAGCGTTTTTTTTTGAGTGGTGCTTACTCGACCGTTATGGTCAAACACAATATCCATGCTAGCACGGCGTCTTGAATTTCGAAATGCTAAGTGACACGAGGTCTAATCTAGTCGTTAATGGGAGAGTAAGGTAACCAAGGAGACAATGCTGGGGCTGGCTTCATCATGGATCAAATCCTTTAAGGAAGTCAAGAACTGCTGCGTAAACCTTTATCCTTTTCATCAACAACCTTTAGTTGCATAACCTGCTGGCATTAGTGTGTCAGTGCTTCAGAAACTGTGGTATCATTGGCAAGGTTGTAAGACGGCGTTATCTCGTCACTCATGGAAACATGAAAAAGGAAATTTCTAAGAAAATCATCGTCGTGATCCCGGAGGACTAAATTTCGCAGCCATACTCGTGGAATAGTCGGTTTTGTTCATTGAATTCCACTCATTGTCCCTAAAAATTAGACTCTTTTATGCGATACCCAATATCCCAATTTTTCATTCCCATCTAATCCTCGCTAAGATAATAGTATCTTTAAAAATATGGATACTAATCATGTGATGACATCTTGACCCTTTTAACTCTTGGAATGAATTGAAAATTATTATCCTTTCATGTGCATAGCTCAAAGAACTCGTGCTTTCTGGTACCATTGGACCACAACGATTGGATTTTAGATAAAAACGGAATTTTATAGCACTCATCTGTGATAATCAGTGCATTCACATAAACGTATTTCATTCACTTTTAATGCCAAAACTAAAAGATAACCACCGACTTTTATTTGAAAATGATCCATGAGCTACGAGTCGAGAATACCTTTTACGTAAATACCGTCACATAATTTTGTCCCACTTAAAAATGCGAGTAGCCCTCAATTTATATTGAAGGCATGAAATCAGGTGAAACAAAATATTTCGTTCTCTTCCGACTTACTTGAGAAATGGAAGCTTTACTTTCGCTGAAAAGCAAACCGATTTAAATAATGAGAATAAGTCGATGCGATATATTTTGTTTAAGTAATTGAAGAGATACTATCCTACATCGTTTGAGAGGCAATGGTGGATGCGAAGCAGCGTGTGTTTTGGAATTTCTCTAGCTAACCTGATTCGTGGGATTTTAATTCCGCTGTAGTTTGATAAGGCTATCGCAGTCAGCACTCGGACCCATTTTGGCAAGGTTCAAACTTTTCTACATCTACATAAAACCCTGCGAGCCGCCGCATGGACGTGTGGCAGGGGGTATTAGGTCACCAGCCGTGTAAAGGTGACATTTTTTTGGAGATGAAATTTAAAGATTATAGGAGTGTATTTAGTGGAGCTCAATTTTTACTGTGGTCGCTTATTGTTCGTGGAAAGAACGAGTCTTCGTACCTATCTGTTCGGCAGTGTGTCTCTCTAATTTTGTCCAATATGTCAGACCTAGAGATGTAATGAGGAGTCATGATAAGAATATTCTCTGTGTCGCTCTGAAAAAAGGCTATTTTGGCTGTTATAAAAGGCTCTTGAAGTCTATTTTGGTCCTTCTTTAATGAAAATGTACCGACTGAAGATCATGGTATTTTTTTTAAAGTCGTGAATTGTTTCCAAATTCCTTCTTTTCTGTCTCGCGGCATTGCTAATTCTTGAACTTTAAAATGCCTTGCGGAAGATATGGAATGGCATTTCATAGATTACTCTACCCATCTCTGAACTTAAATTCGTTCGCTATGCATAGAGTAATGGCGTGGATTTTGTTAATGAGACATTTTAGTTGTAAACAAGCTAAAAAAATTTCGATGACTGATCCGAGGGTTTTTTTTTCTCTTTTTGTTGAATCCAGCGGATGTATGCGTGAATACCTAAAGACAATCCCTTCAACGATCCAAATGCCTTAACGTAGTGGAAGGGTTTGCTCGCTCTGATAACCTCAATGTCTGAACTGACGGGAGAATGAATGTATCTTCTTGTTGGGCCTTCCATGCCGGATTGGCGAATTCTAAGAGATAAATGATCGGTAGCCCGTGCAGTGCTTGAAATTCATTGAGATGGCTGCGAAAGGACGTCTGTCCTTTCAAGGGAGAACTTTCGAATGATTTTTTTAACGTTAAAGACTCTCTAGTAAAAGGAACGAAAAACCACTTCCATCCACAAATCGCACATCCACATCCACAGGGCGCACATTCGAGAGAATAATCGAGGAACATAAGAGATGTTACCGGAACTGCAATCTGTCACAGTCCCATTTCGCCAAACATCTCTGGGAAGAGAACCACGAGAGCGACTTCATACCGGAGATACTATACTTTGAGATAAAAGGGAGGAAGATGGACAAAAAGGAGGAGCTAGAGATAGGGAGGAATATGAGTAAATGTAAATTACTCAACGACATCCTTTTTGAAAGAATTTCCCCCCTCCTACAAGTCTCTCTAAAACTCACGGAAAGACGAAAACCCAGATCCCTCCCGCCCAACTCCACACCTGCTGATAACCCACCTCCACCTCAACGACCCTTTCCAAGTTAACCCACCCCTCCCTCTACCTTCCATCCCCCGCCCCCACCTTTCTCACCAACGCGGTCCTCCTACGGGTTTTCCCCAATTCTCACCATAAACGCCACCCCTCACCTCTCTCCGGGTTCCCCCCCCCTCCTAACACCCACTTCTTCCACCCCTCTCCAACCTCCCCCAAATCCCTTCCAGGTATATATTTTCTTGAATTTTAAAATTTTTTGTACTTGAAAATGACCTCTATGTGTCGAAACATGTCGTACCAAAAAAATAAATCAGTGGAAGAAAACGAAGTCGTTTTTTCATTTTTGAATATCAACTTCCACATAGTTGAGCCTGATACCATTGAACGTAACCACTTCCATTATCATTCACTTGATATTAATTATTTCGAGCAAAGATTACAATGAATTATGGTAAACTTCACTTTCTCCGGCGAGATATTGTAGAACAGCATATTTAACAATGATTCTCCAACGATATCGTACTGTCTACCAAATTTATTTCAAACTCTTACAACACGTGTTTCAACTGTCTAGCTGTCATCATCAGGTAAGACTTCGGACATCAGGTAAGTCTTGCCTGACGATGACTGCTAGACAGTTGAAACACACGTTGTAAGAGTTTGAAATAAATTTGGTAGACAGTACGATATCGTTTAAGTATTCTCATGTTAATGAATAATGGTGTTAATGTGAGCCTTGTGGATGATCTGCAAACAAATACAATCCTGTAGTTATTAAAAGCACGATCCAGATGTAAGGAAAAGGTATAAGTCCTACTTTAACAATTTAAATACACCCGTAATAAGTTGGTAATGCAACGTTATCTGTTAGTGAAAAGTGTAGCCAACTTTATTTTTTTATGTTAAACGTGGGCGTGATTTCCATTTAAATTCTTAGCTCATCGTAGCAAAAGGTTTTATCTTCACGAAGTAAATTCCCCTCTTACACAAAATATTACCAAGCACCGATTAAGATCAGGTTGGTAATTGTACCAATTATATATATCATAACCACTCTCTTTATTGATTACCGAATGCGATTTCAACTGCTGATTACCATCTTAAAGGCACTGACGATCATCTGTTGATGGAACCTTTATCGGTAACTAGTTGTGAGCTTGGGTAGTTACGGAGCAATTAATTTCATGGTCAAAACTTACTCTATATAGGTGATACCTAAATTATTACCTGTAAAAAATCCGATTATCAATCCTGGCACCTTTTGAGCTTGGCACACCCGAGCATCGGCTGTCGAGCTTAGCAGAGGACTCGATCGGGAGATAAAAGCCGGCGAGTATCAAGTCGCTATGGAGAAAGTGGGAGACTCCTCGGGTCCCGCGTTGACGGTTCAAGTGAGCCGTTCGTCATGTTCCTGTCATATGCTCCCTTTCCCGAGGTCGCATCCCAGCGTTGCTCATCGTTAAGATGGATGCTTCACCGCTCAGTACCCGCGTCCTAGATGAGCTTAAGACATATGCAAGGCACGTGCACCATCGCTGAGTCGGCGGAAAGAAAGGGCGAATCCTCTCCTGCTCTCCCTGAGATGAACATCTTTTTTGAGTGTTGCGGCATAGATGTTTTTTTTTAGTTTTATGACAGGCTATGAAAGCGTTCGTGATAAAAAGACAACTGCTCTATTCAAAGAAAGATTGGACTACAAACTCGGAAAAAGTGGAAGAAAAATTCGTGTGGAGCGTGGTACTCTGAAGCATGGACCATTGGAAAGTGGACGAAATGCCTTCGAAACCTGGTGCTGGAGGAGGATACCGCAGACGTAATAGAGGGACAGAAGAAGAAACGATGAAGTTTACAGGAGAGTAGAAGACGAATGGACCATATGGAACACGTTAGAGAAAGGAAGAAAAAAGTGAATTGGGCAAACCCTGAGACACAACGGGTTTGTGAGGTACAAAATTGAAGGTAAAACTGAGGGGAAAGTCTCCAGAGGAAGACCCAGGAATAAGTTCATGGACCAAATAAAGACGAAAGTACAGATAGCAAGAGATACCAGAAGGTAAGGGAAGTAGCATTAGATAAGCAAAGGTGGAGGGCTGCAATCAACCAATCTTATGATTGAACGACCAATTATGATGTCATAAATGTAGCCTCTGCCCACCTCCAATATTGACAGCATTAATATTCTCAAGGTGGCTGTGGCCGCAGGGCCTCTCTCTACTTAAATTCAGACTTCAATGTAGCATCTATGAAGTGCGTCTAACATGCTGAGATGAAAACATTAACGGAGTTCTCATTTTAACTTTATCGCAATCCAGACTTGTAAGTGGAGAATTTTGATTGGCTCTTGCGGTGATTGCCCAGACTACAGGAGAAAGACGCTCGAACAAGAAAGCACACTTAAGCTTTCGATTAAAACTGCTTTTTACGGTTGCTCTGGCCCTAGGGTCACTTATTCCAGATTTTCTGAAAACTTTAAGGAAGCGCCTTAAAAGTACGTTTTATAAATTGAGATAAGGAAATAATAAGATTTTTAGGCTAGTTTTACTGCAACTCAGCCTTGGAAATGGAGATTTAACTTGGGCCCTCGTGGAGATTGCTCAGTTAACGGCAAGAAAAATGCCAATTTCAATGAGTAAGCATGTTCAAACTTTCAATAAAAACTATTAAACAAGGAGTAAAAAGTGCTACGGAATTGAATATAACATAAAGGCATCATATCACCCATTAAAAAAAAAAGTTATTAGTGAATCAATGCCGTAATTGAAGTGGAAATGCTGGAGTTCCATGCAAATGGCGCTGCAGTGGAAGAATGTGATTATCAAAAACACATTCGTGAAATAATCTGCATATTTTATCCGTCATTTTGATTTTTAATGGGTGACCCATAAAATTAGCAAAAGTCGGATTTTTGTTGGTGGATAAATAAAAATGTTTAGTTTAGTGTTTGTCTCGACTAACATAGGCCAGAGACACCTTAAGAAGTAAAAAGTCCTGGGCAATTGGATAAAAATTAAATGTTGAAACCTTTCCTCCTGCTCTTCCTGGAGGCTGGCGTCGGCTTTAGCCCGCTCTAAATCAAAGGTGACGAGAAGTTCTCAGTTTATTAATTCAATGCGGGGGACAGAGCACTGTGCAAGAATTGTTCTCCTGATGGGCCTCAAGTAGGGATCAAGATGCCTCCGAGAGATCTCAACCGGTTCTGAAATTCGAATTTTGACGTACGAATCTGGAAGTGTTTATTCATTCACTGGTCATTCAATCATGAGATTGGTTGACTTCAGCCCTCCACCCTTCCCTATCTAATGCTAGTTCCTTTACCTCCTGGTATCTCTTCATAAGTATCTACTGTCCTCTTCATTTGGTCCATAGACTTATTCCTGGGTCTTCCTCTGGGGAATTTTCCCCCTATTTTACTTTCAATTATGTTCTTCACAAACCCATCGCGTCTCAGAATGTGTCCAATCCATCTTTCTTCTTTTCCGTATGGTGTTCCATATGGTCCCTTTCTCTTCTGTTCTTCTGTGCACGTCATCATTTCTTATTTTGTCCGTCCATTTTATCTTCAGCATCCTCCTCCATCACCAGGTTTCGAAGGCCTCAAGTCTTTTCTGGTCAGCTTTTCCAAAGGTCCATGCTTCCGATCCATAGAGTGCTACGCTCCACGCGAAAGTTTTCACAATTCTGGCGTTGTTACTCGTGTAAATACCACCTCAACTCACCGTTAAATTTTATATGCTTTTTTTAAATAGCTCAAGTTCATTGATATTAATTAAAAATATGAAATATGTGACAGCGTATCTAATTTTACATCTAAACGGTTGCAAACACCGGTTCACTTGCACTCTTGTCATAACGTACCATGCTTCTCCTTCGTCCTTCGCAGGAATTTTAACGCGTTCTCCTCTGGTCGCCTTCCAAGACGGCCTCGGTGTTGGGTCGAGATAATGAATGCCCTCGCCTACTAATCCAGAGGTCGCTTACACTAGCGCCGCCTAGATGTGAGTCTTTCATCACCTAGGTCATGGGTGTTTGCTGTCGCCCATATTTTCCATTCTTTTAACACATTTCAGCAGATGGCAGTTAAAAAGGTCATCAACCATTGGCTGAAGAAAACAGTGTATAGGAGGTGAAATTACTCGCCTTTGTTGCCTTAGATCATCGCGATAATTCAGTGGCAGCAAGCTCATATCGTGCTCTACAATGTGTTTGTTTTTCTACCTTGAAGCAGGATTATATATCCACTTAGAAAATTGTATCATCAATTCCCTTGTAACGGAGGAATATTAAGTATCATATGGGCATTGGACACGCACATCCTTAATATACGTCCTCTCTAAAATATGGAAAAAGCAATTAGAGAAAGAAAATTATGGTAATCAATCATTCCATAACATGAAAGAGTGCGTGCATTTGCTCATTTACTGGCATGTTCCATTCCAGTATAAATTGACCCATAGAGCAAATCATTGATGTTTCACTTCATTAGAAATTGATGTGTGAAATAAATTCAGCATAGCGAAGTCAAATGTCCTCCATTACCCTAGATTTTCGTTTATTTTGAAAAGTTCGCCAAGACATAGATATATAAAAAAATAGAATCTAAAATTGCAAAAATAATTTCGCTAACTTTCTGATGGCATATTATGACCTATTTGTAGAATGATTAACCTCGATCACAGAAGTAGAGGATTTACTCTTGCCATCTATAGATATTAATTTGGAAAATTACTCATCTGTGTCATCTGATATTGCTGATTGATGCACCTTTGTGGAAACGCCATTTTAATTATAATTTAGAAAAGGAAAATGAACTGAATTATAAGGTTTACAAAAACAAGAAAATATTTTTCTTTAGGATGTCATGAGAATATTGAAAATATGGTAACAATATTGATATTTTTGTTACATAAAACGGAAGGCGCTCATGTAGCCCGAAGTCAGAGCAGCTCAGCTCTACCGTCAGATCAAACATTTCCCGCTGCAGCCTCTGGGCAGCTAGTTGTTTCGAAAAAAATCTAAAGGTGAGATTTTGCTTTCGGTATTATGAAAAAATTTAAATTGGTTATTTTTATCCCTCAGTGTAAATGTTGGCATGTTCCATTCCAGTATAAACCTGTCCCATGTTTTTTTACGAATTTCTTTCAATATTTATTGTTGATATGAGGGATGGATAAAACATTCACTTTGGATGGATTCAGGAACGTAGACGAGATGGAAAGCCTAGAAATAGAAGTAGGAGATTAGCAGTCGTATCTCTTCATCAGCATAAGTAAGTGCATTAGCGCCCGAGACGCCGCAGCAAGACGTGTGGAAATATGTGTTTGATCAGCGACTGAGGAAGAACGGGACTTCGAGGAGATGGTTGATAACTGCGATATCCCCTTACCACCTTAAGGTGGTTGGAAGCGCGAATCCTGACTCATTGAATTAGCCTTTTATTAACTTTTCAAGCCAGTCGATAAAAATAAACTTGGACCACATTTCAGTTAAGTACGAATACAGCTATTTATACCTTAGAAATAACCATGCATGTTGTAATGTAGATGATGTAAGAATTAGATTTTTTAAATTTCTTCTCCATGAAAACATTGTCACGACTCGGGTTGACGGTGCAGAAGTCGAAATTTAAGCGAAAATCGTATGTAAATTTGTGTTTTTTATTCGGCATAATACCATGATATTAATGAAGAGCCATTTTAGTATTATAAAACGTATTTTTTCGCGTTTAGGAGAAAATCTGTTCATTTGTCATCGAATTATTTCGAAATATATGACAAGTGCCATTCCGCTACGCGTTAAGATAGCATTAAGTCGTCAAGGAACAAAATTGGTAACATTTTTTCGCAATTCTCTGCACATGTTACTAACAAGTTCACATATGCCTACAAAGTTTTACGCGAATCTGTACATAAACTGAAATCGCTCCAACCGCCTGAAGTGGTCGCTGCATTTAACTGCTGCTTCGTGATCTCAGTGTCCTTATATATGGGTCACCTCAGTCATCTATTTCGCCGTTAGCTGACGGGTTTCTTAGTTTAAAACAGGAAAAAAAACCATGAAAAATATGACACTGTGATTAATTTTAAAATTATTCTCCGCCCTTGAAGCACATGGATCTCATTTTTGTCCATTTTCTTATTTTCAGAGTGGATATAGCCCAAAGTCAGAGCAGATCAGCTCTACCGTCAGATCAAACATTTCCCGCTGCTGCCTCCGGACAGCTAGTCGTTTCGGAAATAATTTAAAGGTGAGATTTTGCTTTCGGTATTTTGAAAAAATTTTAAATTGGTTATTTTTTTCCCTCAGTGTAAATGTTGGCAAGATATGAGTGGTGGAAAGAAGGTTATCCATCGCGTAAATCACTCAGTGGGACCAGTTAGTTTAAATATTGATTAGACAGGGTGCGGCAGCTTAATTTGCTGATTTGAAGGGTCAACAAAACAAAAGATGTTATAGGAATCATTGTAATTATTTTTTCTCCATATTCTACGACATGCATTCCAAGCATTAAAGTGTTGTACATACAAGTACTCTTATGAAGAATGTTAATATTGCAAATTAAACCTGCAGTCATAATCAAAGTCTATTTTATTTTGTAGTTGAACCAGTTGATTTTTCAGGATATAATCGCAATTGAACACATAACGTTTTCACGTCATCCTCAGGTAGAGTACTCATTTAAGTAATTCTTCGGAAAATATCGTCTGGTGTTCCTTGATTATCAGAACGAATTTCCTCTACATATCGCCTCTAAAGGCCTAAGATTTTGTGATGTTATAAACTTGTATATCATGTAATCACGATGAAGTAGTCTGTATAATTTGTTTTTGTTCATAATTGGCGCATGCTCGATGAAGTAGTCTGTATTTATTTGTTTTTTCCTGTTCTCACTGACGCAAAATGAAATGGTATTACGTAAATTTATTATATATGCTCTATATAAAAAGTCGTGTGTTTTTAGTAGCAATGCATTTCGTGTATTGAAGGCGGCCTCCCCACAGGCCTGAGACCTTTGAGGCCGCCCAAAGCTCCATTAAAAAGAAAAAAATTAAGTACACTGTAGGTACTATATGCATTTATGGAGCAATAAATATTATTATTATTATTAATATAAAACGTTTGTAATCTTATCGTCGTTTTCGCTGCAAAATTACGAAAGAGAGGCCGTACAATCAAAGGGGACGAAGAGCAAAATCTGTGATGTTTGCCGGAGAGAAGGAACGCGTGTTCTTTGGTTTGTCTCGCGGACCACTTATCTCCTCGCATACAACGTCCACATCTCGTGTTCGCCCGAAGGAATTCGGAACCTCCGAAGGCGTGGCGTCGTCGTCTGCGAGATGGAAATTTTTAAGGCCGAGGACGACACGCGGCGGGGGGGGACGACCTCTCGCGACACGAAAACACGCCGGACGGAGCCGTAGCCCACCCGGTTGCCACCCGGACTCTTCATAATAATACCTACACGAGGCGCCCGCTTTGTACCGTCTCCAATCCTCCTCGAGTGAATTAAGAGCATGCGTTGACCACAGGGGAGCCCCATAAGGTCGCTGGGAGTCGGGGAGAAGAAAATACGTGGATGCAATGTGGCCCGCTCATTACTTACTCGTAAGTACAGATTGTACCATTGAGGCACATTAATGACCGACAGTATAGATGAAATACAGTTAGCGTGTCAGGCAATATCCTGTGGAAATAAGAGTACAGATGCCATGTTTTCACAATAAAAGTTTTTGTTCACCTTCCACGGAACTTTTATTTCACCGACCAAGGTTTTGACGAAACAATGTCATTTTCAGGGTGAACTTTTTGACCGAAAACTTTTATTGTGAAAACAGGGCATCAGTAAAGAAGAAGTTAAGGTATGCACCTCTCTTAGTTTTTTGAAAAAGTACTGAAAAGAGTTTACTTGATTCACTGGATTGGATTGGATATCAGGAGAGGCGATCGACAGCTTAGGTCATTTGCCCCATAGCGGACAGGTAAGGGAGGAAGGGCGGATAGAAACCCGGCGTCGGCATTAGCCTGCTCGTAACGAAAGGCGACTAGGGGACCACGGATTAACGTCTCATCTGTCAGACGGAGTATTGTACTTGAAGTGCCCTCCACAAGACACTCAAGTAGGGATCGAGTTTCCTCTGAAAAACATCTTCCTCTACAGGGATTTGAACCCTGGCCGCCCGTATGGTTAGCCAGTACTCTAGCCACCACACTAACCCGACCTCCGTGTACATCGGTGTAATGGATTTGTCTCACGAAAATGTTGATATCTGGTATTATTATATTGTTGTCTTACAATAAATCCACCTTAAAATAAATAAAATGAATAGCCCAAGCTAAGAAGGCGTTCGTGGGTAAAAGATAACTGCTGTGCTCAAAGAAGATAGGACTACAAATCAGGAAACAGTTTTTTGAAAGCCTTCGTGTGAAGCTTGGCACTCTATGGATCGGAAGCATGGACCATTGGAGAAGCTGACGAGAAAAGACTAGAAGCCTTCAAAATTTGGTGCCGGAGGAGAATGCTGAAGATAAAATGGACGGACCAAATATTAAATGATGAAGTGTATACAGAAGAGAAGAAGAGGAAAGGGACACCATATGGGAAACCATATAGAAAAGAACAACCAGATGGATAGGACTCACCCAGTGACAACATGGGTCTGTGAAGAACATAATTGAAGGTAAAATAGAGGGAAAAGTCCCCAGAGGAAGACCCAGGAATTAGTTCATGGACCAAAGAAAGATGAAATAACATATGATAGGGATACCAGGAGGTAACTTAACTAGCATTAGATAGGGAAGGGTGGAGGGCTGCAGTCAACCAATCATATGGTAGAACGACCAATTTTGATGAAGAATGCGCAGCTATGCTATCTTGTGGTGTATAACAGAATTATTGTATTGCATTGCTGTACGTACGAAGCTGCAATGTAATCTCGATGAGAAAAATTTGTAATCGGTTAGTTATTATTTTTAAAACATTTTTGCGGCGAAGTTGAACTGCTACTATGCAGTCAGATATGTACACTTGAGAAGGTTTTTTTTTTTAATTTAGCAAACGGTAATGCATGTGATTAACGGAAGGCAGCCTCCTCACACGTCTGTGACCTTAGAGGCTGCCTAAAGCACCTGAAAAATTGTAAAAAAAACTCTTTTGCACTGAAAACTGTGGAGTAATATGTGTGATATTGTAATTATTATAAATCAATTCAGGAATATGATTTGTTACGAACCAACTTTCAAACCCATCACTCCATTCCTATTCGGGGTAGGCATAGTCAAAGAACTTTATTAATGCTCTTCGGATAGAACGACCAATTTTGATGATGGGAGACCACCGTTTAACGTTTCATCCGACAGACGGAGTACTGCACTTAAGCGCCCTCCACAAGACATTCGAGTAGGGATCGGGTTTCCTCTGAAAAACATCCTCCTCTGCAGGGATTTGAATCCTCGCAGTCCGTGTGGTTAGCCAGTACTCTATTCACCACACCAACCCGATCCCCCTACTTGATTTACGCTACGCTCGAATGTGACTGATGAAAATTGCGTAAATCGCCTAAACGCGTCGTGTCTCTCTTTATAGTTCAAGTAGTTGGTAGGTGTCACCTCCTGACTGTTAATTGCATTTTCTTCTCATGTACCAATAGTTGAAGCTTCATTGACTTCATTGGAGTTCTGTGCAGCTGATTTCAGTGTCAACTGAGCAAATCTGAGCAAATGCACGGCGGTGCATTTCTTGCGTAGGCCGTCCAACTATCCCCATGTATATGTTGTGGATGGCGTTAGCATAAACGCGACAGATGAAGTGAAATACCTGGGAGTTACGATAACTTCGAACCTATTGTGGGGGACACATATAAGAATGATGGATGAGAAAGTGAAAGAGAGGTGCTATTTCGCACTCGTCCGGCCTCACCTTGAATATGCAGCGAGCATATGGGATCCGGCGGAGAAAGACCTAGTCCACGAACTTAATAAAATACAAAGGAAAGCTGCGCGATTCGTCAAAAACTGCTACGGTCGAACAGAAAGCGTTACACGGATTTTGAACGATTTAGGGTGGGAGCCGCTAGAGACTCGGAGGCTACGCGCTAGGCTTGGATTGCTTGAGCAATTGAGAATGGATATCTTTCAGAGCGACACGGAGAACATCATATTAGAACCACATTATATTTCCAGGTCCGACAGAATCGATAAATTAAGAGAGATATTTTGCCGAACGGATAGGTTTGGGAATTCGTTTTCCCCCGAACAATTAAGGACTTCAATAAATGCTAGGCGGAACTTTTTTTTTTGTTGACGGCTGGTGTCCTAGCACCCCCCGCCACACGCCTTTTGAGGCGGCTTGCGGGGTATTATGTAGATGTAGAACTCCTCCCTTAGCCGGACTTGCTTGTATTGCAGGATATTATTTAGATGTTGGTTGTACAAAGAACTTCCGTTATTTCAAAAAATTGTTGAAGCTGTCCCGAGAAATCTTTCCCAAACCGTTATTCATCTTTAACACTCCTCACAAAGCAAGAATGAGTGCTCCAGCAAACTTGGTCTGACCCATGACGGCTAGTTTGATTTTAATGACCAGCAAGGCCTTATCTCGCATTAATCCGTTTAAAATCCAATCATTCATTAGGGATTGCCCGGTTGTCCATGAAAAGGCTTTTACAGGCACAGTTGAAGAAATGTGAAGGAAAATATTTTCGTTGAATTTGCTAAGAGATGTTAGTTATTTGTACCGTTGCAAGAAAGTTTTGTATTCGAGGAGTATACTATGATAACATTAATGAAATCTGGGCATAAAATAATTTAGAAATTATGGGCATTGGAAAAAAATTTCTAAAAGTTTCTAAAAGTGAATTAAACATATGGGCATCATAAAACATTTTCTGATGCCCATATGTTTAATTCGCTTTTAACCACTTGACATTTTACCGCAAACAAGGGAATGCCCATATTATATCGATCCCTTTGTATCCAGCGCATTTATACCAATCTTTCTGTGCGGATTTTCAGTTAGCACGTCATTTCACATTATATATTCACTAGATGACCCGAGCGAATATTTCGCACAGTATGCATCTTCTTTCTGTTTCTTCCTTCTTTCTTCCTGTTCTTCTACCTGTCGAATATTTCGCACAGTATTCAGCTTCCTTCTGTTTCTTCCTTCTTTCATCCTGTTCTTTTACCTGTTTCTCCCCATGGACAATTATATGTTATTTATGTTTGTGTTAGAGATACATAACGTAAACGTAAACAGTAAATGGTCACACTGATTACATGTAGAATGTAAACAATCTAACTAAACGATGAGTTAATAGATGGCGCCTCCTACAGTCTTTTAAGCACGTAACCATTGCCAAAATATTAGTTGATTGTATTGTCAGCAGATGGAGTTGTATCATTTTTTTAACAAAAACTTTAATTTTAAACAATTTGTCTATTTTTCATCAATATCGGGGAACATAAGATTTAAAACGATGTTTGAATCATTCATTTTGGTGAATAATTATGGGAGTTATGGCGTTGCGACAAAAAAAAAACTTTGAGAAATAATATGTACGGATGATAAATATGAAATCAAAAAGTTTTAATCGCATTGACTTACCAGATGACCATTCACCCATGTACAATCACTATGTGCATTTCGTACTATTTTCATTTTAAACCTTTTTTTCGAAGTTTAGAATTTAAAAAAATGTGTGGAGTCGATATACCTCGAGCGAGTAATCGAAGTGGAAAAATCGAAACTTTTTTAGTCAAATTAATGGGTAAATAGTGAAATTTGAGAATGAGATTGTATTTTTCGTCAGAAGCCGGTGATTCGACGTTTAAAATGATACCTCATTTATCACTGTAGGTGCAGTATTAACGGAGCATATACGGAATGACAGAAAAGGACCTTATAAAGAAATAATATATACGATTTTTATCATTTCCGCCGCAAGAGTACAGCCGCAATTTCAATTCCGACGTCGTAATTTTTGCAATGGAGAGAGAGAGAAAGTTGACGGTTTTAGAACAGCTCGTCAAAATTTCGAAGTTGTGTTAAAACAGTCCTGACTGGCGTGTTTCGAATTCATAACCCAAAAATTTGAATGGATGTAAAATTGCAGTACTTAAGTTTGGGCCATGATATTTATGTAATTTCAATTTGCCTTTATTGCATTTTTTTAAATCAGGACCTTCTAAGCCACATGGCTTGTCAGAAGGTTCCGTAGTATTCATACCAGCGGCATGTTACATAGTGGAAAATAATATTAACATACATAAAACAGAACTCAAAACACATCTCATTGGAGAAAAAAAAGAAAAACTTAAGAAACCTGTAACATGAATACATTTGCCATAGTATAACATAATATTGCAATGATTACGTAAAAAAAATTCACAAATGATCACAGAAATGTAACATATTCATAAATATAGTGCTTAGGTTTAAGGGATTACAAATTCACAATATCATTAATTAACCACTCCTAGATACTTTTTTAATTTCTGCCATTCTTTTTAAATTTCTCAATTGCTTAGGCATACTATTAAAAGTATATGGTATAATATATGTAGGCAACCTTTTTCCATATAAATTTTGATAATTATAAGTTATCAGCATATGAGTATTTCTTTTAGACATACAATGTGTATTCTTACAGGGAACTTGGTATTCTTTCTTAAAATAATTTTCCACAATGATTAACCATTTAAATAATTTATCTACAGTTAAAACATTATATTTTACACAAAGTGATTTCAGGTCAGTGTTACCACAATATGAGAACCAAAGCAATTGATTTTAAAATTCTTTTTTGGTTTCTAATTATTGTATTTAACAGTGTATTACAGGCCATTCCCCAAACTGTGCTTTCCATATCTCAGTATGCTCTCAACCATTGCAATATAAATAATTAATTTGGTCTTTGTAGGTACAATTTGTCTGAGCATAAACATTTGATAAGCCACAGTTCTTAACTTTTTATTAATTTTGTTAATGTGAAGAGGGAATTTGAAGTGCTCATCAATGATCACACCAAGGTAAGTGTACTTTTTTACCTGGTCCAATAAAGGACAGTTGCAGTTATCAACAAGATCAATATCTTGTTTAAAGTGCCAAAACCGTGTCTTTTTTCCTAATGATATATATACAAATTGTAGATGAGATGAAAGCAAAACTTCAATGTTTTATTTTAATCACACAAATGAGTTCTGTCAAACGCTAATTGTTTCAATAAAATCGACTCACTCTTGTTTGAGGTCATAACCTCTAGTTAGCGGTCATAACCTCTAGTTACCTCTAGTGAGGTAGTTTAAGCGAAATATCATTTTAACTAGAAATCGATGAATTTGGTCTCACTTTCAAGAAAAATATCTCACCCTTCTTATGACACCAAAAAATGCAACCCCTTACCACATTACTTTCGGAGATGTTTGCCAAAATATACCAGCCCTTGTGCACGGGTGGATGGTACGTGGATGCACTCTTGAGAGACATTATTTACAAAATGAGGCGTTTCCTACAATTATATCTCGTCAAAATATCAACAGTGTGTGTGTAGCATGTGTGTTTTCTCAACTTTTTTCGAAAATAAATCATATTGTCACCGCAATAGGTTCTTGGGTGTTACAAGAAAACCTTCCGTTTTGAGGGAGTTTCAAACGCGCCGCGCGAAAAAAATGAGCCAAGTGAAAGTCTTATTTCGATATTTTCATTTTATTACTTACAATTTCTTTCATGTAAAACTATATTATTGCACCATTAATAATGCAATATTTAATTGAGGTTGGTGTGGTGGCTAGAGTACCCGCCTACCACACGGGCGGCCAGGGTTCAAATCCCTGCAGAGGCGGATGTTTTTCAGAGGAGACCCGATCCCTACTTGAGTGTCTTTTGGAGGGCACTTCAAGTACAGTACTCCGTCTGTCGGATGAGACGTTAAGCCGTGGTCCCCTTGGCGCCTTTCGTTAAGAGCAGGCTAACGTCGACGCCGGGTTTCTATCCACCCTTCCTCCATTACCTGTCCCCTACGGCGCAAATGACCATAGCCGTCGGTCGCCTCCCCAAATATCCAATCCAATATTTATTTGATGTGTCTTACAGCTGGTGAAATTAAAACGTATGATTCGAATGTGACCTCTATTATGACTAGGGAACTATCGCGCTCGGACTACCTTAAGTCCAAGTTACTCGACTTTTTTTAATGGCATAAATCAAACGGGTGGATCAAAGCCATGACATGGGTTTCGACGCCAGAATACGGCCTGCCAGGAGGAGACCCGATCGTGAGTGGCGTTCAAGAATGGATGTGAGCCGTAAAAAAAAAAGTCGAGCGCTTAATCTGTCTCGCCATGGACTTCATTACCCGTTCTCTTCATAAGGGATTACAATCCGTCCGGACTTGGGTGGGATGGAGCACCTAATTCTTGGTGCTCGCCCGTCTGTCGGCGTCGTCGAGAAAGGCTGTGTAAGGGTTTGAACAGAAAAAAAGCGGCGACCGCGGCGCGATCGTCTTGAGAGTGCGATATGAATAACGCTGTGAGTGAAAGGAATAAAAACAAACGGATCTACCCTCGTATTTGAAACTGATCGCGTGGTCACCTGGCAACAATTGCGCTCCATCGCGGACTGACGAGAGCGTTATGAAGAACGACACCGAGTAAGGGAAAGACCAGCTGCCACGAGAAAAGATGGAATATAAACCAAGAGTTCCAATTTGCCATAAAAAATCATTTGAATCAACCGATATTAGAACCCGGTTCTCTTAATTGCCGCTCAGGTGCATTGGCCAGCTTCACCACCAAGAGTATGCATCTGTGCGAGCAACTTTGTACCACATTATTTGTTAATGCAATGATTGGAAATGGGGTGTACATTTTTTAAACAGTTTCTTTCAACTGACAATGCATGGTGGTACGAGTTTTGTTTACACATATTGAAGAAATTTCCATAAATTTGTGATCGTATTATTATGATGTATATCATTTCACGTGCCACAACGTTACGTGTTGAAATCGGATTGAATATAAAGAAAACGAACCGGTAAGCTGCATTTTCTTCAACATTTATCTAATAGATATCACTGATGAGAATACGTGTGAAAAATGTGACGTAAATCTATAATAAATGAACCAAAATTGCTCGCGAAGCCCCATAAACGCCATTATTTTTCGATCTATTTCGACTGTCGATCTATTTCGACTGTCGATCTATTTGCTCTCTATTGTTAACGCCGAGGAGTGATCTTTTTCTGCGCATCTCTCCGCGGCATCCCGCCAGTTCCAATTAAGCAACCATAACTCCTCCCATCCGATGCCTCGCGATTTTATTTCTGGCGCTTCATTTCGTCTCGAAGGAGGAGAGAGAATGGGAGGGTTGTTGGGGGGAAGGGAACCGGGATTGGGCCGGGAAGGGCGGGCCGCAGGGGGCGGAGTATAGTAATCTTTGCCGCTCGCCTTCCGTTACACAATCGACCGCCCTTGCGGTGAGCGCCCGGGAGCGAGGGAAGATGTCTGGCGGCTCTATTTAAAGGCCGCCATCCTTTCATTCACTCTCCTGATCAATATTCGCGCCGCGAACTTTTGGAATCTAACGCCGAATGATTTAATTTGCGATCCAAATATTGAGAGCTTTCTATTGGCTAAAGACTTCGCAGCAATTCAAGGCATTCCTTCCATTCGTTTCAGGCCTACCGCACTGTGCGGCGCCCCTCGAAACAGATCTGGGGTGCGATTCTGTTTCCTCGTAACGCCATAGCGCAGCGGCCATACGGTTAAACAGCGACTAGCTTCGCGACAATGCAATTCTGTTTTTCGCGCCATTTTAGCGTACTCAACGCTTATTTATCGTATTGTCGCAGTGATCGTAACGTTAGAAGAATCAGAATCGCGCGTGGCGCATGGCTAGCATTAGCAAACGGTATTATATCACGGCGCTATGATTACGTACGTAGAAACAGAATAGCCCCCCTGGAGCAGAGTTGGCGCGCGATAAACAACAAAATAACGTCGATATTCGAACCCGTGATTGTTGTTTTTGTGTTGAGTATCAGTTCGGGCGTCCAAAATGCTCAATGTGCAGTTTTCATTTGTTCTGTGGTGAAATGGGCCTCTTTTTAAAATACGTACTTTGAACGAATTCGAAAAATGTATGCAAATATTTCTGCGGTGGCTGTTAAATACCTAGAAAATGCCATCTACCGGCTGTTTGCCTTACGTTTCTCTGTCAACATCGTTCCTTTCATCGTCATTCGTATGAGCCTTAATGCGCTGATGAGCGCTATCTTCAACACCTTTTGTGAAAAGTTCCCATTATCCTTATGGATAATCGCTCAATTTGGATAAACTCTCTCGAAAGAATGAACAGTGATCGTAAACCTCGGCACTTTCCACAGTTTTATTGGAAGCTTTCCATTCAAGGTTTCGAAGTTAGCGGGCATCGGAAAACATGAGCTAACTTAAGTGCTAACGAGCAACGTTGAATGAAATGATTTCCACCGACGAAACATTTTATAACCTACCGGTAAGTAGCACTCTATGCATGATAGAGTGCCCCCTAGAGACTCGGACGCTACACGATAGACTTAGGCTGCTTGAGAAATTCAGAACTGATATTTTTCAGAGCGACACAGAATATTATCATGAGTCCTCACTACATCTCTAGGTCTGACAGATGCGACGAATTAAGAGAGATACACTGCCGAAAACTCGTTCTTTCCGCGCACAATGAGTGACCACAATAAAAATTGGGCTCCACCAAATACACTCCTATAATACATTTCACCATTTCATCCCCCAAAAACTTACATCTTTACGCGGCTTGTGACCTAACACCCCCGGCCATTGCCCATGCGGAGGCTCGCAGGGTATTATGTAGATGTAGTATTTTTGCACAAAATTTTATAGTGCTAACATCTGAGGTACCCGAGGACAACTCCTTGTCGAAACTGGTTGTTCCAAATAAAAATGGCTGTGAAAATTATACCTTGTCGTATATTATCATTCGAGATGAATTTCCACGTAGTTGAAGTCGATTCCATCAATTCGAGCAAGTACGTGTTTTCGGTCGTAGGCGTGGTTTAGTATGCCAGACATATTCGTATCCGCGGCAGTATCTGTGAAGCAATAGGAGGCGAAATGAATAGGCATTAGACCCAACACGGAGTTCTTTTTATTTCAATGTCACGGACCAAAGTAAGAGGTGTGGTATACACCCTCAAGTACCATAGCAACCTTCTGTTTGTGAAGAATTGGTGTTTTGTTACAGCCGCAATTGAAAGCGGCCTTTCACTGAAGTGAAATGAGATCACGGACTCGCTTTATCAATAAAGCGAATGAATGGTGTCAGATAATGTACGAATGATATTTTTTTATACCGAAACAATCGTCTGTGGCCTTACTTGCTTAGTTAATTATTGTGTAAGCGAGTCGGATGTTGAATACGTGGATAATCAAAATTATTTGATGGGTAATGAAAGATGTTTTCGGAATTTTATGCGCATTTTTCATTTCTAAATCAATGTTTCTGTCCTAGTATCGTGAGGTTCATCTGGAGAATGATGAAGAGATCTGTTCGGTATCCGTTTGATCTTTTTACGCAACTTATCTTTATGTTCTTGCAGCTGTTGCTACATAGTTTAGCTGATTTATTTTTGTTAACCAACCCCGTTGGTTATTTTTTGTCATTCACAGGTGTTACGATCGAACAGATACCGAGAAACTTCATCTCTCCTCACGTCGCTAATTATATATTGAGGGAAACGTGTAGTCAGAAAAGTAAATGTGCAGCAAATCCCAAAAACATTTTTTTTTGTCGATAAAAAAAAAGCTCTGAGAATCTTCATACTTAAATCATTGGACGAGTATTCCTCAGAATAGTACAAAATTTGGCAACCAGAAAATTATGGATAACTATTCCTACTTTTCTACCAGGTCACGCATGCGCAATTTTTCAAAAGTATTCTACCGGTTAATGTAGATTTTGTTGAACGTCAAAGAATCTCCTCCCAGGTCTCTATACATTCAGAGGCCTATCTCTCTCTCTCTCTCTAGTATATCCTTTTTCGCATCAGCATACTATCTAAACCTTCTTCATCCCGTCCATGGAACCTATTCTCTTTCTTCTCCTTCCCCGGTTGTCCAACACCCTTACCTGCAATACAATGTTAGTAAAAAAAAAACATCAACGCAATTGCCATGTTTTTTTTTCAAGGTTTATTCGATCAAAACTTAGCAGTTTTAGCTGAAAATGAATTCCCTATGCAAAGCTGAACAGATAATGCACATATTTTTAATGCCGAATCGAGGCCAACCGTATTAACTGTGGGAAAACGTTGCTCCGAGCTTCAGTGGTCGATTTAAGTGTGCCAATGACCACAAGGTCGAGCGGTGGTCCGCAAAGCCACGGAATCGAATACCCTCCCCAGTAGATGACGCCTCTCCGGGATAATCTACATCTGCATAATACCCCGCGAGCCGCCGCATGGGCGTGTGGCAGGGGGCGTCAGCTCACCAGCCGTCTAAAGATGTAAAATTTTTGGGGGGTGAAATGGTGACATGTACTATGGGAGTGTATTTAGAGGAGCTCAGGTTTTATTGTGGTCGCTTATTGTGTGCGGAAAGAACGAGTTTTGTACCTATCTGTTCGGCAGTGTATTTCTCTTATTTTATCGCACCTGTCAGTCCTAGAGATGTGGTGAGGAGTCACGATAATATTATCTATGTCTCTCAGAAAAATATCAGTTCTGAATTTATCAAGCAACCTAAGCCTAGCGTGTAGCCTCCAAATCTCTAGGGGCTCCCACCTTAATCCCTCTAAAAGTTGTGAGTCACTATATATTCGCTCGTAGCAGTTTTTAACGAAGCGCGCTGCTTTCCTTTGTATTTTATTAATTTTTTTGGTTAAATCTATTTGACCAGGGTTCCATATGCTCCCGGCGTATTCGAGGTATAATATGCGGAACCCTCCACTAACATCCGTCTCCTTTTTCTTCTTATCTTCATTTAGGGGTGTGCTTACTATGATTTAAGCATTGGCTCTCGACGCAAGGGTGTCAAATTGACGGCGATATATCGAAAGGGCAATCATTAGATTGCATATCCAGCAACTTACATCACTCGAATATCCACCAAAATCCTCCGATTAAGGTGGCTTGAGCGGTGATTTTGAGTCATCCAGTGCACTTTTCAATAATTGTTCAGATCATTCGAAAAAATTCTTGACCCATTTTCACTCTCGTGCATTATGTATGCGTTGGAACTTGTCATTCGTATAGTAATTGAAACGATAAAAAAGAAATGCTAATGCTTTAAGGTTGTGCGAGCGAGATAGTTCCCTAATCATGATAGAGAGCATAGTATTCGAATTGTACCTTTTAATTTCACCCGCTGTGAGACTCAAACAAATTTAATATTACATTATTAATGGCGCAATAACATTCTTTTAAATGACTAAAAAAGTAAGTAATCAAATGAAAATATTCAAATAAATTTTTAACTTGACTCATTTTTTTTTCACGCGGTATGCTTGAAACTCCTTCAAAACGGAAGTGATCCCGAAGAATTTACTGCGGTGACAATATGATTAATTTTCGAAAATAGTTGAGAGAACACGCAAACTACACGCTGTTGATTTTTTGGCGAGATCTAAGTGTTAGAACCTTATCATTTGTAAAAATAAGGCCTCTCTGGAGTGCATACACGTACCATTTCCCATATAAAATGCCTGATATTTTCTGGCAAATATCTCGAAATGCAATGTGGTAAGAGGTTGAATTTTTGGAGTCTATGGGAGGGTGATATATTTTTCTTAAAAATGAGACCAAATTCATTGATTTCTAGGTAAAATGATATTTCGCTCAAACTACCTTAAATGTTTTCTTCAATCAAAGTAGACTAAAATTAGAGTTTTCGGCGTAGTTTGCGAAAATTAGACGAAGGTATATTAAAATACATTTGTTTCACACATTCGACTTGGTGTGCCTTCTTGGTATTTGTCAGCAACGAGTATGATAATGAAGAATTGAATAAATTGTATTTAGAAGGAAATCCATGCATGTATACTCGAGTAGTAGTAGTATTTAGGTGATTGGGGTGCTTCGGCGACTAAGGTCATTCGCACCACGTCAACCTAACATCACCATGTCAAGTTATTTAAAATGAATAGTTAAATAGATAAATAAAAGCGACGCAACTCACATTAAAATGGGCGTGAGATAAAACACCAAATAATGGTTGGTCACAAACAGTTAAAAAGCCCAGACTCTTTTAAAAATAACATTATCCGACAGACACAATCAGGATCGTCTCCTAGGACGTGTCCTAGGTCTCCCCTGATGTTCAGCCGGATGCGCAGAGCACGGTACCTATCACACACCGTCAGAAGGTGTCTCACAGTAATGGGATAGTCGCAATCCTCACAGTAGGGCGGGATCTTCTCTTCGGTGAAGAGGTAAGAGTGAGTGAGAGCGCAGTGCCCTGTGCTCAACCGTGTGATTGCGACCTCTTCCCTGCGAGTCCTCCCGACCGATGTGGGCCACACTGATACGACCGGCTTTATGGTGCGCAAATTATTCTCTGTCAGGGAATGCCAGGTTTCCTTCCACTGTCCAAAGGCTACGTTTCTCAGCGTAGCCCTTAAGTCTTGGTACGGTACCAATACTGACGAATGTATACTCGAATTATTGCGAAGAGTACGTCATGTTCCGAAAGGCTACGCGTTAAAAAAAAGCATCGATTCGCCAAAAATCAAATCGGCATGATGCAAATTTGTTATATTTTAGTCTATAGATGTCACAAATTAAAACGCGTATGCTGGGTTTCGCGAAAATCCATGCAAAATGACAATCGCTCCGGATACCTTAAAATCTATTCATAAAACAGCCCACTTCCTACACCATCCGGTTGTCAGTGTCGATCGTGTCAATATGGTAACATTTCTGTTCACCTCGACGATGGGGGCTTGGATTCTCTGATATAAAATGTTTAGGAGGCGAAATACAAACATTGTGATCGGCCCGGAAGGGGCGTAACCCCGTCCCATCTTGATACGCTAATATTCTTTGACTTCCAAATCCTCCCAAGGACATCGTTTTAACCCGTAATAGCAGACACCTTTTTGCTAACGTCAACACAAGCATACGGGACCGCTATGTATTTATTCCCTAATAGCTCATTGAATAAATAAAGCTTGTAGACTCTTTTGAGATTGGTTTAGTATTTTAATTAATAATGTAAGAGAAACAATTGCACTTTTCCACAAAATAGTTTTAGTGCGTACAACGCGTTTCGGCCCACAGAGCCATCATCAGGTACAAGTACAAGATGATGGCTCTGTGAGCCGAAACGCGTTGCACGCATTAAAACAATTTTGTGGAAAAGTGCAATTGTTTCTCTTACATTATGAAGAACTTCCACGATATCTCGCCTGAATCTGTTGAATTTATTTTAATGAAGCTCACTTTTACCACATCGCAAAATTCACATAAAATACGATTTAAAATAGCAATGCGATGACTTTTTAATAACATGTTTTGAAGCTTTCTGATCGTGGACTTACATGTAGATTCAACTTATTCTATTCTATTCTATTGAGCGAAGCAGATCCGTTAATGCTGCGAGGCCACTTTCTCCCGTTTCTTTCGAGGCAGCGTGGAGCCATGGGCATGAATTTTACCTCCTGGCGAAATCTCTTGAATTAATCTCCTCACTGATGATAGTCCGAGCGAGCTGTCGTTTCATCTAGGATAGAATTAATAGGGTCTCAATTCGAAGAAAACTGTATCACATTTCTGACAGGTAAATTTTCCTGAAACAAATCTATCATCGAACATTTTCTTTCCCTAAATATCGTTTTTTTCAACTAAAATTGGAAATAGAAATGTGAACAAGATGAAAATTTTTTGGTATACAAAATTCGGACCCATTTTAAAAATGACGGGCATTAGATAAATAAATTCAACAGATTCAGGCGAGATATCGTGGAAGTTCTTCATAATGTAAGAGAAACAATTGCACTTTTCCACAAAATTGTTTTAATGCGTACAACGCGTTTCTGCCCACAGAGCCATCATCAGGTACAAGACCATATGAGAATTTGAAAGCAGTATAATGGCCCCAGAATATATTTATTTAATATATTACTGTTTAAGCAAATATAAAGGTCTAATTATGAAGAAAAAAGCGGAACTACTATATGAGGACCCCAGAAGTCAAGGGGTCTAAGTGACAAACTCGTTGTTTTGAGAAAACTGAAGTCAAAGTTGAAAATGTTTGGTCGGTTTGGTACAATCCACTAAGCAGTTAAGAAGTATTACCCTAGATAGCACCACCTGTCAAGAAAATCACTTGTATCCCTTTACCACCTAAAAGATTTATATTTTTACATCTCATTCCTGTACCTAACTTTTTTTTAATGTCACTTAGACCCCTTGACTTCTGGGGTCCACGTATAAGTTTTTGAAAATGCTTGTGCAGTTGGATCAGAAATACCCACCTAACCACAGTAACACCGCCGAAAAATTTTCAAAAACTTTTTACTCGAAAACCAGTCGCGGTTAACAACATTTATGGTGGTGGATTATTTGAATACTATCCAATTTGAAGGCTCTAAATTTTGTTTAAGTCATTGGTGAGGATGAGTAGAAAAACTTATATAAAAAATCGAAGCGGTCTAGGATACCGCGTGTCTATAGTTAAAGGGTTAAAGCCCACTCGGAAGGCATGCCTGGTCGAGAGAGCAAAGAATGAGCTTGGCTCATTCTGACATCTTAGCATTGAAGAGATGGGCTTGTAATTTGGTCATAAAACCGTCCGAATAGGACAACATTTTGATTGTCTTTGGACAGTGTCCGGCGATTGCTTAACAACCTGTTTGGTTGCGGATGAATACCGGGAGAAATTAAAATTAACAACGCATCGCCTTCGACATTTGTGCTCGTGACTCGATCATAGAATAAGCTCTTCCCGATCGGCAATTCAGTTCGCCGCCGCTTTGCAATGCGCGACGTGGCATTTCGTTTGTTAAACTCGATCCCGTTCGTGTCGCGCAATCACGTCCTTTGGAGCGCAACGTTAAATAGCTTCGTTCGCGTGTGATCAGCTCTTGACGATCGACTATCCATTGAAGCTATTCTCGGCATGTGCGTCCCGGGTTAATCACGCATGTCTGGTTTTCCTTGATGCGCGAAGGAATCTCGCCGGTACTCGTTCTCGGAGTGGATCACGAGAAAATTCGAGCCGACTTTGTTTTAGTTTGAAGGCGCTGCCACATTTTTCCACCCAGCGGAATCTTTCCATTGCGTGAATATCATGTGTATCACGTTTCTAATCGCGTAGCAACGAGAAAGCTTTTAATTAAACCCAACATCACTAAGTATAGAAGTTGAATTTTGAAAAATACCCAACAGTGTAAGAATTGGCAATGAAAAGGCAGGAGGGTGAGCAGTTAAATGCCGGTATTTTTTAGTGCACTCTCATTGTATTTCATTCGTTTTATTACTGCTACTATCGTCCTTTGGGTTCTTCAAAATCTCTAGCATTTCCTCTTTCACATATTTGTCTTTACGAACAACGCATTTGCTGAAGCTTCCAAAGTTTTCGGAGAAAGTCTAACGAAAGGAGAACCCTTTGCAGTTTTTAACTACCATAAATATTTAATGCAACCAGTTCCGATGTCTTCCGTAGGTGTTGAGGTAGGTAGTTTGGGCGAGACAGTTCCCAGTAGTCATAATGGAGATCAAATTCGAATTATACGTTTTAATTTCATCAGCTGTATGAAGCAGGAATTAATTATGATTTTTTTATGGTGCAATAGTATACTTTTTTTATGTCTGGAATGCTAAGATAATAAAAAAAATATCTTAATAAGTATTTAATTTGACTCATTTCCCTCGCGCGGTACATTTGAAACTCCTTCACAACGGAGGGGTTTTTTTTACGATACCATCAAAAATAACTGTGGTCACGAAATGATCGATCGATGTATTTGTGCGAATTCGATAATTTTCCCAAATCAACTATAAATGATAAAAAAACTTCAATAATACCTCTGAAAATGTTTTTTGTGAGTCGAGTTCCAGTTTTTAGGCATCAGTGGCTTTACATGTCCACTGTGAAACGGGTCTACTTCGCAACGTTTATCGTGACTTCGTAAATTTTCTTGGTGAATTTATGAATAGTTACCAAAACTATTATGTTATCGGTCAGGATCATCACTTTTTTTTAATTACTGATGAGTCTTGTTACTAGTTATTCTCTGGACTTGATATTTCAATAAACAACTGTCGCAGTTACTCCTGCTTGTAGTACAACTTTGTGACATATTTGCATCTTGAAATTTGTTTTAAAATGAAAAGTAACGTGGTTACTTTAGGACTCTGAAGGACAAAAGAAAACCAATGTTCAATAATTTAGGTGAAATTTGATTTTCGTTTCCCTCTTTGCTTGGGAGCATACTACTCACTATTTCTTTTTCCTCCTGCTAACAATTCCGTTGTCCTGGTATCACACTTCGTTCCTCTCATTTGGCCATTTCCAGTGTTTGCCTGATCTCTCTATAACGTTCACTCAAAAAGCATTGTGAGCCAAATTTTGGCGATCATTCCTGGACTATTTTTACCATAAGAAATACGAAAAAATTGATCCCCATTTTTTTTAATTTTCTCCCGTGATCGAAAGTATAACATTAACGTCTGATTCTGGGTGTATTTCGTTCTCCTACCTCTTTCTTCATACGCGAGAGAATATGCAATACTTTCGCATAAAGAAATAGATGCTCGAATATTCCGTAGGTAATTCTTATTGGCCCTCCTTTTGCCAGAGTGGTGGAAATTTGCAATAAGGAGATGATACAATCTTCCTTCCATTGATTTCAGGCCTTCTGAACCCTAAAATTAAAAATAAGCATGACAAGATGTCAAGGAGCGATGCTGTGAGAGTGACTTACACTTTTACCCGCTTTTTATGACTTTTTGCATACTTTTATATGACTTGTACAATGTACATTTATCAGCACGAAATTTCACACTTTTCTGAAAATCACTCAGTACGTATGACATAAAATAGCTTCGGAGGACTGTTCCTGCCTCAGTCCATCGCATATCCATTACGCAGTGCAATGTATTTCCAACAGTCACCAATAAATGGCAGAAGTTTCTGGGGAGACACTGACGAAATATTTTCAGCGTCACCAACTTGGAAAGGGGCGGAAGATATGAAATAGTATCGCGGGGAATGTGTCTCACAAAGTTGTACCCGTTTTCACCAAGTACCCTGTTTACGGCACTTTTTTTGTACGTCTTTGAAATAATTCGTCATTTATACCGAAAGTAGGATGGATAAGGTCAGGAATGAGTGGGTAATAAATGAATGTGGGTTAGATGCTCCAGTAATGGACGTATGTGAAAGGAGTGTGCTTCGTTGGTTTGGCCATGTTGAGAGAATGGATGAGAGTCGAATAAAGAAACAGATAATATATAAGAGTGAAATGAATGGTGCGAGAGGTAGAGGTAGGCCGAGAAAGTTGTGGTTGAATGTGGTTGAGGAAATTCTTAGGAGGAGGAATATTAGGAGTCTTAAAAACAGGAGCGCGTGTATGAAGCAGTGTATGGGGGTAAATAAGGCACAAGAAGTTTTCAAGGATAGGTCAGTATGGAGGAAATTATTGAAGTAGAGTTAGGTGTACAAATATATATTTTTGAGTGAAACTTTGTGACTAAGTCTACCCCGTAAGGGAACGACGTGATTGGTATAAATGTATGTAATTATACCAAAAAAATTCGGCCGCAAACCCAATTCAACCTGCCGACCAGTTGTCAAACGTTTCGTCTGCGCTCATCGTTCCATTTATACTCCGCTCATCGTTCGTATGCGCTGATGGGATCCGATCCGCGATAACTCCAACGCATTTAATGGAAAGCTCCGATAGTTCGTCCGACAGCGATGCTGTTTTTTTGCTACCACGCAGAACAGAGACGGAGAGAGAGAGAGGCGGGCGTCTTTAACTCACGAGACTGTACCAATTACGCTGGACTAGTCGGTCGCGATCCTTCCAAGAGTGAAAATGAGTTCGACGTGCAAGATGATACGCCAAAGGCTTCCAAAGGAACGCCAGGACGGCGGTGGAATCGATATCTCGACCGCAGCCGTCGGTTGGAGCGAGATCGCTGTCGGCTGCTCGCAATTGGCATGTGCATGAACTTAAACAGGCATTGACCCAACAGACAGCCCGCGGGTCTCCGTGCGCATACGAATGCACATCACACGAAGGGCAAGCATGCTGGTCGATTTTGCTCCTCCGCCGCGTCAAGCAGTGCCGGTTCGATTCTCACGCACTTAATTCGCCCCCTCCTGTCGCGTGGCGGCGAATCCGACAATGCTGCGGGTGTGACCATACCTCCTTCGACCTTGACTCAGTAAGCGCGCCGGGGAATGCTACTGGTTTATGCCTCGTTCCGACAACCATAGCGAGGACCAACGTATGTAGGATTGAAGCGCGAACGAGGCTCAGCGTTACCCTCACCAGGGCATCGCGACGAACAAGTGAAGGGCGAGCGAACGAAATATGGAATACCATATTCCTGTGGCGTTTTGAGGCTTTTAAAATGTTTTTTTTTTCAGTGAATGACACATTTATATGCTTATTTATTAAATTAACATCAATTGCCTTAATGATCGTCTTTTTTTTACTAACGTTGTTCACAATTTCCGGTTCCTACTCCCTGAACCAGCGCTACCGCTGTAAATTGCCCGCGTTAGGAGTTAAGGGTTACCATGGCACGAATGTTCAATCTTGTTACGAATTCAGCCTGCCATCGAACGGACCATCGCACTACAATAGCAGTCTGGACGAGGCATAATGATTTTCCGAGCGGGTTCACCTAATGATTTCGGCCAATGACCGTTTGCGGGGGCCGCGGAAAATGTTTATATACATTTGAAGCCTCGTGGAAGGGTCGACCCACATTTAGCTTGACTCTAGACGAACATAGTTTGCAATCTCTTGTAAACTTTTTGAAGTTTTTACACTGCAGTGCGACTGGTCAACTGGTGCAATGACCAACCAGCGGTGAGGGGTTGGGTCGCCTTCGACGCTGAGGCTCGGATGTTGCCTGGTACAGCTAAATAACGGTCACCTCATCCAGGATCAGGTTAATGTTTTCCTCAGTCCTAGCTAATGGACATGAAAGGGGTCCACCGATGGACACTGTAACGCTTTGGGTCGCTTAGAATTGCCGAAGACCAGACGTTCGTTTGATAGTCGCAAAATAGAGAGCAGTCACGTAGGTGCGTTACGAAATCAGCGAAAGAAGATGCTGAATGATGATATCCATATTGCAAAAAAATACAGCAATTACATTTTTTTCGAACGAATAACGGGAGTAATTGATTAAATTTGGAATGAGCAAACTAGAGCTGGAAGGACTATTTAATCACTGGAGTTGTGTGGCGGAGGGAATTGAGCGAATTCGTCAGGATCGTAGAAAAGACTGATCGGAATTCGAGACGCTATTGAAACCTAAATCTTGGATGTGTGGTGGTGAAATGTTTGGTCAAATTTTTACTTACTACCCTTTTCCAATCATCTTGCACAGATTAATGCCCACTCTTTGACTTCCGTAAATAATTGGTCCCACTCATTTCTTGGAAGACAGCGGACAACACTGACTTTTTGTTTATTCTTTGCCAGTGATCATCACAATTATTCGCAGTGAAGTTTTCCTTTTTCACTCCTGCCTTTTTCCCCACCATCACAAGTTTTGTCTGCTGGTAGACGTGGCAATGTAGACTAACCATGGTGACGCTGTGTATCAATACGCTTGGTCAGATAACGTCACGAATTCGAATTCAACGCGCTCTGGGATAAACGGATTGAAACGGGTTAACGCTGATGCGTGAAACAGCCACAGTCATTATAATTTTTCTAGGTGGTCTGTGCACAGAGGAAACAGAGTAATTTCTAAAGGCACACCCAGAACTGTCTAAGTACACATGATTTGAGCTTTGTATTAAGGAGGTTCCTCTGCCGCTCGGTGCGGTGAAAAATCCATCTTCCTAAGTGTTTTAAGAAGTCGATTAAAAAAACATTAACTTACGTAGTCACCTATAGTATTTAAACGACTACTTAAAAACTTTGTGAATAAGTTGTATCGAAGCACTTAAAACTATTTTTAAAAACTCATCAGTTGCTTATTTTGATCTCGGTTTCTGGCTGGCAACTCGTTGCCACGTTTAATTGCTCTGACAATTAATTTGAGCTCATCACCGCTATTTCGTGATCTGAAATGTGTTCCATAATTTAAAAATAAGTTTCAAAATATTTACATGGAAATGTAACTCCTTATTTAAATATAATGGGTAAAAATCATGTGTTAGAACGACTTGGCAACGGTGGTAAGTGCAACATTGCTCAATTACTGCGTTCACTTGTTTTCCTGCTCTCGTGTTGGCGTGTGTTTGAGTTTGTTAGTGACTGCTTTCCAGGAAATCGTTAATATTATACATATATATTTGTATAATACATTACTGTATTTATGTATTCATTTATATAAATACCCGTGAGTATTATAACATATCTTCAGATAACTTTCGTTTCCTTGGAAGCTATCTATTTCCTGCCATGCCGAGGGAACCCGGACAATATTACCGGAACAACGACAATTTCTAATACTTTTTTGTCAATGTATTAAATTTAGCGTCAATGCACAAAAAATCCAGCTCCACAAAGTTCATTGTAAATTCCCGTCTGCTCGAAAATCACTCGTTTCGTCACGGCACAGCGTTGCCGATGTGGAATGGCAACCCAGCGCCACATGTTAGTAACTACGTGATTTCTGCTATTTTTGTTGCAAAAATATGTTAATATCATTTAAACCAGCGTGGTAAGGGTATATATTTTTAAATATTATCATGATTCTTATACTGTGGCACACCTTATATCAGTTTTTTGTCAAAACGACATTTATATTCGAATAATAATCTGAATTTCTTCTACTCATAGGCAAGCATTGCCATAAGATCCTATAGAAATTCTCTCATTTTTAAATGCGATTTCCGAGAAATATAGCGTGGAAAGCCTAATTATTTTTCAACGGCAATCGATAGAATGCAATAAGAAGGGCTTATTTTGAAACTTTCATCAAAATGACATTTACTTCGTTTCTCGGTGGAACCTCGTTAAAAGCTTCGAGGTATTGTTGGATGAATCAAGAGAATCGATTTGGAATCAAAGTCATTTGAAGCTTTGGATTTTTGGGGCGAAGCATTTATTTTTTTTATAAATTTCATCATTACGGATATATCTTCATTTGAAAAATATTCTGTAGGAAAAACTGCGTTGAGTCGCCGGTCATTTAAGTTATTATACCCATTTGAACACCACGCACGGATTTTTTTCTGTAAAAGAACCTAGGTCACCCAGGAAAATGAAAGAATCTCGAATTCTTCCGGGATTAAAGACCCCGTGAAGTCATTCTGCCTGAGTGGTGCAGTAAAATTCCTTCTCTAAAGTTTTCCAGACTTTCTCCTCGTAAGTCGTTTAGGTAATATGATTACTGTTAAAGCAAGATCCGCTTCATCCTGAGTGCCCTTTTTTTTCATCTTGAAGAAATCGTCTATAAAAAACGGTTTTTCCCTTCACTATACTAACAGTTATGGTTTTCTTCACCGGTGAGAAGCCCATTTACCTACACTTCGCGGGGCCGTGTACAGTTATTTTCCCTTCCAAAATAAACTAGCAACATTTTTTTCCATTAATGTCGTCATACCATTTCATTTTTGGGAATAATTCTTTTTTTAAATCATTTTCATTAATAACAGAAGTGGTTTAGCTTACCAACCTGGCACGGGCGATAGGTAGCCTGCGATGTAGTCCTCTTGAAGGACTGCGAAGTTATGGCCTGAAAAAAGAATTATGCACGTTAATACCTTTGAAAATTTCACCAACCTCTAATGGTTAATTATATCGTATAGTAATTATTATTAATAATATAAAACCCAGATAAAAATCTGAGACCAAAAAAATGTATCAGTTAATAGCCTTGGTGATACTCATCGCAAAATAGGGGAAGAGAAACAGATAAAGTGAAAAGGGATATTTTACTGCAGAGAAAGAATTCTCGTTTTGTGTTTAACCAATAAATTTATTTCGGGACCTTCAAAGTATTCCGCTTTGCCAGTGCGGAATAAATGAAGAGAACTCCCGGAATTGCTGGAGTTCATTGATTTAGTTTGGTGAATTAGGAGGTCAAAAATATTTGCGCAAGCGATCACCCTCTGTGGCATTCGACAAAAAAAAAGCACGGAGGCCGTCCTGTACGAGATGGGAAAATGAGGAAAATGTCACCCATTTTCTCTCCGTTTGAGATGGGGAAATGAGGAAAGTTTCGAAGGAGAGTTACTCCGGATTCCTGGAACGAATCACGAGACCGCTCTCGTTTCTTGGCGCCGAGGTCCTCAAGGGGACCAAGCTTTCTTTCGGACGATGGACATGGGCGAACGGCGACTCGGCGATTCCTCGAAATCGAAAGCTTCCGAAGCGAATACGAAGAATCAATGCATGGGCTGACCGCGTCAAAAATCTGTTGAAGGTAGCGCGCCTTGACACGTTCCACGAATTGCTGATTTCAATTTTTTTTTTGCCTCCCGTGCGATTTTGATGGCCTTTCTGCCTGCTCTGTGATCCTGATAATCCATTATTGCCTTGTCATCAGCTCTCTAAGGGGCGGAGCCCACAAAACTTGGACATATGAAAATTAATGTTCACTTTCGTCGTTACCTTATTCCATGGGATTCTTCTGTGACGTTGATGGTTTCATCATACTTAAAATGAAAACAGGACTGTAAAAAATCGGTAAAATAAATATCACACTGATTTATTTGACAAAATGACCGACGATTAAGGTCGTATGCTCCGTAGCGGGTGGTAGAAGAAATAAGAGATGAAATTACGGATACCACTGAAAAGTATGAATTTCATCTTATGATTCAAACTGAAGACATCAAACGGAAGACATTAGCCTAATCACTTGAAACACATTCCCACGGGGTGATATAGATCAAACGACATGGTTATCAACACGATCTGTCATCATTTCGGAGATGGGCTTACTATAGCTCTCCAATCCACTCGCCTATCGGCTACGCGTTGATAAATGTTTATTTATTATGAAACCATCTTCAATATAATCTTACGGTCACAATTTACATCTACATCATCTATATAATACCCAGCTAGCTGCCGCATTGGAGTATGGCAGGGGGTGTTATGTCACCAGCTGTGTAAAGATATAAGTTTTTGGGGGATGAAATAGTGACATGTATTATAGGAGTGTATTTAGTGGAGCTCAATTTTTATTGTGGTCACTTGTTGTGCGCGGAAAGAACGAGTTTTCGGCAGTGTATCTATCTTAATTCGTCGCATCTGTCAGACCTAGAGATGTAGTGAGGAATCATGATAATATTATCTATGTCTCTCAGAAAAATATCAGTTCTGAATTTATCAAGCAACCTAAGTCTATCGTGTAGCGTCCGAGTCTCTAGGAGGCTCCCACCTTAATCCTTCTAAAAGTTGTGAGACACTATATGTACGGTCATAGCTGTTTTTAACGAAACGCGCTGCTTTCCTTTGTATTTTATGAATTTTTTTGGTTAAATCTCTATGACCAGGGTCTCAAATGCTCACGGCGTATTTGAGGTGTGGCCTCACCAGATCGAAGTAGCATCTCTCTTTGACATCTCTATATGTTCGGCAGTGTATCTCTCTTATTTTATCGCATCTGTCAGACCTAGAGATGTAGTGAGGAGCCATGATAATATTCTCTGTGTCGCTCTGAAAAATATCAGTTATAAATTTATCAAGCAACTTTTGCCTTGCGTGTAGCCTCCGAGTCTCTAGGGGCTCCCTCTTTAATCCCTCTAGAAAGTTGTGAGACACTATATGTGTGCTCGTAGCAGTTTTTAATGAAGCGCGCTGCTGTCCTTTTTTTTATTAATTTTTTGGCTAATTTAGGACAAATAGAAGGATTTTAAAAGATAAGTTTACGCTCAATGAAGATTCCAACATTGGTGGGGAGTCCGGTCAGTAAAGAGATGTGAGTGGTCAAGATTTTAGAATGGTTTATTAATTTGTATGTTTTGGCAACGTTCTACTAATTGCATGTCTACTTGAATGTCATCAAATTTGTATACCTAGAATGCGTTGCGAAAGTGCAATATCGTATCCAAGCGTAATATGCAGATTTTTTTACAAAGGGTGAATTTTTTACTTATACGCACACTTTTCTAACTCGTTGAGTCACGTGAGGAACAGTTTCTATTTTCGACTGATGCATGTGAGTCTCTGCTAAACACAGTTTTAATCTATTATGTCCTCTGTGAAAACCCTCTGGTCAACAGTCTACCTAACTATCTTCCTACAAGCATCATTAACTACTCAGTAGGGAATATGCCATACTCAAAATAGTCCCGTAGTACACTTCACCATTTCTTCTCCGAAAACCTCACCCTTTACGAGTTTGCACGGCTGGTGTCAAAACGCCCCCTGCCTCGCGCCCATGCGGCGGCTCTTTGGGTAGTATTTAGATGTTGCAACGTCTAACCTTTGTTTACTAAGTGAATTCTTTGATTTCCAATGGTACGATCTTTTTAACACAACTTATTTTGGAGCGATCGCCTTTACATCTCCGACCTCCTCTCTCGAATTCTCAACAATCCAATCTCACTTCCAATCAACAACACCTTAACTCCATCGCGATAAATAAACATTCAACAATGACAGTAAAGCATCGTAATGAATGAAACACGACAGTATTAATGGACATATGATTAATGAAGAGAAAAATACCGAACGTTGCAATAAACATTTAGATTAAAGAAACGAAGTATTATGGAAATTATCGATTTAACGTCGACAAATAATACCGCGATGTGGGTTTGCGTTTTAAAAAATAATTTTATGTTTCACGCGTGGATGATGAAACCTGTTCTGATTTTTTTTTTTCAAAATAGCCAAGCCTTCTAAGCCTCTGGCCGCGGATTGATATCGCTTCCATCCGCTAGATGGACATTATGCTGTCATACGATGATGCATGAGGAATGTAATCGCAGGGATGGGTGTCTCGGGGCGTGGTAACACCCGAAGCGTAAAAGTGCTCCCATTCGCATTGAGGTAACTTTCGCGCTTTCCAGTTTTCATTAGCAAGTTATCTCTTTCACCTGGGGGTCGTCGAGGCGAAATAAGCTGAAAATCAATTTCACGCGGTAGCATTATGCGCGAATCATGAACACCCAACTCTCCCACTTGAGAATTGTAGAAAAAAATTCCCAAGACTACGTGAATCAAAACGAAAAGAGTCAATAAACCTTTTTAATTTGAGCGACAAAAAATTTGGTGCTTTAACCCTTAAGCACGATTTTTATATTGGGAAATTTACACCTGGATTTATGGAAACTCTACCGTGTCGATGTTTTAAGTGCATAATGTTCTCATCCCGAGGATCCTACTCCGTCATAATTAATGTGATAATGACGTATGCCATTAAAGTACTTACGTATATTGGGGGTTATTGATAAACAAATCTAATCGACGCGAAATTAAGAGGGGTTGTGGCTTATAATTCTCAGTTATTTCATTAAAAATATGAGTACGTGTTGGTAATTCCATGTCAAATCCACCACAAAAGTAACAACATTGCCCATGGCCTCACATATTAAGACCTGTTTGCTTATCAGCGAACTAAATTGTTGACTTTACATAATTTTGTTTTGAATTTTTTTTACGTATTTTTTGACGAATTTACGAATTTTGAAACGTATACGTTTTTTTTTTAAATTTTGTTTTTTTACAGGTTGTAAATGCCGGTTTGATAGAATAAAAATTGCACCTATCGTCTGATCCTGGTATTATATGTCCATACTGAGTTAAGACAAATCAAGCGTAAATTTTTAACTCAATTTTCAATTCTTCCAGCAACTTCGCAAATGATAAAAATTTTCCTAAAATAGTAGGCATAGTCAGCAAGGTAACCGGATTGCTTCTTATTAATTTGACCGCAATGGTGAGGGACTGGGGCAATCATCATCATTGTTCGCTCAATCCTAAGATTGGTTGACTGCAGCCCTCAACCCTTCCCCGTCCAATGCCAGTTCCTTTACCTCCTGGTATATCATCCTATATACATACTTTCCTCTTTATTTGGTCCATAAACTTATTCCTGGGTCTTCCTCTGGGGACTTTTCCCTCTGTTTTTCCTTCAGCTATGTTCTTCGCTAACCCATTGTGCCTCAGGGCATGTCCAATCCATCTGGTTCTTCTTTACTTTATGGTGTTCCACAAGGTCCTTTCCTTGTTCTACCCTTCTGTAAGCTTCTTTATTTCGAACTTCTGCCCGCCGATTTGATCTTCAGCATTCTCCTCCAGCGCCAGGTTTCGAAGGCTGTAAGTCTTTTCTGGTCTGATTTACCAATGGTACATGATTCCGATCCTCAGAGTGCCACTTTTTTTTTAATTTTGACATACTGTTTTCTCGTTTGTCGGCCTATCTTCTTTGAGCACGGCAGTTTTTTTATAACCATGAACGATTTTTTTTAGCTTGAGCTATTCTCTGCTCCTGGGGCTGTGTGTCGTTGTAATTTAACTGGCATTACTCTATTAAACCGTCACATAATGAGAACTTGGCATAATGCTTGGCCTATAAAAAAGTCTTTACTTTAAAAAACCTTTATTTAACGCCCAGCGCGAATTGTGTAATGTCACTAAAATAACAGAATTGCACTTTTCAATTCTATATTTGCATCCCACCTCACTCTTGAATCGTCTCAAAATTCCTGCCTGTATAAATTTATCTTTTTAAGATTTAAAAATCTGCCAGAAAACGTCTCGTAACAGCAAAACCCGTCTCTGATAGAGTTTTAATGGAGTTTGCTGTAGTGTACTGGTGTAATTGAAACGGATATTTGTAACCTCTAGCTAAGTCCCACCTGACATAATGAAATATATATATTTTCAGTTTTGATCGATGAAAATAATATCGAGACAAAATGCAAATATCTAGATATTGCACGCCGCTTCGGACAAGAGTTGACAGGTGACCTCTCAGATTTTGGCGAAAATTCTGAGGAAATGTTCGCTTAGTGAAATGATGAATACCTTTTCGAGCGTTTTGCTAAAATTTAAAAACAGCAGAATAGATGTTTTTCAAAATGGCGATTTTCACTGCTGTTAGATTTTCGTAATCGCATATGTCAGAGAATAATCAACGTAAAAAGACGTTCAATGGCTTGTTTTAAAACTTAAAAGTCTTGGTTAAACTAAATTTGAATAAAAATAACAACAAAACTATTGTTTTTTTTTAATGTTAATGATAAAATTTTTTTATTTTAAATTCTTCGAGTGCTTCACGATTTTTTGAGCTAATTTTTTAGTTGATATGCCTTGTTTTATTATGCATGTAAAAATAGAATTTCGAGTTCTTCCATTTTAGAGAGAAAAAAGTTTTGAGTTTTTTTACCGTCACGCCCAATACATGCCAATAAACGTTGCTATTCAACATTTGCATTGTTTTGCGTTAATTGTTGCATTTTTCAGCGTAAATTATCAAAGATAATTTAAAAAAATAAGTTTAAAAAAATATCGACAATTTTCTTAAAAATCATTCCAATATTCCAAAGTAACCTAGGATATATCCTTTTGCTTTAATTTTCCCACTGAAAAAAAAATTTATATCTCGCTTTACGAGTTAACCTCCGCGAGTGCCCGAAGATACAGCGGACGTGAAAACGTATGACTCATTGCAAAGTTATTATGGTCGTTGGCATTCAAAGCGGGCTTGCATGATTACATCTCTAACCCTGAGAGTAAAATATAAAAAAAAATTCCAAACCGTATCAATGACTATCATTCGGAAGATTGTGTTTTTTTTCCGATTAAGTATAATATTTTCCGCAAGAAATTCCATTCTCACCCCATTTGTCTTGAAATGAAACGGGAAATCTTAATTTTTAACCGGCCTACCGTGACAAATCGGGCGATTTTTCCCATTTCTACCGATTTTCCCCGAGGCAACCATTCTCGCCCGCAGTTGTGGACGTCCCAGTTATCGAGAACGAAAGTTTTCCTCTTTCTCTCGCCCCGTCTAAAAAAAATATCGCGATTCGGATAATCATTATGGGCAATTACGTATGACGAAACGCTCAAAACGTGTTAAATATTTTCCTGGTCTCATTTAACTTCGAAGAAAATTTTCTAGCTGATGCAGCCCATGATATTGGCAATATTTTCAATGCCCAAACAATTGAAAGCTCAGTTTAGGTGTTGGGCATAGCCAATCCAAAAATTTCATGCTGTGTAAATGTTAAGCATGGTATTTAAGTATTTTGGTTATACCTATCTTACAAAAATGAAATACGTATAAATATTTGAGCTACTAACCAGTCAGTGGGGATGTTCTCTAACGGGAAGAGTATTCCTGATCTCTAGCATGCCTTAAGAACAAAAATAGTAGCTTATATAAGGGAAGCCATTTTCAACATTTCCATTTTTTAAAAATCCAATTAAAATGTCATTGAGGCACTTAAGGGATTGAGAAGTTACAAAAACTTGGAGATTCCACAGTACGAAGTATTTTTCCTTCGGGTAATAGCCTTATAAGGTTCGTTAATTTTTATTTAACTACGTATTTTATTGCACCCTCGCCGCTGATGCCATGTATTTGGCATTGGTATCCAAGGGCGTACAAAATTCGTATTTTGTCGAAAAAAACAATGGTACGGCTTCATTTGGTTGACACAGGGATATTTGTCCATGACAGCAAAAATGATAAGGAAAATGTCCATTGGTCTTTTGTATGTAGTCTATTGATGTTGAAAGCCAGTGTTCTCCTGAAGTTGATTTCACATGCGTGTCTTAAAAGGCGTACATTTTTTTGGATTGGAGAAAATTAATACCTTTTTGGGAAGATAACCTTTCGCTTCCTCCGCAGATTTTTAATTTACATCCGAACAGGTTTCGTCAAACAGCTGATATAATGTGGTAGCACCTGAAGATATCAACTATTTGATGTCAATCACTCGATTGGATATTGATTATGTCATCTATTACCCGAAATCTGGTCGGAAACATGTACATGATATGTGGAAGTGACAAAGTTACTTCTCGGTAGAAATACATCATGAAATTCCTAAAAGTTGAGCTGGATAACGTTTTCTTTGTCTCTATCAATTGTTCAAGCTACATGGACATCTTTTAACCTCGAATCATAAAGAGAGGTTTAGAGTAGAGATGGGCTAATGGCCGGTTGCAAGAAAATTTAGTTATGGAATCAATAGTTATGTGATCCATAAAGTTATAGAACTCATAACTTTCGGGTTGCATGAACACATCTATTAGTTACTTAACTTATTTACCAATAGTTAATAGCTTCGAATATTTGATCTAATCTTCCACCGCCGGATAAAAGTTATGAAAGTTTAGCGTATGAATTATTGATAATGCACATTATAATTAGTCAGTAAGAGTAAACAAACTGGTCACTTGTCTCAAAACAACTCTTTAATCAAGTAATTAAGACTCCAAGCGGTTCATTGCGCATCCGCCATCTTGGCTACTTATGGAACTCATAACTCCATGCCATAAGTTATGAGACCAATGAATTTATTGAATATTTGTGCAACACTTATTGAATGGTTGCCATGGCTTATGGGTCCCATAACTTTATGGAATACATATGTTACGTTCCTGCAACTTGCCACAAGTCGATCATTTTAGTGAGTCGATCATTTTGATTCGAGTCACTTAAAAGATTCAATCAACTGATTCGATCATTTGATTCATTATGACTCGTAAGACAGATTGATTAGATGAATCACGAGACTCACGTGAATCGAAAGACTCGAATGAATCAAGATTGAAGAGACTCAAAAACTCGAATGATGCTAATTGATGCCATCAATATATTTGAATAATTGATTTCGAATAATTACTGTCGTGCTTAGAAATTTAGAGAGGCTGATTGATTTCCATATTCCACAAATTTTGGATCCGCATTAAATTGGAGATTTCCAAGTACTATAGTCACGAGAATATTTGGAGAGGCAAAACTGTCACAAACTCTGAATTCAAGAAGAATAACGTCAAACTATGTACATGAAAATTAAATCACTAGCTCAGACTACACAAATTAATGTGCATGAATGTTTTCTGATCTGCAGTATTGAATTACATTCAACTAGGAGCTTTCAACTGAGCAGGTAATTAAAATCCTTATCAAGTTTACCAACTGTAATGATGCGCTGGTATTGTAACAAGGGTTAAATTTCATCGTTTTTTAAAATGAGCGCCTTGTCTCTAACTATGCTATACAAACATAAACTCACTGACCAAATATTAATGGATTTATGCCCATGAAGATATCTCTCTGAAATTTCATGACTAGACATAACGGATAACGTACTTGTGAATGTTTTTCCACTTAATATCACATTCAATCACACGGCAGACGGAAACACAAAATGATTGAATGATCGAATCATTTTCCCGAAATGAATCGTGAGTCATTTGACTCACTTGGTGATTCAATCATTTTGAACGAATCGATCATGAACGACCCATCACTAGTTTAGAGGTTCCAGAAGTACATTAGCCAACCAAGATTTTCGTAGTGTGGAGACATATTACTGCTTTGTAATATTTTTTGTCATACCATGTTTATTTTTCTTCGCGATTGGAAATTTTTTCTCGAACAACGTAATGGCTCGGAACGGGTTGATCTGCGTCAGCACAAGTGATGCGATCAATTTGGTAGGTCAGAATTTCTTCCATGAACTGAAATCAACGACGTGTCAAATTCTCACGTCTGGTTTGGGGAGCGGAGTTCCTCTTCCTAATCTCCGTGCACAGCTTTGGTACGGTGCGTGCTCAGAAATATTTCATCCGTAATTTAGCTATGGCAACCTAGTTTGAAGCATTAAGCCGTAACCCAATATTTTTAACACCTCAGTACATTCGTTGTGTCAACTTTACCAAAGAAATACATTATCTCTTAAGGAACGCAAGGTATGGTGCTTCAGTCATTCCAGGGTTCAAAATTCTGACAGTTTGTTTGGATTAATGTCGTAATTCGTGTTCCATTCATTAGGTGCATCATAGGTGTACAGAGGTGCGCGGGAGGGCAATTCAAGAGGATGCGAAACCCTTTTTTTGGAAGTTGGGTCACTTAATATCAATCTATAATAACTAGCAACCCGCGACACGTTGAGGTTATTGCTGTCATATTTATCATGATGACCCCCTCCAAACTTCCTTCTTACTGAATAAATAATTCTCGGGCTTCTAGCCGAGTAAGAATTTTTGTGGCTGACGTTTCGATGGATAACACTTCCATCGTCCTCAGAGCAGTAATAAAATGCAGGCCTTCCTTCCTGCGTTTATATAGCCGCTTAATCTGGGGGGGGGCATTGTTGTCTCCTTCTTTCCGTTATTTTTTTAAAATAACGGTCTTCATTCCCTGCTTAGTATGTACCCAGAGTCGCGATTTACGTTGTTCTTCTCCAGCCTGATCTCAATGGCTTCTTTAAGGAGACGATCCCAATACATATGGGTCTTAGAGACCACTTGAGCTTCATCAAAGGAGATGATATGATCTTCTGATAAGCTGTGCTCAGCCAGGGCAGATTTCTCCGGGTGGAAAAGCCTAATGCACCTCCTGTGCTCTTTTATTCGGGTCTCTGTCGTGCGCCCGGTCTCTCCAATATATACTTTCCCGCATTGACGTGGGATACGGTAAACTCCAGGTGTTCTGAGTCCCAATTCGTCCTTCACATGCACTAAATCCCCACGCAGTTTTTTCGGTGGTTTGTGGATTGTTTCCATATTCCGTTTGGCCAGAATCCTAGAGATTTTCCCGGCGACGGTTGAAACATAAGGCAGACAAGCTCTTGCAACGGGTTTCTTCTCCCTTGGAGACACATCAGGATCGAGAAAACTTTCAACGCGGCTCTCCTTGCGCTCGGCACTAGCTCTATTCAGGGCTATGCTATGTTGACAAGATCGTACATTCCTTCTTACTGCTCGCCTTGCCCATTTTATCAACAATGGAAATTCCCCCTTGAAGGCTCGTCTATGAACCAGCGCAACTGCTCGCAGCGAGAAAACTTTTTTCTACAAATACCTGTATATTTGGTTATGTTGAGATCAGTGATCTCCTACTGTATCTGTGGTCATAAAAATTTTTATGTTCTGATAAAAATACTTTCGTGATTTAATCATTCATAGGTTGTTCAAGCCTAAGACTGGTTGACTGAAGCTCTCCATTATTCCCTATCTGATACTAGTGCCCTTACCACCGAGTATCTCTCTCTCTTCCTATGGATTTGCCTGGTCTTTATTTGGTCCATGGCCTTAATCCTGGGTCTTCCTCTGGGGACTTTTCCTTCTATTTTACCTTCAGTTATGTTCTTCACAAACTCATTGTGTCTCAGGGTGTGTCAAGTTAATCTAATTCTCCTTTTCTCCCAGATGTCCCGTGTGGTCCTCTCCTCTTCTACTCTTCTGTACGCTTCATCACTTCTTATTTTGTCCTTCCATTTTATCTTCAGGATCGTCCTCCAGCACCAGGTTTCGAAGGCCTCAAAGTCTTTTCTGGTCAGCTTTTCCAATGGTCCATGGTTGAATGCGATGACTTAAATTGATTTTTCAAGCGTTTTCTTGGATGAAGGGAGTTCTACTTCCAAATCAAAGGATCAAAAAGTTACGTCGCTATGAACGCTTGTCAGCCACCATTCCGGTTGGAGATCCGAGAACTCTTCGTTCATGCTCTGTGGACGCCTCGAAAGCATACCAAATACGGCGGTAAAAATATGAAATGCAATCGCTGACTGTCAAAAAAAACCTCGGAAAATCCTCTTTTTATAATACTCTATTGAGCTCGAAATTTCGCTATACGACATGTGCATTTATTTGCTTCATGTTTCAAACAATTCGTTAGACACTTATGTCCAAATACTGATGTGGGCATTGATTTTAATTTCTCTCAGGCTATGTGCTGTTTAGGGCAATTAAGCTTTTAAAATATTTTGCAATATTTTGAATTTTTTATCGCTAAAGGTGGAGTTTATGTGGAGCTATAACTTGTCGTATCGCATGATAGCTATTGAAATGGGTAGAAATTTCCGTGATGAGGAAACGTCCATAATCTTGACGTAGGAAAACGGTAACATTCAAAACCAGTAACGCCCCATTGTTATGGGAAATAAACTGACGTCGATTCCCATAAGTTTTACGTTTTCCTTGAATGAATTATTTTACTTATGTCGGGGCAATTATCGGTGTCAGCCATATGCGCTGGGTGTTGGTTATCTGAGAAGTGTCTGCGGTGGATACGGGAGGGATAGCTGTGGGAATAAGTGGTGTGTAAATAATGAAGAGATTAAATGTGTTAAAAAGATGGACTAAAGGAGCGTGATTCGTAGTTTTAGCCTAGCCATTTTGAGAGAATGAATGAAAGTCGAATGGTCGAATAGAGGAGTGGACCGTGTGAGACGAATGAGTACATCAATAAGTCATCCATGGATTTTGGCGGCACAGGCTCTGAAGTGAAGGAATATTTGAAATCTTAAGAACAAGATTACGCGTTTGATGCAAAGGATGAACATGTAAAAAGCAGTGGAGTCATACAAGGTTAGGAAAGTGTGCTGAAAAAAAGAAACATATTTTTAAGTCGAACACCGAGAACTAAACTTTTTTATCTTTGCCTGTAGCTAGAGGAAACAGCGTGCTAAGTATGGTTTTGAACACTCACTCATGATCATAGCTGTGATTCACCGGGATACGGTAATATTATCGATAAATATGGATGTAATACTTTGATTACAGCGCGACTCCAAAAAAATGCCTAAGATAGTTCAAATTATGCACCATTAGCTATTATTTTTTAAGAATTTATCGATAGTGTCTTTTATACTAATTATAACTATGTTACAGACGAGTCCTAAAATTGACAAAAATCCCTCAGAATTAAATGCTTAGGTAATCTTAAATTTTAGAGTTAGCATAAAATCATCTTAGCCACGGCTTACAGAAATTAGGCTTTGCTGAAATGAGCAGTTTTGACCAGGCGAAGTGGAATTCATTTGTTAAAAAAAAGTTATTTAGCCTGTGTTAATTTTCTCCTAAAAATGTAGTTTGGCACTGATTTCTACTAATAATTCGACTTTGTGACGTTGGAAGGCGTAATGATAAAAATATTTTCTGTTCATCCTAAAAGGAATCGGCGTAACGAGTGTCTTATTGTGCTTGACGAAAAATAGTTGCTTTTCTTATGCTATAAACGTATCAATTTCTAATACATATGTAGGCATGTTTATGTCTGCGCACCTCAGCCATGATTAAAGTAAACAATACGGGTGTGCCCAGTCGTTTGCTCATGCTGTTGGATAGGTGTAGCCTTGGTGATGGGATTTGGGAATACATGGGAAGGCGAAAGGGGGCGTGGCAGCGGTCAGCACTTGGTCCCTCCAAAAGGAGTGAGGAGCGATTTGTAAGAGAGGAGAAGGCGTCTCCCCGGAGTCGTGACTCACTCTCCAGTTGGGAGGGAGAACTTGAAAATGACGGTGCACACTGCTGACACGAAAATTAGGTGTCGAAATTTACTAACTGCCAGTTTCCTTTTTGAGTCGTGGGTATGTTTGCGCGAAGCGAAGCATTATTACTCTTCTGCGAAAGAGGATGGAAGAAATGGAAATGTAGAGTTATCGAAGGACAAAGAAGATTAAATGTGTCTACGAAGAGTTGGTGGGAAAAAAATATTTTAAAAAACCTGAGGGGAACACTTGACGAAGTTATTTGATGCATTTCGCTGCACAGTGTCATAGGGTGAATGTACAAGCACAAACAGCGGTAAATATATATATGTTACTAGTTGATTTGTGCATCGCATAATTTTCTTAGTCAGTCGAGAAGAGAGTTAAATATGAGTAAATAGCTTTTTTTTTGAGAGAATTCATGGAAGCGATTTCCAAAATGAGGATCATAACTCATTTTGATTGATTTTTAGTCTAATCATAAAATCCTGGATTCAGTGGAAGTTTATTTATGTAATCAAGCAATGAGCTTGATGCGTGACAAAGCGCTTTGGTATGAAGTGATACGTTTTAATTTCACCAGCCGTAGGACACATCAATTAAATATTGCAGTATTAATGGTGCAATAATATGGTTTTATGTGACAGGCATTGTGAGTAATTAATTGAAAATATCTAAATAAGTCTTTAAATTACTCATTTTTTCGCGCGGTGCGTTTGAGACTCCTCCAAAACGGAAGGTTTTTTGCGATACCCAAGAACCTATTGCGGTGACAATATGATTATTTTTAAACAATAGTTGAGAAAACATAGAAACTACACGCTGTTAGTTTTTTTTGCGAGATCTTAAGGGGGCTCACTACCTCAGCTAAAATCGCCTCTGCAGACCACTTTTATTTTAATTGTCACTCTATTATTTTTTTGTGTAGGAAGTTTAAATTTTCACATGTTTTTTTGTGAGGAAAGAATGTATCTGAGCTTTCATTGAGATACATTGTTCACTTCACTAGACATATTAATGATAATTAGTGTTTTCAGTGACCTTTTTCAGTCATTTTTCAGACCTCTTCATTGCCCTTTTTATTCACTAAAAGAAACATCTCACGTAGTAAGATCACATAATGGTCTTTGGTATTTAATTTGGTGTCATCTACTTTATTATGCTTGTCACTATAAGGCCTCAGACTTTAAAATGCTAACGCATGTTTCGTGTTTTTTCGCGATCTAGTCACGGCATATGGCCGACTGCCCCCACCTCCTCTGCCGTCACCCCCTCCTCTAACTACTCCCCTCTAACTACTCCCCCCCTCGACAAGAAGATTAGGACTTTCCCACTCCACTCAGGTCTCGGAGGGGAGAAGCCAGTCGAGGAGAATCTGAGAAGTAGTGAGCCCCCTTAAGCGTTAAAAACACCTCAATTTCTAAATAATGTCTCTCTGGAGTGCATACACTTACCATTTCCCATGGAAAAGGGCTGGTATTTTTTTTGGCAAATATCTCCGAAAGTATTTAGGTAAGGGATTGAATTTTGGGTGTCATTAAAAAGGTGACCTATTTTTCTTCAAAATGAGACTAAATTCCTTGATTTCTAAGAAAAATGGTATTTCGCTCAGACTGCCTTAAAGAATCTCGAAAACTACGCATATAAACTTTTTTGTCGCTATTTTTGCTATCATTAGCAGCCGTGTTCAATTAGAGGACGTCCTGAAGAATAAAGGTAACTTCCGCTGCGTAATTGTATTTGCTTCCCACTAATGGACGCTTCGGGCTGGGCGGGCGTCTAGTGGAACGCAATCTGGATGTCCAAAGGCATCGCATCCGGAGTTAAACATAGCGCCCTCCATATAAGTAGCGGCTGGAGCTGCCGCTTCGGCACCGTATACGCCGCGGTGTAATTACGAGCAGTCTCTCGATTTGCATTTTCCCAAAGTGGAACGAAAGGACGCACTTCATTGCGATCACTTACTTGGACTTACTCGAGACACTTAAAGATAATAGTGCCTTATGGCAGTTTTAGCGAAATATCATTTTACCTATAAATCAAGAATGTGGTCTCATTTTAAAGAAAAACTAGCTGACCAGTGCGAATACTTCGCACAATATCGTAATCAAGTACCGGATGTTAAATCATAATGAGGAAATAAGGAAGTTCAAATATTTATTAATGAAAGATATTTTATTGAGCAGAGTAGTAATAGATATATCAGTCATATTGTAAAAATTCGTTACCTGTGTGTACATTTTGGCTTGAGAGAACTGATCTTTTTAAAACGTTTGCAGGGCCATTACAGAGTGTTTTATCTCAATATTTTATTTTACAAATTTACTTTGAAGACAATGTTAGTAGTTACAGTGTGATCATCGTTGACGCTTTGACCGCATGTATCTTTCACTCAAACATAAATATCACTTAATTTGCGCACTCATGTTTATTTATTAACGCAGGTTTATATAAAGAACAGTTTTTCTACTGCGCGACTCACTTTTCTTTGAAAATTGTCTATCTAAGGAAAAGGATCTCATTGATTGCATGTAGAATATAAACAATCCAACTAAACGATGTGTTAATAGATGGCGCCTCCTACAATATTTTAAGCACGTAACCATAGCCAACATATCAGTTGATCATATTGTCAACAAGTGGCACTGTATTATTTTTTAACATAACCTTTAATTTTAAATTTTTAAACAGAAGCTTTAATTTTGAACAATTTGTATTTTTCGTCAATAGCGGGGAAGATAAGCTTTAAAATGATGTTTGAATCATAATTTTGATGAAGAATTATGGGAGTTATGGCGTTGCGACAAAAAAACACCTTTGAGAAATAATATTTTAAAGGAAAATATATCACCCTGCCATTGATATAAAAAATTCAACCCCTTACTACATTACTTCCCGAGATATTTGCCAAGAAATACCAGCCCTTTTACATGGGAAATGGTACGTGTATGCACTCCAGAGAGATCATGTATTAAAAATGAGGCATTTCCTACACTTAGATCTCGTCAAGAATCAACTATGTGTAGTTTGTTTGACTTCTCAACTATTTTTGAAAATTAATCGTATTGTCACCGCAGTAAGTTCTTCGGGGTCACAATAAACCTTCCGTTTTGATGGAGTTTCAAACGTACCGCGTGAAAAAAAATGAGTTACGTTAAAGACTTATTCAGATATTTTCTTTGGATTGCTTACAATTTCTGTCATGTAAAACTATATTATCGCACCATTAATGATGCAATATTTGATTCGTGTGTCTCACAGTTGGTGAATATAAACGTATATATCGAATATGGTCTCTATTATGATTAGGGAACTATCTCGCTCGCACTTCCTTAAGCGCAAAACAAGTGTGGTTTTTAATCCGTTCGCCTCTGCATTTTATTCTGTTCTCTTTTTCAGCCAAATGGTCTAAACCTTCTCATCCATTCATAAAATTAGGCTTTTTTTAAAGAGGCTGTGATTTCTTTTTTCCTTGTCAGTGTCTTCCATTCTGCCTCGTTTCCAGTGCCTCTCTTTTCCCTCCAGTTCTTTTGAGACTTGTGTAATCTCTAGTTGAACTTAAAAAAATACTGTCGTGCGTCAAACGTCACTTTATGACCTCTTACTCCGGACACGGTGACTGGTGAATGAAATTCATGAGTGAAAATGATCTTAATGAAGATCTGAAGAGCTGGGATTGAGAATTTATCGGTATCATGGACTCTTTTTGCTTACAACCGTTAATCTTTTCTTCCCACGGTTTTCATGAGCATTCAAGAGCTGGCTGTGAAAAATCATTGGACAACAATGGGTGCAGAATTGGTGCCCTTGAGTCAATTAAAGCTAATTTTTGAGTCGGCTCAATCCTGCGATACTTTTTTTTCTGCTTCTTTTTGTTTTTTCCTCGTTTAGTTTCCTTAAAAACTCAGGACTTGCCAAATTCTACACTTCTCCCTTTTTTATGTGATATTTTTCAATGGAAAATGATGGAAAATCATGGGAAATCAGCTACCTATTAAAGAGATAAACTTCTTCGCACTATCTTCGCTGGAAAGGCTCCAGAATTAGCTCAAGAAAATATTGCTTCAATCCAGTTTTTCTTGCGGATCATCCTTTAGTTTATATCTACACAGTCACAGTGTTGTGGCTCGATTAATGGTGCCCTCATCTAGTCTCCTCTTCATCATGAAGTCCACGGTCAAACAGTCGAAACATGAAATATTTTCTTAAAAAACTAATAATATGAAGCATACCTTCCAAAGTAGCAAAACAATTTTACGGACTCTAGAAATAATCACTTCACAGGGAAAACCTTACTTTTATCAGTGGTTGGTGTTGCCAAAGGTGACACAATGGATGTGTAAATCATAGTTCTTTCCATCCCTTTTCATTGAATGGAATTAAAAATCTGAAGTGTTTTATAATGCAAATTGTATTTAATTCAGTAACATATTTTCAATTGAAATTGTATCTCAATACACCTTGGTTTTGTAATTTCGAACTCAATTATAATGGCTAATACCATTTGGATTGAAGCTATGACTCTGACCGAGGGAATACTTGCGTTGTTTTTTTTTTAATTTTGCGCCTTGATGACGCCAGAGATGACAGACGAGGAGAATCAAGAAACCAATTTGGCTGGCTGGCGGAAAGACCGGGACATCCACCATCACTTTCATTTTTTTGCCTGGTTCCTTAGCTCAGTATTTGTATCACAGCGAAACCTAACATTTGAATACTTGTGATTCTCTCTTCATCCCGACTTGAAATGGATCGAACTTTTTGGAAAGGGTACTGTCCCACGGTACTTGACGTGATGCGATAACTGAATATCGAACACAACAGTCGGCGAATGCCAGGTAGACAAATTAAATGGACCTTTGATTCATCAATTCATCAGCACGCTGTCTGTATCGCTGCGAACAAACGACTTCTCACAGCTGCGAACGCCGAAAATCAAAAACACGCATAGTTTAACTTATCGATCCCAAGCTTGAAAAAACGAGTCGGTTGGTCTCGGTTAAGATTTATAATATTTGGGTGTATCTGAAATGCCTCTAAATCATCATGAAAATTATCATAAAGGCAATATTTAGTGAGTCTAGCATAAAGTAATGGCAGCATGCTTCAAAGAGGTACTCGGAATAAAATGCTTTAAAATAATTCAGAGTAAAGTCAACGAAAAGTGTAAAAAGAGAGACAATTTTTACAAATCTTCCCCTGACCATTTCCTTGAATATATGCATATGAGATTTTTTGCTGCTTCACTGCTTTACTTTGGCTGACAATAGCCAGAATTTTCAGGATATAATATGCGTTGGGAATGTAGATTTCTTGTAGATGTAGATTGCTGAGAACTACTGGCCCATCGATTTCCTACGCTGGTTTGCTCAGACTGAAACACACTAAAACGCGCACAGCCTATAGATGGTATATATATGATGATGTAGATGGGACCAATCGCCTGAAGATGAAAATGATTTATTTACCGTTAGCATACCTTAAGTAATAGTGAAAGTTATGCTAATTGCTTAAAAAAATACCAACAAATTAAAAAGGACTTGACAGAATGATGCTCCGCCGGGATTCTGCAGCCTCTATAAGCGACGAATCCAGAATGATTTATGGGAAAACATAGCTAACCCTGACGGTCAATTCGGAACACTAACTTCAACCTTGCAGCTAGGTATAAATCTCCCTTTTATTATTATTATCATTTCGTATGTATTTTATGCATTTTTTGTTGGTGTTACATTAGCTCAATCTGTATGTAGATTTTCGCAGGTTTTTCACACTCCCCTTTATGCGTGGGTGTTTTCCTGCAATAGGTTTTTTCGTCAAGGATATCACCTCCTTACTTTCTTAAGTTTTTCCCACAAATGTGTACATCTTTCTTCACTCTTATTTCGTGTATTTTTTCAGACGAGGGTTTGGATGGTAAAAGGGAATGCCTCAGTATCAATCTCGCCTCAATAAAGACGCCTTATTATCATTAACTTAAGGCAGTCCGAGCGAGATAGTTCCGTAGTCATAATGGAGACAATATTCCAATTATACGTTTTAATTTCACCAGCTGTAGGACGCATGAATAAATTGTTGCATTATTAATTGTGAAATGATAAAGTTTTATACAACAGATATTGTAAGTGATTAAATGAAAATATCTGAATAACTCTTTAACGTGACTCATTTTATTCGCTGGGTGCGTTTGAAACTCCTTCAAAACGGAAGACTTTTAGTGATACCCAAGAACCTATTGCGGTGACAATATGGTTTATTGTCAACAATAGTAGATAAAATATACAAACTACACGCTGTTAGTTTTTTTACGACATCTAAGGGTTAGAAATTCCTTATTTTGTAAACAGTCTCTCTCTGGAGTGCATAAACGTACCATTTCCCATGTAAAAGAGCTGATATTTTTTTGCAAATATCTCCGAAAGTAATGAGATTAGGGGTTGAATTTTTTGTGTCATTAGAAGGGTGAGATATTTTTCTTTAAAATGAGACCAAATTCATTGATTTCTAGGTAAAATGATATTTCGCTCAAACTAACTTAAGTAAGAAACCAATACATTTATCGAATTTACTCTTTACCATTCTTCCCTTCTCTAACCCACCTCTCTGCGATTGCTTCCATGGCCTAAGGTAGTTTGAGCGAAGTATTACAGCGTCAATACCAGGTACAATTGCACCTGTACGTTGTACAAATAAATTACCGCGTGGACTTTTTTTTACCTCGTGAAGTTTTTTCTTTTGAAATTCACGGTGACGTTCCGCAGTATCTCGCCAAATACCGTTGAATTAATTTTCCGGAAATTTTCGCTTTTTTTAAAAGTTTCTGCATAAAATGACATTTGCATAAAATGACAAAACGGAAGATTTTTTGTGATACCCAAGAACCTATTGCGGTGACAATATGGTTTATTGTCAAAAATAGTAGAGAAAATATACAAAATACACGCTGTTAGTTTTTTTACGACATCTTAGTGTTAGAAATTCCTCACGTAGTAAATGGTGTCTCTCTGGAGTGCATGCACGTAACATTTTCCATGTAATAGGGTTGGTATTTTTTGGCAAATACCTTGGAAAGTAATGTGGTAAGGTGTTGAATTATTGGTGTCGTTTGAACGGTAAGATGTTTTTGTTTAAAATAAGGCCAAATTCTTTGATTTTTAGGTAAAATGATATTTCGCTCAAACTACCTTAAACCCAGTCACAGCTTGGACGATGGTCACTCAGTTTGTGTGATCCCACAGTTTGTCTGCACTGGGGGCGCCTCTCCCTCGCCGATGTCCCTTCCTTCTCCGCCTCACTCGAAGAGACTAGTCGCGATTTCATAACGCTCCCATCGGAACTTGCGCAAGGAGAAACAAGGAAGATCGCCTTGGATGCGGAGTCCAGGCGAAGTTTCTCGAAAGCGTGGGAAAAGGGATCGGAATGCCATTGGATATGAATGAATCGATCCTCTTTTTCAACTGTCGCCGCTTCTCTTCGAGGCGAGATCACGAGCTTCCAAATGATGATGGGTGGGACGGAGAGGCAGAATAATAATAATAAAGGAAACCGAGGGTTGGTTGCGCCTCGCCTCCTCCGCTCCCCTTGGCCATGAGATCTAGTTTATCTCCCTCTGGGTCCCCGTTTAGGAAACCTGGCTCTCTTACTTACGTTGACGTAAATCCTTTTATGGAATGCTCTCTTCTCGCCTCGGCTTGTATCGCGCGTGCTGAAGGTTGAGGAGAGAATGGGAGGTCGCGCTTCAACCTTCGGGAATATCGCGAGTGGAAAGATTTGTTCAATGAAGCTAGTTTTTATGGTGCTAGCACGTATCCAGAGCTACTACGTTCGGTGGACACAATTATCGAAACGCGCGGTAGTTATCGCAGTCGAACGTAATGATTGTATCGCATAGTTACGTGGATCAAGTATTCTTCAGTCGTCAACTCCTGTCTATACTGTATAGTCGTTGCATGGTAGATATTGATTAGGTCTGTAGCTAGCGATATTTGAATGAACCATTGCTATAATTCTGTGGTTCCCAATAAAGTTTAACGTATTAGGTGGTACCATGTGGAAATGAAGTGTTGACAGTATTATCACAAAATAAAAGAAACTTCGGAAATTGAGACCCTGTGTGGAAATGTATTAAGTATCTTTCATTTTGTGAAATGTTTTCTGTGTTTCCAAAAGTGGGCGTAACCTCCCCATGAGTGGTGGGCTATAATCTTGAGGGGCGAAAATTAACGAGAGGGGAGGCAGGAGGGCGCTGGAGGCTGGGTCCTGGCCGAACGATGCCATATGTACGTGTCTTGGGATGAATAAATCCATCTTTCGGATTTGAAGTAAACATTAATAAAATGAAACTAGTATTTAAATTTTGTTCAAAAAAATCTTATTGCTCTGGCGATGTACGCTATAATATTAAAGAGTGCGGTTGTAGGACGTTAGGTATAGTTTTGCGGAACTACGTGATTCAGAAAAGTTTGGGAAATACTTCTATGATTTTGGCATCCGATAATCATTGCGGGGTTCGGAAAATCGAATGACAGGTCTTATATAATTATGATTACATTTATTATAAATTGCAGAAGTGTTTTCCAACCTTTTTCAAATTACTTAGTTTCGCATTATTCATTACGTCATCCAACCTCAAGCTTCAATATCATAGAGTGCATGAACAAAGCAAGAACATTTTCGTAAAAGAGTTTAATATTAATATCACTTAATTTATGCTTATTTCAAGTCCGAAAGAGGTAAAACTTTTATGTCGGCGCGGATGTCTTGTTATTGACTTCATTGGGTTGGATATCTGGACTTTCTTTTTACCTGCCTTCAGATCAAATTATTCCTTGTCGCTGTCTTCCAGACTGAAGTTTTTGTATTACAGGATGAGTAAAACAGTGTCGCACCTCTTTCCAGAAAGTGTTGTTAAATAGTTTTAATGATATTAAAAGTAGCTATAATTTCATTTTCTTCCCAACTGGAATGTCTCGCGATGCCCCTTGGATATTTTTTTTGTAAATTTTTGTCTATAGTTTGGTAAATTAAAAAAAAAGAAATTCGGCGAAAATGTTTGACTGTTTTATTTTATGCACAGTATAATTACCGAGGGAAAACTTGAGAGGGAGGGACTTGTAAGGAGGGTTGGAGATGAAGGATCTTGGTAGTGCGATGCATAAGACAAGGAAATTCACTTTTACCATGAAAGTAAAGGGTCTATGGCCGAATTAGTTGTGCTCAGATGCACAACTAATTCGGCCAGGATCAAATCAATGATAAAAAGACTCTACTGACTTGTAAAAATGTTAGTCTGGAAGTAAGAAAGAGGGTTATGAAAGCTTATGTTTGGAGTGTGGCCCTTTACGGGTGTGAAAGCTGGACTATAGGGAAACATGAAAAGAGCAGATTAGAGGCCCTAGAAATGTGGTGCTATCGAAGGATGCAGAAAATCAGCTGGCGAGACAGAATCACCAATGAGGAAGTGCTGAGAAGAGTAAAAGAAAATAGAAGTCTCTGGAGACAGATACAGACAATGAGACTTAAACTAATAGGCCACATTCTACGATGCAATGATTTTATAAAATTAATAGCTGAAGGTTGTATTGAGGGGACAAATCGTAGAGGACGTCCTAGATTAAGTTATATGAAGCAGATCATCAATGACTCTGGATGCGCCTCATATGGTGAAATGAAGAGAAAAGCTGAGCAAAGAGTGGAATGGCGTGCTATTGCCAACCAACCCATGGGTTGATAACCGAAGAAGAAGAAGAAGAAGATGCACACTTGATAACTCTCTTACTGGGAAGACATCTGTGCCAACTAAGCCCGCGCACGCTAATATATTTCTTACTATGACAAGGACTTAAACATTCACGTAAACAGACTCGTGTATTTTTTTGTGAGTAAGAATTCAAGTGATATGTAAGCTTTTATAGTGATGATAACTGCTCAAGGCAGTACACATCACGGAGCTGTACTTGATATTTGACGTGTTCAGGGTGTTGATTTTGTCTCCCTTTCTTCACGCGGGTGCGTGAGGAAGGGACTTCTCCGAATGGCGGTGAAACTGCGTGGGTAATGCACGGATATCTAATTTTATCCCTGATCCGCTTCGTCTGCCGGGGACTCGCCTTGGCAGATTTTTTACTCCCTTTCATACGCAGTTCTAGAATAAGGCTCTACTCTTTCGCTTAAGACCTTTTCTCCTTCACAGCGAGACCATCGCTCGTCAGAATCGCCAAAGGCCACTTCGCAAACTCTCATTTTTCACCGTCATCCCTCCCTTGATGTAATGATCTCACTAGAAAACGACTCGAGCATCGAAGGGCGCACATATTTATCCCGATGAAATTGGGATTTTATCAGCGGGAATAACGGTGTAATTGGATCCGATGCCCAGAAAACCTGGATCGACCTGAACGGGGTTAGATGCTGCGCCAGAATGGGACTTCTCAGACCGCTGAAGATTTCATCGCGACGGCTTGTAAAAGTTTTATGCAAAGATTTGTCGGAGAGATTCCCGCCTCCACGGGTTTATTAGTGAGTGAGAGCTTTCATACTGCAGTTCTGCTTTCATTATCAGATCGAACGTTAAACTTTGCTCTACTCTTTGCTTACTTTTTCTTTGGGCAAGCGTATGATTACTCTTGCTTTCTCCGCATTTTTGTCCGCCAAATGAAAAGTACTCTCCGTAGGAAATATGTGCCTACTTTCCACCTCGTGAGAGTTCGGTCACTGTAGGATCTAATGCATGCTTAAAAGACTGAGTGCTACTTAAGATATTTTAACATTTTTTTCTGACTCATGACCTTGATGCCGGTCGGTATGGAAAGTCTCCTGCAATAACTACGGCTAGGATGATTAGGCTAATACATTTTTGGCTATTTCAAATTTTTTGCGAAATTATTTTCCAAGTTTTTACATCAATATTAATTTAAATAACTATTTTACGATGTCTTTTATTAGTGGATTACAGCTTAAATACATGCCTACAAGTTTAAAGTTTTAATATTAAACCAAGTCTCTCACCAACAGATTTATTTGCAAGGGTTAATATATTTTGCCTCCTAGTTTTTTCAAAGATTCCTGCAGTAATGCGTGAAACTTGAACGTGATTAAGGGGTGTAGAGTATACAATCTTCCACTAACGAATAAATACATAAACCTTTTCATCTAGTTTTCTGTGTAGATACGGCGTGATCAGAGTGATGAACGTGCACTGAAACCTTGGTCGTGATTAAAGTTTTCATTTATCCGTTGAAAATTGCCCACAGACGACCTATCCCTATTTTCTAGTTCTAAACGCCCCCGGGGCAATTGTTTCTCCAAGATAAACCCTATCTGGCCCTAGCCTCCTTCACGTCACCAAAGCCCGTATCAACCTTTACCTCAACTCCTTTGTCATTACTGCTTTCAAGTTTGGAAACTTCCTACCTCTGCATGCTAAATTCACCTGTTCCCTGTAATTCTTTATAGATAAACTTTTCTCTTATTTATAAATTCACATTGAATTTTCGTTTATTTAGTTTGTTTAATTTTCAATAATGTTAATGTCAAATTGTTGTAACTAATGTTTGATTCACTATTACATCATTATGATTATTTAAGCCAAATGTGTAATATATTCTCTGTTTACTTGCTCAAATGGGTTACCGCTGGGCATTATTAAAGCTCTTATTTCTCTTCGTCAGACTTTGAGTGCTAAGAAGTGCTCATTTGCGATCCTGTAATCTGTGATGTCCCTCGTTATAGGTTTGCTACTCCTGTCTTGGGAAATGCGTCCTGTTCATTAAGGTTTTTCCCAAATTTTCCTCTTTATAGATTATTACGCCCCGGCTGCGACGCAGTTAGGGTTGGTCACCTGATATATTGACGTGCCTTCGATGTCTCAGGTATATCGCCGCCTTGTGACTTTCTCATTCCAATATTGCAGAGCTCGAGCGTTGCTTCGATGTCGAGCGTCGACCCATCCCGGCTTTAAGGGGAAACCGCACCGACCGGTTAAGGCCCATCATCCGGTAGCTTCTCCCGCCCTCTACTTAAAAAAAATATAACATCACGCCTAAAGAAATATTCCGCTCTTCTTTTTATGCTTTCCCCCGCTCAACGCAAATCGCCGACAGTGGTCAGGAGGCGGTATTTTTAGATCCAGAGAGAGAGTTGGAAAACGTTCTCCATTTTTCTTTGGAATGAAGTTTTCAAGACCTCACGTTTTAAACCTTAAGCTTTGAATTTTCTTTACATACTTCTTTCATCTCCTTACTATCACAATTATAGCGTTCCAAACCGTTGGAAAATCACATTCTTTCTCATATTTCAACTGCGCTTCGCGCCATATTGCTGAGTTTCAACTCTATCCACCAGAGGGACACCTCTTCATTTCACTTTTTCACATTTTATTTATATTATAAAATGAAAACCGAAGGGATCCCCCGGAGCAGCGGGTTGAGTTTCGGAGAGCTGGAAGTTTTTTTTTTTCCTAAGATAAAATTTCTCATCGCGCGCGCAATAACAACCTCGGGAAACTAAAAAAAAAATCGCGTAATCTTGGTATAGTACTGTAAAACTCAGATGTTAAATTCACTCTGTAACTATGACATCTGGGGATCGGGTCGGGTGTGGTGGCTAGAGTACTGGCTAACCATAGGAACGGCCAGGATTCAAATCCCTGCAGAGGAGGATGTTTTTCAGAGGAAACCCGGTCCCTACTTGAGTGACCTGTGGAGGGCACTTCAAGTATAGTGCTCCGTCTGTCGGATGAGACGTTAAACCGTGGTCCCCTTGGCGCCTTTCGTTATGAGCAGGCTATTGCCGACGCCGGGTTTCTATCCACCCTTATACCTGGCGTCAATTTTCATAAATTATCCGAAAATACTGAATGACCGCCTCCGAAAATCACGTTCCCGGAATGCAAAATCTCCCAATATCTGTCGCCATTTTTGTGATGGGACATAATTTTATTTACCAAAATTAATTTGTATTCTGTGCACATTACACCTTCCAATTTCAGTTGAAAAACAGCGGAATTTAAGGATGGCTAAAAATATTTATCGATGAACCCGTTTCACGAACATTTATCCAACTATACTGTACTTATCAAAAATCGCTCCAACCACCTGACCGCCCACACTATCGGCCACGTTGAAATCTCGAGCGCGCGCTCTCATAAACGTCTCAAGACTTTCCCTCATCGGACACCGCCATCACTCTCTCTCTCTCCCATTCTCTTTTTTTATTCCCCTTCTCGCTTAACCCCTTCACCATTGACCTCTGCCGCGAGTTGTAACCGAACGCCTCCGCCTCTCGTGTTCGCTTCGGACCCACTCTCCTCCCACGCATGCGCGCTCCCTCCTTTCCCCTCCGCTCTCTCTCTCCCGCCCCTCCCCCTCCTCTAAACACGGCGTGACCTCAATCATCCGGGGCGGCATAATTACACCCCTTGACTCTTTTGAGAAGCCGTGTCTTCGGATGCGTGCCTGGAGGAACGGGGTGTGGCCGAGCGGAGTCACTTTTGTGTGGCTCTTAAAAGTCTCCCCGTGTCACGTCTAATTAGCCATTGTTGCTCCGGAGAGGGCGCCTGTTCCGTCCTCTCTGCATGCTGTTTTTTCCCATTTTCCTTGCGAAAGAGATGAGGAACTCTTTGGAGTCGTTGGAAGTGTATTATACTGTACTGCCGGTGCTGTCAGTGTGTTTGTGTGTGTGCGGATGTGTGGTGTTTTCTTTCTTTCCATTTCCGACTCCGTTTTGAATGCGTGATTCTTTTTTTACGTTTCGACGAGAGGAATGGAAGTTAGCGACAAGGAGTTTAAGAGCCGTATTTATAGTCGTTACCTGAGTGTCCTCCTGGTGTGGGGGAACCCCTTGGCTCAGAAATGGTATTCATAGTCGTTACCCAAGGGACTGCCGTCCGCTAACTATCCCCCAGGCCGTCGATTTCCTGGGTAAGGCATGAAGCTTACCCTAAGCTCCCCTAACGCATTGCTGCAGCCCACGCGTGGGGCGAATTGATACTACTGTACTAATGGCAGTACACGATAATGTCAACAACTTTCCATAGTAACGTCTTCTGTTTACAAACATGGGTACTTAATGAACCACCCTCGTATTCCTCACCATTCATATTACATAAATGTTTATGTAATATAATAAACTTTCCCTCATATTCCTTCAATCATTTTTCATCAACATAGTGTAACAGTATACTTTATTATTGTTTATAGCGTGCTTGGTTACGGTGAAAAATGAGCATCGAAAACATCGAGAGCCATTCAGCGGAGTCGTTCATATGTATTTTTCCGTGGGATTGTTGCCAAATCTCTTACCCAGGTGTCTCCTGACTGTAAAGTTACCCAGGTACCCATGTATGGTTTAAAAATCGCTCAGCGTAGGGAACCCCTAGGTGTTACCAGGATAAGGAATACCCAGGTAATACCCCTTGGAGTACGACTATAAGACTTCCCTCGCCATCTATTGGATGTGCTGACGGGTTCCGCTCCAAATCTCCCTAGTTGTCCGATCTCTTCAATGGCAGCATCCACAAGTGCATGTTATTTGGCTTATGAGACAGTGTATCATTCTACTGGTCCCTTAAAATGTACTTTTTCTAAATTTCAAAAATTATGGTAGTCGCCTTAATTTTTCACACCAAGGGTTGAAATTCGCCATGAAAAAAATCATTTGACTTGGACCGGGATTCAAACGTGGATCTCCCAATTGCAGGCCAGGTGTGTTGGCCAATTACGCCACCAAGCCCGGATCCGAAAGAATGCAGATCCGGGTTCGAATCCCGGTCAAGTTTAATGATTTTTTTCGTGGTGAATTTCAACCCTTGGTGTATATGCATCCCTGCGAGTGACTTCGTACCAAATCATTTGTTAAATGCAATGATTGGAAATATATTTTTCAATTCGATTGGTACTGAAACCTCTGAATTTCTTCTTCGCCGTGCAAGATGAAGAAAGGACCTAACTGGATGGGTCCAAAGAATGTATGATGGAGGTAAATTATAAAGAAAACCTAATTAGTGATATTTTTATTGCAAGATGAAGTTGAGGCTAAGGGAAATATCAGGAGAGGATGGACAGAAGAAAGTTTGTAGTTCCGTAACGTGGAGATAGATTGGCGTAGTAGTGACGCACCTGGTGGATCATAGCACTGGTTATAAGTATTTACATCTAATCGCTCACGAGTGGGAGACGAGAAACAAAACCGTCTCGTATGAAGATTTTAAGAAAAGGCTGGAGAAGAGTCTTGTATGGGTATTAATATTTCTCGGTGTAGAACAATTTGCGTAGGTTTTTAAAAACACATTCCAATAATTAAAGGAAAATTTAGGTACCCTTATATTCGGTAGCTAAAGGGATTCCTTTTAAAACGAATTTGGAATGTTGGATGATCCTTTATCCATTTAAGCGTATCTAGTGCGTTTTTTCAGAGAAGATGCCGCTACTTCTCTCTTCCTTATTGAGTCAAGAGTCTTCGCTTGCACTCAAAAGGCTGAGGTGAGGTATATATAGAAATAAAAGAGAGAAAATCTCCAAAAAGCGTAAACAATTGGCACCCTTCGTCAACAAACACCAAATTTACTGTGTTGGTATGCTGGGAAAACCACAGCAGAGACCAACCACAGCCTCTCAACCAAGAATACCCCCCTGTGTTGGTTTACGGGAATGTTACTTCCTCGACAGGGACCAAAACACAGACGCACACACACACAACCCAAATAGGATCCTTTGCAAGGGCGAATGGGACCCCGATAAGGATGTTTGGGTTATAACCTGGGATCCTTCACAGGGCTATTGAGACCCCGCTAAGGATGCCCGGTTATTTACGCAAGCACACTCACAAGCACACAAAATCACTCACTCACACGCACAAATGGGCCCAACTTCTGGAAGAATCAGCTCAAAAAAGAGCGTGGTCAAATCGACACAACAGGACGAGGGTGGGGGGTCGAATACGCGTATTTCGGCTACAAAGTATTTCGGCCCTCTTCAGCGAACCGAAGGTAACGCGTCACTTCAACCCTGCGGTCTCTGCTGTGGTTTTCCCAGCATACCAAGACAGCAAATTTGGTGTTTGTTGACGAAGGGTGCCAATTGTTTACGGCTTTTGGAGATTTTCTCTTTTATTTCATTGTCTAGCCGTAAGAAGCTCACCCCATCTTTGTGATGGCTTTCCGAGGTATATGTTGTTGCATTTGAACGGAAAGTTAATAATCATTAACAGGAATAATTACTTATGTGGCGGACATATATGTAGATTTTAATTTTTTTTAAGCGATAGTTGGAAACTACGGTTGACTCTTTATATTTAAAAAAAATTCGAATACAAGTCAAAATATAGTATCTGCTCCGACTTTATGTCAAATTAATATGAACTTTTACGATAGTTCAATACAAAAGTTGGGTGGTGATGCACGATGAAAATAGCTTGGATGCGTTTGATAAATGTGGTTGTGCTGGATAATGTATAAATTACGACGGACGCAGAGGAGGACGAATGAGGAAGAGCTCGAAGTTGTGGATGAGGAGGGAAGGCAGTGGGTGGAGCAAATAATGATGGAGTAGGTGCTGTTGAGAGTCATTTCAGAGGGAGGAGCAGTTGGGTACGCGGCAAAGGGGAGGAAGAGAACATGCTCTTGGGATGAGATGAAGGGGAAAAAGATGACGAACTTCGAGTTGGTGAAAACTATCGAACGAGGAGGTTTTTATTGATTTCATTTCAAATCGATAACGACACTCGTATGGTAAATTATGAAGAACGAAGTGTGGAAATATATTTAAGTTTGTCATTCCTACTGTGCATCAAAGCTTTTATCATGGCTAAGCTTCAAGTTTCTTCATTTTCTTCTCTTCTTAAGGTTATCCTTATAGTTGCAGCCACGACTTCCAACAATCTCTCTTTTTCAGCCTTCCTCTTCATTTTCATTGTACGAGGTGCATCCCATTTCCATCGCCAATACTTTTAGGTACGAAGTTCTCGGTCGTCCTCTCTGTCTTTTGCCTGGAATTTTTCCTTCCATAATATTTTGTGTGAAGTTGTCGTGCCTGAGTAAGTGTCCGATGAGCTTTGCTTTTCTTGTTTTAATTGTTTCCAATATATCTATTTCTGTATGTACTTCATTTAGTACTTGCTCGTTAGTTTTCCTGTCGGTCCACCTAGTTTTTGTAATCCTCCTCCAAAACCACATTTCTGCAGCTTCAAGTTTGTACATCTCACTCTTCCTTAGTGTCCATGTCTCGCATCCATATGTTAGCACACTCCATACAAAGCTTTTCAGGAATTTCTTCCTAGTCTCAATACTAATGCTGTTATTTACTAAGAGACTTTCCTTTAATTGACGTTTCTTCATTATGAAATGTAAAAGAGAGCCGTTCGAAAACGCCAATAAAACCGACAATTTTTTTCGTTCTCATCGCGATAAAAAAATCGAAAATTTATCGTAAAAATAATCGGCAACAAGGGTTGAACGCGAAATGAAATAAGCTACACCTTGACGTAATTTCTAACCATGTTTGTGTGTTCCTGGAATTGTTTGTTCGCCCCATCTCCCTGTCTTATTCGGTGGACTGTGTTTAATCCTTTTTAAATGGTCGGGTGGAAGTTTATTAACTCCATTTCAAACGACAGATCTTAATTTCTACTCATTTCTTCAAAATTTGGTATTTTCAACGAATCCGTTGGAAAATGTTCTCCAAATTTCATTCTAACCAAAGTAATTGGACGTGTGGACGTGTATACGTCGTATTTTTATAATCCTATGGTCAAATTTCACTATTTTTATGCATGCATTTCCCATTTTTCATGGAAAAGACAGGATGAAGAAGCCATTTGAATCCTCAGAAGGGTATTTTACGGGTATGAACATGGATTTTTGTCCTCGAATATAAATACTAGCACGCTACTCATATGCATTGCATTATATTAAGTGATTTTGTTTCATGGTTCCCGTGGAAGTGAAGAAAAACGTGTCATATATCATGGACATTCTTTAATTAGAAAATTGTTATTCTGCATCCTCTGAGCGTTTACGCATCAGAAACAGTTGAAATGAAATCCTCTGAGATACGTTTGCATGCGGCCGCGAGGCCATAATCATGGGCTTCTGAGACATGAGAGAGTTTCACTTTGCTATGACTGAGCTAAAGTACAGTCTTTATGTAATCTTTGTGATATCATTAGTAATATATCTGGATTCGTCGCTCATTGAGGCTGCAGAATCTCGGCGGAGCATCATTCTGTCAAGTCATCTCTAATGTGTGGGTATTGCTTTCAGAAATTTGGTTTAGTTTTCAGAATCACTTCAAGTAATCCTCTAGTGAAAGCAAATCATTCTCATCATTATGTGTTTTGTATCGTCTATCACTGTAAAGGCTTGGTGTGTTACTTATGGTCTGAGTGGCTCGTATACCGAAATGTATGCAGAGGACCTTACACGGAAATAGAGTAAAGAATGACACACCTCCGTTGAAACCGCGGTAGACTTCTGGAAATGCTATTTTTTTCACTGATGCTTATGCACGAAAATATCATTCTTTGTCAAAGACAGAATACTAAAATCTTTTTACTGACAAAATGAGAAACCTTTCATTATTTGTAAGTGACAACTTGGTGATCAAAGACACAGATTCTGTAACTGGAGTCGAAGTTTCGGGTTGAATTTCATTAAAAGGCGGCAGAAATAGAAATGTAATTTTTATTTACATGATTTTAAATTGTCAATTTGTGTGAGCTGGTAAGAGATGCGTGCCGGTAATCTTTGTGAAGACCTAGGGTATTTTTCTCTCACTATTCTTGCTAGAACATTTGTTATCATATATGTCAGCGAATGCTAGCCCATTCCCAATATTTTACCACTTTTCCAAGTGATCATGAAGCGCATCACTTGCATTCAGCTCTGTAGCCTTATGTCATTTTTTTGCTATCTCTATCGGTCGCGAACTTGAAAAAAATACGGCGGCGCCGCGTGGATTGAGCGATTGTGAAGCTGAACACGCTTTCTTGGAAGGCGAGCAGGAAGATCATCGCAAATGCCGACATTGTGAATCGAGTCAAACACTTTTTCTTTCTACTTCAGTTCTCAGAAGGAGAGCCGTCTACGATTAAGGTTGATCCAAACGCTGATACTTTTTTCCGATACCCCTAGATTGTAGTATCTATCAATCATAGGCTTCTAGGCTATCCATGCACCTGGAATCATACTTTGAAATTCTCTACCGACTAATAACTGCGACTTCAAGCGGCAATGAAGGCACGTTCTCTTCGTCGTACTGATTCACGTACGTGCCCTAGCGTGCACGAATCAACCTGTTTTACAACTCCGTCAATTGTTTAGAAATGAAAGCAAAGTCAACAGCTTAAAGTCGTGCTCATGCACTGATGATAGGTGGCACAAGGCCGTAAAATTTTGTGAAAGGTTTGATATAAATCGAATGGCTGATGAAACCATGCCCTTGCCTACCTTAAGAGGTATCCGAGTTACAGCCTCCTGTGTGATGCTACTGAAATTCTTATTCGGACCTACTTAAATTAATTGGTTGACTCAGCGCCAAATTAAGAGTTCAGTCCAGGGTTAATGAGCACAAAAACTAGCGCATTTACAAGGTGTCAAATCAACAATGCCATTGTTGATTTGACACCTTGTGTTGGTTGGGTTAAATAAGGTTGTCACAAGTCAGAAGTGATCTAGAAAAAGCAAAAATAGACCCGAGAGAAATTGAAAACAGAATCACCTACAGAAATAAGATACACCAGTGGAACGTAATGCCAGAGAACGAAGTCCTAAAGAAACCAGGGGCAAAGTGGACGGAAGAGAGAAAGAGAATCCACGGAGAGAGAATGAGAGAAGTGTGGAAGATAAGAAAGGAACTAAGAAATAAGAAATGAGTCATAATGCTTTGCGTGATCCAACAGGGTCCATACGCAACAAATGATAATAATACAAAGAAAAGACTTCTGATATCCATGAAGAAATAGAATTATAAAATTTTTTAGCAATATTCAACGTAAATAACTACATCTAACCGTGGTTTCGACAAATCCTGTCATCATCATGTGATCATTGACAAAAAGTATCCAAATCAATGAGAGATTGTATTGTACCAATAATTTGTTTGGGTTTGTTTTTATATAGGATTATAAAGGGTTTGTTTTTGTTTTTATAAGCGTGTTTTGGGTAACTCATGGGCTAATTAATGGCCAGTCGTACCATGGTTTTTTTCTACCACATTACTTTCATACCGGAGGAATTAAGAGTTGACAACAACAGTACGGAGGAAATTAATGAGTAAGATTTAGGACCAATGCCGAAAGAATTCGTAAATATTATTTTTAGTCTTCAAAGTTTTATCGCGATAATTATCTGCGCGAGAACTCATAACATGTAAGATCATTGACTGCATAATATTTATGTTCCGTGAATAAAGGTGCATTTTACCTAGCAAGCAAGTAGGTTTCTCATTCATCTATTTCAGACTATGAAAATCCCACTTAAGCGACGAAAGAGTTGAATGACTCCGATCAGGCCAGTTTTGATAATTTTAGAGAGCATTGATGATTCGTATATTTCATTCTTGAGTTAAATTATGAAGCACTTCAAGTAATTCAATGATGAAGAATAATGTTGTACGTAAAAGTGAAGTGGATTAGGAATGCCATTAACAAAGCAAAGACGACCTTAATTGATGAATGATCAGACCATGAATACACATATGAATTGTTGACTCGGCACCAAAAACTGTAGGCTAGAATTCCAAAATCAAACAACTTTGTGGGTTGTGGCGCCGTCAAGTGATGAAAGACGGCAGTTTAAATGTAAATACAGTCGACAGATCGCAAATAAACACGCCTTACCGGTTTCACTAACCAGTAATCACAACGCAGTGGGTAAAAATGTAGTAACATACGCGGTATGTAATTACACACTTTTTGAATATCGTCCGGTCGCCTGTTTTGGGTCCTCGCAGACGCTTAGGTACCCTGTTTTGCAGCCTGCAGCAAAGCAATTTCTGTTTCAACAAGGCATTCTAAATTATTTAATGAAGCCGAAGGGGCCAAATGCATTCAAATCAGAACCATTGTCTGGCAACCATCGGCGTCTGATCACGATGGAAGTTTCATATGCCTCTTACACTCTTCCACCCTTACACTCTTACACACTACACACCAAGTAGTAGATATTTCCTCTCTAGCATTTACAAAGTAACTGTTAGGTCTCAAAAATAGCCATCTATTATTCACAGCGTCAAATAGTTCATATTTCCTCGATTGTCATTTTATATCCACCAGTCTCAAGATAACAACAATCAACAACGGCCATTTACAAGTCGACTGAGAAGACTTTTGTCTAAGTAGCGCCATGGACTGGGTGAACATTCCAAACATTTGAATCCATTATGTTTATTCATGGATCAGACAATGAATTCCAATTATTGAGCACCCTCCAAAGAATATCACGCAGTACTCCGTATTGTTGCGCAGCATTCATTCAAAGTTTCCTGATGGGAACGGCCTCGTGATTTTAAAAAATCGAGAAAATGTGCTTATATTTAGGCGTGGAGTAGTCTCTACAGTGGTTCAAGGCAATGAGGCTAGTAGAGAGAACCGGGTTGAGTGCATCTGATGGAAAAAAAACGAGGTAAAAATTATTCTCTACGCAACCTCATCACGTCCGACGCACAATTCCGCTATTTGCGAGCACAAATAATTCTATACCGACCGCTTTCCTTTTTAAGTCTTCAGCCCGCCACCCGATGGCCTTAAGAGACGGCGAATTCCACCATCAATTATTGAGACTCGACTCAAAGGAGACGACACGAGGACTGACTCAGTGGGAGGAAGCCAGATCGGAGACGTTGATTAAAACGGACGACTCATACAAAATTCCCGCGGTCGCCCTTTAATAGCGTGAGAAAACGGGAGCCCAGCCGGCTATAAACAACTGGGAGACGGGGAAAGACGCGCAAAAAAAACTTGGCTTGAGGCGAGAACGAGCGTTGGGCAAGGAAGGGCGTCAGGGTCACCATAACTATGCTATTATTTCTTAAGCCAGTTGATGAGCATCCAGACTCGGCTGGGAGTGAGATTGAATGCGTGCAATTAAAGCGATGGGAGAAGAGGAAAATGAGGAGGACTTTAAATGGTCTATTATCCTCATCGGATCACCGTTAAGGCCAATCCAGATTTTTGAGAGGGCGAAAAATTGAAAACTTCTCGCTGACGGCGTTCCGGGCCACGGGCCCAGCGTTATTGTACAGGGAGGTCAGCAGAAACATTTATAGGAAGAAACCCGTGGGCCTTGGCGAATATCTTATTCTATAATATCATGCAACGCAAATTTTTCTTATGTTCTTATTCTTTTTAACTCTTGGTCTTGAAAACAGAACTGAGGACTTATACGTATTTAAGTGACTCGACAGACTGCCGAATGCTCTGAACCGATGGATCTATGTTATATACTTGTAAATGAATAAAGTATATTATAAAAGTGTACTTTTCAAATTTTACATCTATGTTGATTTTGAACCGTTTCGTTTTTCGTGAGGCAATAAACAATTATGAACACCATCCAATGTAGAGCAATCCGCAAAGTATAAAAGATCACTATTATTACACATAGATCATCGATGATTATCGGGTTGTATCTTGCATTCGTGGTATCTGAAATTGATCATTAGCGCATCGTGCAACATTACAAATTCGATCTCAAAATTATCTCATTCTCAATAGGCCTTAGCCTTCTTGATTTTGATTAGTAAAAATCTTAAAATACGTGATATAAAAAATATACAACACCAAGTTTTATAATGTCTTGTAAATCAAGAAACATTTCCAATAACACAAGTCATCGTCGTTTTCCAGGCATCAATTTAAAACTCTAAGTATCTCTCGGCCTTCACCAAATTATGCATTAGGACGCTGAGGTTGTTTCGTCCAAAATATGCCCCATTCACTCGGCCATCGTATGTACAAAGGTCCATACGACGGTAGGCTGTATATGTGATGTGAATGCACGACCGTAACATGGTAATCCAGAGTTCCTATCGTTGTCACTTTACCGTGGTAGCGCTGTTATCGCGAGCAGAAACAGGAAATTATGAATAGCGATAATGAAAACAAGACAATCTTCAAGGTACAGCAGATGATGCTATTTTAATGAATAAGCATATAACTGTGTCGTTTTCCCCCCATAAAAAACACTTATAAAGCCTCAAAACACCATAGGAATATGGTATTCCTTAATTTTGGGCCGAGAATTTTCCTCATGATTTTTCGCTCTTCCTTAAGTATGTTCTCCATATCTTTTTATATGAAGCGTAAGAGTTTCGCTTGCATATAGAACCTACGGCTTGATTACAGTGTTGTAGTGCCTGATCTTTGTGTTTATGGAGATGCATTTCTTGTTATAGATACGGTTGTATTGCCATATGTCCTCTTCATTGTCTGTACTCGAGTCTTCTGTGCTATCTTCTCTCCTCCTGTGGGTTCAAGGATCTCGCCCAGACATTTAAAATGTTTGACTCGATTTATCTTGCCGTATTTTGTGTTCAATACTTCGATGTCTAGTTTTGAGCAGGAGAATTTTTTGTAATAGTAGAAGGTTTTTTCTTTAATTTACATATTGTGATTGTTCTTGGTCGTGCACTGTGTTGTGAATGATTAGCGCCATGAAAAAGACGCATTTGTCGAAACCATGGTCGGATTTAATTATGCACAATGATTATCGCGTATAGGTTTTTATAATTTTATTTTTCCATGGATGTGGAAAGTCTTCGATTTGTAACAGCAGTGGTTATTTCTCTCAATTCACTTTTGATAGGTTTTGGTCGTGCACTCTTAAGACTCAGCTCAACAGCTAGGGCGTTATAAGAGAGCCTATTGACATTAACTTCGTGGAACTTTTGGATTTCCATGTTTGAAAATAAACACTGGTACAATTTCCACACACTTTTGTGTGGCTAGTGCGATTGCTAAAAACAACTGAAAAACTAACTCTCGCAGTCGGGATTGTGGGTCAAAATTAGCAAGTGACGAATGCGATGATGGAAATATTCCCTGCGTGGACCATCTCGCTTGCGGAGACCGGTGAAAACTCACCGAGGTGAATATTTTCGCGTGTCCTCGCATACCTTTCCTCACCCCTCTCCCCCCAGTCTCTCAGCTCATCCTCTTCGATAAACATATTGCGTTAATCCCGCCGTCCCGTCATCACCCTCACGCGTTCTGCCTCTCAACCCCCCTCGCCTCGCCGAAAAATATGAAGGCAGAAAAATGCCGGCGCTAAATGCCAGTGGCTCCGTTGACCCGCTAACGGCCGTGTCATGCATGCCCACTTGGGCGGCGGCCCCTGCAGACGCCCACCCGCAGGACAAGCACTCGCTCTCGAACGGCGAGTGGAGAGGGCCCCGGATGGATGAGCTCTTTACCAATCTCCCCTTCTCCAAGCCACCTCTCTGCCTTAGCGTCTAAGGCTTACCTATTGCCGGTTGAAAGAACATTTAGTTATGGAATCAATAGTTATGAGATTCATAAAGTTGTAGACCTCTTAAAAATATTCGGGTTGAAGGAACTCATCTACTAGTTACTTATTTAGCTGTGGTCAATAGCTTCGATTGAATTGGATATTAGGGGAGGCGACCGACACCTAAGGTAAATTGCTCCAGAGGTCGCTCATCCTTCCTTTTTAATCATTAAACGTGTCCACCTAGCTTAATTCATCTCATAGCTTTTTAGTTCAAGAGAGGATTAAATAGATCGAACATTTAAACAGTTTATAAGGAGGATCTAATTAATTTTCTCATAAAAATACGCTAAAAAAACTTCTATTCTAACTCTCCCTGAGGCGGGACGCGTTTTTGCAGGCGGCTTATTTTTTCTACTTATTTTCTTGCCCCGAAGGCGGCAGCTTAAATGTCTCTTTACAATGCCTAGACTTGATTCATTTTATATCGAGTTTTCCAACGCAGTGTGAATTGTTATGTTTCTCTTCTTCTTTGTTAGTTAGAAAACTCATCACAAAGAGGGAGCATCTAAAGAACAGAGTAAAAAAATATATTTAATTTCATCTCAATATTTTTGACACATCGAAAAACTTATTCTTTCAATAACAGATTGGATTAGATTTTTGGGAGGTGACCGACAGTTAAGGTCATTTGCCCCTTATGGGATGGGTAAGGGAGGAAAGGTGGATAGAAACCCGGCGTCGGCACTAGCCTACTCTTAACGAAAGGCGCCAAGGGGAGCACGGTTTAACGTCTCATCCGACAGACGGAGTAGTGTACTTGAAGTGCCCTCCACAAGACACTCAATGAGGGATCGAGTGTTCTCTGAAAAACATCCTCCTCTTATGGGATTAAAACCCTGGCCACCCGTATAGTTAGCCAGTACTCTATAGTCAATAGTTATGAGATCCATAAAGTTATAGGGTCTCATAAAAATATTCAGGTTGCAGGAACACGTATACTAGCTACATAACCCATTTACCAGTAGCTTCGAATATTCGATCTAATATTTTAATGTCGGATAAAATTTATAAAAGTTTAGCCTATAAATAATTGCTAATGCACTCAATAATTAGTCGGTGAGAGTAAATTAACTGGTCATTTTTCTCAAAATAACTCTTTTGTCAAGTAAAGAAGTGTCCAAGCGGCTCATTGCGCATCCGCCATCTTGGCTACTTACAGAACTCATAACAAAATGCCTTGAGGTAGTCTGAGCGAGATTGTTCCCTAGTCATAATACAGACCACATTCGAACTATACGTGTTTTAATTTCACCAGCTGTAGGACACATGAATTGAATATTGCATTATTAATGGTGCAATAATATAGTTTTATATGACAGAAGTGGTAGATAATTAAATGAAAATATCTAAATGAATCTTTAACTTGACTCATTTTTTTCGCGCGGTGCGCTTGAAACTCCTTCAAAACGGAAGATTTTTTGTGATAGCTAAGACCCTATTGTTGTGACAATGTGATTGATTTCCAAAAATAGTTGAGAAAACGTACAAACTACACGCTGTTAGTTTTTACGATATTTAAGTGTTAGGAAATCCTCATTTTGTAAATTAGGTCTCTCAGAAGCGCATAAACGTATCATTTCCCATGTAAAAGGGCTGGTATTTTATGGAAAAAATCTCCGAAAGTAATGTGGTAAGGGGTTGAATGTTTGGTGTCATTAGAAGGGTGAGATATGTTTCTTTAAAATGAGACCAAATCGTTGATTTATAAGTAAAATGATATTTCGCTCCAACTGCCTTAAGTTATGAAACCAATACATTTATCGAATTTACCCTTTACCATTCTTCCCTTCTCTAACCCACCTCTCTGCGATAGCTTCCATGGCCTAAGGTAGTTTGAGCGAAATATTACAGCGTCATCACCAGGTACAATTGCACCTGTGCGTTGTACAAATAAATTACCGCGTGGACTTTTTTGTACCTCGCGAAGTTTTTTTTCTTTTGAAATTCACGGTGACGTTCCGCAGTATCTCGCCAAATACCGTTGAATTAATTTTCCGGAAATTTTCGCTTTTTTTTAACGGTTTCTGCAAAAAATGACATTTGTATTGGTTATAAAAATAATATATCTTTTGCGTGGTTTTCCTTATACTTTCATTAGGCCCCGTGCAGTTTCAAGTTCAACCGGCGAGAAAAATTGCTCGGAAAGGTTACCATTTTTGCTGGACATAATTTTCAACACTTACCCATAAAATGAATACAATGACATTTTTAAAAATTCCTTTCTCGATGGACTAAGTGAATATCGCGCAGCGTCTGCGAAAGCTGACGTGATTGGTCGAAGTCGATCTGGTTTTACTGGAAGCTTGTAGCAGACTAGTACCGCATCACTTACGAAATAAAGTAGTTTACCCTGGAAAATTAGCTACTATCCTTGTTACTTTGCATACTGTTGCTATATCATATAATACTGGTGAGGATCAGAGTGCCCTAGTTAGCCTCCCTGGCGACCGGTATTTTTGGAAAATATCTCCGAAAGAAATGAGGTAAGGGGTTGAATGTTTGGTGTCATTAGAAGGGTGAGATATTTTTCTTTAAAATGAGACCAAATCGTTGATTTCTAAGTAAAATGATATTTCGCTCCGACTACCTTAAGTTGTGAAACCAATAAATTTATCGTTGTAACAAATTCGCATCGTGTAAAAATAACAAGTTCGTGGACACCTAGCGAGATCCCAGCGCGTAAATGCTGTGACGCTATCAACTCTATGTTCTCGAAATGTGCCTTACTCATCGATTGGGTGCGAGAATGTTACCTGAGCTTCAAGTGGACACCGTGAGAACTATACAGGGTGTCCCATAAATGTCACGCCACAGTGACACTGGAGCTGGGGCAGCCGAAGAGGAACCGAACCAGCCTAATATGACCTCAGTAAAAGTTGCACGGTTTTCGAGATATTGCCAAATTAAAGCTTTTTCAAAAATTTCACTTTTTTTTTTAATTTTCACACATTTTATTATCACAATTTTTTACATTTCTAGTCCCAGAATTCAATCAGATAATTTAACTTTCTCATTAGGGCCGCTCTTTTAATCTTCCAACTGTGACTCATGTGCCGACTTCTACCTGGAACAGAGGCCCGAGAGGGAGGGGGGTCATGGGGTCCGAACAAACAAAAGAAACGCGAAAGCCGCTATACCTGTCTAACTTTATCGGCTTTCAAAAAAATGGGATGGATAGAGTACTTTGTTTGTTAATTTGTGGCAGTAGCCCCGTCAGAGAGCCAAATTGAGAGCTATTCAAGTGAATTCTGGGACTAGAAATTTAAAAAAAGTGAAATTTTCGAAAAAGCTTTAATTTGGCAATATCTCGAAAACCGTGCAACTTTAACTGAGGTCATATTAGGCTGGTTCGGTTCCTCTTAGGCGGCCCTAGCTCCAGTGTCACTGTGGCGTGACATTTATGGGACACCCTGTATGTTGGCTAGAGCCATTTGGATGCCACGCAGTAAAAAGTTGAAGGTCGCTGGGTTCCATACACGCCGTGTAGACACGGAAAGAAGGAATGTTGACCATCTCGTGAATATTGGTATTACGTAAGCGTCGCCATTTACATTCTGATAGTAAGCGATGTCATGTAATTTGCTCTTACAATTTTTTTTATAATTTTTTTTATTCACGCCAAACATGCTTGAAGCCGACGTTGATTTGATCCGAGCCTTCATTAAATCTCATGGCCACATTCCTTCAGTCACTCTTCCGTAATGATGAACATGATTGCTTCCCGGATGACGTTCCAGCAATACCTTCCTAGAAATGGGTAAATCTAGGTTATTTATATCCGAGGTAAATTTTCGTATACTATATTGTTTCTATTATGCTCAGTACCCCAGGATATGAAGTTCGGAACATCAATACCCCCTTCCGGTGTAAATAATTGAAGAATAATTTCAACCCGTAAATGAAAAAATGTACATGTTTCTCTGATCAGTTTGAACCTGAAAATGAAATTAAATTGATTTAACGCCACAAAACGAATTTAAATTAATTACAGCGTTGCAGATTTTTCAAAGACTTCAGGAAATGACGTTTTGCAGACTAGCAGCCCCAGTTTATGCATTAATCCGGAACAAATAATTTATGGAGGAAAGCTTCTGTAATTAGTTTTATTATAACGACAGAATTGAGTTAAGCCTTTATTTAAATCCTTAATTTAATCCTGATATTCAACATATTTGATCGGTTATAAATGAGTAACTTGAAAAGAAATTGTTCTCAGGGCATGTCAGCAGGCAAATCCTGTGTCCTGTATATCCTCCAAAGTCTCGAGTCAGGTGAAATCTGATTGGTAAGGGTCAATTTTTACTCCTTCCACCTTAATTTTTTAAATAATTCCGAATCAACTTTTAGAAGGATTAAGGTGGGAGCCCCTAGAGACTCGGAGGCTACACGCTAGGCTTAGGTTGCTTGAGAAATTCAGAACTGATGTTTTTCAGAGCGACGCAGAGAATATTATCATGACTCCTCACTACATCTGTGGGTATTACAGTTGCGATAAAATAAGTGAGGTACACTGCCGAACAGTTAGGTACAAAAACTCGTTCTATCCGCGCACAATAAGCGACCACAATAAAAACTGAGCTCCACTGAATACACTCCTATAATACATGTCACCATTTCATCTCCAAAAAACTTACACCTTTACACAGCTGGCGACCTAACACCCCCTGCCGCACGCCCATGCGGCGGCTCGCAGGTTAATATGTAGATGTACTTTGATGTAATCCAAACTACGTCACAGTGTTCAACACAAAAGATGCGCAACAGATTGGCTTGTGTCTGCAGAACCAAGGAAAAATTTATGCAACGATGCTTTTTCGGTGGGCTTTGCACGTCGGTCTCACTCACTCCTAAATGGTGAACCGTTGGAAAGGGAGGATTTGGTAGTAGATGGGGCGATGAGGTTGAAATGGTGAGGGCCGTGGTGTGAGGGCCGTGGTGTGAGGGCGTTTCGCAATTCGCCCTTCTCGGATCCGGAGCCGCCGCTCTTCATCTCCTTCGAGAGAAAGGGGGAGGTGCGGAGGAGATTTGAGTGGCGGGCGGTGACTTGTAACACGCGTGTTTTTTCGCGCTCAATATTCGGGTGGAGACGGCGCCGAAGACGCATCTCCCGGGCGTGGATCCTCGATCCGAAAAAGTCTTCGAACGAGGAAGAGTGGTATCGCGCGTCCAAATATAACCGTGAAAGTGGCTACGCCTCGATTCGCCAACTTTTGGAAGCGATTGGCTTCGAATTGTGAACTGGTGACTGCCGATAAATTCCAACCTGGGACCCTGAGGTCAAAATGGCGAGTCAGCATGCCCATAGTGGAAAATTCTCCAAAAAAAGATTTCAAACGTGTTATATTTAAGCTTTCAAAATGGACACACCTCTTTTGCATGCGTCTGACTGATTTTTTTGGGGGGGGAATGTATCCGCCAAAAGCCAAAATATCTGTTTTTGGTGCAATAAATTGCCTTTGGTTTAACTGTTCCTTATTTTTTTGGGATTAATTCCGCGATGTATGTTTTTTTAAACAACAATATTTCGCTGGTCCTCCTGCCAGCTTCATCAGGTTAACTGAACTGGCAGCTGATGAAGCTGGCAGGAGGACCAGCGAAATATTGTTGTTTAAAAAAACATACATCGCGGAATGAATCCCGAAAAAATAAGGAACAGTCAACACTGCATCCGCGGAAGCCTACGAGCTAATGCCTTTGGTTTAATTATTTCTATTAAATAAGGCTTTCCCTACACACATAATCGTCCAGATTAGCGGTCAGAAATCATATGAAAGAAAAATAATTCTCTATGAATGCGGCGTAGTATCCGTGGGTGAGACACGGAGAACCATTTCCACGAGGTTAAAGGAACATCGCTGATTTTTCAGGTTTTGTCAACCTGAAAAATCGGCAGTTGTGGAACACAGCATTAATCCAGACCGTCGGATCTTGTGGGACAAGACGACACTTCTTTGGCGTGCAGGAAACTTATGGGATAGACTGAGCAAAGAGGTGATTGGAATTAAAATGGAAGGTAAAAATATCAATCGTGATACATGATATGACATCACCCCATGTTGGAACTCCATTTTAAAAAGTATCAGGGATGCAGGATCTCAGCCTCCATATCCCAACGGTCTCCGGAGCCATCAATCTGCCTCCGGCCGATCAGGAGTGACTTAGCTTAGGCTATATAAGCCGGCGATAATTCGAAATCTAGCGATACTCTTGCCTTGAGGATGGGTGACGAGTCGTTGTCCGAAACGCCGGCAGTATCAACTTATTTAAACCAGTGTGAAGCCACTCACCAAATATGAAATTCACCAAATATGAAATTCACCAAATATGAAAGAATAGTTTCCCGATTTTTATCGAGAGCGTAGGTTTAAAAGGGATCTGTGCTCAGTGCTCAGTCATGCTCATCTAGAATCTACTTTTGAAAGGTAACATCATACAGTGAAACCCCTGTTAACGACCACTCCTGAGCCGTGCCTCACTGAGGGAATCCTAAACGGTGGATCACTCGGCTCGGGGATCGATGAAGGACGCAGCAAACTGCGCGTCGAATTGTGAACTGCAGGACACATGAACATCGACGCTTCGAACGCACATTGCAGCCACGGATTCTGTTCCCGAGCTACGCCTGACTGAGGGCCGGGACCCGGTCAATAGGGGCCGATCATACCTGGTGGCAAATGGGCCCCAGGTATAAATAGGATCGTTGTCCCGCGAGCTGCGGGCATTGCTTTGCCGAGGCTCGCGTCGAGTGTTCGACGCCTATTAGAGCTGCTCCCGAGAGACGGACGCACGGCACCTTTTTGAGACCACCGCTACCTCCTGCAGCCAAGGTATACAACTTACCTAAAAATTCCTAGCTCCTCTTTTATCCCGAGTCTGCCCTTTTCTTTACCAGCCAGGTCACAATTCTTGGGGGGATTATTTTTAACGACCGTTCTTGTCTCTCTTTTTCTGGTTAATAAATTACTTTTGTTTTTCCAACCTGGCTTTTCTGTCTGCGTTTAAAAACTCCACCGCACCTCTGTGAGGCACGTTTCACTCCTATCAAGCAATCACCCCTCTTAACGACCATTTTCAGCGGTACCGTCGGTGGTCACTTAATTCAGATTTCCGCTTCATGTGTACATCAAATTAATATGCATTGAAATTTCCCAGGAGCAACTCAGTTATAAGGAAATAAACGCCATCTGCATAGGTTTAACAAAATCGTCACTTCAAGAATTTTCCATTTTTTTCCAAATCAGCCGCCCGTTCATTTGCAGAATATGAACTCTTAGAAACTGAACCCCTCTAGAACGACCACCCCGGTCTTAACGAGCATTTTTCAGCAGAACCGTAGGTGGTCGCTTATTACAGGTTTCACTGTAATAATGCTTCCCAGACGAATGAAATACCCGCATTTGGACTGATGGATACCATGACCAAGGAGATAATTGGGTAAGGTTTTTTTTTATTTGCATTAAGGGGGCTCACTACCTCTCAGATTCTCCTCGACTGGCTTCTCCCCTCCGAGACCTGAGTGGAATGGGAAAGTCCTAATCTTCTTGTCGAGGGGGGGGGTAGTTAGAGGAGGGGGTGACGGCAGAGGAGGTGGGGGCAGTCGGCCATATGCCGTGACTAGATCGCGAAAAAACACGAAACATGCGTTAGCATTTTAAAGTCTGAGGCCTTATAGTGACAAGCATAATAAAGTAGATGACAACAAATTAAATACCAAAGACCATTATGTGATCTTACTACTTGAGATGTTTCTTTTAGTGAATAAAAAGGGCAATGAAGAGGTCTGAAAAATGACTGAAAAAGGTCACTGAAAACACTAATTATCATTAATATGTCTTGTGAAGTGAACAATGTATCTCAATGAAAGCTCAGATACATTCTTTCCTAACAAAAATGTGAAAACTTAAACTTCCTACACAAAAAAATAATAGGGTGACAATTAAAATAAAAGTGGTCTGCAGAGGCGATTTTAGCTGAGGTAGTGAGCCCCTTTAAGGCAAAATGCAATTCTCAAATAAATATTTCCGCTAAACATGGCCCTATTTGAAAGTATATTCGATCATTGCTTTTTTAAACTTAATTCCCACCTGATGATGGAGTCATTTTTCGTAGTTGTTTCTTATAGGCATGTTATGATTCATTTCCATAGGTGAAGGGTTTTCATCTGCATGAATGGCAATCATAGATATTCTTGAAGTAGGCCCTCAACTTAGATCTTCTTCAGGATCAGGATCACCTTCAGCAGGAATCATGGAGATCAAGAAGTGGGGCCTTGCCCGCCACTCTGAGATCTGGCAAAACATACAAGGGCTCAGACAAGCCAAGCTTTTTATTGGAGGACCCAAACCGGGACTAGAAAGAAGACTTCTATTGCTGAACAGAGGTCAGCTACGTACGATAGTGGGTCTCCTAACTGGACACTATCAGGTCATGAGGCACCTTCATCTTTTGAAGCTAGCAGACTCTGCCAGATGTAGGTGGTGCGAAGAAGAGGACGAAACAACATCACACGTTCTCTGTAACTGTCCTGCCTTGATGAGGACTAGAATAAGACATCTAGGATCCCCGTTTCCCGATCCGGCTGAAATCAGGGTTACCCCCATAGAGGATATGCTGGCCTTCAGTAAGGCCATTGGATTCCACGGGTAACCAAGTCATGGTGGTTAGCACAAAGGACCAATAGGTCTAGGTGCCCTGGGTCCTCCTCGGAGGAACTCCACCAACAGTCTAATCTAATCTAATCTAATCTAATCTAGATCTTCTTGATAATTGGTACTCGTTTTTGCGAGTGTCCTACTTTTTATCCTATTTTGGATAATGGCTTTGCGTCAATGGAAGTAGCCTTGCCTCGAAAAAAATGAGACGTTTGAACAATGTCGATCGTGGAGTATGGAAATTACCGGAATGAAACAATTAACTTAGTTTTCCTCGTGGATTTTATTATTTGCAGCCCAGATTTCGTCGCATCGCGACATATTCCGGTAAATTGTTTAAATACAGATGTTGCGACGCGACAGAACCTGGGTTGTGGAAAATAAAAGTTTTGAGTTAAACCAAATTAATATTTTCATTCAAACGAGTGAGTTCCTTAAAGGTACTGTTGAAACTTTGGAAGTACCTAACCCTTTTAAATTTTTACTATGAACGTGCAAAAATGATATGACGATAACATTCCGCTGAAGGAAAGTTTCCTAAAAAGCGAATTTAAATTAATAGAGATTCGAAGGGTTCTAAGTGGCCTACTCGGTCGGACAGATTTTTTTCGGCGGAAAGTCATCATCTCGTAAACTATGTATAACGGTGCGAGCGAAGCGTTGCGTAAATGCAAAGATCTCCAGCGCAGGTCTCTGGTTAGCTGACCGGAGTTGACCCAGTAAAACCCCTTCGCTTCCCCGGAGTCACGAGTCTGGGATCGGTGAAAGGTTTTTATAGCGTCTTGTGGGCGAGTCATTACTCTTGCTAAGTGATCTAGTTCGCACGAGTCGGAGGATGCAGGGAAGATTCGAAGCAGACCGCGGCCATTACAAAAGGCCATCCTCCGTAATGTGAGCTCCTACAGTATTTTTTTTCGTTGAATAGACCCTAGCGCGCCTATACTCTCAATCTTTTACCGTTTCCTTTTGGAATTGATCCGAGAGGTAGGCTAGTTTGTTCATACAGGGGTTCCACGATGAAATACCCGATTCTCTGATAAATCCATTGATTAACCACTTCTAGAAGACGTAAATTCGTTATTTTTTGGGAGAGAAAGTTAAAGTTGTGTCTTGAAGGTGAACCATCAACTCATTTTGCTGAACGTATTTACAGCGCGGTAACGTCATAACTCGCGAACGAGTACGGTATATATGCTGATAATTTATTTTCTTGACCTCTATTTGTTAACATTAAACTCCATGGAGTTAATTTTTTTATATTATTAGCGACTTATGTCTCAAGAGAAGTACAAAATATAATGAAAATGTTATTTATAAATTGATGCAAAATGTGATATTAACCCAACGCCTGTTTCCATCCATTCAAATCTTTTCCACCGTCAATACAATTTGAAGCTTGTTGCGTGAGATTTTTAATCAAATGCGTAACTGCTGGAACCCCAAAAGCATGCCGTAAGTTCAATCGCGTATTTTTGTCTCCAGGGGATAATTTTCAACGCTGGCAGTACTGTTGAAGATATTCACAGCTAAGCATTTATCCGCTGAAATCCTCCTTTGAAAATAAATCGCTGCAAGCTGAGCAAATTTCGTGCCTGCTCTCTGTGGGTATTGTTTCAAACACTCTTCCTAATCAAGACTTTAATTACCACCTCATCTCCTTCTTCCCTTATCAGCGTGATAGGTATTGGAAGTCGGAAACACTTTAGGCCATTAGAATTTTGGGAAGTTACTAAAAACATGTACAACTTTTTCGAGACAGTTATTTCATTTTTGTTGAACCCACAGCGTTCCATTTGTACGCATTTGTGTAGTAAAAAATTTACTTCGGTGAACTAAATTTTACATGAATCCAACCGAACTGACATGTCAGTGAATCTGTGTGGGTGTATACGTAAAAATAGTGGACTTTATTCGTGGAAATCAAATATGTGACTTTAATAGGTAGAAAATATAGTCGGCAAGAATAGGACCTGAAAATCTTATCAAGCAAGTCACACATGAATACGTACTTTTATTTCGTTCAAAAAGAGGTTTGGCGCGAATAATTGCCAACGAATGTCGTTGAAGAGCTTAAATTATGTTTCCTAGTGATTCGAGTTATCAGAAAATATTCTCTGCTTGTTATTCTTAGTCATGAGTGTGACGCAGATATTTAGTCGTTGTCGAGATCCGAAGATCTCGAGCTCTTCTTGAATAGTAGTGATAATATTCATCTCCTTATAGCCGTTCCACTTTCGCGGGAGCGTGACTCTTGTCATCCGCGAGAGGTGGTTGAAAAGGTGATAGTGGTCAAGTACCTTCGATGGGAACAACTGAGGAGGGCCCTGGATCGCACCAGGGTGTGCAAAGCGATCCGTTACGGTGTGCTCCGCCTTTTTTCGTCTCTCCACGACAGCAGCAGAGCGCGTGGGACGCAAGACATCTCACCCGGAGAAGCGAAGGGGATGGAGAAATGGAAAGGATTGAGGGAGGGACGCTAGGGGGCTTCGAACCCGGATCACCGTTCTCCGCGGAGACTCGGACGTGCAGTGCGAAAAAAACAAGAGAAGGCGGTCAGGCATCTTCTGGTTGCCGCGTCGGTGGCTCGCTCGCGAGGAGGCGCTCGGGATGATTATGATCTTGAGTTGTCTTGACGTGACGGAAACAGGCAGTGGCGGTGGAGTCATGCGTTCTTCGGCCGAACGCCGTTTAATATCCGCGCTTTAGCGCCTGAGAATTGCCATTAAACCAATGCTTTGCTTATTCTTCACATCCAGCTTAAAATTTTACTGACATGAGTGTTCTTACTCAATAATGAATCTTTGCCACTAGTTATTTCATCTACAGTAGCGTGCTTTCACAGTGTCGTTGCAAGCTTAGTATGATTACAAATTTTCATTTGAACAAAATATTGAAAGGTTATTAGATGAAGGATTTGGAGTTTTCCTGGCGGACGAAGCTGATGAAAAGGATCAGCCTTGAAGACGATCGCAGGATCAGTTCTCAAAACGTTGGCAACGACAGCCTTCCTGAAACTCCTCCAAATACAGTCATCCTGACTCGCTGGGAAACCCGAGGAAACTCCATATACATTTCATTTTAGGGATAAATTATGGTCATTTTTTTCGTAAAAGTTCAGGGATTTCGAAATTGATAGGTATTCATATCCCTTTTTTCGTCGGTAGAGAGGCTTTCCTCTTTCCTGTCCCTGAAAGTGGTTTCGAACTGCAACCAATCAGAGTGCACGGAAGCAAATTTCGAATGTTTTGTCACTCATTATTTAAAATGAATGAGAATAGTAATAATTCATGAGTGATTATTGCAATATTAACCAGAATGAACGTCATGGATAAAGAGACGGCTTAAGCTATCATTGAAAAGTTGTATTTGAAATTATCCGTGGACTTGAGCGTGAAAAATGACTTAGAGATTCAGGCATCAACAATAAAATTACTGACTATATCCGAATATTTAATTACTTTGTGCGCTCGGTATACATGCGGTAGAATTTTCGACTATGGCCTTGGGATGCTGGTTCAAATGTATAGTGAGAGCCTCTTATGAGACCATAAGATAAACCTGAATGATTTTCCAGGGCGCCAGAGTTATTTGGAAAACTGCAGGTGGCATATGGGAAAGCATCCTCTTTCTTGAAGAGTGAAAATCACGTGTATTAAATGCTATCACTTCAAGCCAGTCTTTCTGTTAGTGTTATTGATTGTTACCAGAATCGGATTTTTACTAATCCTCAACTAATATAGTTTAATTTAATCATGAAATCTTCCGTTGTGAATTAAATTTATTTACTTAATTATTCATTCTCTACCTATTCCCAAAGCTTCACGATATTAGATGCTTTTGAGAGACGTGAAGGATGTACTATACTTGCTTATGGTGGCTAAGTGCTCGTTAATGGCGACATCAATGCTGGTAAATTGTTATTTATTACTGATGTATATCGAATAAGGTCGTGAAATATTCTGATTGTGCTTGAGATTTTCGTATCATCTCTAGGGTTCGGGTAAAATTGTGAAGAATACTCTTTAAAGGATCTTAAATAAGTCTTTAAAGGCTCAATCAATGATGATGATCTTTTCACCAGGTCTTTAATAATAATGTTAAAAACTTGTGAGATAGAAAATACTAGTTCTGGAAAAATAACTAATTGTATTTGTGGAACCACCGAATGTGCTAATTGATTGCAACGTTCCTTGTGAGCCGCGGGGGAAGGTTTGAAAATTTCCGTATGTTTTTGTGTATGATATTCGGAGCTTCTGTGATTCAGGATTCGATTTTTTTTCTCCATGCCATCTCTGTGTATTTCCCACTGTGTAGAAATTCGGGCGTGTACTAAGAAACGCATAAATTTCTAGCATTTCTCTGCTCGAATCTCTCAAATGAAAAAAAAAAATTCTTGAAGAATTCATATGGAGTCGTAATTAAATCCTGTGAATCAGTCGAAATATTAAAAAAGAAAGAAACCACTCTCCTGCTGGCAAATTTCTCGCAGTTTTTATCACGTAGCTACTCTTAATTTTAACTCCGGCAGCGATTCGTCTTTTTGTACCCATCGTGAGCTGCCATCTGCTCTTACATGGTAATGTTGCGACGCATCGTCGCATGTTTCCCCCTTGCACAAATGGGGTGGAATTCACAATTTCAAAAAATTGTTTAAAACGACCGGGATTAGAATCCGGATCTTATACTTAACGTTCAGGTTTGTTAGCCATGTAATCCACTCACCTATCTTTATTCAAGGCGAATTCGATGGGAGAACTGAGACTACCTACCTGGGAGATGATGGATGGGAGAACTGAGACCTAGGTCGTGTAAACCCTCGCCAATATTTGCTTCAATTTAAAGTGAATTTGCAGTGTAATTGGCCAACAAATACTGCCTATAATAGGGGGATCCAGATTCCAATTCCGATCAAATCTTATGATTTATGTGCTATATTTTTTATTGATCACTGTATTAATTATTCTTCCTGTTTTTTTTAAGGTTTTTTGATCAAAATGAATCAGCAAAAATTTTTACTGACAATTTTGAGAAAAATTTTAATAGGCGTATGGTTAAAGAAATGATTTATACAAGTGTTGACAGAAGAAATTGTAGTAAAAACCAGATAATGTGAAATTAATTAGGGTGTGTCCGCATGTTATTAGTAAAAGTATTTAAATAAATTTAGATATATTATTTTTGTTTCTCTAATCATGTTTGCATAAGCTTTTTAACAGTAATGTTTTTTTTCCTTGGTTTAACATGGTATTATGCGTTGATTGAGTTTGACATTTGTTCGGCATATTTTTTTCGACTTATTTGTCAAATAATTGTTGCGATTTCTATAATAATGGCATAATACTTATTTATGGTTATTGTTAATTTAGGTTTTTGTTTTTTTTTCATTTTTACGGAAGCTGGTAGAAGAAATGTTCATGTTTCTGGAAACAGCAGTATATGGAATCATGGAAATATGAACAGCAATTTGAAGAACCATGAATACTGTAAGTATATATTTTAGGTTAAGATGCTTGTTAATTTAAGTTATACGTGTTTCGTTGATTTTTCACGTTTTCTGTATATTTTTAATTTTTAATTTAATTTCTGTATCTTTTTAATTTTAATCCCTGAGGAAGGATTTAAAATAATTCGAAACGTCGCGATGCGATGTATGGTTTTATCTTAGTGATCAAATAATTTCTTTAAGACGAATACATCCCCTTGATGCATGTATTAGCGAACGTGCGCCTGCCTCCTTACCTCATCATTTGCTCAATACAATGAATGGGAACTTGCCCCCTTATATCCAGCTAGAACTAAAGTGACGCCATTGATGACTCATACGTTCTCCTGCTCCGCAATCAACATCTTCTACCTCCGCCACGTCGAAAAGTAGCGTGGCCATAAGGTGCTATTCCGCTTTTTGTCCACCCGGAGCCGTTCGGCTACCGCCGCCTGTTTTCACGTCGTTGCGACTGGCGAAGTAGGCGTGTCGCTCTCGCGCGGTGACGGCGAAAGGGCCCTGGGGGGGTGAGGGGTAGGGGGGAGGAGTTGGCCGGCGAGTGCGCCGCCGACTTGAGGAGTGGGGAAGGGAGTGGCAGTGGGTAGCGGGTTTTATTTGATTTTGACGGGCGCGCGGCGACCTCCGGGGACTGAAACCATGAAAAAGGCACTCCAAGTGCTGGGGAGAGATCGGAAAATTCCTCGAGAGGGAGAGAGAGAGACGGCCTTTCCTTTTGTTTCGAGGATGATTTCGCTCCCTGTAAAAAGGGACGGAATCTCTCGAAAAGGCGAAAGAATCCGCTGCTGAGGCGATCTTATGATGCGCAACATGACGCGAACGGACGCGAGAACAAACGAAGCCGTGTAAGAGCGAGAACTCACGAAAAGTATGGAGTCATGGAAGAATGCACCGTCAGCGTGAAAGAGTTGAGATGTGCTGTAACCGTGATTAATGCAAAGCAGAATGCTCTGATATTTGGAAATTTTAACGCAATATACGCGTAGTATAGTAGACGTCAAACGCACCTATTTTTTTAGTGAATGATTGATATCTAATATTTGCATCATGCGTCAATGGGCTGTTTACTCAGTTTTTTAAAATAACCGTGTTATATGAGTGTACCAAATGGGTACTTAACTATTCCTCCCCCTGAGAATACTTTCATTCTTACTTGTTGATGCTGGAGACTTCACTATTTTCAGAGATTTTTTGGCATCTCTTATACTGCACCATGCTTGTAAATAGGTGTGACATTAGTTATTTGGTAGATTTTCAGTATTTTGGAAATATTTGTGACTTTTACGAGTAATGGGTTTATTCTTACCTCTGTCGCTCCAAATCTCTGAGGAAATTTAAACTCAAGGAAGAAAAAATGCACAAGTACTTTGGAAAATTTCTCCTCGCATCCGTTTCCAAATTTGATGTTGCCGATAGATCACCGGCATACTTTAATTGTCCTAAGACTTTTACTTCTTAATTCTCAGCTATATAATTTTTTCCCTATTACTGCGAGTAAAACTTTTAGCCGACTGATAAGGAGAATTTTAAATTTAATCAAGACTAAATGTTTGCTGAACCCCGCGAAAATTTATTTTTTGATGATGTGAGTAATTTGCTTGACAAGTTCCCCAGCCAGAGAGTTTTGCCCTTTGAAATTTCTTGCAAGCGTCGTTCATTCAGCAGCGTGACACGGGGTAAAAGTCAGCTCAGAATGAGGACGCGGCCGATAATTGTTTGACGAGAAGAACCGTTGTTTGCGATGAAGACCTCGTGAATTTTCATGTCCCCATACGTTTTTTGAGAGGCCTTTTTGAGTTTCTCCGGGAGGCTCGGCTCGATGGAGTGTCACGTGGCTTCCCAAATGCCTCTCGTCCAGTGGGCAACTCAACTTATTGCGAACGGAAACGGTTTCCCAACCGCTTGATTGGGAAATTAAAATGTCGGGCGCATTGAGAGGGGGCCGCTCCCGCGTGCCATATTTCCCCGAAGCACGGGAACGGTATGGGAAGGGACATGATTCGACTCGACGCTGAAAGGCGAAAATTTCATCCTCTTGGAACTCGCATAATCTTAGGCTTCTTTCTTTCGCGTCAAAATCCCTCCATTGATCTCGTTTTCCTAGTATTGTGAGAATCGGTAACCGTAATTGGCAAATATTCTTCAGCTCGGATCTCAGGCAAAACACGCTGTATAGGCAAAGTACGTGGCCTTAAATTTTATCTCAAGATCTACACACTCCCGAAAAAAGTGTCTACGCAGGGATGGGACTGGTTTGGTCGCTAGAGCTCTGGGATATCCACTCCCAAGGCGTAGGTTGGAATTTACGAGATTTCCCGGATGTATTTCGCACTATTCTGGGATACTGTGAGGAAAATATATACAAAGACAGTAATCCGTCTGCAGGATAAGCCGTGAAAACCGCAGATCCTTGATTATTGTGTAGGTACAAAAAAATAACTGGTACTAAAAGTTCCATGCACACAAGTTGCTACTCCGTTGGAAAAATGCATCACGCGTTGCTACATTATACATCTTAGACATAGGTGTAAAACTCATCAGTGTTTGACAAATTTCAAGCTATCCGGGACTAGCCACGGAGTTCCACTTTTACGGAGTCACCCGCAATGCACACATGTGCTAATTTCCACAGAGAAAAAAAATCATCCGCCTTGACCGGGATTCGAACCCGGATCCCTCGATTTCCGGCCAAGTGCTTTAGCCATTTAAGCTGCCGAGGCATCCTCTTCCCCAGTGGAGCTCACAAAAATCCGCAGGGAAAGAGTATGTCTCGGTAGCTTAACTGGCTAAAGCATTCGGCTGGAGATCGAGGGATCCGGGTTCAAATCCCGGTGAAGACGGATGATTTATTTTTCTCTGTGGAAATTCGCTCATCAGTGTTTCTTCGAAACTGTCTATTTTAGTCCTTTTGGACAATCCGGTCAGAGTAATTGGTAGAAATTTTAAATTCATTAATTTTTTCCTTCGGATCTGAGTCGGATCGTATCGGATTAAGATTCATGTACCAACTAAAATCTTCAAGGAACTAACGGTTAAACTATCAGTCGTGACATCTTTGGCTGAATTATCGTACGTGAATCCATATTGGATTATAATTCAAGATAACTGTAGAATTTTATAATATTTTCTGAGTTTTAGATATATATTTTAATGCTTTATTTGCAAATGCATACACATCTTTAGAAAATAACTAAGAAATCACAACTGCATGCCATGAACGTTTAAGGATTTGTATAGGAAAGCTCTGCGACCTTTGGACTCCGCTCGATACCGTCGTCGCAAATGAATTTATTCGTAACATTTTCACCCTACGCTTTTTCTCTGATTAAGCCGTTCCCCGAATTAATGCGCTAATTTCGACCTGTTTGCACTCCCGGAACGGAAAGGCGGGCAACTTAGCGTTTGCCGCGCGAGCCCTGCAGGGGACCCATTGAGTGGGCGCCAAATTTATTAGATGGAGGGAGATAGCGTTCTGTTCGCCGATAACTCCTTGGCTTAAGGATCGGTTTCATGGATGTGAAAAATACGCCACGGAGCAACAAACAAGGGGAAGGCTTCACTCCGGAGAGATATACGGCGAGCGCGGCCGCGAGTTATTACCGGAGAGGGGCGTATGTTTTGAAAAAGAGCTCGCTCATGTTCCTCGTGGACTCGGGAGGGGAAAGGTTGTCCTCCTCGGGTCGTAAAATTTCGCTCTCCGGCGAAACACCCGCTCGCTACTTGACCACGACATCTGAACAACGGTACACAACACGCCCTGGAGTCCCCATCTCGAAGCGGGTCTCGAGCAGCACGCGAGGGACGCCAAACCGTCCGGACGCTAAGAGTCAGGGTCCAGATTGCCGTCGCTTTTTTCTTAGTTTGTTATGATTGCTACTGTTGTTTTACTATATTCTCATTGCCACAGTCAGGCCGAAAATTTGTCTGAAATGGGGAGGTTCTATATTCCTTATTCGTTGACGAAGATAGCATATTGGTCCAGAGGGTAGATATTTGGGTTCCCAACCAGAAGGAATAAACGTTCTCCAGAGAGGCGTCTATGATTTTCATTGCCAAATCTGTCGGCAGGGCCGCAGGAAGGTCAAAAAGAGGAACTTCCCTCTCTGTCCTCATATGCAAATTCAACCCGCTCTCGGGAATGGAAGTTCTAATTTGGAGCTGGACATGCTCAGCATTCACGGATCCTAACGATCTTCCAAGTGAAATTTTCTACAGTTGTACATTTATCTTTTCCTAAATTAAAATTTATATACCAGGTACCAGGTTTTCCGCTCACCTCTTAAATTCTGGAATTTTTAGGCTGACACCCCTCCAGAATAGATTTGGGTTTTAGGATTCGCTATTCGCGAAAAAAGAGGTAAATCGATTTTCTATTTTGGTTTTCAAATTCCGAGTCCAGTTTTCTCAAAAATACCATTTCCTTTCCGGATCGTCTTATTGATAAATACGTTGCTAGGCTACGATGAAATTCCAAAGTTCATCCTGCAGTCTTGAAATTTCGTTTTGTTACCTACTGCATGGAAACTCACTTTACGTAATAGAAACGGCTGCAATTTTATCGGTAGCTTGCCTTCCCAAATAGTCGTAACAACGATGAAAACATAAAAAGAGTTCGAAGCATTGAATAATCTTTTAACCTTCCTTCAGAATCATTTATTTTCTACCCATCAATCACGTGGCACGCCAGTATATCTCGTGATTTTTTTTTCGTGAATCGTAGGAGAGATTAGAATGAAAAAAAAATTAAAAACAAAATGGAAAAGAAAAGATGAAGAAACGCGAGAGTGAGCCCTCGTTATGAAGTCGTTTCGCAGTGGCCCCGTGCGTGTGGCTGTTGCGCCGGCCGGAAATGGACTGGCCCACCCTGAGGGCAGACCGAGAAAAAAAGAGTGAGTGAGAGGGTAGAAGACCGGCCTTCTGGTCGCTCCCGCTCCGGAGACTTCAACGGTCGATCGCCGGTCCTTGATCCCGGGAACCGCCGCGGAAAGAAGACTCGGGCGGTCGGTCGGCTTCTTCTTCTGGGTCAATTCTTTTTTCTTTTCGTCTTTTTTCGTCCACTCTCGTAACTTTTCCTCGCGCTCATCTAATAACGACGTCCCGGACCGAGACGCCGGTCCGTCCCGGTTTCCCGATGGTCCCGAGAGGATTGCGTGTCCATCAGCTCACCTCCTTTCCTTCATCGTTTGTTCCTCCGGTCTCTAACCTACTCCCAGACTCTCCACTCTGCACCAAGACGGTCTCTCGAAAACTCCATAGAGGCATGTTTTATTAGACGCTGGGCCTCTTGACCCATTTTCTGCCAGTTTCAGCCGTCCACTTTGGGGGCCTGACAAATTTTTAAAATGGTGTTTGCTGCTTCGAGTGAAATAGCTAAGAATCAAAGCTTACAACCTGAATTCTCGCTGGCAGATTATATTTTGGGATAATTGTTGCAATGAATTGTAAAGCAATGTTCAACTTTGAAAGAATCCTGTGCAAGAAGCAACTGCGGAACCCGTTTGAGGGAAAGCATAGGAAGAACTCGAAACTTAGGTTAATGCCAATCTTGTGCTAAACTTTAATTCAAGTGTTAACGCAAAATTCAATAAATGTCTTTACTATTTATAAATTTTGTTTCTGGGAAATCATCGTGATGATGTTTTGTCTTAGAAAACCTTTTTTACACTAAATTCCGCCATTAAAATTTGACGGAGTTCTCGACTTACTCAATCTATTAATTTTTGATAATTTGAGATAATTTTTCCATGTCTAATTACAAAATTTGCGTGGGTAAAAGCACGTGTCGGTGGATTTCTGTTATGTTTAGCTTTTTTGCGGAAATTGTGAAGGGAGACCAAATCCACCGTGTTTAATACGAATAATGAATACCTCATCACTACAATGCCCCGTCCAATACAAGTACTGCTGAGCCACTTCCATGATATTACTATAAAAAAACCGGCCACTTGATATCTTTTCACTTGGCTTAAGTTAGCTTCGCGTCTCTAGATTTCACCATCCATCATTTACAAGCAAAGGAGTGACGATATTCATTCTTGTAAAACTTTCCCCCTCCTTTCCTTGGCCTCTGGAACTCTCTCTGAAATAATTCGTAGGTGATCATTTTGTTCTCCGAAGCATGCCTCAGATTTTAAAACGCCTAGTCGCCACGTGGAATTCCCATCGAGGACATATAAATGCAAACGACCCAATCAAGAATAACTGCAATGCAAGACCTACAGCTGTACATAATGCTAAGAGTATCCCACTTTGGTGAAGTGTCTTGAAAATTTAATTTTTACGTTTTCTACCTTAAAAAGGTTGGAAAACTGAAAACTCGGGACAAAAATCCTATCCTCTAAAACCAATCTGTTTCTTTTTAACAATCGTATTTCCTAAATCATTTACTTTATTGAAATAATCTGCCACATTAAGGTCGAGCAAATATTTTTATCGACAACAAAATTAAGTATTAAATTTCACTATCTTTGACATTCTAATCTAAAAACTGGGCTTACCTTCCCAAGGGCAACGTATTATGTATTAATTTCCTTCGAATCATGAAATAAAATACTTCCAACATTTGAAAAAAATTTTGCTGTTCTTTATTCGAGATAGCTGACTGCGATTTGGGCATCAATCGCACATGATAGCCTCCTACTTATCCTGAATCATTTACAGGACTTGCTTGAAAATATGATCCTACCCATATTTTGACCTTTTTATGTCATTTTATACTGTGGTTAACAATGGAGTAAACTGCAGTCAATCTGAATTCCGGATTAGGTATGTGGTTGTCTCATTTTTCTGAACAAGGCAATTTGCATCCTGACCTCTTTATTTGCTTGCCTAATGATTCGCCGAAAGAATGAGGTGGTAGCCGAGAGGCGAAAGGTAGCGAAATGAAAAGGCACTCGCACGGTAGGACGGAGATATCCCATTTCGTTTTATAGCTGGTGATTTTTAGATAGTGACAAAAACGCGAAATACGTTTTGACTGTCGGCGAAAATTATTTTTTAGCTTCCTCACTCCAAGCATTTTTTTTATTTCGGCAGTAGACACGGGACACGGCATCGGACGCGCGATGCGGCAACCTTTAGCGGCTCAAAAGGAATCCCTACCAAGTCTTCCATTTTTTAAAAGCAATATTCTGAGAAATTGAAGTGTTTGATACACTGCCGTGTAATATTTTATGCTGAAATTATGTGAGGTACATCTTCTACATCTACATACTACCCCGCGAACCGTCGCATGGGCGTATGGCAGGGGGTGGTAGGTCACTAGCCGTGTAAAGATGTAAATTTTTGGGAGGTGATTTGGTGACTCTATTATGGGGGTGTATTTAGAGGAGCTCTATTTTTATTGCGGTCGCTTATTGTGCGCAGAAAGAAAGAGTTTTGTACCTATCTGTTCAGCAGTGCATCTCTCTTATTTTATCATATCTGTCAGACTTAGAAATGTAGTGAGGTCATCATCATCTGGTGTTCTGCCTGCTGGCAGGTCCCGTACGCCACTGCTGGCTCCATCCGCTTCTGTCCCGAGCTTCCTTCTTTGCTTCATCATAGCTGATGTTCTTCACCTGATCCACCAATTTAATTCTTCTCCTTCCTCTCTTTGTCTTTCCTTCAATTGAACCCTCAAGTGCCACAGTTATTATACTTTTCCCTCTCATCACAAGGCCCAACCAGTTTCCTTTCCTTTTCCTGATTTCCTTTAGGAGCGATCTTCCTTCTTTAACTTTGCTGAAAACCTCCTCATTTCTCATCTTATCTACCCATTACCTACTTTTTACCTCCTTTTTATTACCTTTATCTTATCTACCATCTTACCTACTTTTTCCATCCTTCACCACACCCACATTTCATAAGCTTCTATTCTATTCCTTTCCCTCATACCTAATGCCCACGCTTCACATCCATACATGAAAACGTTCCATGAATAACATTTAGCTAGTCTCTTAGATCCAGGCTTTTATTGCATAGCAAGTTTTTATTCTGGCTGAAGGCCTCTTTTGCCATTGCTATCCTTGCTTTTATTTCTGCAATATATTTCTTATTCAATTAATTTCAATTTTTTATTTCTTTGTGTAGTGAGGTTCTGAAAGACACCAGTTCTGAATTTCTCCAGCAAGCTAAGCGTAGCGTTTAGCCTTGGAGTATCTAGGGGCTCCCACCTTAATCCCTCTAACAGTTGTGAAATACTCTGTGTTTGTTTGTACCAGTTTTTAACGAAGCTTGCTGCTTTTCTTTGCATTTTTATATTCTTGAAACCATGGGTTGTAAAGTTCTGTTTGGAAATGCACTTATATCTTGATTTTGATATGCTGTTCTTTTAGTCCTGGTTAGTTATTCATTCGATTTGAAAGAGGAAGTTTGTACGTTCTCTTTGTTTAAAAATACGGGATATCCCATTAATCGATATATTTCGCCCATTCATAAACATCGGACGGGAAACAAATTGCCGGGCGGATCCTTTTCCAACGAGGTATCACCTTTCCCATGTAATCTAAGGGAAGCGATCGAAGGAGCGCGCCGCAGATTTTATCTTCCCATCGCGCCGATGGACGGGCAACGCCCCACTCCTCCTCTCGCCGTTAACCCCTTGGCGGGCGACCCGGGCGGGGCGGGCGTATCTGTTTATGTTTTCTCCTTCATTGGGGAGGGAGGATTGACACGACGGGGTCAAAGGGCGACGCGATAGCACAGCACACACGCGCGCTCGCCCTTCTGCTGTCCTATACGAGTGAGAGTGTAACTCAACCCGTTTGTCCGCAGCGGAAACGAGCGATAAGTCTCTGCTTTCGAGGATGATGAGACTCTAATAGAAGTAAATATTTACGAAATCATATCTGCTTACTATCTGAAACTGCCTTCTTCTAGCATCTAGAAAACATTCAAGGATAGCTCATTTACATATTCTTGATATTGAGTCGGCATTTCAATTTCCACTTTTCCTGCACTACAAGAAATACGAATATAGAAAGTAATTCATATTTTCATTGGATCAGTTTTAGAAAAATTCAAGTTTTGCGCTAGTAAACTTTCCGCGGACTTCTTTCGAGAAAATCACTTATCAACTGAATTGGGGCGTTTTAGTAATCCCTACCGTGTTACAGTTTATTATATGGACAAATACAGTGCGTAAGAAGATTTGTTTAACTGTTTCCAAGTTTATATTTTTATTCTCCTTTAAATCATGACCATTTCAATATTATGTTCGCTAGACAAAATGTGTAAACGGAATGAAAATTAAATGACCATACTTTCTATTAAGCGCCGATCAACTCTAGTAGACCAATTATATAAATATTCTAAACATCTTGTAAACATTTAAAATATCTAAGAAATTGAGGACTTGCTTTAGATGCTGAGTGGATATTTGTTGCCGTTTGGGATCAGGATGATGTTGCCTTTTAACGAACCACGGTCTTGGACGATAAAAGTTTAAGTGGAAATTCCAAAGGTTCTTTTCATTTTTCGCGATATGTTTAGTAAGCTCTATTTTTTCCGCTTATGTATCATCGCTGATCGCTGAGCCGGCAAGTAAACAAATTTGTTTTATTCCGAGTTTTTTTTCTATGCTCCTCTTCGTGGTGACTGAAGTGAATGATTTTGGACGGGAACTGCATACGCGTTGACCCAGGGGATGTTGGTTGCCACTAAAAGAGCCTTGTGCATCACTGCCTAAGTTGCGTCCTCTTACCCATGTTTTAGTTGGCAGCCGTGTCGGCGATCTTCGCTAAAGGCGCATTAGGATGGTAATGTATGACGCATTAGTTTCGCCATGCTGTGCCGTTGCTCCCACAGTAAAAAAAAACGCTACATATTTTTGATCTGTGTGACGAATTTTGCATCTTGGCCACTCTTGTAAATGCTTAAGAAAGTAGGTTTCCCACCTACCTGAAAGTTGAAGCTATCATTAGCAACCCCGATGAAATAGCTCAGTTGCTTAGACTTTCACACTTCAATGCACCAACTTTTAACGGTTTAAGGCCCGTTAAGATGCAAGTTGCATTTTACTAATAGGCATCTTCGAACGCACCCAAATTTATTCTAATCGATTCCACTCGAGTTGTGGAATGACCCTTTTTTTTCACCATATGGGCACGTTTCATATTCACTGGCACTACTTCTTCATAGCCCTACTACTATTGTTCAAGACAATGGTGGACGGTTTATTTTCTCTTGCCTAACGCTGCCACAATCTGTTCCTCATAGCATACTCTCCTCTGCGTTCACTGAAGGATTGGCAGAGAGCACATTTGCTCTATCATCAGGTAAAGTACACACCTTGGTGGTGTCGCAACTTGGTAACGCATAGACTGTCATTTAAATTGCGGGTGAATGGTGAGGCACTGAGGAATAAGGTTACGTCACATTCATAATTGCGAATCGAGATGTCACGCTCCAATTTAGCATTCATTGCTCAGTATTCCCCTTAACTCTCGTCGAACTGCTAAATGTTATTCGGATTCGTTCTCTATCGTGATTGATACTCCGCGAGGGAACGTGAATAGACATGGCTCGGGGACAAAAATGTTTTTTTTTTTACTTACTCGTGATGAAGCACGAAGTAATTGGAACGGCAGTTCTCACTAATGGGCTTCTACATAGAGGAAAAAAAACTGAAAAGTAGGAGGTTCAATCCTGCGGGAGGAGGGAAATTAGACTGAGACTCGACAACCGATTTTTCGCGAACTAGAATTTTGTTTAAAAAATCTTTCCATGGCATAGTGAGAGACTTGCATAAAATGTGTGCCTCATATTTGTTCAACAGATCCAGGCCGAATGTGGTGGAAATATGTCACAATGAGAGCAAAACTGGCACTTTTCACTGACTTTTACTAACAATTATAACGCATTTAGACTCGCAGAGTCATTATCAGGTACTAGACAATGAGAAAAAGAATTTATTACATTATATGGTCGAAAGAGTGGGTGGGTAGAGGACACAGGAGTAATGTAGGGGGAGAGAAAAAGGTCTTGCCTACTTATTTTTCTTTCCTTATTTACCGTCTGTCTTGGTCTCCCACGTTCCCTCTTCTTCTTTTCCAATGTTCTTAGTTTTTCTGTCATAAAATTCTACCTTCTCCCCTTTACCTTTCTCCTCTGTCCTATACCCACTCCTCCTTCAAACCATACAAATGTGATGTCTCCTTTTTTTCAGTGTCTAGTACCTGTGATGACTCTGTGAGTCGAAACGTGCTGTAATAGCTATTGAAAATGCGTGGAAAAGTGCAATTTTTATCTCATTATTCCTCATATTTGAGTAGTTTTCAAAATTTTCGGACGATAATAAATGTATTAGTCAAATAATTTAGCCGTCAACAGCAGCCTTTATAAATTGCATGAAGTTTTCAAAAGTCGCAAAACCTCATTCTCAATGGCATCTCATGCCATGACACCACAGCTCTTCTGATTTCAATTTTAGGGGCTAGGATTAAAGCATACAATCTCATGAACTTCCTTGAAAGGAGCAGAATCCATAATTATCGTCCAGTGAAAATGAACCGGCGAAATTTAACATTAAGTTGCGCCGTACTTCTGCGCTACTTAAAGCTCTCACAGAGCGCTGAGCGGGCTCGGTAGCAATACCATTCCGAAGATGTAATACGTTGGATTCTCATGGACGTGATTTGAGGACGTTTTAAACTGCACATTGTCTTTTTGCGCGAAATTTTTAATATACCGTGGTATTATCTGTTGACCAAATGTTTTGTCTTGTAAATTTATGAGTGTGAATTTTGCGTATAAATAGTTTTTTTTTTAAATAATCGATGCTGCCATTTGTCTAAAGTTTCCGTGAGAGCGAACTACGCTGCTTTTCAACGGTGCAGTTGAAGAGTGGGCGTAGTATTTTAACAATAGCACACAAAATTTCATTTAAGAAATAGCCATCTTGCGTAGATTATAGATAAAAAAGTGGCCACTGGAAGCGTCATTTGTTATTGCAAATATGTGTACCTCATGGCTATGTTGCGTGCTCACGCTTGAGCGCTCAATAGCTCAGTGGACCAGAGAGTTAAAGCAGGGCTATAAAAATGTTTAGAATGGAATTATAGATGGAGTACATACTCATATAACCGAGCGGCAGATGACTTGGCGCTTCATCTGGAAGCTGGTCGGGTGAGAAGATTTAGAAGACGTCGAGTGGTGACGATGGAGCAGAAGCGGTTGTTGCATAATTATCCCCGAGCCGGATGTTATTCAACATCCCTGGAGTTATTCCGCGCCCCATAAAAGATGACCGCGGAGGAATTATGCTTTCCTCTCGACTCGAAGATGAGAATTTATTGCAACCAGCATAGGTCTGTATTTATTTCACGCTCTTAGAATATATCTCCGGCCGTCGCTTCTCTTACTCATGTTATAAGCCGGAGTCGAGAGTACTAATTGGATATGTCGTCAATGGGAAGAAATTGAATAGGCTGCGGTCATTTTATTTAAAATAATATTGCATACAGCCTTAGTTTTATCTTCCTATTTCTGAGCGCACTACGCTGGAGAAAATTGTGGCGGTAAACAGTGCCGGTTATGTTCTCATGCGCGTCTCAATTATGGTTTCTGTTGTCTCCTTTCAGAGCCTCCTTATCTTGGACTCGCATTTCGCTTCTTGAGTTAGTTTTTCAGGCTTAACGTTATTCAGTTGCCATTTCAATCGCAAAAAACCATGATAGAAGAGTTAACTGCCTAAATTACACAGTCAGTTTTTACTTTTAAGTTGTGGGATTTCGGAAGTGTTTGGTATCTATCTCCCATTTATCGTCAGTAGAGAGGCTTTCTGATTTCCTATTCCTGAACGCGAACAGTAGCCAATTAGAGCTCACCGCAGTAAATATAGAACCTAGTGTCACACGAAGTTTAAATTGCATGAGAATTGTAAGCATTCATGAATTATTAACACGCAGCAACAACAAGAACGAACGTCATGGATGAAGTGATGGCTTAATTCATCATTGAAAAAATGTATATGAAATCATACTCCCCTTAATACTCTCCCTCACTTCTCGTCCGTTCCATGTTTCTAATCGTCCCATGTTTCTGGGCATGAGCGAGAAAAATGACTTCGTGATTCAGGATTCGGCAGTATAATGATTGACTATATCCGAATGTTTAATCATTTAGGGAGCGCGGTATACCATTTGGTGTAACTTTCGGCTATAGCATAGAGGTGCGGGTACAACCGTAGGATGAGAGCCTTCAGATGATTTCGGTCGGCATGATGAACCTGAATGATTTTCCTGGGCACCAGAGTCATTTGGAAGACCGCAGGTGGCATAAAGGAAAGCATCCACTTTCTTTGAAGAGTGAATTTCACGCGTTTTGTCGCAGATACTGTAATGGGAAAGTTTTCTATCACTTTTACATCTCAACGGTCACCTTTCATGTGTGATTGATGCTCTAGATTAAAATTATAGATTTAATCATTCAGTTGATGTGAAATGGAAAGGGAAAGGTTGATACGTATGGGACTAAATCGGCATTAAAATTAAACGTTTTATCAAGCAGATGTCATGGAAATTGCAAATACAAAGTCGATACACTCGAGATTCAGTGGATAGAATGCCACCCTCTCATTATTGGTTCCCCCGATCTCTGATCTATATTTAGCGGTATATAGCTCTCTGCTCGATCTCTAAAAGCTTTGAATAGACCTGTCTTTCTTTCGCATTGCCATGATTGTAATGCTAATGCGATGTCTATTCAGGTGCGAGTGTGAAGCAATTACTGCGTATCCTTTTTGAATTCGAAGACACCGTTCACGGTCAAGTCAATTGCACTTGTCGATTGGGAAATTGCTTAACACCTCGCTTCAGTCGGTGTCCTGTCATGTCGGGAGGTCGACGTTCCAACGTACCATATCGCGCGAGATCGGACTCCGTAATGATTCTCCCCTCCCCCCTCCCTTAAACACCCTGAAGGGGCAAGCCACCATGAGTCAGTTATCGGAATATGACTTTAAAAAAAAAAAAAGATTCGATTTTTCCGTCGAATTGGATTGCGCGAGATCTCTCGGGGTGGTTGTCGGCGGCTGGGAAGGAGAGAGGGAGGGGGGGGGGGTTGGTGTTGGGATAAGTGACGTAACGGTGAGCGATTCGCGCATCTCGCCTCGAAGTTTTGCAACTGCATCCGTCTATAGATCCGTTCCATTTTAGCCACCGCTAGTCTCCAATCGCCTTCACTCTCCCTTTAAACGCGCCGATCTTGACTGAAAAGTCCCTTCCCCCCCTTCTACTCTTTTCCCCATTGCTTCAAAGCTTGCTCCCCTTAATACTCTCCCTCCCTTCTCGTCCGTCCCATGTTTCCAATCGAAAGGCCGGTTTCTTTATCGACATTCCTATACTCTTAACCTCCTCTATCCTGAAGTAGCATATATGCTACATGCGGTCTTTATTTATTGTTGGCTCTAACAATGATTGTAGCGCGCGGTGGGCGGTTGTATTACGTACTCTACAGTGTGCGCTTCGTGTTATTGCTTTGTTTTTTTGTTACCACTGCAGTGGTTAGGTCTCTGCACCAATTAGAAGACAGGTGTTCACATCTCGCCTTTACAAGAAGAATAAATGGTAACTATGGTGATTTTTTTGTTTTATTAATAATAAAATATGCATAAAATAGTGCATAAAGCTTTAATGGACGATGAGTATGTAAATTAAACGTTCAAAACATTATCAGGTTAGTAAAATATAATGTTGTTAATGAAGTATACGAAGGGTTTACTTTTGTACAATATATGAAATGCAAAGTTTTTCTGTTTCACGGAAAAAAGAAACTCTTTTTACCTTTTACATTTTACAAAAAATATGTGTTGCAAAATGTTTTATAATTTACGAAAAAATACTCTTTTTTATATTTAAAAGGTATAATAAATATTTAATGTGTTCGAAGTATTTTGCATCTCTTTTTTCTTTTTCTCTTTAAAAACCCCAAAAACAATTTCGGGCAAAGAGATCATACATGCATAAATAAATGTCTCACTTGAGTCCTGATGTAGTATATATGCTACGTGCTGTAAATTGTTAATGGGCATATTTACAATTTTTTTACAATATTTTGCATAATTTTTAACCATAACAACTCAATAAACGAAAAATAAATAAATAAATCATTTGTTGGGACTGAGGAGGTAAAGGTAGTTTGAGCGAAATAGTTCTCTAGTCGTAATGAAGACCGTACTCGAATTATACAATTTTTAATCTCAGAAGCTCTAGGATGCATGAAATAAATATTGCATTATTAATGGTGCAATATTATACTTGCACACGACTAAATTTCAAACAAATTAAATAAAAATATATAAAAATATCTCTACAAGTCTCTAACTTGACTAGTTTTTTTCGTGCGGGACGTTTAAAACTCCTTCACAACGGAAGGTATTTTTTTTTATTCTGAAAAAAATTACTGTGGTGACAAAATTATTTGTTTTAAAAAAATGGTTAAGAAAACACACAAACTGCACGCTGTTAGTTTTTTTAGACGACATCTGGATGTTATGAATTTCTCATTTTTTTTTAAATAAGGTCTCTCTGGTGTGCATACACGTACCATTTTACATGTAAAATAGCTGGTATTTTTCGGCAAATATCCCCGAAAGTAGTTCGGCATTGGGGCTGATGTCTTGTTAACTCTGGGAGGGTGAGATATTTTTCATTAAAATGAGACTGATTTCATTGATTTCTAGGTAACGCGATTTTTCGCTCAAACTACCTTGATGCGGCTAAGTCCGCAGGGACACTTATTCCAGCAATTCCGAAGGCTTCAAAGAGCAGCTTTGTAGTGCGTTCTACAAACTGAAACGACAAAAAAATACGGGGATCCCGGGCTAGTTTTTTACCGAAATTCAATGAATTAATGAATTAATTCGATCTCTCAAAAAAGTACATTTACGGTGCTTTTACATTTTTAATTTGATTGTTGGTGGTTACATTACTTGCACTTTTATTCATGATAGTAATTTTCAATTTTTGGCCGTTCTTATGAGAATTCCTCGTGATATATCATTAACAGAGAGGTACACTTCCGAACAGATAGGTGCAAAACTCGTTCTTACCGCGCAAAATAAGCAACCACAACAAAAACTAAGCTCCACTAAATACAGTCCCATAATAGACGCCGCCATTTCACCTTCCAAAACCTTACATCTTTACATGGCTGGCATCCTAACATCCCCTGCTACACATCCAAGCGGCAGCTCGTACGGTAGTATGAAGATACAGATGTAGATTAAATATACCGTGAAATAGGCATGGTAGGGGAAATTGGCGTGAGCGAAAATTTATCTCTCTACAGGGAAATGTGTAGTGTTAATCTCGTTGCGTGACCCACGCTTATAAAATAATTTGACAACTAAAAACCTCCCTTTTCCTAAATCCCTAACCTAAACCTAAATCACAATTCACGAAAATCGAGAAACTCTTGTCATGAATAATATATTTCCCTATGTATTAGGGTTTGAATTCTTAATTTCTTGCGCCTAGAAAGATAGCCATTGTCTGATTCTTCCAGTGTGTCTACTAAATATAACTGCAGCATTGCTAATCATTGATGAGTTTCGTCATGAAAGTGATTTTAATAAAGTTTCCATTTTTTACTTTGGCCTGTATTGTGAAGTTAGTATCGTTTTTTCCACACCTTACGTAATGTTTCGTATTCAATGACTCAGCTTTCGGCAGCATTTTATGTTTACCATCCATTTTTATCCCAATCATTTTTTCGTGAGGGGCATATTTTTGAAGATATCAATGGTTTCCGACCTGAAACGACGACGGAGCGCACCGTTACCCTCAGAATCTGGAATTAATCATGCTAACACGGAAAGGATAGACCAGGATTGAAATTCGCTATGAAAAAATCATTTGACTCGACCGGGATTCGAACCCGGATCTACCAATTGCCGGTCAGGTGTGTTAGCCAGTTACATCACCAAGCCATTTTCCTTCAAGGCGCTTGAAGGAAGATGGCTTGGTGGTGTAACTGGCTAACACACCTGACCGGCAATTGGTAGATCCGGGTTCGAATCCCGGTTTAGTCAAATGATTTTTTCATAACAAATTTCAACCCTGGTGTATAGGCACCCGTGCGAGTGACTTCGTACCACATCATTTGTTACATGCAATGTTTGGAAATCTGAAAGGATAGCTTTAGAGTGGAGATTCAATCAAGGAGCAGGTAGGGCAACATTGTCTAACTGGCAGCTATCACTATGTAAGCTTCTGTGAAAAACATGAGAACGGCCAATTAATCGCAGGTGACTTTCGAACGCAGGCTAAATCTTTTTTTTTTTTTTTAACACCCCGGCATTCAAAAATATCAAAGTAAATTATTCAGGCTCAAGTATTTATTCAACAGCGCATCACCACGGTACCATCTTATGTGACTTGTTGCGGTTTATATTGGCGTTCTAAAAGTTACTCAAAGGTTAAAACCGTGAAATGTCTTTCCCGCAAAGAAAAAAAAATGCTACGCCTTAAACGCTAAGGGCGTGGATTTTAAACTCTGCCTCTGTCTCTTGGGCTCTTCAGCCTTTTCCCCGAACACCGTAAAAACATGTAATTGTGTGCAGAGCATCTTACGACCCACAAATTTCTCCACACGTTGCATTGGTAGTGCTTGCGGAACCTATAGGCGGCAATCAATTAATACATCGGAATATGTGGAACTTTGTCTGCGATCTTCCTGCGGTAACTATCTTTCAAATCGATCGGAACGTGGCACAAAGGAGTTTATCAGTCAATGTATGAGAATGGCGATTTTTTTATTCCGTACGTATTGGTAAAACGGAACCTGTTTTTTTCTCCTACAAATTTTTTTTTGTTTTTTTCTCCTACAAATGATACATTCGCTGCCAGTATGATAAATTAGAAATGCAACCTGCTAGGATTATTAATCTTAAAGGTAAGTACCTATACACTGTGACTGTGTAAGTAACTATACTATATGGTAAGTACCTATACTATATGACTGTGCCCTTTCAGGGGTCACGGTTGCATTTTCGAACTCGAAAGTGCAACGATGTGTTCGATGTGTTCTTCGTGCCCAAAAACCAAATAATTGAAAGTTTCGAAAAAGAATTCTGTCTTTTTTGTATTTCGAATAATTTAACATTGAAAGCCCATAAGGCAAAATTTGGATTTTTGGTTGGACTTTATTTCTGGGGTCAAAAAGTCAAATTTATAAAATTTTGCTTACAATCAACAAAACTTACAACCTTTTTCTACCCAGGTACCAAATTTCATCCATATGGCATGAAATATAGTGCCTAAAATTACAGGTCAAAAATGACACACGATCAATGGGACACTCTGTACAGGTACTTGGGGTACTACAGTACTTATACCAACTACATAACCTTTCATAAATAATTTCGGCATTTAGCGAAAGCGTTGAAAAATGCTGTTACGTCATTTGAAAAGTATTGGAGGATGGTCATGAATCTATTCTTGATGCGTGCAAAATTATAATTTCACTTCCTTAAAATATCTTAATCATCCACTCTAGCATTCCAATGCAATGTACATACCTACCTACTTTATGAAAATTGGCTTGTAAACAGCCCCAAACTTCGTTTACACTTAAGCCATGTTCATTCAATGCGTGCTTTTCTACCCATTTCCCTGACAAATTCTCTCCCTGTCAATACGATGATAACAAACGTGGTTGCTGTAAAATATGATTTCTGTGAATGCATGTGTTATTCCTTTATGGTTACCCAGTCGGTTGTATAGCTTTACGGTTGGAACTGTAGTGTTTGACTCATGACAAAACGGCTTAATTGAAGGAGAATGTTAGCCTTAGTGTGGCAAGATTTGAGGGGAAAGCGTGTTAGTCATTTTACTGGACAATGTCTTCTCCGTTCCACTTGTGCTATTTTTCACTTTATCTTCTACGCCGAATCGATAATACATTTAACTATATATATATATATATATATATATATATATATATATATATATAAAAAGGTCACAGGCGTGACTAGCAGTTACATATAGAGCACAAAAAAAGGTAAAACTCACAGAAATTTTGATATATTTCGGCGGACACAACCGCCTTCGTCAGAATGTTAGAAGGTAGTCAAATATATATATATATATATATATATATATATATATATATATATATATATAACTATATATATATGATATGATTATAGTTAAACGTAAGGCTCTCTACCAGTAGACTTTTTTAGGCATTTACTCCCCATATCTAGGGTAGGGGATTTCCTTCAGTGTGAGCAAAAAAATACCTATTTGGCTATTTGTAATTTTTATGCACTTCATTTATTTTTATGGCGAAATTATACACAAAATTGTGGAGTTGGAACCCTATCCGTATATCCGTAAATGTTGTGTTCCATAATTTAAAATAATATTGGACATTTCATTTGTAAATTGACGAGAGAAAATGATGGGAGAGGGGACTTTTAAAGCCTCAATTTCGCTCCACTTAAGAGGAGTGTCAATATTATATTTTTCAGCTGATTCCTTGCCACATACTGTAATTTGTATATAATTATTTTTATCTTGAGAATTTAGTCCAAAGTTAAATATTAACTTCATACATTCACTACTCTTTTGCCGACGCTTGACTTCTTCAGTTTTGCATCTTCTGGGCTAAAGTAAAAATTGATTGTGCGTTTAATGGAGCGGTTAATGGTCAGAACATTTCTATTTAAATAGCAAAAAATCAGAGAGAACCCTCACATCTGTAACATCTTGAAAAATTAATATATATTTTTCAGGTGATTTTATATTATCAAACTTCACTATCAAAAATATAACCTGGTAAACTTGTTCAATAACTTGCGAAAATAATTTTTAATGTATCCCCCAAAAAAAGCATCAATAAATATGCAAAAATTTGGTGGAAGGGGAATGAAGTAAATTATTGAATTTGGACCGATATTGCCAGGAAAAAATTATATTATGTTATTCATTCATAATTCGATGCTCCTTATTCGGAAAAATTGATGGAGGTTTATAGCAAGGTTGTTGAACGCAGCAATAATTGATTTTGTTTTATTTTCCTGCGCCCCCTGACAGCACAATTCAACCGCTTCTCATCGACAAAAAAATGGTAATGTAACTCTCTCTCTCTTGTACTTCCTCCCGCAGTCACCCACGGAGAGGAGATCCTCGTGTGGGCAGCAGCTGCACTGTAAACCTCCCCCCCCCCCGCCCTCGGGTCCCAAGCACCCGACGCCCCCACAACCCGGTCGGCGACCTCGGAACCATTTGCCAGGAATGCCGTCTCCGGTAAAGGGTTACATACTCGGCTTTCGATGCAGAAACGAAAGTTTGCTACAGTTTCTCCCAGTTTTTTTTCTCGAATCGCTCGACGTGCGAAAAGTACACAGGCCGATGGAGTGACGGCCAGGGCTATTGGATTTCAACAAGTCACCCCGGGCTGGAGATGGCCCGCCCCACTGCCTCCTGGGGGGGGGGGGGGATCGCCTTTCATATGGAAATGAGCTGAAGGGCGCTTTCACTCTCTTTCCAGGCCATGGGTCGCTCTCGTTGAAAATGTGGAAGGAATGCTTCAACTTTAAAAAAAATGCAAGAAATCGCTAAAAACCGCGTCTTACAGGTTGGGGGAGTTGATATGAGCGCAGCTGCTAATTTTAAATATCTGTGCGTCACCGTAACTTTTGACTTATCAATAAAGAATACGTAGACTGTGTCAAGTGATTAGTTTGTTTGTTTCGGACCAAAGACATCTACTCAAGAAGAAAGAATCTGAGAAGAAAAACATTTGCTGCGTTTATCATGGTTTTAATGTCAATGTACTGAACGAACGTGAGCATCAGAAACACTCAAGGAGTTGGTTCTGTCCATTATATTTGCTTGCGCTGCATTATGATAGGAGTCGACGGGCTTTGTCGCCTTCTCCGCGCTCAACGGCCTTTCCCCTGTGGGACCGGTAGCCGTTCGGCGCCGTCCAGTTTGGCGTCAATTGAATTTATGAACATTAAAAAATAAGAACATTTTTACAGCCTTTAGATGATATGAAACATTCAAATAAATTAAAAAGTATTACTGTGGCTTCAATTTTTTGATACTGTTCAAATTGTGGGACGAGATAACGTTTAAACATTTGCGTTTATTAGCAACAAAATATGCGTTATAAAAATTTGCGCTTGCCTTTTTGTGTATCTTTATTAATTCTCGCAGATTTTCATGGAAAGTCAATGCTGTAGATCATTTAGTTTTCCCGATTCTGAGTTGCAAAGTTCGTGAAGTTGACAAAACTGCTAAATTTAGTGTGTGCGGTGTCGATTACTGCAATGATGTGTCTCCATTTTTAGTTTTATCATATAATAAAAAATACTGCTGAAATTAAAATAAAATTATCTTAAAAATTCAGAGGATTTAATGGTAACATTTACAAAACCACATACTTAAAAACACGCACGACCCGGGTTTCAACGCGGGACGTCCTCATCTCCCATCCTCACAGCCTCCTCCCGAATTGCCCTCCCCCGCTAAACTCCCCGCCAATCACTGCTCCTGACCAACCCGCATCCACACCACCCTAATCACTAACCCCAACCCTCCTCATACCAAGCATATATATTAGACTTTGTAAACCCGGTAAAAGTACCTGAAGATGACGCTCAAGCGTTGAAACCCGGGTCGTGCGTGTTTTTAAGTATGTGGTTTTGTAAATGTTACCATTAAATCCTCTGAAAAAATGGAATACCGCAAAGTTACCAAGGAACTTGTATTATTTATCTTTAAATTGGTGTGTAAAATATTGCACTAGCATTTACGGGGACAAAGATATACATTTTCAAAATACAGCGGCATATCATTTTGGCGCCGATAGTAGTGTTGTAAACTCGCTTTATTTTATTTTGCTCGTATTGCCTAAAAACCCATCACGGCAAGGTTCATTTCACGATCTGAGCTAACTAGACTAAATAAGATTTAGTAACGGACTGTAACCAGTCCATGATGTACGTGTCTCTCTCATGTAAAAGGACAAAATAAGAATGGCACAAAAAATTTCCCCTTTCCACGCACCACTAGTGATCGTAGCAAAAACGGAGCGTGACACTGAGACACTTCTTTCTCATGCAACCCACTCCTTTTTGATGAATTAACCTTGTTAAATGGTATCCTATGCCCCTTCATCATCCCATTCAGTTACTTCGCTGATATTCAAATTTGGATGTATTCTTTGGGATCTGAGAAGTGAAAAGCAATGCTTTGACATGCGGATCACAGGAGTTTAAGAATGATTCAGATGACGTCGCCATTGTTGGATTTTTGCATGTAGAGATATAGCAGAGATACTCTGAAAATAAGATAAAGCCACTTTTCCTCGTGCCATTCGTGACTGCAACGGAAAAAGCGAGACGCTGATTCGCCTAAGCTTATCTTCATCGTCCTTTCTCCCGATTCCTTTTTCCTTCCAACCCTAATCATTCTTCTCCCAAATGCATCCTTTTTTTTAAGACGTTATTCATCCAGAAAAACGCCGTTTTGACGGCTACCGGGGTTCATCTGGATCTATGGACGACCCTATGAGTCATTGCAGAGGCAATTGGCAGGGGATGATAAGACATTGCACATGTAAAGCGGCGGGGTTAAGGATAAAGGAAGGAGAAGAGCGTGAAAGTGGATAAACTTGACCGTGGCATGCTTCACTGTGAAAAAAATTTAATGTTCGTATGCATAATAAGTAAAATACCTAATTTTTAATGAGGATAGTTTAAAATTATGACACTTTTTACCGTTTTGCGGTATCGTCAGGTACAGAATATTTTTTTCTTATGTAGTTGAGGTAACAACGGGGAAAGGAAAAGTATCACAGCTTGGCTTGGGCTAAGAGAGGCACGTAGGTCATGGGCTGTCGAGGCGGTATAGGATACCATTTAACAAGGTAAATTTATGCGAAAGGAGTGAATTGCATGTGAAAGAAGTGTCCCAGTGTCATGCTCCGTTTTTGCTGCAATTACTAATCGTGTGTGAAAAGGAGAAAATTTTTGTACCCATCACTTAGGCTTTGGGCTTTTGTCCCTTACATGAGAGAGAGACCATGGGCTGGTGAGGCGGCAAAAGTTACCATTTTTGCCAGGTTAATTTACCGGAAAGGAGAGGATTGTATGTGAATGAAGTGTCTCAGTGTCACGCGTTTCAATTTGTCTTAGAGGCATGGTACTGAGTTAAAATTATATTCCTCGGGTCAAACTGAAACTCGTTTGAATGAATCATCAAAGAGATCTAGCACTGTAACGTGTAGCCTCCGAGTAACTAGCGGGTCCCATTCAAGTCCTTCTACCAGCTGTGTTGTATTCCCTTCGCTCGTAACAGTTTTATAGTGTGGACGACTTTCATTTGTACCCATTTACTTCGCGAAGTAGATCGTTGCACTAGGTCCTAAAGCAGACGGCGTATCCTGGATGTGGCCAAACTAGAGGAAAATAGCATCAATTTTCGCTTTTTCATCCATCTCTATACTCGATAAATCCTAGTTTCTTCCAAGCAGTGCCGAAAATGTTTCCTTTGTTATTTCCCCCGCGCCACGTCTAGGTTATACGTGGAGTGATATGCTGGAGTCTGTTAGCTAGTCGGTTATTTGGGGTGGGTGGCCTGACAGCTGAGGTCATCTGCAACATTAGGAATCCGTAGGTAGGTTGGTAATGGAAGAAATATTTTAGAAATATGAAGTAGAAAAAAAATCTGGCATCGCCACTGACCAGCTCTTTACGAAGTGTTCAAAGCACTATTGGATTTTAAAGTCCCATCCGACGGGCTGAGTACCTCATCGCAAAACGCTCTTGACACAGAAGTCAATTGTAAATCGATATTCCAATGAATATTTTTTATCACTTCCGAAATTCCAACCCGGACCCTCAAAAGAGAAAGCCTATTGAGCAGACGTCAAACCAATCTGATGCCTGCAATATTGGAGTTTTTGAAAGTCAGAGTTCAGATAATAGTCCATTTAGAAAAACGTGTGTCCAAAAGGGGATAAAGGTTTTTTGAGAGTCAACAGAGAAATGGAAAATTATCAAAAGGACCATTAACTCTGCGTGAAATTCCGACCTTCAGATACTATGGATACTTGGGACTATGTAATCCTAAGATCTTTTCGTTATCGCCGGCATAGTAGAGTAAACAGGAATATGTGGATTATTTTGGGAATCGGCTCAACTCTTCTTGACCGTTCTGAGTGGGAAAGCATCTTATATCGTTAAAACTTACTGTGGGAAATACGAGTTTTAGCTATTATTGACTTTTCTTGCATGTTTGCATTTAAATTTGGCTTCCAATATACACGGCCGGTTTCATTACACTTGAGAGTTATGGGGTTTCACAGATTCCTAAATATTTTCGGCCAAATCAAGCCGCTTGCTAGTACTGTGAATTTGTATCTACCCTCGCGCTAGAATCATAATTAATGTGCCGAACAAAAGCGAGTAGCAAATGTAAAAATGAAAATATAGAGACAGCAACACTGCTGGGCGAGGATTTTGAATGTTTTATCGTACCACTCGGGCTTTTATTAAGTGCGTGGCTTCCGGCTCTTGCATAGCTAAACACTTCATCCTGCTTAAGGTTGCAAAACGCCTTTACATACTGTCGGCTGCTTGATCAATGCGGAGAATGTAGCGACTTTTGCAAAAGAGAAGCCCCGACTTTTGGCCGTAAAGAGAAAGAAGTACTCCCTCTCCTAGACCATTGATACCGCCGCTGTCGTTTGTTTTAACCGCAGGTGCGCGCTGTGCCGCAAGTGATTAATAGTTTTGAGATTAATGCCTTCTCACAGCGGGTAGATTTTAATTTGCCGACCTAGAATCCCCTTCATTGACTGCCATGTATCAGGTTTCAGGATGCCATAGCTGAGGGTTTTAGAAAAATATTACCCATTCGAGCGGGGCGATGACTTTGTAGCCATCCTACATGACTTCAGAAATTTCTAGATTTGCCCATAGAAATTTCAACGTTTAATAAACTCCGGCGTAATAATAGAATTGTTCAGTAATTTTATTTCCGCAGTAATGCTTAATCGATCACTTATAGGTGGACAAGCAAAGAAAAAGACGCGAGCGTAAAATTTAAAATGGCAAGACAATCACCGTATTCGTTCTCAGAATCGATGTTTTCGAGAAACGCTGACCGAGAAAGTTGGTGTTCCCCTAATTAAAAAATCCAATCTCCTTTCACTTACTTTTTCTATGAGAAAGGTCAATGGTTGACCAACGTCCGATTATTATTTATTTGAAAAATGGCAACATTTTAATAATTAAAGTGTGCTAGGATATGATTCGCTCGCATGTTACATGGTGGTATTTCTAGTGCAATCTCTGTTAGATTGGTTTGGTGCTCATTCTACTGAAATGGTTACCACGAAACCATACTCTCATCCCATACGGGGTCCAAATATTCGGTTTATGGCTGCACCACGAATGTGTGAATTACAGCTCTAGTCTATGTTACCTATAGAGGAATTAACAAAGTAAATGGCTCGTGAGGAGCTGTTAATGTTTCATCATTTCATTAGGAAAGTCAAAGCACTAATGGATGAATAAAAATCACAATTCGATTCACGGGACGAATGTAGTTTCGAAACGAAATCGAAAAGTGCATGAAATATTAATTAAAAGCACTAACGAATAATTCAGTTCTACTGAGAGACCAAGCTATAGGGATGCTGAAAATATCCTGTGGACTCCATTGGTGTATTGCAGTTGGTAATTCTTTTGGAATGCTGCATTTCGTGCTAAGCTAATTTGACTGGAAGAAGGGAATGTTAGTATCCCTTCGTAGGCAGCGTTCGAACTAAAATTTGAGGAAGAAGTAACTCGGGATCAAAATGATTAATTTGTCACAAACGCACAAAAAATTCGTTTAAATCATTCCGTAGCATTAACCTATAAAGAGCCAAATTATTTTCCCCGTATCGATTTTTCGTTGCTCAAGTATATTTATAGCGAAAATAATAAGATTCTTGAATTATTTGGTCATTAATGCTATCAATTCAAAGCCAACGTTTCTCCAAATATATTGGCATCTTCAAGGCTTTGTAACACAGAAGAAAGAGACATACCGCCAGAAAACTATACAAATATTGGAATAAAAGTTGAGAAGGAATCGATAATTTACCTACCAATAAGCTAAATATTGAAGAATAACAAAGAAATCAACAACTCCAACGAACCAAAAATTAAAATAAAGTAAACCTTTTATAAATTTTGAAAATAATATAAATAAATAGAGATAAAATGAATAATTCACAATTTTCTTCTCACATCTTTTTGTGAATTTGCATAGTCCTTAATTTATATTGTGAATTATTAATTCCCTCTCAATTTATTTATTTATGTATTTTGCAAAATTTGCGTTGTGTTACAAAGCCCTGAAGATTCCAAAATATTTGGCGAAACGTTGGCTGTGAGTTAAATATATTAATGGCCAAATATTCAAGAATCTTACAATTTTCTATATTTTATTGGTCGATAAACTTATGATTGATCAAATTTCTCGCGTCAGGTATTATTATCAGACTTTTTTAATCTCTATAATCCCTACCGCTTGCAACCATAACATCTCTAGCTATATGCACCAACACGTTACAATCCAAATTTCTCTCTACTAAGCATTTTCTTCTTGACCTACATTTTTATTCGCGCGATGATATCATACGTCGGGCTTCCCTTTGCCACATATTCGGCCAGTTAAATGGAGCTATAAAAATGCTTATGCATTATGTCACACTACTGGTGGGCATCGAAAAGAGTAATTTCACCTTGAAAAACCTTCACGACACCTCCTCCTCCCTCCCCGGCGATGCTCAACTTGTCAGATTCTCGCGATCCAATCGGTTGACCCACTTCCATTAGGAAACTGTAACACGTCTCCCGCGGCGCCTTCCTCAATCTGCGCCAATTTGCCGATTTGCCTTCCTCGCAGCGCTTTTCATCAATCACTTTTCCTCTCGGTACTCGGTACTACGTTTGGGGTCCTTATCTCTTAGGAGCGCGTGCTTTCAGTTTTTCATGTGGATGATTTGAAAACAGGCACATGTTCATGACGCGATTATATGCGGCTATAACTCGGAAATCCTGGATGAAAATAGTTTTATGGCACGATCAAAAGGAAATATTGGAGTGCCTGGGGAAAAATTGAACGAATTATTTTCCTCTCATAAATTGGACGCTGTAGTAATTTAGAGGAGTTATCGTTATGTTTAAATGCCTTTATAATAAGTGAATCGATATTTTAAAGATTTTGCGACGCATGTAAACCTGGGTCGTTTAGTAATACTTTTCGCGCGAAAAGTGAAGTCATCCAGATCAATCATGATGTGATATCCAGAAGGAGTCAATTCATTCATTTTAGACTTCATTTGTTATCGAGTCTCAATGGCTCTACATCCCAATAGACTATAAAAAGCTCGGTCCCATTGTGTCCAGATGAGAGCAGTGAGATGACCATCACCAGCTGTTTGGATTTTAAGTCACCATTGCTCTTTTCAAATTCTTTTGTCCGATTAATCTGAGTCAATAAGACCTGAAGAGTAGTTAGCCACTGTGTTGCTGTGTTCCCGTCATAACCAACGGTTTAAGCAAACCAGGCGGCCTCTTTTCATAGAAAAAAAATTTCACTTTCATCCTTATCGCGGGTAACGTATCAATGACCGAAGTGCGAAACATTACCCTCGTTGAACACCATTTTTACATCAATGCTCATTAAAAAAGGGTTTGTTTATAACGTTACATAAAAAATGAAAAATGGAACTTTGCGTAAGCAAGGACATTTTCAGTACCGGATTCCAAGCCGTTACAGAGAGCGATGACAAATTACAATCATAAGCAAATTTTAACTGATTTGTTACTAAGCTAGTTGAAAGGTCCATAAATTAAAACCTGGGAAATTAAAGGAAAACCGTCGTCGAAATCAGTTTTTTTCACAAAGCTTTGATAAAAGAACTCCTTCGTCTCGCACTCTACTCTCACAACTGTGTTCAAGAGAGTAAGCGACGGCGGCGTTTTCAGTGGTATCCAGCATCCTTAAAGAACCTCACAAATCTGGAGACTGCCGAAAATGATAATAAAAGCAAAGGTTAAAATAATATATCAAATACGGGTAACTCTATATTATCACTTCTCCTTTGCTGGGGTGATCGGGATACCTGAAACTAGTGATTCACTGGGCATATTCCACTCAACGGCGGAAACCTTTGTAAATAACCAATTGGAGACTTCAACGCCCGAATAAATTTCGCAGGAGACTTCAACGCCCGAACAAATTTCGCCGGAGACTTCAACGTCCGAATATAACAGTGACCCACTCACCTCGTCAGACGGTGTCCCAGAGACGGCGTGGATCACGGCTGGGTCAGGGCGATGGAAAGGAGTCCTCTGTTTATCTCTCCTCAATCCCTTCACTCTCGCTGTCTGGATATTATACGCATAAGTCTTATCTCTCACTCTGGTCGCAGCCTGCGTCCTCTTGCAACCAACCTGTCGAAGTCTCCACGAAAGAGTGCTGCTTGGGATCGGCCATGCCCCGATATTGTGTGTCGGAGCGGTCGATCTAGTGGGGAGAGGGGGCGGGACAAAGGTGGCGGGGGGTGTGAATGGACAAGGGGCAGAGGGGAAGGGCGGCGGCGCGGTCTGCAGGAGCGGATGGAAAGTAAAAGGGGGCAAGGAGGTGGGGAAAAAACTCTCCCTTCTCGCCCCACACCAAGACATTACCTCCTCTTGTGAGAGGGAGAGTGAACAAGACGAAGCAGTTGAGTTGGACAGTAGGGAGAGTGTGTTGTGACTGCGAGTGTGGGGGCAATGGGGGAGGGGGACGCCGAGGGAAGTGTTGGGGGTGGGTGGGAGGCGGGGGAGGAGTTGGGCGGGGAGAGATTATGCAGCTGCCCCCTCTAGCCAGAAGAGAGGGAGGGGAAATCGCTAGCAAGGTCGCGGGAGAGTTGGGTAAGGGTGGGAAGGCTGGGGACTTTTTTCCCGACCACATTTTTGTTCGAGGGGTTTCGCCCGCTTGGTCGAACTCGCGGGGTCGACCGGCCCTTCCCCCTTGCTCGCCGTGTCTTGTAAAACCCCTCCACTTGCATCTCGGTCGAGAGTGGAATTTCGGCTCTGCGGTCCAGCGGGTGGGTTGAGAGGAGGAGGATGAATTTTTGGCGCCATCCTGCGCGCGCGCTCGTGCCAGCAGCGTGACCTAACGGGAATCCGTTGGGATGATAGCGGTCCAGAGGGGAGAGGGAAGGCTATGGGCAGTCCCTCTTTCGGTCTCCCGTCCCTTTCCCTTGTCGCGTACGTCGTGGAGTTTACTTATTGTGTTTGGATTCCATCTCTTCCCTCTCCCCCTCACTCTCTCTATCTTTCATCTATCTCATCTCCATCCACGTGAGCGATATGAAAGAGCACTTTGTTTGGCGTGCGATCCGAAAGCACATAGATTAAGCACAAGCCAAGTATGTCAAGCAAAAGAACTTCCTTAAGCATCTTCCAGTGTGACTTCAAGCAGGGCTCAAGACGAAGAAGCACCATTCAAACAAAGAAATTCACACTTTATGCTTCTGGGATGTCCCATCTGCCGGGATCATTGAATGTATGTAATGACTTTCTTCAGAAGTCTGTGCTCTCATCGCGACAAAGCGTTAGTCTCTGTTTATCTTTCCTGTGTTTATTTGCTAATAACAGGTATATAAGGCCATTCAGGAACCGTGTAACTCTGAGAAAACTTGTAAAAATTATTTGAACGAAGACGTGAGAGTAAACGAGAAAAATGAAGAGAGAACTATTAGGACTGAATTTGGTTGTGATATGCCCATCATCTGGGAAATTTTATTGATCGATGTTATGAAATGCATGACAAACTGTTTGAAATAGTTAGAGCGAGATTTTTCGTTAGTTATAATATAGATCATATTCTAACTTTTTTATTTCAGAAGTATGAAGTAAACTGGTCAATGTCAATGGCGCAAAAAATATTTTTGAGAATGAAATCGTTAGTAATTAAAATAATACATTTACGTAAGTTTTTAAGTTGACTCGTTATGTTCTCGCCGTACGGTGAAAGTCCCTCCCAAAACAGGAGGATTTTTTCGTGGCTTTGTTAAAATTACCGAGGTGAGTAATAAAATTATACTTAAAAGTATTGAATAAAACATAAAAATTATGCGCTGTTAAGTTTATGCCGAATTCTCGAGGTTATAAATGAGTTATTCTTTAATTGAAGTCTTTCTAAAGTGAATTAACATATTATATACCAAGGAAAACCGCATCTATACTTTGGCAAATATCTCTGAATGCTGTTCGGTAGTAGTCTGATATTTTGATATTGTTAAAAAGTCATGATACATTTCTTTAAAATGTGGCGCCTTTATCCCGTCACAGAACTTTCAATAATTGACTAAAGGCTTATAAATACTTTTTCTCTCCAGGAAATCCCTTGCGTTACAAATTAGAACGCTGAAAGTTATCCAAGGCATATTTGAGTTGATGGACACAGTTTCAGCCACTAATAAACCGGTAATGGCTGGTGTTTTGATTCTTACCCTTCCGCTGAAAGTTATTCAAGGCATATTTGAGTTGATGGACACAGTTTCAACCACTAATAAACCGGTAATGGCTGGTGTTTTGATTCTTACCCTTCCGCTGGCTCAATAAATCGTGCAGGGAAAAGAAAACGAGTCATGAGATAAATCGAATTCTAGGTTAGATTCTAGGACACCTCTCATAGACTCTCGTAAGATCCTCATTCTCCGTAACTTATGCGTGACGTGCTTCGACGAAGAGCACTGCGAAAGTGATATATTATTTGTTTGCGCAATCGTGTTACAAATATCCAGTAAGTATGAAGGTATCACTGATGTTGAAGAAATCACAATGCCTCCTTATTTTATCTGCCGAGTTGATCCATTAGGTCGAGCTCGAGAAATGAGCCTGCTGAATTTTCCCACCTCTCTTTTATTCGCCTTTTCCGTTTTAGGAATTGACAACGTGACAGTTTTTACGTTGCTCTATTTATTGCGTCTTCTTATTAAGGTAGTCCGTACGAGATAGTTCCATAGTCATAATAGAGACCATATTCGAATTATACGTTTTAACTTCACCAGCTGTAGTACACATGAATTAAATGCATTATTAATGGTGCAATAATATAGTTTCATATGACAGAAATGGTAAGTAATTAAATGAAGATATCTAAATAAGTCTTTAAATTGACTCATTTTATTCGCGCCGTGCGTTTGAAACTGCTTCAAAACGGAAGATTTTTTGTGATACTCAAGAACCTATTGTGGTAACAATATGATTTATTGTCAAAAATTGTAGAGAAAATACACAAACTACACGCTGTTAGTTTTTTTACGACATCTAAGGGTTATAAATTCCTCATTTTGTAAATAGTCTCTCTCTGGAGTGCATACACGTACCATTTTCCATGTAAAAGAGCTGATATTTTTTTGCAAATATCTCCGAAAGTAATGAGATTAGGGGTTGAATTTTTTGGGTCATTATAAGAGTGAGATATTTTTCTTTAACATGAGACTAAATTCATTGATTTCTAGTTAAAATGATATATCGCTCAAACTACCTTCATGGGTGAAGTTGGGCCAAATCGGCGGATATCCCCATATCGAAAAGATAAAGAGCTCGTACCGTCCACTAAATGTTGCAACCATGACATGTGTTATCTCGCCATAATTATATTTATTGTGAAAGCATACGGATAGGTATAATTTAAAAATACGCTGCACATATATACGTCGAAACTGCTATAATTTTTTTACTGCCGAAGTCACTTTTCGAGAAGCGTTCTCGAAATTTTTTCCCACCGTTTCACTCATAATACCGCGTCAGATACTCATCTCTCATCTTTAATTTTGGTCCACCTAGTCACCTCCTTCCTGCCATTTAACTTCCTTCCGATTATGGACTTAGACTTGTGAATACTTTTTTCTCCAGGCTATCCCTTGCATTACAACGTAAAACACTTGAAGTTATTCAAAGCATATTTGAGTTCATGGACACAATTTCAAACACAAATAAACCGACAATGGCTAATGACAATGGCTGATTCGTGGCTCTTCCCGGTCTTCCCGATGGCGCCCCAAAACAACGGATAGGCAAATGAATATGAGTCATGAGATAAATTCAAACCGCCTGAGGTTTAGAATTACACAGGTATTCTGATATTGGACCCGCAAAACACCTCCAGGTAGAAAAAAAAACTGGAAGGTATGACGGATTGAGTCTCCAATTCTAAGTTATAAGATGCTATTTTTCACGCGCACGTCTCAAGGTCACGAACCAAACAGAGCGAAACGTTGGGGTGACATAACATTTCTATTTTTTTCTTCCCCGTTAATTTTTCCTCTTCTTCCCTTTTTTCATGCGGCTGGTGATTTAACACCATCTGCCACATGCTTTTGGCGGCTTTTTTCTTGAAGACTGTTAATTGTTGAGCGGTAATCATTAAATCTGGTACCTCTGAAGAATGAAAGTGTATTTTGTAGACGTATTAAGTAAGACGTGGTTTTCGAGAACTTCTCAGCATCAAGGAAATTCAGAGTAAAACATTTTTCTCATGTAATTGGTGCATAAATATGGCCATGTTTTTGGAACGATCATATTTTTTGTACATACTAACTCAGCTGTGTTAAGCGTTCCTTTTTGAAATAGTATTTCCATGCGATGAATTTTGGCCTATTGCTGTCCTCTAATGTATTTGGATAATATAACGATGGTTATTTTAACTTTTTCAAAGCCTATGCGTTACCATAGGCCATATAGTGCTGTAGTCGTGTCTCTTTTGGTTCTTCTGAGATTTTTTAAAGAAGCATCTAAGTAAACGGAACACGGTTATTAACCATCGTTCCCCATCTAAGATTTCTGCTTTGTGCAGCTGTTCCAAGCCTTTTATTGACTTGAGTGCACCTTAGCCCCCACTTCCTAAGCCCTACCCGAAAAACTGTTTCTTAAATTCTTTTTCCTACAATCTTAACGGCAAATTTGAAACTGCGCTAGCCTTATCGGAGCATTCACACCACCAACACGTTTTACATAAGATCGCTTGAACGAGATAGTTCCGTAGTCACAATGGAAACCATATTCGAGTTTTCCGTTTTAATTTCTGCGGCTTTAGAGTGTATAAATTTAATATTTCATTATTATTGGTGCAATAATGTAGTTTTACACGACAGGAATTCTGGGTAATTACATTGAATAATCTACGTAAGATTCGCATTTACCGTGATTTAAATATCACATTTAATTTGATTTATTTTCTCGCGTGGTACGCTTAAAACTCCTTCGCAACGGAAGGTATTTTGTAATTCTTAGAAAAATTACTACGGTGAAAATAAGATTTATTTTCAAGATTTTGGAAGTCTCTAATTGTTCAAATTGAGTCTCACGCAAGTGCATATCCCATGTAAAGCCATTTCCCATGTAAAATAAAGGCAAAAAAAACCCATAAAGGCAAGAGCCATTTCCCATGTAAAAAGGCAGGTATTTTCGTTAAAAATGTCGGCAAGTAGTTCTGTAAGGGGCTGATGTTTAGATATCTTTGAAAGGTTGAACAATTTTTTTATTTATATGAGATCAAATTCATAGATTTGTAGATGAAATATTTCGCTCAAACTACTTGCCTCAGACGGTACGCTTATCGCAGTTTGCGAATCGCTGTCCTAGCAAAGAAGTGAGAAAGAGCGTCAGTGAAAGCCTTTTCACCAACATCTAACCTTAGCCTTGTGAGCCGCCACAGAGGCGTGTAGCATTAGATTAGAAATTGGGGAGAAATCAACAAAGGACTCGTGACGCTGCCGCACATCCACGCCGACTCTGGGACACCGCCGGACGAGGTGAAAGGGTCATCGTTACTTACGGGCATTGAAGTCTCCGATGAATTTTTTCGGGCGTTGAAGTCCCCGTTGAATTTATTCGCGCGTGGAAGTCTCTAATTGGTTGTCTACGCAGGTTTTCGCCGTCAAGAGGAATATGCGCAGTGAATCTCTAGTTTCAGTTCTGATCGCTCCAGCAAAGAAGTGATAATATAGAGTTGCCCCTAATGGATAGGGCGATTAGAACATCAGCCACGAGAGGGGAGAGAATATACATAAGGAGGGCGGGACAGGAAAGATGTGGATTCTTTGTCAACGACGTTAGTGTCATGCTGTTTTTGTTGATATCAATAGTAGTGTATGGAAGGAGAAATTTTTCTGTCATTCACTGGGGTAGCGTATCTCTTATTTTTACTCTTCCATGAGTCGTAGAGATATAGGTCATTGTAAGTAATATCTTCCGCGTTTTTCTGAAAGTCGCCTGAACTGAGTTTTGTTAGTAATTTGCTAGTCTGTTGTGTGGCCTCCGAGTCTCTATCGTATCCCAACCTATTCCTTCCATCAAATACGTACGCACTCTATTCGCTCGTAGCTTTTATATACTTTCACATGTTAGATAACCTTCTACTTTCTGGCATTGGCATTAGCCTACTCTCAGCTGAATGTGTCTAAAGACCAGAATTGAACATCCTATTCGATGGACGAAGTACTTGAGGGTGGTTTTAGCACTAATCGTGAATAATTGAGTTCCATTTTGAGATCCCAATTGAGATCCCAAGAGGTCGAAAATAATTCTTTAATCCTTCTTCACGTAAGTACATCTATTTATACGTTGGAAAAAACCAGGTACGTTACTATATAAATTATGCAAGTATCGTATTTTTTTAATATTTCATCTCAATTAAAGCATCTTCATGACTTGCGTTTATGGTGGGTAATTTGAAGCTAAAGCGAAAATCTCGTGGTAATGCGTGTTTTCTGTTTAATTGGCTGGATACCTTTGTACTTGTGAGGGACCAGAAAACGGGTAGATATGTATGATTTCGCGTTTAGGAGAAAATTTGTGGACATTGAGTCGAATAATTTCGAAATAAATGTCAAGTGCCATAAGGATACGCAATGAAATGATGAGTTACTTAGTTTTCCACAAAAGTTTGATTACGTTCTTACGACCCAGGTTTCATTGCTGCGCGGCATCGCCATTAAGACTAAAGGCTGGGACACAATCAACGCGTACGTGTAACGTGAGCCGTTAACGGGAATACGCGAAAAGATGGCTGACGGTAAAGTTTAGCGAGCGGACACAATCAACGTGTACGGGGAGTACGTGTACGCGAGAGATGGGCAAACATTCATCTCTCCCCTTGTCCCGTACGCGGAAAACCAATCAGAATAGTCCTGAGAATCCGGGAATGGGAGCCATCTGTCGGCAGATACATCCCAACTGTTGAAGATTGCTCTTGGCTAAGACAACTTAAAGCTGTGTCCCAATTCGCCAATTAGGCAGCTAAATGGGCAGATTTAGGGAGGACGCCATCTTGAAGTGTGTCCCAATTCGTTAGGCATCATGGGGGAGCGGATTTAGGTACCTTACTCGGGGGTGAAATTTAGGGTAGATGGAGTTTATCCTAAATCCGCCTCCATATTGAATTTCCCATCATGCAAAGCTCAGCATGCGTCGTACAAGGAAACTCGTACCCAAGGAAGTAGTTGAAAAGTAGTAAACATGGCCGGCAAGTATTTTGTCTGTGAAAGAATTCTCTAGAATTTCGCAAACCAACACCCGACTACAAAAGAAAAATTTTGCTTAGTACACTTAAATAAAACGAATTTAAATCCCAGAACACCTTCACAAACTTAAATACCCCGAAAACTAAAAACTAACGAATCTTCAAACAACGAAATGGATGAAAAAATGTCATTTCACTTTCCAAATCTCACAACGCATACGAAGGTAGCCACAGGCGTCAAATATGTCTTAATTTCAGGTTTCATTTGTTTCATTCAGTCCTTTATTAATTACTCATATGTTTTTCTTTCTTTTCCAGCTCGGTAGAAGGCAACACTAGCGAAGGATGTCCCAAATCAAGCTCCCTTAGCGAATGACATCTAAATATTTAGGTAGCTAACCGCATCCTCCCTAATGCCTAGCGAATTGGGACACGGCTTTATTTACTTCCACACTTGTTTACACCTGATATCTTAGCTGCGCCTGCGTTAGTCAATTGTTACTCCGGGCCGCGTTAACGTCGATTGTGACCGCTGACTTGGGTTCCCCGTCTCCCGTTGTCCCGTTTACGTCTCGCCTCACACGTACAAGTTGTTTGTGTCCCAGCCTTAAGTATTTTGCGACATCATCGCGACTACGTAATTGCTATACGTAAGTAAGACTGAGACTAAGTAAAACTGCGCGACATCATTGTGACTAAGTAATTCATCATTACAATATGAAGGAATTCCACCAAGTTACTGCCGATACCATTTATTCTAATAAGACTACGTGTTAAAAAAGCATTAAATTTCAAAGAGAAGAAATTGGAAACGTGCTTTTTTTCTTCTTATTTATGTACACACAATACACATAATCATACATAATGAAAGTTATACGCAAATCTGTACCTAAAAAAATTGCCTCAACCACCTTAGTCGAAAATCTCTCCATAAAGCCTACAAGGGGGTGCTTCCACAACAGGCATACATGAATGATACGGCAGAACACCGAAACTACATTGAAACCAGCATACCACACATGCAACACGCCAATTAACAATCTACTAACCAAGAAACATTCCATCGTCTATTGTTCCGACATACAATCTATTATTATTGGGGTCTATTATTGGGGGTCTATTCTGTAACTCCTCGGAATTTCTGAGTCTCGACGGTGACGAAATTTTGGCTTCAGAGCCACGTAAAATTCAAAGGGGAGCACTCAAAGGTTGAGATTTGTCGGAGTCTTAGACATGGATATTCATGAATTTACCGAGATTCGACCGCGTCAATTCCTTCCTGATTCCGCGGTAAACCTCACTATTGCTGCTGAAGTCCGTTGGGAATGGCAAGTCGGTGCTCTCGGCAGCACCCCAACTTGGACTCGTGTACCCCTGAAGAGTTGATAATGGTATGACGTGCTGAAGCCGAGGTCTGGTATAAACAGTGTTGAAGTGTACCAGGATTTTTTCTCTTATGAAGATTTATATAAATAACTTCCACAACGTTAGTCCCAGCGCTATTTCAACGATAAGGTTTATTTTGGGGATGGGGAATGGTTGAGAGAACCCCAGTGTAAGAATTAGCCCACTCTTAACTAGAGATGGGCTAAGTCGATCATTTTAGTGATTCAATAATTTTGATTCGAGTCACTTAAAAGATTCAATCAACTGATTCAATCATTTGATTCATTATGACTCGTAAGTCAGATTGATTAGATGAATCACGAGACTCACGTGAATCGAAAGACTCGTATGAATCAAGATTGAAGAGACTCAAAAACTCGAATGATGCTAATAGATGCCATCAATCTATTTGAATGATTGATTTCGAATAATTACTATCACGCTTAGAAATTTAGGAAGGCTGATTGATTTCCATGTTCCACAAATTTTGGATCCGCATTAAAATGGAGATTTCCAAGTACTATAGTCACGAGAATATTTAGAGGGGCAAAACTGTCACAGACTCTGAATTCAAGAGGAATAACGTCAAACTATGTACATGAAAATTAAATCACTAGCTCAGACTACACAAATTAATGTGTATGAATGTTTTCTGATCTACAGTATTGAATTACATTTAATTAGGAGCTTTCAACTGAGCATGTAATTAAAATTCTTATCACGTTTACCAACTGTAATGATGCGCTGGTATTGTAACAAGGGTTAATATCATCGTTTTTAAAATGAGCGCCTTGTCTCTAACTATCCTACACAAACATAAACTCACTGACCAAATATTAATGGATTTATGCCCACGAAGATATCTCTCTGAAATTTCAAGACTAGACATAACGGATAACGTACATGTGAATGCTTTTCCACATTATATCACATTCAATCACACGGCAGACGGAAACACAAAATGATTGAATGATCGAATCATTTTCCCGAAATGAATCATGAGTCATTTGACTCACTTGGTGATTCAATCATTCTGAACTAATCGATCATGAACGACCCATCACTACTCTTTAACTAAAGACGCCGAGGGAAGCTGCTGCTGAACGTCCTTTCAGACAGAAGGAGTTCTTCGCTCGAAGTGATCTTTGTAATTAAACCTAGTAGGGACCGGTATTACTGTAAAAAATATCCGCCGCAGCCAGGATTCAAATCCGGACCCCCCGACATGAGAAATCTATTGACCGATAAAATTGAACCCACAATAGCCATTCTATCCTTTTCTCATGTCCTCAACCTTGTTCTGTGTAATGGAACCTTCGTTCGATTTGAGTGACTTGGGGTCGGCGTCATCGTCACTCACTGTGGTATTTGGAAAGTCAACGTGGTATTTTATATCTTGGGCGTACCGCTAAAGGTTGCAATCGGTCCTCAATTGTTTTGCATTTTTCGTCCAAAGGATGGGGAGGCTGGATGGCCTGGATTGTTGGAGTGCTATAGACATTCCTTTTCTGTGATACAGGCACCATTTTCCCGCTTCTGCAATAGGCTTCAAATTGTTCTCTTCGGAGGTTAAAATTTTCTCATTCAAGGAGTCATGTATACAATCCATTATTATCCCATCGCCATTTTTGTTTCGATGGGCATTTGAAAGATAACCTCAGTTTTTGGTAAAATATTTGTCGTTAAAATTCAAGCCATTATCCTCAACGGAAGCAACATTTTATTCTCCTTTCTGGTATTCATTCTATTTCTATTTTACAATCCATTCTCCTTAATGGGAGCATGAATGGGTGCTCTGTCATCTTCCTGTGATTGGTGATTATTGCGTCCATTTAAATTGCCTATTTGCTTACTGTGACAAGTTTGATTGCGGATTTTCTCTACCGTTGTACTTGTGCTTAGCATTTTAATCGCGTAATTAATTCATTTTATGGTTTCCTGATCATATGTGATCCTAATTGTTCTAAATAGTCTTTGATGATGGCCATTGTTACAATAGGTACTGGAAGCTATCTCGCAATGGAAAATTGTATGTCTCTTTATTTAGTTACGGCTAGTTAATTGAGTTTTTACGGGAAAAGGGGGAGTATATCACTTAAGAATTGCTATTTTGTTAGATTATTGGATTAAGTTGATGAAATTTGATGACTATCTGTATTCCTTAAAAAGCGCAAACTTTATCGCATGCAACTTTTATTGCATGTTCATATTTTGTTCAAGATTAATCTTTGAGACGTAATGAAGTGCACTGTTTTCACTTTTCGTTATTCCTCCCTCTTGATAATATTTTAAGGTTTACCTAAAATGCGTACATGTGATGTTTTATGGTGGCACTAATTCTCATCATGGAACGCAAGAGATTTTTATGTAGAAAACTACTGGTAGAAGGTTTTAGTGAAAGCAGTCAGTCACTGTCACCACTGATTAGTCATGGGCTAAAAGCCGCTTTTTTGAAAAATGGAATGCTTGTCGATGCATTTTTTTCAGCGTTTAGTCATTGCCTATCGTGAAAAAAATCCCTTCCTTTGTGGGTGACTTTACGCACATTTAGAGAGGGAAGTTATTGTACGCTGCCAAAATATTTATACCTGTTCCTGTCCTACGGTTTCTTACATCCTAACGAGGTGTATCACCTTATTACGACCGCGCGTTTAAAATTTTTTAAGGTAAAGTCAAATAATTTATCCAAAAAACCTTGTAGTGTTGGTGTTATTACGGAGAAAATATGCTCACGGAATCTGTTGGCCAATTAGAGACTTCTACGGAAGGAAAATTCTGTTTCCTAATGGGCTGCTTAAAGAATTTTTTCAAACTAACTCGAAAAAATTTTATTTTTGCCATGATGAATATGTTGATAATGAGAGGAAAGCATTTGGTTTTTCTATTCCTTGCGACTCAAAATGTATTGTAAAATGGGAAGAGTCTATCCGTCTTTGACCAGCCCGGATTCATAGTCAGGTCTCAAGTCATTACTTGAGACCGTCTTGATGGAGATCGCCTTATTGGTCAAGTCCATCTTATTTTCATTCTGGTTTCTTAGTCGCCGAATAAGACCGTCTTCATGAAGGCGAACTTGATTAAGATCATCTTATTTGCAATAAGACGAGCTTGTGCCTAAGAAAATGCTTGTTGGATCAACATATGGCACACACTGTTACATTTGTTTACTTGGCAACTGTCGTCACCGTGAAGCGGTAATTTCAAACGAAAATGTGGCATCGACCTCACGTAAATGCCGTCATTAAATGCCCGTCGAGAAAAAGATATTTCTAGATATCCTGCAACTACACCGAGAAATTGAAGATAAAAAGGGAGATGGGGCGTCCTTAAAAGAAAAGGAGGAAACATGGCGGAAAATCTCTGATCTCTATAATAATTCACATCGTATAACACAGGAGGTAAGGTCATATCATCATAAGGAATAATTATATTTGGGATGTATTTTAGTGATATAGCAATACAGCTCAATTTATTTAAATTTTATTTGTGATGGTATGACTTATTTGTTGCAGAGAACCATACCATAATTTAAAAAAAAGACGAGGTAAATGTCGACTTGACGAAGGCGAGCTTATTTGCGGACTTATTTCAGCCACAAGGCAAGCTTCGGCGACTATGAAACCATTCTTGCTTGAGCATTTGCTTGTATCCAATGAGACGCGACTATAAATCTGCATAAATCGTCTTGCAGCACGACGATCTTCACCAAGCTCGACTTATTCGACAATGGCTTGAAACCGCCTTGTTTGACGACTATGAAACGTAAATCGTAATTAAGCTTGTGCTTGAGGCGATCTTGGTCAAGCAAATGCTCAAGTTCGAACTATGAATACGGGCCTTAGGCTCTCGAAACAAATTCTCCAATCGTAAAAATATGTTTCCGAGCAGTAGACCACTCTTAGCCATTATTACTCTGAAATATAGCTACCGTAATGCCTTTTGACGAACCAGTAGAATGCAAAAAGAAAATGTAAAAGTTTTCGAGACGTTTATCGCTAAAGGTCCTTGAGACTTTTAATAAATTACCCTTGTCTGTAATGGAAATCAGGTGATGTAATGGACTTTTCATAACGGGTGAGCATTAGATTAAAAACTTAGATAATCGCTGAAAAAAGGTTGTAACATACATCACGGGTCACGTCATGATAGTCAAAACTTGCAGTCGAAGTAATTAACTCTATATTTTTTAATAGCAAAGGGCATGGGAGTTCTGTGAGAAACGTCACGAACTAACCTAAATTGTAAGGCTGACTATTTAGAACTAAATTACTGGCAACAAAAAAAAACAATTTCTCAATTCCCCTCTTGAGTTTTTCGAAAGGATAATGGGCAGAAAAGTTTGATTTTTTCCTGAGCTTGATTAGGAATATCTTTTATCACGCGTTATTTTAAGATTCAAGATAACCTCTGTGCTCAACTTTTCGTCCGTTAAAGTAGGACATGCTTTTCCTCAATGCGTTGTATCATTATTCAAAATTACATTGCAAATAGACAAATGCCTGGTGGCAATGAAAGTAGGCATGAACATGAAATGATCTGATCACATAATCATATGGAGAGGAAAGAAAAGAAGAAAAATATGACAAGAATGGATTAGCGTAAGTTACACTGTAGAATTTAAATTTGTCTTAAATATCCTAAACATTTACTTCCTAATAATTTTAAGGTGTTGGGTGAGGATTCAAAAAGTTCATTAGGCAGCCGGTTCCAATCATGTGTACCCCTATTTAAAAACGAGTACTTGGCCGCGTTAGTTTTTTGTCTCCTTGGTTTAATTTTATATGGGTGGCCATTTCTTCCTATGCAGGGTGTCCCATAAATGTCACGCCACAGTGACACTGGAGCTAGGGCCGCCTAAGAGGAACCGAACCAGCCGAATATGACCTCAGTAAAAGTTTCACGGTTTTCGAGATATTGCCAAATTACAGCTTTTTCAAAAATTTCACTTTTTTTACATTTCTAGTCCCAGAATTCAATCGGATAATTTAACGTTCTCATTAGGGCCGCTCTTTTAAACTTCCAACTGTGACTCATGTGCCGACTTCTACCTGGAATAGAGGCCCGAGAGGGAGGGGGGTCACGGGGTCCGAACAAACAAAAGAAACGCGAAAGCCGCTATACCTGTCTAACTTTATCGGCTTTCAAAAAATGGGATGGATAGAGTACTTTGTTTGTTAATTTGTGGCAGTAGCCCCATCAGAGAGCCGAATTGAGAGCTATTCAAGTGAATTCTGGGACTAGAAATGTAAAAAAGGTGAAATTTTTGAAAAAGCTTTAATTTGGCCATATATCTCGAAAACCGTGCAACTTTAACTGAGGTCATATTAGGCTGGTTCGGTTCCTCTTAGGCTGCCCTAGCTCCAGTGTCACTGTGGCGTGACATTTATGGGACACCCTGTATAATTAGGTCTCTCCGTGGTTTCACTTTATCCTTCCCAGCCCTCGTCTCCTGAGACAATCCTGTATACCTACTGCACAGAGCCTGTTGATTTTTCTTATTGGAGGTTTCAAAATATGCAGCATTTATCGTAAAGAACGATCTAATTTTTTTAACTGTTATAATTACATAACAGGAACAAAGCCAATTTACAATTACTGTTTATAATTTTTTCACAACTTGAGGAGGACTCCGATGACTTCATATACCAATTGGATGGAGCCCCACCACACTTGCTTAGCAATGAACGACAATTTCTCGACGACACAGCCAGTATAAATTCAAATTTAATCGGTAGATGTAAAGTTTCAAATTCAGGTCATCCTTTTTGGTACACCCTGTATTTCAGTACTTAAATTAAACTATTCTAGCCTTATTTCTATTATAGCTAATAAAATCTCTTTTTAAATGAATCCTGAAGTTATTTTAAATCCATTTAATCAACTGCCTCAACGCTGGAAAGGGCGCACGGGACCCCGGAACAAAGCCCTATATTCTTGGCCTCCAAGATCTCCATACATGATCCCGTACGCTTTTTTTTGTGGGGATTTGTGTTTTCGTTTCCCCTTTAGCTCGAGACATCGATGAGCTAAAAACCAGAATAAGAGCTGTCGTGACGTCCGTCAATGAAGATATCCTATGTAGAGTGTATGACGAATTTTGCTATCTAGTTGTTGCCCTTGCTGCAAAAGGACATATATAAGACTTGTACTACCATAGCTGAAACTTTTATATCTAGCGAGTATTTTGAAATTTTACATTGTTTTGTAGTACCTTTTCATTAATTGATGTAAAGTTTCAAAATCAGGTCATTCTTTTTGGTGCGTCCTGTATTTCAGTACTCAAATTAAACTATTCTTAGTTCTTAGCCTTAGTTCTATTATAGCTAATAAAATATCTTTTAAAATGAAAATCTGAAGTTATTTTTAATCCATTTAAGCATTTTCGGTGTATTTTCAGGGAAGATGCTGCTGCTACTTCACTCTTCCACATTGAGTCGCGAGCATGATGTCGTATTCAAGAGATAGAGGTGAGATACATTTTTTTTACATTCACGAAAATTGACTCATGATTAAGAGGAAGGATAGCCTATGAAAATATGATGGATTTACATTATGAATTAAAAAATGAGACATGGAAAAAACGGTGGATTAATCTTCTAGTTGAAAATATTCGGTTTATCGCCAGACTGTGTAACTAGGGTACACATTCACTATGCACTCAGATCACCGCTTAGATCAAATGCTAAATAAATAGAATGTAAAATTTAACGAAAGTTTTACTTTAAAGATGGGCAGCATATAAAATGTGTCAACTTGACTGCGGTAGGAATAGCATAATAATTCTTTGATCTTTGTATGGTGTTATCCTGTGATATGTGGATCCGGGAACAATAATTGCTATTATGCTCGTTGATTTTGAGAGTTCAAAATTGCTTCTGTCAGATAGATGTGTACCTATTTCAGTCATCAGTGTGTTCATATTTTAATGTATTTCTATGCTTTAAAAAAAAGAAGGCATAATTTACTGGCGATAAATAGATGTGGAAAGTATTATGAGTTCGTATTACAGGTATTTCTCACTGAAAAAATTCTGGATAAAATAAAATGAAATGATATGACTGAGGATTGTCTTTGAAATAAGAGGCCGTATTTACCAGGGTGGTGTGGGTGAATAACTGAATCAATCACCCAATAAAAGAGCGATAAAAAGACTTGGCAAGGACTGTATAAACACGGATAATCGTCTCAAAGCAATTTAACTGGGCTGAAGTGTACGAATATATTGTATTCCAAAGAGCCTGATGATAGGCTCTAATTTTCTCAGTTCACTTCCTGCATCCTTTATGAAATATGAAGCTTAGACAGTGGAAGGAAAGCGTGGGCCTAGAGTTATGACCTGCCACACACGGATCTAATAAATATCCAATCATAGTCTCACTCTGTGTGTAGTACGCTCTGACATATACGTAGGCAATGTTCGATGGGAACAATCTCCGATTGAAAGTGCGCCAGTTTGCTCGAGCATTCCGGTGATTTCCTCGCGTAATTTATGAGAATTATCGCGCGCCGATTTCTCTACCACTCTCAGGCGGACGGAAAAAAAAATGACGCGAGCATGCGTGTCCTTTTCCACACTGGAATCTCATACAAACGTTCGGACGGACGAAGGTGACCCTTTAAAACGCTCGTTAATCGTCTCCATCGATGACTCTATAGTTGTGGGTGTGTGGAGTTCACCACAGGCGCGGCGCCGTCGCCGCCCTTAACGGATCGCGCCGTGAGCTAAGGCCCAAGGCACGCGCGACGGCGGGAAAGCGAGAAAGAAAGCTCAGCGCGCCTATCTTTTTCCCACCCTCTCGAGTGCAACCCTCCGTCATAGCCATCGCTCCCAAGATGCCATTAATTTCACTCAATCTCCACCACCGGTCGGCAACCGGACCTGCATCTGAACCCGAAGATTCAGCGAAAGCGCGTGCGATTTTTCTCCGGCAGTAAGAGCTCGGTTACTTCTCTTTGTCGTTATAGCAGTGAGAATTGGTACTCGTGGAAATAGACCCGCACCTATAAGCTGTTGTCAGCTACCGGAAGAGGATTTGATCGAATCGCTACGGCAGTTATTGGTCGTTCTATCCTGAGATTGGTTGACTACAGCCCTCCATCCTAGGTCCAGTATTTTCTGGGATGTGCCTGTTGTGCATTGAGTAGCGTGGGGTAGGGACATTATCAGCTGCATATCGATTTCTCAATTCTACCATCCCGTCATATTTTGTCTTCCCTATGCTTGTCATACTATAAGCCCCGTATCTGCCACATTCATTCATTGGTCGTCCTATCTTAAGATTGGTTGACTGCAGTCTTCTATCCTTCCCTATCTGATGCTAGTTCCCTCATTCCCTGGTAGTTTTGTTTCTGTACTCTCCTCTTAATTTGGAGTTTGTATTTATCCATTGAATTTCCGCTCAGTTACGACCCGACTCTTGAGTTATTTTTTCGGCGACTGAAAAAGTATTGAAGTGAATAATTTCCGAGAAGCTTGCTCCAGTAACACTAAGGATACCATCACTGCACTTTTCGATCGGTATGTAGAGGGCTTTGTGAATTTCATGTTACCTTTCTTCCGTAGATACAGATTTGCTTCTTAAGAAAATGGCTTGGATGAGAGAAATTTTATGAAAGGTCGCCCAACTAATTTCTTGCATCCCCATCAACATCCCTTCCCTACCGTTATCGATCTCTCCCATTACCGACCGTAAATTCCTCGCATACTGGATTCAACCAGTTTCTAACTGGACATGGATATAAACTAGGAGCTTTTGTGAAAAACCACCTCGATTTTCTTTCAACGCCAACGAGCTCGAACACCTTTTGATGTAATTGAATATGACCTCAGAAAAATGATGACGCACCTGCATGATATTTCTGAGGATTGGAAACGTACCGACTCGATTTCATCGGCATGTCAACAAACACTAGATTTTTCGCCGTCTTGCTGGAAGTGAACGCGGACCTCCCGCTACAGCGCTCGTGATTTTTTTTCCATTTTTTATATATCTTAAGGTGGCTCTACCCTCAGGGTCACTAATACCAGATTTTCTGAAAACTTGAATTTTGCATCTTTGAAGAGCGTTCTATAAACTGAGATAATAATAAAACGTATAATGAAACAGGTTGAAGGGTTCAGCCACCTTGAGAGCATAATTTCAAGAGATGACAGAAGCACCTCTGCAGTAAAAAGAGGGATAGCCTTGGCAAATATGGTATATGAAAATAAAAAAAAACATATTCTAGGAAATAGCCACATTAAAGTGGAAATAAGGAAATCATTTTCGAGAACGTTTGCATGGAGCACACTGTTATATGGCTGTGAAAGCTGGACATTGAGAAAGATGGAAAAGTCGCGGTTGGAAGCTATGGAATTGTGGATATGGAGGAGGATGACAAAAGGAAGATGGACTGGCAAAAAGAGCAATGAAGAGGTGCTGAGGGAAATAAAAGAAGAAAGAAGACTGATGAAAGAGATGGAGCAAAGGAAGGTTACAATCATTGGTCATGTTCTTCCACACTATAAGTTTGTAGAAAATATAATGGAGGGAAAGGTGCTCGGCAAGAGAAGCAGAGGAAGGCCAAGAAAGAAGTTCCTAGATGATGTACGAAGTGCGTTGGGATTAATAACATATGCTGATTTGAAGAGAGCTGCAGTACACAGGGACACATAGATGCAGAGACAAGGCTTAGCCTTTAGAAGATGATGATAATGAAAATAAAACAGGGTTTCCTAGCTAGATTTACTCTAATTCTTAATAGCGAATATTTTGACGTGGGTTCTTATGGAGACTGCTGCGGTTTCAGTAAAAAAATATTAATGTGGACCAGAAACCATTATCAAGTTTTTAATGAAAATTATGTATAAAAAGCGAAAGGTCCTGGAAAATTATATATAAGTAAAATATAGGTATCTTCCTACATTTTTTAAAGCTATTAGCGAGTTTATGCCGTAACTGAAGTCGGTAGTTCCATGCAAATGGCGCTTCAGTTGGCTCCTATGGTTGTACATATGTGGCCATTAAAAGTATATTCTTGGAATAATCTGGATATTTTGTACCTTAATTTTAGTTTTCGATAGGTAGCACATTTAATCTGTGAAAGGAAGATTGATTTGTACACGAATGAAAATTTGTGACTTGCTGGTTTTCAATTTGAAATTTTCAAATTCAAATTGAAACTGCCTTGACTCACATAGTCTAGCCAGAGCCGCCTTAAGGTAGTCCGAGCGAAATATCATTTTAATTAGAAATCAATGAATTTGGTCTCATTTTAAAGAAAAGTTACTCACCTATCCAATGACACCAATAATTCTACCCCTTACCTCATTACTTTCGGAGATATTTGCCAAAAAAATACCAGCCCTTTTACTTGGGAAACGGTACGTGCATGAACTCCGGAGAGACATTATTTACAAATTGAAGTATTTCTAGCACTTAGATCCTCGTGTCCTTGTCTTCCCTATGTTTGTCATACTATAAGCCCCGTATCTGCCACATTCATTCATTGGTCGTCCTATCTTAAGATAGGTTGACTGCAGTCTTCTATCCTTCCCTATCTGATGCTAGTTCCCTCATTCCCTGGTCGTTTTTTCTGTACTCTCCTCTTAATTTGGAGTTTGTATTTATCCATCGAATTTGAAATCCGTCGAATATCCATCGAATCACCTAGATGTCGTGAAAAAACTAACAGTATGTAGTTTAAATGTTTTCTCAACTATATTTGAAAATGAATCATATTGTCACCGTAGGAGGTTCTTGGGTATCACAAAAAAACCTTCCGTTTTGAAGGAGTTTCAAACCCACCGCGCGAATAAAATGAGTCAAGTTAAAGACTTATTTAGATATTTTCATTTAATTACTTACAATTTCTGTCATATAAAACTATATAATTGCACAATTAATAATGCAATATTTAATTGATGTGTCCTACAGCTGGTGTAATTAAAACTTATAATTCGACTATGGTCTCTATTATGAATAGAGAACTATCTCGCTCGGAATACCTTAAATACGGCTTTTTGGCCGACGTGGATGACAGAAATGGACCATGTGCAAGTAGGGGAACAAGTGCTAGGTGTTTGCATGCACATGGAAAAGGACCCATAAGAAGTTTGATGGAAGACTAGCTCGTGTGAATAAGAATGTGATGTATCGCAGTTTTTCGATCGATAGGCAACTCAGTGATCGAATTGTGTCGAGCATTTTTTTCGCCCAATGGCGTCTCGTTTTATCCATAAATCCTCATTAAATCATCAAGCAATACGTTTAGTGGCCATACCTTTAATGACGTCAAGCGCTAATCTGATTATTTTTCGCCAGTGTATGAGCCAGCATCTCTTATATCGATTAATTTGACGCGGTACACCGACCACTTAGTGGGCCCGGATGTGAACCTTGAGCTCTGGCGTAAGCCCTCCGTATATCCATCCCTCGCCTGAGGCCTCAAACATTTTTCATTCAATTCACCTAAAGATTGTGACCCCTCTTCAAAAGATCTTTTAAAATTTTAACACCGTCGAGGTATCTCCAGCGGTCGGAAAAAGTTAAATTATACATTACAGACAAACCAACTCAAGCCACATCCTTGGTTTTTGCAAGGGAGCTTTTGATCCATGTGTAACTTCATGATCGATGCGTTTCTATCCCTTTGAAGCTAAACTGCTGTCACATTTCTTCTGCAAATCATGATATGTTCACAGGAGAAGGGTTAAGAGTTGGGAATTGCGCGTGTGCTTTTGTGTTTTTTTTTTCCTTTCGGCCCTTTAGAAAGCCCTTTAACTCTTCGCCGTGGCTCTGATCGTTAATCGATTTCAGACATCAAACGGTCGCTAACCGGACCCGGATTTCAACCCGTTGCTCCAGCGAAAGCGCTAATGGTTTTACTCCCACGTCTCACAACAGAAAAAAAAAACTTTTGAGCTTACGGATTTTTGCACTCACTTTTCTGCCCTAATCACGTGGCATTACACGGCGCACTATCCTTCCATTCGTTTCACGCCCTGCGCGATGGGCATCGCCCTTCAAAACAGACTGGAAGCTGAGATGAGGTGAGCTGAACAACAACAGAACGTCGACAGTTCCACCCGCGATGGTTGATTAATAGTTTGTTCACAGTGAAGGTAGTTTGAGCGAAATATCATTTCATCTATAAATCGATTCATTTGGTCTCCCTTTTAGGAAAAATATCTGACCCTTCCAAAAATACTAAAATATCAGCTCCCTATCGAACTGCTTTCCTAGATGTATGGCAAACAATACCTGCCGTTTTACATGGGAAACGGTACCATGTATGCACTCTAGAGAGACCTCATTCTAAAAAATGAAGTATTTTTACAACAATTAAATCTTTTCAAAGATTTAAGTGTGTAGTTTGTATGTTTCTTTGACTTATTTATTAAAATAAATAACATTGTCACCGCAGTATTTTTTCGGAATGGCAAAAACCTTCCTTCCTTGTGAAAGAATTTTAAACGTGGCGAGTGAAAAAAAATACTCTAGTTAAAACCCATATAGATCTTTAAAATTATATGTCAAATAAAAATATTTCTATTGGTCTTTATCATCACTCGTTTTCTTCGCGCGGTACGCTTAAAAAAACTTCACAGCCGACCGGTGTTTTTTACGATTCTGAAAAAAAATACTGCGGTGACTATATGATTAAGTTTCAAAAGTAGTCGAAAAGTCACACTAAATACGCACTCTTAAATTTTTTGCAAGATCTGGGCGTTAGAAATTCCTCATCTTTTTTTCTCTTTGGAGTGCATACACGTAGCATTACCCATTTAAATAGTATTTTCCGTCATAATTCCGGGAAGTGGTTCCTCAATGGGTCTGATATTCTGACATATTAGGAGGGGTGAGATATTTTTCTTTGAAGTGAGGCCAGATTCATTGATTTTCAGTTGAATTGATATTTCACTCAAGCTATCTTCAGTGAAAAGGGAAGAATCAAACCCCAAGTGCAGCTTTCCAGTCGATAAACACTGCAAATTCGTCTTTCGCCCCTAATTCACAAAATAGGACGCAGAAAGATGGATGCCTCTGTGCTCCTAGCCAGAACGTGGCGAACAACTGACTTAGTTTACTTTTTCTGTCAGTGGCTAAGCTTTGAATAGAGCTTGATTGGAGAAACTTGACGGCATCAGGCGTCACCGAAGAACTTAACATCAGTTTACTGCATCGTCAGGTACAGTGGCGGAAAAAATTAACGCAAAACTCATTGGCGTCTGAATGCGGTGCACACGGGAACTAATTGAAATCGCTTTTCCTTCGACAACTTGACAACACTGATACAGCCAATGGAAACCGGGAATATTCAAACTCTGTGTGAATGGATATCGATTTTACGCGTAACATAAATAGGAAAACTAATAAGGTTTACGATCGCGAGATTTTCTTCGAAGTTATAAACGTGATGAGTTTGCTTCGCCCCGCAGCCGGTCGAGGTTCCGAAGTCGTAGTCAATTATGTAGAGATACTTACCGTACTGTACTTTAATGGTTTACTTTTTCTGTCAGTGGCTGAGCTTTGAATAGAGCTTGATTGGAGAAACTTGACGGCATCAGGCGTCACTGAAGAACTTAACATCAGTTTACTGCATCGTCAGGTGCAATTGTTTGTACGGTTATTTATCAGTTGTTGTGATAGTAACATGATGAGGAGGAAGGAAAAAACTAAATTTTTGGAGGGAAGGCAGGGGAACGTAGATTATAGGCTTGTGAGTTGAGAAAGGTTATTTATTATTCAACAAAGAAATTATCTAATATTATTATTCTTAAATGGCGGAAAATATCGACAAAACAGTAAATATTATTTTAAAAATCGTACCTGACGATGCAGTAAATGTGAAATGCATCGTGCTAATGAAATAATTGAAGAAAGTTAAAAACTATTCTTATCAATATAGGTACTAATTTTAAATATGACTGGTTTCGTCCGTAGTTTTATGCTGTTTTCCTTTTTAATTTTGTTTGGAATACATGAAATCAGCGGTCCTCAATGTTGTTTTTTGACTTGACGAACCAATTCACTTTGGAAGTACCATTAGCAGTTGGACCACTATTATTATAGGAATATAAAGATAAAGAGACATTTATTTCACCGCAAATAATATTACACAAAATACATAATTAATCAGTGAAATTAGGCACCCCTAAAGATTAACTCTTATATAGGGGTTGCATTTAAATAAAAATAAGGCAGTGCTTGGCAGTGCATATCAAAATAATATTAAAGCAAAAATGGCTCTTATATGAGACCTCATAAGAACATATGCCCATGTACATTTGAGAAAATAAAAAACCTTTTGAAACACAAAATATAATAAAATAGAAACACAAAACAAAACAACAAGAACACAGTAATAAGGGAACAACAATCAAACATATGATCAACACACCAGCGGAAACAAAGCGGAACAAAAGCACTATACTTGCCACATTTTTGACATTGTTAAAATTTTCTCGAGTACCCCTGAAATAACTGATGAAGATATCCTTTAGGTTTCGTCGTGGATCCTTAAGGGATCTAGGTTAGAAACCGCTGACTCAAGTGATCGATCACCGATTGCCTAACGCACTCCACTGTTAGATAAAGATCCAGCCTTCTTCGTCTCATTCAGCGTGGTCGAGATTCGAACATTTCAAGCGATTCCTGAATTAGGGCCACGGGCTTTGTTTCTCATTTTTTTTATTTCGGACGGTTCATTACGGATATTTTTGACGTCTCCAGATTAATGTTCCCTTTTTTCTCCGCCGCCTTCAAACGTCGACCCGCAGCGGTTGTCGTGCGTTGGGAATCGTGCGTTAACTCAGCGAATAACTCTCTAAGGTTACCGATTCCCCTTTTCTTGAGCCAGTCGAGTCAGTTTTCTCTGTTCCTGATTGAGGAATGTTGACCGGATCTAGGGGCGTACGAAGTAATGCCAGCGTGCAAAGTGCGCGCAACTTAAGTCGCGGATGATTCCGGGTACGAATCCGGTTCATGTCTGTCGACATTCCTTCAAGGTAGTTTGAGCGAGATAGTTCCCTAGTCGCAATGGAGACCATATTCGAATTACGCGTTTTGATTTCAGTAGCAGTGGGAAGAATGAATCGAATGTTCCATTATAAGTGGCCGAATAATATACTTTCATATGACATAAATTCTAAGCTATTAAAATTGAAATATCTATATAAATCTTTGGCTTGACTCATTTTTCAGCGCGTTACTCCTTCACTGCGAAAGGTTTTCCGTGATACTAAAGCATTTACCGTGGTGACAATATGTTTCTTTTTCAAAATTGGTTGAGAAAAAATTCCAACTGCCCACTGTTAGTTTTTTGGAGTGATCTGGGTGTATTGAATACCTCATTTTTTTAAAATAAGGTCTCTCTGGAGTGCATACACGTACCATTTTCCATGTAAAAGGGCTGGCATTTTTCGTCAAAAATCTCGGAAAGTAGTGAGGTAAGGGGCTGATATCGAGGAAGTCAATGCGGGTTTTCCACCGGGTCAGGTTGTCCATGTCTGCCGACGTTTCGATGACCGAGTTGCTCATCGTCTTCAGGGCCCTGAAGACGATGAGCAACTCGGTCATCGAAACGTCGGCAGACATGGACAACCTGACCCGGTGGAAAACCCGCATTGACTTCCTCGATACCATACGCCGGGAAAGCCTTCGATCTTTCTTAAGGGTCTGATAATTTCATAACTTTGGAAGGGTGAGGTATTTTACTTAAAAATAAGACCATATTCATTGATTTCTAGGTGAAATGTTCTTTCCTCCCACTAGAATAAATGACGGCAGCACAGGTAGGCCTGGACGTTTCACGCCAGGCTAGGAAGCACATTGAGAAGAAGAAGGAATCTAGGGTGTGTTTCTAAGCTTTAATAATGGCCTCCTCAGCCTTTTGTGCTTGTCGACGGTTTCAATCATCTTTTTGGCGAGAAACATCATTCATATTTCTTCTGAAGGTCATATTTGTTCGCTGACACAAACTTAATTTATATATGTCTAGCAAGGCTTCTTATTTTGTGGGGAAACTAGTACAGATGGGTAAATTATCATAAATACTCATACATTGTCCCTTTCTCGCATGAAGAGTCTGCGAGCAATATTTTTCACCGTGCCGAAAATTGACGCTTCATAAATATTAAGCAGAGTAGCAATGATTTGATGAAATGCAGAGATCATTATAATGACCTGAGTACTCAAATTAAAGTTATCTCAAAATACGAGGTGAAGGATTTTGTTTGTTTTCCTTTCGTCACTGGAGATGTTTTTTCATTAATATATACCATAATACACCTCCTACAATTTACGTACGCCTCAGATAATTTAAAAAGCAATGGCACTTGCATGTTAAAAAAGATATGCGTCACATTAAACTCTGTTTTTTTTAGTAAATTAGGTATGCAAGGGTGAGTCAATAAATAAGTCGCAAAACTGAATTGAGGCAAAAATAATTAAAGTAACTTTCTGACATTTATTTCACTTTTCCACATATTCACCCTGTACATTCAGACGTACGTATCCCATCTCTTTACAAGTCCTTGAAAGCCAGCAGCAAAGAAGTCCTTTAGTTGCTGTCGCAGCCAACGTGTAACCTCATAGATTACAGCATCATCTGTATCAAAATGACGGCCACCCAAATGATTTTTTAGGGGCCCAAACAGATGAAAACCACTGGGGGCTAAGTCGGGCCTGTACGGTGGATGTTCCAAGCGTTCCCAATGAAATGTTTACGACTGATTCTGATGATGAAATGCTGACATTTGCGACTTATTTATTGACTCACCCTCGTAGAATAACATTCGAGGTTATTACGTGTGGAACTTACCCTCCATGTCGGCGTCTTACGTTCCGTAGACTTAAATTCATCCTCATCCGTCGATTTGGTTCACGACCATTCATGTTTCCATAGAATATAGAGCCGTTCAAGACCAGGCGAATTCGATAGCAACGAAGCCTTTCGAGAGCGTTCTAGAGAAGATGTCCGCCGTCATGACGCTTCAACTGACATCTCCATTCGAGAAACTTTGATCAAAGGACTTCCGAATGGAATTCGACGTAAATTTGATGGTGTGAAACAGGAAAAATTGACGATCAGGTTGATCATCGTAACCCTAATAGACCCTAACCCTGGATGTGTCTACACACCAGGCTAGGGTGCGCATTGAGAAGGAGAAGGACTTTTGGGTGTGTTCCCAAGCTTAAAAATTTATGCGAATTTCCACAGAAAGAAAAAATCATCCGCCTTGACCGGGATTCGAACCCGGATTCCTCGATTTCCGGCCGAGGGCTTTAGCCAGTTAAGCTACCGAGGCGGCTGAGATTCCGGGTTCGAATCCCGGTCAAGGCGGATGATGTTTTTCTCTGTGAAAATTCGCACATGTGTGCATTGCGGGTGACTCCGTAAAAGTGGAACTCCGTGGCTAGTCCCGGATAGCATGAAATTTCTTAAAAATTTCTTTCTTGCCATTCTGGTAAGGAGGCTGATATCGTTAAACGAACTCTACTCGCTAGTATCTTATCTTAATATCTTCAACGAAGTGACGCCTGATGACGTCAAGTTTATTCTAGAACTCTACCTGCAATACTGAGTAAAAGCTGAAACGATTTCGTACTGTCTACTAATTTTTATTTCAACTCTTGCTACACGTGTTTCAACTGAACAACAGTCATCCTCAGGCAAGACTGTTGGACTAAAAGGATGACTGTTGTTCAGTTGAAACACGTGTAGCAAGAGTTGAAATAAAAATTAGTAGACAGTACGAAATCGTTTCAGCTTTTACTCAGTATGCTGTTCTACGATATCTCGCCTGAGAAAGTGGAGTCTACCTGCAATGTTGATTCATTGTTTGATCACAGCACATTACATACTTCTTAAAACTTATGCTTAAATGCGAAACATGATTCTGAATATTATTAATGAAAGCGGGACTAGGGGCACCACACGCAGTCATTACATAGCGAAGTGAAATTACATTTTTTCATCCATTTCGTTGTCTGGAGATTCGTTAAGTTTTTAGTTTTCGGGGTATTTAAGTTAGTGTCGGTGTTCTGGGATTCGTATTCGTTTTTTTTAAGTGTACTAAGTAGAATTTTTCTTTTGTAGTCGGGTGTTGGGTGGCGAAATATTAGAGAGTTCTTTCAATTACAGACAAAATGTTTGCCGGCCATGTTTGCCACTTTTCAACAACTTCCTTGTGTACGACTTTCCTTGTACGACGCATGCAGCGCTTTGCATGATGGAAAATTCAATATGGAGGCGGACTTAGGATAAACTCCATCTACCCTAAATTTCACCCCCGAGAAAGGCACCTAAATCCGCTCCCCCATGATGCCTAACGAATTGGGACACATTTCAAGATGGCGTTCTCCCTAAATCTGCCGATTTAGCTGCCTAAATGGCGAATTGGGACACATCTTTATGTACTTTCACACTTGTTTACACGTGATCTCTTAGCTGCGCCTGCGTTAGTCAATTGTTACTCCGGGCCGCGTTAACGTCGATTGTGTCCGCTGACTTGGGTTCCCCGTCTCCCGTTGCCCCGTTAACGTCTCGCGTCACACGTACACGTTGATTGTGTCCCTGCCTTTACGTCTGACTGACCATTGTTCTTACTTTTTTCGTTTTAATTAATGAGATTAACGGTTTCCGCCCTTGATTTATCGAGCACCCCGAGTCCCGATTTAAGCTGTTGGGCTGAAGATGTATTTCTATGGCTCTTGCTTAAATAGCCTTTCCCAATAACCATTGGCCTTGCATTCGCATCACTAAAGGAGATGAGACGGTCCTCCTTTAGGCTGTGCTCCGCCACGGCGGGTTTATCAGGATGATACAACCCAATGCATCGCCTGTGTTCTTTTTAAGCGCGTTTCAATTGTGCGGCCTGTTTCGCCGATGCATATTTTTCCACCTTGGCATGGAATTTGGTATACTCCCGGTGTCTTGAGTCCCAATTCGTCCTTTACTCGACAGAGATGAGCTCGTGATTTTTTTGGTGGTTTATGAATAACCTGGATGTTATGTTTATTCAAAATCCTTGATACATATTTTCCCCGCGACGGTAGAAATGAAGGGAACAATAGCTCTGGGTATGGGTTGAAAATTTAACCTGGTGTGAATCCCGAGAGAATTTCACGCATAATATTCGCCGGGAAAGTACTAAGTCGTTTATCAATTACATCGTTTTAGCACGCTGAGGAATTATTGAACCAGAGATTATAAAACTGGACCTGAGTGACCTAAAACTTTGGAATCCATCCCTGGATATCCCGTAAGATAATATCGTCCCCCGAGTGGCCAATCCGACCTTCTGGGAGAGCACAACAAATTCACACACCGCCGAGGAATGCGAGCCCTTGTCCTTAGCTGGCGCGACGTGAAGGTGCTTTACCGAGATGACTGAGTATCGCGGCCGGAATGTCTCCCCTGCCTGCCTGCCTGCCATGTCCCTTCCCAGCAGCGCCCGGTGACCTTGGGTCCGACTCTCGGCGCGACCGAAACCCCCGCCGCACCGGTCGCCGCCGCGGCCGCTTCCAGCCCGCCCACTCACTCGGTCCGATCCGCCCACGCCCGCTCACCGCGCGGCGACCCGAGAGTTCATCTATTTATAAACCGCAGTGGGGGTCTTCTCCTCCCTCTGCAACGCTCTCAGAAGAGAAACGAGTCGAGAGGACGTCTTTTACCCCGAAAATATATATGTGTACCTACACGTAAAAAATAACACAGCGCTCTTACCCGGGCCGAAGGTCGGCTGATTACGCGAGGGCGGGGCTCGGATCGGCGGTGGTGGCGGGCCGCACAAGTGAGCGCAATTTATATGCACTTGTGATTCGGACGAGGGGAAATGAGTCGTTTCTGGGGGGGTCCGCGTTGAAGAGTCCCCACTAAAAATATCTCCAGTAAAAATTTTGAAGCCCTACACGTCTGCGAATCAAAATCTGTGGATTGAAATATAATAAATTTAAGTTCTCTCCGCTGATAATCATTTATTGTACACTCCCGATTCAGCGTTGAAGCGCCATTTCAAGTTGTGCGAAGACTTTGACGTTGCTTTGAATTTTACAACAAACTTTAATATTAAAAAATATTCATTGGACGGTATCGAATATTATCAGTTGTCAATGCTGTCCCGCTAAAATTCCATCCAACATAACAGCACAGTGACACACTAACTAGCTCTCAACCAAATACACTAATGGCAGCCGTTCACGAAGTGCTGTTAATTCTGTCAGTCGTTTTCGTTTTTGGCCAACATGTGAGGCCGGACGAAAATGAAAACAGATAAAGGCAACTTTTTAGTCCCATTTTGGATCCTTTTTTTAAGCGATATGCGGCGTGATTTACGCATTTTGTCAGGGAAGGGTGTAGGGGAAATCTGGAGCCGGCATTAGCCCCGCTCTTAACGACAAAACACCGTGGGGTTTCTGGGGGGGTCCGCGTTGAAGAGTCCCCACTTAAAATACCTCCAGTACCAATTGAGAAGCCCCACACTTCTGCGAATCAAAATCTGTGAACTGAAATAAAAAATTTAAGTTCTATCCACTGATAATAATTTATTGTACACTCCGATCCAACGTTAGAGTGCCATCTCAAACTATACGAAGGCTTTTGACGTTGCTTTGACGCTTAAACAAGTTTATACATAAAAAATTCGTCGGACCGAATCAAATTATCAGTTCACAATGCTGTTCCATTAAATTTCCACCCAAAATAACAGCAAAGTTGAAATATAATGATTTGACTGTGAAAGAAGTGAAAACTAAACAAATCTCCTATCGCGATCACAAGTAGAGGCGAATACTGTCTCCACTAATACCAGAAGTTGTACCTATAATTTGTAACTTCGATTATATATACTATTTGTGACTTCTAAAGCCTTCAAAACCTGGTGCTGGAGGAGGATGCTGAAGATAAAATGGACGGAAAAAATAAGAAATGATGAAGTGTGCAGAAGAGTAGAAGAGGAAAGGACCATATGGAACGCGAAACGATAAATGAGAACCAGATGGACTGGACACACCCTGAGACACTATGGGTATGTGAAGAACGTAATTTAAGGTAAAATAGGGGGAAAAGTCCCCAGAGGGAGACCCAGGAATAAGTTCATGGACAAAATAAAGAGGGAAGTACACAGGAAAAGATACCAGGAGGTAAGGGACTTAGTTTTAGATGGGGAAGGGTGGAAGGCTGCAGTCAAACGATCGTTGGATTTAACTGCCAATGAATGACTACAATTTGTAATTATTTAAAGGTATATTTCTCAGAGTTAGTCCGTAGATTCCGATGTGGCACTTCTAGGTAGGAGAGACTGAAGATATTTGAAGAATGACAGTATAATTTTCCCACTGTTATCTCTATGTGCTTATTACAATCAAAGTTCTCTCTGGGACCATATTTTGTATTATGTTATGATTGTATTCTAATAATATTTGTGTTGTTGACATAAAATTTTTGATAATTGTGTTAATTTGGAATGTTTTGGATATTTTATGCATTATTTTGTAATAAGTTGACGAATTATGTGATAATAGATACCTATCATAACAAGCACAGAGCCCAGTTTTATCGTTTTTCTAGTTGCACCGTCTTACTACCCTATTTCAAAAGGGGTTGAAATAGAAAAATATTTGGGCAGTCTAGTTTAAGGGGGGAGGGAGTGTTTGGGGCACATGCCTTTAGGCTGGTCATCTAAAGTTGTCATTCGGTATCCAAACGTTTTTCTGATGAGCCACCCAACACTTTGGTTCTCACACCCAAAGTACTCGTCCATCTTCCTTTGGATGCAGCACCCAAAGGAGTAGGAGGCACATCCAACTCCTCATCACCAATTCCGTTTGGATGACACATCCAAATGTATGGGCAAGTCCTTTCCTTTACCTCAGGTTTGGTTGTGACATCCCAACCTACGATAATCATATCCAAAGTGTTTTCTCAGTGAAGGAAAATGAACTCTTCAGCGGCGTTAGTAATTTATTTTAAATAATTTGAGTGCACGATGAGGTTTCAGAAATATGGACCAGTTAAAAAAAAATAGATATCCATCCGGCGTAAGAAATTATATCAATCCAAGGATTTGCATACAAACGACTTTCTGATGCTCTTCTGAATAGCTACACGCGTCGGATATGATATTAAATACGCTGATAGATGAACAACTCTGATGTAATCCTCATTGCGAGACATATTCGTAATACACGCTCTGGAGTCCCTCCAAGATAATATTGCAATTGAGATATATTGATTTGGTTTAAAAATAAATGAGAAATAAACAAGTTTTCACGAGCATTTCATTTAAACGACGGTTACCGTTTCGGATTCAACGGTCACTCGATCCCCATCCCCTATGGACATGTTTACATATTGGCTGCATTTCCAACAATGTCAACAGCGCTATTATCATGGATATACATTATGGGTTTAAATGTTTGGAATCGTTGCCTATGTAATGTAATGCCTCAATTTCCACATTTAGTTCACCCAGTCCTTGGCGCCACTTAGAAAAAAGTCTTCTCAGTCGCATCGTAAATAGCCGTTGTTAATTGTTGCTAACGTGAGTCTGTGGTGAATATTCAATAACTATGGAAGAGATATGAACTAATTGATGCTGTGAATAATAGCTGACTATTATTGAGACCTAGCAGTTAATTTTGTAAATGCTAGAGAGTAAATATCTACTACAGGAAGTGTGTAAGAGGCATATGAAACTTTCATCGTGAGTCTTTTCTTTGCTGTGTGGATCTTTTACTGTCAATTTACAGCTAAATGTTTTTAGTTAATAACCTGTTGAGAGCCCTAGGAATCAGAAGGTATAATCTAGACAGATTGATGTGGATGTTAATCTGTAACCTACTATTCTATATTCATGCCAAACTATATAATCAGGCCAAACTAAATGAAATACCTTGTGGAAAAGTGTTATTATTTTCTCTGTTTCAATATGACGAACTTCCACGATATCTCACCTGAATCTGTTGAAATTATAATAAAAATTTGATATTCAACCCTGAGATTGGTTCCAATATTACTGCCGTGCGTTCTGCCCAGATCTTTGTCTAGCACTCTTATTCCGTTTTAGCGATTTTAGCAAATGTCTCTGATTTTCCTCGTTGTGCTTAGCAGTCCTTTCATATGCCTTATTATTCATTATTTACTGGTAAAAATAGCTCAAGGCCTATAATATCTCATCCATGAATATATATTATGGATTGTCATCCCGTCGCCAAAAACTGCTATCTAGAATTCCGTAAGCAAACAACTTTTTGGAAATTGGTGCCGCCTAGTGAAGAAAGACGAAAGCTCAAATGTAAATACAGTCGATAGTTTGTAAATAAACACGTCGTACTGATTTTACCATGAATATACATGGTTTTTACTTACAATTAATCATAATGCAGTGGATTAAAAAATAGTACTACACGCGGGACGTAATTATATACTTTTTTAATATCGTCCGGTCTACAGATATATTTGACTCACCTCCAAAATTTAATTTAAATAAATGCAAAACTAACTTCTTAGTACTTCGCGAATATCGCTATACGGAAATTTAAAAATAATGCGATGTGACTTCATGAGTATTCCCAATGGCCATCATTGCAGTGTAGGTAAAAAGGATGCACCTACCGCCGCCTTGAAGAAATTCTTGTTTTTCAATCCAAGTCTCCTATTTTGGGTCCTCGTAGACGCATACCCTGTTTGGCCGCCTGGTACGAAGAGAGTAATAGATATTTCCTCTCCAGCATTTATAAATTAACTTTTAGGTCAGAAAAATAGCAAAATATTATTGAAAGCATCAAGTAATTCACATTTCCTCGATGGTTATTTAATATTCACCACAGTCTCACGTCAGCAACAATTAACTACGACTATTTACGATACAACTGAAAAGACTCTAATCGAAGTGGCGCCAAGGACTGGGCGAACTAAAAGTGGAAATTTAGGCAACACGTTGGCGAGGCAACAATTCCAAATATCTAAAGCCATAATATATATTCATGATCTTATCTAAGAAATACCGTGCAAGCCACCACTATAGGGTGTGTGGTACGGGGTGATTCCACACCAGGCTTAAAACTTCAACCCGCATTCATTTAACTCATATCTCTTCTCTCTCTACGGCTTCCTGAATTGTATTGGATATTAGAGGAGGCGACCGACAGCTAATTTGCGCCATAGGGGACAGGTATGGGAGGAAGGGTGGATAGAGACCCGGCGTCGGCATTGGCCTGCTCTTATCGAAAGGCGCCAAGGGGACCACGGATTTACGTCTCATCCGACAGACGGAATACTCCACTTGGAGTGCCCTCCATAAGGCACTCAAGTAGGGATCGGGTTTCCTCTGAAAAACATCCTCCTCTGAGTGGGATTTGAACCCTGGCCGTACGTATGGTTAGCCATTAATCTAGTCACCACACCACCCCGATCCCCCTACTCCTTCCTTCCTGAATTACTAGACTGAAACTGTCTCATTGCATCATAACTCGACTCTCTATCCTTTGCCTATTTTACCTTCAGGTTCCCATCAGCTCGTTGAAAAGTGTCCTTGATATCTGTGTATTATCTGTGTGTGACATTTGCCTCACTCCTTCATCAACTATTTCTGCTTTTATCTATTAGGTACTCTTCGTCTATTTAGTTTCCTTTATCTATAATGATTTCATTTCTACCTTTTTCATTATTTTTCACAACTTAATTTTTTACCGTTGATATTTATTACACAGTTCGTTTTTCATTTTTTTGCTTTTCTGTTGTTATTTCTCCGATATTAGTACGCGGTTCTGATTTCACCTGGGATGAGTGCTGCACACCTGGTGTGGAAACACCCCGTACCACACAGGCTAATGGTGGCTTTCACGGTATTTCTTAGATGAGATCACGAATTTGGGATTTAGATGTTTGGAATTGTTGCCAGGGCTACGTTTTGCCTAAATTTCCACTTTTAGTTCACCCAGTCCTTGGCGCCACTTCGATTAGAGTCTTTTCAGTTGTATCGTAAATAGACTAAGTTATTGTTGCTGACGTGAGACTGTGGTGAAAATTCAATAACGATCGAGGACGTATGAATTACTTGATGCTTTGAATAGTAACTTGCTATTCTTCTGACCTAAAAGTTAATTTATAAATGCTGGAGAGGAAATATCTATTACAGGAAATGTTTAAGAGGTTTATGAAACTTCCATCGTGTGCCGACTACGATCTTTGCCAGACTCTGATTCTAATTTGAATGCATTAAGCCCGAACGGCTTAAATGAAGAATTTAGAATTCCTTGTTGAAACATAACTTGCTTCGTACCAGGCGGCAAAACAGGGCATGCGTCTACGAGGACCAAAAATAGGAGACTTGGATTGAAAAATAAGAATTTCTTCAAGGCGGCGGTAAGTGCGTTCCTTTTTACCTACACTGCTACGATGGCCATTGGGAATACTCATGAAGTCACCTCGCATTATTTTTAAATTTCCGTATAGCGATATTCACGAAGTACTAAGAAGTTAGTCTTGCATTTATTTAAATTAAATTTTGGAGGTGAGTCAAATATATCTGTAGACCGGACGATATTAAAAAAGTATATAATTACGTTCCGCGTGAAGTACTATTTTTTAATCCACTGCATTATGATTAATTGTAATTAAATCCCATGTATATTCATGATAAAACCAGTACAACGTGTTTATTTACAAACTATCGACTGTATTTACATTTGAACTTCCGTCTTTCTTCACTAGACGGCACCCCTTTCCAAAAAGTTGTTTGGTTACGGGATTCTAGATAACCGTTTTTGGCGACGAGATAACAATCCATAATATATGTTCATGGATGAGATATTATAGGCCTTGAGCCATTTTTGCTAGTAAATTATGAATAATAAGGCATATGAATAGACTGCTAAGTACAACGAGGAAAAATTAGGGACATATGCTAAAATCGATAAAACGGAATAAGAGTGCTAGACAAAGATCTGGGCAGAACGCAAGGCTGTAATATTGGAACCAATCTCAGGGTTGAATATCAAATTTTTATGAGCCCTAACATGTACTCAATTCTGTTATTACCCCTATAATTTCAACAGATTCAGGAGAGATATCGTGGAAGTTCGTCATATTGAAACTAGAGATGGGCAACATCGTTCAATACAATGATAATATTTCCTATAATTTCAACAGATTCAGGTGAGATATCGTGGAAGTTCGTCATTAGAGGTGTGTCGTTCATGAATGAATTGTTCAGAATGAACGATTCAATGGCATGAACCGAATGAATTGAATCAACGCTTTCCACTCGAATCGTTCAAAATGAACGATTTGATGGAAGATTCAAATCCGCCGAATCCAAATCGTTCAATATGAACGATTTGTGTGGAAGATTCTGCTAGCAAATCTCCGAATCCGCCAAATGTTCAATAAGAACCCTGTAAATACCCTTGAAACACCTTGCCAAATGTCTTCTGTTTCCGAATTGGAGCATCACATTTCACCCTTTTGTTTGTTATTTCGCACACTAATATTTGAAATGCAGTAAGTCGACAGATTCACATGGATTCGAGATTCACTTGGATTCGAGATTCAGTTGGATTCGAGGTTCACATGGATTCGAGATTCACACGGATTCGAGATTCACTCGTGGACTTGGTTCATTCGGTTCATTATGAACGATTTAAAGAACCGAATCATTGCCACGAATCAAATCCCATGAACTGAATCCACAAAATGAACCGAAATTCCCACCTCTATTCGTCATATTAAAACATAGACAATAATTGCACTTTACCACAATATTTTTCATTTAGTTTGGCCTGATGTGCTATGCGAGCATTCCACGATATCTCGCCTGAAGCTGTTGAAATAATTTGGCATGATAGCATAGCATATCTACATCTACATAATACCCCACGATCCGCCGCATGGGCGTGTGGCAGGAGGTGTTAGGTCACCAGCCTTTTAAAGGTGTAAGCTTTTTGGTAGGTGAAATGTTGACGTGTATTACGGGAGTGTATATTTAGTGGATCTCAGTTCTTATTGTGATCGCTTATTGTGCGCGGAAAGAACGAGTTTTTGTACCAATACGTTCGGCAGTGTATCTCTCTTATGTTATCGCATCTGTCTGACCTAGAGATGTAGTGAGGCGTTATGATAATATTCTCTGTGTCGCTCTGAAAAAATGTCAGTTCTGAATTTCTCAAGCAACCTAAGCCTAGCGTCTAGCTTCCAAGTCTCTAGGGGCTCCCACCTTAACCCCTCTAAAAGTTGTAAGACACTATTAACATATCGAGCCAAACTAAACAAAATACCTTTTGGAAAAGTGTTATTCATTGTTCTGTTTTATATGACGAACTTCCACGGTATCTCGCCTGAGTCTGTTGAAATTATTCGGAGTGCTGGCATATCATTTCAGGCCAGACAAAATACCTTGTGGAAATGTTGTTTCTGTTTTAACATTCAACCCCTGTCCATGGTTTTGTGAGGCCTACTCAAAAATGTATCCTACCGCTACCATGCAAATGACGAAGATATTCAGATAAGTTGAGTTTTAATTTACTCCCTGCTTGAAGTAAAGTTATCTGCAGATGAATCATTTGTCTTTGTAGTTGGAAATTGAGTCATTGCCTCTAATTATCGCTATCACATCAATTCCCGGAAAAAATTTTGACTTTTACAGTAATTCTTCGTAAAATTTTGATTGCGTAATAATGTGATAGTATTTTAAAATACCTTTTGGAAATGTGCGATTGTTGTATCTGTTTTAACATTCAACCCCTGTCCATGGTTTGGTGAGGCCTACTCAAAGATGGTTTCCTACATGCAGATGTAGCGCAATCTCTCCCGCTTTGTCGCTCCCTCATGTCTCCGCCACCCCCTCCTCCCTTTCCTCTTCTCCGCGTCCCCCTCCCTCTCTTTTTCTTTCGTCCACGTTCCCTCTCCCATCCCATTCCTCTCCCTTCCCACATTCCCCCTTTCCATCCCCGCGACCGAGTCGTGACGGGCGATAAGGCCGAAAGTGGACCTTGGACCGCGGATGCCCCATATATCCGACGCTCTCTTTGAGACCCAAATGTGCTGCTGCTGCCGCCCTCTGGAGGGAGAGTGTGGGCGGGTCCTAGAGTGACGTTAATTCCTCTATCTCTCTCTCCCTCTCTCTCTCCAGTCCTCTCCTTACCTACCGGCCGGAGCTTGCGAGTGGGACCGAAACACCCGCCCAATTGCCAAGGCGACACCCTTAGCAGCGGCGGCAGCATCGCGACGGCGGCGGGTGTAAGTGCGGTGGCCCAATTTCTTCGCACCTCTCCCCCCCTACCCGTCTCTCTCTCTCTCTCTCAGCCCCTTTTCGGAATTCGGCCGTCGTTGAGGGTGGCGCTGTTTCAGGCACCACCGAATCCCACCCCACTTCACCCCCCTCTTCACCCCACCTTGCCTGAGAAATGCCGCGGGTTCCTCACGTCAGAATGAACCCCTGGATATTTCATAGCGACAGGTTCCCGCCCGCCGCCATTCCAATTATTTCGCCACCCTTGCTGCAAAGCGTCCTCTCCATTAATAAACTTAAAGGCATTCAGGCGTGACCTCGTAGAAGATCTTAGCGTTAGTACCATGTTTAAAAATACTTCGTTCTTTTCTACGGTTATTTAATTTGTACGACGTATTTCAAAGATTTACTGCATCGTCTGGTACAGTTGTTTGTATAGTATTTCGTACAAGCTACAAATATCAGTACAAATTAAATAATTGCAGAATAGTACAAAGTGTTATTTTCAATATGGATAATTAAGTCTACTTCATGTTTCTCTCGAAATCACTCCTCTCGTGTGATGTAAAAATATTCAAATCACATGTACAGAGTTCGTTATCGCTTTTGTGATAATACTTTTGTTAGTCGGCTTTATTGGGGCGAAAATGAGACTATTATGTGCCTTCTTCCATGCAACCCCTCGTCATAATGAACATTATATTAAAATAAATTAACCCTTTAACGCCTAGCGGTACCGTTTGGTACCAGTCGTTGGTGTATTCCTAAAGTTAATTTCATTCATATTTCTTTTTATTCATCCTAAGTTTTTTTAACGTCACATCAATTTACATACGTGGAAGCATATGATTCCGAAGATTTCTCTTTTATTGAAGTATAATTAACGCGCATACAGATGTTTAAGTTAGGAGAATTTTCAATCATCGCCAAAAATCGATTTTTTTTCGTGCACACATTCCGATTAAAAAAAAAAAACTTATCGATACTTTTCCTTATCTGGGCGATTTTTTCAGGCAATATTAAATCGAAATGCATGTTACTATGAGCTAGAGAAGATGGTTGGATGTAGACAGACGTATTTATAGAAAAGTTAAAAAGTGTGACATTTCTGTGGTGCCGCATGGTGCCGCTAATCGCTTCCCGAGCTATTTTCATGCGGGGATCGTCAACATGTGGATTTCTTCCGCTTTGGTGTTTCTACCGGATTTTCACTTCAGGGTGAACAAAACGAGGAAATACCGAGAGGTAGCCGTACAATCACGATGTAACACCAATTTTTATGCATATTACATGGTGTCGCCAAAAAAAGTATTTAAAAAAAATATGTATACATCTCTAAGGGAAAAGACTTTATGGACTCTTAGACTCACAGCCGTTTCGAAAAAAAACCCACTGCAGTGAAACATCTACGCGAGGAGACAGCGTGAACGACTTACGAAAACCCACTGATGGATCAGCTAATATTTTGATGCATCATCATTAAGCCAACAAGCAAATTGGCATATGTAGATACGTTGAGGAGAAATCAAAGGTAACTGCAAAAGGTGTTTGAGTAACTTTTTTCATTTTATCAAGAAATATGACCAATTATACAAAGAATATTGATGTAGGCCGGGGAAATCGCAACACGCCGGATAATACCGGCACCTTCGGGTGCTCCTGATGGAGAACTTGCAAGGTTTTTTTACAGCTGTTTTAACTCATATAGATAACCAAAAATATTTCCTACATATTCTTTCCTTTTATCTGAGCGACCCACATTTATTGAACTACAGTCAATGGAAAAGATTATGTCGTTTCAAACGCTGCTTTTTGCGTGCCATTTTGGAAGTGATGCGCGTGACGTCAGTCCTGCCGTCTACCGTACGAGACATACGAGATACCGGCGAATACTTCGGCGGGTATCACCGTTCATTTATCTTTAGCCTCGTGATGTTTTGTTGAAATATTGCGTCTAAGTTTCGGAAAGTATATATATGTATTTTGGTGAGTAATAATTTAACGATTTATTAGTGTTTCATCTGCATGGAAGTTTGTAATCTGCCTATGAAGTCGACGCTCTAGTGATAGATTGGGAAAACCACAGTAAATTATTAGTGAAGTGATTTAACAGTTTGTATTTCCGACTATGTCTACAAGTCGCATCTCATTATAAGTACTCCATGTACTTATAATGAGATGCGACTTGTAGACATAGTCGGAAATACAAACTGTTAAATCACTTCACTAATAATTTACTGTGGTTTTCCCAATAAATTAATATATTAATTGTTTGAAATTTCTATTGCAATATTTCGACATTATTAGAAATGTGATCTTTTCGAAAAGTTCGACTGTAAAATTTTATTGCAGTTCCATGAGGAAGTATGACATCCATAGGACGCAATAGTTCGATAGCAAATTTTGAAAAATGTATGCACAGTGAAGTGCGAAATATTCCCGGAACATAAAGTAACAGTAAAAAATTGTGAGTCTATCCTTATGATCAGCGAAGAGTCTCACGAGGAGACATCTCGAGACCTACGAAGAGGTGAGGTGACGCCATAGATTTAATTTTTTACCTAAAGAGATATTAATTTCTGCATAGTGCTAATTCCTTGCAGGCATCGCCGAAATCACTGCTCTTTGGCTTTGTGCTGAGGTGGTGGTTCTCTCGTGTTGATGTAAAGCTCATTTTTCCAATGTTTGGTGTAATTACTGGCTTCCACGAGAAACATGTCATGTTTTGAGTGAACCAGTGAAGTTTACGTGTGATAAGATTAGATCACTGGGAAATGCATTTTGTTGTGAAAATTTTGGTATCAGTTGAAATTACAGTTCCGAGAGCATCTTAGTCTCTAATGGTGTTCATCCGCTGAATCGTCTTTCCGGGATAATGCCACATCACGCTCCGGAGCAACGCCAACATAACGGCATCGTCCCGGAGATTAAATTATTTCATATGAAAGTACAGAACAATTAATTCCGTTGATTTCAAAGGAGTCGAAGGTAATCGAATCGTGTATATTATTTCTCAAAGGTGTTTTTTTGTCGCAACACCATAACTCCCATAATCCTTCATCAAAATTAATGATTCAAACATCGTTTTAAAGCTTATGTTCCCCGCTATTGACGAAAAATAGACAAATGGTTTAAAATTAAAGTGTTTGTTAAAACATTTAAAAGTAAAGTTTTTGTTAAAAAAATGATACAGTGCCATCTGTTGACAATATAATCAACTAATATGTTGGCAATGGTTACGTGCATAAAAGGCTGTATGGGGCGCCATCTATTAACACATCGTTTAGTTAGATTGTGTACATTCTACATGCAATCAGTGTGACCGTTTATGTTACGTATCTTTAACACAGACATAAATAATATATAATTGTCCATGGGAAGAAACGGGTAGAAGAACAGGAAGAAAGAAGGAAGAAACAGAAAGAAGCTGCATACTGTGCGAAATATTCGCACGGGTCAGCTAGTCTTCTTTTATTACCAGTAATACCTCGCTGAGTGCAGAGATTGAATTAGCACGTAATTAGTTGGTAATTGTACTATCGTGCTACATGCTTCTATTCAAGATGTAAAAAGATGCCAGAAAAATATTTTGGGGAACTACCGGTGAAACAGTGGAAATTTCAAGTCCGCACGGGGAATATTGAAGTTGTATTTCGATTGCAGGAGGGATAATTACAAGCGAAAACGTTTCCAAAAAATTTTTTTCAATTTTTTTTAAATTTTGGAGGTGTACAGACACCCAAAACTCATGTTTGCAGACACCCATGCTCTCTGCTGCGCCCCTCCTCTCCATCATTACATAGTTTCAATGGAAGGGATCGGGCTGGTGTGGTGACTAGAGTAATGGCTAACCATACGGGTAGCCAGGGTTAACTCCCTGCAGAGGAGGATTATTTTTCAGAGGAAACCCGGTCCCTACTTGAGTGTCTCCTGGAGGGCACTTCAAGTACAGTACTCCGTCTGTCGGATGATACGTTAAACCGTGGTCCCCTTGGCGCCTTTAGTTAAGAGCTAATGCCTTTAGTTAAGAGCTAATGCCGACTCCGGGTTTTAACCCGCCCTTCCTCACTTACGTATCCCTTATGGCGCAAATGACCTTAGCTGTCGGTCGCCTCAACAAAAATCCAATCCAGTTTCCATTGAACACAAAAAAAGTAATTCCTATGAATTTCATTATTAAGTGCGCACCTACATTGGAGTGTAATGCGTACTATAATTTTTTCTTGAGGCTGGGATAAATTCTGATAAAGTATCCTTTCTGCCTGAATTCCCATGAGATTTATGTGTGATATATTGATTGAGATCGAAATGGTAAGTATGCTTAGCATAACCATGCGCCAGTAACATACATACTGACAGGAACGAATATGTTTTGCTTTCTTCGGTTAATCAGTGATTATTCCGCATTGACATTTTTCTTATTATATATGTTTCATGATTAACTTCAGAATTTTCATCTTTCCTACAAGACTGAATTAGTTATTTTATCACCGGCGTTTTAAGTATGAAATCGTTTAAGCACCGAGGATAGAAAACGGGCTTTTGCGGCAACATGCTCAACGTAGTTGGTAAATCATCTTTGGAGGGCTGTTTTTCAATTGATTAAACTATGCTTTTTCTCACAGTAATATACGTCACACATATAATAGACGAAAAACGGGTAGTAATTTTATCAAAACTTACTTTTAAACCAGGGTTGAAATTCGCTATGAAAAAATCATTTGACTTGACCGGGATTCGAACCCGGATCTCCCAATTGCCGGTCAGGTGTGTTAGCCAGTTACAGTTACTTACTTTTAAAATTGGGTGGAACAATAGTTAAAATTAAGTTACAATGAGCTATTGTTAACTTTACCGTTGAAGTTTAAGACGTTGAATTGATAGCAAATTGCGGCGCAAAGTCACTAATTTTTCCAAAGTTTGCTGAAATTTTGCTGTTGATATGGTAAGAAATATCAAATATGAAAACTCAAATGTTTTTCCTTTCATGTCATCCACTGCCGTTGAAATCACTTTGATATTTATGGAAAATTTAAAACCTCATACGCGCCTAATACCGCCACAAACTGCACCTGCTGTACTGGCTGCACTTGTAGAAATTACGAATCATCTTGAAATGCAGAGCGAATAAGTACAAAAAACAGCCAGGTCCAAACGCTTCTCTGGATTTTGTTAATAGCTGCTGCGACCGTGTTTATACCATGGTTATCTATAAATGTTTTTGAAACCAAAAATGTAGTTGCAAGATCTGTGGAGTTATCGCGCATGCTTTATTAAGTAAAATTATTATTCGACGTGGAAGATGTAAATGGAAAAATTAGCACGAGTACGTAAGGTTCACTTGGTTTCAGTTTCAAAGTTCTGGGATCCATAGCGCCATTTCTGCATACCTTTAAATTGTATTCTTCCTGCGCTACGCTTTAAAGCCAGAATCACTCAATGCTAGCGATAACTAGCGACGGAAGAAAGAAACCGTACTCTACGATCACGGATTTCATTGTTCAATGCAGTTCAATTTCACCGACAATGTCAGGTGTCATTTTCAAAGCGGGCGCGCGCGTAGCAGACCATTCTGTTCGTCCTATCTTTTGGGTGTTTGACGAAATCACCCACCAATTTTATTTTTTCAATTGAAAGATAAGGGTTTAAGTTATTGTGAAATTTGTTTTTCAACCAAAAATAAGTTGTCAAACATCGCTTTTTTTAAGCATCAAAAGTAGCAGCTTTTTCATATTTCCGTTTTTGTTGCTCCATTGTACCGTGGTTGCGTACCACAAATTAAAATGTATGCCCTTCCTGTTCGAAAAAATTAAGTTTTACCATATATGATTATAAATTTAGAAGGTATTAGGCCCTAAATATGGATCAGAATTTTTAAAAATAGAAAACATTAAAGTCGTCTAGGAGCTTAGAGTACAGGTCTAGGAAGCCAAATGTTGATAGAAAACACATATTTATAACTTTTTATTACGAAAATATCTTTTAATTTAAAATATGACGGCTATATCGTTATTTATTGGAGATATGGATCATAGATTGGCGCACCAATTCGCGCTGATTTGTGATGTTTGTAGTGTCATAGCATTGACATTTATTATTACGGGAGGCAAATATTTCGCAAATCTTCATTCCTCATTGTATTCTTGAACTACTTATATTACCGTCGTTAGAATGGACAAGAGCGATATATTTATCCATTTTCACTGGTTTAACTTTAAAAGCATCCCGCTATAAGCCCTTCCACGCCAGAGTTTTCACTAAACGATAGGCAAGCGAAAATCGATATGACGGTGGATGACACCACGTGAACCAGCGCTCACCCAATAGCGTCGTTGATGGCGCTTCTACTGCACAACACTTTCGCCTCTGTATTGTCTGCGTCATAGGGGGAAACAAAATGTCCCTAATTTTCCTGGGAAAGGAAAGATTCATGCGTACCGTCCCCAGAGACTGGGGCGAATTCTGACGTGTTCACGTCATTTTTAGTTTACGTTTGCTCAGTTTGGATTGGAGAATTTTTCCACGAGATACTCTTCACCTGAACTGAGGTTTGAATCCAAATCACCATATTAATTTATGGCTATGATAATGATTTGTTGTTCGAGAAAATTATCTTCCTCGGAAGATGGAACAAACGCAATGAATACGTATTGTCAATGGCTCGCGATTGAACTCGAGACTTCATCGTGAAATTTAATGAACGCGTAATGTGTATCACTTTTGGTTTAGTAAATGATAATAAACCCCAATCGCTTTTAACATTTTTGCGCCATTATCGCGAGGGTTTTGCAACAGTTGTAATACTATTCTACCATAATCAAGAGGGTTGTAAAAACCTCTTGATAATGGCAGAATGGTAGAACAACTAATAACCCTGTGTGGAAATTATCAAATTTAGTTTCACAATGCACTTAATCCACTTTGACTCAATCGAAACATTTAATGGAAAGCTTTCTAATATCATCAACTCATACATCCCATCCATACTTCATCAACACATGCATATTGTGACATAGCATTGTTAATTTCTATTGAAATATTAATGTATATCATATTTCGGTGCAAAAGCATGTTAATACTCAAAGACAATATGCTAACGTATGACTCTTTTTACGTCCTTTACTCATCTTTCCCTATTCGTTCTCTTTTCCTGTGATGTCGTTACTCTTTTTTATTTCTCACTCAAATCATCATACATTTGCTCTTATCTTTCCACTCAACAATCTCCCTTCTCTTTCATCAATAATTCCTTAACAACAGCTCAAAAAACAAAACCAACAATTAATAAAACAGTCCATTAAAAAAATTAACAAAATTGTAATTTAAACCACTTAAAAAATTAAACAAAACTACCCTCGGTAAAAGTAATAATAATAAAAAATTAAACTACTCAAACATTAAACAAAATCCAACCCCTTATTCAGGGCAGAAGTAGGACGCACGACGTTACATTCCATGGCTGATGCCCTAACCCACTCCTTCCGCATGATCGTACAAAAGATCGCTGGGGAATAGAAAAAAATAGTCGTACGTTAATGATCTTTTAAGGTTGTGTGAGCGAGATAGTTCCCTAATCATAATTGAGACCATATTCGATATATACGTTTTAATTTCACCAGCTATGAGACACACGAATTAAATATTGCATTATTACATACATACATATACCCATCACGCCGTTCCCTGCCGGGGTAGGCACAGTCAAAATGTTTCACTCGTTGATACATAATTGTACACCTAACTCTGCTTCAATAGTTTCCTCCATACTGACCTATCCTTGCAAACCTCTTTTGCCTCATTTACCCCCCATACACTGATTCATACACGCCCTCCTGTTTTTGAAACTCCTAATATTCTTCCTCCTTCTAATTTCCTCAATCACATTCAACCACAACTTTCTCGGCCTACCTCTACCTCGCACACCATTCATTTCACTCTCATATATCTGTTTCGATATTCGACTCTCATCCATTCTCTCAACATACCAACTGGCCAAACCAACGAAGCACACTCCTTTCATACACGTCCATTACTGGAGCATTTAACTCACATTCATTCATAACCCACTCATTCCTGACCCTGTCCATCCTACTTTTCCCGCCAATACTCCTCAGATAACTCATACCCACGGAGTTAAGTCTACTCTTATGTCTATCCTGACATACCCATGTTTCACTACCATATAGCAAATGGCCATCATTCACTAGATGGTTCACACCTATCTAGTGAACCTATACAAAGTGTATTTTAATTTCCGTTAATGTGGGGAGAAGTACACATTTGTACACGGCAATTTTCGCTTCCTTAGATATAATGGAGAATTAATGGTGCAATAATATAGTTTTACATGACTGTAATTGTAAGTAATAAAATGGAAATATCTGAATTAGCCTTAAACTTGACTAATTTTTTTCTCGCGGTAAGTTTGAACCTCCATCACAACGGAAGGTTTATTGTGATCCCGAAGAATTTACAGCGGTGACAGTATGATTAATTTTCACAAATACTTGAGAAAACATACAGACTACTCTGTTGATTTTTTGACGAGATCTAGGTGTTGCAAATTTCTCATTTGTTATTATAAGGTCTCTCCGGAGTGCATGCACGTACCATTTCCCATATAAAATGGATGGTATTTTCTTGGCAAATATCTCGAAAAGTAATGTGGTAAGGTGTTAAATTTATTGTACCAATCGAAGGGTGATATATTTTCTTTAAAAATGTGACAAAATTCATTGATTTCTCGGTAAAATGATATGTCGCTCAAACTGCCTTAACATAAAGCTGTCTCTTGTGTCGGTGCACGGGTGCTAACAGAACCATTGATCACTGACGATGCAGTTAACCCATTGGCTTCCAGAGGCCTTTTGTTTATTTCCAAATGTGCACCTCTACGGCATAGATTTTATTAATCGTGTTAATGAAAGCACATAGATCGCAATCTTGTTGAGCCATAGTTTTGGGAAAAGTTCGTCCTTCGTGGCCTGATAAACGAGGATATCCCGGGCAGCCGCTAAACTTGGGGTTATGTGTTCTAACACTTTATTAAAAACAAATAATTTTGCTCGCTACGTTTCATCACACTGGTGTGTATGTTAATTTAAGAATCGTCATATTTTTATAATATTGTTTGGAAAAAATGTTGTCTCTAAATGCGCTTTTTTTAGAACTCTGATCAATTAAGTGAGTTAGTTAGCCTCAAAAGAAGGCAAACTAGGGAATTACATTCAGTTGGGTCTCCTCTAGGCAGTAATCACAAGAGGATGCGCTTTAATCGACGTTTTTGTGATGCTCAATTTACCTCGTGGTACGAGTTGAACATCTCTCGGCAAAACAGGCGACCTCACTTGGCATGGCGGTCGAAGACATTTAGCAAAGCGTTGATAAGTATGGAAGAAAAAACTTACCGTATCACTGTCCAGAATTGCTTTCATTTCGTGCCGTAAACTGCAATGGGTAGTGCCTTTCAAGGCTTATTTCATCCTGCAAGCATATTTAAACGCGATGCGTGAGTTTGTTTTTCTGATTTAATGAGAACAGGCGGTGATTGGCAAGGTAATGAGCATCTCTTGCTGTTTTTGAAAGCTGAAACATTCGCATCATAGAGATCGTTATTAAACTTGGCTCTTTGTGACTCTCTTATCGAACTTGTTGGGAAAACGAGAACGATTTATCGCATTCAAAGCTTCAGAGAAGGTTGTAACTAGTCACGGTCATTAATTCCTGCATGAGTTTGCGAAAGGATTATGCGGGGGACGATTTAGAAGGACGGGAAGATGATGCGTAATATATATCGAGTAAAGGGTGGTATGACCTTAACTGGTTATTGCAGTTCTTTCCAATTGCGTGGTATCCACGGCTGTTCCAACCAACACGCCCAGCAGACCTTCGTGCGTTCGTTATTCCCGTCAAACTTGCGGCCCCCCTTACTCTCGAATGATGTCCTTGGTGTTGAAAAAACAAAGGAAAAGAAAGCGCTATGATTTTTTGGTGATATAGGTCAAATTCAGATAAGGTAAAGGGTGATAAAATCGCGAACGCGTTCGAGCAATGTCTTCCTCTTCGGTCACACTGTTTTCTGTTTTTTTATTTAATGTGGTAGCACAGTTAAATGACTCCAATTTCAAACCTGTCATGAATACTCGGGCCACTTCAAGAAAAAAGTGTTCTCCGTTTGATGCAAACTAATTATCGCTACCCTCTCCTTGATATTTAATCTTCACGGAATGAGCTTGAAAGCACACAGTGTCATACTAAGAAGTGGGGAAAATATGGAGGGAATATTTTCCATCGAATAAAAATTTCATCTTCGCGATAAAGCGTGAGAGGTATGCTAATTTTTTTCCAAAAAAAATAATGGCGATAAAATTAAGACGCCAATTCACCTTAGTTTGAGAGTTATTGGGGATCTGGTTGGTGTGGTGGCTGGAGTACTGACTAACCAAGCGGACGGCCAGGGTTCAAATCCCTGCAGAGGAGGATGCTTTTCAGCGGAAACCCGATCCCTACTGGAGTGTCTTGTGGAGGACACTTCAAGTACAGTACTCCGTCTGTCGGATGAGACGTTAAGCCGTGGTCCCCTTGGCGTCTTTCGTTAAGAGCAGGCTAATGCCGACGCCGGGTTTCTATCCGCCCTTCCTCCCTTACCTGTCCCCTATGGCGCAAATGACCTTAGCCGTCGGTCGCCTCCCCTAATATCCAATCCACTCCAATCCTTGAGAGTTGTTATCTGATGATTATGGAAACTGAAGTCAAAAAGCGTTAGATTGATATAAACGGCGCTGCATTCGGATTCTATTCCGAGAAAAGTAATGATAAAAATTAATTAGATATTTGTCACCTTAATTATGTAAGTCTCAAATAATTAGCATACTTTTTATTTTGATTTTTTTATAATTACCTGACCAAATTTTTTTCAAAGAACCACGGAACTTGCCGCGAAGTTACATCGACGGAGTCACCCGCTAACTTGCTCCTTAAAGCCCCCGTGAGATTCACAGTGGAATAGGACACTTGGGTAGCTTGATTGATTAGAGCACTCGGCATGAAATCGACGGATCTGGATTCGATTCCCAGTCCAGGCGAATGATTTTTTCCCTGTGAATTTCACTCAATTGTAATTATCTAAGGTTTTTTTATAAGTGAAAGTTGCATCTTTTAAACTAAAAATGAAAAGGTTTAAGGACTGTTTTTTCCTCCCTCAGTTGCGATGAGGCATGTTTCTTAACTGTGAGCTGTCGACTGTGTCCCACTTCCTCTAACTATCTTTAATATTTTTTTGCTGCCGGACGATTCTGTTGGTCCGTATGTCCCTGGAATCCCGATAGGCTGCTGAGCCTGTCATCAGGTTTTCCAGGGACCGGAACGACAGTACTTGACATACATCCATGCCCTGGGTGGTGAGAAACCCGCCCAGGCGGGACTCGAACCCCTCGACCTTCGGATTAGCAGGCGAGGACTTTACCCCGCCACCACCGGAGCCAGATTTTATGTTTTTTTATCTAATATGTTTTTATGTCATCGAGATTCCCAATCCATTCCTTCCCGTTTATTGCTTCGATTCACTTTTTCTGCTTTTCTGATCTTTTTCAAATAATGTCAATTATTTCAAATTATGTGTATTTTCAAACATATGTCTCCCTGTTTGTCCACGTCAGTCAATGTTTTTTCCTCTCATATATCCGTATCTGATTCCCCAATTTTTTGTTTGACCGTCCAATTTAACCATAAGCACTTTTTTTCTTTACCATGTGTCGAAACTTTTGAAATCCTTTCATCTTTCTTTTTGACATCCGTGTATTCGCTGCCATGAATAATCTGCTCCGCCAAGAAACCATTTTTGCGAATCTCCTCCTCGGCTCTGTTGCAGTTCTTCAAGTTGCTAAATGTCCTTTCACCTTTCCCTCAACTCCCCTTTGAATAGGTGTCCTATTTCATTTTTCCTTGTTGTACTTACGGTTTTAAGTTACTATGCTTTTTAGAAACATACGGCGATGATATCTTACTTCCTCAACAGTTTTCCTTGCAGTGACGTCTTTATTGTATTTTCTCTGCTCTTTGGAAATAGGCCAGCTATCTGGGATACTGTAAACACGTTAGCTTTGGTAATAACGCCAACCTAATTGAGCTAAAATCTCAAATCTTGCCGTCAGTCAGAAACAGGGTGCTAAATATTACCATGCATATGCTGAACCGGATATACCCTGTAAAAAATCTTCATGTCTCTCTAATTTGATAAATTTAGACTAAGATTTCTCATTGTGAGAGGCAGTGTATGGTGGCTGGAGAACGCCAGTGGTTAGTTCCTCTGAAGATATATTACTGAGTGAAACCAGGATACACGTTGGAAAATGCGTTTGCGCCCTTTCACTGTTACACCCTCAGTCTGCCGGCGTCGCGTTATCATTCTTCATCTGTTTTAATTGGGTGTCATCAGTCATGTCTGCGAGTGTAAATATTTTGACGGCCATTCAAAGTGGGATTTCGATAGTGGCACGTGAAGGGTTACACAGCTATACAGTGTAACGCAGCGAGTTTAATTTTCAATAGAAGTATTTGCTGAAACCATCTTTAAGATTTATGTCAGCTCACAAACTAATCTTTTAAATTAAAAAAAATCGCTCTACTATTCCTATTTTTTCACTATTTTTTATACCTTCTTTTCGTATTAAATTTTTTGAATGTCTTATACTTGTAAAGCTTTATGTCGGCCAATACATTCGGTTACACTGGGCTACACCTGTGCTATTTTTGGAACTTCTGAAACTCAAATTCAACTGAAATATCTTTGAAGATTTTTTAGTCCAGTTTTTGGAATAATTAATGAATTTTCTTTTGAATTAAAATTATAACAACGGTGATCATTTCATTGACGAAAGATTCGCCTCTAGTGATAATTCCGCAGGATAAACGATTATTTCCAGTCTTAGGTAATATGCGGACATAATCCTGAGTATTTGGGCAGGTAAGTCTGGACTATCAGGGAAAGTACCTACTAAGAAACCCTTCCTAATATACATAAGAGCTTGCTAGTATGATGGAGAGAAATTTATGGACATTCTCACTCATCGTTACGTTGAATTATTTTGTTCATGCTGCCAGAATATAAGCAACGAGGAAGCGTCAGAGTCATTCAATATAGATTTGGGAGATAATGTCATGAAGGAAAAAACGGATAAGAATTTATGATTGCTGACGGGGTTTAACGAGTGAGAGAAGAGCCGAAGTAGGTGTAGGGAATGGAGAACAACTGATTGATGACAAGAAATGTTAGAGAGAAAACACGTGCTTCGAAGTTGGAAATGACAAGCAAAAGATGTAACTCAATGCGGAAGTGTTTGGGGAACGAAAAAGCAAAAAAAAACTGAAAATCCTACCTCGAGTAAATTTACGACGGCTGAAACATCTAGCGCATGGAGGCAAAGGTGTTGCATAAGTGGTAAAATTCGTTCATAGAAATTCGCGGGCCGGCGAAGAGTTGACCGCGCTTAATTACGGATAATTCTTTGCAAATTTCGCTCAAATTTTTGCCTTTGTGGTTGATTTTTAATGCTTGGGGGGAGAGGGGGGGCGAAACCTCTGTCTATACACCTTGAGCAATGGCAGAGCTAGTGGACCTTTCTTCTGAGCAGCGAAAGTCGTTACTATCTCGATTGAGTAATCATGAAATTAAAATAGATAGGCTCCATTTTACTTGATTTTATGCTTAATTCTGTATCTTTATCTACATACTACCCTGCGAGCCGCCACATGGGCGTGTGGCAGGGGTTGCTAGGACATCAACCGTATAAATATTTAAGGGATTAGGTTTTGGGAAATGAAATGGTGACATGTATTATGGGAGTGTAATTAGTGGAGCTCAGTTTTAATTGTGGTCGCTTGTTGTGCGCGGAAAGAACGAGTTTTTGTAACTATCTGTTTGGCAGTGTATCTCTCTTATTTCATCGCTTCTCTCAAATCTAGAGTTGCATTGTGGTGTCATGATAATATTCTCTGTGTCACTAGGAATCACACCAGTTCTGAATTTTTCAAGCAAGCTAAGCCTAGCGTGTAGCCTCCAAGTCTCTAGGAACTGTCACCATAATTTCTCTAAAAGTTATGACAAATGGGAGTTCAAGTAAGGGTGAATATTCGATCAATGGAGAGAATAAATATTTTTTAAGGCAACAGTTATATAAAGAGTAAGACAGGAAAGATGGACAGTGAAAACTCTTGAGGAGAAGAGGTAACAAACCAATTGGAATTATTTTGCGACAGAATATCTCGTGGAAAGCAACATTTAAAAGAGAAATAACATAGAATTATTATCGAAAAAACGAAGTCGGAAATAACTGGGTGATTTAAGAGCGCCAAAGTGAATTATTATGTGCAAATGATGCTGTCGGCTCATAGGAAAGTGGAGCGGAAAATTGCAGCGAACCAAACTTCGGATGGAAAACTGCCGATGGCAGTGAGTGTGGGGTTGAAAATTTCTCTGGGAAGATTTATCCTTATCTTTGTCATATCCTCTCTGAGAGGCGTCTATGTTAGTCGGTATTCTGAGGGATTAAAAGCTTTAGTATATGCCTTAAAATTTTATTTCGGGAAATTTAGAGTGAAGATAAATCATTAGAAAATGAAAGTAATGAGTTTCTCTAGGACAAAGAAAGTGGCCGGTCTCTAGGACAAAGAAAGGCATTTTAACTAGGCAGTATGCTTGAAGATAATGGGCATAGTTGCAAAGATATGAGATCGAAAATAGCGTTATCCGTCGTGGTGGTTGGGTAATATATGAGAGCTGATGACAGGAACCTCGGGTAAGGATGCAAAGGAGAGACTGGTGAAGAGCTTGAAATGGAGCGTGGAGTTGTATGGGGCAGAAACGTGGACCCTGAGAAATGAGGACGCGAATGTGAAGTTTGGCGTTTTTGAGGGATGGAGAAGGTACGGTAGACGGAAAGGCAGATGATGGAGGAAGTGCTTAAGATGGTGGGAGAGGAAAGGAGACTTCTGAGTGAAATCCGGGTAATGCAGGGTAGGTGGCTGGAGGATGGAACGTAGGGGATGTATTACTCAAGAACAATAGAGTGAAGGATGTCGGGCAAGCAGGGAAGAGGAAGGAAGTGAACAGGTTTCATGGACGAAATGAAGAAGGGTAGTTCGTATGCTGAGACAAAAAAGGAAACATTAGTGGTAGCTATGATCCTGAATGTGTAAAATATTGGGAGGAGATCCTCTGAAATTCAGCACAACCTACCTTTAAAATCAATGGTTGGCGAATTCACTTTGTGGAAATTTCGATTCATGTTAAGAATGAAACTACTTGGTTTTTTCCACCAATATATTTAACCATACATCAACCGGTTTCGGGCTTTTCAGACCATTATCAAGATTACAGAATAAAAATACCCAAAAGACAGCACAGCTTATATACTAAATCTCAAGGAGAGGGGAAGTGGTTGAAATAAGGGGGTGTGGGAAGGGTGGGGAATGAGAGGTGATTGGGCAAACTGCAAGGGAAGGAACAAACAGATGGTGACGCCAGGTTCAAGGACCACGGGGATGGAGGTGAGGGTACTGGCACAGAGAACAAGGGTGAGGCGGTTGAAGGGATTATGTCATTAAGTAGTCTCTCCCCGTGCACTCTGTGATAATATAGAATTTTAAAATTTTTTTTGACATACCTTTACTGATGGAATAGTTTTAAAAATCCGAGTTTCAGTTGTTAATAATGGCATTTGTACCTTACCTTTTTCATTTAATTTTCTCTCGAATTGACAGCCGTTTTACACTATCGTCCACCGAGATGGTTTCCTTGAATCGAGCAGATCCATGGCATCGATTCCCACTCGGCGCTCTTACCTGGCCCTGTCGTTGGCAATAGCTGTACTGTACTGTACAAGAGAATGAGCCATGCCATCTTGTACCTAAATGCTGCGCCTTGAAAATTGTAAGGTCATAATTTCATGAGATCGTAATGGATGATAATTGAAATCGGATCTGCGTAATTATGGGCTTCTAAGGTTTGGTTGAATGTGCGGCATTTAAAAGCATTATTGATCCACTCGCATGCGATTTCCTGGGACATCGCCTGCTGCACGGAGTAGGATGAGGAGTACGATCGGGAATAGGGAAAAAGGGGAGGAAAAGAGCCCGGATGGTAAGCAAGGGAAGAGGTTTTCAACTTTCCAGGGAAGGGAAGAGTTTGTTTTTCAAGGGTCTATGGTGATTCTACCGAGCGAAAATTTCGTTTCCGCTGGTCTAGTGCATAGAAATCGGTGATATAATCATTATAGATAGGTACAGCACGGTCCAAGGCCCGCCGCACAGTGGCGTCGCGTTGCGGTTTTTTTGAGAATCTGTTCCTTGCTGATCCCCCGTCCCAAAATTTCACTACGGCGATCGCCCTCCTATATCCTACTCCTTGGTCTGCTGTCACCGTCACCTTCTGGCGATCGTGTTTCGCTTGTCGAGTGTCGTAATGTCCCCCGAAAAAGAAGCGAAAATCCCACCGATAATTTTTTGCAATTTATGTGTACAGCGGGATCGTTTTTTCTCCTGTTGAAAACCGTCTGCGCAAGAACATTAAATGCACCCAGCGCCTTTGGAACAAGTAACCAGGACATTATGAGATTGATTGATTAAGAACTTGACATTCCCAAACCCTTTAACTCGGCAGCATGTTTATGTTATACATACGCTTGCATCTCAAATGTAAATAAATAAAACGGCGGGCCGTAAATATCGTGATGTAAGTCACTTGCGGTTACTCCGTGTCCCTATAAACTATTTTTCTACCGAAAACCAGAAAATCAGTGTAAAATAGGGTCCGCTATTTTGTCCTATTAAAAGAGCAAATATCCCTCTGGGTCATTCAAAATCTCAACATGTCAAAGAATATGGTCTGTTCTTAGAATTAATATCACTTTTTTATTTCAATAAGCTCCTGCAAAAGGTTCTCTAGACTCTTAATTTTGCAAATTTTCAGCGAATTCTCATTTCTGGATTTTGAAATTAATTTTGTCCATCTTTAAGCCCTTGTTATAATGTTAATGTGGAGGAATCAAGAAAAATAAATCACGCATCATGTACACCTTGTGTAGGAGAGTCACTATACCAAATTTCAACTTCCAGACTGAAAAAAAATCCACTTTTTGAATTTTGGCCAGCTTTTTTCGATTTCAGTCCACTGAGCGGCATTCAGAGTCGAATTTGTAAAAAGAAAATTCGATGATTGGGCATGGCTAAGTCATTTAGGGTTGTTTAATTCCAAACTAGTTTAAGGTAATGAGCCTAGAATTGAATATTGATGGAATATTTGCCTTAATCAACAGGAAATTGAGTATTAATCGTTTCTGACATGTTGGAAAGTCAATAAAAAGCAAATCGCCTCTGAAATTTGGTTTTTCCCGTGAAGTGTGGAATAGTTCTACACGCAGATGGAGCTTGGGTTGGAGCTGGAAGATACATTGAGTTCTGATGATATGCTGTTGTTGAAAACGCATCGACGATTTGTTGGAATTTTTGCCGTCATTTAAAGTCCATTCTGATACTTATCATTTTTGACGTTTTTAAAAAAAATCAAGAAAGATCCTCTATGAAATTTTGAGTGTATTCCTCGCATTAACCATGTATTATTTCAAAATTAAAAGAACTTATCGACTTATTGGCATATGGTAATTGATAGGTTTTGGAAATATTATTTCATACGACTAACTGATGCAAAACTGGCGATAATTGCAGAGTTATTACCTATTAAGATTCAAATTCACTGAAAACTGGAGCAATGGGCTCACGTTTCATATTCGGCAGCCAATTTTTCCGTTTGAATTGTAAATTGGCCAATGTATCCGCAGCATGCACAACTTTTGTTGAGATAATTTTCCCCATCTTTACGTGTTTTCCTTAATTACTCATTGATTGTGAGGAATGTCAGCGAGCGTACATTAAATGCTCATCACTATGGCTGAGAAAATCGTCGAAAGGTTGGCAGCAATGGCCTTCCTGAACCGGCTGAAAGTCCGAAAAGACTTCATCAGCCGTGTTCGCCGGGAAAAAAACAAGCATTTCATCAAACAATTTTGTTATTACCGTTAGCCCCAGAAAATCCTTCATGGCTCCCTTTGATAATTTCCTCCACAATGCTCTGGTCTTAAAAAAACAATTGTCGCTTCTCTCATTCTCATGCATTGCTTCATAAACGATCTCCTATTCATAACAGGTAGTCTGAGAGAGATAGTTCTCTAGTCATAATGAGGACCATGCTAGAATTATGGGTTTTGATTTCAGTATCTGTAGGAAGTATTATGTACATATCGCATTATTGGTGTGCTATAATATACTCTTAAATGACGAAATTCTAAGTTATTAAGTAAAATTATCTGATAATAGTGAAACATCGTTATGCCAGGATAGACATAAGAGTAGACTAAACGCCGTGGGTATGAGTTATCTGAGGAGTGTTTGCGGCAAAAGTAGGATGGATAGGGTCAGGAATGAGTGGGTAATAAATGAATTTGGTTAGATGCTTCACTAATGACATATTTAAAGGAGTGTGCTTTGTTGGTTTGGCTATGTTGAAAGAATGGATGGGAGTCGAATAAGTAAACAGATATATAAGAGTGAAATGAATGGTGGGAGAGGTGGAGGTAGGCCGAGAAAGTCGTGGGTGAATGTGGTTGAGAGGAGGAATGTTAAGAGTGTTAGAAACAGGAGGGCATGTATGAAGCAGCGTATGGGGGTAAATGAGGCCAAAGAGGTTTGCAAGGATAGGTCAGTATGGAGGAAATTATTGAAGCAGAGTTAGGTGTACAATTAAGTACTTATAAGTGAAAATTAGACACTGTGCCTACCCCGGAAGGGAACCGCGTGATTGGTATATGTGTATGTATTAGTCTTTAACGTATCTCATTTCGTTTGTGCGGTACAGTTAAAACTCCCTCACAAAGAGAGGTTTTTTTTGTGATTCTGAAAAAGTTCCTGAGGTGACATTATGATTTATTTTGAAAAATAGTTCGGAAAACATCAAAACTATTCGCTGTCCATTTTTGTACGAGATTCAGGAATTATAAATTTCTAACTTTTTAAAAATTAGGTCTCTCTGGAGTGCATACGCGTACCATTTCCCAATTAAAAGGGCTGGTATTTTTGGTCAAAAATCTCAGAAAGTATTTGGCTCGGGGGCTGATATTTTGACATCTTCGGAAGAGTAAGATATTTTTCTCTAAAATGAGACAAAATTCATTGATTTTTAGGTTAAATGACATTTCGCTCAAACTAACTTTAAGTATTTCTTCTACTACTTTCTCCCATACTTCTTCCTCTCATTTCATTCTCTCCTCTGCCACATGAATCTCCAGTGGTTCCATTCTCTTTTATTCTCTCAATATGGCGAAACCAAATAGGTGGAATCCTTTCGTTTTTGTCTATTACTGAAGTATCCAACCCACCTTCTCTCATCATTCTGTTATTCTAAACCATATCCACCCAACTATTTCTGCAAACATTTCTCAGGGACCCATCACAATTAGTTCACTCTTTTACTTATCTCTACACTCACGTTTCGCCCGCTGCCATATAGTAAGATCGGATGGATAACACTTTTGAACTCTACGTTCTTAGCATCCAAGCATTCTTTGTGAACAAGCGAAAATAGCAGTGTGCCAAAGGAAAGAATATTGACAAAAAATGTATTATCGCCCCGCTATTCTTAGCCTTATTCGTCCAACTTCTTCTGCAAACATTTCTCAGGAACTTACCACAATTAGCTTCCTCTTTTACGTATACCAACGTATGTGTTTTGCACCTTTCAATATAGTTATAGTTTTCTTTCCGAGTAAGCAACTTCATTTCAAAGAAAGGAATTAAATATGTCCCTGCGGTCGAAGAGTAAACGCTAGTAGTTTCAGGGTCACTTAAATGGGCCGAACCCGTCCGTTTACTCTTATTCTTCAGTGAGGGATGTGAGTCAACTGTATCCTCCGCTTTGCTCTAGGAGGGAGGGGAGTCGGTGAGGCGCCACCTGGCGCCAGTACGTTGGGAGACGTCAGAGGGGGGAGGGATGCCTCTCCCAGACCTCCAAGTGGGATGCGTAGGACGCTCGCGCTGCTCCGGGAGGAAGGAGACCACGGCTGCCGGGGAGAGGAAGGGGGTGAGGAGAGATGATATCTGAGCGGAGAGCGAGCGATTCGGGTGAGGCAATCTTCCCGACAGCGTCTTAGCGTCGCCTTGGAAAATGTAGTGGGGGCGGACAGTAGGCAGCCAAGGTCACGCGAGAGACACGCAGGGGGTGAGAGGGCGTTGGATGAGGTGGGATGCCCAAGAAGAGTTGAAGGCAGCTCGAGCGAAATATCATTTCACCTAGAAATCGACGAATTTGGTCTCATTTCAGAGAAAATTATCTTCGAGAGATACCAAAATATCATCCCCTTTCCGGTCCACTTTCCTAGATTTTTGACGATAACTGCCTTCCACATGGAAATTTCCCTTTTACATGGGAAATGGTGCGTGTACGCACTCGAGAGGGAACTTATTTGAAAAATTTGGAATTTATAACGCCAACATCTCGTAAAAAAATGAAGTGTGTAGGTTGTGTCCCATAAAACATTTTTTAAAACAAATCATATTGTCACCGCAGTAATGTTTTCAGGATCTCAAGAAACCCTCGGTTGTAAAGGAGTCTAAAACTAATCGCGTGAAAAAAGAGTAAGGTCAAAGATTTTGGTAGATATTTTCATTTAATTGCTTAGAATTAGTGCCATATGAAAGAATACGATTCGTATCATTCCACCACTATTAAATAAATATTTAATGCACACTTCCTACGGATGCTGACATTAAATTGGAATATGGTCTCCATCATGACTAGGGAACTATCTCGTTCACACAACTACCTTACGGTCGTTCGAGTGAAATATCATTTGACCTAGAAATCAATGAATTTGGTCACACATTTAAGAAAAATATATCACCCTTCCATTGACACCAAAAATTCAATCCCTTAACACATTACTTTCCGAGATATTTGCCAGCAAATACCAGCCCTTTTATATGGGAAATGGTACGTGTATGCACTCCAGAGAGACATCATTTACAGAAAAAGGAATTTCTTACATCCAGAACTCTATCTAAAAATCAACCTACGTTAGTGTGAAGTTTTTATGTTTTCTCGACTATTTTTTGAAAGTTGATCATATTGTCACCACAGTGTAAATTCTTCGGGATCAGAATAAACCTTCCGTTTTGATAGAATTTCAAACGTACCGCGTGAAAAAAAATGAGTCAAGTTAAAGACTTATTTAGATATTTTCCTTTGGTTAACCACAATATGTGTAATTTAGAACTATATTATTGCACCGTCAATAATGCACTATTTAATTCCTGTGTCTTTTAGCTCGTGAAATGAAAAAGTATAATTCGAATATGGTCTCTGTTATGATTAGGGAACTATCTCCCTCGCACTATCTTAAGGTAGTTTTGCTCCCCAATGATTCCTCAATGACAATTCAAGCATCAACTCAAGCTTATAAAATCTTCGAAGATGGACTGGATTAAGAATCGCAGATTCGTAGATGAAAACTTTAGCATGGAAGAACTCAGAACCAACTATGATACAGTTACCGTCTTTTAGATAAGCAGGGTAGCATTGTCGTTTTTTGAACTTGGCTGCTCATTTTTATGCTTACGCTAAATTGAATTCGCTCCTTCAAAATACATTCGCGGTCGATCGCCCATAAATTGAGAGGATTGCTTTAAATACGTCTTATCTTTTTTTCTGATATCTTGAATATAACTCTTTTATCATGAGAAATTTAGTCCTTGTGTTTCGTTGTTTGCCCTATGACGAGGTGTAAAATTATTTTTTCAAATTTCTCATTTAAAAAATCATCTTTAAAAAAATTTCGATTTTTACCAGCGATGTATCGTCAATTATGCGGTAAATCGATCCCTTATTTTATTTGAGAGACTGTAGTTGTATAATTTTTTACGCACAATTTCATTCGTGTCTTGTAATAACTAGGCTATTATCGCCATTTGTGCATTTACTCGCCGTATGAAATAATATTTTTAATACATACTTAACTAATGGAGTCCACCTATTTGGTTTCGCCATATTGAGAGAATAAAAGAGAATGGAACCACTGGAGATTCATGTGGCAGAGGAGAGAAAGAAATGAGAGGAAGAAGTCATAGGAGAAAGTAGTAGAAGAAATACTTAAAGTTAGTTTGAGCGAAATGTCATTTAACCTAAAAATCAATGAATTTTGTCTCATTTTAGAGAAAAATATCTTACTCTTCCGAAGATGTCAAAATATCAGCCCCCGAGCCAAATACTTTCTGAGATTTTTGACCAAAAATACCAGCCCTTTTAATTGGGAAATGGTACGCGTATGCACTCCAGAGAGACCTAATTTTTAAAAAGTTAGAAATTTATAATTCCTGAATCTCGTACAAAAATGGACAGCGAATAGTTTTGATGTTTTCCGAACTATTTTTCAAAATAAATCATAATGTCACCTCAGGAACTTTTTCAGAATCACAAAAAAAACCTCTCTTTGTGAGGGAGTTTTAACTGTACCGCACAAACGAAATGAGATACGTTAAAGACTAATACATACACATATACCAATCACGCGGTTCCCTTCCGGGGTAGGCACAGTGTCTAATTTTCACTTATAAGTACTTAATTGTACACCTAACTCTGCTTCAATAATTTCCTCCATACTGACCTATCCTTGCAAACCTCTTTGGCCTCATTTACCCCCATACGCTGCTTCATACATGCCCTCCTGTTTCTAACACTCTTAACATTCCTCCTCTCAACCACATTCACCCACGACTTTCTCGGCCTACCTCCACCTCTCCCACCATTCATTTCACTCTTATATATCTGTTTACTTATTCGACTCCCATCCATTCTTTCAACATAGCCAAACCAACAAAGCACACTCCTATCATATATGTCCATTACTGGAGCATCTAACCCACATCTATTTATTACCCACTCATTCCTGACCCTATCCATCCTACTTTTGCCGCAAACACTCCTCAGATAACTCATACCCACGGCGTTTAGTCTACTCTTATGTCTATCCTGGCATACCGATGTTTCTCTACCATCAGATAATTTTACTTAATAACTTAGAATTTCGTCATCTAAGAGTATATTATAGCACACCAATAATGCAATATGTACATAATACTTCCTACAGATACTGAAATCAAAACCCATAATTCTAGCATGGTCTCCATTATGAATAGAGAACTATCTCGCTCAGACTACCTGTATATGAATAGGAGATCGTTTATGAAGCAATGCATGAGAATTAGAGAAGCGACAGTAGTTTTTTTAAGACCAGAGCATTGTGGAGGAAATTATCAAAGGGAGCCATGAAGGATTTTCTAGGGCTAACGGTAATAACAAAATTGTTCGATGAAATGCTTGCAAACCTCCTTTGCCTCATTTTTAAAACCTATGTATAACCATATGCTGACCAGCAGCTTAATTATTTGACTTTGAAATATTGCATGGTATATGCGAGGAATACATGGTCAAAATTTCATATTTTGATTTTATTTAAACCTTAAAAATGACTAGTTGTATCAGAACGGACTGAAACTGACGGCCAAAGTTCGATATATAGTCCATTCGTTCTAAGCAACAGCTTATTATCTAAATTCTATGGATTTCTAAATTGTTATGGCCAAGAAGTGCCTAACTGTGAAGCCGACGGAGTTTTATTCAGGTGCCGTTGTTGACTCGGTATCGTAGGTTACCGATCGTGGGCCGTGAGGAGGGAGGAGGGCTTAAGGCGGCAGGGGTTGAACCCGAGAACCTCGTCCGGGAGTCGCTCACGCGCGTCGGAGAAGTCCTCGGATCGCCGTTAAAAGGCACGCCGAGTGACGCGTGGTGCTTCATAGCTGTCGCGCTCCCATGCATATTGCTGTTCTGAAGGAGAGACTCGGAGAAAGTAACGGCCCGGGCGCTGGCGAACTCATTTTTTATAATGCTTTTCTTTTCTTTTTAGCTCAAAACGAACGTGGAATGTATGAAACGCATGTCTAAGTTTAACTTTTGGAGTTTGTGCAAATAAATGGACCGATTTAGCATAGTGCATGCTGTCGGTAGCCGAGGTATTATCTTGGAAGATAAATTTTATTCAGTTTATACGCGATCAGCCCGCGGAAGTGAATTGTTTGGAAAGCCTCTGCCATTCAAGTCCGTCCAAAATGACGGTACAATTGATATAATGTACCAGTCGAACGTGTCCGCAAATACAGAAGCGTGTACACATTACCCTCTCTATTAATTTTATTTGCAAGGAAGTTTTAAGTACGTTTAATTTTCTGATTCGTCAAAGTGCCATAACGGAATGGTTTATGAGATGCTGGCTAGAAAATGTTATGATCGAAGAATAGATTTCGTCGCGAGCCAAACTGATTGCTTGTGCTTGGAGTCCATCCCAAATGCAGTGTGTAAAAGTGCAGCTTGAATATGCTTATTCGGCTTAGGAAGAAATGAAAAGTAAACTTATATTTCAAAATTTATTGATTTCAGCAAAGGCCACCTGTATGAATTCTTGATTCCCTTCCCTAAAGAGCATAGTGCGTGTTTCCTGATTGGCTACATTTCTAGCTATCGACTGCACAACTTTCCTAAACGCACTAAAACCGGAGTAAAAACTGCAATATAATTTTTCCCCATGTCTATATTTTTCAATATAATTTGTTATGGTAAGAGTAGTCTCAACGCTTTGGGTCGTCATTAGGAACAAATTATTTTTTTAAATAATAATAAAATTATTTACAAATAGTTTACACGCTGTAATTTCCCTTTGGATGGGTCACAATAAATTTACAACAACAAGGAATATTTGTTCTTATTTTTGGTCATAAATCATTCATAAATATAATAATCACAAATGAAAATATATATTTACCTTCAAACAAAGATTACTTTTTTATATTATAATATTATAATAATTTAATTCCTTTTCAGGAATTACAGAGTGGTAGTACAATAGATAGCCCCTAAGGAATAACCTGTGTTGGGGCTACTGACAAATAAACCATGCAAAAAACGATAGCAAAAAATAAAATGGTTTACAATTTTTGATAAAACGTTTACAATACAGTAAAGAAACTAATTCAAAATAGAAAAAGACTCAGAGATATGCATAATTAAATAGTGGTTACAAAAAAGAGACACATAAATACAAGATCGGGCGAACTTACTTCAACAATGATATTACTATTATACTATTATTATTACTATAGATATTTTAAACGATATTACTATAGATATTTTAAACGTTAAGATCGATCGTTGATATGCTCATAATAGGCTGTAAACCACAGACCTGAGGATGGCGCGAAGGCGTTGAAACTAGGCTTGCCTTAATAAATTTTGGTAGAAACGTTATTGTAGTTATTACTTCGATTATGTCTTGATTCTCAGTATATTAATCTGAAAACATTATATACAGCCGTCTACAGCCCTGCTGTTTCATCAAAGCTGAACTTCAAAGCCGTATATATTCCTGCATAGACGCCTAAAGTGCTTTTAATTATTACGTTTAACATTTTTGACGCGAGGTATGGGCATTAATGAGTATTTTATGGCAATAATAATAATATTTTTCGTCTGTGTTTTTCATTGAATATATACCTGACATAGAATCGAAAAAGAAATATTTCTTCATTTTTAGGCACCTTTTTGGAAACTCCATTGCACCTGTCGATACTCCTAACATCTTTAATAGCGTGAGATGGACGGTTTGGGATGAAGACTCAAACAATTCGTTATAGTATGGCCGCGACGTCCTTCAGGCGATAAGAGAGAAGAGCAGTGGAGTGACGACGAGATTTTGGAGAATGAGTCGGCCAGTTCATCGCTTGCGGACCATACCAGGGGTTTTTCATCAAATGAATGCCAAGTGAGTAGTTTCGACACAATAGTGAGTTACTTTGACTGCAATAAAATCACATTTTTTCAGTCCATAAACTAAAGAACATTCATCGTTGCGTGGATTTGATCTGCCAGTCCAATTTGTTCTTCGCGGGAAAATCTTTAAATAGCAAGAAATTCACTGGCAAATCCATAATGAGAAATTTAAACGTAGACTGAATAATTTTTTCGCCGTTTTTTCTTTCATTGAGCATCTAATGTAATACATGAGCAAGGTTTAGGATTTTTTAAATCGAGCTTTTATGCAGCTCATGTCTTAATTCTCTCACCTTGCATTATGTTCTCATTTCACACTAAGGGCTTTTTTTCCTCTCTCAAATGTAAACGTTTTTTATTTTGATCTCACTCTGTGTCTCCTTCAATAAGATTCAAGTACTTCGTTTAAATATTTTTGAAAAAAAATGTCTCTCTCTGTAAATAGTGATAAAAGTGATACAGTATTATTGCTTGCATATTTATTGCAAACTATAACCATATTTTTATTATTATTATAGAATCTAAGCTCTAGTATTGTAAAATTGATAAAAATATTGCAATTATGCAGAAATCAATAGTAAATAATGCAAAAAAAATGAATTCAAAGAATAACTGCGTTCAGATGCTATGCGGATAGCATAAACGACGAGAATATCTATGGCGGATGACAGCTTAAAGAAGTCAAGAAAACTTAATTCAAATAAAATAAAAATAATTATATAATTTTGAATAAGGTGCACATATACAATAAAATCAACCTTTTCCCATGAAAAATAGTTTAAAAATTCGATTTTGCCTTTGGTTATGAAACACGAAATTTACACTCACGTTGAATGTGCTCATTTTTCCCCTTACACATATTCAAAGAGCTGAGGTGGCGACGGGATAAAGTCCTCGCCTGCTTAACCGAGGGTCGCGGGTTCGAGTCCCTCCTGGGTGGAATCATCACCGCTCAGGGATAGGGTGTTTGTGCTCGTATGCTGTTGGTGTTATTATACCGGGATAAGTTGGCCAAATGCGCCGCATTCAGGGTGGTAAAAAAATTAAAAATTAACCTTTTTTTATTCAATGTAAATCTTCACCTTGTGGATAACAGCGCTGTGCGCTCGTTTACAGCTTTTTCATGGTATTATATACACGGGACCAGAGAGGATAACGCATTCCTTAAAGCCTTCAAGAAATTCACTGTGGAAAGGGACGCTTGAGCAGCTGGTTAGAGCGCTTAGCACGAAATCGAGTGTTTTGGGTTCGATTCCCAGTCCAGGAGAATCAATTTTCTTCAGAGTATTTCATACAATTGTACACCCTAGGTAAGTCTCCTCTATCACGTCACTTGGAATCTTTAACTGCATTCCAGCCCATTCCTATCTTTTCCTTCACATCTCTACTTACTTCTTCGAGGTGGGGTTGTTTTTCTGCCTTTTCTCGGTGCCTATACGCGAGGAGTTGGCGTCGTCAAAATTCGACTCTCACGGGAACCTTACAGTTTTTTTTTGTTTCCTTTTGACCGAAATGGGTTGTTTTTTTTCATCGGCATTTGGTCCAGGGAATTTGCGAGTCGGCCCGTTTGCGCGGATTCTCGCGGAGGGGGGCCAAGGTGTCGGCCGGGCTCGCTCGCCCGATTCGTGTGCGGTCTCTCATTTCTCGCCCGACGTTGACGCGTGGAAAGGGGACCGTCATCTGATTGAGCAACGTCGAAATATTTCTGGTTTTGCGAAGAATCTGATCGCGAGAAATAAAGATAACTCATTTACGTAACACCTTCAAAGGCTTCGCAATGAAGGTCGACGTGCTCAGAATTGCATACTTTCTTCAGCGTGGTGATGTTAACGAGATTTTTCAAAGGAATGTGTGAAAAAAAAAGAGATTCCAAGTGATGAAAGTTCTGACCATTATGTCACGCCTCTCCTCAAATATCTACCCACTTCTTGACGCGCGTCAAAACTGAAGATTAATGGGTTTTATTCGCTCCGTCTCTGGATGATGCATGAGTTTCTCGCCGAAGCTTCATAAGGGCGCAACTAAGCTTTCATGGACTCTTTTTACAGATTTCCTAAAACTATTGTAATTAAAATTTTAGGGAAATGATTGTTTAGAAAAATAATTGTCTATAGTGTTATTTAACGGTTTTCAGTGATGTAGTCTTTTTACTCTCGCGTTTTATGAATAGGATATATATAATTTTATGAGTGTCGGGACATATGGGTCTTTTCTCTTACCTATTATCACGTTTTTAAAAATATATATTACGCGTCGATTTATCCTCGTTATAATAGGCACTTAGTCCTTAGTTGGTACCTATTCTCTGTTGAAAAATATTTCAACAGTGAATTTGGGTTCACACCAACTGGTTCCTTCCACAATTTTTTTCTGTTATACCTCGCGGGGAATTTTACTCTGCCTACAATATTTTCCGTAGCTGGCGCAGAACTGGCATTGGTTGCTATTTTCCCTCGCAACAATACGCATCCGCAAGCAGCTTGCCGAAACGTATATAAGTTCTGTAAGAGGACTCGCAGAGCCGCTTACAAGCGCAACTGAAGTCAAAAGTTGTCTGTCGCTAGAAATTAACGCAATTAACTAACTCGTTAAACCCGCCATTAGACATTACACGCTCTTCCCGTTGTCTAGGTGTTTGAGCAAGGTGTAGGCTAATTGTGGCTAAACAACTGTCCCGAGTATATTTTGTTTCATTGCTTTGTATGAGCTTTTATGACTTTAATAGTTATTTTATAGATTAGGGAGGTTTTAAGTATTTAATGTCTTTTTATTGCCTTTTGGTTTTCCATACGATGGACAAATATTATTAGATTTTGTGCAATAAATCATATGCGAAGTTAAGAACTCCTATTGGTTCTCTGCTTTTGGTAAATTTACTGGAAGTTTTGGAATTGGAATATTTTGGATACAAGAAGATTGTTTGGATGGAGCACTGTATGTCGGTGATGCTTCTAATTATGCTAACACTGAATAGCGGACAGGTAATTTTACGAAACTCTTTAAGGTTCAAAATCCATATCGTGATGAGATATTAGGCAAATACTAAAATATATGTAAAACTTTGCGATAGAATTTTTAGGTTGAAAATATTTCAGAACGCTGCCGTGTAAATTTTCAAAGATATGGGCCCTTTAATTATCGAAAACCGTCAATCGTCGTCACGCCGTCATTTGACGGTTTTTGACAGCATCCCTAATAATAGAAACGACAGGCTCCCTTCTACTTTTATTTTTAAGTAAAGATTTTTAAAACCCACTAAAAATCAATCACATTTAGTACTAACTGGGCTTCATATTTTTCATTGAGGAATATTAGAGATTTTTGGATTTTGGGCGCGTTTCAAAGTGAGCTATAATAAATAGTTTGTTTTGCTGGATTTTTGTTCCCGCATTAATGGTATATAATTTAACTTGCTGACGCACCGATTTCCATACGTTTATAGCCACATTTTCTTGATTGGTCCGATTGCTTGGGGCTCAATATCTTGATTTTTTAAATATTTTATTACTACTGTACTCGCACGGGGCTGACGTCTCGACTCAGACAAACGATTGTGAATTAAACGGGCCGGGACAGACCTCACGTGGGGGTACAATAAAGAAAATAAAATAAAGAGGCGGACAGGAAATCAAAGTGGGTGGAACAGGTGGAAATAGGGAAAAGGAAAAAAAAGGGAAGACTCATTCCCGCTGCCACACACCAACAGACCACACCATTTTCTCGGCACGCCGATTGCCGTCAGCTGACCCACCGCCGACGAGACTAGCTTCATGAAAAGTCCGGTGTATTTCGACTGTGTCCTCCCCTCCCGCGAAGAACACACTAGTACCAAAAAAAAAACTGGCGCCCTCTTTCGCCGTACACAAACACAAACAAATGAAGCACAAAAGGCGAGACGGGAGTAAAAAGGGAAGGAGGTTTAAAGGCAAAGAAACTTAAAACCAAGAGGACAAAATTAAAATTAGGCCTTTCCCGCCCCGAACAACTACGCTGGAGGATATGGCGAACTATTGGAGCATTTAGGATTTTTTAATAATAATTTATGAGCAAAGTAATGCACGTTTATAATGTTTTTATATTCTTCTTTTCTTTTAATGCGCGAAAGAATCCTTATTTTACTGTCCGACTGGTAGTGAAAATACAGTGCTCTCCGCTGAGCAATCAGGCGAAATCCGGGATTTTCGCACAGTGGACGGAAGCTAGAAGATATTAGGCGTTGTAGTAAAGGCATGAGGTGGAGAATAGCGCTATCTGAGGAGGCGTTTGGTAATCGAAGGGAGCTGACGACGGGGACCTTGAGAAAGGATGTGAAGAAGAGGCTGGTGAGGAGCTTGATATGGAGCGTGGCGGTGTATGGGGCGGAAACGTGGAGCCTGAGAAAGGAGGACGCGAATAGGCTGCACGCGTATACAGTTTGGGTGTGTAGAAGGATGGAGAAGGTACGGTGGACGGAAAGGAAGACCGACGAGGAAGTGTTTGGCATTGTGGGCGAGGGAAGGAAACTTCTGAATGAGATCCGGGTTAAGCAGTGTAGGTGGCTGGAGGAAACAATAAGTGGCGATGGGTAGCTCACGAGTGTGACAGAGGGAAGGATCTTGGGCAAGTAGATAAGGGTAAGAAAGAGAATAAGTTTTATGGACGGGATTGAGAGAGGAACATCTTATGCTGAGGCAATCATGGAAATACTATAAATAGATAGGACCCTGAAAGCGTGGAAAACCGAGAGGATATTCTCTGACTTTCCACCAAACCTTCATTATACTGATAGAATACTTTTATAATCGCCAATTCATTTTAAGTGTGCAGACTGGTTTGCTGCAGCCCTCTACTCCACTCTCCTATCAGCCAGACGCTTCACTCCTACATAATATTTCATTCTATAGTCCTTCGTTATTCGCGTGATGTATTCCATTCTTGGTTTCTGTAACCATAAAATTTATTTCACCTACCGTCATTGTGTTCAAATAGGCCATTGTTCCTTAAAACGTTTTCAATTAGTTTGTCTCATCTTCTCCTCAAAGCTTTAATTGCTTTTTTCTTCTCTGACTCTACGTAGTACTTCTTCGTTGATAAGCTTTGGAATTATCCGCTTAGGATTCTGGAGATACCAACTCCCACAGAGTTCAAGAAAAGAGTACAACCAAATATCAATGGGATATGTTGCCACGCACTCTCCCGGTAAAGTGGACGGTGTATTATACAGGGTGTCCCATAAATGTCACGGCACAGTGACACTGGAGCTAGGGCAGCCTAAGAGGAACCGAACCAGCCTAATATGACCGTAGTAAAAGTTGCACGGTTTTCGAGATATATATGGCCAAATTAAAGCTTTTTCAAAAATTTCACTTTCTTTACATTTCTAGTCCCAGAATTCACTTGAATAGCTCTCAAATTAAGTTTTTTTTATTTTACGATATCATCAATCGGCTATTAAGCTGACAAAAGGGTTATTTTATTTATAACTAATGTAAAATGAGGAAAAAATACTTTTGACGGTTTCACGGGACGGAATACATGTATCTTACTAAATAAACTCACGCTATTTTTCCTACTCATACCATTTTAAAATTTGCATAACATACGCAAGTTTTTGAAGTTACTATCTCATTTGCTTTCCAGTATTTTTTCTTTACGGCAGGTGGTTAAAGTCGAAGTTGTTTTTTTTGCTGCTAAGTTAAGTCAAGATTAATGCAGTATTTTTCCTCATTTTACATTAGTTATCAATAAAATAACCCTTTTGTCAGCTTAATAACCGATTGATGATATCGTAAAATAAAAAAAACTTAATTTGAGAGCTATTCAAGTGAATTCTGGGACTAGAAATGTAAAGAAAGTGAAATTTTTGAAAAAGCTTTAATTTGGCCATATATATCTCGAAAACCGTGCAACTTCTACTACGGTCATATTAGGCTGGTTCGGTTCCTCTTAGGCTGCCCTAGCTCCAGTGTCACTGTGGCGTGACATTTATGGGACACCCTGTATAGGGGCACGAAGAGCATGCGAGGCCTCCATCACTTACTGTCCTTGAAAATTCCCTGCGTTTCCGCCAGAGCAGATTGCTAACCGGAAAGAATCACGGGAACGAAACAGCTTTTCATTCAAATCCAGATACCATTATAATATTCAGCTCGCCCGCTGTTTCGAAGCCATTTCCCACGATGCCTATCTCGTTGAATTTCCCCTTTTTAACTGGTCCCGCAACCTTCTCTGGCCACCCTTTGGCCACCCTTTGGCTCCCCAGAGGTGCGACTTCTGCATGCCCCCGTGGATTTTGTTTATCGCGGTCGAACAATGCTGTGTATGTCATTACTGAAGTTGATTCCAATGGTACAAATTGCCTATGAATATCTCCTTCGATGCCTAATGCCAATTTTAATGCTTTCTTTGTCGAACTCGTTACTTATCACTTTTCCCGCGCCAAATACTGTGTGGAGTGCAGATTCTAATATCATCCTTTCAGAATCAGACGTTATCAGAGTTCAGAGTTCCATTTTCGCGTATGCCAATGATAATAAGACAAATAGATTCAAAGAGCTCGAACAAATACTTCAAATCCTACCTGGGATTCAAATTCCTATATAAATGTAGGGAGGATTAAAGGTGGATGAAGAGAAAGGGGCCTACACTACGTAATTCTTGCGTAAATGGATAAAATGGTGATCGTGGGGTATCCTTTACCCCACGGACCCCCCGGAAAGTAGCCATCCTCAAATTTCCCGCTCGTCAAATTCGCCGCGAGCATTTTGGGACCCTGGACAGGAAGATTTTACCGAAAAAAATTAATAAAATACAAATGAAAACCCGCTTCGTTAAAAGTTACTTCGAGCGAACATATAGTATTTCACAGCTTTTAGAGGGATTGAGTTGGGAGCCCTTAGAGACTCTGAGGTTATATGCTTGTTTGCTTGAGGGAATACACACCGGGTGTGTTTCGGAGCGACACGGAGAATATGACCACTCCTTATATTCGGGATTATTATTTTGACGCATCACTACATTTCTAGGCCTGACTGATGCGATGAAATAAGAGAGATATATCCCCTTATTCATAGTCGTATTCCTAGGGGTTACCTTGGTATCCGCTAGCCAGGTAACGCCTAGGGGTCCCCTACGCTGAGCGATTCATAAACCTTACCTGGGTAACACCCAGCCAGGAGACGCCTGGGTGAGAGATTTGGCAACAATCCCGCAGAAAAATACATATGAACGGTTCCGCTGAACGGTTCTCGATGTTTTCGATGCTCATTTTTCATCGTAACCAAGCACGCTATAAACAATAACATAGTGTACTGTTTCACGATGTTGATGACGATTGAAGGAATATGAGAGAATGTTTATGACATAACTTAAATATTTGTGAAACATGAATGGTGAGGAATACGAGGGTGGTTCAATAAGTACCCGTGTTTGTAAACAGATGACGTTACTATGGAAAGTTGTTGATATTATCGTGTACTGCCATTAGTACAGTAGTATGAATTCGTCCCACGCGTGGGCAGCAGTACTGCGTTAGGGGAGCTTTGGGTAAGATTCATGCCTTACCTAGGAAATCGGCGGCCTAGAGGAGGGTTAGGGGACGGCAGTCCCCTGGGTAACGACTATGAATACCATTTCTGAGCCAAGGGGTTCCCCTACACCTGGGGGACACCCATGTAACGACTATGAACACGGCCCATATTGTCGAACAGATACGTACAAAAATTTGCTCTTTCCGCGCACAACAAGCGACCACAAGAAATATTGAACTCCACTAAATACACTCCCATAATACACGTCACCATTTCACCTCCCGAAACCTAATCCCTTACGTATTTAAAAAGCTGGTGTCCTAACACCCCCTGCCTCATGCCCATGCGGCGACTCGCAGGGTAGTACGCAGTTGTAGAATTGTAATATGACTGCTGTTCTTTTGTATTTATGTACTATGTAGTTTTAGATGTAGAATATCCAATAAGCAATGATCTCAATCTGGCTCAGCCCAAACGTAGTTTTTTTCATAATCGTTATTAAATAAGTCGCTACTGATATCATTGTCGCGCTTGTGCGTGTACAAAATGAGGGGTACCGTGGGAAAAGTGTTAAATATATCTCTGTAATAACTACGCGTCAAGATTAGAGCAAGGGCAAAGTAATTTTCTCCGCCAGTCTTTTGTAGTCTGGAATTGTGAGACAGCAGACCCTCCCCTGGGCGTCGAATTTTTCCCACTTAATCGGAATGGTGCGTGCGAATTATCTTTAACGGTTTGGATCATAATTGGGGCACTGGGGCTTGTGTCGTGTAATTCTCAATATAAGGCTCTGAATGACAAAGTCACGTTATTTTCAAGTGTAGAGAATATTGCATCAGCCAAAATCTAAGCCTTTGTGAGAATTAGTTTACATTTCTCGAGCTCGCCACCGGGTAAGATAGTCATAGGCAGCCGACGTTTCGGGTTCCGACTCGTTACCCATTCTCAAGGCTACTGATGCGAGCTTGAAAAGACTGTTTACTTGGGCGCTAGGCGGGGCGGGATTGGTCGAGCCCCGATTGTTGTGGTGGAGGACCGTTGACCAGCGGGGACTTTGCTCTGGCGTTCTGAATTCTTCTCAGAATTCTATTCCAAGAGCTGCTGATCGTGTAACCAGTATCCCGGTTGAAATTCTTCCTCTCCAACCTTATCTCTATCGCCTCTTTGGTTAAGCGAATCCCAAAATTGGCCGGATCGCCAAAGAACAGTCGTGTCATCCCAAATGATCTTATGGTCCCGACTCAGGCTATGCTCAACTACTGCTGATTTTTCCGGTTGACCAAGCCGGAAATGCCTACGGTGTTCCTTCAGACGCGTGGATACAGTTCGCCCAGTCTCTCCCACGTAGACTCATTCGCATGGGATTCTATATACCCCCGGAGTCATGAGGCCAACTTACACTACAAATGTACAAATGTACACTAATGTTATTCGCCGGAAAGTGTTAAATCATACATTACAAACCTTTGTGAGAAGCTTGTGGGAAAGCCACGGATGGAAGCAACGGTTTTATTAGGGATTCGAAAAAAAATGTGATTTCCTGGTGATACTGACGATCTCTCAGCCGGTCGTCATTTTTTTTAAAACTATTTAAATGATATAGATTTTACCTTGATGACAGCGTCTTTAACTCATCATCGGTTGGGATGTTAATTGTGGTTCAAAGTAGTTTGAGAGCGATAGTTCCCTAGTCAAAATGGAGACCAAATTCGAATCTCAAGTTTTAATTTCAGCAGCTCTAGGAAAGGTGAATAAAACATGGCATGGAGCATTGGTGCAATGATGCGGCGGTGCTTGGTGCAATGGTGCAATAACATACTTATAGATGTCTGAAATTGTAAGTAACTGAATAAAAATATGTCTTAGTTAAAATATTAATTAATTAATAAAATTAAAATATTAATTAACTAATAAAATTAAAATATTAATTAATTAATAAAATTAAATTATCAATAATTAAAAATTAATTAATTAATTAATTAAAATATTAATTATTTGATAAAATTAAATTATTAATTAATTGATAATATTAAAATATTAATTAATGAATACAATTAAAATATTAATTAATTAATAAAATTAAAATATTAATTAATTAATAAAATTAAAATATTAATTAATTAATAAAAATATAAGTCTTTGATTTGTCTAATTTTTTTCGCGCGGTGCGTTTAAAACTCCTTTACAATGCAAGGTTTTTTGCTATCCTAAAAAAATTAAAGCGTTAACAATGTGATTTATTTTTGAAAACAGTCGATAAAACATAAGAACTACACAATGGTTATTTTTTACGAGATCTAGGTGTCAGAAATTCCTCACTTTACGTGTAAGGTGCATCTGTGGAGTGCATACACGTATCTACCATTTCCCATGCAAAATGACTGGTATTTTCGTTAAAAGTCTCAGAAAGTAGTTCCGTACGGGGCTAATGTTTTTTCATCTTTGAAAGGGCGAGATAGTTTTCTTTAAAATCTGATCAAATTAAATGATCTCTGAGTTAAATGACATCTCGCCCAAACTGCCTTATATGGGCATACAAAAATAGTTTATGAGCCTACGATTACTCCATATTAAGGTAAACATCCTTGGGTTAATTCCATCAATGCCGTGGTTGCCAAACAGTCTACTTTACCGCGCATATGCAACGTCCTTTCTTCACAATCGGGAGAATAAGGCTGAGAGAATGTCAGAATATCGCTTTTACATCGCAATTTTCACCCCCGCCATCCTCGCTGCAAAATAATATTTTTTACATCCATGTACGAGGTACCGAAATAATAGTCTAGTGCATACCTTAAAAAAATGCTGCTTTATTTTTCTCACGTCCTCGATCCTCATGATGTCTCTCCACGATAGCTTAAAAGGTAAGCATCTGAGTAGGCTTAGTGCCAAAAGGAAGTCACTCGTATCAGTGTGGCAGGAATGTCTGAAATCTTTCGTAAAGCAAATTCTTATGTTTAGCATTTGAGACATTCAAGCACTTACTGCAAGCGGAACTTTGTAGAATGTTTCCGACATGTAATCATTATAAATATGTTTGACCTTTTAGTGATGGTTCATGGATTTTGCTTCCTTTCAACGTCAGAATTTTTATTTTTTAAATTATCTTTTGTGATTTTTCGAATAGATTTAGAAAGCTTTTGTTTTAAAATAATTTTTCTATGACAAAATTTAGATTTAACTGAAACAAATTGTCCTATTAAATCCTTTATCATCGCCTAGAGTGAATTTTTGTTATCCGATTACATTTCCTGTCAGTTTCTGTTCACTCTAATTTCTTTGTTTTTTTTCCTCATAACTTACACTCTTTCAATTTTGATTAAGAGTTTTTTTTTTAATCACCCGTCGATATTTTGCAGCAGAATCGGATGAACGATATTTTTTAAGAGCATGCATAACGGTTAAGTCGGCATCAGATAAGTCCTATAATTAATTACGAAGACTCACGGATGTGTCAAAAATTAAATAAGCTATTAATTAGTTCATGATTGTGAGATAGTGTTAGAAGTTCAGATTTTGCTCACAGCCGGAACGAATTCTCTAAAAAATTCGACATGTTATCGTCGCTCTTCACCACCATCTCAACGGCCGCAATTTTTCCCGGTGGGTGGTTTATAGAGGTATCCTTGCAATTCTTAAAGATCACCTCCGCACCTGCTATGGCAACCACCGTAACTTAAAGTGGCAGATGGGTCGTTCACTTAAAGTTCACCACGCTGACCTTTTCGCTGGCTGTCGGATGGAACATCCCTGCCGCTCATGCAGTTTCATACCCTTTTCTCTTCAGGATTGTTTGAGCTGAAATGAGATATTCATGTCTCTTCCTCGATTTTTGTTTAATGAATTTATAAGCTGAGCGACTGCGATAGTGGAACGTAGTTGGGAAAGACTTTTTAAGTGACTTCTGCTTTGAAAGGAGAGAATTCGAAATTTTTGGAAATTTAAACAGTGTAGTATTATTTAATTAGCCTTGGCAACTCTTGGTCTTTGAGTAAATAAAATGCAAACATATTTATGTTCCTTTGAGCTTGAGGCTTGTATAAAAGCTGTACTTTGTGGGAGACGAAGGAATTGTTGTTATTATTTTGACTTTTTATGCTGCCGAACCTAATTGATAAAATATCAGAAAATCCTTAAAATGGAAGCTGAGGTGATCTAAGGAAATCACCGAAAGGATGAAACTGCAATTGAGCATTGGATTACAAAAAATGGAAAGCACTTCGCTCAGCCCACACTTCTGAGTCAACACTGGCTCAGGTATGATCCTCCAAAGTTTGATAGTAATCTTCAAATGCCATGAGAAGTATTGACAGCTGTTCAAACAGGGGTGTCTACATTAATTTTCTAGTAAAGACTTCTGAAGCGCTCTTAATTCCATTATTACAGCATTTCCGGCAAATCACGCACTCTAAATGTATAGTTTGTTTTATTTACTTATTTTTATTTTATCTTTTCTGCCCCAATTCGGCCAAATTTTGTCGGGTAATTGACAACTACGACAACAAACGAACACAAACATCCATGCCCTAAGTGGTGAGAATTCCACCCAGGCGGGATTCGAAACTGCGACTCTTGGCTTATCGGGCGAGGAATGAAAACCCCATTGCCGCCGGGATCGGCGATTAAACTATTGTATTCTTAATCATGCCCATATTTTTTGAAAGTGTTAAACTCTGCATATTTCCACTTTAAATTTTACGTAAAATCTTAACATACGGACAGAAAGTACGACATCCAGTTGCGTTGTGATGTTACTAGGATTTAGCTTGCCAACTTGAGAGTCGGAGTAAGCCTTTCTCGTTCCGTTGCTATCGACAAGTTTACAACTTTATTCGAATTAGCTCACGTGAACGTGATGAAAGGATGGTGTCACTCACTCGCGCGACGCAGCACTCACCTGAGTGAGCACTGAAACCCGTTAAAATATTTAGAAAGATGGAAGAAAAATCCGCATCGAATCGTGTGCAACGCGGTCTCATTACTTACTGCGTCATTACTCGCGTGGCGCAGGTATTTAGGGCACCGACGAGAAATAGAAAAATAAAAAATTCAAGCGAGCATTTTTTTAAATCAAGAATTCCTTTTCATTTTTCTCCATAAATATTCAGCGCGTTAAAAAAACTAACGTCCCGATTTGGAGGCAGGTGTCTCGGGGTGTCGATGCAAATGTCGAGGTCCGCGGAATGAAATGTAGTGTACCATTGGCTGCGGGATCAGTCGCTCAAAGCTGCCCTCCTTATGGTTTCTTTCTCGCGATCCGTTGATTAAACTAAAATTGGCTTCATTGCGAAATAATCATTAGCCTTTTGGGGCTGTCGTCGCTCAAGCATGACGCATTTTGATCGATGCTCCGCGATTTTGCGTTCGCCACAAGGCCCTTGTCCTTGCTCCTTGCGGGGAAACGTGGAGATTTTTCGCGGACGGCTCCATCATTCATTCATTTCACTCAATACTACCCGAAGAGCATCACGTATCAAATTTAGGAAATGCATTTATTTTTTTTTTTTTTAAAAGGTTAAGGATTCACTAAACCTTTTGTGATACACATCATTTGTTCAAACTCCTTCCTGAAGGGCGCACCTAGTTCGCGACGGACATTTCACTCAGGTCTACTGAAAGTGTGTTCCTTTTTTTAGCAGGGGTGAAGTGTGACGGTTATGTAGGCTGGATCGATCCATCCCGTTATGTTCTTTTATCGCCAATATTTTTTGAGCTTGTAACTCTGCCCATTCGATGCTTGTATTTTCATCGATTACAAAAGAAAACTAATTTTGTGGACTAAGTGGTAACGAAGCAAGTTGATATCCAAGGTGATATTATTTTGATTTAGGCGAAATAAAAGTTTACCTAAATCAAGTATGACAATATTGGAAAGATGTTTTATTCAAATGGAGAAAAATGTTTTATATCCTTCAGTGTGGTATTGTAAACGAGAGAAAAAAATACTAGGGAACTGTTGCGTATGGCTCAAAGTTGCGAGTGTAAGTTATGTAAAATGTTTTTTAGAATTTCATAGGAGCGTGGTGTGCCTGCTTACTTCGCGGGCTTATCTTTAAACATTGGTAAATTTTTAACGCCTATATCTCGTCTCAGATGTTACGGTTCATATTTTGTGTCTCTCTTCAATTATTAAAAATTAAAGGTTTTGTAACGTATTTTTTTAATATCGCATAAAAACCTTTAGTTTTGAATGAATCGACCACCAATGAAAATTTTGTCCGTTGATATAGCGTTGAAGAGCTGCGAAAACACATCGAATTTGAGAATTCGTTCCAGCTGCGAACAAAATCTGTACTTCTAGCCCGGTCCAACCGTCATTAATTAATTAACAGCTTTTTTTTAAATTTTCGATCCATAAGTGAGTCTTCGTATTTAACTATAGGACTCATCTGATGCCAACTTAACCGTTAAACTTGCTCGTAAAAGTATCACCCAGCCAATTCTACCGGAAAAAAATTGATGGATGAATTTAACCAAATCTGAATCACTTAATATAAACCGAAGGAACTAAAAGGTATGAGAAAGAAAATACAAAGATTGTTGAGCGGAACGGAAATTTACAGAAAATAGTGTTTTCAGCATAGAGCATGATACAAATAAGTTATAAGAAATTACTTCTTGGTCATATCAACTTATTCAAGAAAGCAATAGACTGTGGGTTAAAAGATTTCTTAGAACTAGAAGTCTGTGAGGCCGTGTTCCAATCCGATATTATGCACACTTCGTACCCTTATGTGCTCTTTTCGACTGTCATTTTCCGGATGTGACGTCGTATAGTGCGGTTCCTATCCGTTAGAGCGCATCATGGCTAGGGCGCTAGTGCACATAGAAGGTAAAGCCGTGTCCCAATTCGTTAGGCATTAGGGAGGATGCGATTAGTTACCTAAATATTTAGAGGCCTTTCGCTAAGGGAGCTTGATTTGGGACATCCTTCGCTAGTGTTGCCGTCTACCGAGCTGGAAACGAATGAAAAACATATGAGTAATTAATTAAGGACTGAATGACACAAATAAAACCCGAAATTAAGACATTTTTGGCGCCTGTGGCTACCTTCGTATGCATTGTGAGATTTGGAAGGTGAAGTAACATTTTTTCATCCATTTCGTTGTTTGGAGATTCGTTAGTTTTTAGTTTTCGGGGTATTTAAGTTTGTGTACGTGTTCTGGGATTTAAATTCATTTTTTTTTTCAAGTGTACTAAGTAAACTTTATCTTTTGTAGTCGGGTGTTGGGTTGCAAAATATCAGAGAATTCTCTCACTTACAGACAAAATACTTGCCGGCCATGTTTGCCACCTATCAACTACTTCCTTGGATACGAGTTTCCTTGTACGACGCATGCAGCGCTTTTCATGATGGGAAATTCAATATGGAGACGGATTTAGGATAAACTACAACCTACCCTAAACTTCACCCCCGAGAAAGGCACCCAAATCCGCTCCCCCATGATGCCTAACGAATTGGGACACACTTCCAGATGGCGTCCTCCCTAAATCTGCCAATTTAGCTGCCTAAATGGCGAATTGGGACACCGCTATGCCGATGCGCCCTTTTTGCGCCCTAAGAATTTCCCATTCGTGAATAATGCGAATTTCCAATGCGATGTCTTGCGATAAATTACAACTCTGAGTGACTAATGGATGTTCTTGTGATATAAGATAAGATAAGATAAAGTTTATTTACTCTGGGACCATATAATCCCATTGAGCACAAGTACATGGCATTTACATTTATTTATATTTTAAGCTGCTGATAAGATTTACATAAAACGTAAATTAATAAAGTAATTGCTACATAATAACATGCAGGAGACATAATATTAGAGGTTGGTATTGTCTCTGGAAAAATTACATAAAAAGATGAAAGGCATAAAACTTACAATGCTTTGTATAAACAGCCACTAATATTGCACAATTTACAAAAAATAAAGCAAAGAAATAAGTAAATGTTACATTTTATATACTAATATTTAGATATATTATGGACTATATTTAGATATACTATGGATTATATTTAGATATACTAGGGACAGACGAAAGGATAATTCAATTCATCGGCCTGCGGAAGAACTACACAGACCAACTTAAGGGTCGAGGCGGTTCTGATATAGTTCCGACATTGGACAGTGGGAGACATTGGCGCTGGCTACCTTAAGAGCAGAAAGTGCGTGAAGTACAGGATAGGGCATAAGGGCGCAAGTGCATAGGGTGCACCCTACGGATTGGAACACGGCCTGAGTATAATTGGGGATCGTATCACCGCACGTTTGTCTGGGTATAACTCATTAAAATGGACCGTTTTAACACTACTTTAAATGGCAAACAACGAAATACAAGAATGGAATTTCTGATAGTTAAAGATTTCTATTCATGACACCTCCAAGAAAACTAATCAAGAGAGGTTATACACATTTAGTGGGCGTCGCAGTTTCTGAGTGTTTGACCGCATATTTATTTTGATCAAGCGAATATAAAACTCTGCGTTGTAATAGAAATGCGTAGCCACGATATAAAATATGGCTTCGCTGCAGGAATCAACCGCAATATATCTAAGTTTTCAAATTAAATCGATGTATTAAATTAATTTACATAACTTTTACGCACTCAAAATGGATAAAATTCTTACAACTTGCGAAGTTTGCAGAGAACTACTTGAATTCATTAAAAATTTATATTTTTAAGAATATCCAAATAAAGCAAACCTAAACAAAGCTTTTGTGTCTTAACTCATATGTCGCCATGTTCCATTTATGCTGCTCGCAATTACAAATTTATTTTAAAATAAAAATTGGTATATGGTCTCCAACATGACCGGGGTAAATCTCACTCAAATTACGTGTAGCTCCATGGGTTCCTGGAGCGTCGGAAACGGAAGTAGGAACGTGTCTTACCCATGAGAGAAGAGCTTGATTCTTCAGCAACCTAAAGCATCTTTCCGAGATTATTTGCTGTTTCCGATTTTTACCCAAATCACAATTTCCAATTCGTTCATCGGAGTGAAAGCCACCCAATAGAAGATGTCGTATTCACTTCCCATCCATCCCGAAAATGAAAATATTTCGTCGTAACGTGTCGCATCACGAAGCTGTCCTCCGTTTGCGGCCGAGCGCGGAGGGAGTATACGACCTTGCCTCCCCTCCGACCCCACCCTCCACTCCGGGACACGCGACCTAGCTGTGCTCCTGTCGCGCGCGCTGATCGGCGCTTGTCACTCGAGGGTGTGTATTGGGAGGGGGGGAGGGAAGAGGGGGAGGGGCGGGCATATTCATATGAAGTGTCCCAATTTTATTAATCTAGGGTACGCATGAAGGGGGGGATTGGAGTGGGGAAGGAGGCGGGGGGGGGGTGAGTGAGGGGGTTCGAGAATTAGAAAAGGGGGAGGGGTGGTAAGAGGAGTGGGAGGGGAGGGAGGGACACTCTTTACGCTCATGGTGGCGCTGTTTTCAAGGGATCGCGTTTCACGTCTTCTCGGGTTCGATCCACATTCCGCGCGTCGATGTCTCCGTGACCGAATCATTCGCTCCCTCTCTCCTCCTTTGTTTTTTCATATGTATATTTTCTCCAGCGGCACTGACCATTCTCCTCGTCCCCCCTACGCCCCCCTTTCGGCGCCCCCGCACGTACGCAGGCTCTTCGCATTCCAAAGGATTTTGGGGTGATCGGGTTTTTTTTTAAAGTGGTATTGGAAAGTGCATTTTCATCCAGAGGGCCCAGGTTTGAATACCTGTGGTGGTGGAGATTTTCCCAGAGCACTGCCGATACTTCATCCAGGTGTGAATACGAATAACTGTGGAACTGGCTGTGCAGTAGCATTAACGGAGGTAGCCGCGTTTGAACAGAAAAATAGTACTGCTTCGAGAGAAAAAATCATGTGTCAACAGCGATAGCAGAATTCTTCTACAGCGCAGATCTAGCTAGTTTGACAACTTAAGCGCCTTTTCACACAATTAATTTCAAGGAGTCTTCAATATTAACTAAACTTTTACATTCACTGGTCGTTCGAGCGTAAGATTAGTTGACTACAGCCCTCCATCCTTCACTATCCAATGCTAGTTCCTTTACTCCGTGGGGGCTCTCCTTATGTACTTTCCTCTTTACTTGATCTATAACATCCTATTCCCGAGTCTCTCTCTGGGAACTTATCCCTCTATTTTTCCTTCAAATATGTTCTTAACAAAACCATTGTGCCTCAGGATGTGCCCAATACACCTAGTTCATCTTTTCATTAAAGTTTTCTATTGGATCCTTATTTCTTCTACTCTTCCGTATACTCCTTCATTTCTTGTTTTATCCATCAATTGAATCTTCTGCATCCTTCTCCAGTACCAGGTTTCAAAATCTTCTCATCTTTTCTGGTCCATTTTTCCGATTGCCTAAGTCGGTTCAAAGCATCGCTCCTTTCGAATATTTCCTCGATCGTAGTCCTATCTTCTTTGTGCACAGCTGTTGTTTTTTCTCCAGGAATGCCATCTAAGCTTGGATTATTCTTCGATTCATGTCCACAAACAATGCACAAACTGTCACCATACCTCTCGCGAAGACGGCCGCCTGACGGCCAGCTTAAGCCAAATAAATACTCTTTTGTTTATTAAGTCGTTAAAAATCGATGTCTCATCGTGGGTTAACCGTGGCGATTCTTTTTCAATGCTATAGAAAAGAGTTTCAAAACAAGAGCATGATTTGCTTCCAATATAATTCATAACCAAGGAAAAGTTGTTTCATTAATTTTTTATGCCAATTTTGTATGGCAAGTTTGAAAGAACTGAAAGATTGGCGTCACATTTAAATACGTTTTTCCTACATATTGTAACAGTTTCATGTCGATTGAATGTCAGGTTACTTCATTATTGAATGCCAAAGAGGGAATTCCGTTCGACAACGACAAAAAACGGGCACTTTTTTTGTGCTCATTGTGATGAAAAATCGAAAGTGTATCGTAAAATAAATCGACAAGCATGGTCAAACGCAAGATAAAATAAGCTAAATTTCGATGTATCTTGCATTTATATAGGTGCTGTGGTCCATTTTGTTAAATCAGTTTCCAAACTCTAGTCTACATAATTTTTGCACCGACAGTAGGCATCCTTAACCGTCATATTGTGTTCATTCATCCGAAACTCTTCTTTTTCTTTCTTCGATTAGGCTTAGAGCCCATGTAGCCTGCCTATTGAGCTCACCTGATCATCTCATCCTCGGTCTTCAGACCCTTCTTCCCTCGGGGCTGGTACTCCAAAGTCTGCTTTGGATATCTTTCCATAGACATTCCTATGTATACATACCCTCTACAACTATTTTAGCCCTCTACTAACTTATCTGTTCTATAAAATCTATCTATCTATAAAATAGTGAGGCTGAATTTTAAATGGTTGTCGAAAAATTAAACACACATTCATTAGCATGTTCAAACATTCATCAACATGTCATAGGCTCCTATGCGTGATTTCTTATTTTTCCAACCTTGTACACCCATTCAGATATTGATGAAATTTCATTTATAATTACTCTTATTTGCCTTATTTCTTTTTATTTTTGCTGACCAACATTCTGAGCCATACAACTCAGTTGGAACTACCGTTAATTAATGAAATTTAACCCGGGTATCTTTCCTGGTTTTCCTTTTTTTAGTTTTTCGTACCGTCCCACTAATCCTCTGTAAACACTTCATTTTATTTGCGACATCTTTGTCCTCGTCGCATGTTATGTTGCATCCCAAATACTGGAAATACCTGTTCCAGTGCTCGATCATCTATGACAATTTTCATTTTTATCGGGTCTTTTCCTAAAAATACCATAGTTTTGAAGAAGAAGAAGTGGTAAACAGGGGGAAAGAGTACCTTGAAACCTTATACGGAGAATAAGGAAATCAAGAGAGTCCAATTGAGCCAGAAGATGAAGTAGCAGAAGAATAAAAAGGAGACCCAATGATGATGGAAGAGTCCCAGAAAGCAGTAGGAAATTTGAAAGATAAGAAAACACCGGGACTGGATGAAATAACATAAGATAAGATAAAGTTTATTTACTCTGGGACCATATAATCCCATGGAGCACAAGTACATGGCATTTACATTTATTTATATTTTAAGCTGCTGATAAGATTTACAAAAAACGTAAATTAATAAAGTAATTGCTACATAATAACATGCAGCAGACATAATATTAGAGGTTGGTATTGTCTCTGGAAAAATTACATAAAAAGATGAAAGGCATAAAACTTACAATGCTTTGTATAAACAGCCACTGATGTTGCACAATTTACAAAAAATAAAGCAAAGAAATAAGTAAATGTTACATTTTATATACTAATATTTAGAACATAAATACTCTTTCAGAGCTCTCTTGAATTCAAACGCTGATGTCAACGTCTTTGTATTCTGAGGATAAGATTTCCACAATTTACACGATGATACATAAAATGATTTATTATAAGTAGTTGTTCTATGGCATGGTATTATTAAGTTCGAATTATTTCTAGTCATTCGCTTTCTTTGGACCATATAGGTAGTGAACTCATAAAATATTGTGGAGAGAAGAGGAAAAGGGAACTATATCAATTGGTTTGCAAAATTTATGAGACTGGAAATTTGCCGGAAGCTTTCACCTAGTGCATAATAGTACCGATACCCAAAAAGAACAATTCACAAAATTGTGAGGACTATAGAACACTCAGTCTTGTGTGTCATGCGTCAAAAATAATCACAAAAATTGTTCATAATTGAATTGAAAAAATCATACAAGAGCAACTGACAGAAGATCAGTACGGCTTTCGGAAGGGAATCGGTACAAGAGAAGCAGTCTTAGCACTGACGATGAGACAGATAATAGAAAAAAACAGATGCAAAAGGGCAAAGCAACATTTATTTCTTTCGTTGATCTGGAAAAAGCTTTCGATAATGTTAATTGGAACACGCTATTTCACATATTAAAGAAAGGTGGAATTAAATTTGGAGAAAGAAGACTTATGTATAGTTTCTACAAAAATGAAAAAGGAGTCGTTAGATGTGACTCAAAGGTAGAGGAAGCAAGAATAAGTATGGGTGTTAGACAAGGGTGTTTCTTATCACCATATTTATTCAATTTGTATGTACAAGATGCTATAGACAGAATAAGAGAAGAGTTAGAAGAGACAGAGTAAAAGTGAATGAGGAGAGAGTGGACATGCTTAGATTCGCGGATGATATAGCTGTGCTAGCAGAAAGTGAGGAAGGTCTGCAAAAAATATTGAATGTAATGAACAGGGTTATGAAAAATGATTACAACATAAAAATTAACAAACTTAAGGCAAAGGTTCTAATCTGCAATTAAAAAAATATGTAACAGCCAATGTAAAATCGGAAAACGTTACCCTTCAACAAGTGAAAGAATTTAACTGCTTGGGAAGTAAAATAACGTGGGATGGAAGAAGTGCAAGAGATATAAAATGCAGAATCAACTAAGCAAAGCTAGCATTCAATGAAAAGAAAACTCTACTAACGTCAAAAAGCATTAGTCTAGAGATAAGGAAAAACTTCGATGAAGACCTACGTTTGAAGTGTTGCGCTATATGGATGCGAATCGTGGACTGCAGGGAAAAGTGAAATGAAAAGACTGTTATCCTTTGAAGCATGGTGGTACAGAAGTTACATGCTGAAAGTAAGCTGAACAGAAAGGAAAAGGAATGAAGAAATCTTTGAAATAGCCCAAGAAGAAAGAAGCATAGTAAGAATCATTAAAGAAAGGAGAGCTAAACATATTGGACATCTACCACGGCACGATAATCAAGTGAAAAGGATAATTGAAGGGAAAAATTGAGGGAAAAAACTGCAGAGGAAGGCCCCGACGAGACTTCATGAGTCAAATTATGAAGGATATGATTTGCAGAACATACTTTGAGCGTAAAAACGAAAAGCTGAGAAGAGAAATGAATGGAGGTCTACTGCCAGCCAACTCAAGGGTTGAAACGGAAGAAGACCATAGTTTTGTTTTAGCTCATGGAATTTTCAGTTTGTATATACATGATAATGAATGTGTTTAATTTGTCGACTACCATTTACAATGCATCCTCACTATTTTATTTTTATTTATTTATTTATTTAATTCACCACCAAAAACGGCACAAAGGCTATTGAATTAGCTAATATAATCAATAAATAAATAAAAATTTCAAACAAAAACATAATAAACATGAAATAAAACAATAATGCGGTAAGCGTAAGAAGGGACTTAGGGACTGGAGAGGGATGGATCATTTAAGTGGCGTTTCAGGGAGGATTTTAAAATGGTGGCAGAGGAGAAAAGGTACAAGGAAGGATATCTCGAGGCCAAGGAGTTAAACAAGGAGGGGATTCGGAAGAAGAGAGAGCGCTGGGAGATGGAAAGACGGAATCGGGGAGTATGCAGTAGACAGTTACTGCGTAATGGACGGGGAGGAACATGAATACTAAAGAGAGGGAGTATTTCATTGGTCCGAAGAGAGCCACTGAAGATTCTTTGTAGGAACATCACATCTGATAGGACACGGCGGTGAGTTAAATGAGAAATGCCAAGGGAGGAAAGGATGAGGTCACGGTCATGAGCTTCTGAATATGGGGACTCGATGGCGAACTATGGCGAGATAGAAGTTGACTGGACGGTTGAGCAAATCCAAGGTAGTGGGGCAGGCGGTAGACCAAATTGGTGCACAGTATTCTAAAATGGGGAGAATACAACCGAAAAAGACAGTTTGCAGAGCCGTAGGGTCCTGAACGTCAGTGAGGCGGTAAAGCATGCCAACTATAGCCATCGCCTTCCGCACACTTGTACAATACAATATGAAAATAAATAAAACGAAGACTAAAATCCTATTATGCAGAAGAGTGAAGCTGAATGTAGAAGTCGCCCTGAGAGGAGAGAAATCAGGGGAAGTGGATTCCGTCACCTGTCTCGGAAGTACCATCACGTGGGACAGAAGAAGTACAACGGACATCAAGCGGAGAACAGCCCAAGATGAGAAGGCGTTCATGGGAAAAAGACAGCTGCTGTGCTCAAAGAAAATAGGACTACAAACCAGGAAATATTATATGAAAATATTCGTGTGAAGCGTGAAAGTCTATGGACCATTGGAAAAGCTGACCCGAAAAGACTAGAAACCTTCAAAACCCTGGTGCTGGAGGAGGATGCTAAAGATAAAATGGACGGGCAAAATAAGAAATGATGAAGTGTTCAGAATAGTAGAAGAGGAGAGGACCATATGAAACACCATAGAAAATAGGAAAAGAAGATGGATTGAACGCGCCCTGAGGCCATCGGCGAATAACATTTTGTTTAGGCACTCAGAAGATCCCAGATCAATGCCATGATTTATCGTTGGAAAATATTCAGCTTACTTTAATTGTATCGTTCAGCGGTAAAGTTTTGGACAGCAAGGTAATGGAGGACTAAGACACTGCGGCTGGAGATAAAAATGGAGGCAATCTATCCTAAGGTCAAAATTGATGCTGAAGTAGAGGACTTGAGAGAGGAAAAAGCGCCAGAAATTGAACGAATGCCATCAGGTGAATATGAATGGTGATGATTTTCTTGAACTTGTAGAAGTAAGGACCCTATATAAGCGATGCTAACTGATCCGAGAAATTAATTCAACTGGGCAAATGCAACTGGATTTTGCAGAGAAAAGATTGCTACACACGTTTTACGAAATAATTGACCGCTGAAAACAGTAATAGAAGGCTTAGTGAATTTGGAAGGAGAATTGAAGGAGAATTGCAGGGGAATACCTCGAATGGAATACACCAGGCTAATGATGAAGGAGTTGAAGTGGAGCACTGTGTGGGGTTGAAGCGTTTTTCTGGAACTGAAGTGGGGTGGAAAGCTACTGGTAGCCAAAATTCGAACTGATCTCAGCTGTTGATGATTAATTTTGCTACCGTTAGGTCAGGTATTCCCTGGTCAGTCGTTTCTTCTCGATGGCGAGTCTAGAGCAATGCCCATTCCACTCAAGATATCCGTAGATTCACTTCGGCTGTGCCCTAATTGCGCGCTGCACGAGCAACATCAATTACGTGACTTTTAACTTTCTCATTAGCTGGCTGAGTGAGCAAAATACCCAACCGCCCACCCCATATCATGGCTGTTATTCGGATCGCTTATTTTTATTCCGAAGGGGCGAAAGCAGCCCATTTCAGCCCGACTGCTGTGCAGGACAAATGGAGTTTTTCTTCGGGTAAATGCTGGAGGAAAATGAGTTTTCTTAACGTTCGGAAATGAGTCGTTAAATTTTGATGGATGGAAGTGTGGCCTTAATGACCCTTCTCTTTCCTTCAAGGTTGGAATCAAGGAGTAGCTGAAGGTTTGCGCGAAGGTTATTAGGATCGGTTGCCATTTTTATTCGATACACCGCTTTACCTCTTTTCCTGCCTTCACACCCCTACCCTTGTTTCTACGTCACCGTTAGCCACTCCCGGGGAGGAAAAACATTAACCACCAATGGCACACTATCGTAGTTGACCAATCCGAGGAGCATTGGGACAGGTGTGATGTAGTACTAACTCATGATATGAATTTAAGTATAAGATGAAACTATTAATTTTGACTGAAAATCAAATACCCTGTAAGATAAAGTGTTGCTTATATCTCATTAAAGTTGATTCAGTTCTGCGGAAATTTAGACAAGGTTCGGCACGATTATTTTCGGTGACTTTATGTGCATCACCCTTCTGTGAGACATTTTCATATATATGCGTGATTTACAGATTTGTCGTTATGATTTTTGTCTTAGTTTCAATTATCTTTTGCATTATTCATGCTGGTATAGTCAAATTTTTACCCAGTATTAGTGATGTTGGCTTAATTCTCCTCTAATTCTAATAATTAATACCTCTGCTTGGGCGAACTATTTTGAAATAAACGTTTCGCGTGACACAATTTAATGGTGACTGATATTAGTATAATGACAGTTGTTTGGATCTGCTCAAACCAATTCTTCATCCTATAGTTCCGTTTTGGCGTATTGTAGGAGCGAGCTGTATCACTCATATGTCCAATGCGGTCGATTCCCTTTCTCTGAAATTGTTCTAAGAAATCAATCTGTGCTGGCTTAGGTATATTTGTTTAATTACTATAAAATCCGGTCTTATAAAATTAAGTCTGTTTTTTTCAGAAATAATACTATAGTTACGTAATGCCTCTCATTCATAAAAAAATATCATATTGTCCTCATGATGACTAGGGTAAAATCTCGCTCCGACCATCTAAAATTTCATACCCTAACTTACAAATGCAATAAAAATGAGGTAGATTTTTTTAGGACAAAGATTTGCTTGAAACTTTAACGTGTACAAAATTCTCGGTTCGAAATACAGCCAGTCTTAAATTTAGACGAAACGACTCACTCGTAGTTCGGCAAAAAGCACCGTTATGCATAACAACGAAGACCTCTTTAATGCCAAGCGAAGGATGTCTAACGGTTAGATTTTAAGACTCACCTATTTGATAGTCATGGCGTGACGGGTATGTATGCTGCATAATTCATCTCAGACTAAAAACACAGTTCGCGGCATTTCAAAATTTTCCTCATCGTGCACCCCTCCTTTAATGGATTTCCGAGAAAGCCTTTATTTTCAAACGGAAAGACAAAAAAGGGACATTACCTTATTCGGGCGGTCTTGCCCACAAAACACTTTCTCCGCCATCTATATGGAAATTTTAATAGGGTGTGTATGTAGGTAAAATTTACAGAATATGGGGATAGTCATGTGAATAAACTTAGAGATGGCCACTGTTAATTAACGTAATGGGAGGTGGTTCGATAATGCGTTGGCGCAAGCATGTCCTCACATACATAATAGCCCGAAGGCCGCCGCATGAGCGTGTGGCAGGGGTTGTTAGGTCACCAGCCGTGTAAAAATGTGAGTTTTTTTTTAGATGAAATAGTGACATGTATTATATGAGTGTATTTAGTGGAGCTCAATTTTTATTGCGGCCACTTATTGTTCGCAGAAAGAACGAGTTTTCGTACCGATCTGTTCAGCAGTGTATCTCTCTTATTTTATCGCATCTGTCATACCTAGAGATGTAGTGAGGAGTCATGATAATATTCTCTGTATCGCTCTGAAAAATATCAGCTCTGAATTTCTCAAGCAACCTAAGCCTAACGTGTAGCCTCCGAGTCTCTAGGGGCTCCCACCTTAACTAGCTATTAACTAGACCATTGGAAATTGATGTCCCATGCCATTTGTAATTGCAATTTGGCACATTTGAACATGCCGCTTTGTTATCATGATTCGTAGAACCTTCCGACAAGCCATTTGGCTTAGAATGACCAAGTTTTTATATGAAATGAAGGAAGCGATTAATTTAAAAAAAAAAGTTTTAACAACTATTTTATAAAAAAAAGGAAGGCGACCGGTTAATGAGGTCATTTTCTGCGCGAAAAACAGGTAATTATGTTTGCTTGGAATCGATTTTTCATTAATTGGAGGAGAGGGTGGATAGAAACCTGGCGATCTTGTTTGTGCGAAAACTATTGTTTGAGTGAAATATCGTTTCATCTAGAAATCAATGAATTTGATCTCATTTTAATGAAAAATACCTCATCCTTCCTAAGCAAAATATCTCACCAAAGGTTCAGTCCCGGACCGCACTATTTTCCGAGATTTTCGCCAAAGAAAATATCATTCTCTTTTGCGTAGGAAATGGTGCGCGTGTGCTCTCCAGAGAGACAAAATTTTAAAACATTTGTCTTGACTCACGTAGGCCAGAGCTTTTTTAGCGAAAGACGCCCAGAAGTTCACTGTTTACGTCCCACACGACGGACAGAGTTCTGCTCTTGAAGCCCTATCCTGGTAGCACTAAACTAGAGATCGGGATTCCACCACAATAGTCTCTCTAACTGCTAGTATCCGAACCAAAACCCTCAGGATAGGAATCCAAAACTCTAGTCGCGACAACAGTCCCAGCAAAATTTTAAAACATTTGTCTTGACTCACGTAGGCCAGAGCTTTTTTAGCGAAAGACGCCCAGAAGTTCACTGTTTACGTCCCACACGACGGACGGAGTTCTGCTCTTGAAGCCCTATCCTGGTAGCACTAAACTAGAGATCGGGATTCCACCACAATAGTCTCCCTGACTGCTAGTATCCGAACCAAAACCCTCAGGATTGGAATCCAAAACTCTAGTCGCGACAACAGTCCCAGCTTTGCAAGTTCAATCCTTGGATGGCGTCGTGAAACACAGGCCTGTTTTGAAATTCGTCGACTTCTTTTTCAAGGGAAGGCTCCCAGACCGCAGGACGAAAAAATCTTTTTTTTTTTAAACCCGTCCTATTTCTCCGCTTCATTAGGCATTGGAAGGCAATCTGGAGGAAAAAAAAATGTGGTCGATATATATGCAAGTGTCTCTCCCTTTCCTCTTTTTTCGGTTATGAAGCGCCGCTCCGGCCGAGCGAGTGAATAAGGTCGCGGCCTTTCCGTATTTGAATTAGCGGTCAGTCCCTTAAACGAAGTATCTGGAGAGCGAGCCAGCGAGGAGAATGAGGGGGATGTTATTTACAAGATTCCCGGAGGAATGGATATTTCTTTCCCGGTGGAAAAGTGGTCTCGGAGGATTTTTTATTTATAGTCGCAGCATCTCAGTAGGGCAACGTCGGATTCCTCCTCCTTTTCATCCTCTTGCGCAAGGATGAGGAGGCGGCTTTTGCGGGAGAGGCATGAGAGAGAGAGAGAGAGAGAGATAGGGAAACATTTTTTTCACCGAATAATAAAAAAAGACCCGACGTTGCGTTATACACATCCTTGAGTGTGTGAAAACGAGCCTCGGAGAGAGTGAACAAGAAGAAAAAAAGGAGAGAGATGAGGCCTTTTCTCCTCATCTAAATCAACTCTCTTGGGCATCCCGACCGTGCGTACTCCCTCGCCCCCTCACCCCCTCCACCTTTGTGGTCAAGGGATCGCGCGTCACGCCGAGAAATTTAGTGAACCGTGAATACCACAGGGGAAAGAGAGTGCGCCGAGGGTTGGATAGGCGTTCGGGGGAAGGGAATTATTGAAGCCTTGGTGGAGTTGGCGTCAGTGGCTTAAGGTAGTATGAGCGAAATATCATTTTGCAGTTCCCTCCATCGTTTTCGGGTTAGCTGCGTCAAGTTTTATTCAGATGACGTTTCGTGGCCTATGCTGGCCACACCTTCAGATCAGGTCTGAGTGCCGACAGATGAAAATGGCCCTGTATGTATACCATCCACAGGTTGGCCTAGCAGTGGCGCGACCAATCAGCGTCGAGGACCCCGATTTTGGCGCGCTTTTGCGTATGAGTCTTTTCCAAGCGGTGTTCAGTCTATGCCCATCATCTCTATTGAAATTGTCTGCTACTTTTTTTTTATCGGGCTGCAACAATATGCGATGAGAAATCAAGAGAAATGGAGGAACAACACCTGACAGCAGCCCTCATGAAGAACGGCTACTCCAAGGCCCTTATCAGGACCACTATGAAGAAAATGAAGGAAAAGAGGGAGATTGCGGCGACTCCAAAACCAAGAGGATTTGCGACTCTCCCTTTCATCGCCGGCACCACGGAAAAGATCGGGAGGATTCTCAAAAGACACGACATAACACCGAGATATAGTGCAATGGAGAAGATTGGCCAACGTCTTCCTAACTGTAAAGACAGAATCCCTGACTTTATGCAATATGAAGGAGTGCACGAGATTCCCTGCAGCTGCGGCCAGATATATGTCGGGCAAACTAAGAGAGCCATCTCCGTCCGACTGAACGAACACCGCAGGGCTCTCAAAAATAAGCATTGCGAACAATCAGCAGTGGCAGAACATGCGTTCACTAATCCCGGGCATCAGATTATGATTGATAAAGCGAAAGTCCTAGCCAAAGAAAAGCATTATTTCCCTCGCATCATCCGGGAGGCTATTTAAATTGAAAAAGTAGCAGACAATTTCAATAGAGAAGATGGGCATAGGCTGAACACCGCTTGGAAAAGACTCATACGCAAAAGCGCCACTGGTAGGCCAACCAGAGGATGGTATATATACAGGGCCATTTCCATCTGTCGGCACTCAGACCTGATCTGAAGATGTGGCCAGCATAGGCCACGAAACGTCATCTGAATAAAACTTGACGCGGCTAACCCGAAAACAATGGAGGGAACTGCAATCCAGCGCTGCGAAAGCCTCAAACAGAGAAATATCATTTTACCTCTAAATCAGTTAATTTGGTCTCATTTCAAAGAAAAAACATCTCATCCTTCTAATGACCCCAAAAATTCAACCCCTTACCACATTACTTTCAGAGTCATTTGCCAAAAAACACCAGCCCTTTTACATGGGAAACGGTCGCGTGTATTCACTTCAGAGAGACATAATTTACAAAATGAAGAATTTCTAACATTTAGATGTCGTAAAAAACTAACAGTGTGTAGTTTGCATGTTTTCTCAACTATATTTGAAAATTAATCATATTGTCTTCACAGTAGGTTCTTGGGTATCACAAAAAAACCTTCCGTTTTGAAGGAGTTTCAAACGCACCACGCGTAAAAAATGAGTCAAGTTAAAGACTTATTTAGATATTTATATTTAATTACTTACCATTTCTGTCATATAAAACTATATTGTTGCACCATTAATAATGCGCTATTTAATTCATGTGTCCTACAGCTGTTGAAATTAAAACGTATAATTCGAATGTGTTGCGACGCTCACCCTCGTTTGTTTCTGTGTGTTTTTCTTTTGACCACGCTCTTTTTGAGCGATTTCTCCCAGAAGTTGGGCCCATCTGTGTGTTGTGAGTGAGTGATTTGAGTGCGTGTGTGTGTGAATGTGGTAATAACCAGGCATCCTTAGTAGGGTCCCATTAGCCCTATGAAGGATATCAGGTTATAACCCAGGCATCCTTATCAGGGTCCCATTAGCCCTCGAAAAGGATCCCAAACTGGGTTGAGTGGTTGTGTCTGTGTTGGTCACTGGCGAGGAAGTAACATTCCCGTAAACCATCACAGGAGGGTATTCTGGTGGAGAGGCTGTGGTTGGTCCCTGCTGTGAATCCCCTTTCCCGCAAACCAACACAGTAAGTGTATTTTTGTGGTACATGTTTGACGAGTGGTGCCATTTTTACGGCTATTGGAGAATTTTATTTTTATCTATCCAGAGAGGCCGTAGAGCTCAATTTCCTTTGATTTAACGAATGTGGTCTGTATTGTGAATAGGGAACTATCTCGCTCGGGATACCATAAGACGTTTTAATGGGTGCGTGGATATTCCAATCTGGGAAAGAGGACGCTGGAGATCGAGTCGAAATGGTTTGCTCTCTTCGCTGCGAGAGGTTAATAGGTACGCGGAGGAGCGATCGGGTTGGTTGGATAAGAATAGGAGGATTTAATCAGAATGCCTGCATCTTACGATGTTCAGGCGACCAACAGGTCTCTTCGTGGAGCTAGAAAAGGGAGGAGACCTTGCTGATGACCGGGAAATCCCTAATGTTAAACTGCACACGCTATATCATCAACGTTTGCCGAAATGCGTTATCACTGTTTGTTGATTTTTCCCTAGTAACGCCTTCATAAATGTTTAAAACTCGTAAGACAATGTACGAATGAAAGCACAGTTAATTCATTTTTATCGAAACAAGATTGCCTATTAGTTTTTTTATTTTCTTTTTTGATTTGGAGTGAACAAAAATATATCTTCGACTTGAATAAAAATTGATCGCTACCCACCTAAATACGCGTTGCCGCTTCAATTTCTCATTTCTCACGAGTGTTGAAAAAATCATAAGAAAATGTACGAATGAAAGCACAGTTAATTCATTTTTATCGAAACAAGATTGCCAATTAGTTTTTTGTTTTCATTTTTTATTTGTAATGAACAACAACATATTCTCGACGTAAATAAAAATTGATCGCTAACCACCTAAAGACGTGTTGCTGCTTCAATTTCTCATACCACCCGAAAATAAACACACGTTCAATCTGTAATCCACCAATCACGGATTAACGTATATAATCTGTTATCCACCAATCACGGATTAACGTATATAATCAAAGATTCGTGAATCATTAATTCATGGATTGGAGATCGTTTACTACATATGAATAACACTGTTCTGCAAAATAAAAGTTCAAAAAATGCTCGGCTACAATTTAGGGTGTTTCTGGCTAATTTTGGGTCGCTGAATCCTAAAATGACCTCCATTTTTTTCTATCACCCTCCATTTTTACGAGCAACCCCTAAATTGGGGAAACCAACCCCGTATCTAAACTTATCGCTTTTCAAGGGACTTTTACTAGTGTTATCTGCTTCTGATTAAAAAAACTGACGTTTTGAGGCTATCAGGGTCATGAAAGAGACAAACTTGACTGGGGTTGAAAATATTTAGGGGGTGAAAATCGAAAAAACCTTAAAAAACCATTGAAATAACCATTTTTCTTCCCTTTTTATTGCATATGATATGGTAGCTAATAGAAAAGTTTTTAAGGGATGAATACACTGTTCACCACCCCCCCCTTTTGTAAAGGATTAATATTACATAAAATATAAGAGGGGAAGGGGGGGTATAGGAGGTGGTATAAAGAGCTGCCTCAAAAATTAAATTTGTTTGTAGATTACGTACTTGTGAAGTAAGAAAACAATTCAGTGATTTTTTCCAAGTAAAAATCATTAAAGCCATGTAAAAAAATAGTGAAGCTGTATAATTTTACCTAATGGGTTGTTCGTTTCCTTTTATACTGCTCCTCTGGAACTTCTCTGATGATGCGTGCCCAACAGAAATCCAGCGTACCTATTTTTGTAATAAGAAACATTCACACCGTCGGCCAAAATATTCCACTGCTGTAAATGCGAGCCAAGATCCAATTATATATATATATATATATATATATATATATATATATATATATATATATATATATATATATATATATATATATATTTATAATTGATCCAATTAATCAATGATTGAAGAATGATCCTATATCCACCAATCGTTGATTATTTATCCCGCATATGAACACCAGCCTTAAACTCGCTTGTATCTTCGTGCTCACGCTTTCGTGCGTGCTTTACTGTATGTGAAAGAGGGATGAAATCGGTAGATTTCTACTCCGGAAAGAGTTATTTCAAGACGCTGAAGTATTCATCGCCGCGGTTTGATTAAGGTTGGCTGGAGAGCGGTAATCGTGGGTCATTGAGCGCTCGTTTCATCAATTTTTTGAGATAGTCAAAACAATTATTTGGCCCACATTTCACTATACTGCCTCTGTTAATGAGTTATGAAAAAATGACATTTTAAATCTTTGGGTTCTACGATCTGTTTCCTTGATTTTTTTCCCGTGATCATCTCTGCCATAATAGTTTGGCTCTAGCAGAATATGTTGAAAGTCCGGCAAAATACAATCTACGTCAAACTATCGTGAAAGATTAAATTTATATTTCTTCCTTCGATCAGATAGAGGTTCCCATCCTAATTCCCTTAGCAATTCAGTAACACAGTAATGGAGGGGAAGGCGAAGGCGATCTCTCTTTAGGCTACGGCGGGAGCCATAACTTAAAGGACTCGCCTAGGTATTCAGCCCTCTCAAACATAACTCGCTTCAGCCACCTTAAGCGGTGAAAACAAGATTATTAAGAACACGGCAGACCACGGAGTAGGATATAGGAGGGCGATCGCCGTAGTGAAATTTTGGGACGGGGGATCAGCAAGGAACAGATGCTCAAAAAATCCGCAGCGCGACGCAACTATGCGGTGGGCGGTCCCAGCAAGGCCGTGCTGTACCTATAATAATTATATCACCGATTTCTATGCACCAGACCAGCGGAAACGAAATTTTCGCTCGGTAGAATCACCAGAGACCCTTGAAAAACTAACTCCGAAGACGTCTACGAATGTAAATGCAAGAAAAGGGAGCTATCGCAGGAATACATTCCCACAACAAATGTGCCACGCCCACCCGAACGACACTGGCTCTAAAGGAACATAATAGACACCTAAGAAGCTAACATATCTGGGCAGATAAAGATGCCAATCTTCTTCTATATATATAAAAACGAATGTATGTCTGTGTGTCCTGTATGCATTACTACACTGTTCATCCGATCGCCAAGAAACTTTAAGAAGTTGTTGAGTACACTCTTGCGAAGGTTTAGGTATAAAAATTTTTTTAATATCGCCCTTCCTCCCCTCCCCCTAAGGCCCTCTTAATCTTTCGAATACTTTTCGCGCAAAAACGCCCGACGGGTAAGCTAATAATCCTAACCTACTTTTTCCCCTGCTCGCCTCCCTTCTGCACAAGGACCCGCTTTTTCTTGGGCCGGCCCTGTTTGGATATTTATTATTACTATATTATTTTATTATTATTTACAGGTTAAAAATAAATATATAGGACAGTTGTCACATGTGAGAGTTAAACCCCCCAAACGGAAATCGATTGGTCGATCTACAACTGAAGCACGAAAGAAAAAGTCATTACGAGTTTCAGAAACAGACGAGCAACGAGAATCAAGATTGGAAACCGATCGATTACGCACTGCTCAAGCCCGCTCAAATGAAACAGAAGAGCAACGAGAATTAAGATTGGAAACCGATCGATTATGCACTGCTCGAGTCCACTCGAACGAAACAGAAGAGCAAAGAGAATCAAGATTGGGAGCCGATAGAGTACGCATTGCTCAAACCCGTTTACAATGGGATTTTTAAGCTTTTAAATCTTGAACCTTTGCACTACGCACTTCAACAATAGAATGTTTTATTTACTTGGAAACCGCAACGTAGGCATGGAATGGAAACTCATGCCATCATTTGTATGCTACGAATTCCTGTGCAGGTACGAGGAATTCATTGGACTAGGTCTCAAATTCTTTTAGGGCTCCGATTTTGAACCCAGAAAAAGGCATTGCAACGCATGCCGGGTACAGCTAGTACAATATAAAACTGTGGGATGAAGTTGTAACAGATGCAAATATACAAACACTGCCGCCGATTAATCCTCTCGGAAAGAAGAGCTAACGGTTATATCCGAATTGAAATGGATTTACCCTTATGTAGGTCGGTAATTGGTTATGCGTCAGAGCAACCCAGATAAATATGCAATATCTCACATAGAACTCCAAAGAACAAGGCAAAGCTACCGACAACCGCTAATATCCAGCGGGATCTGAAAAAGGATCGCGTCGCTCATTATATCCTACTCCGTGATTAAGAACAAGAGAAAACAAGTGAAAAAAAGCGGTGAAAACAAGAAAACATCGCCACGTTTTCATGCATACCGGTGTGAAAACGTGGCGGTGAGAACTCCAACTGTATGAAAACGCCTCTTATGACTTAGTAACCACACCACCCCAGAAAAGGGTGGAATGCCGCCGCAGGGCTTCTATCCTCATTATTACGCCCACCTTCCATTTCTATGTTAATAACTTTCCGACCTGCGGTCTAAACTGCCGATTCGTGCGGAACTGAATTTAATCCCATTAGCGATTTTGGCTTGAAACTTTGGAATCCTTGGACCGCATGTAAACATGTCACGCGACCCGACAGGTCGTGTGGTTCTCACCCTGGAATTGGTGATCTAATAATGAGAGGTCTAACCGGTTGAGGGGAGGTTTTGATTGGGATAGGAATATATTTACTAATATCTAATCCATCAGAATAGTCCGCCACGCAATATTCGTTGACGTTTTTAAAAAGTGGCTTGTGGAGTATGGTTGCGTGCAACGATTGACGAATGAGAGAAATCCTAAGCAAATTTTGACATGGAATCCTCGAAGTAGGAAAAAAAGAGGAAGGCCCTGAGTAAGTTGCAGAGCAGGGATAGAATAGGCAATCAGAAAAAAGCAGTAACCATAAGGTCTGTGGATGAATAGAGAGCAATGGCGGTTAGGTATGGTATGGGATTGGATTTTGGGGAGGTGACCGACAGCTAAGGTCATTTGCGCCTGTAGGTCAGGGAGGAAGGTTGGATAGAAACCCGGCGTTTCTTGACAGGTAATGCTATGTAGGATAATGCCTCGTAACTAATTAGTGGGATGTACCAAACATTTTCAACCCTGACTTAAGTTTTCTCAAAACAACGATTTTGTTACTTAGACCAATAACTTGACTTCTGGGGTCCTCATATCACTTTCGGCTAGTATGTTGTTGGATTAAAAAACTGCATTGTACCAATTCCTGCAATGTATGACCGCAAACTTTATATAGACTCCCATATCCGTCATATAATTTGCATCTCGCATCTGGTTCCTTATTTTCTCTCCTTGAAATGGCGCTCCATTGGGGGGAGCGAGGCAAAATTTTGTTTATTGAAGCGGGAGGGAAGGAGAAGCTCGAGTCTGAAATGAATAGGCACCCATGCGGCTCGTTTCTCAAAAATATTTACTAGTCCTCCAGAGGCAATCTTAAACGACTTATGGAGTTCCATTCGTCAGATTCTTCTGCGCGCACTCAAGTGATGAAAGTCTTTTTCTTTTTTGTTTTGTTTGAAGATTTTAAAGGAGAGTGTTCTGGGAATGCTGTGAATTTTCCTTCTTTCCTTCTAATTTTATTTCGTAATGCGACTCAGTATGTGTGAGCTTCATTGATTCGAATTCATCGGAAAACTTTTCATGAATTGGTGTGGTTTCAACTAATGATATTCCATTCTCTTGGGATGTCTTGGATACTTGGGGAGGCGACCGACAGCTAAGGTCATTTGCGCCTGTAGGTGAGGGAGGAAGGGTGGATAGAAACCCGGCGTCGGCATTAGCTCGCTCTCAACGAAAGGCGCCAAGGGGACTACGGTTTAACGTCTCATTCGACCGACGTAGTATTGTACTCGAAGTGCCCTCCACAAGACGCTCAAGTAGAGATCGGGTTTCCTCTGAAAAACATCCTCTTCTGCTGAGATGTGAACCCTGGCCGCCCGTATGGTAGGCGAGTACTCTAGCCACCACACCAACCCGATCCCCGAAAATACTCTTTCCTAAGGTGTGTTGACTCCGCATCGAATGATTACGAGCTAGAGGCCAATCGTCTTAGAGAGATTCTTCACAGTTTACCCCTTTCCTAAGTTCTAATTCCTGAGGCGGGACTCGTTTTTGCAGGCGGCGTATTTTTTTCTACTTATTTTCTTGCCCCAAGGGCGGCAGCTTAAATGTCTCTTTACAATGCCTAGACTTGATTCATTTTATATCGAGTTTTCCAACGCAGTGTGAATGGTTATGTTTCTCTTCTTCTTTGTTAGTTAGAAAACTCATCACAAAGAGGGAGTATCTAAAGAACAGAGTAAAAAAGTATATTTAATTTCATCTCAATATTTTTGACACAATGAAAAACTTATTCCTTCAATAATAGATTGGATAAATAATCATCAGATAACAACTATCAAGGATTGGATTGGATATTAGGGGAGGTGACCGACAGTTAAGGCCATTTGCGCCTGTAGGTAAGGGAGGAAGGGTGGATAGAAACCCGGCGTCGGCATTAGCTCGCTCTCAACGAAAGGCGCCAAGGGGACCACGGCTTAACGTCTCATCCGACAGGCGGAGTACTGTACTTGAAGTAGTCCTCCACCAGACACTCGAGTAGGGATCAGGTTTCCTCTGAAAAACATGCTCTTCTGTAGGAATTTGAACCCTGGTCGCCCGTATGGTTTGCCAGTACTCTAGCCACCGCACCAACCCGATCCCCAGGCATTGTTAAGCGTCGTAGAACGTTAAAAAAAACCGATTTACCCTACATCCTCTATCACTTTCCTCGGCATCGTATTGCCCCTTATTACGTATTTCATCCTCTGACTCCGCCATCTGTCACTGTTTTCAAGTAATTTCCTCCGTCAAGTAATCACTAATCCCTGCTGAAATGCACGAATGATGTGGCACACGGTCACACGCACGAGTGTGCAAATGCACATAAAAATTGGATGGAAATCTGCTTGAAAAATTCATTTGGCTTGACCAGGAGTGGAACCCAGAACCTCGAATTTCCGTCAGGTGAGTTAAACACTACTCCTCGGATTCCGTTTTAACTGAAGGCGATTTCGGCCGGGACTTAGACAAACTAGACAACTGTGGTTTACGGGTTCGAACCCTCGTCAAACCAAATGATTTCTCCATGGTGACTTAGATCAACTTTTTGTGTAATGATAGGTGGTTGAAATTTGGATCTGCTATACTTTCTCAAAATGATGCGTAAATTTTCCTTTCATAAAGAACTTTTGGTTGGAATATCTCATCAATTAATAAAAATGAAAGAAATATGAATAATCAAACATGTGATGATCAAGAAGCGATAGTCACCTATCCCTGCTTGTTTTTTGCGACGCTAAAAAAAGCTACAAGTGCTTATTAATTTTCTGAACCCCTACCTGATATTAGGCTGGCATTTGGTGGTTGTGATATCCTTCAACCTCCCGCGCGCTTTCTCGTGATTACACCACATCACCTAAGCAGGCTTCCCCTTCTCATGAATCACGCCCAAAGGAATTCGCCATGTTGGCATTGACCATGTGCATTTGCATCGGCGGTATTAAAATATTCCACTTACGATCGCCTATAACGGATGAACGGTTTAATAGGCTAGCACTGAAAAATCACCGCTACGAAGGTCGATCGAGAGACGCTTATGAAATTATAAAATGCCGTCTCGCTCCTTTTCCAGCCTCATGACGGTGAAAGTGGACGTTCAAAACCGTCCGTTTCTGCGATGCTCCGCGCTCTAATTGGATCGAAATAGAATTGTGTCAGCGTTTATGCTTCAAATAAGAAGAGTTTAAAAAAAAAACCGCAATCCGTTTCGAAGCGCTCTTTTTCTTTTCGAATTCAGGACTCTTTCCGAAGCCTTCCTTGGACTCCCGCTGTGAGTAATGCGGCGTTGAACTTTACGGTCAGCGCTGAAGGCCGCGAACGAAAGGAATTGAATAAATAATACTTTGCTGAGCTGATCGTTCCTGAGGTTTGAGCGTCCCCGATGCCCCTTTAACCACGCCTGCGTCTCAAGAGGGCGGTGCTTTTCAGTTGTTTGCAGAGCCAAAAGATCTCTCCACGTTATGCATTCAGAGGGGAACGTGAAGAGAAAAAAAATTATATTCCACGTTAAAAAAGGTTATGTTTTACTGCCCAGGTTTCGCAGTCGTGCGGTTATCTTCAAGATTTTACTTTGATATTTTGTAAACACTTCAAATCTACAGCTATTATGCAAAATTTAAGTAGAAAGTAAATAAAAATTTTTAATCGAATTCACAAGTTCAAAAATTACAAATTCACAAATTTGAAATAAACACCAGAAGATACTGCTGTGCAACATCTCCTGGTTTGCATTTTGAATATGCTGCATCTTCAAAATCTGAGGATGCCGTGCAGCATCTTCAGGTGTTTATTTTGGTACTTTTTAAAACTTCAAATTCACAGAAGTATTGCTAAACTTTAATAGAAACTAAATAAGCATTATTAATCAAATTCACAAAGATCTCTCAGAAGGGATGCAACAGTTAATGGGATCTAGGATGGAACAGTTAATGGGATCTACATTTAAAAAAAAAGGTATGATTCCAAGGGGTGTTTAAAATCCAGTTTGCCAAACATTTACTTTTGCCTGATCACAGCAATGACTTTTTACCAAACACTGTACGCGTGGCGAATCAAGGACGGAGTTTAGACGCGCTGTAAGAGTTGCAGATATTATAACACGAAAACTCCGCGACGAGTGTTCTTCCTTGCGTAATCTTGCATCTCAACCGCTCTTGCATTCTTCTTTATTCTAGTTACGCCCCTTCTCCTCTACCTGCACTTTACCCTTCCCTCGTGAAATTCTCCCCTCCACTATTACAGTTCCTTAAAAACATCCGAACGCCTAAGCCTCTTTCTCCATCTTACCCCACCATTATCTTTCATTTGGGGATTCCTAACAGCTGATTTTTTTTTTTGGGAAGATTTTTGGACAGTACTTATTCTAAAGCCTCAATTTATGGCTTACCATTTCGTTTTCCCCCTCTATACGTGATCTGCCGTTTGATCCCTCTTAAAATCCCCATGTTGTCTTCATCTTCTAACTTCGTCCAGCATTCCTATCCTCGTCCTTCGTGGTCACGGTTCCATAGTGTTCTCCCCTATATTACCCTCATCAGCATTCCCTCCTCCTTTCAATAAGTCCTTCATTTACCTCTTCTGCCTCCTCCGAACCTCCGCCATCAGCTTCCTCTCCAACCATATCCAATATCTCCTCGTTCGTCCTCCTCGCCACCCAGATCATCCTCTCCATCCATCTCCAAGCCCACATCTGAAACGCCTCAAAGTCTACGAGCTTCCTCCCTTTGCAATGACCAAGTCTTCGACCCATTTAGCGCCAAATTCCATAATGAAAAGTAAAGAAAACTCTGTAATTCCACGTAGATATTTAATGTACGACCTAGATTTCGACGTGGCACGTCATCATCTGGTACAATTGCATAGAAGGTGGAGAATATATACTCACACAAAATGATTTTAAAGCAAAATTCCCTCTAATCCCCTATTCCCTTCCTCATTGTCAAAAAAAAGTCCCTTTTTTTTTGACAATGTAAGTACAGAAATTCCTAATCCTCTCCTTCCTCCTTGACTCTATGCTCTTAAACCCATTCCCCACCTCCTTGGTCAAACTCCGCCCCTGGGAATTCCACCTCTCAACCCACACCTCAGACCGTTGTGTTAGTGGGAATTTTGCTTTAAAATCATTTTGTGTGACTATATATTCTCCACCTTCTATGCGATGGAACCAGATGATGACGTGCCACGCCGAAACCTAGGTCGTACATTAAATATTTATGTGGAATTACAAAGTTCTCTTTACTTTTCATTATGTTAAGTCGATTCCATGAAGTCACGCCCGAGACAACGAATTATGCCAAATTCCATATTAGAATTTTCATCAACCTTTCATTTACTTCTCTTATCATAGCCCCCCCTCATCAATTCCTTCCTCCTTGAAAATGCTTCTTTAGCCATGGCAATTCTACATCTTAAGTCCTTACCACAAAACACCTTCTCTTCCAAAATACTACCCAGATACGCTTGCTCCTTACCACCTAACAAATTGTCCTTAACTTGACTCATGGCTCCTCACCCCCATGAAGTTTAACCACCCATTTTTGTGATGTGGAATAGCGAAGTTAGTTTCTAATCGTTCTACACTGGACCTGATCAACTGCCACTCCCACCCCTCGTGAGCGATCTATCTGAATAATCGACAATGCTCATTTGGTTGTCATTTCATTTGTGCCATGTTGTTATGAATTGGATGTGTTCACGCAATATCAAAATAAACTCCTGAAGATGCTTCACAGCAGCGAAACTTGGGTCGTGAAATGAATTCTTTAAATGTAGAATAGCAAAGTTTTTCTCCTCTCGTCCTACAACGGAAAAGATTCCACCATGTTAAGCCTCAAATCGTCTTCTTTAGTTAAGAGGGGTGTTGTCATGATTTTCTGACTAAATTCAAAAATCAGTGAGGTGCGTGCGTTGTAATTGTTGTTAGACTCCGATTTCAGAAACTTATTTTTAGGGAAAATATCCCTGTAGTGTCTTGAAAAGCATTGTTAAGAGGACGCATCATACCCTTCGGTAAGGAAAAGTTCCGTCGAAAATCCACAAGATGGCGTCACTCGCACCCGATCCGGGCGTTTTGGTGTCAGGAGTCTCCTAGTCCAGGATAACTCTCGCACAAGGCAACAGTCGTCGGTAAGTTGTAGCCAAGTCTCCGGCGCGTAAGGACAGGCAGCGCTTATATAAGATCTGTGAAAGAAGACTGAACTAATTGCATCACCGTCCGAGCACATCATGGCCGAAAACCATTCAGGTAGCTTGTCGAAATATACCAATTACAGATTATATCTTACAACCGTGACGGCTGTTACTTAGCATTCCGATAGAGGAGGGATTGATACATCTACATTAGTTTTAGATATGTCAATAATAATAATAGTTTTTATAAAAATATACCCAACATCTTGCCGTTTTTCCGATGGTTCAACTATGCTCCGGGATAAAATTTGCATGTTTCAGATACGCGCCTCCCTTGGCAAAGGTCTATTCTTTATACTATAAAAATTTCAAGTTGATGACGTAAGACTTAAACAAAAAATCTGGGGTCGGAAATCATCACAAATCCGACCTGTCGAGCGGGTGTGATGCGTCGCCTTAAGTTTTCGGTAGGGAAACTGAAGAATTCACTTTATTAGCTTCTAAAACGTGTGGGAATATTCACCATCTTTAGTTATCCACTCAAAGATAAGTTTTCTGCGGCACTCCGCGCTCCTCCCAGCTTAACGTTTCACTCCAAAAATAATTATTCAATTTTCAATCTGTTTTTCGCTGTTTTTACGACTCTCTCGTGTCTCAGAATGTTTTTTCCGATAATTCTGCATTATTACTTTGCAATCATTACGAAAACGTTTCTCTCCTAAACTTGTTTGGTATTCTCCATTGGTTTCTCTTTCATTCCTTGAGTTTCACCGCCATCGTTCTTGTGTAACTCCACGTTTTCTTTGTGTTCTCTCTCCAAGTTCTGCTCATTTTATCAAGTACGCATCGCAGTCGAATAGCGTGCTCCATTCGTCTGTTTTATGATTTTTTTTACATTTTATTTATTTATTTAATTTAAAGTTCGCCCAACATGAAAACACAATGACGGGGTAAACTATTTTCACAATCAATCATAATAAAAAAATAATACAAAAGAACTTAATACAGTAATAATACAAACAATTAACAAAACAGTCAAGGCTGGCTGAACTTTTCATTCAAAATTCTGAACAAATTTATAATGTCGATAACATCGACGATACCTGTCCGCGAAACATTTCCTTAGATAGATTTATACTTAACTCATTAGAAAGTGTGTTGAATGAGATACATAACCTATTAATAGGTGCATTCATGCAATAATTAGTGTTCACACTTCTTATGTAGAATGTCCTTTTTAGCCTTACTTTTTTTTCGGGACTAAAAAGTTCAATTTCCCAACCAATTCAATACAATTACCTTTATTAATTACATCGTGTAGAAAGAGTAAATCATTTATGAATGAATGAATGAATGAATAAATAATTTATTAATTGTCCTGGGGATATACCCCTTAAGAACAAAAGCAATGTACATTTTTTTGAGCAACATAAAGAGCAAAATCAACAATTTGGACAGTAACATAATGAAAAAATTAAGTATAAATTAATACCATTTTACAATTCTGAATGCAAAGTTTTTTTGGAAATCATATCATATAACAAATTCATCTTCATGCATTTCTGGATTTACATTAATTACAACAATATGCAAAATTACAACAATATGCAAAATAATAACAACATTTAGTGGTCAGAAAGTAACATATTATAATATTTCATCTTAAAACTAGCAACAGAAGAACAATTTTTTATGTTTTTGGGCAGGGGGTGTTACCAGAGATGACACGCAGTGACCAAGAAAGAATTTTGGAACTTCGTTGTGCGGTGGCTAGGAAAGTAAAGATACTCAGGATCACATCTAGTGCACATATCCCTAGTGGAAGGTTTCACGGAAAACATGTCGAATAAATATTCAGGGGATTTTTCTTGAAATAAGCAATACAAGTAGGATCCGAGGAAATATTTCCTTCGGGTTTTAACATCGAGCCATCTAAGTTCATTGTAGTAGGGGGTCATATGGACATCTCTGCGAAGTTTAAAAATAAACCTAATGCACGAATTTAGAGCACGGTGTAGTGTGGTGTTATCTTCTTCATTTAAGTCGCTGTAAACTAGACAACAGTAATCAATAACGGGAAAAACCAACGATGAAATGAGCATTTTCCTAGTGTCTTGAGGAAGAAACTTAGAATGCACTTAAAGTTGATATAGGATGGTGTTGATTTTACGAGAGATATTATTAACGTGATTACTCCAAGACAGACTTGAGCTGATAGTTATCCCAAGATTTCGAACTGAGTCAGAGTAGGCAATGAAGGTACCATCAACACAGACTTGAGATATATTTCCATGATGGAAGCGATTTTTGATGTTGGGGCTGCCAATAATTATTGCTTTGGTCTTATTTGTGTTAAGGACAAAGTTATTTTGCTGGGACCAAGCAGAAATGGCTATTATATCCTCATTAATTTTTTTATGCTACTTTAATTATTTTATCCTAAGTAATTTATGACTCTTCTATTACTCAATGTTTCGAATTTAAATTCATTTAACATAACTTTGTACTCCACATGATTTTCAAAAACAGGATAAACATTGTAACGTAAATAATACATTAAACTTAAAAATCTTTTTTGGACTCTCTCTATCATCACATCATACTTCATCATATGCGGGTTCCAAATCACTGAGCAACATTCCACCTTGTTTCTTACATATGAAGAACACAGAATTTTCAACACTTTTTCATCCAAAAAATATTTTGAGATACGATACAAAAATCCAAGTACTTTATAAGCAGACATGGTGATGGATAAAATATGGTTACTAAAAGTCATGTTGGAGTCGAAATTAACACCGAGATCTTTCACTTCAGTTCTTCTTAATATAGTTTGCTCCTTCATCACATAATTATATTGAATTACATTTTTTACTTCTTGTATAGGATACGACTGAACATTTGTCAATATTAAAATAAAGAAGATTTCTCTCTGACCACAAAATTAAATTATCAACATCCATTTGTACTAAAGAACAATCTCTCAAATTTTTCACGTTAAGGTATATTTTAATATCATCCGCGAACATTAAACACTTCGTATTGCATTTGATACTTTAATTCCAATTGTATGTCACTGGCTGTTGGTAGACTCTTTTTTTGTGATGGAATGCTTTCATTTCTTGAGTCATTCTGCTCACCACATCCATCATCAGCGATCTTACTTCCTGATAGCAAAATTCTTCTTCTCGCTCCGGATCTTGCCGTCTTAAACCTCACGGTCTTCAGTCTCAGATAAAGATAGGTTTTGCTTTCGTTCCCAAGTGCATTTTGCCCCCGTCCCTCCGCTGCACCCCCCGCCCCTCCGGACGTGATCGTGCGCCTCTCGTGACTCAGTCCCCGAGTAATATCCGACCATCTCGAGGCACCGTGGGTCGAATCATGCTCCCCTTTGGTTTTCCACTCGTCCGCAATGTGGATGTGGTATGACTCGACACATGTATGAGCGCGTGTAAGTACACGGGTTTATACGTGACCCATCATGCTCCGGGAACCCGCCATTTCCACCTCTTTTTTTGTTGCGACGTTCCAAGTGCTGTACTGACGTCTTAATGCGGAGCCAAGGCTCAATGGTAAGGCGATTCTGAGTTTCCTATCCAACTTGATGTGGGTGCGGACATATGCTCTTCTATGACGTCTGGAATGCCAAGCAAAATGCTTAAAAACCTGCCGGAGGATTTTCATGAAAAAGGCTCAAAATCGTATTAACACCGGTTATTAAGGTGTGTTTGGAAGAGATTTCTTAATTAAGTCAACAGTTTCAGGCGACATGTTGTGGAACTGCATGATTAGAATAAAGAGCACTAGATGTTGTACTGTCCACTATTTTTAATACTGAAAACGTGTTATAAAGTTTTCAGAATAGTGGACAGTGTTAACGTGTTATAACGTTTTACTCCAAAAAAAAAAAAAAAAAAAAAAAAATATATATATATATATATATATATATATATATATATATATATATATATATATATATATATATATATATATATATATATATATATATATATATAAGATATATATAATAATAATATATGTGTATTTTATATATATGTGAAATATATATTATAATAATATATATAATATATATGTGAAAACGTGTTATAAAGTTTTCAGTATTAAAAATAGTGGACAGTACAACATCTAGTGCTCTTCATTTTGAGATTTCTTAATTTTTACATCGTAGTATTTTGCATAATATTTAAAAAATCAATTAAAATACATTCTTTTCGGGTATAAAAAAATAGTTCAATTACTAAATATCTTCGTTAAAATCACCAACGTTTGAGGAATCACTGAAGGCGATGCTGGAAAATATTACTTGAAAAAATATTTTGACGGCACTCGAGCTGGCCATAAGATTCATTTTTTAAGGCCTAATTTTAGAAGATAGTTTCTTGCGATGTAGCCTGAACGTTTCGTACGCTTTAGACGCTGGAAATTTGCACGTTCAAAGCTTGGGTGCAGTTACTTTCTCTGGACCTCCTTTTTTACCGTGTGATGTCTCAATTAAGACATATCCCACGATACCAATTTTTCTGAAGGGCACTCTAACACCTCAGCCTTCAATTAATTATATACTAAGGCGTTGAATTTTGTTTTATTGGAGAGAAAAGAAGTGCTGGTTACCTTTAGTTTTTGTCTTATTTCGGACTTGCCTTTAGCGAAATACCTGTAAGACATTTATACCCCTAGCTCTTGAAAGAATCCCTGTGGCGTGTAGCGAACGATATTCTGACGGGGCAAAAGAAGGCTGGTCTCACATTCTCTTTCAGCCATATATTTTAGTCTCCTTTTTCCCGAAATAAATGTTGAACATTGTAAAATATCCTTGTCATCATAGATTCACAGTATTGAAGTTAAGACCTCATCATCATTGGTCGTTCAATCCTAAGATTGGTTGACTTCAGCCCTCCACCCTTCTCTATTTAATGCTAGTTCCCTTACCTCCTGGTATCTCTTCCTATGCATATTCTTCTTTATTTGGTCCATGAACGTATTCCTGGGTCTTCCTCTGGTGACATTTCCCTCTATTTTGCCTTCAATTGCGTTCCTCGCAAACTTATTGTGTCTCGGGGTGTGTCCGATCCATCTGGTTCTTCTTCTCTGTATCGTACTCCAATTGGTCCTCTCCTCTTCTACTCTTTTATACGCTTCTTCATTTCTTATTTTGTCTGTCCAAAACGTCTTCAGAATCCTCCTCCAGCATCAGGTTTCCAAGGCTTCTAGTATTTTCTGATCTGCTTTTCCAACATATTCCCTCTTTGGATAAACTTTGGTAGTCTCTAGCTAGCTAGTTAGTTTGGTTAGTAGGGAGGAGTTGGTGGTCTCCTTGAGCCAGGAAATCGGGTTTCGAGTAACGGAAGGGATTTGTAAGTCCTTGAGCAAATGTCACATTATTTGAATCTATGAATCGACCGCTTATTAATCAGCCCCATTGTTGTTTCAATGGGTCATGGTGGGGCTTGAGTCATGCCGAGCTCAAGGCGAGCGCTATGGACTCGTCTAAGCTAGGAAAGCCGAGGCATGAATTGAGATCTTCATCTGGATCGTAATTCAATTTTTAAAAAATAGCCTTAAATGAAAGTACTCGGTTGAGTTTCGTAATTGTCTTCCCTATCTAAAGCCAGTTTCCTTACCTCCTGGTATTTCTTCCTATATTCCTTACTCTTCTTTTGGTCTATAAACTTATTCCTGGGTCTTCCTCTGAAGACTTTTTGCTCTATTTTTCCTTCAAATATGTTCTTCACTTCTTATGGATGTCTCCAATTGTCTCAGTTGAGATCTAGAAATAGTGAAATCGTCGATTTCTGATGGGGCGTGATTCAGGGGATAATTAAGTTCCGTAAATTGCTTGATAATTGCTGAATGGAATACGTTCTCCTAATTCTCCTCCTCAACCATAAGGTCGGTGGACATTCAAATGCTCTTTTTCTAATCTAATCTCTTGTTTACAAAGTATCTCCTCCCTATCAAAATCTCATTTAGGTCTTCCTCTTCCAGCATGTCCTTCTACCAATCCTTCAATCAAGGTTAGTGATCCTACACGAATGCCGTAAAAGGTGTCCAATCCATCTGTCTCTTCATTCGTGGATTTATAATTATGTATGTTAGCTATTACTTCAAATTATGCCTCGTCAAATTTTACTTTGTGTATCATTCGTTGTCGGTATGTTCTGGAATGGCGGACGGCTTGACTTGTTTATTTGTCGACCTCAAATGTCCATGACCGCGCACTATTAATGATCATTTTCGGCGATATAGGCTTTTCCACTAGAACAAGATGCCCGTGCGGTGCATCGCTCATCGAATCCGAGCGAGCAGACTGTTGTGACGTGAGACATGGTTACATTTTTGACTTTTGCATATTGGAATCCCTGTTCCTCGTAGAGTATCCTAAAAATTATGTCGGGGTCTAGGATTAGTGTTTGTAAAGATATAATAAAATTCCTTTTTACTGTAAGCATTATATGGCTTAAGATTAAGGAATATGGAAGGTTTTCCTTCCACTTCCTCGTTCTAATCAGGTTTCCGTATGTTTCCGTAAGATGGAGTGCTTTTTTCTTCTTTCAGATACCTGGACACCCCTATCTATTTTGTTGGAATAAAAAAATCCGGAGATATGGATCATTTAAGCCAGAAGTATTGCTCGTAAAACGGAGGTATTTCAGGCCACACTGGCTGACTTGCCTAATCTGAAGACTCCCATATCCGAAGTCTGGAGTAGTTACAGTATAAACGGTGTTGATTACGCTCAGGACGCATCTATTAGGGATGAGGAAAAGTGCTGTTCTCTTGCAGAATGTTCTAACTGCTAATACGGGAACGGCCTAGCAGTTGGAAAAGCAGATAATTTAATAATAAAAGCAGACTTGCAGCGACTGCTAACCATAGCGCAGCCATGAGAAAACTGGGTATTACATATTGACTGTAGGATTAATCTAGAAAATACCATAGTTGATATTTATGTTTCGGTTTAGGAATGCATATTAATTTTCCAACCAATTCAAATAACATACATACCCATCACGCCGTTTCCTTTCGGGGTAGGCACAGTCAAAATGGTTCACTCATTAATACATAATTGTACACGTAACTCTGCTTCAATAATTTCCTCCATACTGACCTATCCTTGCAAACCTCTTTTACCTCATTTACCCCCATATACTGTTTCATACACGCCCTCTTGTTTTTAAAACTCCTAATATTCCTCCTCCTAAGAATATCCTTAACCACATTCAACCACAACTTTCTCGGCCTACCTCTACCTCTCACACCATTCACTCTACTCTCATATATCTGTTTCGATATTCGACTCTCATCCATTCTCTCAACATGGCCAAACCAACGAAGCACACTCCTTTCATACACGTCCATTACTGGAGCATTTAACCCTCATTCATTCATGACCCACTCATTCCTGACCCTATCCATCCTACTTTTGCCGCAAATACTCCTCAGATAACTCATACCCACGGCGTTTAGTCTCCTCGTATGTCTATCCTGGCATGCCCATGTTTCACTATCATACAACGAATTGGGGAGAAGTACACTTTTGTACACGGCAATTTTCGCTTCCTCAGACATAATGGTAATTCCATAGATATAATGGCGAATTAATGTTGCAATAATATAGTTTTGCATGACTGTAATTGTAAGTAATCAAATAAAAATATCTGAATTAGCCTTAAACTTGACGAATTTTTTTCACGCGGTAAGTTTGAACCTCCATCACAACGGAAGGTTTATTGTGATCTCGAAGAATTTACAGCGGTGACAGTATGATTAACTTTCAAAAATACTTGAGAAAACTTACAAACTACTCTGTTGATTTTTTGACGAGATCTAGGTGTTGCAAATTTCTCATTTGTTAAATAAGGCCTCTCCGGATTGCATACACATACCATTTCCCATAAAAAATGGACGGTATTTTATGGCAAATATCTCGGAAAGTAAATGTGGTAAGGTGTTAAATTTATGCTACCAATCCTGACATACCCACTAAGCACCTCGCTAAATTATTGCGTATAGATGTATCACAACATCTATACGCAATGATTTAGCGAGGTACTTAGAAGAATAAAAACATTCTTCGTAATCCACGTGGAAATGCACGCCGAATTGTTTTGCCTTTAGTAATTTAGGGAAGCATCAAAATATAGACGTTTAAGAATTAAATGTACCTGCGCCATCTTACATTCCGCGGAGGGATGACCATCGTCTGTTTCGCCGCAGCTGCTACTGAAGCCATGTCTTGGATTTCCTGTCTTGCAAATGCTGACGATACTGTGATTAGAATTGACCGTCACGGCTGATGCAATGCTTAAAGCCTGAATCACACGATCATTTTTTCCGTCCCTTTTAAGGGATAGCTCCAATGATAGCTTTTCAGGGGCCGTGACAATGATGGCTCGAGTTATCATTTTCTGAATCACGCGATCATTTTTGCCGTCCCTTTTTCCATCCCTTTTCGCATCATTTCTATGTTAACTACTCTCATTCCATTGAAAGCCGAACGTGGCCTTAGAGTCGCTCTTTGCGGCCGAGCACTCTGATTGCTTAAATGGTGGAGTCAGCGATGCCTCCAGGGACGGAAAAAGGGACGTGCCCAGGGATGAAAAAAGCTATAGGGATCCCTATCGCTGGAGCCATCCCTGTCTTTGTTCGAGTCACACGATCATTTTCGAGCGATCATTTGAGCTATTATTGGAGCTATGCCTTAAAAGGGACGGAAAAAATGATCGTGTGATTCAGGCTTAAGTGTTTCCCTCTCTAGCTTCCGTTGCGATAGGGTGTGCCTAGTAGCACTATTAGCCTCGCAGAATTGCCTTTTCCGCATTTTTTTAAGGAGACAAGGAGGAAAGGGGAGCATGTGCATTAAGGGTGGTTTTATTTTTCGGAAATTCCAATTTTTTTCGGGGGACGCCCCCTAAATTTGTCCCTTTTGGGTTTGAAAATAAGGTGTGTAAGATATTATTGGAATTGGAGGAGCTGATGCAATGCTTTAAGTGTTTCCCTGTCTAGCTTTCGTTGCGATAGGGTGTGCCTAGTATCCCTATTAGCCTCGCAGAATTGCCTTTTCCGCTTTTTTTTAAGGAGACAAGGAGGAAAGGGGATCATGTGCATTAAGGGTGGTTTTATTTTTCGGAAATTCGAATTTTTTCGGGGGACGCCCCCTAAATTTGTCCCTTTTGGGTTTGAAAATAAGGTGTGTAAGATATTATTGGAATTGGAGGAGCTGATGCAATGCTTTAAGTGTTTCCCTGTCTAGCTTTCGTTGCGATAGGGTGTACCAAGTAGCACTATTAGCCTCGCAGAATTGCCTTTTCCGCTTTTTTTTAAGGAGACAAGGAGGAAAGGGGAGCATGTGCATTAAGGGTGGTTTTATTTTTCGGAAATTCGATTTTTTTTCGGGGGACGCCCCCTAAATTTGTCCCTTATGGGTTTGTAAATATGGTGTGTAAGATATTATTGGAATTGGAGGAGCTGATGCAATGCTCTTAGTGTTTCCCTCTCTAGCTTCCTTTGCGATAGGGTGTACCAAGTAGCACTGTTAGCCTCGCAGAATTGCCTTTTCCGCATTTCTTTAAGGAGACAAGGAGGAAAGGGGAGCATGTGCATTAAGGGTGGTTTTATTTTTCGGAAATTCGAATTTTTTCGGGGGACGCCCCCTAAATTTGTCCCGTTTGGGTTTGAAAATAAGGTGTGTAAGATATTATTGGAATTGGAGGAGCTGATGCAATGCTTTAAGTGTTTCCCTGTCTAGCTTCCGTTGCGATAGGGTGTGCCAAGTAGCACTGTTAGCCTCGCAGAATTGCCTTTTTCGCATTTTTTTAAGGAGACAAGGAGGTAAGGGGAGCATGTGCATAAATGGTGGTTTTATTTTTCGGAAAACAGAATTTTTTTCGGGGGACGCCCCCTAAATTTGTCCCTTTTGGGTTTGAAAATATGGTGTGTAATATATTATTGGAATTGGAGGAGTGGAAGGCTCCACCTTAAGTCGTGCGCATCGCACCTGAAGTGGTGAAATTTCGACTTTTTTTATCGCTGATGTGCGGCCACTCCTGATAATTACTCGGTCTTATTTTTCCCTATTGCCTTCGCGGCAGTAACTGGCGTGATTGCATTTTCTCCCAGCCGTTGGCAATTGTTACTAGCAGCTGAAAAAACAGCAAATTGCGAATCGACATCTCATCAATAAACTCGGCAGAATGGCCACACGCTGTCATTGAATCGCCCCTCCTGACCCATGTACCCTTCCCAGTAGTCCCCACCCGAAGATCCGATTGGGGGACTGTTTTACCTCCGGAACTTTTTACTGGGAATAATGCCACCACGTCATATATACAGTTAGAACGCAGGGCTGTTTTCTCTAGAGAGAGTAATGTGTTGGATCCCACGTTTCCTTCCACATCGTCCCCGTTCCCTGGCCGATTCCGTGAACTTCACTCTCGCCGAAGCTGTGGCTGTAGATGCCGCCATTGTGGCTGTTCTTGTGCGCCATCAATGCCTTTTGCTGAGACTGATGCCTCTCAGTGGTGGGGGGTCACATTTGGGTTGGGACAAAGTAAGTTGGCCAGCTGGGATAAGTTTTTCCGTCGTTGATATCGAACCTGCGACCCTCGGAACGTTAGTCGAACACGTAACCACCGGACCAAACCGTATTCCCATATACTTGTTAAGAACTGAAAACGTTGCTTGCTTCAAACGAGCTAAATAATGGAGAATGTTTTTCTCAAAAAGCTATGTTAAAGGTTTTGTTCCAATCGTGCACTCCATAATTTCACTCAATGGTCGCAAAAAACTGTTCACAAGAAGGTAAAACTTAATAAGAGGCGAATAACATAATATGTAGGCATCTTTCTATCTCGTCACTGTACTTGTTAGCAGATAACTAGTGGAACTGACGTAATTATGCATCAATTCGTGTGCGTCAAGGCTGTACATACTTCGTTTTTTATGCCTGGAAAAAGTGTCAAATGGAAATATGAATGCTGCGCGAAAATCTACATTTTTTGCCATAATTTTGTGTTTTGTAGCTGTTTTCAGCAACGCGACGGGAAAAGTAATTGGACTTTGTCGATAAATAAATGAAATATATTGAATTATTTGCACTGTCCCAATGAAATGCCCTTGAAACTGTAATGCTTATTTGCCCGTAATCGTTTCATCCAAGGACAGCGGTACCTAACTCTGCAATATCTTTTTTTTTCAAACTTTTTTTTTCGGCAGAACTTTTTTTTTCAGAATACTTTTGGTGTCTTTCACGTAGCCCGTTTTAGTAATCTTATTAAATTTTTGTATGCCTTTCTAGGACTGACAGAGGTAATAATTCATATCGCTTTCAGACCGAGCGGTCGTGTGGCAATGGCCCCGCGAGGGATAATGGCATTAAAAGGAAATTTCTGATTTTTATCGCGAACTGATTGATTCCCTTCTCCCCGCTTAATGTCGAGGCCCCACCCCTATTTTTTTTGTTATTTTTCGCCCCTTCGAAAAAGATCCCGTCCCGGGCGTAATGCGCTTGCATACTCATACTGAAATCTGCGCACGTGGTCGATCGGAATTGAAACATTTCGAGCTCCTGTCAGAGAGTAATGTCGGCCTTCCTTCGTTCTTTCGTCTCTCTTTCGAGGGCCTTGAATTTAATTTTCTCCGTCCCTGACCTCCTTCTCCCCCCTCCCTCTCCCACCCTCTTATCTCCATCCCTCCTCCCCTTTCCCTCCTCGAGCGACATATCTGCACGTTTTACACTCTCCCGGGAGATTTGATTTACATGAGTTCTTTCATTTAATCCGCGATGGAAGAATTGAGTGAACGCCATGGTGACAGGAGATTTTCGATCGAACGATCCACGCCTACGCCACCCGACCGCTTGTCCGCTCCGAAAAGCCTTCTCTCGTTCACCATGGCACTGAAAACCTCAAAGTCGATCCACTTCAGTTTCATGAGTCTCATATTTGGACTACCCATTAATTCTTCATTGGGCGCTACAACGCTCCGTGGGTTTTGGCTTTTTCATGAGCAAATCGTGTCTTCCTCAATCTTTTGATAGCTCCTTCTGGTAATAATCCGTTGAAACATAATAGCGCAGCAGAAATATGCTGGATTGTATTTTGGGTTGGTTTTTTTTATTTTCCAGGAGTTCATTGGAACATATTTTTTCCAAAGTAAATCTAGCTGCTACCAATCGTATCACGTTTGAATTGCCTTGAAGTTCTATCCGTATAGTTACTGCTACGGATTTCTCTGTATATCACAGAATCGTCGGCAAATAGTTGAAACTTTCTGTCAAATATTTCACGATTATCGTTAATAATTAAATGAAATTTAAATATTTACGATATTTAAATTATATACGATAATTAAATTTAGCAGGCGAGGACCGGCCCCGGTGGCGGCGGGGTAAAGTCCTCGCCTGCAAAAACCGAGGGTCGCGGCTTCGAGTCCCGCCTGGGTGGGTTTTTCACCACCCAGGGCATGGATGTATGTCAAGTTCTGTTGGTCCGGTCCCTGGAAAATCTGATGACAGGCTCAGCAGCCTGTCGGGATTCCGGGGACATACGGGCCAACAGAATCGTCCGGCAGCAAAAAAAAAGATGACCTATGACACTGACCCGCAGGACACTCGAAGTGACTTTAACCTCATTAGAGATGGCACCGTTTAATACAACCCTCTGTTCACGATCGCCTAGGAATTCTCCAATCCAGGAAGTTGCATCGTCGTCTATGCCAGGGGGTCTCCAAACTACGGCCCGCGGGCCAGATGCGGCTCGCGAGGCCCTCTCATCCGGCCCGTGGAGACCTTTTTTTGTACAGAAAAAAATTACGGAAATTTACGTGTATCCTGCCAAGATCAGCCGCCGCTTACGTGGGCGTTACGTTTTTACCTAATTAAAATAGAGGCGCGCAGTGGTGCGTTATGTTTTCCAACCGATCACTAAATTGCAAAATCTTATTTGCTGCTTACTTTTTCTACTTGTGTTCACAGTCAATGAGATGATATAACGCCATCTAGTGACAGAGTTTTTAAATGGTTTGCTGCTTGTGCAAGACTTGATCATTTCGATGACAGTTTTCCAGTTGCGGTTGACTGCTGATGAGGAGGTGTTGGTGTCAGTTAGCGTCTAATTGCAAAACAAGTTGCACTCTATTTTATTTAGTGACTATTTCCATTTAGTAATTACTTGCCAGTTTGTAAAAAGTATTGGAAATGTCGTTAGTTTAACAATCTCTCTACCATGAGTGGATACATTTGCATCACCATAAGTGGATATCTTCAGGTAAGTTTAACTTAAGAAATCATAAGAATTTAAAAAAATTGTTTCGGGTCATTTGCAGCTCGGACCTCGAGTGTGTTGTCGGCCCCCAAACTGCTGTTGGATAGTTAATATATAGAATAGAATATTCCTAGAATATCCTCTGCTGTGTGGGTATGAACCGATTCAGATCGTTATTTCAATGGATTTCGCATTGGTAAACCAAGCGATCCAAGTAAGCTGGCTTAGAATGTTTTGATCGATTCAAGTTCTTACAGTTGAGTTTGATTGGTACACATAGTGATTGTGATCATAGCACCTCCAATAGTAACTATAGAAAATCTCATTGTGATTATTGGACTGTTGAACTATAGTCATAGTGATTTTAGAAACTTCCTATGGTGAGTAATAGAAATACACCCTTGTCTATCATACACTATAGTGTACATTTGCCATTCGGACTCAGATCGATATGATCTCAGACTGATCTGAACATTCAAAGCTAGCCGATTGGGATTGCCTGGTTTACCAATGCGAAATCCATTGAAATGTCAATTTAAATCGGTTCATATCGATTTGAAATCTCAGAATGGCAGAGAAAGCGGGCCGAGTTAGCCCATTTCTCCTTTCAATCTCACTAGCCCTCGGGCTGAAAAGTTTGGAGACCCCTGGTCTAAGCTGTAAGTTGTTAGTTTAATAAGTTATTTCCTGTGGAAAATTATATCAAATGCTTTAAGTAAAAAAATTCTATCTATTGGAGCGTAATCTTCACTGGACACTAAAATATACAGTGGTCAAACTGCTAATTGAGTTTTGCAAGATCTTTCCTTCCTTAATTCAGGTTGGGAGAGCTCGAGGGAGAAGGGACGTCTAGGAAAACGACAAGATATAGTGTAATAATTTTCCCTTCACATTTATTGGGAAATTAAAGAAACCTAAAGAAATTAATTTGTGCCAATATCATATATATATTTAAAAATGATTTTTTACCAATGCAAGAAAGGTTGCGGTGCCTCATGTGGCTGCAGAAAATTAGGGTTGTTTTGCAACCCCGCTTGCTCAGGTTGTTCAGGCGATGACTGCACTAAAGGTCATCCAATTTTGGAAGATGACGAAGAAGATTATGATATGAATGAAGCAAAAGAAGGAGATTCTTAAATTTGTCATTTTAAAATTTAATTTATAAATAAATTGTATTTATAAATAAATATATTTTTCATGTAATTGTGTGTATTTTTTCTGGTTTTTTTGCATATTAAAGTTTTTTTAGGATTGCAATGTTAAGGGGTGGTTTTTAAGGGAATTATTAATCTAAAATAATGTTTAAAGCATGAAACAATTATTGTTCAAGTCATCTTAACCAAATTTCTCTCACTTTGAGCTTTTTTACAAAAATTTTAGTAATAAGGGGTAGGTTCTACCCTTCAAAAATTATTTTTTAAGGGTTTAAATATTCTAAAATAATGTTTCGAGCACCAAACAATCATTATTTAAGACATCTGAACAAAATTTAACTCATCTTAATTTTTTTAAATTAATTTAAATAGTAAGGGGTAGTTTTCACCCTTAAAAAATGAATTATAAAGGGTTGAAATAATCTAAAATAATGTTTTAAGCATGAAACAATTATTATACAAGTCATCTTAACCAAATTTCACTCGCCTTAAGCTTTTTTTAAAAATTTTAGTAATAAGGGGTAGTTTTCACTCTTCAAAAATTAATTTTTGAAGGTTTAAATATTCTAAAATAATGTTTCGAGCACCAAACAATCATTATTTAAGACATCTGAACCAAATTTCATTCTCCTTAAGCTTTTTTATAGATTTTGGCAAGAAGGGGTAGTTTTCACCCTTAAAAAATGAGAAGTGTACATCGGCACAATATAGATTTTGAAGTGGAGGGTATGTTGAGCTTAATCCCAAATTTTCATGCAAATCGATGCTGTTAAAAAAAATTGCGAGGTTATGCACTATTTTAAGCTTCGTTTCCTGGACTAATAGCGCTACGAAGGATATGGCGTTAAAACCTATTTTTTTTACCGGTATCCACGTGCATATTTCCTTTGTTGATCTTGTCTCTGACTTTCCTGTCATGTGACCTTACCTTCGGATTCTTTAAGAGTGTACGGAGCAAATTGTGGTTTCCTTTATTCAGTCATTCAATTCTACATTTCTCTCAATTCTCTATTGACCTCATTTCTCTTTTGTATGTTTACATATTCATATTCCTCTTTTAGTTTTTTGTCTTGGTAAATTCCGAGTCTTTCTTTGTACTTTTTTGGTGTTAACGTTCATGTCTCGCAACCGCAATATCACAACTGATCCCAATACCCTTTGGTAGATTCTTTGTTAATTAGTTCTGGGAAAGAATAAGGACATCAGTTACCCGCCCATATCCTGTATTTTTTCGTCTGAGACCGTGATATTTACGCTGGGTATCGAACCCAGGTATCTACGATATTACAGGGATGTTGCGTGACTCTGGCTGATTCCATGATCTATAGCCAGTACAGCCAACGTACGTACCTTTTCGAGAAAAAGTCATGATAACTTTGTTGTACGTTGCGCATTGTACACTTCCGATAGGTGTGAGAGATTCATTAACTTTGGATAGATGATGGATAGTGTGTCCTTTTCATGTATCCGCGCAGATTTCTACAGGTGTCCGGGAATTTGCATCTTTGGATTTTTTTATGTAGGCACTTGAAGAGTTTTCTTAACCTACTGTAAGGCCGAGATTTACAGTTTCCCTGCGAAAAGTTCAAAATATTTGACTTCGGCGACCCCTTTCCTTCTAGAGCAGAAGCTATAATAATAATATACCTATAATTTATTATTGACAGATTTTGCATCCGATTTGAATAATATTTTTTGAAACATATTTAAACTCAACATACAGTAAAGTTTAGTATGTAAGGCACCATTTCAGGAAAACAAGGAAAAAAAATTACAGTTAAGTGAAACAGAAACCCAACATGCCATATCAATTAATAAACATCAAAAACCACACACGATATAGAGCAAGGAATACAAAAGGCAAGTTTAAACTTTGTATTAAATGTTAAAACGATTAAATATTTGGATATAATATTTTTGGAATCAATAACAATGGAAAATATACAACAATAATAACACGATATAGTGTGGAATACAAAAATCAACTTATACATTGAATTACATGTTAACACGATTAAATATTTTGATTCAATAATTTGGAAATCAATACATACATACCCATCACGCCGTTCCCTTCCGGGGTAGGCACAGTCAAAATGTTTCACTCGTTAATACATAATTGTACACCTAACTCTGCTTCGATAATTTCCTCCATTCTGACCTATCCTTGCTAGACTCTTTTGCCTCATTTACCCCCATACACTGTTTCATACTCTCCCTCCCGTTTTTAAAACTCCTAATATTCCTCCTAAGAATTTCCTCAACCACATTCATCCACAACTTTCTCGGCCTACCTCTACCTCTCACACCATTCATTCTACTCTCATATATCTGTTTCGATATTCGACTCTCATTCATTCTCTCAACATGGCCAAACCAACGAAGCACACTCCTTTCATGCACGTCCATTACTGGAGCATTTAACCGAGCAGCCGAGGAGGTTGAGGCGCTCGATCCTATTAGCCGGGTTGAAATCAATAACAATGGAAAATATACAACAATAATGCAGCCCATACCTGATTATAAAACGTTGAAATGAGTAAAGGCTGGGACACAATCAACGTGTACGTGTGACGCGAGACGTTAACGGGACAACGGGAGACGTGGAACGCAAGTCATCGGTCACAATCGACGTGAACGCGGCCCGGAGTAACAATTGACTAACGCAGGCGCAGCTAAGAGATCAGGTGTAAACAAGTGTGGAAGTAAATAAGTTGTCTTCGCCAAGAGCAATCTTCAACAGTTGGATGTATCTGCCGACAGATGGCTCCCATTCCCGGATTCTCGGGACTATTCTGATTGGTTTTCCGTGTACGGGACACGGGGAGAGATGGAAGTTGCCCATTACTCGCGAACACGTACTCCCCGTACACATTTGATTGTGTCCGTTTGCTATAATTTCCCGTCAGCCATCTTTTCGCGTATTCCCGTTAACGGCTCACGTTACACGTACACGTTGATTGTGTCCAAGCCTTAAAGACAGCTTATGTGGTGCAAGTTAGGTACAAGGAAAATTTCTTTTTGAAGTTAGGCAGCGATGAGGAGTCTTTGGTTGATTTTGGTAGGTTGTTCCAAGTTTGAGAGGCGGCAACGGTAAATGATTTTTGAAATGTAGAGGACCGATAATGTAAGGCATGTTGTTTGTTAGGGTCGACCCCGGTAACTATATTTGGCAATATGGTTCTCTTGGGAAGCTATGGAGTAATTTATTGGTAAAAACAGAGAAAATTTCAAGGGAAATGAGGGTAGGTACTTGAAGCATGCTGTCTTCATGCTCTTCTGACGAATCAGCTGCACGTGGAACCGGGATAAATTTTAAGTTTGAAACAGTCACAAGGATATTAGAGTATGCCGAGAGGTGACAATCTTTGCTTTGATATCTTTCTTACCTATTTTTAAAATGGCATTTACTGAAAATCAACCCGCAAACCTCATTGTCAATATCTCGCCGATTTCAAATAGATGTCGTGCTTTGAGCTTCCTTGGCATCTTCAGCCCTCCATTAACCTCAAATTCATACGCTCATTTATATGGCGCAAATGCAGCGGGCATACTTTTTTGAGGAAAGCTCTTGCCTAAAAATGCTCTGCTTTCAACGGTCGCCATAAAATATTCATTACCTGGAAGAATTCCGAAATGCTCGTGAATTTATTATTCTCTAGAATAGGATCGGAGTATCCTCAGTGGTCAAATTGATAGACCTACATCTGCATAATACCCTGTGAGCCGCCACGTGGCAGGGGATGTTAGGTCACCAGCCATGCAAAGATGTAAGTTTTTGGGAGGTGAAATGGTGACATGTATAATAGGAGTGTTTTTAGTGGAGCTCAGTTGTTATTGTGATCGTTTATTTGCGCGGAAAGAACTTGTTTTTGTACCTATCCGTTCGGCAGTGTATCTCTCTTATTTTATCGCTTCTATCAGGCCTAGAGATGTAGTGAGGAGTCATGATAATGTTCTCTGTGTCGCTCTGAAAAACACAAGTTCACAATTTTCCAATCAAACTAAGCCTAGCGTGTAGCCTCCGAATCTCTTGGGGCTCCCACAATAATCCCTCTAAAAGTCGTGAGACACTATGGGCCCCCGCGCACTGGCAACTTTAATCAACGGCAACCAAACATTTTACTCGCCCGTGAGTTGCCCGCCACCGCGCACTGGCGATTAAATAGTTGCCTCTCAGCTCAGTTTACAATGGATCTCATGGAAGCTACTTGTGTTGTGGCGCTCATTCTGAGACAATAAAAAAATAAGCAAAGGAACAAAAAGTTTTGGGTACATCCAATAATTAGTTCCAGACTTCTTGATGGGCAATTTTATAAGCTGTTTGAAAGATTGAAAGAACATCCAAATAAGTTCTTTAATTATTTTAGAATGAGCGTAGAAACTTTTGGTCAACTGCTGGTTACCCTTGGACCTCGAATATCTTACCAAAATACATCATTACGACAGGCTGTACCACCTCAAGAAAGATTGGCAGTGACTCTAAGGTAAGGAAAATATTAATACCACCAATAGTTTAAATTATTTATTGCAAAAGAAATGGAAATACAACGTTTTTATTGCTTTATATTAATAGCTATTTAAGTACTCCGAAAAGCGCTCCGAACAAGGGCCGTCCAGCAACTGAATAGTTGACAGTGCGCGGGGTTGGGCAAAAACCTACGTGGTCTATTCCTGCCGGCAACAGTTTACTCACCCTCGGAATAGGTTCCGACGCAATTATTTAGTTGCTGCAACTAAAAAGTCGCCCGTGCGCGGGGCCACAGTCAATGCCGTGTTTCATTGGAACTTCTTCAAAGTAACTAAATAGTTGATTTGAAAAAGTTGCCAGTGCGCGGGGGCCCTAAATGTACGCTTGTGGCTGTTTTTAACGGAGCGCGCTGCTTTACTTTGTATTTTGTTAATTTGTTTGGTTAAATCTTTATGACCAGGGTCCCAAATGCTCGTGGCGCATTCGAGGTGTGACCTGACCAGGACGTAGTAGCATCTCTCTTTGACTTTTTCATCCGAGCACCTTCCTATTATACGCTTAACAAAACCTAGTTTCTTTGGTGCTGTGCCGCATATGTTTTTCATGTGTAATCCCCACGATATATCAGAAGTTTAGGTAATGCCAAGATATTTTATTGCATCTGAAGATTTTATGTTTACTCCATTTACAGTTATTTCATCTTCTTCATTTTCATGCTTCAGAGAATTCTTCATTTCATGCTTCAGAGAAGAGCTGATTCTTTTTTCCCCAAATTTCCTACGTATAGATCTCTATAATGGCGAATTACAAAAAAAACTGCTCATTATTCTGTGTTAGTCCTCTTAACCTTATTGAAATTTGACAGTAAGGGAAATCATTAGCGCATATTTTCATATGATTTGATTCCACAATTAAAAATTTATAACTGATCGTGATATTCGGACGACAAATAGACCCTCTGTAAAATTTATCATTGGAGCATTAATTGTAAAATATTCCAATCCAGGTCTGACCCGAACTAAGTGTTAAGGAAGACTAAAGAGCGTTGGAAAAAGAAAGCTTTGAAATTGTGCATTTAAAAATTATTTAACACGGGCGTTTTTTCCTTGAGTTGTACCATCGCCTGGTAATCCTGTAAATCAGGAAAAGTGTAGTTATGCCGAATCAACCTTAACTCTGAATTTGTGCTGATATATTTGACTCTTTTTTTCCATATTGGAGATTACCTCTGAATTAATTCTAAAAAAATATTTCATCACAAGTAAAATACGTGATTTCCACCCTTCATCTCAAGCATACGCGAAGAATTCTTTTCTCCCACGCAGAGACGCCAAATATTTTGCGTTCATGGAAACAGATTCAGAGCATTGGCACAAGGCTACGTCGCTTGCTGCGATATATCGTATGTAGTGACTTTAGCGTCATGTACTTCAGGCGCAAATTAAAAAAGATCTTTAAATAAGACGATAATAGGTTATTAATGTATGAATAATTATTTTAATTGTTTATACTCAGTGAATTTGTTAACAAAAAAGTATGTTATGATTTCGTTAGGGAAAAGTCACATGGCCTGCATGGTCCGTATCAAAATAACAAACATGGCGGCAAGTCGTGAATGCGAGAAGCGACCCGGGCGGCATTATTGCTCAGCCAGTTGGTGAAATAATTTTTCTGGCTGCAGATTAGACAAAAAAATTGCATTTTTCAACTTCCCGAGTGATTTAGCGAGGTGAGTACGGTGTGAATAAGATGGTTAGATGATTTACAGTTATGACCGATGCCTGCTCTTACTTTTGTATTGACATCTAATTAATTAATTTGGCCTATGGTCCTATAGTATGGCTGTGCGAGGATTTATGTGATTTTATGCCAAGTTCGAAAATGAATTCCACTTCATTGTTTCAAATGTTAGGTTGAAGTTTTTGTGACAATGTAAATTGTGTCCTCAGTATCATTATTCACAATAAGGTTTGTGTGAATTTCCTTTGGTTTCTTTTCATTGGAAATTATGTACCAAACCTGAGAAACAATATCGAATATCAGGAGACCTCATGAATTTTCATAATTTGGACCAATATCGGAAGAATGCAGAGGTCATGTTATATGCTATCGCTCAAGGTTTCAGTGCTTCGGTTTAAATTTGGCGGGGTCATCGTGGTTGGGAAGCGCCTGACCACTAGAGTGTTCTGCTAGTAAAGCATTACCGTTGAGGGAAGGGGAGTGTCGCGGTCTTGCATCGGCATGTTCCATATCTCTCCTTTCCTTATACTTTGGCATCTGTCTTTGCCGTCATGGGATTATGTGCTGTAGTCCGGAATAAAATGGTGACTAGATCTCGCATGAGAATTAGCACCATCCTTGTCTTTTGATTCCATTAAGAAGCGTCTGTCGCTTTGTATAAACGTCTGTCAACGATGTCTGGTGACCGCTTGGATCGCTGAGGTAAAAATCCCCATGTCAATCTTGTATAAAAGCCTATGTTTCTGAATAAATTTCTTTTCCCGTTGCGCGGTTCCAATGGGGAGTTCCTAGCGTTGAGGTCTCCGTCTAACGATATGTGTAATGCTGTTGTCGGATTATTTTATCATGGACACTCGAGTTAATGCTTTTATTACAAACGAATCAAAAGGCTCATTGTAAATTAATTTCAATATTTGTTTTGGTCATTTGTTGTAAATTGATGCCAGCATGTGTTTTCTTGCTCATTCCTGCATTAGATTATTCGTATATTTCCGTGAGCCATTGGCTCATGAGGCAATTACGAATTAACCCAAAAGTTGAGAAAAATAATTGCACAACATAATTACATTTAACAAGAAGGAAATAAAGGATTTATAAGCAAAAATATTGTGTGCGGACGATCAACAGATGTACCTAAAAAAGGTTAAGCATTGAATTTCATACAGGAAATCTTCACCGTTCATTAGTCAACCAGAAAAATATATACAGAGCATTCCACATTACAGAGAATAGGAAGTTCAATGATACATGAATATTTAAGGACATTGTGAAATCTTGAACAGTAAGTTTTGATCAATAGTTATCACGTGTAAGATCACAGTTTTGCAGTAGCTTGCATACGTTGTTTTTAAATTGATTAGGAGTTTTGGCGTGTCTTATTTGAACAGATAGCAAATTTGAAACACAAGAAGCGGTTACTACAAAGTATTTATTCAAGTGGGAGGTGCGGTGCTGAGGGATATGGAGTCAATGACATGGTTTCTTGAGGATATATTGTGCAGCTCTGATTTTCTTACAAACCTGTTACATAGGTAAGATTATGAATGACAGCGCTTTTTTCTCAAGTTCCTTAATTATTTTTCTGTGTTTTTTACAGTGAAAAATGTACTGGTTTTTGGTTTCTTCTCCTGGCATTACTAACCTTAATTTTGTAATGACTTCTCAGTTATGTATTCGATATGATTAAAGTTGTATAAATGATGGGCTTATATGTTTATAGTGTAATACTTAGTTTACAAACTTTTCCTATCACCCAAAGAAAAGTTCTTAATATTTTTCTAAGTAAACGTTTTGTCAGGATAGCGGTACAACAAGGTATGTGGGTATATACATTAAATAGCTTCTCACAGCCTTTAATATACACATAACAAATACGAGGAGAACTGACAACAATGTGATGATACAGAGAGTGCCATGTTAAGAACTCCAGGACGGAGTGAGTGGCAACGTCGCACGCGCTATGACTACCGAGCGCGTTGTGATGTCAATTGCCCGTAGTAGCCTACTCAAAAACCTGCCACAGTATTAATATTTATAAAATTGGCATCACATTGAACAATGCTGGTGGTTTTATGTGTTACGAATGCTGCGATTGAAAGTTTCAAAACACGCCCAATTTTCTTGTTGCATCGCTATCCTGGGCTGAGAAAAGGTATCCTTTGAAAAAAAATAAAAACTTTTATTAGGGTCATAAAAAGTTTGTAACTAAATTATTACATTAAAAACATATTCAACGCAAATCACTAAGACTTGACGTCACGAGTGAATTGACTGCGAATGATAGGCGGAGACGAGGGAAAATAACAACAACCTTGGCCAGTTCGAGTAGCTTCAAGCAGAAACATTTATATAACAAACAAGTATTACAATTGGAAACAAGCCCGTAGGCTAAATACCGTAGACTTGGCATATAGAAAACGATCAGATGTCATCACTCAAGCAGGTCCCTTCTGGTCCGCGTTCTGTTTCAAAAGGGAGCAAGCCCAGCTTAGAAACGACACGGATGGCGATTGAGCGGTGTCAGCTGACTAACGCAAGAGTGGGGGGAGCAGGAGAATCCTTGTCAGGTCGTTGGTTGGCGGAGGAAATGGCGCTAGCGTTGAATCTACTTCTATGTCTACGTGATACCCTGCGAGCCACCACGAGGGTGTGTGGCAGGGGGTGAAGATCACCAAACATGCACTATTGACATGCAACTAGGATATTTAAGGGAGACATGCTAGAGAACAGGGTCACGTGCGACTAGATGGTTAGTATCTACATAATAAGGAAGAGATTATTGGTTGTTATTACATGCATCATGCACTACAGACTACTCTAACTATATTTCACCTACCTATCCCTTTGCTACGCTGCCTATTGTTCTCTCTTATAGTACGAGGGAAAAATGACATTTTAAATCTATCGGTACGACAATCTATCTCTCTAATCTTGTTAATATGATCAAACCTAGCATAATACGCAGGGGTTCTCAATATATATCTAACGTCATCTGTGAACAACTCTGTTTCAAATTTACTTAAAAGGTTTAACCTTAATTTTAACCTGCGTTTTGATAGTAATTCCCATCCTAGTTCTTCTATTAACCTCGTAACACTAATACAATTATCGTAACGGCCTTTAACAAACCTAGCAGATCTCCTTTGCACGCGCTCTAATTCTTTTATCATACCTTCCTCGTACGGATCCCATATACTAGCGGCATATTCTAAATGAGGCCTGACAAGTGTAAAATAGCTTCTTTCTCGTACTCTCTCATCGCATTTGCCTAGAACCCTTTTTACGAATCCTAATCTACGGTTTGCTACACTAGTTATTTCCCTGATGTGTTTCCCCCATGACATGTCTTCAGTGATGGTGACGCCTAAGTATTTAATTGAATCTACGTTACATATTTTGTTTTCTTTGATGCAATAATTATTCCGGGGAAAGCCATTCTTTTTCCAAAAATTCATAATTTTCTCAATAGTTATTACGTGTAATATCACACTTTAGCTGTAGCTTATATACATTGTTTTTAAATTGATTAGGAGTTTTGGCGTGTCTTATATGAACAGATAGATTTTGAATCGGTCATAATGGGGTGCACCACTATCACTTTCAGTTTAAAAGTGAGCTGATTGTTCAGTCGCGGACAGCGAAACGCGAGACAGCGAATCGCCAGGCCAAATGCGCGATGAGTGGTTCTTCCGGCAGAGTGATTTTTGCCAAGTAGGAGAGGGAAATGTTGGCACACATATGGGTTTATGATTTATGAAAATTTCATCGCCATTCATTGAAGTGGTTCCATCATATATTTTTTTTTTAATTTAGCGATTCCTAGAGATTTCGCAGTGGGCAAAAAACGGGACAGTTTTTAGAATAGTCTCCCGGAGAAAAAATCGTAAAACTTCAAATGTATTCTCCGTAAATAACGAAACGCAGAATTGACCAAAAAAATCATTGCTGTAACTCATTTTGCAATGAGCTTATTGGCTCATCTGTAATGCCTGAATCACACGATCATTTTTTTCCGTCCCTTTTAAGGGATAGCTCAAATGATCGCTCGAAAATGATCGTGTGATTCGAACAAAGTCAGGGATGGCTCCAGCGATAGGGATCCCTACAGCATTTTCCATCCCTGGGCACTTCCCTTTTTCCGTCCCTGGAGGCATCGCTGACTCCACCATGTAGCCAATCAGAGTGCTCGGCCGCAAAGAGCGACTCTAACGCCACGTTCGGCTTTCAATGGAATGAGAGTAGTTAACATAGAAATGATGCGAAAAGGGATGGGAAAATGGACGGCCAAAATGACCGTGTGATGATTCAAAAAATGATTGCTCGAGCTATCATTGTCACGGTCCCTGAAAAGCTATCATTGGAGCTATCCCTTAAAAGGGACGGAAACAAAATGATAGTGTGATTCAGGCTTAACGAAACTCGATCCGATGGTAGGGCAACCCTTATTTGTAGGTTTTACTCTTTTTTATTAATTTCTTTTAGGGTACATCCTAAATGTTTACCATATGGTTAGAAAATAATGTATTTAATGTATATTACTGTTAGTAGATTTGGGAAAGACTTGCCGCTTAGCAACTGAGGTTTGAAATTTCGTCTTCTTTTTGCTGTTTCCCGGCCATTCCTGACAACTAAGCTCAGCGTACACTTATCCTCCCGCCTCCGTCCCGCTTCTTCCCTCCAAAAATATGTGGCTAACTGAAATACGGGTTATTCCGTGAGTTGGCGCACACTATCCCTCCGTCCGTCTCCGTCCGCTCCGCCCGGATTTCTCGGTCGAGAATATTTTTCGGATGCGGTCGGGCGGTCGGAGGTGGACGGAGGCCGGGAGGAATAGTATGCGCTGGCTTCCGTCCGTATCCTCCCGGAGACTGCGGGCCCTAGTCCATTGTCGTTCGGTTTTGGCGGACGGAGGCGGTGGGCGTAGTATGCGCACCCCTCGGAAAAAAAACGGTAGGAAGCGGACGGAAGCCGGACGGAGGCGGGAGGATAGGTGTGCGCTGGCCTTTACGGAGCACTAGGAATTATTAATCGTTTTTTCTGTTAATATCAACAACTGAGCATGCGTTTGACCTATGCCATTCTTAATATTTCCTATTTTTGTCGGATGGTTCCCGAGATGCGGTTCCGAGAGTGACCGCATGCTACCCAAGTTGCCGGGCGCGCCCTCTCGCGCCAATGCTAGAGTGACGGACGAAATTCATCGTTCATTGTGTTCTATACATGTATAATTGTGAACTATATTTTCATTTTACTTTTTTATCAGTTTCTTATCGATAATATCGTTACCTTGGTATCGTATTTTAGTCGTATCATTTTAGTAAGACTTAATTTTTGCTACGAGCGCCAAATATTTCAGAAGAATAATTCACGAGGGATATACGGCTGTCTTATCCTTGAAGGAAGAGGGTAGAGACTAAAACTTGACACCAGACATGATGTAGTTCTTTCATAATTAATCCCCACTTCAAGATATTCGGTAAAGCTAGAGTATGTAAATCTGGGATTACACTGGCGAATTATTTGCGCAAGTCATATGCTGAAAGCGACTTTAGGCGTTAATTGCTCTGCAAGTCCGCTTGCAAAACTTTTATAATTATTTGCAAGTCGTTTGCTGAAGCGTATATAATTACGCATAATGTAAAGTTTCTAAATCGGTTTAGGTAACTTCAATTAAGTGTTGAATAATGTTGAGGATGGTGATTTCAATCATATCTCAATCCATCAAGGTAAACTCATCAACAGTCACCTTAATTTTTCATGAAATAGTTAATTTGTGAAGTGACAAAGCAATATGAAGGCTATTGTAAAAGTATGCTTACTCATTTTTTTGTTAAATTGATGACTGTGGCCTCTAATAACATAACCTTGGCTATTCAGATACGGTGGATGAAAGATTTATGAAGAAGTTTGTTTTGAAAATGCTTAAAGGTTGGGAGAAAACCCGGCGCCGGCGTCAGACAAGTTTAAACGAAAGGCGGAGAAGATCACTCAGTTTTACACATACTTAGGATTTCAGGTCAGTTCTTATTAGTGATGGATTACTGCGCATGAAATACTCCCAAAGTAGTTGCCTCTCGGAGTACAGAATTTCTTCGTGAAATAACGGACTTGGTTTTGATTCATACTCGGGCCTTAATGATGGGAATCGTGTATTCTTGCCAATTGAAGAACGCAATCCCCAATGTATGTCAAACCGGTAAAAAATATGGATAGGAAATAGTTGAGGAAGTCATACGTGAGAAAGAGCACGAGTCATTTAAAGCAAATTTCGCTCCAATTTAAGGGCAAAATGCTAACTGATTGGCGTATAAAAAAACGCAAATTAGGAACTCATTTGTCATTTTACTCACTTGAATCGTTAGCCTTAATGATTGTAGCAACAAAAAAAAACTTTTCGTGCGACGTTGCGGAGCTGCCGTTAAAATATTTTATATCTGTTTTTAAAGAAATGGTTTTTCCCCCTTTCATCACTCACATTTTCATAATGACCATTAAGAGAATATGATTGATTCTTCCATTTTACATAATTGTAATCAGCGTTAGATTAATTGCATTTCATTTATCTTGAAACCTATCTCAAACTTCATCCTTATATCAATATGCTAATATTCCTAAAATTTATTCATTTGGCTGATGTTTAATTAAACTAGTAATTGACAATACGCTTGGCGATTGGTTGATTGAATAGAAGCGAAAGAAAACGATTGCTATTCTAGACGGTTATCAGGCGAAGTGTTTTTCTCCAGCTAATTCTATTTTCATCTCTTTTACGTCTCTAGAATTGGAAGAGGAAATTTTTTAACAATTTCAAATCTATTTCGACGTTAATTTTTATTGTTGACGTGTGATTTTTTTCCTCGAAAACCATTTTTTCCTTTGTGGCCCTCTCGAGAATATTGCATAAAAACACGCGTTAGAAATGTTCAAACCGACGCCATTTCTCCGTGTCCGGCTGAAAATTTTCGAAAAAAAATTGACATCTGCTCCATCAAAAAGCCTTCGAATGCCGCAAACCGAATCAAAAAATATGCTCTCTAGCTCGAGATGTCTCAAAAACAGTGACAAATCGAATTTTCGAGCTATCAGGCGATGGTGGGCCTCTAGCGGGCTGGGAGTGTGGAGAAGTTAGTCTTTTTTTGATTTCGAATCGGATGCCCTGAGTCCGGGAAAAATCCCGGAGGGGGGACTTTTGACCCTCTTATACAGAGCTATGCCCTTTCGTCGCATGCTGTGCATGTTTTAATATTGTACTAAGGAGAGTCTGATATCTCATCATTGGTCGTTCAATCCTAAGATTGGTTGACTGCTGCCCCCCACCCTTTCCCGTCTAATACTACTAATGTCATTGCGGTTACAACGGTATAACTCAAACCTCTATCGCATGGTTAGTTTCGGAACTAGTCAGGGTTTATAACTTTTACAACAGCTCGTTTAAAACTCAACATAGAAACAATATTTTCATTTAGTATGTCAGAAACATGTTTGGTAAACTTACATCAAAATCTCTTATCTCTACAATAAGCATTAAGAGAATGGCGATAACATAAAGTCGGGCCATCGGGTTTTGAGGGCCGAAATCAGGGCCTTTGTTCAAAACAAATATCGTACAGTTGTAAATAAGGATAGGAAAAGTTTTTTACGCACATCAGTAAACGTATCAATGATTATTCTATCGTATGCATTATATTTCGTTAAATTCGGTTACCCCTACTTGAAGATACAGCGTCGTAATCTCAACGGACTCGACTTTTTTAATGGAACAGTTGTCCATTTCTCTCCTGGTATCTCTTCATATGTATATACTTTCTTCGTTATTTGGCCATGAACTTATTCCTGCGTCTTCATCTGGGGACTTTTTCCCTCTGTTTAACCTTCACTTATGTTCGTATTAATCCCATTGTGCCTCAGATTGTGCCCAGCCCATCTAATTCTTCTTTTTCTGTGCGGTGTCCTTTCTGTATGTTGCATTTGGTCCTGTTATCCTCTACTCTTATGTAAACTTCGTCATTTCTTATCTTTCCGTCCATTTTATCTTCAGCATTCTCCTCCAGCATCAGGTTTCGAAGGTTTCTTGTCTTTTATTGGTCAACGATTCCAATGGCCCAAGCTTCCGATCTACACAGTACCACGCTCCACAGGAATATTTTCACATGCTTTTTCCTGGTTCGTAGTCCTATCCTCTTGGACCACATGAGTTGTGTTTCTTCCAAGGAATGCCTTCTTAGCTTGGGCTATTCTTTGTTTGACGTCAGTTGCACTTCTTCCGTCCCAAGTGACAGTACTTCCGAGATAGGTGAATCAATCCACATGCTCTAATTTCCCTCCTCTCAGTTTGACTTCTGCAGTCAGTTCTCTCTTCCGCACACAAGGATTTTAATCTTCGCCTTATTTATTTTCATTTTGTAACCTTTTAAGGACACGGTCCATTGCGTTCCGTGATCTTTGAAGATCATCGCGATTTCCAGCTATGGTGGCGATATCATCTACGAAGCGGAGCATATTCACTTCTTCGTGTAGGTATCTATATTCCGCTCAGTCCAAGTCTCGTTCTGACGCATACAATGGATCTTTGTCTCTACCAAATGCAATTCTTCGTCTACATCTGCGAATTGCCGTCCATAGATCCTCCGGGGGATGAATGGGTTGATCGCACGAAAGGCTATCACCGCTCGTCCTTATTCAAATCAACTCATCGCACACTTCTCCATCAACACACTGATAGTCTTTTTCTATTACAAACCTATCTGCTCGTCGCTGCACGTGATTCCGATATCATACCTGCTCCGTAAGGATCGCCAGCGCATATTTAAGATGTGGATAGTACCTAGGAAAATTCTCTCGTAGAGGGACTCTTGTGATAGACAATCTATCTGATACCGAATGCAGAAGAATTGGTTTAGTAGGTGTAACTCGAGGAGTCAACTGCGACGTTTAACATTTTCAGTGACTGAAAAAATATATGCATATCTGGAAGAGGGTTTTTTTATACATCTTGAGAGCGTTGTCTTATGTCTGGAAGAGGATTGATATGCATATCCGGAAGAGCGTGGTCATCAATCTAGAAGATCGTTGTTACGCAGCTAGGTGACAGAAGAGCGTCGTTGCTGCAAGTGTCGTGGAGTGACGCGATGGAATTTGATCATCTGATCTCTATTTCTATACACGTGAGTTCTCTTTTTCAAACGTCACGATGAGATATTTTGGCAATTGTATTATTTAAAATAATAAGTAAAATTCATGCGGCATATTTCGTTAAAATATGAAAGACTGATGAATACAGACGTCATATTAAACAACTATAAAAATCCAACAAAATACAGTATATCCTCGATTTACGTTGAAGATGCGTGTTGAAGAAGGGCGACGTAAGTGGAAAAAAACGACAAACGACTCCAGATATTCGCGACCTCTTTAATCCCATGATAAACCAAGGCGTTAATTTCAAAATCCGTGTTTTGCCCCTATCCAGGAAAAATTAGCCTTTTCAGATAGGATTACAATGTCACAGTTATCAAAAAACGGAAGCATATACCCATTCGGTCTGGTTTATTAGCATTAAACAGGAAAAAATTTCCTGACGACTCATGTCCGCATGGACGTAACATCGCATCAGACGTAAATCGAAACGACGCACACCTAGGGTTTCTGATTTGGGTGATAATGTACCTACATTTCTATTAAATAACAGGTAACGAGTCATGGCATGTATCAATATTAAACTCTGATCTCATTTGACAGCGCATCATAACGAGTTACAAATTTATGGCATGAAAAGTTTCTATGGCAAAATTCAATGTAGCACAATGTCTTACTCCACGTTGAGATTGAAAATTCAATTTTAATGGACAAGTTCAGGTAATCACGGACGGTCATGAAAATTATTTGGCAGTTTATCTAGGAAAATAAAATCAAACATTTGTCTTCTCGCAAATTAAAGACATATATCAAGAATCAGCGTGAGTAATGTGAAGGAAGATGGCCTTATGCCATGGTTTCCCAGTAATGGAACCGAAAACTAATTACTCTTGGAAAACCTACAATTATGAGCTGAGAGAGAACTCAATGTTTAAAAGAACCGTATAAAGAAAGCAGGTACGGCACATTTGCTTCGGGGAACCAAAATACGACGCCATTTTGTAAATGCACTTCCAGCCTTTGCTCCCTTCATTTCTCGCGATATTTTGTCTTTTTTTAAAACACTCGAATGCGTGCTCTATTTGAGTGAAATTGATTTTAGCCTCCAAAGGGTAAACAAGCCCTATTCCCTCGTACCCATTTCCCCGTCTCCATACTCTCGCCCCAAAATATAATTGCTTGTCCGAGTAGAGCTGGTACAAAACGCAGATGTTCTAGCCCGTTGTACGTATGAACCCTTTCTGTCATGACATGCCTGCATACGCTGCCCACGTATGCCTTAATATACGGGCAAAAAACACGCAAAACGGCTATTATCGTTTTCACGTCTCCGGTATAAAGTAACGTTAATTATTATGCTATGTGAATGTAAAGTCTTCAGTACCAATTTTTAAAATTCCGATTAAAAATATATAAGTTAGAAATTATGGACCTTCGTACTGGCCAAAAGAACGAGTAGCTGGCGCGTAAATTCACGTGGTTACTTTACTTGAATCAGCTCAATTAACTAAAGCACGTCAAATGGCTAATATCTGTTTTATGACTCTGATGAAAAAAATCCATATTGAAAATAATCCTTGCACTTTTTCACAGTTATTAAATAACTGTGGATTCTAATATAAAATGATATAATTCGAATATAAAATACTTCCACGAAGTGACTCCTGAAAGTGTAAATTTATATTTTTTCGTGTCAACTTGTTCGCTTTTTGCCTAAAAAAAACTTGGGGGACATCCTTGGGTGCTGGATTATTTAATTTAACTATGAAAACTTCAAGGAAAAATTTCAATATGGAGAAAAAAAAAACTTTTTCCTCTTTTAATAGGAATATAACCACCACAAAAATAACGATGCATGGATACGGTATCCAGCACAAAAAAACTAATGAAAAAATAAACGAAATTGAGATGGCAGGAATTGCGAGAAAAACGATTTTGCGTATTAATCCGGAGCATTTTTTTCATAAACTTTTGCAACATACTATGCGGTGAATTTTGGTGAAATCGTACCCTGCCAACAAACTCTAGAGGTGATTTAAAAGGTATTAAGCTACTGACGAGGATGCAGATAAAAATTTTCAGCAGAGCGTGGAATCGAACCACGGACCTCTGGGTACTGGAAACCCAGTGCGCTTCCACTGCGCCACTCTGCTGTTAAGTTCTCTGGCGATACTTTTAGTGTTTTGACGAGAAAATATCCGCTATGATAACAGCAGTATACAAATTACGCGATTATTTTGTCTTAGCGCTTCCTAATGTAAACCTTTGATCTTTTCTTTTTATCACATATCTTTGACGTAAAGAAGATGTCTGCGTATGGTTTAAAGCCTTTGACTCTCCCACTGAAACGGTGAGGAAGTCTAAAAGGTTTATGCAGTTTTGGAGAATCCGTACCTCGGTGCATTTAGCCCTTGGTGGCAGAATTTCTATGGAACCTATTTTCCTCACGTGATGGCGCCAACTCTTTTTGAGCTGGCAACATCATAAACGAGTACAGAATTACACTCACTTAATTAAATCTCATTCTACTTACATTATAACTGCTGTTCTTTTGTATTTATTTACGAGATAATTTTTTCCAAGTGCGAAACTATTTTAAGCAGCTCAGCTGGCGATGGAAAGTAAGATTTTAGAAATAAGAACAGTTAAAGGAACTTTGTTCCTTTGACCGCTACAAGTAAATGAGGGACATCGAAGAAGGCGGACTGGCTTCTGTTTCTAGGATTAGCCAGAGTATTTGCTTGTCCGACAAAGTTAGCCCATTCGTCACTATCTCTTCCATGCATTTTCTATCTTTAGGCCAGGAAAATAACTCTAATTTTCTATCAAAACTTTAAGAAATTCTCACCCGCGATCTCATCGCAAAAACCTCAAGGTGGTCGTGTTGGAGGAGTCCTTTTTATCTCAAAGTTCAAAAAAAATTATTGATACACGTTTTATTTAAAAAATTAGAGGGTAAAATCATTTTTTCAAATGTACGCGGGATACTATTCATCGTAGAGAAAAGTAATTGGCAGAAGAATCCTAGGTAGTGTAATAATCTACCATATGAGATTTCTCAAAATAAAATCAGTTATTAAAAAGGTTATTGGGAAATACACGAAAAATTCTATTTTTAATAAGTGTAAAATTTTAACATTTTTTTGTTGAAATCGTGTGAAACCTACAAAATGCTAAGGGTTTTGCCATACTTTATATGTGTGCTAAGTATGGGTCCTGTAGGTGCAATATTGTATGCACAATTCCATTTATTTATCCTGAAAATCTTAAATTTTATTAACATTAACCCTCTCTCTCGGTGTCAATATCCAACGTAGGATGAATCATAAACCGGTATTTCAATATTGAAGACTTAATTAAACAGAAATTTAAAAAAAAATTGAACTTATGAAAATTGTTTTTTGCAAATATTACATTAAAAAAGCCAATAACCGAGAATGAATTGGACGAAGTAACGCATTTTAAGTATCGGCAATGATAATCACCCCCGTTCAAAACATATCCTAGTCTAATGTAGTGAAATATTTTCAGTGTCTGAAAAAATATATGCATATCCGGAAGAGTGTATTCATATATCTGGAGAGCGTTGTTTAATACCTGCAAGAGGTTTTTTGTATATATTTGTGAGAGCGTAGTTATCAATCTAGAAGGTTGTTGTTTCGTACGCTGCTAAATGACAGAAGAGCGTTGTTGCTGCAAGCGGCGTGGAGTGATGCGATGGAATTTGATCATCTGATCTCTATTTCTATACACGTGAGCTCTCATTTTCAAACGTCACGATGAAATATTTGGCAATTGTATAATTTAAAATAATAATTAAAATTCATGCGGCATGTTCCGCAACATATACAACTTAACAAAATACAGTAAGTCCACGATTTACACCGGATATGCATGTTGAAGAAGAGCGACGTAAGCCGAAACAACGTAAAACGACTCCAGATATTCGTGACCGCTTTAATATACCGCGATAAACCAAAGCGTTAATTTCAAAATCCGTTTTTCGCTTTTATCCAGGAAAAAATAGCTATTTCAGATTGGATGATTATGTCTTAGTTGTCTAAAAAACGCAAGCATATGCACATGAGGTCTATTTTATTAGCACTTAAACAGGGATAAACTTTCCGTCGACTCTTGTCAGCGTGGACGTAACATCGAACCAGACGCAAATCGAGGACTTACTGTATATATTAATACATGAACTTTGAGTAAAATTTGTGGTGTTATATATTTTGATTTGGGTTTTGTGGTACTTTTCTCGTGGTCATCAATCTAGAAGATAGTTGTTACGAAGTTAGGTGACAGAAGAGCATCGTTGCTGCAAGTGTCGTGGAGTGATGCGATGGAATTTGATCATTTGATCTCTATTACTCTACACGTGAGCTCTCATTTTCAAACGTCACGATGAGATATTTTGGCAATTGTATTATTTAAAATGATAAGTAAAATTCATGCGGCGTGTTTCGCAAATTTGAAAGACTGATCAATACAGACAACATAATAAATATACAACTTAACAAAATCCAACAAAATACAGTAAATCCTCGATTTACGTAGGACAATGCGTGTTGAAGAAGGGCGACGTAAGTGAAAAAAAAGGAAAAACGATTCCAGATATTCGCGACCTCTTTAATCCCGTGATAAACCAAGGCGTTAATTTCAAAATCCACTTTTTGCATTTATCCAGGAAAAATTAGCCTTTTCAGGTAGGATTCTTATGTCACAGTTATCAAAAAGCGGAAGCATATACCCATTCGGTCTATTTTATTAGCATTAAACAGGAAAAAAATTCCTGACGACTCATCTCCGCATGGACGTAACATCGAATCAGACGTAAATCGAAACGACGCACACCGAGGACTTACTGTAAACATTTAATTCGTGTACTTTGAGTATAATTTGTGGTTTTTTAAATTCTGATTTGGGTGATATGGTACCTACATTTCTCTTAAATAACAGGCAACGAGTCATGACATGTATAAATATTATATTCTGATCTCATTTAACTGTGCGTCAAAATGAGTTACAAATTTATGGCATGAAAAGTTTCTATGGCAAAAGTCAATGTAGCATAATGTCTTTCTCCTCGTTGTGGTGAAAATTCAATTTCAATGGACAAGTTTAAGTAATCACTTACGGTCATGAAAATTATTTCGCAGTTTATCTAAACCTCATCTCTCGCAAATTTAAGACGTTGATCAAGAATCAGCGAGGGTAATGTGCAGGAACGTGGTATGATGCCATTTTTTTCCTAGTAATGGAAACAGAAACTAATAACTCTTCAAAAACCTACATTTATGAGCTGATAGAGAACTCATTGTTTAAAAGAACCGTATAAAGAAAGCCGGTACCGCATTTGCTTCGGGGAACCAAAATGGGACGCCATTTTGTAAATGCGCTTCCACCATTTGCTCCCTTCATTCCTCGCGATATTTTGTCTTTTTTTAAAACACTCGAATGCGTGCTCTATTTGAGTGAAATTGATTTTAGCCTCCAAAGGGTAGACAAGCCCTATTCTCTTGTACCCGTTTCCCCGTCTCCATACTCTCGCCCCAAAATATAATTGTTTGTCCGAGTAGGACTGGTACAAGACGCAAATTTTCTAGCCCGTGGTACGTATTAACCCTTTCTGTCACCACATGCCTGCATACGCTGCCCTCGTATGCCTTAAAATACGGGCAGAAACACTCAAAACGGCTATTATCGTTGGCACGACTACGGTAAAAAGTAACGTCAATTATTAAAAGCTATATGAATGTAAAGTCGTCAGTATCAATTTTTAAAACTCCGATAAAAATCATATAAGTTAGGAATTATGGACCTTCGTACTGGCCCTAAGAACGAGGAGCTTCCGCGTAAAGTCACGTGGTTACTTTACTTAAATCAGCTTGATTAACTAAAGCATGTCAAATGGCTAATATCTGTTTTATGACTCTGATGAAAAAAAATCCATATTGAAAATAATCCTTGTGCTTTTGCACATTTATTTAATAACTGTGGATTCGAATATAAAATACTTCCCCGAAGTGACGCTTGGAAGTGTAATGTTTATGTTTTTTCGTGTCAACTCGTTCGCTTTTTGCAAGAAAAAAGTTGGGGGACATCCTCGGGTGCTGGATTATTTAATTTAACTATGAAAATTAAAATATTTATTCTCAATATGGATAACCAAAAACTTATTCCTCGTTATCAAATATTGCAGTAAGTAATGCAGTGAATTATGGTGAAAATGTAACCTGTCACAAACTCCAGAGGTGACTTGCAAGGTGTTATGCTACTGATAAGGATGCAGATGAAAAATACAGCAGAGCATGGAATCGAACCACGGACCCCTGGGTCCACGAAACCCAGTACGCTACCACTGCGCCACTCTGCTGTTAAGTCATCAGGCGATAGTTTTAGTGTTTAAATAATTCATTTCTCATTTTCTACGATTTTTTTTGTGCTGGATACCATATCCGTGTATCGTTTATTTTTTGCGGTGGTTATATTCTTATTAAGGGAGAAATAAATTTTTTCACATCCGAATTGAAAAATATCCTTGTAAGTTTCATAGTCATTAAATACCCCAGCACCCGAGGATGTCCCCCAAGTTTTAAGGAAAAAGCGAACATGTTTACTCAAAAAAAACATAAACTATACACTTTCAGACGTCACTTCGTGGACGTATTTTATATTCGAATACATATTGTAAATAATCCTTGTTTTTTTCCAAGGATTCGCATTTCGGGTCATTTAATAACTATGAAATTTACAAGGATAATTTTCAATATGGATAAGAAAAAACTTACATCTATAATAGGAATATACTTCCATAATAGGAATATAACCACCGCAAAAAAAATCGATGCTCGAATCTGGTATCCAGCGCAAAACAAGAAAAAATAAACGAAATCGAACGGGCGGACAAAACGAGAAAAATGATTTTCCGAATGCATCCGGGACAGTTTTTTCATCAACTTTTGTAGCATATAATGCAGTGCATTTTGGTTAAAACTCAATCCTCTCACAAACTGCTGAGGTGGCTTGCAAGCCATATGCTACTGACGAGAATGCAGAAAAATATGTCGCAGAGCGTGGCATCGAACCTCTGATCCGTGGGTGACGGAGATCCAGTACGCTTCCACTGCGCCACCTTGCTTTTCAATTCTTTGGCGATGCTTTTAGCGTTTTCATGTGAAAAGTACTGCGATGATACCAGATGTACACTAATTACGCGATTATTTTTTCTTAGCGCTTCCTAATATAAACCTTTGATCTTTTCTTTTTATCACATATCGTTGACGTAAAGAAGATGTCTGCGTATGGTTTAAAGCCTGCGACTCTCCCACGAAACGGTGAGGAAGTCTAATAGGTTTCTGCAATTTTGGAGAATCCGTACCTCGGTGCATTTACCCCTTGGTGACAGAATTTCTATGGAACCTATTTTCTTCGCGTGATGGCGCCAACTCTTTTTGAGCTGGCAACATCGTAAACGAGTACAAAATTACACTCACTTGATTAAATCCATTTCCACTAACATTATAACTGCTGTTCTTTTTGTAGGGGTTGACGAGAACTACTGAGAGAAGGGTTGTACCCACGCTTTGACCAGAATTGGTCCGAATTGACCCTCCATGGGGTCCGGTGGTCCCCGACTCGAGTACGTACTTCGGCAGACCGCTCGGCGTCAACCCGTAAAGTGAGTCAGAGAGATACCTAATCCCAAACAATTGGGCAACGGGCTCTCTTGGTCCACAAAGATGTGCGGCAGGTCTATCGCGAAAGCGAGACCGAAGGCCATTCGTCTCAGTTGTTTGGGGTAACCAAACTAATACGAGCACTTCGGGGAGGCGGAGGCCCTTGAGGTCCTTTTGACCTCAATCCGCCCCATTGGTGTCGGCCTCCAAGGGGCTGTGGCTTAGCTAACCTTCCCCTCCCATCCTTTCCTCCCACCTCTTCCTTGCCCCGGGTATAAGCGAGAGCTTGAAAACCAGGGCGGAAGTTGTAATCCAGCGGCGAGAGCCGAAAAAACTGCTGTTCTATTGTATTTATTAACGAGATAATTTTTTCAAAGTGCGAAACTATTTTAAGCAGCTCAGCTGGCGATGGAAAGTAAGATTTTAGGAATACGAAATGTTAACGGAACTTTGTGCAATTTTCATGTCAATCGACTGGGGTGGAGAATATATGGGATTAGAGGATAGGCAATCATTGAGATTTACACGGGTTCCTAACCCATAGTCATGAAAAGAAAACGTGAAAGGGGGATGGTACCAGCGAGGTGGTAGATATCTCAGTTAATCACAGATTTTCGTAAAACTTCGCACACGTGTTCTCTCTTAGGTTTTCTATGAATAACTGCGAAGAAAACTGCATCTTCCTCTTGTCGTCTCATTGAAAATCACACGACATTTTTAACACGCAGCCTTACGTCACATGAAGTCATTTTCCCAATAATTTGGTTGCATATGTACATATATTTCCTCTGAACTAGGAATATTACATATATTATTTTTATAATTCTTTCTATCCAATATCAAGTATAAACGCCGAATCTGACATTTTGAAACAATATAGTTATGGCTAGGAGCTATGGCATCGAGTTATAAAATGTATATCAGCAAAACCCGCGACAGATGGCAGCACTATGCGGCTAATTGTGATAGCAAAATGTTTTTACTACAAAACGATGAAAGTTTTTGTGTCCCCGGAAATGTTTCTTTACTGTCAGATCGGTAGCATTGTTCCCTCAACGAAAATTTAATCCCTACCTACGTCCATCTGCCGATCTGCGATGGAGCAATACACCTCTAGCTGTCGGTCACCTCCCAAGAAAACAAAAGAAAAATGACACGTAGACTCTCGCTGGCGATGGTAAAGGAAAGAGTTGAAAGTACAGGTGCAAAAAGTGGCATGCACTTGCTCTTATTTTTTTGTCTATTTTCGTTGTAAAATTCAAAAAACAGTTTGTGAAGATGATGAGAGCTTTCCTTTTGCTTCAAGTACGGTAATCATTTCGCAAACACAACAGCTTATTCAAGACAAGCCATGCGCTCTTGGCAGAGCACTTAAAAATAAATCGGAAACGCAGGTCAAGTACGCTAAAAAATCAAAATAAAGTCGATAATGGAATCCGTCTTTGCCTTGAATTTTTTCGATTTTCAGCAAAGGCGTCGCACATGGATGTTACAGAGTTTCTAATTAGCCTGTGATGAAAAGCTTGGTTAATTAAATAGCAAGGTTAGTAGAGTACACAGGCTCGTTCGATTGGAGTTTGATTAAACTAATAATCAAATATTTCATTACTTTTCCTTATCAATACCTTTACAATGATCAAGTATTAAAGTAAACTTTTCATGTTTACTTCTGATCATTAAATTATCAATTTGGTGGATATATTATAGTTATCAATTAAGTACTTAATAAAATTTAATGTTTAATAATAAATTATACTCGAATAAATGAGGTTACGTAGATACTGTTGTTCCTAAGCAATGTTTACAATTATTTGTGCTACGCTTCATTCGAATGCGTGATTCTCATTGGTTCCGCCATATTCCGTGGCCCACCAGCCTAAAAAGGAACCGAGGTTTTCAGTATCTAACTTGAGCGTTTCCACCAGGGTCGATTTATTCGATATTTTGCACCATCGATATGCATCGACTCGAGAGTTGAAGAATCGAGATATCGAACGACCTTGCGTTTCCACATGCATGCAGCGCTCGTCTTGGTGCAAATTAGAACCTTGCGTGCTCCTTCTGGCCGCTAGAGGTAGACCAAGAAAGCAGTCATGAGAATAATTCGCGGTGAATCAGAAACTAGAACAGAGTGCTACGGGGACGAACATTCAGTTCACTGATTAGGACATGTCTTGTACGGGACTGATTAACATTGCCAATACTTAAAATTCGTGAAACTAAGATGTTAGATCGATTGATAAGCGTAGCGATAGCATCGAAATTTGCATTTATCATTCATTGTCCCCTTCCCAATCGCCTCCTTTCCATCAACGTCTCCCAATCCAGACTCGAGCACCCACCTTTCGCAGAAGTCCCGCCCCCTTGCCTTCCGAAACGCTAACCAGAGTTCCCCTTTCTCTTCTGACAATATCATTTCTCCCAGCGCGGCCTCCTCGTGGACGGAACACCTGCGCCGCAGAAAAAAACCTACGTCAGTCCTTCGCATTGTTTTATTTCATTTCAGCGGAAAAAAACGAACAAGAGTGTGCAAGTGCATACGACTCCTTGCATACGACCTCTCGTTCCCTCCTCGTTCGTTCTCGCCCACGAGAGTCTGCGGGAGATTGGTTATTTTTGGAGGGTCGACCGAAAGCAGAGGTCATTTTACGCCACGGCAGACGTTCGACTGCATTCGACTGTGTGCATATCGACGAACAGAATACATCTACATCTACATCTACGTAATACCCTGCGAGCCACCACGAGGGTGTGTGGCAGGGGGTGAAGATCACCAAACATGCACTATTGCCATGTAAGTAGGATATATAATGTAGACTTGCTAGAAAATAGGGTCATAGTTTATTAGTTACTACAGTAGATTATTAGTTATTGCAAGTAATTGCAGTAGTTATTACAATAGAATATTAGTTACTACGGTATAGTACAGGTTAAAATCTACATAATAAGGAAGGGATTATTGGTAGTTATTACATGCATCATGCACTACAGACTATTCTAACTATGTTTCACCTACCTATCCCTTTTGCTACGTTGCCTATTGTTCTCTCTTATGGTACGCGGGAAAAATGACATTTTAAATCTATCGGTACGACAATCTATCTCTCTAATTTTGTTAATATGGTCAAACCTAGCATAATACGCAGGGGTTGTTAATATATATCTAACGTCATCTGTGAAAAAATCGGTTTCGAATTTACTTAAAAGGTTTAACCTAAATTTTAACCTGCGTTCTGATAGTAATTCCCATCCTAGTTCTTCTATTAAACTCGTAACACTAATACAATTATCATAACGACATTTAACAAACCTAGCAGATCTCCTTTGCACGCGCTCTAATTCTTTTATCATACCTTCCTCGTAGAATAGAGGACAATCCTCTTACTGTGCTCAATACCGTTTTGTGTTCTTTTACTTAAGTCATTAATTTGATATTAGAATCATCATTATCATTGTGATTCCGTCCTTGGACAGGTTTCAACGGTACTGCCTCCACACTATTCTGTCCTGGGCCTCTCTTTTCATCTCTTCATAGCTCCTCCCTTTTTTATGTCTGTTAGCATTCCGTGCCTCCCCCTTCCTCTTTCTCTCTTTCCTTCTGTTTTCCCTTCTTTAATTAATTTCTGAACACTATTCCTCCTTAAAAATACGCCCAATCCAATTAGTCTTCCTCTTTTAAATTTCTCTCGAGATACTCCTTTATTATTTAGATGATATTAGATTGTTGTTTATTAAATCCAAAGATTCTTGCAAAGTTGAGTGGAATTCGTATATAATGAATGGATAAAACGCGCAATTTTCTGCGAGAATAAAAGTTACTTCCGACCCGGGTTTCTATGTGATTACGTCATCTTCACCTGAAAGTAAGTGCTATTTCGCACTCGTCCGGCCACACCTTGAATATGCAGCGAGCATATGGGATCCGGCGGAGGAAGACCTAGTCCACGAACTTAATAAAATACAAAGGAAAGCTGCGCGATTCGTCAAAAACTGCTACGGCCGAACGGAAAGCGTTACACGGATTTTGAACGATTTAGGGTGGGAGCCGCTAGAGACTCGGAGGCTACGTGCTAGGCTTGGATTGCTTGAGCGATTGAGAATGGATATCTTTCAGGGCGACACGGAGAACATCATATTAGAACCAAATTATATTTCCAGGTCCGACAGAATCGATAAATTAAGAGAGATATTTTGCCGAACGGATAGGTATGGGAATCCGTTTTTCCCCCGAACAATTAAGGACTTTAATAAATGCTAGGCGGAACTTTGTTTTTTTTTAACGGCTGGTGTCCAAACACCCCCCGCCACACGCCTTTTGAGGCGGCTTGCGGGGTAGTATGTAGATGTAATGCACAAACATTGAAACCATGGTGATAAGTAAATATTATGTGTGTTGAAAATTGCGCGCTTCATGTCTTCACTTGATAGTACCAAATGTGTCTTTCATTTTTGTGTTCACGAAGTTGTTGCTACTTTTATGACTTCTCCATCATTCGACTATACCGCTATCATATCTGAATATTTGCTCTCCATTAATACCTCTCCTTTGAAGCAGATGTCGCGCAAAAAATTTGAGTATCTCATTTTTTCAAAACACGGCGCCCTCAAAACACTTGGGTGATTTCTTTCGCACAATCTCAGCCCCTTAGCAGCTCTCAGCGATCTTATTCGACAACTTTGAAGGTAGAGTACCGACCATCTAATAATAGAGGCGAGGAGAAGTAAGACTCCTCCTAAGAAATAAGGCCTCCGACAATTATATTGGAACTGTTTGGTGGCCGGAGCGGGAATAGTGGGTCATTCAAGGTGCATTTTTTTAAATACTTTTTTTTAAACTAAGTCTTTAAAAAAATCTCCTTGGACCTCATTTCATTTATACGCACCTGTGTGTGAGTCAGAAAGAGTTGGACTTAAAAGTGAACTGAGCGAAAACGTAGTATTTTTTTCTCGTTCCGGAAGGTACTGTTATAGGTACATTTTTAAAAATTAAATTTGCCCTGTTTTTTTTCCAAATTCAATTTGCTTTTATTGCATTTTTTTAAATCAGGACCTTCTAAGCCACATGGCTTGTCAGAAGGTTCCATAGTATTCATACCAGCGGCATGTTACATAGTGGAAAATAATATTAACATACATAAAACAGAACTCAAAACACATCTCATTGGAGAAGAAAAAAAAAGAAAAACTTAAAAAACCTGTAACATGAATACATTTGCCATAGTATAACATAACATTTTAATGATATAAGTAAAAAAAATTCACAAATTATCACAGAAATGTAACATATTCATAAATATAGTGCTCAGTTTTAAGGGATTACAAATTCACAATATCATTAATTAACCACTCCTTGATACTTTTTTTAATTTCTGCCATTCTTTTTAAATTTCTCAATTGCTTAGGCATACAATTAAAAGTATGTGGTATAATATATGTAGGCAACCTTTTTCCATATAAATTTTGATAATTATAAGTTATCAGCATATGATTATTTCTTTTAGACATACAATGTGTATTCTTACAGGGAACTTGGTATTCTTTCTTAAAATAATTTTCCACAATGATTAACCATTTAAATAATTTATCTACAGTTAAAACATTATATTTTACACAAAGTGATTTCAGATCAGTGTTACCACAATATGAGAACCCATCCAAAGCAATTGATTTTAAAATTCTTTTTTGGTTTCTAATTATTGTCTTTAACAGTGTATTACAGTGTTACGAGACTTATAACAAGTTTTGAGTATTTGGGATTGTTGATGACAAAAAAATTATGAAATCGCAGAAAAAATAAATGCTAGGATTGCAGCAGGCGATATACTTTGTTGGGCTTTGTTGAAAGTGCTCAGATAACAAAATATCAGTGGAAATTGAAAATCAAATGTATATCAAACTGTGATTTGACCTAAGGTAATGTATGGATCAGAAACATGGCTCATGACCACTGAAGGAGAAGAGCTTCTCAATAGATGAGAGAAAAAATAGAAAAAAAATAGAAAACAATTTTATTGTCCTGGGACAAAGTCCCTTAGGACATTGAATTAGTTTACACGCCTTCATGAGGAGTGGAATACAAAGACAAAATACAAAGCCTTACAAAAAAGGGAAGACAAACAAACAACTTTCAAGTCAGCAGAGAGATATACAATGAGCGAGGTAAATGAAAATGAAAAAACGGTCTCGATATCAATAATCGAAATAGTATGTTAAAACAAAAATGTACAATCTGTAATACCTATTAATAAGAAAAAATGAGAAGAAAACAAACGAATATTTTATAAGACAGAAAAACAGCAAATGATTATAGTGAACAAGTAACACGTAACAATATCATCTCATATCATTTTGTCTTCTCATATAGGGGCGAGAGAACATTTGGGAGACTAAAAGTCAGCCATACTCCTTTTAAATTGTGCGACATTCCTAGAAAATTTAATACTATCAGGCAAAGAGTTCCATAATTTACAGGATGAGATGTGGAAAGTATTTTCATATTTTGTTGTGCGGTATTTGGGGGATGTAAAATGTTTTTGTTATACGGGTCGATCTCTTGTTAGTTTGGGCATTAAAAATCAAGTTTTCATATAAATAAGAAGGGGTTTTCGAGTTCAGTACTTTGAATAACATTAAGGCCTTTTGAATTGTTCTTCTCTGTTTCAATTTTTAACCAACCCAGCTTTTTCGTAATAGGGAGATACATGCTCGTTGAAACGAATATTAAAAATGAATCGCGTACATGAATTTTGCAGTCATTGTTATTTTTACGCTTAATTCATTAGTCATATCGGAGTATATAATTGAACAATAATCAAAATTAGGAAATATTAAACTCTCAACCAACCTCTGGCGCAGTGAGGAAATTGCTGAGGAATATTTTTGGAGAAACGAAGGGAGGTAGTCAGCGGAGAATTGCCGAAGAAGAGAGAACTACGGGCACTCAACTTACACTCCAACATAGTGTCAGAAACTAAGATTAACATGTAAAGATGGTTCAAGCTTGCGGAGAGAATGGCTGAAGATGGGATGGTCAAAAAGATATTCCCAGGACGCCCAGGTGACATGAAACTGAGAGAAAGGCCTCGGTACAGATGGTTGATTCGCATAGAGGATGATCTAAGAAAGACGAGATTCAGAAGTAGGCCAGGAAATTAAAAAAATTTAAAAAATAAATTCTTACTCGCGATTACAGAATCTCAGCTGGCAATGGGAAGTAAGGTTTTAGAAATAGGAAGATTTAAAGGAATGTTGTGCAAGTTTCAGGTCATTCGACTCGGCTGAGGGTGTAAAGTTTAAGTTTTTTCGTGTCAACATTTTCGGTTTTTGCTTAACACCCGGGGGACCTCCTTGGATGCTTGGGTAGGCAGAATTTTTATGACGGATTGCAATCCAACATTACTCACTTCATTTTTTTATCGACATTTCTTCTTGTCTATCATTCATTGACCGCCATCCTAGTATGCTAAAGATCGCGCTTTGTTCAACTCAACCGTTCGTGTTTGTCGTAACCAGAGCACATTCCACGATCGCGTTTCAAATGTTTTTTTTAGATTTTGCTTCCCAAAACGCGCTCCAAGCATTTTTTCTCATGCCCGTCAGTAAGTTTTCACCCCTGATACCCTGAAGAATATTTTGCTCAGTATTTTGATCTCTCTGTTGCTTCCATTGGTAGAAAGAAACGAACTTTTTAAAATGAATCTTGACAAATATTTTTTTATAATGAAGAACGTAAAAACCATACAGTTAGCCGAATGAATAGAAAAATCGATTGTTTTTTTTTCTTTTTCATTTTCAATATTGTTTCAAATCAGTATGTACCTTTTTATGAAGTGTTTTTTTTTATATTTTAATTTTTTGAAAAATTTTATTTGAATATGCTCAAGGTTTTCATTTCCACTCATGGAAGGAATAATTTTGCGTTCTCTGCGGAGAGAGTAGAAATAAATTGGAAAAGTAGATAGCATGGATGAAGTAGAAGATGGAATATTACGATGCAAATGGTGAGTTGTTCAATGAGAACCGGGTTACAGTGTCTCAACTATTGAGGTATATAGAGAGTGTACTTGCTATGCTGGCCAATGCTAGAAGCTGAAGTCAGTCCGCCACCTTCGTTGAACCTCATTTGCTTATGGCGCTTGTGGACTAACGCATTAATTTTGCAACTTCACTGTGTTCTCTATCGATAACTTGCTAGAAATCATGTGTTAACGAAGGCTTTCGCGGTCCTCTACGTTGTTCTCCGTCATTTATCGGGATCTACCGCGTGCTTTTGTTGGATAGTGACAACAGTTTCGCTGACCCTACCGTCAGCGTCTTCAGGTCGAAGGTGCCAGTTCATCAAGTCAAGTCAAGTCAAAATATTTTTATTTCCTCACCAAACAAATACAAAATAACAAAAACAAAAACAACGGTTTTGTTCCCCGCTTTAGGCTGTCGCCTCTTCAGGGTATTCACTGGAATATCTTACACTGGCACGGGAGAATACTGACCCGGCATTCGCCCTAGGATGGTGGGACCCCCGCAAAGAACCACCGTCAGGCCACAAAACTTAACAAAACAAAAACAAGGACAAAAGGCAACAAACACAAAAACAAAACCATTAAATTTTTTAGCACCAACAAGGATAAACTATACATTTTTTAACACAATATATGTCTCTGTATAAATAAATATATATGTCTTTGATAATGAATAAATATATAAATAATAAACAAATAGATAATGATAAATAATGTTTTTTTTACGTCACTGACACTGGTGATTAACTCGCACTGGGGTGGGCGGTCAAACACTTGGGGCGGGGGGTGTTGGCTGGGGATTCACTTGGGGGGACGCCGGTTCCTCCGTTGGTTGTTTCTTCTTCTTCCTCTTGAATTGAATATGTTTATTGCCATTGCATAAAATAATATATACATACATTCATTAATAATATTCAATACATAAATATATACATCACAATAGCCCCCGCTATAGGAAATAATTTCTCTTCAGGGTTAGTCATGGAATTTATGCATATTTAATTACTATATACAAGCGTGTAGCAGTTTAGTGTTTAACATTGGTTTGTGACTCTCTTTTCTTCCGGGATGGCTAATGGTCCGGCATGAGGGAAACCGGCAAAACCCCATGCAGACCGCCGTGTAGTTTACAGCTGTTTTAAATGCTGGAGGAGAGTGATGGATTTTTGTGATGACTTTGGATCTGGTGTGTTTTGGGTGTTGCTGCCGGAGATTCTTGTGCACTGGATGCATTTGCTGTCTGTGATGTACTGAAATATATACAGGCCAGATAACTATACATATTTACACTTGAAATTCAAACAATACCAGTCAGATATTAAGGTATATATGTACAACCCAATAATAAGCATGAGATATTATTTGCTCTAATAGAACTTTTGTTATTTAAGAGAAATTATATCAGGTGAACTTATTACTCTATATTTATTCCAAGCATATCATAAAATATCAGTTAGGAGTTAATTAACAATGAGTATTTATGTACAAAAGCATATTTCAGCTGTTAGATTAGTCAATATAGCCTGAGAGGCAGTTCTTCTTCTTGAGTTTGGCCCTCATAATATAAGACCTATTTCCCGCCAACTTTCGGTGCTCCTCTCTCATAGGTCCTTTTCAGGATTCTCGTCCATATATCGTCCAGGTGGTATCCTCTGTCTCTGTTGAAGTTGTCCGTCTGTGCTATCTCGATCGATTCTCTAATTAGCCTAGGGTAATATCTGCTCTCTCTCTCTCTCTCTCTCTCTCTCTCTCTCACTATAACCTGCGCTCGTTAAATTTTATGCCATGTCCAGGGGTCCAGGCGTGCTCCGATGTGGCTGACAGGTGAAATTGTCCACTTTTTCGTTGCTCATTTGCTGTTCTTGCATTCGTACCTTCAATGAGCGGTGAGTCTAGTCGATGCATGGTTTCCCACAGGAGCAAGGCACCTGTTAAACTCCTTCATGTAGATATTAATAATAATAATTAATAATAATTTTATTATTCACTGAAGGCAAATAAAATATTGCATAGTTTCGTCAAAAATATAAATAAATTTGTCATATAGTCATCAATTGGTCATATACACAATAGCACATACACTATACAACACATGAATATCATTTAAATTAAGCACATTTTAACAATTCTCTTGCTATAAATCAGTAGTTGAAGTGCTACACAGTCTTTGCTTTACACTAGAGGTTTTCTTTTGCAAAGGAGATTAAATTCATCAGTTGAGTACACAGGTTTTTGAAGTAAAAATTGTTCGAGTTTACTTTTAAAATTGTCTAAAGAACTAATAACCTTTATATTTTGAGGGAGTAACTTGTGTAGTTTGGCTCCTTTGTGATGGGGACCATTGGTATTTAATCTGGTAGATCTTGGTTCTATATGTATGTCCAATTTTGATCTGGTGGATGTCGCAGTTTAGCTCATATAAATTCATATTTTTTCTCACAAACAATATAAGCTCATATACATATAGAGTAGGTAGGGGCATAATTTGAGCCATACAAAAGTAAGGTCTACAGGACTCCCTGTAAGGTAGGTTGAAAAGAGTCCTCATGGCCTGTTTTTGTAATTTGAAAATTTTTTCACTCTGGTTTGATCCTTCGCATAATATAAGGCCATAAGGCCAAGATCATGTTGAATTTTGTCAAAGCTGAGAGAGAGCAATCCAAAGTCCAAAGAGAATGAAGACGAGAAAGCCTGGGCCACCATTCATTCACTGCGGGAACCACGGAAAGGATCGCCAGGGCATTAAAAAAAATTGCACGGCGTCACCACTACGGTCCAACTGCGCCACAAAAATCGGTGACAATTCCACCCTCGGCTAAAGGCAAAATCCAACATGATCTACGTGGAGGAGTTTACCTGGTGCCTTGCTCCTGTGGGAAATCATACATCGGCTAGACTCGCCGGTCATTAAAGTTACGAATGCAAGAACACCGAAGAGCAACAAAAAAAATGGAAATTTTAACCTGCCAGCCATATCTGGGGCACGCTACTAATCGAGGAATAATTATACAGTGTGTCCCATTGATCGTGTGTCATTTTTGACCTGTAATTTTAGGCACTATATTTTATGCCATATGGATGAAATTTGGTACCTGGGTAGAAAAAGGTTGTAAGTTTTGTTGAGTTTAAGCAAAATTTTAAAAATTTAACTTTTTGACCCCAGAAATAAGGTCCAACCAAAAATCCAAAATTTGCCTTATGGGCTTTCAATGTGAAATTATTCGAAATACAAAAAAGACAGAATTATTTTTCGAAACTTTCAATTATTAGGTTTTTGGGCACAAAGAACACATTAAAAGAGCTTTCGAGTTCGAAAATGCAACCGTGACCCCTGAAAGGGCACAGTCAAGGTCACAGGAGTGACCAAAAGTGAATCGCCCCTACAAACCGGTCAAAACACAGGTTTAAAAAGGTGCCAAGGTCGATGGTTCGATCTTCAGGTCACTATTGTCATTCCTTGACCTTAAAGGGTAACTCCGGGGTCAAAGGTCACAGGAGTGCCAAAAATGAATCCAGCCAACAAATGTATCGAATCATAGGTTTAAAAAGGTGCCAAGGTCGATGGTAAGGTCTTCAGATCCCTCTTGACATCTCTTGACCTTAAAGGGCTACTCTGGGGTCAAGGGTCACAGGGTGACAAAAATTAATCGAGGCCACAAACGAATCGAATCATATGATTAAAAAGGTGCCAAGGTCGATGGTAAGGTCTTCAGATCCCTCTCGTCATTCATTGACCTTAAAGGGTAACTCTGGGGTCAAAGGTCACAGGGGGGACAAAAAATGAATCGAGCCAACAAATGTATCGAATCATAGGTTTAAAAAGGTGCCAAGGTCGATGGTAATGTCTTCAGATCCCTCTTGACATCTCTTGACCTTAAAGGGCTACTCTGGGGTCAAGGGTCACAGGGTGACAAAAATTAATCGAGGCCACAAACGAATCGAATCATATGATTAAAAAGGTGCCAAGGTCGATGGTAAGGTCTTCAGATCCCTCTCGTCATTCATTGACCTTAAAGGGTAACTCTGGGGTCAAGGGTCACAGGGTGACAAAAATTAATCGAGGCCACAAACGAATCGAATCATATGATTAAAAAGGTGCCAAGGTCGATGGTAAGGTCTTCAGATCCCTCTCGTCATTCATTGACCTTAAAGGGTAACTCTGGGGTCAAAGGTCACAGGGGGGACAAAAAATGAATCGAGCCAACAAATGTATCGAATCATAGGTTTAAAAAGGTGCCAAGGTCGATGGTAAGGTCTTCAGATCCCTCTCGTCATTCCTTGACCTTAAAGGATTACTCAGGGGTCAAAGGTCACAGGGTGACATAAATGAATCCGGCCTACAAACAAACAACCGTATCGAATCATAGGAAAAGTGAAGAATTGGATGAAGTTCCCTCGTCCTGTATGTCTTCTCCTGACCTCCACGGACTATTTTGAGATCAATGGTCACAGATGTTAGAAATGGCCAAACGGGGAAATATATATGTACGTACGATATATATGATGTATATACGTACGTTCTGTATGTTTTGATTTTATCTGCAGCTGGCTATCCGATCTACCCTTTGGTATTTGATGGTTTTGCGGTAGAGATGTCAGTTGTTGTAGGTCCGCGAAACGCAGTGGAACGTAGCTAATTCGAACTTCTTCGAAATCTTCTTTAATTCGAATTTTTCTCTCGTCCCTTGACATTTGCATACGAACAATGTAAAATAATCGTGGTTAATTCGAAATTTATCTTGGATAATTCGAACTTTTTCCAACATGATACAGGTACCACCGAACAACGTTGTGTAAGGAATTCATCACCAGCGACGTATAACAAAGCCTGTGATTTCTTTCGAGGACTTCATCAATGTAGATGAAAATGTTTCTGTTCGTGGAGAGATAATCACGTTAGAATATATTATTGGTCATTAACATCATACAGAATATACGTAGTTTGAATGGAATTAGATTTTACTCCATTACACTACATCTTCATCTGCGTAATACCCTGCGAGCCACCACGAGGGTGTGTGGCGGGGGGTGAAGATCACCAAACATGCACCATTGCCTTGCAAGTACGATATTTAAGGGAGATATGCTAGATAATAGGGTCACATGCAGCTAGGTGGTTTGTATCTACATAATAAGAAAGGGATTATTGGTTGTTATTACATGCATCATGCACTACAGACTACTCTAACTATATTTCACCTACCTATCCCTTTGCTACGCTGCCTATTGTTCTCTATTATAGTACGCGGGAAAAATTACATTTTAAATCTATCGGTACGACAATCAACCTCTCTAATCTTGTTAATATGATCAAATCTAGCATAATACGCATGGGTTCTTAAGATATATCTAACGTCATCTGTGAACAAATCGGTTTCGAATTTACTTTTTAAAAGGTTTAACCTAAATTTTAACCTGCGTTCTGATAGTAATTCCCATCCTAGTTCTTCTATTAAATTCGTAACACTTATACAATTATCATAACGGTCTTTGACAAATATAGCGGATCTCCTTTGCACACGCTCTAATTCTTTTATCAAGCCTTCCTCGTACGGATCCCATATACTAGCGGCATTTTCTAAATGAGGCCTGACAAGTGTTAACTAACACTATTGGTTAAGTACATCACTACAATAATCCTCTGTGTAATTTTCAAAATGGCGTAATCAGTCCATATACTATATATTTTTTATGCGTGAAAAAAATGATCAGTGTTTTCGTCCCTTCCCCATTCTCCGGAGATGGAAATGAGAGCAACACAGAGACTCTCGAGACATGAGAGCCGCTGGCGTCCTAGTCAGTCACTTTTGCCCATTGGGGCAGGGAGGGAGGGAGTGGGGATTGGCGTCCAACGGTGGGTGGTGGCTTGCTGTTGTACCAGAGAGCATTTTCGGAGTTTCGACACGAGATGGGGCGTCGCGCGATTGCGTGGGCGGCGTGCGTCCGAAAAAACCGCCTCAAACCGGACGCCCACGCTCAATAACCCGACCTCCGTAACGGTCTTCGTGGAAGGAAAGGGGGTGGGTTGGGTGGGGTGGCGGAACGAGAGAGACCTTGTTTGGGCGCCTCGACGCTCGTCGTTCCAACCCCTTCCCACCCCCTTAAGGTGGTCGTGTTGGTTCTACCGTTCGAAATTATCCCCAACACGAAACTTACCCTGCCAAAAAATTCTGTATAGTTTCCTTATAAATACCCACTTTCATAGAATTTCTTTAAAAAGTTTTGTAGATATTCCTTAAAGTATTGAAGCGCCATTTTACGGAATTCCCTGCGACGTTCTGCAGAATACCTTGGGATGTTCTGCAGAGTACCTTTGGACGTTCTGCGGATTTCCCTAGGACGTCCTGCAGAATTCCCGACGACGCACAGTCGTCCAAAGTCCCCAAAACCTGGCCAACGTAAGAAAAATAAAGCATATACACATAGGATTTCGATTGCTGGATCGGTGAGAGGAAAGGTTACAAAGTCGAAAGTCACAGCAGTTGGGTAAACATTTACCCACTTGCGCACACCATTCACATGGACAACGAGCGTCCTATGGGTAACAAGTGCACCTAGCGTGCGTCCATAAGAGCAAACTTATTTTTGAAGCGCTGCCTATTCGTTCTTGGTGAAGAGAATTAATTTCTGACAGATGGAGTCTCCAGTAGAAAGTTAGTACTACAAGTTGATATTATTTAATTTTTCATTTTTCAAATATATTTTTTGGACAAGGCCGTTTAAAATAATGGTGTTTTTGAGCGAAAATCCGCGCTTCAACTAACCAAAAGTTAATGAATTCCGGATAATTCTGATATAAACGATACATCACATTGTTAAGAATTTAATAAACTTAACAGTAGCTCGAAGAATAGCATCTACAATCCTCTAATTCGATAGTTATTAATAAAATAAAGTTCGATTTTTGTCCCGAAAAACGAGCTTGGCTTGGAGCATGCTGCACTCGACTGTATGAATGATTTTGTCAACTTCCCATAACATTCATTTGTTATATATTATTGAACACATGCACCATTTTATATTGCAGCTCAATTACAATTGCAGATAATAATTAAAGGAATTGCGAATAATTTGCCCAAAATTTTTTGGCCTACTCCGACTAGACTGGTTTTACATAACCTCAAAAGCACAACTAATTGCATCAAGGCCATTCTTTTTTCAATCAAGAAACATCTTTCGAAAAGTTTGCAAAGATATATTTTTTGCAATTCTGCCTGCGGATTTCGTTTTAGCACACTCAAATACATAAGTATGCAAACTTTTATCAAAATTGGAGTACTATTTCTCATGGTGGCCAACTTTCGGGGCATATTGACCACTGTGCGACGCTCTACGTAAGTCCCTTGACGCTCTGTAGAACTCTTTACAGGCTCAAGGAAACCTCGCATATTTCCGTAGAGTTGCTCAAGCTCTACAGAACAGCTTGTAAGGAGTTATTTTGCTCTGCAGAAAATAACTCCACAGAACATGCGTTCTGCAGAGTCAAGCTCTCATGTTCCGTACAGATCCTTAGAAAAGGAACTAGTTCTGAAGAAAAAGAGTCAATTTCTGTAGAATTCCTCACGTTCTACGGAACAACTTCTAGGGAATTTTCTAGCAGGGTTTGGAGTCACGCGGTGTACTAACAAACGATTCGAGATTCTGGTGAGTTTTACCAACATTCGGATGAATATTGTAAGGTTCGCATATGTTGCTTATTGCATCTCCAGCCGTGATATTCAGCTGTGACGACAATATTCCTGCGAGAAAAACTCGATATGGAAGACTGGGTGAATTATTTTCGAGTGTTTTAAGGCGGGTCTCCACATGGAAGTCGCTTCCATGACAGTAGACTTGGAAGTCGCTTGCAAGCGACACTTAGATGTGTAAGCACAGACTTCAATGGCGGTAGGTGTCGATGAGTGGTGGTAAACGACTGCGGTTGCAAGTTGCAAGGTAAATAGACCGGATTCTATTTTGCCTGCAAGTAGCGTATCGATTCTGCGAAAATTCCCATCACACCCGGTGGGATCTTGTTCACACAACAGCTAACGGAAATTTCAAATATAAACAACGAATAACTAAGTAGGAGGAGGACTCATTGTTGCGCGTGTAAATGTTTATTTGTACTTGAAAATGTTTTTAAATGCTAAAGAATCCGCAAGTTAAACATTATGACTCATTTATTATTAGAAGATAATTGTTATTGTCCCAATCGAAAACCTTGATTCGACGTAATAATGCATGATTGTCGATATTAATGCACAATTATTACGTTGTTGCGCGTTGTATGTTGCGCGTGTAAATATTTATTTGTACTTGAAAATGTTTATAAATGCTAAATAATCCGCAAGTTAAACGTTATGACTCATTTATTATTAGAAAATAATTATTATTGTCCCAATGGAAAACCTTGATTCGACGTAATAATGCATGATTGTCGATATTAATGCACAATTATTAAAGCCACGAATGCTTATGGCGCTCAAACAGCGATAAACGAACGCTATTATTGCCAAACTTGGGCGATTTTCGGAATTACCATATTCACTGTTTACTTCCATCATCCAGAAATAAGTAGGATGTATCAGATTAACTGTTTTTTCCTCACTTCTCAATATAACGACGTATCGTTTTTTGAATGATATTTAATTTATATCCTTCTTTCATGAAAACACTTTTCCAAATCTCACCCCACACCTCCCTCAAAAATAATATTTAGGATGCCTCAGATTGCATTTGTCGCTCTCGTCGTCCAGATTTTTTATTTTAATCTTATTTTTTTCCGCCTTTGTCATTAAAATTATATTTATAATCCCCCCCCCCTCCCAATTTCATATTCGCTATTTTCGCCATGTAATCCTCAAGTAGGCACCACTGCCCTGGAGTTCATATGCGTAGTACGTTTCCCATAAAAATCTAATTGCCCTTTTGGGAAAATGTCTTAAAAAGTAGTTCGGTTAATGGCTGGTATCTTGGTATCCTTAGAGAGGCGATTCACTTTACATCATGGTGCGACCAAATTCATTGAATTTTAGTGTGAAAAGACATCACGCTTGAAGTAACTTCAGAGAGAAGTATCGCAAGAGAGAGAAGGGGATAAAGAGATTTGGAAAATTACATACGTACTAATCACGCTGTTACCTTCCGGAGTAGGCACAGTCACAAAGTTTCACTCAAAAATAAATATTTTTAAACCTAACTCTGCTTCAATAATTTCCTCCATACTGACCTATCCTTGCAAACCTCTTTTGCCTCATTTACCCCCAATACACTGATTCATACACGCCCTCCTGATTTTTAAGACTCCTAATATTCCTCCTCCTAAGAATTTCCTCAACCACATTCAACCACGACTTTCTCGGCCTACCTCTACCTCTCACACCATTCATTCTACTCTCAAATATCTGTTTCATTATTCGACTCTCATCCATTCTCTCAACATGGCCAAACCAACGAAGCACACTCTTTTCACATATGTGTCCATTACTGGAGCATCTAACCCTAGTTCATTCATTACCCACTCATTCCTGATCCTATCCATCCTACAATTGCTGCAGACACTCCTCAGATAACTCATACCCACGGTGTTTAGTCTACTCTTATGTCTATCCTGGCATACCCATGTTTCACTGCCATACAAAAAAGTGGGGAGATATAGCTAATAACTGCCGGTTGAACTTTTTGTAACCTCTTCATACTTAACGGAAATTAAAATACACTTTGTATAGGTTCACTAGATGGCCATCATTCACTAGATGGTTCACATCCATCCAGTGAACCTATACAAAGTGTACTTTAATTTCCATTCAAGTGGGAAGAAGTACACTTTTGTACACGGCGATTTTCGCTTCCTTAAACAGGCACTCATTCCTTGATATGCTCCACATGCTACCTTCCACTTTCCTTCCAGCATTCGCACGTCTCTTTATCTCCTCATATCCGTCCATCTTTCGTAAACGTCTTACCTAAGTACACAAAGTCATCCATCTGTTCAATTACTTCACCATTCGCCCTCATCACACAGTTATCCTCCTCATTCTCCTTATCAAATACTACTACTTTAGTCTTTCACGCATTTTCCCTCAATTCCATTCTCTCTGTTGATTCATGAAACGTATCTAGGTGCTTCTAGTTGCTAAATAAAGCATGAGGGCTTTCGATGGGGCATTTGCCTACCTGGCAGAGGGAATCGGCTTTGCAGAAGAAGCTAAGAAATACTTCCAGTGATCTATGCATGAAGTATCCGGCTAAGGTTGATCATTTCACATTTTCGGAAAAATAAAGGTTTAGAAATATAATCTTGAGCGAAAGCCATTTAAGAATGCAAAAAAAGAAACCTCTGCCTTGATTCCATTTAATTCTCTTATGGGAGTAAAATTTGTAAATCTGAGATAAAAGGTCCTAATTAATAAAAAGAGACGTTTCAAGCGTAATCTGGTGAAATGACAAGAAATAAAGTTGGCAATTTTTCACAATATAAACTTTAATACGACCGGTTTCCATTATGACCTATGTTCTTCTTATACCTGCACTGAACCTTCTGCATATGTATTCCGTTTCTATTGGTTCTTCTGTCCATCTCTGATAAGGAAATATTGAGAGAACTGATTTGGTGTCTCAGGGCCCATCAGGGCCCCAAACATACTGCCGATCTCTACAACTGAGCTTTGCTTGAGAAATTCAGAATCAGTGAGTTTCAGAGCGCCACAGAAAATTTTCTTATGACGCTCCACTACACCTCTAGGTCTGACAGAAGCGATAGCATTAGAGAAACACGTTGCCGAACAGAAAGGAACAAAAAACTCTTTTGTTTGTGCACAATAAGTGATCACATTAAAAACTGAGCTCCGCTACATACACTTCCAGGATACACGTCACCATTTCACCTCCCTAAACCTTATCCATTAAATCTTTACACGGATGGGACCCTAACAGCCCCTACCTTACGCCCAAGCGGCGGGTCGCAGGGTAGTACGTAGATACAGGTATAGAACTGTTTTATGGTACAGTAGGTGTGCTGCTACATACATGAAAGGAGTGTGATTCGTTGGTTTGGCCATGTTTAGAGAATGGATGAGAGTCGAATGGCGAAACATATATATTTAAGCGTGAAATGAATGGTGTGAGAGGTAGAGGTAGGCCGAGAAAGTTGTGGTTGAGGAAATTCTTAGGATGAGGAATATTAGGAGTCTTAAAAACAGGAGGGCGTGTATGAAGCAACGTATGGGGGTAAACGAGGCAAAGGAGGTTTGCAAGTATAGGTCGGTACGGAGGAAATTATGGAAGCAGAGTTAGGTGTACAAATATGTTTTTAGTGATTGAAACTTCGTGACTGTGCCTACCCCGGAAGATAACGGCGTGATTGGTATGTATGTATGTATGTATGTAGGTGTACTACAGTTGTCTTTTAAAGTGTGCCAGATTCTAGTTTGGCGATATTTAACAACGTCCGAAGGAATCATTTTGGAGCCCTAAAAGCGCCGGGGCCTAAGCCAAGAGTCCTGTAGTACTATTTAGTATGCAAGCTAAAATCATGCTTAAATTCAGCCCAATCGGCTGGCTAGTTTTCGAGGAGAACAGTGAAAAACACTCAGTTGACCGACTATACACGACTGTTTACATGTTCGTATGGATTGGGTATAGGTATGATCTTATAGGGCACCTAAATGAAACTCCCGAAGGGACCTAATATGACAAGAGGGGGGTCATAGAACCTATTCATAAGAGTAGGAAATGGTTGGAAATCCTGGAGAAATTTTTTATGGAAACATAATCATGACTAACGTGGTACGTGTGCTTCTCACCGTTGAACCAGCAGCGATGCGCCATTTCATCGAATGAATTGAATAGCTCCGCCCAGAATTTTGGATGGTTTTTAGGAGGCTCTACCGCGTCCGTCATGGTAGCAATAGATGCAGAATTTCGCCTCTTTGTTCGAAATACTTCCAAAATACAGCTATCACTGGTGTTAGGCTTTAGGAATTATGCATTATATCATAATAAGTTACAAAATATACAAATTATGCGACGAACGAATTTTTAGATGAAAACTGATGGAATCAATCCGGGATGCGAGATTTTTACACAGAAATTCAATTCCGAATTCGGAAGAATTACCAACCAAAGCCTTGCGGTCGTTACATGCACGCTACGTGAGTATGCGGTCTCATGTACATTGCTGGTTTGAAACGTGTAATTTTGTATCGATGCAAGTCTTCTGAAAGAGCTTTCGGTGTCTGCTACGATCTTCATTTGTTTGCTTCGAGCCATCGCTGCCAATACTCTCTGGAACAGGGATTGGGGGGATCGGGTTGGTGTGGTGATTAGAGTACATCTACATCTACGTGATACCCTGCGAGCCACCACGAGGGTGTGTGGCAGGGGGTGAAGATCACCAAAAATGCACTATTGACATGCAAGTAGGATATTTAAGGGAGATATGCCAGATAATAGGGTCACATGGAGCTAGATGGTTAGTATCTACATAATAAGGAAGGGATTATTGGTTGTTATTACATGCATCATGCACCACAGACTACTCTAACTATATTTCACCTACCTATCCCTTTGCTACGCTGCCTATTGTTCTCTCTTATAGTACGAGGGAAAAATGACATTTCAAATCTATCGGTACGACAATCTATCTCTCTAATATTGTTAATATGATCAAACCTAGCATAATACGCAGGGGTACTGGTTAACTATACGGGCGGCCAGGGTTCAAATCCCTGCAGAGGAGGATGCTTTTCTGGGGAAACTCGATCCCTACTTGAGTGTCTTGTGGAGGACTACTTCAAGTACAGTACTCCGTCTGTCGGATGAGACGTTAAGCCGTGGTCTCCTTGGCGCCTTTCGTGAAGAGAAGGCTAATGCCGACGCCGGGTTTCTATCCACCCTTCCTCCCTTACCTGTCCCCTATGGCGCAAATGACCTCAGCTGTCGGTCGCCTCCCAAAATATCCAATCCAGTCCAACAAGGATTGGGCGTGATTGGATTACGAAATGAGAATTGTCATTTGTAATGAGGTTGACTATTTTCGTAAGGCGACTGAAAACTGAGGTCATTCATCTACTTCTAAGAAATACCGTGCGAGCCGCCTCTAGGTTGTGTGGCACTGGGTGATTCCACCCCAGGCACGAAAGCCCCTATACCAGCTGATATCAGAACCGCGCACGTTCCCCCGGATACCAGGCGCAGTCCAAAAGCCTTCTGGACAACAGTGCGCGGTCAGACCAGAAACTAGGAGAGTGCTACCGTGCTACGTAAGCGAGCATGCTACCATGCAGTACACCACTTAAGATACGACTACCGTCGTGTACCTGCGTACTATATTTGATTTTTATTGGTTCTTCTGGCCATTATTGATAAGGAAATATAGAGAGATCTGATTTTGGGGTGTCAGGGCCATTTAGGTTACTGTCTTCATGGGTGACAGATAAGTAGTTCTACTGGGTACTAAATAATTCAAGAGCTATATCAAACCGGAAATTGCGTGCGAGGTTAGTAGATAACTATGATGTTAAGATATTTAGCACAAGTCCAAAGACCTGTGTTACCTAGTCAAGAGTCGGAGTTTCCCAGAACTGATTTTTCGCAATTAATATGGTCCCTTAATTTACGTGAAACAGATGACTTTTTAAATCTATCGTTTCTGCAGTCTATTTCCTTAATCTTGTGCCTGTGATTTAATTTTCATCTCATTCCATTTATTTTTCAACAATTAATAATAATATATGAGTTAATTCCACGCATAACAGATACAATTAAGAGTGACATGATTTCTGGAATATAAGTACCCCTTTTGGAGAAACTCCGTTTTAGGGTTACCGACTCGTTCTTAAATACAAAATGATTTGAATATGTTGATTTATATTTGGATAACAATGTATTAGTTCTGGTATAGTTTCAATCGAAATTCACCCAGCGTAGAGAGATTAACTCATTAAACTTTTCGTATCAATAAAAGATAAGAAAAAAAGCAAAAAGAGACGGAAAGAAAACATGAAATAGACAATTGACACTGCTGTGAGCTACGCCATTTCACACAATATTAAAATTAATTTGATTCATCATCAATAGCAAATAACCAATTTTTTTACACATTTAACATCGATGTTCCGTCAGGCACATGCCTTCGACGGGACATATGTAAAATTTAACATAATACCATAATTTTTTCCTTCTTTTACCAACAAACTATGGCAACTCAGGCTCATATGCTTAAGAAAACATTAACAGAAATGCACCTTGCAAAAAAAAGTAACAGCAAAAATATCGGCATAAAAATAACAACAATAGAAATGCACCTTGATAAAAAATAGTCTCTCACAATTCCAATAAAATTTGTCTCTGTAGAACCCTTTTAACAATTTTTTAAACTAATTACATTTTTCCAAACATTGCATTTAACAAATGATGTGGTACGAAGTCACTCGCACGGGTGCATATACACCAGGGTTGAAATTCGCTATGAAAAAAATCATTTGACTTGGCCGGGATACGAACCCGGATCTCCTAATTGCCGGTCAGGTGTGTTAGCCAGTTACACCACCAAGCCATCTTCCTTCATCCTTCCATCCCGGTCGAGTCAAATGATTTTTTTTTCATAGCTAATTTCAACCCTGGTCTATATGCACGCGTGCGAGTGACTTCGTACCACATCATTTGTTAAAAGCAATGTTTGTAAATTTGTCCATTTCGTCGTTTTAAAATACGACAATGTTGGGGGTTTATCCACCGCGACAGTGGCTTTGTAAGCACGACTTCGTCTCATGTGCTACAATGTAGACTTGAGGCCTGAACATCTAGTTCGCATAAACCCCCCTCGAAAGTCGCCTTGAAGGAAGATGGCTTGGTGGTGTAACTGGCTAACACAAAGGCATGGCTGCTCAACGTCGTTTGATAGTATTTTATGTAAAAAAAGAGATAAAAAAACTAAAATATGTAAAATATATTCATGTGTGTGTCTAAAAAATACTGAATACAAAAATGTATTACCTATAAATGTATGTGTCTTTGGAGCGGATCTTTTTTTTTGCCCTGTATGCTAATTAATGTACTGTAATATGATATTGTTATAAAATAAAATCATTGGAACAACACACCTGACCGGCAATTGGGAGATCCGGGTTCGGATCCCGGTCAAGTCAAATGATTTTTTCATAGCGAATTTCAACCCTGGTGTAATTACATTTTCTTCTTTTTTCCTTCTCCAACTCTCCAAAATATTTATTTAATAATTTTGGGAGAATATGCTGCCTATCACGCACACCGTATTTAACTATTATTTGTTTTGGGCACAGCAAAGAAGTTCCTCTTGTATTTACGTTATTTAAGACAGTTAAGTAGTCATCCTTGCCCTTGTACTTAAAAAGTAAGGTAAAGTAGATATTTGGGTAACAGAACGTTATTATTTATGTACAAGGCCCGTATATTGTTTTGAACATTACCATAGTTAATAATTTTTAGTAAATTTTTGTATTTTATCGACTCTACACATATGGTATTGTGATGCAAAGCCCCAAACTTCAATGCCACATCTAATAAGGGATTCGAACAGCGAAAAGTATAAGATTCCCCTACAATTCATGGGTAATAGATGAATAATATTTTTGAGTCTCATTACAATATATCTCAACTTTCTGCGGAGATTCATCATGTGAATATCCCACTGAAAGAGGTTATTAACTGTCAACCCAAGATGTTTTAACTTGGGCAAATTTTTAATTCTGTTGCAGTTACATTCAAGTGGAATTATTCTCATTCTTCATTTGTTTCCACCATAATAGTTTGGCTGTAGCAGAATATGTTGAACGTCCGGCAAAAACGTCATTTGCGGAACGTAGCTGTTTGTAGAGAGAGTGACCATTCGGGATCGTTCTGGAGGGCAACCCTGGGTAGGAATTAGTCTGCTTCCATCAAAAGGCGCAAAGGTTGACCATAGGAGTTATCCAAATTGCACCCAAGTACAGATGGGTTGTGAGTGGTATTTTTCGTCCATATAGCTGCGATTGTAACAGCTCCGACCCGGTCAAAGAGCAAAAAATCCGTGAAATTTTTTCACGGGTGCGATTCTCGGATATGGGATGGTCTCAATTTGGCCTAGTAAGTACTGATCATAGTAGCTTTCCACTCAAAGTGTTGAAGTTGGCACAGATCGGAATACCTCAGCGCACACGTACGTCGATGAATTGAACGATGAGTGAACGGCAATGAACGAACGACGAACCGTTCCCCCCTGCGTCCATTCCACACAGAGCCATGCGTCAGCGTATATCACCATTTGATATGGATGATAGGAAATTTGTGAAATTCCATCCGCTCACGATGGACGTCGGGAGAGAATTAATTGACGGTATTAGACCTTTTCTCGGGGAGGCTTGTAGATCGTCTGCGCTAACGACTGAAACAAAGGTAATAAAAAGTAATTTTTCAGACGAAAAGCATTGTATTTTATGTAAAACTGAAAGCATAAAATTATTGTAATTTGCGCTCGAATCTTGAGTCAAATTTCTACTCAGTGTGCCCCGACAACATTAATGGGAAAGAGTAGATTTTGAGCGTTTTTGAAGCGTTGAGTTTCGCCATGGTTGATCTTCAACGGCAATGCTTGCCACTCGCATTAACTTGTAAAAACTACAATGTACATTTCCCGGACAAACTTTGAGTCACCGCCGAAGTTGGCTGTGATTGGTTTAGGGTTCGTACACTGTGACGCATAGCAACGTTGCCACATCGCACCACCCGTTATCAGTCTCGCACGCCTGAAATGATGTCGCATACGACCTTCAACGTTTCAAGCATACCAAAATACCGTTAGCTCGCGAACTGTGCGATTTCAGCAACGGGTCATCTAGATCGTTCGACAGTAAGTCGCACGGTTTTGAGCATAGCCCCCCTGGCCGAACACGCTTTAGGTGGCTCCTAGGGTAACGTGTAGATGTCGACGTGAGCTGGCAACGCGGCTGGAAAATGCGGCTGAGATGGAAGGAAGTTTAGAGACCTGCGAGTAGGCTGGTAGATCTGTGAGCTCACAAGAGTAGAGCCGAATCTTTTGTGTATGGTTATCTATCGGTTTATTAATAAATACACGAAAAAACGTGAGTTATTGTCACATGATCAAAAACTTTTAGATTAGATTTTATTTGTTCCAGAGACATTACATGGAATGTATAGAACACGTCATAATTCAACAAGTATATTTTAAAAAACATATTCACACAGAAAGACTCAAATAAATCCTCCACTTTGTACAGACATTTCTCGAGGAGAAAGTTATGCAGGAGTCTTTTGAAGGCATTCAAAGTTGTCACTATTTTAATATGGCATGGGATTACATTATATAATTTTATCCCCGTGATTTTGGGACCCCGGGAGCACAATTTAAAATTCTGTAGCATTATGTGCAAATCCTCAGACCTTCTGGTGTAGTGGTTATGAAAGTTATTATTTTTAGCAAATAGAGACATGTTAGATCTAACATATAGCACAATATAATAAACATAAATGGACGGTACAGTTAGCAGACCCAGTTTTTTAAACAATGGCCGACAGTGTGCCCTGAAGAAGGGGGCGTTACACTTAGTGCGTACAATTTTTTTCTGAATCTGAAAGATTTCAAGTAGCTGGGAAGTTGCACCCCATAGAAAAATGCCATAAGAGATCCAGGAGTAAAAGTGGGCAAAGTAAACACTCCTGAGTACACCAATACTGACAGAATGCTTCAGCACAGATAGCATAGATTTAGAGTACATAGTGTGACGTCGGGATCTCTTAAATGATAACAAATTCCCTTGGAATATTAATTTGGCATTGCCCCACTTTAATACACGTCTCTCCACTTCAACGTTCTTTTGTTTACAATCCTCCCTTCTTTTAATCAACAACAACATAGCAACCTTTTACGCAAACAATAAACAATATAAAACATCAACATAGATAAACATACATTAATTCCAGCAAAGCCCAAATAACGAACGAAAATTAAATAAATAAAATTAAAATAAATAAAAATGGAATTTAACAAAGGCAGGCACGACGTTACAATAGAGTTCAACTTTTTACATAAATTATCAATGTGTGTTCAAATCAATTTTAATATCGATGCTTGGATGCCTTCACCGAAAATCAACACAAAACCAACAATCGCGGTTGTGATTATTTATATTCTCTTGTTTTTTTAGTAAGGGCCATCAATATCGATCGTATTCTTCCTTCGATAAAAGTATTCGCATCGAAAACTAGTTAGCCATTAATTTGCTTATTTTTGTGTATCTTCTCAAGCTCACCTTAGATTTTTTCAGCATTTTGTTTATTTGGCCGTGCATTTGTATTCTAAATGACGACTTGCGCCGTTATTTTCGTTGATTTCCGTGGATGCGCCATGGCAGTAAATGCTCAAATATACCATTAATGGCAGACGTGTGGTGGAAATGGTTGCGAAGTCCTGTATCGAAGGAAGAATTGAATCGATATCGAACGACTTTGGTTGTTTAGTGCACACTGGAGACCCTCAAGTCGGAAACTGGAAACCTCGTTTCCACATTAGATTGGCGGACCGCGGAATATTGCGGATCCAATGAGAATCGCATATTTCGAATGAAGCGCGGCACCAGTAATTGTAAGCATTGCTTAGCAACAACAGTAACAGCGTAACCTCTAATTTTATAGGAGTTTTAATTAGTATTAAATATTAATTGAATATTTAATAATTATATATAATAAATTAATTGATTAATAATTTGATGGTCAAATATTTAAGTAAATATTTTCTAGCACTATTAAACTAGACGCCCATCCAACATGGCCGGTCAACAACATGGCCGGGCCATCCAATATGGCCGGTCTTCAGTCACTCACTTGAGGGTTTTCAGTGCGCACCAACCCATCTCCCGATGCGTTTTGAAGGCCCAATCCTAGTGCGCATGGTCTGAAATGAATCGAATGCAAGCGTGGTGCTGTGATACGACCTGATAAGCGCACATAGAGTAAATGGAAAACTCCCTTGTGTCTTCGCTCGCAACAATAAGGTCGATCGCACCAACATGGCCGAGGGCGCATTCACTCCCCCTCGTGCGTGGACCATCGTGACCTATGGCTTCACCTTTTTTTTCCCCTTTTTTTCCCCTTTTTTTAAAAAAAAAAAGAAAACCGCGGTTGAGGGCTAACACAATCGAGGTGAAAGGAAGGAGGTTTCGGCGAGTCGGGGTGTCGGCCGGAAAAAAACTGCTTTTTTTCTCCAAATAAAAAGATAAAGAATTGAGCGGCGGCGAATGAATATGTCGACGGGAGTGGTGGGTGACGCGGTTTGAAACCGTTTATTATCGAGTCCACCGTTCCCGGGTGGGGTGGGAAAATTTATAAGAGAGAAGTTTTCCCTTGTCCGGGAGATTTCTTTTTTCGTGGCGGTGGTGACTCAAGAGGGCGTCCCCAATCCCCCCAATGCCTCCGATCGGCGGAATATGAAGCCGAGTGGGCGGGGCGTTCACTCGAGTCTCTGGCCGTGGCGTCGGGACGTAGCAAAGAATTGCTGCGCCATTGACGCCGAAAGTTTCAAGTTATATTATCAAGTACATTGCTAAGGATTTGAGTCTCTGTGCTGTAAACGGACTGCTAAAAGAGTACTCCGTTACTAAACAGAGTGACGGTAAGTTTCTGCTCTCTAGCTTTCAATTCACATTATATCCTCTCCCCCTTCCTATTCTATTTCCCTATCCCCTCCTCTTCTTCAAATGGGCGCGGTTTCTAACATTCGCTGTCTCACGCCTTTAAGACAGGGCAGTATGTAAACTTAGAAAAATGTACTATCCCAACGTTTACCTATCGAACTCAGATCTATACAAACTCGGACCGATCCAAATATTTCAAGCCAGCCTACTCGGATCGCCTGGTTTATCAATGCGAAATCGAGTGAAAAATATTGATTTGAATAAGTTTATATCGGTTTGAAATCTCAGACTGGTGGAGAAAGCAGGCCGAGTCAGCCCGCTTCTATGATCGATCCCACTAACCCGTTGCGTTTACCATACCGAGCTGAACCGGCTAAATCGATCTAAGCTCGATTGGTGAACGTAGTGTATGAAATCCTACAATATTTCTGGGTCGATATCAAAAACATTGGAAGCGTAAAAGAATGTTGGCCAGTATTTCGTCACCATTCGTGACCTATGACGATGAAAATTTCCAAAATACGATATATGTATTTACTGCTTCGTGACGACGGGTCAATATAGATAAAAAGATGTTTTATTGAAGTTCACCTAATTCTATTTCACCATACCGAGCTATGTTCCGATATAATTTAAGTCACCATCAAGCTCCTTGATTTTGACATAAATAATAATAGTAAATTTGACATGGGTCGATGACTGAATTTCCACAAAATTATATTTTACCAAAAATTCATGTCATTCTCTTGGACCTTGATATTTACATAAATTTTGTCAAAACCTATAAATCTGTGTGGCGCTATAAAATGGCGTAAAAACTTAACAAATTATCTCATATTTTGTGATTATGCTTTTTATCATCAATTTCCACAAGATAACATAATAACGAATAACATTCCATGTGATTCGTAAAAATTCAACGGGTACAAATTTACGCGTTAGACAATTCTCGTAAAGCAGTCATAAACAATAGGGCACAATATCGTGGCTTGCATTGAGGTTTATGGAGGGCAAACGCGTCATCAAACTGAAGCCTGACAACCAAAGTAACAACCGCATCGTTTAGCCCTGCTTTTTCCTTACTTAACAATGGATAGCACGACAAAATGGACGAATTAGCGGATGTAAAGCAAGAACATCCACCATATTGTTTGAAATTTAGGGAAAGTAACTTATAAATCATGTAATCGCTGCTTAGTGCTATGGATTCTACTCTCTTTTACAATAGTTTTCATTGGAAATGCAGATGATATTTAATTTAAGTAATTATTAGAGCCCACATTAAATAAGTAACTTCATGCTGATTTCTAGTAAGTTATCCATGGAATACATTCATGCATACATACATACCAATCACGCCGTTCCCTTCCGGGGCAGCCTCAGTTACAAAATTTCACTCATAAATACAAATTTGCGCTCCTAACTCTACTTCAATAACTTCCTCCATACTGCCCTATGCTTGCAAACCTCTTTTGCCTCATTTACCCCCACAAACTGCTTCATGTACGCCCTCCTGTTTTTAAGACTCCTAATAATCCTCCTATGAATTTCCTCAACCACATTCAACCACAACTTTCTCGGCCTGCCTCTACCTCATAACTTATATACCATAATATCCCTCTACAGTGCTTTCACTTTTCATTTCCTAATGTAAAAGGGCTGGGGGGTATTTGAAGTACTAGAGATAATCTGGATCGCGTAACTACGGAGTCACGTGGTACAACGTCAATGGTTCCATATTTTGGTTCGAGTTTCACTGACTCAGACGTCTTAAGCGGTTGATACGTGGTTTATTGTGTCTCTACTTTGGATATAAAAATCCATTAATAATTTTACCCCGAGAAAATGTTGGTTGAGAAGGCTGCGTGAGATTTTTACAAATGGTTCAAATATACCAAAATCTCGAATCCTTCGTTGTTTTACCTCGTGGCTCCTTAGTTACGTGGTCGAGATTATCTCGTGCGGAGCGAACACACCCCAATTTCGTGGTGTGGTGGTATTTTTCGTCAAAAATCTCGGAAAGTTGTTAGGTAAGGGGCTGATATTTTGATATCTTTGGAAGAGTAAGACTTATTTCTTTAAAATTAGACCAAATTCACTATTTTACAGGTGTAATGATACTGCACTCAGCCGATCTTAACAATGTGCGTAGTACGATTTCCTTCCTTCCCTCCCATTCGTCTGGTTAGTTCCCGCGCCGCCCCATTGGTCGGTCGCTTGGTGCAATGTTTCTCCGGTGAGGGCGTCACCGTTTTCGTTGCGCGTGGAAATCAAAATGGAAGCTCCGCGTTGCGAAACTTTTTTCGAACCAGCACCACGTTTTATTTTCCTTTTCTAAAAGGATTGCCCTTCGTTATTCTTCTTTTTTTCCTCCATTTTTGCCCTCTTGCCCCATACCGAACCAACCAGCCCTTTCAACCCCCCCCCCTCCCCCCCTCCTTTCCTCTCTCTCTGTTAACGTACTCCGCGAGGGAGCCCCCGGTGTCCATGGCGACCGCATGTGAAGTAATTTACGATTTTTCCGCGTCACGGTGAAATTCGCTGTTCTATTTTTTTCTCGTTCTCTTTCTCTCTCTCTTTCGAAGGAGAGAGAGAGAGCTATATTTAGATCCTGAAATGGGACGGACATCTTGAATTCGATCCGATTGTGCTTGGAACGGGAATTGAGCGGGTGGAGTGGGAACTTGAGGGGGAGTAGTCTGTGCGTACGTAATCGCTTTTAGCATATCAAGTTTTTAAATGTTTAAAGAATGAAAAAATGAGCTTTTTTTTCTTTTGTTACCGTTCTAGTATTGAGTGATAATAATTTTATTCTAGTTTTGAGTTTTTGAGAATTCTAGTATTGAGTGATAATAATTCTAGTATTGAGTGATAATAATTCTAGTATTGAGTGATAATAATTTGAACTCAGCAAGTTTCATTCGTCGACGCTGGAAATCGCGATTCTCTTTAAAGATCATTGGAGGCAATTGATCATGTTCTCCAAGAATTCCACGGGCAAATATGTTACACGACTTCGACAATTTTGAGTGGAAGAAGATGTTTGGACTTCTGGAAACACTCGGAATTGATTACTACGACCGGAGAATGATCTACCAGTTATAAAAGAAGCGAGTCGTCACAGAGACGGAAGACAAAGAGAAGCTAAAACTAACAAAGAAGTGAGACAAGGATGCAGCCTCTCACCAGCGCTGTTTACTTACACTTAGAGGAGGCAATAAGAGGAGCGGAAGAAGTAGAATTAAACGGAGATGATATGGCAAATGTGAGCATAATTTAAACAAATATTTCAAATAAATTAACAAAATCTATTTTTTAACGAAATTACTCAATAATAAAAACTGGGTGCCTAGGAGAAATACTGTCTGTGTTAGAAAAAAGGGTGCCCCTTGTTACGGGTTAATGGATCGACTTCTAATTTGAGTGCGTTTCTTTTTATATTTTAAAACGTTAAGATATGAAATAAAAAACATCTGTATTCGTAATATTTCTCTCAAATTCATGTGTGTATATGTCCACGTTCGGTAAGCACTACAAAATATTTTGAAAAAAAAAACCATTGCACCAATATTTCACATCATATATCACGTGTATTCGTCGACATTGAAAAAGTGAGAATAACTTAAACAAATATGTCAAGTAAAGTTAAAAAATGTACTTATTTAAAAAATTATTTAAGGAATGAAAACTAAGGGTCGGTGAGCCTGCATGTCTGTGTCAGGAGAGAGGTTGCCTCTGGCTCAATTCTTAATTTGAGTGCGTTTCTTCAGCTTCACTGGTCGCGGATTCATTTCAAAAATTCTCCCAGTCATCGATCAATTTCGCGCAGCCACGCGTGCGCTGAAGTTCACGCAAGGATCCAACCGTCAAGTCTTAAAGCGCCATTGAGCGTAAGTGACGGATCAATGGGGCGCGAATGTTTTTTCGAGCATTTTTGATCGCGTCCCCCTCTTCCTGGGTCTCCCCATACTCTTCTGTACATTCATTCTCACACTCCTCATTTGTTCTCGTTCGAACTCTGCGCATTTAATACTCACGTTTCTCGATTGCAACTTCGTAATGCCGTTCAACACGAGGCACTTCATTGCGCAATCTGATGCATGTTCGGATGTGCGTTGAAAATTGCGTCGCGCAGGTGGCGAATTGCAAGAATGCGTCCGCAAATGCATAAACGGTTGACATAAAAAAATAGCTCGTGTTCTAATTCGGTTCCCGTGTTCTGGAAATGCCTGTGCATCAAATTGTGCTATTTAGGAAGAACTTTCATATAAGGCGTGCCCGATAACCTAACTTAATTTTAACATATATGATTATGTAAAACTTCTACTGTCGAATGATATAAAAATATTTCTAGGTCATCGTTCATTTAACGAAGATATATTGGTTTTAAAAATGGTGAAGTATAAGGCTGAAATTCAATGCCTAAATGGCAGTGCATTGGCATGTCTTTATAAAACTTTTTTAAATTTCAATTTCCGCCGGAATTATGCTGTTCAGAATTTTATGTAACATCCACTACATATAGAGACACTTTAGATATTTTTTCATCTTAGGCCATCGGTAATATAACACGAGTAATTAGCTTTAATTAACTGACTTCCGGTTTTCGTCGGAGCACATTGCCAGCATATTGTAATGAATGTGGCAACGTTTCCAAGGGAAACTTCAGCTGTTTACCTTGTTTACCGAAAATGCTTTTCAATGTGTATCGTTACTAGGAATTTAATCTACTTCTTTTATGTTTTAAAGCCTGAAGATAAATATACCTGTCCCTCAGTTTGTTAAAAAAAATTCATGATATGAAGTCCTACGAAATTGCAATGGAGGCTGGTGTCAGTATGATCACTGGTTTTCATGACGTAGTTAAAACTTGGGTTCAACGCTTTGCCCAATAATATTTTACCAGGAGTATTTACATGATATTTGATAACTATAAAAGTCAGCGCTAAGCCTAAATTAATTCGTAACAGCAAATTTTGTTCATCATAAGAACACAGTACTTCGAAGCTCAGGTTCTTCCTTAAGGTGGCTCTGGCCTGACTAAGTGAGTCAAGACAAATACATATAAGGGCTTATTTTTATTTATTCCTTCTAAGAAATTGTACTGGGTATCATATCCATCACTCTTGGATTGTCAGACCTTGTAGTATTAACAATGCCATGGTGACGAGGAGTTTGTTTAAAAAGGGGAAGAACGCGTGGGGACAATGTCGAGAGAGGAATTAAAGAATTGAGTGGTAGTGAAATTGTGTGGAAGGAAAAAGAAGTGTTAGACGGTGTTGAGTGAGTGATTTGAATGTGAGACGGCGTTAAAGGAAGTGTGTATTACCATAGAGTAAGTATATACAGAGTGGCAAAGCAATGCTAAAAACTGGACATAAATTTTTGAGAGCTTTGGGAAGAATTTCTCAGGTGCCACCATCCTTAGGGAAGGAAGAATTTTGGCTTGCGGAGAAGGCCACTTGGAGGCGCTAGTGGTACTCGGTGATTTTGCATCAACATACAGAAGAGTGGAGTTACTATGGCTGTTGTGTGCTTTTAATCGAGTATCAATTGTTTTGTCGTTCCTATGATACATACGTAAACAGTTTACTCCGTGTTTGGTAATCGCGTGACTTATATTATTGACATGAATTCGATTCATTATAGACGATGCTCATAAATGTACCTTAAAATACATGTTTCATATGGTCTCGACGAATCAATAAGATTTGTTTTCGTTGCTATGGGTCGATTAGTAAACATCCAGGCACTGAAATCATCATAAGAACATCATATGAGTTATGCGACACTAAATGAAGTGGCCGTGTGCCAAAGGTCATTTGTTATGGCTTGTCGTGCAACTTCGATACACCTGTGCCATTAATTGGCCAAAGCATTATTTAAAAACTCATATCCGAATCTCCATATCTCTTTGCCACTCTATTTATACTTACCCTATGGTATTACTAAATATTTAAAAAAGGAGAAAACGAGTATCACATTATAAAGAAATAAAACGAGTGTTACAAAATCCTGCTATTGCATGAAATGGATTGCCTTTTGATGGCCAAAATACGGTACTTTATATGCAGATTATTCCACGAATGTATTTTTAATTACCACATTTGTCCAGCCATAGGAGCCGCCTGCAGCGCCATTGCCATGGAACTACCGCATTTTGACCTCAGTAATGGTGAAAATAATAGAAAAAACTTTAAAATGCACACTCGGTTATTTACTCGTACAATGTATTTCAATGCCTGTCAGATGAATCGTTTTAGGGCCGTATTCATAGTTGTTACCTGGATGTCCCCCAGGTGTAGGGGAACTCCTTGGCTCAGAAATGGTATTCATAGTCGTTACCCAGGGGACTGCCGTCTCCTAACTCTCCCCCAGGCCGTCGATTTCTTGGGTGAAGTCTGAAGCTTACCCAAAGCTCCCCTAACGCAGGAATGCTGCCCCCGCATGGGTCTACTTGATATTACTGTACTAAAGGCAGTACACGATAATATCAACAACTTTCCATAGTAACTTCTTTTGTTTACATACATGGGTACTTATTGAACTACCCTCGTATTCCTCCTCATTCAAATTACATGAATATTTAAGTAATATTATAAACATCCTCTTATATCCCTTCAATCATTTTTCATTAACATCATTGTTTATTGCACGCTTGGTTACGGTGAAAAATGAGCATCAAAAATATCGAGAACCGTTCATATGTATTTTTCCGCGGGATTGTTGCCAAAATCTCTTACCCAGGCGTCCCCTGGCTGTGGGATATCCAGGTAAGGTTTATGAGTCGCTCAGCAGAGGAGACCCCTGGTGTTACTTGGCTAGGGGATACCCAGGTAACCCTTGAAAAAACGACTATGAATACGGGCATTAGTGTTACTCCAACGGAGGCTCTCTTAGGGAGCAGGTAAATGCCAACACCATTTCTCTCCACACTTCGTCCGTTCTCCAAACAATCCTACGCTTTATCAATTTATCGACGTGCCCTCGATGTAGCAAATTACCTCAAATGTCGGTTATCTTTCCCTCCAAAGGTCCATTCTAGTAGCGGAATACTTCTCATCCATCTTCCATTTTATTGGGACGAATGTCCCTCATTCAAAGTTCGTTTAAAACATTATGCCTTTTTGCTTGCGTCTTTAAAAACATTGTGCTTTCCCTGGTGAAACGTCTAATGGCAATGGAAATCGAATGTCGGATAGGAAGCGTCCAAAGATTAGCCGACCGATGGATATGAGTTTTAACGGATCTTTTCGCAGAAGCAGAGTCATTCGATTCGATATATTTGTAGCTCTGACGATGTAGATCTTCGCAAATGTTTCGCCGCACGACCGCCATTAATGTGCTTTCTGAGCTTTTACAGCCATGGTGCACCCTCGGAAATCTGAAAATATGCTGCACACGTCGTCATATCGAATACAAATGGTCTACCTAGTAAAAAAAACGTTGAAAAACTTATGCTATGGTTATAAAAATACACCAAAATAAGCACATCGATGACGGAGTTGTTTACGTTACCAAGGCATCGTTTTTCTCTGAGTACATCGAAATTGAGAAAGAGGAAACCAGAATCGTTTGGTGGTGAAATCTCGTCCGTTTGAGGAATTTCACTTCCCCTGCCCTTTTAAATGCGCTGTCTCTTTTGACCCTTTACAGCCGTTGTTTAAGTTTTTGACCGCCAATTTTAGGCGCGGGTATCGTTAGGCAGGCATAATGAATTTTTAAGAAAACGTAGTACGATTGCTATTCATTGGTTTCTGAATCGATCTATTTATTTAGATTTTTATCAAAGTGCATGTGTCACGAGATGGTCAAAACAGTTTGATCGAATTATTCACCATAAGTTTTGAGCGTAAGGCAGACGACATAGTCTCGACGCCATCTCTGTTAAAATAAGCTGCGCGTGGTGACTTCGCCGCAGGCGCTAGTGGCGATGCGGTTTGCATTCCCGCCAGGCGTCATTCGGTGTTCAGTTTCCAATGGCCTTCGCTACTTTTTTTTTAGATTTCGAGACGTCGTCCCTTTGTGAAATTGTTTTAAGATTCCATCCGTTTAAGGTGGTTCCACTTACCTGTGACTATTTTATTCAACTCGTGACCACGGATAGAAAAATACGTTCTGAATCTGCTAAAAAAACAGCAAAAATCATACGATTGACGTTTGCGATTTTTCTGGCATGTTGAACTTGAAATTGCGCGGTGTTTTTTATGTGAGAATGTGTGAAACATGGAGAAAATTAGTGTTTTTTTCATCCAATATAAATTTCATTCTCGCGGGAAACTGTTTATAGGTTACAAAAAAGCTCGGAAAGTTTGGTAAAATAAAGGTATCTTATCATCCTTATTTCTATTGTTTTATATATTGTCTCGTTTATTGCTATTTTTATAATTTCCGGTTATACATTTCGAAAACATTTCGTACGGGCTATCTGCGTATATGTTAATACGACTTGAAGCTATGTGTGTATTAGTTTTACGCGTAGTATAATAATTGTGCAAAATAAGGTTGAAGTAAAATAGATTTTAGTGTTTTTTTTAAATATAGATGCTCTATGAAACGTCTGATGGTGCCGATGGTTTACTGGCAATCCTAGAAGTTCCATTTCGTTTTTAGGATTTCGGGCAACTGCATCCAACCAACCAGCAGGTAAAGAACCAGTAATGGTGATGATTTATTTTCAAACTGATCGCCTTTTGATGTGAAATTTCTGGACAATCGAATCACACGGGCGTAGTTTCATCTTAAAATGAAGCTTGTGTATTTTTATCGGTATCCAGGGATACTCATGAAACAATATACCTTGTTTCGTATCTAGACAAAAAATCATACCTTATTGTTCAAGTCTACATCGCAAATAAATCTTCAAGTTACACTCAAGAGAGATTAGGTGGAACAAGGTTGGAAATTGCGAAAAAAACTGCATTTTCCCATCACACCTAATCGCCATTTTGAAATACACCTAACGTGAGAGTAAATGGAATGGTAATAAATATTGGCGCTTTTCCATCTTAGTTTTTGTGATATAAGCGAAGCTCAGTGGTACTGTCATCAAATTAAATTTATAAAATTTTTATACATAAGAATTGGTTATGCAGCAGTTATATTTCGCACACGTGAAAAAGTGTTCATTGAGAAATATGGCCGTCGAATATGCGTCGTATTTGTGCCTTAACCTCATGTTCTTATTGCTGAATTATGTCATCTGCAGGGTTTTCTTTAAACAAAAATGTTTGATGTTGCATATCTATTGAATTCCTTAGCCTTGGCCGAGAAGAAAACATCATTATACTCTGATTGCGATTTCTTATTGAATGAGGTGTCCCATAAATGCAGTTTTGACAACGAAGCGGCATCTGTTTTTCTTTCTTCTTTCTGTTGCATTGCGGCGCTGAACCCAGTTACAAAATATCAACATTAATTGTTACTCTCTACGCGATGTCGCAACAATGGAACTTGATGGGACGTGCGTTGGTGTCCTGACCTCTTCGCGGTCTGCGAGCGGAAAAGGTTACAGACGCTCGGGCGAGCGCGTGGGACTTATGGTCCACCACCAGTGGACGTCGGCCCACGGCCGTCTTTCCTTCCCGTCCACTCCACGGAACGGCGCGACGGAGGCGGTCAATGCAAGTTTTACGACCCACCTCGAAATGCATATCTCATACGCGTCGGAGGATTAGCCTCGCCGTAACAGCCCATCGGCTGAAGTAATGCGCCGGCCATCAAATCAAACGATTGTATGTATGTCGACTGGGCATTCTATGCGTAAGCATGTGGTTGTTGAATTAATAAACCGTTTTCATTAATTGGAAATTGTGGTATAATTCTGCATTTAAAGTTGTTTTCATTATTATTTATTCATCCTTCCTTTGCATCAAGTTTGATTTAATTTTATCACGTCCTTACATGGTTATCGCATCAACTGGTTTTATATCGACTGAGTCAACATGAGTTGATGACTAAACAATGTATGCGTAACTACGTGATTATTGAATGAGTTAACCGATCTCATTGATTGAAGGATGGTATATTTCATCTCTTTCAAAACTTTTCCGATCATAAATTCATATTTATTCCAATTTGTAAACAAGTTAACAGTGATTGTTAAGTTGTAGGGATTGCAAAGATAATCTTAGCAGATAATGCATTCAAGTGAGAAATATTCCCCCATTATTTATATAATATATGAGGACCCCAGAAGTCCAGGGGCCTAAGTAACAAAACCATTGTTCAGAGAAAACTTAAGTCAAAGTTGAAAATGTTTGGTACAACCCAGTAAGTAGTTAGTAGAGGCATTACCCTATATAGCAGCACCTCTCAAGAAAATCACTTGGATCCCTTTACCACCTAAAAGATTAATATTTTCACGTCCCATTCCTGTACCTAACTTATTTTTTTTCAAAAATGTCGCTTAGACCCCCTTGACTTCTGGGGTCCACAATTATGTCGTAGATGAATCCACGCTCGAAGCTTATGGCCCATCCTCCTGAAGTCATGTTTCTGTGAGGAGAGGGTGATGCATCAGTTAAGCTAATATGTTGGCAAAACTTAACGGACTAATTGGAGTATCGACTTCCCAGCGTTATGCAAACAAAGTGTTATTTAATGGTTTTATCATTCGTATTAAATGTTAAAAGCATTGGTGAAATTACCTTTGATTCAAATGGGTTCAAGTTGGTTTGAGTGTTTTTGGTTCCTGTTCAATGGCTAAACAAAGATTTAGTGGAATCGGAAAGTTCTTTAATTCCCTTCTGAAATGCACTATGAAGATATATGCACCACGAAATATCGACATCCATTCTCGCTAACATCAGTATTATATTGGGAGCCTACGAATTATCCGAACGATAGAATAGAAAATAGAAAACAATTTTATTGTCCTGGGACAAAGTCCCTTAGGACATTGAATTAGTTTACGTGCATTCATGAGGAGTGGAATACAAAGACAAAACACAAAGCCTTACAAAAAAAAGGAAAACAAACAAACAACTTTCAAGTCAGCAGAGAGATATACAATGAGCGAGGTAAATGAAAATGAAAAAACAGTCTCGATATCAATAATCGAAATAGTATGTTAAAACAAAAATGTACAATCTGTAATACCTATTAATAAGAAAAAATGAAAAGCAAACAAACGAATATTTTATAAGACAGGAAAACAGCGAATGATAATAGCGAACAAATTACATGTAACAACATCATCTCATATCATTTTGTCTTCCCATATAGAGGCGAGAGAACATTTGGAAGACAAAAAGTCAGCCATACTCCTTTTAAATTGTGAGACATTCTTAATTGTGAGACACGATGGGACTGTTAAATACATTGTTACACGCCAATTGATGGTCAGCTGACTCATTGCAACAATTCTACTTTCACCTTATTGGTGGGTAACATTGAGGAAGGTGAATAGAGCATAACGCCATCAAACGGTATTCTGAAAACCAAAAGAACAACCATATTGGTTAACCCTGATCCCTCCTTACTTTCCTATGGATAGCACGACGGAACAGACGAATAAAAGGATGTAAAGCAATAAAATATCAACCATCTGTTTGAAATTCACGGGAAGCAATTCTTGAAACATATAATGGCTACTTACTGCTATGGGTTCTTTACCATTATAACATATTTTTCACCGGTATTGGCGATAGTCATAAATTTTAATGAATAAAAAAAAATATAGGTCTGGAGAACGAATATTATAGAAATAAATCAATGCTGAGTTTATGTAAGTTATCGATGGTATATTTTGTAATATTGCAAAATTAGTGCGTTCAGTCCGTTAGCACTAAAGAAAAATTAGGTTCAAAAAAAGCTTACGGACAGGCCTCGCCCTAGTCACAGCTTCTAGCATTGGTCACAATAGTGATTAAAATACCCCCTCTCCATCTCCATCTACCGAATGTGTGGGAAACTTCAATAGCTTTGTGGAAATCGCATCATTGATGTCACTTACCTCATGCAAGGTTTGATTAAAATATTCATTTACGTCACTTATAGTGAAGCAAGGACGATAATATTTGCAGAGAAAAATAGATTTATGTTAGTGGAGATTGTTTTATCGAAGAACGATTAACATAAAGTGGACACAAAGAACCGCCGACGAATAAATCCTACGAAGGCAGTAAGAGAGAAAATATAGAGGAGAGATACGGAAATCTGTGAAAACTCTTGAGGTTAAAAGAAGAAGTGAGACGAACTTATTGTACATCTTTTGCGACACAATGGCCAATATAATAAAAAAAATAATGATGGAAGGAGATATTGATGGGAAGAGTTACGGAGCCAAGACAGTGGATGAAATAGGGCGGGAAAATTATGAAGGAAGTCTGAATGAAAAGGCGTATGTGAGCGGTTTATGTGGAGGAGAGCGGATTTGATAGCTGTGGAAGACAAATCTTTGGGTTGTCGGCTGCTGTTTTCGCTTCACACACACATCGAATACATTAATTTTTATGTCTAATACAGCCTCTATAATAAATGAAGATCGTTCTACTGTAAAACGACGTAGTTGTCGTTTCATTTCCATTCTGGAAACTAGAAGATAAACTTTTCGACTGTCTGATGTGGGCAACAAAGCCCTACCTTTTCACGCTATTATCTTGCAATTTGAAATTAAATAACATGGTGATATTCAGTAGTCCGGGAGAGTAACGGAAAAAAGACTATTTTCCCAAATTATATAAATTAAAATTCATATACTACGTTTGCCAATCAATCTCAGATCGATCTAAGCTCGGACCGATCTGAAAATTCCAAGCGAGCCGACTCAGATCGCCTGGTTTACCACCACGGACTGAAAATATCGATAGTGAACAGTCGAATCCATCAGTTGAAGCACGATTGACCCGGTGTGTAAACAAGTGTGCAGAGCACGGAGTAGGATAAGGAGTACGATCGGGATAGGGGAAAAGGGGAGGAAAAGAGCCCGGATGGTAAGCAAGGGAAGAGGTTTTCAACTTTCCGATAGAGGCGCTGTAAGTGCATGGAAGTCTCTCTTTCCTGAAGTTAGCGTGGTGGAGAAAGGAGGTGAATTCGGAACTGTGTCGATTTTGACTGCCAAGAGTTTATTTCTTTGATTTAAACATTGAAGATTTAAACATTGAAATGACCAGTACGTGTTTTGTGCCGGGATGTACCAGTGGATACCGGACCACATTAAAATACAACCGGGAACATGGATTGAAGAATGTAAGCCTTTTCCAGGCACCCAAGGTAAGCTTACTTCCTCTTACATGAGGTAATCATTTTCTTCTTTTCCAAAACAAGTTAACTATATTAACTTGCTAATATATTCGCTTTATGAGTAAACGCGAAGAATTGTTTCCCAGGTGTAGGAAACGAATAGAAGTGCGATGAATGTAACACGTGGTGTACAATTGACTACAGGAAACATTCCGGCATTTCTCTTCATTTCTATGAAGTTATCCATCTTATATAGTAGTTTTATTTTCTAAGTTTTCTAATTTATGAAAATGTTGATAGTCCTCTCGTTTTATTCATCTTTTTAGTATTTTTCGCGGAAGTACTTAAATGTAATCACATCAGGAAAGGGCCACCGCTTTCTTTTTTCACGCCAATCTCTCCTAAGAGGGATACACCACTCGTTACTAATGTCGCAATAGTTTAATTGATTATTAATGTGTCCTTGTGCTCATCCTTGGACAACACGTGGTGAGTTCGCGATTGAATGAGTGCATTGTAGTTCTTCCCTCGATTTCTGTTCGCCAGAACTGATTACATTTGAAACGAAATTTTCTCTTACCTGTGTTTTATTCGTGTGAATGGAAGGATTTCCATCAAAAACTAGTTATCACTTTAGAAAGAAGTAATTATTACTTGCCAAATCCTTCCATTCAGTATGATGTCTAGGAGATGACCTGATTTTGGATAACTTGTGTAATTTTATTGTTGTAGTGATTAGTTGTGGCATGTAATAATTACTTCTTTCTAAGGTGATACCTAGTTTTTGATGGAGATCCTTCCATTCAGTATGATGTCTAGGAGATGACCTGATTTTGGAGAACTTGTGTAATTTTATTGGGTTAGTGATTAGTTGTGGCATGTAATAATTACTTCTTTCTAAGGTGATACCTAGTTTTTGATGGAGATCCTTCCATTCAGTATGATGTCTAGGAGATGACCTGATTTTGGAGAACTTGTGTAATTTTATTGTTGTAGTGATTAGTTGTGGCATGTAATAATTACTTCTTTCTAAGGTCATACCTAGTCTTTGATGGAAATCCTTCCCTTCAGTTTGATGTCTAGGAGGTGACCTGATTTTGGAGGAATTTATGATTTATTCCCAGGAAGAGTGAATTTCCACTTTAATTTTGCATCCGTTGTGTGATTACTGGATCATACCCAGTGTGTGGTTGAAATTTAATTTTATTTGCTTAATTATTTTCCTGTGTAGTTGCACAGGGAAGATTTTGTAGTGAGGTAGACTTAAAATGCTTTCACTTCTTTGTGACCCTGTGGTGCTCATTAGTACCCAGTTTTAATGGGTACTCTTTCTCATGTGTGATGTCAAGAGTAAATTGTGAATGAGGTGTCGGATTATCAGTGCTATCAGTATCATGCTAGTGAACTTAGTGATTAGTGAGATGAACTAATATTGCTTGCCTTGTGTTGGGATGCTGTAGTGCTTGGTGACAATTTTTTTCTCAGGCAATCCAGTAGTAGTATGCCATAATGTGCGTGTGTTCCATTCGGTGAGTGTCACCCTGGAAAGGACCTGATTTGTGAGAACTTATGTAAAATTGCCATGCATTTCATTGTCGTTGTGATTTGTTGTAGCATGTAATAATTACCCTTAATAAAGCCCTGAGTGTGCGTGTGATTGAGTTTCGTGAGGGTCACTGTTTCTCAACATACCCAAGTGGAAGAGTGAATCTTTGCTTTCATTTTGCATCTCCTATGTGTGATAACTACTTCTTTTTCTTTTTTTCAGATATTGGATGGTCAAATATATCAGACATGTTTATTCATGGATCTAGTCATTGGCAGCTCAAGAGGACTCTGTATTTGAAATCCAGTGCACTTTGACTGATATATTTGAAATGACTTTGATTGATTATTATGGAAATGTGAATTATTAAATAAATGTTTTCGCTTGCATATGCATTTTTTGTACGAGGTTATTCTGTCTAACCCCAGTTATCATACGTATTTCCATCTGTTGAATTGCTGTTAATAAGTATGAGATAGTTTTTTTAATCTTGTTAAGATTTTTTTCACTAACCCTTTGTTTGGGTCGTCTTTTCTACCGCGTAATGATCTAATCCAAGTACACCTGACTTCTTGCTCTGAATTAAATTATGATCGGCGATGCGATACTTTTTCAGATCCCGATGGATATTAGTGGTTGTCGGTAGCTTTGCGTTGTTCTTTGGAGTTCTACGTGAGATATTGCATATTCATCGGGATTGCTCTAACGCATAACCAATTACCGACCTACATAAGGGTAAATCCATTTCAATTCGGATATTAACGTTAGCTCTTCTTTCCGAGCGGATTAATAGGCGGCAGTGTTTGTATATTTGTATCTGTTACTGCTTAATCCCACAGTTTTACATTGTATTCGCATTTATCTGCCCAGTTATTTCAGCTTCTTTGGTGTCCATTATGTTCCTTTAGAGCCAGTGTCGTCCGGGTGGGCGTGGCACATTTGTTATGGGAATGTATTCCTGCGATAGCTGCCTTTTCCTGCATTTACATTCGTAGACATCTTCGGAGTTTGTTTTTCAAGGGTCTATGGTGGTTCTACCGAGCGAAAATTTCGTTTCCGCTGCTCTGGTGCATAGAAATCGGTGATATAATTACTATAGGAACAGCACGGCCCAATGCCTTGCTGAGACCGCCCTTCGCACAGTGGCGTCGCGTTGCGGATTTTTTTGGCATCTGTTCCTTGCTGATCCCCCGTCCCAAAATTTCACTATGGCGATCGCCCTCCTATATCCTACTCCGTGGTGCAGAGTAATACATTTTCAGTCGCATTCCAAGTGAACAAAATTGACCGATTAAGAATAACGTGGAGCGCCACAAGCACTCTGGATCAGATCGATCTGAAATCTCAGACTGACTGAGAAAGCGGGCCGAGTCAGCTCGCTTCTCAGATCGATCCCACTAGCCTTTCATTTTCCATACCGAGTTGATCCGGTCAGATCGATCTGAGATCGATTAGTAAGCGTCGTGATAGTTTTGTGAAGAAAAAAATGATTCCTTTCCGCACTACATTTTCCCAATTTGAAGTTACATTGTTTGATGGCGGAATGCGAGAAAGTGTTTTTCTGCGTGATACGGGAGTCTCTTCCGCGAAAACTATTTGTTCGAGGGTAAAACTCCCGGAAAATCAATTTAAAAATTAAGGCATCTTAACTCAATAATTAGTGGGCTATTGGCCAATTACTGCGATATTTAAATTTAAAATACGTTAATTTTATTGGAATTGCGCCACAATCGGCTCCGATGGCTGGAAAATCAACTCATTTCGAACACGAACGCAGAATAATCAGTGAAATTTGTTCATTAGTTGTGATTTTCATTAGATAACGCAGTCATCACCGAAAACAGGATTTTTTTGACGAAATAAACAAAATGGTGGTATTTAGTGTATACCTTGGCTCGCAAAGTCACGGTGAAACATGTCTCAGGCCTTAAAATCACTTAAGGTGGCTTTGCACGGTACATTCTATTGTACAAACGACTGCATGAACACTTTCACGAGGCAAATGAACCGTGTAAGGCGACCTTATTTCATAAATCCTGAGAGCTTAAAAAAAAGCATCTTTGAAGTGCGTTTTATTGACTCATATGACAAAAACAGGGTTTCCAGGCCATTTTTACTTAAATCAAGCCTTAAAAGAGGAAGTATTAACGTGGGCTCTTGTGAAGACTGCTCAGATTACAGCAGAAATACGTCAAGTTGAACGAGAAAGCATATATTAGCATTTAACTTAAACCGTCTCATAAGAAGCAAAAGTTCCTGGAGATTCATCAGAAATATTATACATTAATCTCACCCCCTATTTCTTAAAGCTATTTGGAAATTGCTGCCGTAATGGAGGTCAAAATGAGGTAGTTTCATGCAAATGGCGCTACAGTCGGCTCCTATGGCTGGAAAAATGTGGCCATTAGCAATATGTTAGTTGAAAATTTTAATACTTTGTACCAGTATTTTTGTTTTCGGTAGGTAACTCATTTCATCAGCATTTTCTTACTCTACGTTTAAATGTGAAACCAAACCAAACAAAATGAATTAATTGTGTAATTTAGTGTATCCACGGTAATGACTTTAACGGAGCCACCTGCAATGCACATGTGTGGCAGATTCCACAGGAAGAAAAACATCCACTCTGGCCGGGATTATAACCCAGATCCGTCACTTTCGGGGCGAGTGCATTAGCCTGTTAAGTAACCGAATATATATATGTGGGCTTTAACGGAACAAGATTATCTAGACCAACCGGACTCTCGATACAACAATCAGTAACAAGTCCTGCGCTGAGCGCCACAACTCGTGAGGTAAAGCCGCACTTGGAATGCTTAAGAGGTGTTCGCTGTGTTTTTTTTTACTAATGTTGGTAAGTCTTGCTTCAAATTACTTCTCAGGGGTTCGAATCCCGGTCAAGGCGGGTTATTTCTCCTGTGTGAAATTCAGTATCTCTCCTGACTCACGTTGTCAGGTCAGAGTCACCTTAGCAGAAAAATGTCGTCCCAACTGCTCTCAAGGGGGGGAGGCTGAAAAACAACGACACGCGTGCATTCAATACAGTTCGGAGTCTCGGGGTCAGAATGGCGACGGAAAGGGAAAATTGCCTTAAATGTCAGCCGAGGCGCCAATGAGTTTGTTGTGGAAGGGGTTGTGGGGCAGGGGCGTCACGTGGTTCTACATATCTCCGCGAGAGATAAGATCGAGGTCGCTCGAAACAGCGGCGGGAGGAGACTTTGACGAGGGGTGTATCAAGAAAGCTGTTAAATATCTCGCATCTTTTTATTTTTTTGTAAGGGGATAACCGCGGATACGTAGCCCTTTGACGTATTAGCAAGATGGTATCTCGTATGTAAAATATTTGTAACAAGAAGGTTAAAAAAAAAATTGCAAGTGTATCCGGCCTTCAGTCATTTGTTCTGCGGTCCTTTTTATATATCCTCACAGGTGGCTTTCAGGATTCAGATTGGGTGATGCAATCAATAAAAAATGGAATAGGATTTAAAGGAGGGTGCGACGACTTCGAAAGACATCTATTTTCGCTTCGTTTTTTTTTAGATCTGAAATATTACAGGAGCTGGACTATTGCTCAACGAATTTAAACAGAAAGGAAATGTATGTCAAGTTTTTCACGGACTAATTGATGATGTGTAAAGGGAGCTTTCGTTTCACGGTAATCTTTGTTTCACCGTGTCAGAGTTAGTGCGGATTGGAACCCATCAGTGAGCTTTATTGCAAACGAACAGCGATAGATGGAGCGATATGCTCAAGCGAAACAGAGTCATCTACATGCCGCCACAACAATTATCAAGTAATAGTAATACTTAATAGTTGTTGTGGCGGCATGTAGATGACTCTGAAGCGAAAAGTTTGTGACCTACTGAAGGGTATTGTTTTGTTTAGGTACGCAGTAATCGCGACTGAATTCTCTTGTGAACAATTACGGAACTCGTTCAAACTTCACTCTTAAAATGGTGTGCTTTTCACCTATAAGTAAGCTGGAGAAGTTGAAGTGTAGCTCAACGTATTTAAACGTAAAGTTAATTAATTCAAGTCTCTCACAGGTTATTTGATGATGCATAAAGGGAGCTTTCCTTTCAAGGTGTTGAAGTTAGTATGTACATACCAGCCCCCTGACACTTCCCTCGCAAAAATGGCCTCTCATTGTCCGATTAGTTCAAGCATTTGACGTCGAGCGCTAGCTATTCACTCGTCTCAAGGCCATAGATACTTAGGAAATAGGCCATAGATAGGAAATTATAGCAAAAATTAAAAGATTCTCCAATGGCCGTCACTTACAACCTCGTGTTGCAAGTGCTTTTCCCTTCAGCTCGCTGAAGAGGGCCATCTTGTGGCCGAAATACGCGTATCCGACGCTCACCCTCGTTTGTCTTTGTGTTTATATTTTGACCACGCTCTTTTTGAGCGATTTCTCCCAGAAGTTGGGCCCGTCTGTGTGTGTATGAGTGAGTGATTTGAGTGCTTGTGATTGTGGTAATGACCAGGCATCCTTATCAGGGTCCCATTAGCCCTATGAAGGATCTCAGGTTATAACCCAGGCATCCTTATCAGGGTCCCATTAGCCCTCGAAAAGGATGCCAACTGGGTTGAGTGTGTGTGTGTGTCTGTGGTGGTCACTGGCGAGGAAGTAACATTCCCGTAAACCATCACAGGAGGGTATTCTTGGTAGAGAGGCTGTGGTTGGTCCCTGCTGTGGAATCCCCTTTTCCCGCAAACCAACACATTGAGTGTTGTGTGATCGCATGTTTGACGAGGGGTGCCATTTTTTACGGCCATTGGAGAATCTTTTAATTTTTGCTATCTTGAGAGGCCGTAGAGCTCAATTTCCTTTGATTTACGTAGGAAATTATATTATTATTATTATTACCTTTTTTATCATTGCCCAGCTGTCAGAGAACACAAATATTGGGAAGTACGCGATACAATTACTCTAAAGGTAATGAAAAGCTGGAAGATCGATGTAAAATTGATAGAAAAAAATCATAGTTGAACATAGGCGAGCTTAGATCGAAAAATTGTTTCTGATTGAGTATAATGGGTCTAAATTTCGTCCGAAAACATCAACGCTTGAATGAAGTGATTAAAAATAGGGATGTCAAGTGGTACAATTGGTAGCGTATACCATTTTGCAATGATAAGGGGATTCAAATATATCGATGGTTAAATAATACATTAACGACTTTCCCTTAAATTAAGGTACAAGGACATAGTCGAACAATTTTAGGTTTTATCGGCCAAGACTCCCTTAAGTACCTACTTCACATCTTGTCAAGAAGTCTCTATACCTGTCATTACACTTAAACATGTCAGCACTGTATGTGAAATAATCGGATAATCCTCAAACCTTTACGTCTACGGAATAATTGGCAACTTTATAAAGTGTAGTTGTCAAAACTAATAGAAGCATTTATCTTAGACCGTCTCAACAGAACAAGAGCATTTAAAAAAATAATTATTTCAAATAATTATTTTTTAAAAAATATACAGAAATATGTAGTTGTAGCCACAAAGTAAGCGCAAATGCATTAGCATATGCATAACAGTGTCCAGTTCTCTGAGTACCTCTTACCCCTTGCTGCTTTCTAACTTGGATTGAGTTAGAATTCATTCCAAAGCTGTGCATGGATTTTTCGGAAGTTTTGCCTCAGCCACGTTCTTTCGTGTGGGCTCTTCTCGGAAATGCTTGCCGTTTCTGTTTGGTGCTCCGCCGGTTTTTTCTTTGCACTTCGATAGCTGTCTTTTTGCACTGATCCTTCTCTTGACGGCTAATCTGCAGCGTTTTCTTAGCAGGTCCAATTTTGCTTTATCGGCACGTGTGCTGTTCAATCTGATTCGGGAAATTACATTTTGCCTCTGCAAACGGAGCCGCCTCCTGGTCATACTTTGAACTGCACGGCCACAAAAGTCACACACTCCAACGCGGTTTATCAAAAGAGGGCATTTATCATGGCGTATACGATTCGTGGAGTCTGTAAAAGTACTTGTGGAATCTGTTAGGCATCCTTAGTAGGGTTCCATTAGCCCTATGAAGGATCTCAGGTTATAACCCAGGCATCCTTATCAGGGTCTCATTAGCCCTATGAAGGATCTCAGGTTATAACCCAGGCATCCTTATCAGGGTCCCATTAGCCCTATGAAGGATCTCAGGTTATAACCCAGGCATCCTTATCAGGGTCCCATTAGCCCTATGAAGGATCTCAGGTTATAACCCAGGCAACCTTATCAGGGTCCCATTAGCCCTCGAAAAGGATCCCAACTGGGTTGAGTGTGTGTGTGTCTGTGGTGGTCACTGGCGAGGAAGTAACATTCCCGTAAACCATCACAGGAGGGTATTCTTGGTAGAGAGGCTGTGGTTGGTCCCTGCTGTGGAATCCCCTTTCCCGCAAACCAACACAGTAAGTGTTGTGTGGTTGCATGTTTGACGAGTGGTGCCATTTTTACGGCTATTGGAGACTCTTTTAATTTTGCTATCTTGAGAGGCCGTAGAGCTCAATATCCTTTGATTTAAACATTTTTTCATCGTAACGTTACGTTTACGTAGGTGCGCACGTTACGTACGTAACGTAGCGTTAACTTAACGTTACGTAACGGCGTATGCGATTCGTGGAGTCTATAAAAGTACATGTGGAATCTGTTAGGTGGTTTGTGGGCCAAGCGGCACACTTGCATAATTGCAACTTGTCGACAAGTTCCAGCATTTTCTCAATATCAGAGGCATTAGTTATAGCTTCCAGTGCCCAACCAATAGTCGCCAACTTCACCGGCCTATTTAAAACCATGCAGCTAACTATTAAAAGTTCGTCCACGGTAATTTTCTTGTCTACCAAAGGAACACTTTGACCTCCCTTTATTATGCTATTGAAATTCACAAATGTTATTAGCTTATATGAGTCTTCATTTCTAGGAATGTTAATTCTGTTCCAGGATGAGGGCCATGGAATGCAATCATTTCCGGAAAATATACTCCCGAATGTGCCTTCATAGTTTGCTATGGTTATATCAGCAGAGCACTCTACATTACCTTCTGTGATGGGATTGCTCTACATCTGCTGATCTCGGTGCACTTTTTTGTGGGCCGTGGTTGGATTCCTGTCTTTTGAAGGATTACTTTTTTTTGGGAGTGGCGAACAGTGCCTGGGCGGAGATCCCTGGGAGCAACATCGGTGCTGCTCCCTCTTTTAGTTTCGGCCTATTATATAATCCCTGAAATCATTACAGGATCGTCATTGAAACTACTTAATAAAGACTGCCACTAAAACCCATCCGTGAAACCCATCAGCGCAATCTAGTGCAAACGAACGACGATAGATGGAACAATATGCTCAAGCGAAAAGTCAGTAACCTGCCGACATGTATCATCATTGAGGTAGATGGAGTGGCCAATGCTGAGTGTTTAAGCATGGGCGTGGTCAACCTGCGATCTTTATAACGCCGATTTCCGTTAGCGTTTACTGGCAGAAGAGTCGACGGGGCCGACGCACTAATTTTTCAATTTTAAGATGTTACATACATACATATCAGTCACGCCGTTCCCTTCCAGGGTAGGCAGAGTCACTAAGTTTCACTCATAAATACATATTTGTACCCCTAACTCTGCTTCAATAATTTCCTCCACAATAACCTGTCCTTGCAAACCCTTTTAACCTTTTGTCAAGCTTGAATTGATGCATGATTTTAGCGTGCATACTAAATAGTACCACAGGACTCTTAGCTTAGGCCCCGGCGCTTTTAGGGCTCCAAAATTATTCCTTCGGGCGTTGCTAAATATCGCCGAACTAGAATCTGGCACACTTTAAAAGTAAAATGTAGTACACCTACATACATACATACACACCAATCACGCCGTTACCTTCCGGGGTAGGCACAGTCACAAATTTTCACTCATAAATACATATTTGTACACCTAACTCTGCTCTAATAATATCCTCCGTACTGACCTATACTTACAAACCTCGTTTGCCTCATTTACCCCCATACACTGCTTCATACACGTCCTCCTGTTTTTAAGACTCCTAATATTCCTCATCCTAAGAATTTCCTCAATCACATTCAACCACAACTTTCTCGGCCTACCTCTACCTCTCGCACCATTCATTCCACTCTTATATATCTGTTTCGTCATTCGACTCTCATCCATTTTCTCAACATGGCCAAACAAACGAAGCACTCTCCTTTCATATATGTCCATTACTGGAGCATCTAACCCACTCATTCCTGACCCAATCCATCCTACTTTTGTCGCAAACACTCCTCAGATAACTCATACCTATGGCGTTTAGTCTACTCTTATGTCTATCCTGACATACCAATGTTTCACTACCATTCAACTAAGTGGAGAGAAGTACACTTTTGTACGCAGCGATTTTAACTTCCTTAGACAGGCACTCATACCTTGATATGCTCCACACGCTACCTACCACTTTCCTTCCAGCATTCGCACGTCTCGTTATCTCCTCATCTATCCGTCCATCTTCCGCAAACATCTTACCCAAGTACACAAAATCATTCACTTGTTCAACTACTTCACCATTCGCCCTCATCATACAGTTATTCTCACCTGTCTCCTTATCAAAAACTACTACTTTAGTCTTGCACGCATTTACCCTCAATTCCATTCTCTCTGTTGATTCACAAACTTATCTAGGATCTTCTGTAATCGCTGTTGGCTCTCCTAGATCAAATGAGCATCATCCGCATATAGAAGAACTCGGACGTTTACATTTCCAATCAAAACACTGTCGTTTTCACTACGTGCATCTCTAACACATATATCCAGAAATACATTAAACAACCATGGTGATATTACGCATCCTTGCTTTACGCCCTGTTTTATTGAAAACCATTCACTCAGAACCCCATTCTCTGTCACACTTGCCTTACTATTCACCAGGGTTGAAATTCACCATGAAAAAATCGGAATCACCCGTGCGAGTGACTTCGTACCACATCATTTGTTTATGCAATGATTGGAAATTTGCCTTACTATTATCATACATGGCCATCATAACATTCAATAACTGCCCATTCACTCCATAGTCCTTCAAAACCTTCCATAACTTCTTTCTGTTTACCCTGTCATCTGCCTTCTCTAAATCAATAAACGCACAATACACTTTCTTTCGGACGCCCATACATTTTTCTATCACTTGCTGAAGCGCAAAAAGCTGGTCTTTACATCCTCTCCCAGGTGTCAACCCACACTGCGCACTCCACATTCTGTCAGAAGTAATATTCGTCACTCTTTCGATTAAAATTTTGCTGAACCTTTATCGGAATGCTCAATAAACTAATGGCCCTATAATTATTATTTTCAGTCTTTCCTCCCTTCTCTTGTGTACAATGGAACGATTATTGCATTCTTCCAATCCACTGGAACAACAAAAGTCTGTAAGCATAAATTATATAGTTTACACAGCCTACAAATGAGTAAATTACACCAACACTTCAACATCTCACTGGATATCCCATCTATGCCTGCAGCCTTCCCATTTATCAATACTCTTAATGGCGTTATGACCTCATTCTTACTGATCTCCTTTTCTATCATCACATTCTCAAATACTACTTCACAAGGCTCATCCTCAGCGCCTGAATCATTATCGTATAACTCTTCAAAATACTCCCTCCAGTAATTCCTGAGATTGCTTTCATCCCACACGATCTCTCCTCTTTTGTTCCTTACCGCATTTATTCCCCTGCCTTCACCAATCTCAGCCCTTTTTACCCACTTCCAAAACGGCTTTTTATTGCCTACAAAATCGCTCTGCATCTTGCTGGCTTCATCTGCTCGCATTCTTTCCTTTGCTCTCTTTCACAACGATTTTGTATTCATTCTTTTTCTTTCTGTAAATCTCACATGCCTTAGTGCGCTCTTCCTCAGATTTGGCAACAATAATATTCTTTTCCCTGACTGCAATTTTCACCTCCTCATTCCACCACCAAGCATCACCCTTCATTCTTCCTACCACTCCTTTTCCACATACACTTTTAACACATTCTAAAATCACTCCTTTTAAACACTCCCGCGCATAATTCACATACTCGTTTCCGATGTACCCGTCCCATTTTAAGATGTTTTCCTTGGATAACTTATTATAAATTAGCCTATAATAATTTCTTTCATCTGGATTCCTTCTGATTCTACTATTTAATTATTTAGATGAATAATAATCCTCTTATCCCAGGGAAAATGATGATCAAATCGAGTAGAACCCATGCCGTGTATTATAACCTTTGGAATACTTAGCTCTAAGTAACCAATGCATGTTTCAAAAGTTACTTACCATAAACATGGTACAGATTGTAAATATTCTTGCTGTACACCTGCCTAATTAGTATGGTCCGAAGTAAATGGGAAGCATCGTCACTCTTTTTTAGGGAAGAGAGAGGCGTACAAAAGCATCTCTGATAAACGTGATGATACGATTATAGCACTACTGACCCAAGGTAGGACCTTCCCGCGGCCAAAATGCGCCTATTTTGAGCATGATGCCATCTGAGTGACACGAGTAGCAGACGACTCCAGAATTATCCTAGGAATAATGAATAGTGGAGCATATCAAGGAATGAGTGCATGTCTAAGGAAGCGCAAATCGCCGTGTACAAAAGTGTACTTCTCCCCACTTTTTTGTATGGTAGTGAAACATGGGTATGTTAGGATAGACATAAGAGTAGACTAAACGCCGTGGGTATGAGTTATCTGAGGAGTGTTTGCGGAAAAAGTAGGATGGATAGGGTCAGGAATGAGTGGCTCATGAATGAATGTGGGTTAAATGCTACAGTAATGGACATATCTGAAAGGAGTGCGCCTCGTTGGTTTGGCCATATTGAGAGAATGGATGAGAGTCGAATGACGAAACAGATATGTAAGAGTGAAATGAATGGTGCGAGAGGTAGGCCGAGAAGGTTGTGGTTGAATTTGGTTTTGTATGTATTTTATTTATTTAGTTAAATTTATAACCATCCTCATTCCTAATTAAAACTATTGTAAAGTTGAGTAGAATAGATATCAGTAAGTAGCGAATATATATGTTTACAGATTCATTTGCCTTAAAAAATATTTCTTTCTCGGTTTGGGTTATAACCTGGGATCCTTCACAGGGCTAATGAGACCCTGGATCTCAGGTCAAATCTTCGATGATTTGCTTGAAAAGTAAGTCGATTCATATTATTTCAGCCGCCCCTTTGCTTGAGCCTTTCTAGAGGCGTAACATGTGGATAGTATAGACGTGGTGAACACTGGGTTTAGCTGGCTCCTCTCTCTGAAGATGCCTATTTTAAATCCCGGCAGATTGGAATTCGTTAGAATATCGACCCCTGATTGGTTGCCGTGTGTAGAGCAATTGAAGTTTGCTATACTGTCCGTCGGATGGAACGTTGGGGTTGTGGACTCCTTTTGACGTCTTTCGGCTGTAAAGCCGGCCGAGCAGGCTATAAAGCCGGGGTTATCTCAACGCTTCCATCGCTCCTAAAATGATCCAGCACTTGCCGAACTATTGTGTCTTTGCGTAATTGACTTCAGCTAAATCTGTTAAAGCTTTCTCCATGGAGAAGAAACTGTCAATAACCTTCCTGTTCGTAGCGTTCTTCAGGTTCGCATTGGTCCCGGCCGAACGTTGTTTATGGTTGTGTAATTCTTGAATGGATATATTTAAAAAAAAAAGTTCAAAGTACTGCCGAGAAATTAAAAGCTGATTATTAGCCATTTTTGACACCTCTGAAAATGATCGCGAGCGCAACAATCGTGGAAGCCATTATTGAATTCCTATGTTTCTTTACTGAACATCGCCAACTGTGCTCCCGGTCTGATTTTGTGCGCTGCCAAATACAAATGTATGAAAAAATTGTTGCAGTTCTATTGCGTTTCAGAGTGATTTGCGCACTCCTGATGACTGATAAGTGCCTATATTATTTTCAAAGGCATAAGGCAAGTCCTCTTTATTTAGACGATGGTTAATCAAGATGGCGGACTCGCACCGCATGACAACCTCCCGCCTCCATAACTCACCGACCGCCTGGCTCTCCTTCGGTAAAGTCCGAACCTCATCCCTTCAATCGGACGTCCCATGTTCTTGTCGTTCCACTGGAAGTCGAGGGTGTTGTGTGACAAGGGATTTAGGGGGTGGTATTGGTTGACAGCGAGGGTCAGAACATGGGAGGAAAAAGAGAGAATTTCTCCTTGAAAGACGATGGGACACTTTGCAAGTTTTATTTTAGTCTTTTTGATAAAACTCGAGAGCAGCTTTGGAGTTTCGAATTGCTTATCGTACCTGCGGAAGAAAAAAATTCTCTCTCGTATTCGCAAAAGTATTGGTTGACAGGGAGGTCAAGGAAACGCGGGGAAAGGGGGACGTAACGGTAAAAGAATCAGGGAAGCACTTTGCGAGTTTTTTTCTCTTTGCCAAAAAGTCGAGGGCACCTTCGCAGTTTACAGAATCCTAAATCTACTGCTGAGGGAAAAATTGTGGGCGCTTTCCATTCGCCATAGTTCTCTGCTCCCTTCACGGCACTCCATCAAGGTTGCTACGTAACAGTATTTAAGGTAGTCCGAGCGAGGTAGTTCCCTAGTCATAACGGAGACCATATTCGAATTATACGTTTTAATTTCACCAGCTGTAGGACACATCAATTAAATATTGCATTATTAATGGTGCAATAATATAGCTTTATACGACAGAAATTGTAAGTAATTAAATGAATATGTCTAAATAAGTCTTTAACTTGACTCATTTTTTTCGAGCGGTGCGTTTGAAACTCCTTCAAAACGGAAGGTTTTTTGTGATACCCAAGAACCTGCTGCGGGGACAATATGATACATTTTCAAATATAGTTGAGAAAACATACAAACTATACGCTGTAATTTGTTACGACATCTAAGAGTTAAAAATTCCTCATTTCGTAAATAATGTCTCTCTGGAATGCATACACGTACGGTGACTTCAAAAAGTATCGCGACATACTACGCTAGCGGTTCGTATAGGTTGGCTCTCAAATCTCGAAGTATGTTGGCTCTCCTGCGTCGTCTCCGGCGACTATGAGGATTTTCGGGTGCACTACGATATGCATTGGAAATTAAGTGGGACATAACTCCGACCGTGGATTTGACTTCGTTGGTGTTAGAACCCTAACATTTGAATGAATTCACTGCGGAAGGCTTTTGCACACCAATGGCACAGTCTACTACTGTTTAGACTGTGCCAATGGGTTCGTAATCTTACTCAGCAGTTCACTCACGAAGTCCAAAAATGGAGAGAGCTTGCCTTTGTCAGAGCAGCCAAGCCCAGCGCGCTCTGATGGTAACTGTTGTTTAGACGATGATTATAAAAATAAATAAAGAAACAAAAGAAGAATGAAGTACCTAATAGTTACCAAAAATAATATACATTTCAATGCCATTAACTGTTAATTCGCCGGTTTTCAGTTTAACAATGTATGTACATATCAGGAATGCTGAAAACATCCTTGTTCGGGACATGTTATTTCATTCATAACCATAATAGAGATCACTGTTCGAAAATGTAGCAAAGAACAACATTAAATATACACATTCTTTCTCACTTCACGTAAGTTAATAGAGCAGCGTTATCAGTTATGCAGGGAACTGCCATGCACCATTTAGAAGTAACTTGTACACTTTTGATTTTAACACACGTATTGATTGCGAGTTTCTTATTACTGATGGTAATGAGTTCCATATTCTGGCAACTGTCACTATAAGAGATTTATTGAGGTGAGGAGTTCTGTGCTGGGGGAAATGAATGCCAACATTGTGATTTCTGGTAGATATTGAGTGAATATTTGATTTCCAAGTGAATCTTTGGAACAGATAAGGTGGGTCGCCAAAGGATAGTATTTTAAAAGTACGTTAAGTGAGGTGAAACAGGCGACGTTGTTTATATTTCAACCAGTTTAAGCGGTCATATGAGCTACTTATCCGATCCCATTCTCTGTGGTCAAAAATAAAGCGTATTGTAGAGTTCACGGTCACCTGCAGTTTGCTATAATTATAAAAATGTGCACTCAACGATTCACGATTCGCCCTCTGACCTCACTAAATCCGTGCCAGCCTTAATAAAAATATGCAGTCTTGACATAAAATCTGTCTTTGCCTTGGTATTACTTCCTACCTCTCTTCCACCCGTCCGTATCAAGCCCCATAATCTCTCTTTTCGATCTCTCTTAAGGAGAAACCTGCGCTTCGAAGTACTGTTTTCTTAACACACACAAAATTTGCTGTGATCATAAATTTAGGCTTAGTGGGCCTTGTATGTTTTATAAGTTTCATTTTGGCACCCCTTTGGATAAAATTTCATCGGAAAAATCGTTGAACCGAAGCTTTTACCCCGTAACGAAAACCAGTAACAATACTGACTCCAGCCTCCATTACTATTTCGTCAGGATTTGATGTAATGATTTTTAGCAAAACGGGGGAAGGGAATAATTTTCTTCGGCATGAAAACTTTCAAAAATGTACCTTAAATACCCAATTATGATATACGTTGAAAAATAGATTTGGTAAACTAGGTAAACAGCAGATGTTTCCCTTGGCAACGTTGCCATATTCATCACAATAAGTGCTCCGACTAAAGGTGGAAGTTTGTTATTTAAACCTAAAGACTCATGTTATATTATCGATTATTTAAGCTGAAAACATTTATTGGGTGTCTTAATATCTTGTGCGTGTTATACAAATTTTTGAACAGTATTATTCGGGCGGAAATCGAGATTTAAAACATTCGATGAAGACATGCCATTGCACTGCCGTTAAGGCAATGTATTTCAGCGCTAGAAATTCTTCATTTTGAAACCAATCTATCGTCGATAAAAAGCCGATGACCTGGTAATATTTTTTCACCATTTGATAGTAAAAATGCTACTTTACTATAAATGCTAAAATCATGATAGATTTTTTGGGATGTCTAAAATTAAGGTTCCTCCTTAAGCCTGGTTTACACGGGATTAAAAATGCTACTTTACTAGGAATGTTAAAATCATGATAGATTATTGGGGAAGTCTAAAATTAAGGTTCCTCCTTAAGCCTGGTTTACACGGTTCATTGTAATTTGTTTGTAAAATTGCTCTCTCTTTTAATGCAACTGACCAGTTTCGATATCACAACATCATCATCAAGGTCACTTTACGAGGTACATTTTAATGCACAAACAAATGTATCATAGATTTCACAAAAAAATGGACGGAATTAGAGCAGGTTCTATTTCACGTTCTGTCATTCAGACAATCGTGCAATCTGCTTCTTTAAACGGTACAATTTTCCTCGTGAAAGAATTCATATATTCGTTTGTGCAATAAAAATGTACCGTGTAAAGCAGCGGCGTTCAGAGTTTGATCATGTGTCCAATGTTCAAGTCCAGCTTCCGTATGTACAGATGGGATATACAGAGGAGCGGTCGCTGTGAAATGATCTGGGGAAGAGGTGGATTAATTGGTTTCTTTTTCAATCCAAGGGCAACTTAACCAAGGGAAAGCAACGCCAAAGATTACAAATAATGGGGATAGGGACGGTCAAAAGAAAAGTTATTTTTTTCCGGAAAAAGACATGTAAAAGGCTATGGCTACACATGTAATAAACTGAAACAATTTCGATATTTTCAAAGTTTGACGGAAAAAGGACAGATTGCAAGAGTTTAAGCTCTCAACCGATTCTTTCCTCCCTTCAGTTTACGTAACTCGAAAGATCGCTCGTCATTTATGAGGACGCCGTCATTTAGAAACCAGAGTCTCTCTTTTTTGTGAAGTTAAAACATGTTTTCCCAAAAAGTCCAATACTAAGAGGAAAATTCTTTCATAGGATCCAGTTGAGATAAAATGGTCGGGAACGAAGAGGGACTTAGGTCGTTGAGCGACTGAATGTTGTCGATACTTGTGCCGAAAGAAGAGAGATTTTAGTGGATCAGTCTAATGAAGCATTCACAAAAATGGTATCGCATGTGCGTCCAATGTGTGTTGAAACCCGTGTCTGTCTACCGATGTAAATTTCCAGACTTAAACGCAAAATTTCCTGAGGTAGTTTGAGGAAATCAATTAAGTTGGTACTTCTTCTTTAACTAAAGGCTCCGCCTTGTTGCTGCAACCAAATGGTCCTGTTTTCTGCTAATCTCTTAAACTGCCGATAATGTTCCGTCCCCATCAGTTCTTGTGCCCTGTTCAGGTACTGTAACCTTGGTCTTCCTCTACCTTTCTTCCCGAGCACCTTCCCCTCCATCACATTTGCAAAAGATCTATTGTCTCTCAGGAGATGTCCTAAAAATTTTATATTTCTTTTTTCCACGGTGTTGAGAAGGGTTCTCTTTTCATTTATTTCCATTAAAATCTCTTCATTACTTTTCTCTTTCGTCCAGCTTATCTTAAGCATCCTTCTCCAAATCCAAATCTCTGCTGCTTCTAATTGCTCTTTTTTCCTGTTTTCGGAGGGTCCAACTCTCGCTTCCATAGAGCAATGCACTCCAAAGGAATGTTTTTGCAAACTTTTTCCGAGTTTTGATATTCATATGCTTGTATGTTAGAAGGTTTTTCTTGCTTTGAAAGGCCTGTTTTGTTACTGCCACGCTTTTCATTATCTCCGCACAACATCTGATATCCTCAGCAAGCATACTACCTAAATAGCAAAATTGTTTCACTTGTTCAATTTTCTCATTTTCCATTATAATTTTGGGTTTTCTCTCACTGTTGCTTTTACTCACTGCCATCAGTTTTGTTTTCTTGGTATTTATTTTTAATTTCTGTTTCTCAAGCGATCAGGATAGAAAATTTAACATTTTATTGATTTTTATAGAGGTCATATGTCAGGTATATATGTCAGAAATTTTCCAAAAATGTTGTACCTGATGATGGCGCATAAGCGTCGAAACGCGTCGTACCTATAATAAATCCAGTGAACATTGCCAAGTTTTAATCAGTTTTATTCTCGTTCTGCCATCGTCTAGGTCACACTGCAGTTGGTCGAACCATCTGTTCCTAGGTTTCCGTCTCTAGATTTCCTCTTCGAGCATCCAATCAATACATCCCCACCAGCGAACTCTTAAAGACTTGATAAACTTCACTTTATTTTTTTCCTTCTCTCAGTTGTTCTTTTTCTTCGTTGCATCTTATAATCCAGTCTCCTTAGTTGTTCACTCTACGAAGGATCCGTGTATGAAAGGCGCTGAGCGTTCTCTCGTCCGCCATAGTCATTGTCAGAGACAAGGAGCAAAGAGTGGTTCGACGAAGAGTGAGATGGCTTTGGTGGATAAAAATCCGGCTTGGAAAAGGATTAGCGAAAGGAAAAGTCGGATAAATGTGCGAGAGGACAAAAAGTTAAGAAAAAAGCTGACAAAATATATTTGATGTAAAATAAACCTATGTTGAAAATAAATGTTGTGAATATTGAAGGACTACAGGAACAGAGAAAGTCAGACAGCGCTACAGAGTTCTCAACAAAATGAACACTGTATGTGTCCTGTGATGAAACAATGACGCCGGGAATAATATCTTTGAAGAAAAAGGTGCTGGAGATATATTAAGCATTTCATAGAACTTCTCAGCAGGGACACGTCTCCCATCGTCGTCGTCCCTGCTGCGAGATTTTTTCACAAATCAACATGTCGTAGAAAAAAAGGTATGTGAGGTGAGTTAACAGTATTTCGACTAATTATCACTTAATTACGGTGAAAGTTCTTCTATGAACCTCGTTATATAAACCAATGGTTTATATACCATTTACCGTATTAGGCTTGTAATTCGTTATCACTGGTTATCTTTCTAAGTCGTTACCTTTCAATGAACCAGTGTACTCATATGCGGACATCAGGTTTGCCTTACCAGTGGTACTTGTATTAAAATTGTCTGCTGAAGCGGTTTTTTTTAGACCCCCTCGTGGGAAGTCATCGGATATTCTGGCGAATTATCGAGTGGCGAGGAACGCGAAGAGAACTGCGAAGGTGATATTGATTAAAATTCAAGTATGATGTACCAACTGCGGAACCTCGCCATAAATTTTCAAGAAGCATCTCTTTGAAGAATAATGCATTGTTCCAGACATTCAGAATCATAAACAGGATTATATTAAAATGGTCACAATGTATTTACATTATTAACTATGAAGTGAATAAATTTGAGAAATAAAATTTAATCTTTGTCTAACTTTGGTTTTTGGTTGAACAATTATCAGTTTTATTTCTAAGAACATTTTTCCTTTAAATTTAAAATGTATTTATCCATTGCACCGCTGAAAAAGAAGTCTCTCGCACTAATAAGTCAACCAAAGTATCCATGATATTGAATCTAAATACTCCATTTAATATTTTAACAATTGCGTAAATAATAATAAATCGTTAAATTAATAATAGTAAAATAATACTGTGCATAAATAATTGAATAATCTTATGCATTCTCTATGTGTGACTTTATTAAGCCCATATTTTTGTAAAGCAATCGAGAAAAAAATCATTTAGAGCTAGATGATTTTCAGCACCGAAGAGAATAGGAGACGGTCGGCTTTTCTCGAAATCTACTACGGGTCTCGGGCTTGGTACTGTCAACCTCACAGAGACCGAATCATACCAGTTTGTGATGTTTGTGAGTCGGTAAGGCTCGTAGCATTATTATATCCCCCTTGTCCACTTCCAATATTATTTTACACAGTGACTGTGCCTACATCGGAAGGGAACGGTGTAATTGTTATGTATGTATGTGTATTTTCTGACCAACCCCACTCATTCAGAGGGAGTACCGAAAGAAATCTGGAATTTCGAAAAATAAGGACCGCCTACTCCCACATAGGTAAACATGACCTTTCATCACGCTAATAAAATCTTTTTTGTTCTGTAAACCCCTGTTAATGTAACCCTTGTTCCGGTGACAAGTAATTTAAGAGAAACCAGCGTTTTAAAATGAATTATTTCGTGAATTTTGACTAACGTTTCTCTGCGATCTGTGAAGTTGAACAGCTAGATGAATTTACGCGACTCGTTTGTTCTACAAAAGTTACCTCACATTAAATATACCATTATCATTTGTCAACAACTCGCTTGTGTGGCTTGATCTCCTAGAATTTTTCTCTGAGTCCCTTTGTTCTAGAAATGCAACAGTGGAATGGGCTCTCTAGTGGCAGATATTGTCTGGAAACTGAACAGTTGTCGTGCGTTAGTTTTTAGTTCATTCGTTTTAGAGTTGTGAAGTCAAACGGTGTATCCTTGCGTTTGTTTGGGCGCGTTGGAGTCGAACGGTGTAGTTGTGTGTTAATTTTAATATTTCAAAGCCTATCTACGGTATACCATACGTGTGTGTTATATTTGATGTCTGCGCTGTCTTTCTTAAGAAACTGCGCTGTATTACGTAGGTACTCTACCGCTTTAAAGTCAATATTTTTTTATTATTTATTTATTATATACAATTATGTTTGAAAAATTGTATAATCACTTATTTGAATCGAGTTTTTATTGAATATGCCACTATCTCTTCACCGATTTCCATTATCTCCATTATTACACGCAAACCATCAGACATATTACGCGCCATTTGCAACGTTAATTTGCGGAATTCACTTCTCAAGATCATATCGCCGAGTCGTCGCTAGAGGGCAGGAGTTCTAAAGCCCGAAACAAAAGTTTCATTTTCCTTCCCTTCTGCAACCATGGCGAGCTGCTTAAGGGTTCTTCAGCATCAGGTAAGAGATTTTCGGCAGTAAATAATTTCTTGAGATCAATTGTAGTACTATATTTACTTTGAAATCATCCTATTCATGACTTTGATCTTCTCTTTGTCATTTATTTCTTAAATTATTGCCTTGTAGTTGACTTCGATCTCTGCCAACACCGCATACCAGTAAAACTGATCTTTAAATACCCTCATCAAGTCGAAATTTATATCTCATATGCTTCTTCAGTACTCATTTATTAGTTAAATGTTACTCTTAAATTAATATTGGCCGTGCCAAGTTTTTCGTTTTCTCCGCAGTACCTTTTTTCCCGTTGGCTTCAGACAGAGGTCGATATATCCATATGGAATTTACTTTTTGCTAGTGGGAAAATTGAAATTTCTTCTGAACTATGATCGTCGAAATAAATATGAATTTTATGGGTGTCTATTAACCGTGGCTAAGTCAGTCAAGGTGCCCTTTCTTGTGTTAGACGAAGTCATAATTATTTTGTTGCGCCGGTTGAAGCAACTATGAGCAAAAACCTTCACGATATTTTTGTTGGGCAGTATAATCTCTGTTTTTGTGTATCCATTCGTTTCTCTAACCTTATTTTCCTCGTTATTTCTTTAATCAGGGACTGTGGGGGCTTTCCCGCGAAGTCCAGCAAAGATGTTTCCACATTTCTCCCCTGGCCGCCGCCGCCCAAAAGGTGGCAATGAGCAAGTTCGATCCGGAAGCCCCACTTCCGCATGAAAACCTCGCAAAAAAACTGGAAGTCGTGAAGAAGAGGTATACACATAATTTCAGTATCTTCACTTTAGGTACCGGAATATTTTTGTTACCTATTATTCACCATCCTTATGGTGAGAATTTTCTTCCTTCATCATAGCGTTGGAATCTCGTTAAATATGTGATTTTTAAAGAATTCTGGGATTAATTGCGACTGTTGTTTCAAAAGAGTTACTTGGAAGTATGCTTTGTTCTTCTCCATTGACAGGCTTAATCGCCCTTTGACTCTGTCGGAGAAAGTCTTGTATTCTCATCTGGATGACCCAGCTGGGCAAGAAATTAAACGAGGGTCCAGCTACTTGAGGTTGAGACCTGACCGTGTAGCTATGCAGGATGCCACGGCTCAAATGGCCATGTTACAGTTCATATCTTCTGGACTCCCGCGAGTTGCCGTGCCTTCCACCATCCATTGTGATCATCTGATTGAAGCTCAAGTAGGTTGACGGTTTGTTTTATATTTATTGCTAGTTGTTGGGTAGATAAGTTTAGACCCTAATACTGTCATATTACGCACTTCAACCGTTTCTGGTGCATGATTGGAGGCATAAAGACCGCTTTACACGCCACAATTTATTATACAAACGAATGCATAATTGAATGCACTAGAAAATGAATGGAATCAGAGCAGGTTCTATCTCCCATTCATTTGATCAGACAACCATACAATTCGCCACTTAAAATGGTATTTTCCTCATGAAAGAGATCATGCATTCGTTCGCACAATAAAATGTATCTTGTAAAATGGCCTGGTGAAAATTGTACAATCTGGATTGCTAAATTTGAGAGTAAAATAAATTTGTCCTCTTGCCCCATACAAGTGGTATCTTAGGGTTGCAATAAGGATAGAAATCTCAGAAAAGTCTTGAGAAATTAGCTTGGAAATTGACTTTACAAAGCCACCATAGGATTGTTTTCGATACGAGAAGAGTATCATTATAGGCACTATCCATTGGTATGCCGACATAAGGTTATATAGTAAATTTCCTGAATAAGGCAGTGGAACTCTAGGTTGGTGTTAAGCAATTTTAACCTTTTTTTGGTCAATTATGAAAGTTCTTTTTAAATGAGACTCACAATTGCTCAGTCAGAAGTATGTATGGCTTGCATTGAAAATTGTGCCATTTTGAGCAGTGAATTATTTAAGCCATATTTTTCAGGGCATTTTATTGCACAACCTGTAACATATTCGGATGAGCAATGAAAATTTTGTTGCCTAAAGCAGTTAATTGTTAGGATGTGTTTATTAATGCATAAAGGTCAGATGGTAAATTTGTCCCTGCTCTTTGTAACCTCTGTACTTCAAATTGTGCAATTGAGTATCTCATGCTAAATGAATTTTGGAGTGTAAGCACAATTTCACAAATGATAAATAGGAAAATAGCCTCTGCTGTAGTTTTGTAAATTCTGTAATCAAATGCCATCATGAAAAACCTCGTAACCTTGTGTGAAACTCCCTGAAAGTAGAAAAAAGTCCCATAGTACAGCAAGAACAAGAGAGGTAATTAGAGCTATAAAAATGCATATTTGGTTATCTTTTTTCCCTCCATTTGGGGGCTGGTACAAATAATGCTTAGTGCAGGCAAGTGGCCAGTATTCCTTCTCAGACTTAAGCCTGAATCACACGATCATTTTTTCCGTCCCTTTTAAGGGATAGCTCCAATGATAGCTTTTCAGGGACCGTGACAATGATAGCTCGAGCTATCATTTTCTGAATCACACGGTCATTTTGGCCGTCCCTTTTCCCATCATTTTTCCGTCCCTTTTCGCATAATTTCTATGTTAACTACTCTCATTCCATTGAAAACCGAACGTGGCTTTAGAGTCGCTCTTTGCGGCCGAGCACTCTGATTGGCTAAATGGTGGAGTCAGCGATGCCTCCAGGGACAGAAAAAGGGACGTGCCCAGGGATGGAAAAAGCTATAGGGATCCCTATCGCTGGAGCCATCCCTGACTTTGTTCGAGTCACACGATCATTTGAGCTACCATTGGAGCTATCCCTTCAAAGGGACGGAAAAAATGATCGTGTGATTAAGGCTTAAGTGTTTTTATCTCTAGCTTCCCTTGCGATAGGGTGTGCCAAGTAGCACTGTTAGCCTCGCAGAATTGCCTTTTCCGCATTTTTTAAGGAGACAAGGAGGAAAGGGGAGCATGTGCATTAAGGGTGGTTTTATTTTTTGGAAATTCGAATTTTTCTTGGGGGGCGCCCCCTAAATTTGTCCCTTTTGGGTTAGAAAATAAGGTGTGTAAAATATTATTGGAATTGGAGGAGGGGAAGGCTCCACCTTAAGTCGTGCGCATCGCACCTGAAGTGGTGAAATTTCAACTTTTTTTATCGCTGATGTGCGGCCACTCCTGATAATTACTCGGTGTTTTTTTACGGAGTGCCTTAGCAGCAGTAACTGGTATAATTGCATTTTTTCCCAGCTGTTTGCAATTGTTACTAGCAGCTGAAAAAACAGCAAATTGCGAATCGAAATCTCATCCATAAACTCGGCAGAATGGCCACACGCTGTCATTGAATCGCCCTTCCTGACTCATGTACCACTCCCAGTAGTCTCCACCCGGAGATCCGATTGGGGGACTATTTTACCTCCGGAACATTTTCCTGGGAATAATGCCACCACGTCAAAAATGATCGTGTGATTCAGGCATTAGATATTGAGTCTATCCATCACCTTACTATGTTTGATTTTCCCCAGTCATGCATGACACCTAAGAATGGTCCGCTCTTGAATTTCCGTCCAATCTGATAGCAAATTTTCATCCAAAGTAATGGCAGCAGAGCTCTATTTTTTAAAAATGTCATACCACTTCCAGAGTGCCGATGTTAGTGTGCTTCGCTCCTTTTCTTTAGCCTTCTTTTGAATACACAGTTAACAGATCTTTCTCCTAGAATAATGAAAATTTCACACTAGTATCATCTCAGTTCTGTGGGCAACCCTGCCTACTGCTAGAATAATTAATGTGAAATAAATGCTTTGTGGTGAGTATTAGTAGGGTAATTTATCATAATTAATTTCTATTGCATATCTAAATAATTCTCCTTTTTTTACATCTCCCTTCAGATTGGTGGAGAAAAAGATTTGGCTCGAGCTAATGACTTGAACAAGGAGGTCTACTCCTTCCTACAGTCTGCTGGTGCTAAGTACGGTGTTGGCTTCTGGAAGCCTGGCTCTGGCATCATCCATCAGGTATTGTATTGTTTTAAACTAAAAGTATAACGTGAGAATTCCAATTTAAATCTAGCTAACACTTTGTGAATGGGACTCAAAGAGCCCTCAGCCAAGAGCAATAAGCATTTTGGGTAAATGATTGTAGGGAGAAAATGACTATTCCTTTCATGATTCTATTATGAATAAACGTCCCTAATAATTGATTTATGAGATATTGACTGGTTTCAATCCTCTTACATCATTCTCCTCAGGGGATTTGCATGTTAGACTTCTCTTGAGAGAGTTCAGATTGATATGATGTGGATACTAATACCTTCCTCTAGGGACTGGCTTTGAATCCCTAGAGTGACATAGAATTTTCATTGGACACTCGACTCCTACTTGGTTGATTAGGAGCACTTCTGCATGTTGCACTCCTTTGGATTTGATGTTGATTCACATGCTGTGGTCAGAGTTGTTGGCAGCAATGGAAACTATCCACCTGCTGGGCTGTTTTGATAAATGAATGAAACAGACTAGCATAGGCACACATGAACATGAGATGGATCAGCACTAGGTTCAGGATAGGTAAAGGGTAGGGAAAAGTAATGGTGATTAGGTTGGATAAATGAGGGACATCATCAGTACCTTATCAAGCTATCATGATCTAGAGAAGGGGCTTCAGGTAATCTCCTGGAGGAAGTTCAGTATCAGAATAATCGTGACTCTGGGAGGAGACTCCTCACTTGGGGCCCATTTGGCCTGCGTCTGTGACCTACATTCACCGGGTCATGACACAGTAGAGGTTTTCACCTCTTTTACTCCTTTCTTGTAATTTGATACTGGGCCATAGGCAACTGTCTCATGAGTGATGGTTGAGTGGAATTGTGGAATACTATTGTGAATTTATAAAACTTTAATAGATGCTCATTTCACTCATATCAGTTGCTCAGTGGCTGTAAAATGGCTTCTTTTAGGTTGTTCTCTGATGCTCTTCTAACCTACATTTTAGGGATCAAGATTTAAGAAATCAAATGCATTCAATTAAAAGTAACAAGTCCTCAGGTCCAGAAGGAATACCTGCACGTGTGCTCAAGGAGTTAGCGCCACAGATTGCATCGTTCTTAGAAATTATATTTAGCAAATCATTATCCGAATGCAAGGTGCCCCAAGACTGGAAAATAGCCAATGTTACTCCTATATATAAAAAAGGAAATAGAACTGACCCAGGAAATTATAGGCCTATATTAACATCACTTTTATGTAAGATTCTCGAACACATTGTCGTTAGCAATATTATGGCATTCCTGGTTAATCGTAAACTCATACACAGCAGTCAGTATGGCTTCCGTAAGGGCAGGTCCTTTGAGACACAGCGTATGCTCTTCATGATATCCTAAAATCAGGTGAATCGAACAAGCAAATTGACGCAATATTCCTTGATTTTAAGAATGCATTTGACAAGGTTCCTCACAAAAAACTCTTATATAAATTGTATTCATGCAAAGTTAATATGAAAATAGTGAACTGGATAAGGGACTTTCTCAGTGATCGAAAACAAAAAGTAGTTATTGACGGTTTTAGCTCTGATATGGTCTAAGTCACATCCGGTGTTCCTCAAGGAAGTGTGATTGGTCCTCTTTTATTGATTATTTATATTAATGACCTAAGTTATCAAATTAGCAGTAAATTAAGATTATTTGCAGAGGATACAGTAATCTACCGTGAAATAAGCGAAGACGCCGACTTTGAAGTTCTGTCATCTGACCTTAACAACGTTCATTCGTGGTGCCAGGAGTGGGGTTAGAACTAAACATTAGTAAATGCACCACAGTTCACTTCCTGCGAAAGTCATCACACGAAAGCTATACCTACACTGTGGGTGGTGTAAACATAAAATCTTGAAATACAGTAAATTATCTTTGAATTACCTTAACTTCAGATATATCGTGGGGAACACACATACAAAATATATGCGGCACGGCATTAAAGAGACTAGGTTTTGTCAAGCAAATAATAGGAAGTTCCTCGGATGAAAAAGTAAAAGAGAGATGCTACTTCGCTCTTGTTAGGCCACACCTCACATAAGCTGCGAGCATCATAAAGATTTAACCAAAAAAAATTTAAAAATACAAAGAAAAGCAGCACACTTCATTAAAAACAGTTACGAACGAACATATAGTGTTACACAACTGCTGGAGGGATAAAGGTGGGAGCCCCTAGAGACTCGGAGGCTGCACGCTAGGCTTAGGCTGCTTGATAAATTCAGAACTGATATTTTTCAGAGCGTCACACAGAATATTATCATGATGCCTCACTACATTTCTAGGTCTGACAGATGCGATAAAATAAGAAAGATACTCTGCCGAACAGATAGGTGCAAAAACTCGTTCTTTCCACGCACAATAAGTGACCACAATAAAAACAGCTCCTCCAAATACACTCTCATAGGACTTGTCACCATTTCACCTCCAAAACTTTTACATCTTTACACGGCTGGTGACCTACCACCCCCTGCCACATGCCCAAGTGGCGGCTCGCTGGCTAGTATGTAGATGTAGATGGACATCATCATTGGCATTATACCAACTTAACTGACATATAATTTCAGAATGTGATTCCCCAGAAATTAATGAGTTTTTCTCAAACATTTCTTGACTAGAAGTATTTATTTATCCTATAATTAACCCCTTTGTGTTGTACACTTGTGGTCCTAGCAATGTCATATGAACAGTGAATGAAAAGGTGACAAAAAATAAGTCTTACCTCTGGCTTGATTCTTATTAGTTGTAGCAATTCATTTTGAGAGCTCTGGCTAAATGTTGAGCATCACTTCGAAGAGAGGCCTAGATTTTTTAATGTAGGGATAATGTTTAGATCATGTTAATTTATTTAAATTCCCCCTGGTTTGAAATGTTCATCTGATTACCTGAGTGTGGCGTTGAATGTCAAAACCCGGGTCATGTTTAAGTAAAGTAAGTTGAGTCACAAATTTTTCTCTGTTATTCATTTTAGAAAATATGAATACATAGTTTCCACCAAGCCATGCTTGGCACAGTTCTGAAACTTTCAATTTGCGGAGTTCATTGCAAGTTGCATTTGTTGGTACTGATGATCATGCCAGCGATAATGTCATGCTGGACTATGTGTGCAGACTTCCCTGTGATTATAATGCATTTAGTGCCTCTGCAAGCTCTGGCTTTGATGGTGCGCGTGAAAGCAGCCTAGCCCATATCTTTCCTTCCTCTTCCATTTTCCAAACCACTTGTGTAATTAGGGTTCTCATAACCTTTAGTGAACTTCCATGACCCCTCCTTAAGTGAAGTTCCATGTTCAATTTGTGTAGTGGAAAGGCTTTGATATGTTTAAGGGCATAAGAACTTTACAGTTAGATTGAAATATGATTACTTCTTCATATACCCTCCTTAACCTGTATCTTTTCACTGCTTCTTTCCTCTAGTTTACTATAGTATGCACCATTCTAAATGAGTGTCATGATTCATCTTTTTCTTTTTTTAAATTACTTCATTTAATGTAATCTTATCCTAAATATTTGTCAGGTCAAGGAAGATTTGCTATTATGGACCATGTCTTGTATTGTTAATCAGGTTGCTATAAACTATTCATTTTCATTTATTTATGTGGATCATTTTTATCGTTGCAGCAATTTTATATGCATGGCCATGCTGAGGTGGAAAGTGGTCCTTTTTTGGTGGGGACTGCCTGTGTTTGTCTTGATTCTAATGTGTATATTTTTTTTTCTACAGATCATTCTGGAAAATTATGCTTTCCCTGGCCTTTTGATGATTGGAACAGACTCTCACACTCCTAATGGTGGTGGACTTGGATGCCTGTGCATTGGTGTTGGTGGTGCTGACGCTGTGGATGTGATGGCTGATATCCCTTGGGAATTGAAGTGCCCTAATGTAAGGCATTTTACCTGAATGTGGTCCAAAATAGATTGAAAGGCAGGGCTCTGGCCTAAAACATTGCCCCAAAATATTTTCTTATTAAAAATTAAAAACCTGCAATAGAATCTAGCTTTTTGTGGAAAAAATAAATATCCATGCTGAGCATGGTAATGTCTGTTTTTACATGTGATTATTTCACTGGCTCAAGGCACATGTCACTCCGTGTTCATCATTCCATTAGAAGAAATTCTGTGGAATCGATAGTTTTGTATGAATATTTATTTGAATCTTTCTCCTATTTTTAAATTAACTTAATAGCGCTATATTGCTCATCATTAGGGTACCTAAATTATGGTAAATAAAAGCCCTGATTGGCAGTAAACAAAATTGCATAAAGCAGTGAATAGGCGTGAAAATATGCTGATGGTGGTAAATAAAGTTGTATAAAACATGATTAATATGATGGCCTATGAAAGTATTGTGCATTATAGTTTCTCATAATGGATGATTTATTGTAAATAATTATCCATTATTAACAACTGTTAGTGATGTTAAATTATTTACTTATCTTGGAAGCCCCTTTGCAATGCCAGGAGAATTCTGCAATAATCACATTTTTCATGCTAAAAGTTGACTTTGAAAGTGATAAGGGCAGAAGAAATGCAACACAAGGAATTGACAAAGTTAAATAATAAATATTAATTTTAATTTAGTTTATTAAAATTTAAAAAAGGTGTGCACAGTAATTACAGTTTTAAAATAACAAAAAAATCCACTCTTATTGCTGCTCCATTTATGAACCCAGCGTTATTTCAGTGTTTTCTGGCTTCAGATGATTCCATAGGTCCATTATGAGTCGTCATCTTTGATGAAACTACAATCTGTGCAGCATCTTTCATGACTTGATTTGGCATTTTCTACATAAATGCTAAATGTGTAATGTTATGATAACTAGTGCCTGTGTGTACTTGAAACCCATAAGTTACTATGGGCTGAGGCATCTGGTTTTTGCTGAGCTCTTAATATGAAATAGATCTTAACAGTATTGTATAGAGAAGGTGACCAAACTCATTGCATCTTGTTAGATGGGATAAGTCAAGTGGATGCTTATCTCTTGGTGCTTTCGGAAATCATTTTTTCATGCTACTAACTGGTCTCAAAATGGGTACCTTCTGTACCTACGGGCTGAGTTTCATAATCATATGGCTATTCCTCAGTTTAGCCTTCTTAACTCTATGGACGTGTAAATTTTCCAACTATCATAGTCGAAACTAAGGGCATGAGATGAAACCATAATTTTCTTATTATTAATTAATCCTTTGACATTCATATGATGGTCAGGTTTTTAGTAATTAATAATCATGGCTAAGTTGGTGAATAACTGTTAAAACGTATGTATTCACATTTATCTTTGATGCTGTTTTAATTTTTTTCTGAATCTTCTTGCACATAATCTTTCCTAATTTTTATGGGCCATTTGAATTCCTTTATCAGGTTATTGGAGTCAAGTTGACTGGAGAACTGAAAGGCTGGTCATCTCCAAAGGATATTATCCTTAAGGTAGCTGGAATTTTGACTGTCAAGGGTGGCACTGGTGCTATTGTTGAATACTTCGGCCCTGGCGTAGATTCCATTTCATGCACAGGTCAGTTCAACAACCTTTTGGGAAACTTTTGATTGTGTACATATTCATTTCTTTTGTAGCCAATTTTAAGACTTGATAAAGTTGTCCTCAACGTGGATAATAAACCTAGTATGCATATATAAACCAAAAGATAATGAATGTAATCAATTAATGGAAATGTATTATATGTCTCTTATCACTTCATGGAACTTGTACTTTGTAAATATGTAATTATAATTTTGAGCTGGTTGATATTCAATCATTTGTATAAGTATTGTGGTGGTTTTAAGTGATTGAGCTGAAAGGGTGGTTTTGATAGATGAGGTTAGAGATCAGTGTGTGGTCCATGTGTGTCATTAAATATAACGATTTGCATATTTTTATGGATGTCACCACATATTTGTTTGATGTCAGGAGGATTGAGTCACCATATTTACTATGAATTATTTATTAAAGTTTTAATTTTCATACGTAATTGCATTCATTTTTCTTTCTACATGCTTTGGCAGTGGAGATGTGTGTGGTGAAAAATACATAAATTTGATGGTATTAACCTTGACTTTGTGAAAATCTATTCTGATTTAATCAAAATTACTTTAACTTTTTCACAGCTATATTCTCTAATTACTAATTTTTTAGCATCTGTAACATCTTTGGGTATAGGTTTAGGCTATGCAATGATACCGGTCACCTGATAATAAAGCAATGTGAAAAAGGTACCAAGTATTTTAATTTAATCTGGCAAAAATATATTATAATGGAGCTTCAAGCCTTCATGAATTTTACCAAATGTTGTTGAAACTTATTGGTTGCTACATCATTACTCTGCCTCATCCATGTTCAGTCATAGTATTCATTCTTTCATTTCATTGTTTACAGGTATGGCAACTATTTGCAACATGGGTGCTGAAATTGGAGCTACAACCTCAATCTTCCCTTACAATAAGAGGATGAAGGACTACCTCAATGCCACTGGAAGATCTGACATCGCTAATGAAGCAGATAAATTCTCCAAGGTTCTTCTTAATGCTGATTCGAATGCTCCATATGACAAGGTTGGATTTTTGGCTTCTTTAAGAAACCCAAAAAACCGAGTCAACATTTCTTACGCATAACATTACATGCTAGAATTGACTTTGCATTTGTGAGAAGATTGGTGGTGCTTTGTTGCTGTTTTGGAAGAAACTTTTACACTTTAATTATTAGACCTCTTGGCAATACTATTATTATTGTTTATTTTCACCGTTGGCCTAACATTTTCATGGCTACGTCAAAACAATAATTAAAAGAAGGATCATAAAAACACATTACAATAACCAGATGGTACATACAATTACATAAAAATTGCCAAAGAGTACAGATTGACCCAGTTTACATAGTAATGTGTGATGGAAGATTTCAAAACATTAAATATTAGCTAGTTACTCATGCAAATAATCAGTGACATCATAATAGTATTTATTTAGGAGTAATTTTTTTACCTTCCTTTTGAATAAATCATGTGAGGCTATAACTTTAATATCATTTGGTAGTTTGTTAAAAAATTTGGAGGCTGAGTGGTAGGGACCATTTAGACAAAGATAACTGAAATACTTATTACAGTGAACATTATTTCTAAAGTGGGTGGAGTGACTATGGTAAGAAGCATTGGTGGGAAAATTGTCCAGGTTTGAATGAATGAAACAGACACAAGTTAAAATATAAAGGGATGGAAGTGTTAGGATTCTTGATTCAGAGAACAAAGCTTTGCCTGGTATACGGATGAAAATACATCATCTTCGTGACTTGTTTCTGGGCAGAGAAGGCTCTCCTGGCAGCTGTGGAATTGCCCCATAACATGATGGCATTCGATAAATGCGGGTGGTTTTTAGCATAGTACACATTCATTAGTGTTTCAAGAGACACAATAGGTGCTAACTCTCTGAGTATATAAATGCCAACAAATACCTTACTAACTATACCTTGTACATGGTATGACCACCAAATTCTTAGGTCTCAGAGATTGTGAGACCTAAGAATTTGGTGGTGATTCGGGAGACTAACTGGTGCTTCCTCATATTATAAAGAGAATGATTAATTTTATTTGAACTGCTATGGAGGAATTGCAGAAAGACAGTTTTATCTTAATAAGCCATGAGGTTGTTATTGCTGCACCAACTACACATTTCCTTGACAGTCTCATTGGTTAAATGAATTTGGTTTTGAGGACTGTTGTCAGTTATGATGGCAGATGTATCATCAGCATACAGAATTGTTTTGCTGTGGGAAAGATGGTTGGGAAGGTCATTAATAAATAATAGAAACAGGAGAGGCCCTAAAAGGGATCCTTGAGGTACCCCATAGGTAAGTTTCCTTGGGCTGGATTTGGTATTATAATATCTACTGGAATAGCAAACAACTTGTTGCCTACACCAGGGTTCATACCATATCATTTGTTACATGCAATGTTTGGAAACTTGTTGCTTGTCACTCAAATAAGACATAATCCATTCAGGGGGCACACCGGAGATACCAGAAGCACTGAGTGTATGTATAAGTGTAGTATGATCAATGAGGTCAAAAGCCTTGCTTCAATCGAAGACAATTCCGTGAGTGGAAAGTTTATCATTTAGGCCCAGAAGTATGCCATTAATAAGCTCGAAAGAGGTAGAAGTGGTTGATTTGCCAGCTCGAAAACCATGTTGATTTTCATGGAGAAGTTTGTTAGATGGTAAATAGTTATTCACACGTATAAAAAACTTTTCAATTAATTTAGAAAAGACAGATGAGATAGATATGGGTCTATAGTTATCAGCACTATCATGAGGGCCTTTTTTATGAACTGGGATCACACAGGAATATTTCAGTGCATTAGGGAAAATCCCAGAAGAAAAGGACGAATTAATGATGTCTGTCAGGGGAGAAGCAATGAGGGGTATAGCTACTTTCTAGATGCATAGGTATGTCATTGAGGCCAGCAGAAAGTTTATTTTCAAAAGAGTTGGTAACTTTTATAATCTCATGCTCATCAGTTGGGAAGAGGAACATTGAGTGAAGAGTGTTGTTTAGGTTATTATTTGACATAGGATTTATAGTGGGTAGTGTAGAAGCAACATTACAAAAATGGGTTTTGAACAATTCAGCTTTCTCCTCTGGTTCCGTAATACTGATGCCAATCAAATTAATTGAGCAACTTTGAGGGATTTGGGGGTTAATATCCGGAGTAGAGGCCTTGGTAAGCTGGTTAATTACATTCCATGTTGACTTAACAATGTTACGAGAACTTTTAATGTGATATAATTGGACATGGTGGTTTTATTGCTTGGGAGAAACCTTGTTTCATTACTGGTACATGTCCATAAAATCATCATTGTTTTCAGCTCCACAGCATGGTGTGGGTCTTGGCTTCCTCTGCTTTATGCCTCCATTTCAATCTTTTTCTCGCCTTCTTCCATCCTGCTACTCCGATTGCCCTCAGGTCTTCTTCTACATCTTGCAGCCATCATTTCTGTGGTCTTCCTCTCTTCCTGAACCCTCCCATCTTGGTATTCGGTAGTTCATCAATTCTTTCTATATGGCCCAGCCTTACCAGCTGCAGTGACATGGAGAACCATGGTATATCTTCACCTCCTTACATATCGTTTATCTCCCAGTTCATTCGGATTCTCCACATCAGTCCCCCTCTAACTGTACCTTAGATCCCTCCTCATTATTTTACACCCTAATCTACTAAGTGTTCCCTCATCATTCTTGGAAAGTATCCATGTCTCCACTCTGTATGTGACAATAGATCTTATGAGGGCCTTATGTATTTTCAGCTTCATTTTTCTTTACAATATGGTTGATATAAGGTACAAGATCAGAGAGGTTAGCGGTCTTCCTTTGAGGTGAATTTAGATGGAGGTGAACCCCCATTGAAATTCGCCTTCAAGGAAGATGGCTTGGTGGTGTTACTGGCTAACACACCTGACCGGTAATTAGGAGAGCCAGGTTCGAATCCTGGACAAGTAAAATGTTTTTTTCATGGTGAATTTCATCCCTAGGTGTATGAGGGTGGTATGATAATTAATGAGCCTTGAAACAATCTGCCAACAATGAATCATTATCTTGTTGTTGTTTATATTGGCCATCTTTGAAATTGCCACAATCACAATTTCAACCAATTCCGTCAAGTAGTTTGTGTGTGGCAGCTGTTTGAAGTGGACAAGTTAGTTCATTTTTGTAAAATGGAAAAAGAACAATATCGTATTTTGTATTTGAAAGGGAAGACGCGTGAGGAAATTAAAAACGTGTTGAATACTGTGTATGGTGATGCCTCACCTTCAATTGCCGCCATTAAGCAATGGTATAACAAGTTCAGAAATGGCTGAACATCCATATTTGATGAGGCCTGTCCAGGACGCCCAAATGAGGTCACCACGGAGGAAACCATCAACAAAGTCTGTGACATGTTGCTGAGCGACGGCAGATTGAAGTTGAGGGAGATAGCTAGGACATGTGGCTTGTCATTGGAACGTGTGCAAAATATCGTGCACGAACATTTGGGCATGAGAAAGTTGTCAGCCCGAAGGGTACTGCATTTGCGAACTGTGGACAACAAGCGGAATCGTGTGACCACTTCCAAGGACTGTTTGGCCCTCTTGAAGCGCAATCCGAGGGACTTCTTCATGCATTACCTAACCGTAGACGAAACATGAATCCACCACTACACATCAGAAACCAAACAACAGTGGAAGCAGTGGACTTCTCTTGGCGAAAGTGCTCCGAAGAAGGCAAAAACAGTCCCAACGGCCGGGAGGATCATGGCGACCATTTTTTGGGATTCTCAAGGTGTGATCTACATCAACTATTGGCAAAGGGAAGAATGATCAGACGGCATTACAGTGATTTATTGGCCCAATTTGATGAAGAATTGAAGAAAAAATGGCCCGCAAAAAAGTCCTCTTCCACTATGACAACTGCCCAGTCATCCCGAATCGCCTTGGCCAAATTGGTTGAATTGGGCTATGAGGTACAGTCATATGCTCCGTATTCTCCAGAACTGGTCCCATGTGACTTCTTTCTGTTCCCAAACATGAAGACATGGCTCGGGGGTAAGCGGTTCACGTTGGATGAGGAGAGCATAGCAGCCACAGATGAGTGTTTTGCAGAGTTCCCGAAATCATAATTTTCTGAGGGTTTGAAGAAGTTGGAAACCCGTTGGGAAAAGTGTATCGCTCTAGAAGGGGACTTTGAAAAATAAAAATCATAAAAAACAATGCTTTCATTGGTAGGCTCATTAGTTATCATACCACCCTCGTATATGCACCCATACAAGTGACTTTGTACCATTCATTTGTGCATGTAATGATTGGAAATTCCTTATTTGTGTATCTCTTTTTGAAGAAACTTTTGAAGAAACTCTTAATGGTGGTTAATCTCCCAGTGAATTCTTTCTTTGCATCGGCAATGGTCTCTTAATATTATTTACTAACACATTTGTTTGTTTCTTTCGCATAGGTCATTGAAATTAATCTTAGTGAATTGGAGCCACATGTCAATGGACCCTTTACTCCTGACCTTGCTCATCCTATCTCCAAACTTGGTGAAACAGCTAAGAAGAACGACTGGCCCCTTGATATTAAAGTTGGTATGTTCCAGTGACTTAGAGTAGCATCCTTATATTTGAGAAGGACAATGTCATCATACTGAGAAGATTTTTCATGTAAAATCTTTCAATGTACATGACTTGATTTCCAAGTTGTGGTTGTGAAGGCATCTGCAGAGTAGTCGAGATGGCAATGAAAGTTGGCAGTTTTGGAATCTCTGCTGCATAGTTCCATTTTGGTTGATGGGAGAGTTTCAGTGTCATTACAGCTTCTTTCTCCTGGTCTGAAGTGAAAGAGCAGGTGTTTGTGTGAAATCCTGTATTAGAGGGGCATGAAACTCATCCACAAAAATGTAACTATGCTGAAGAGATCCTGTAAAATCTTCTCTGACAAAATTATCCTGTTTAACAAGTGGGCAACCCTCTTGTAGAAATTTTCTCCAGTTTAAGCTCTGATAGAAAATATTCTCTTGTAAGATCTTTTGGTTGGATTTGATTAGAATGGTTAATGACCCATTTCTCTTAATATTTGTTTTATTTATGATTCTCTTTTGTTTATTTTAAGTTTGTGTGTTCAATGCTGAGTCGGTGAATGGATTTGAATTCTTGGCCAGTTGAAATACAAATTTTTTTAATAGGTTCATATTGTCCTCTGCTTAGATCAATAACCAGCTAAATCCAGGTCAAAAAATTGATTATGTATTCATTTTGAATGAATCGTTATCTTGGGCGTGACTTCGTGGAATCGTGAAATGCTTAGCATTGTAAATGATAACTAACTTAGTTTTTCCACATAGATTTATTATAAAATGGACGACCTAGGTTAGATGATGACGAGCACCAGATGATGACGAGCTTCGTCGAAACCTAGGTCATATTTTTGTAATAAATCTATGTTGGAAAACCAAGTTACTTATGATTTAGAATGCTAAGCATTATGAATGCCAATTTTGCTCTAAATCTTTCACTGGTTGATTTAATTATGAGCTTTTCTCTTGTGAAAGTAGATGAGGGTGTTTGAGTGAGATGTCATTCTCATATTATTCCATGAGTGTGGCTTGATTTAAAAAAAAAAAAAAGTCTCATCTTTCAAAAAGTACCACAATATAGGCCACTTACTGCACTAATTTTTTATGTATCTGTCAAAGTATGGAAGCTGTTTTCCATGGCAAATGGTATACATCTGCACTCAAGAGAGACTTTATTTAAAAATTGAGTTACCATCACCTAGGCCTCATCACAAAATCCCATTTCCAAAAAAACTCAGATTGTGGTGTCAACTGTAGGCCATGAAAAAATGAGTCAAGTGAAAGTTTTTATATTGATACATATATTTATATAATTACTGAGGCTTTTAAGTCTTATGATGCTATTATTGCTCTCTAAGTTTTAAAATATTTACTTCATGCTTGTTAGAGCAGTTAAAATTGAAAAATTTAAACTTAAAATATTGTCTCCGTTATGACTCTGGAAATATCCCACTCTTATGACCTTAAGTTAAAAAATAATAAATAAAAACTTCTCCTCTGTTGATTCCAATTGGAATCATTGACTTTATTTGATGCAGTAGCTATGTCACATGCTTAGCAATTCCAATTCCTTTGTACTCTGTGGCAAAGAGTGAAATTATCGTCTTGAGTATATTTCTTTTCCTTTAATACTAAGATAAAGAAACTTTAAAAAAAAAATCAAGACTTAACAAAGGGTTAAAAGTGCAAAAATGAATTATCCGGAATTTTCGGTGCTAGAAAGTTTAAAGGTCTATTGATTTACTACTTGAAAACTAATTTTATCTACGATTTATGTGTTCAATCTTCCTTTATCAGATGATGTGGTCTCTTTTTGGCCTAACAGATTCTGAAATCATGATTCAGTACTTGTTAATGCTGCCTTTCCTTTTATATTTTCTAGCGCGTATGTTAGTATATATGATATGAGGTTATATTCTTAAAGTATTGAGCATTGGCCATAAGCATCTACATACACGAGTTTTTTACTTAACTATGTGAAAATCCATTATATCCCAAGTAAAAACATGATTTATATATCCATGAATATTTATTATGGCACAATTTGTACTATACCATGCCGAATTTGTATCATAATATCATTTGCTACTTAATGGTCTTGATGGCGGGAATAAGCACATAGTTTCTCACCTTTAAATAGGGCTCATTGGTAGCTGCACCAATTCCAGCTATGAAGACATGGGTCGCTGTGCGAGCATTGTGAAGCAAGCCTTGAAGCACGGCCTCAAGTCCAAAATTGCTTTCAACGTGACTCCAGGGTCCGAGCAAATCCGAGCCACCATTGAGCGAGATGGAATCGTAAGATATACTCTTATAAATGGTCCTTTTTGACATATTCATTCCATCTGAATGTTCCGAAAAGTGTACAAAAATTACTTAAAGCTGCCTTGCTGTTTGAATTTAATTTGAACTTGAAGTCATGAGTGCAAGTTAGAGCATTGTATGGCCCAGCCTGTAAAAATTTGAATCATTTCCTTGATGAGGTCTTTAAATGGCTACAGTTAATTTGGTGTGAGCAGTTACTGCTTAGGTCTCCCTTTGTGTTGTGATTTATTTTCATTAAGATCAATTAAATTAAGAGTAGACTTCATGTTCTATATTTTTCAACCACAGAGAAAGGATGCATTTAGTCTCCATCCATTATTTGTTGACTTTTCCCTCAAATGCCTTAGGTAATCCAGACCCCAGCATAAGTCAGACAAGCTTTCTGGATATAGTGTGGGTGGTATATTTTGGGGTACCTTGTGATATGCATCTCTGGTTTATTTTTTGCCTTCACAATATCTTTTTTTTTGTTGGTTTCAAAGCACACACCCTGCCATACCTATTCATTATTATTCTTCCAAATTTTAGGCCCAAACATTGCGTGACTTTGGAGGCACTGTTTTGGCTAATGCATGTGGTCCATGCATTGGTCAGTGGGACAGAAAGGATGTAAAGAAGGGGGAGAAGAACACTATTGTTACATCATACAACAGGAACTTCACTGGTCGTAATGATGCCAACCCTGCAACTCATGCATTTGTGACATCTCCAGAGTTGGTGACTGCCCTTTCCATTGCTGGCACCTTGAACTTCAACCCACAGACTGATAAACTGAAGGGATCAGATGGTGGGTGAATTACATATGTATTTTTCCAACTGTTCTCTTGAGTTATTGCATGCATGAATTGTGTATTCCTTATTATATCTGTGTGTTGTTTTGCAGGTAAGGAATTCATATTGGATTCTCCTTTTGGAGATGAACTTCCCAAGAGTGGATTCGACCCTGGTGTGGACACATACCAAGCCCCGCCATCTGATGGAAAGAACTTGAAAGTGGAGGTGGACCCTAAGTCACAACGATTGCAGCTTCTGGAACCATTTGATGTCTGGGATGGAAAAGATTTAGTTGATCTTACCATCCTCATTAAGGTAAGCATGTCTCCATAAACTTTGCATTTGAGGCCTGAATGTTTTATTTTGTACTGGTGAATGCATTTGAAGATTGAAACTTGTTGCAATCAAAGTTTTTTCCCAGTTATATTGACTAACCAGCCCTTGTGAAATAATATACCATACTTTAAGCATATACTGAATTAGTTTCTTCCTTGAGGCAGTCCTTGCATTAAAATGCAGAGAGGGAAATGGAAATTTCCCTGCTATTAATGTCATTCATATTCAAATATGGTTCAAAATCTCAAAGGATTTGCATGTGTAATGTCTCATGGTTGTTCTCATTTTTTTTTTATTTCTTGCTGTTGTAATCTTGGATAAACATTTCCTGATTATTGACTGTTATCTGGTTATATCAGTGGTACCCAATTAATGCATCTATGCAGTTGAAATTGTGTAGGATTTGGCCCTTTTGGGTGGGATAAGCTATCACTGATGTTTGTTTTTGGAGTAATTGACATTTGAGTGCTCGTCATATCATTTGTTAAAGGAGGTCTTATTGGAAGGCATGAATTAATCAATGGAATTTCTCTTTTTTGGCTAATACAGTGACATAGTGATACAGTGAACACCTTTGAAAAGACCTGGATACAATCGAGGCTTTTGTGTATTGCATTTCAGTTTTGAATTGGCTTGAGGAAAAAAATTAATGATTCCATTTTGGGTAATAATATCACTCTCACTAGCAACAAATTCCAAGTTTGCAGTGCGAAGAATTTGAAGGCCGTCATCAAGTATTTTTAATGTTCGAAAATAAATCGTGATTTGCTATGCTAAGGTTTATTTTTTTAATTATATATATATATTTTTTTTTTTTTTTTGTGTGTGTGGGGATTGGACTCCGAAAAATTAGTCAATTAGATTTCAATTTAAAGGGAATGAAAATTACTTGATCAGCATTTATGTGCATAAAAATGCAGTGTCTTGTGGCAGTGTTTTCATTTTCAGCAAGGGTCGACATCCTAAAAAGATATTAATGTGTGCAAGAAAGTTATGAAAATTAGTGATCATGATGGTAATTTCCAAATGATTTTGTTGTAACTTTTTTGAAACAATTTAATCTTATACCTTCATTTGTCAATTCTTTTAAAAATTTTCTTGTAAAATGATTAACTGATTGAAACATCATCATTATTGAATTTTCATAATCCTAAAAGTTTGAATTGTCTCGTTTTACTGGGGGTATTATGTTTGCTGCTCTTAACATGATACAGATAGCAATTTGTTGGTGACGACTCATTTTAAATTTAATATTTCAGGTTAAGGGAAAGTGCACAACTGATCACATTTCGGCTGCTGGTCCATGGCTCAAGTACAGAGGACACCTTGACAACATTTCCAACAACATGTTCATTGGGTAAGCTTCTATTTTTTTTTTCTTTTTTAGTTTTTGGAATGATTATAAGTTAAAACTTTCCTTGTGGATTTGTCAGGAAATAATTGTAGGTTAATGCTGGGAAAGGCTTAACATCATCCTGTCATGCTTTGTAGAGCAGATTTTGAAAGAAAAGTTGAGGAGGGGAGGGCAGCTGCCTCCAGATGGCTACACCCATGTTATGGCACCATATTAAAATACATTTTGGATTAATATTTGTCACCCTGAGATTCCATTTCGGTGGTGGAAAATGTGAATTTTACATTTCATTTTGAAAGTTTGACTTTTTCAGTGTTTTCTTGTCAACTCCTCATGAACCAAATGCAGTACAATGTCCAAATTTTAAATATTATTAATTGTATATCCTGCTGCTTTCGTGTGACTAATGATCTCAGGTGCGACCCTGATGAGTGAATGCATTTCCGTAAGAAATTTATGTAAAGTTCATTTTTATTGCCTGCAGACCTTTTTTTGTATATTCAAATTAGAATTTAACGATCGCATTAAGTCATTGCAAAGACTATTGGAAAGATAATTGAAAAAAAATTCTTAATCTTGCAATTACCTTTTGCTTTCCAACTGATTTACTGTGGATTTTGTAAAACATTCATTAAAATGCTGAAATTTCAGAGTTTTTTCTTAGCTGTCTCAATGATGACTGATAACATTGTTGAAGCAGACCCTCTTGTATGATGACCCTCATATATATGATGAAAAAGACCCATAATGTATCATTAGAAATTTAGAGTAGTTTTAATGCTATAAGTGGGATTGAATTGGATATTTGGGGAGGCGACCTACAAGTAAGGTCATTTGCACCATAGGGTGATAGGTAACGGAGGAAGGGTGCAAAAAAAAGCCCTGTGTCGGCATTAGGTCGTACTAACAAAAGGAGCCTAGGGGAACCCTTTAATGTTTCATCCGACAGACAAAGTACTGCACTTTAAGTGCCCTCCTCAAGACATTGAGAAGTTGAGATTGGGTGTCCTATTAAAAATATCCTCTGCAGGGATTTGAACCATGGAATTTTGGAAAGAGCTAAAACCAGGGGAAAAAAATGAAATAAGTGCCAAAAACTCTGCCATAATGTTGGAATGTTCAGTGAAATGGCTTAATGATATGCATCATTTAGTGACTAATCAGGCAAATTCCACTAATAAGGGGAGTGTCAGATAGCCGGGTCTCAGATTTTATTCAAACTTAGTAGTTGTACAGACCGCTGTATGTGGTTCATGAATCACCCCACATATACGGTTATATAACCAATAGTTTAAACAAAAAAGGCCTTTAAAATTTCGAAATTCCCTTCAAACGGGCTACCCACATAACTGACAAGGTGAACAGGTGGCTCACATGCTCGTCTCCGGTCTAGAGACACTGGTTCGATTCCAATGCGGGGTATGTTTCTTCCGCTGTTTTTTTAGTTTTTCCTTTACGGCATCCTACAATGCGCTCAAGATTTTTTTATTTTTACTCGAAATATTATTTTTGCGCAAGGAAAATTTTTCATTTGCATACACGACATCAGGCTTAGTCTCTCTTTTTGGTCGAAGGCAGCCTTCTAATTATGTCACTTCCTTATCTTTTCACGACGTATTTTCATTATTCCTTCATGCACATGATTTCCATTTTCTATAATTATTTTATAATATTGTCATCATATTTCTACAATTCAAGCATAATTCTTAATAAAATTCAAATGTCGTAGCTTGTCAGTTATGTGGGTGGCCCATCTAAAGGGAATTTTGAAAATTTTAAAGGCCTTTTTCGTTTTAACTATTGGGTATATAACCCTATATGTGGGGTGTTTCATGAACCACGTACAGCGGTCTGTACAACTACTAAGTTTGAATAAAATCTGAGACCCGGCTATCTGACACTCCCCTTGTTAGTGAAAATACCCTAAAGTGAGATATGGTGAGCTGACATACTAATTTTAAGATTAAAACTATAAAAATGCAGTAAAAAATGTGTTGAAAAACATCATTTTCTGTACCTAATTGCAGTTTTCATTTGCATCATTTGGATATCGTTAATTGCCATTCGGTTTGCAGTGTTTTACCCTGTTGATGTCAATTCAACCGGCTTTTCTTTTTATTTTATTTTCATTTTCTAACTAAATTGTTTCAAAGTAAAGTTAATAAGATCTCATGGGATTTTATTTAAATCCAATCAAAAGGAGTTTCTCAGTCCCTGTCTTTAAGTGGATAGCTGATTAATTAAAAGCTCAGTGTAACTGTGCTTTTAGCGTTATCTGCTATGCCATCGTTGAGTTATTAAAAAAGTTGACATGGTGGAAGTGTCACTGAATTGACAGTGATTTCGAAGTGATATTCTTGCAGCTTTAATTTATCCATTTACGGTTGATTATTGATTGTCACTGTCTTAGTTGCTTTAATTCGTCTACGAAAGCATTGATTTTGGGAAGTGTCACAGAGTAGACAGTGAGTTGGAAGTGGTTTTGTTGCTTCTATAAGGTTCCATTTGTGTTTGAATATTGATTCAGTGTCCGTTAAGATTATAAGTGGGAAGAAAGATTCTTTTCTGTACACATTGAAGTACCATGTATTTTATATCGTACTCTTTCCCCATCCATTGAGTATCAATGGGCAATACTGCTAGTTCGTTATAAATGGGAATGATAATCTCAAGATGGGTCTATGCTATAAAAATTATCACATTTTGTACCTTGACATGTATTGAGCGTTTGGAAAATGAAAGAGTAAACATTGACTTAATCTTGTGAACAATAGGTTTCTAAAGTGTTTGCATGAAAAAAAGCGCTGTAAATACATAACAATTTAGTTTCACCATCAATAGTTATGTGTTGTACTTTGGTAATGCTTTGCTCGAATATTTATTCTTTTAAAGGGTATTATAATATGATGCCCTTCTTTCATGTGTAGTGCTGTCAATGCTGACAATAATGAAATGAACAAAGTCAAGAATCAGTTGACAGGAGAGTGGGGTGGTGTACCTGATGTGGCCCGTGCCTACAAGGCCAAAGGAGTCAAGTGGTGTGCTGTTGGAGATGAAAATTACGGTTGGTAGACCCTCTTTCCTTTTTGAATAAATATGGTTTTTATTATTAATTGCTGATGTTGGGTTAGAAATCATTTCTGAAGCCTCCAAAGTTGGTGGTCACAAAATTACCTAATCAAACTAGTTTTGGTGTAATGAGATCATTGAGATATATGGAGAGGATACAACGTCAGATAAATATCTGTGGAGTGATATTTTCTCAAATGCAATTTTCCATTGCCCAAATTCCAACTGGCTGTTTCCTAACATGCATAGTTGAAACTTGATAATAAGATGTCAGCAGGACTGTAAAATTGGCTCATCATATTTTCAAGTTTCATATTGTCGAACCTTTTTAGTGATTGAGAAAAAGTATTTCATTTTGTTTCCTCTAACTACTGTGGTCTTAGACAAGCTATTAGAACGAGTTTTGCTTGCTATTTGTAAAAGTATTCCGAAAAAAATATGTTCATATTGTAAAGAGTCCAATTAAATGAAATAATTGTAAAAAATATTTTTTAAATCTCTTTTATTTTACAGAAAATGCACTAAAAAGTAAAAAATAATTTTAAAACAGTGCATGAAAGAGAGATTGAGTGAAAAGCTCCTATGGGAAAATTGTAATGGTCTGATAAAGAGAAATTGCATAAGGAGTTTCTGTATGAAAATTGTAATGCACTGATATAGAGAAATTGTGTGAGGAGCTTCTATAGGATAAGGACCAGTCATTATGTTGGGTTATGCGACTAAAAATAAAAGCTTGGGGCGCTCAACAATTAAAAATATAACAATTAAATATCATAAATATTTTAATATAAATGTTCCCTTATACAATTTTATCTGTATTGAATATATGTTACTTTGACACTCATTATAATTGTGACCTACGCTTCTATTTTTAGTCGCATAACCCATCATAACAACTGGTCCTTATCCTATGGAAGCTCCTCACACAATTTCTCAATTACAACTTTCATACAGAAACTCCTTATGCAATTTCTCTATATCAGACCATTACAATTTTCACATAGGAGCTTTTCACTCCATTTCTCTTTCATGCACTGTTTTAAAATTACTTTTCCCTTTTTAGTGCATTTTTTTGTTAAATAAAAGTGATTTTTAAAAAATATTTTTTATATTTATTTTTATGTTGTCTCAAATTTTTTTCCTTTAACAGGAAACGACTTTTTTGTTCCCCTGCCATGCATTGCTTTACTTGTCTTAAAAAATAAACATCACTAGGCTGACATAACTAATATCCCGCTCAATGGAGCACGATTTTAAGGAAATTTAAAGAAATGACCATAAATATTAACATCTTTGTCTACCCTTAAAACCCTCCAGAAAGTCCCACGACTGATTGTAGCTATGCCTTCCTTAAAAAGTATTGGCGAATTGTGAATTGTAATAGTGAATTCGCAAAGAGCTTTATTTCCTAGGTAAACCACTGCATTGTCTGCTGTTCAGTCTTGCATCTTATGTACTGTTGATGCCCATGAATGTACCATCGGGGCACGCTCCTGCATGCCTTTTGTACAGTTATCCTTATATCACTCTTACTTTCCTCTACATTTAGCCTCCTCCAGTCCTGCCAGAACCTGCGTCCTCTCCATACATTTTTCTGTCATTACAATATGTCATTCATGGTTATCGCACTTCCCTCAATGTTATTATAATGCATAAAACTGTTATATTCTCTGTTGCTGATTCTAAAAAAATTGCTATTTACTTGCTCACCTATTTATATTCCTTAATATTGCCTTTTTCCAACTCTCGGATATGCCTTTCTTTCCTTCAAATTTGCTCTTTTCCAGGCCGTGTACCGTCCCACCCCAGCCCCCAGTTTCATTCCACAGGCCCGTAACCTTATTTACCAGTCAACTTTTCCCACCAATATGCCTATTCCTTGCTTTATTGTGAGATGTTAAAGTTCCTCCATCACTGCACCATCTCTTGAAATTAATCGGAAAATACCTAAATTGGCCACCGAAAACTCCACCTCCCATGTTCAATTTCCTCTGGAAACCATATTTTTGCAATTTTGTCACATCTCTTTTCACTTAAAATAATGCCATTTCATTCACTATCATCCATTAGAATTTCATTCAAGTACACCCATTTCTAGGGGTTGAAAAAATTGTCTTTGATGGGATGTTCGGCAACATTTTTACCCCGTCAGGTTGACACACAAGTTTCCAATATTGCATGTACTACAGGATACAAAAAAGCTATGTGCAAAATTTCAAATCTCTCGCTAGTTAGGAAGGTAGTTAAAAATTGATTACAAAATTTGACCCTGACACACAAGTGAAGTTTAATAAAATCGATTAAAAAATCTATTACTTTTGTAGTCCCTATTCAAATGCTTTAATGACTGTGATCATGATGTTGGTAAATTTTCAAACCAGGCTTAAGCAACCTGTAACATGATCCCTGCAGATCCCAACGGCATTGACCTCTAGTCACAAGGTTTCAATATTGCTTGAATAAACTGCAGAGAAGGGTTTTTATAGGTTTATTGTATTCCTTTCAGCCGATGGTGTTTGTTCATTGGGACAAACCTTTTGAGAGGAGGGATTATTTTGGACAGACTTTAAGTTGCCTAACCTCTCTTTGGTAATAATATATCCTTAACAGGTGAGGGAAGCAGCAGGGAGCATGCTGCCCTGGAGCCTCGTCACCTTGGAGGGCGTGCCATTATCGTCAAGTCATTTGCTCGCATCCACGAGACCAACCTGAAGAAACAGGGACTTTTGCCTTTGACCTTCGCCAACCCATCTGACTACGACAAAATTCATCCAACTGACAAAATTTCACTGCTTGGGCTCGCTAACTTGGCTCCCGGACAGGTAAGCTTATTTGTGAATATATTGTGTGTGAAGGCTATTAAGTTTTTTCAAGAATAGGGGTCGATCTTTTCATCATTATTATTTAGCAGTTACAGCAAATACACACATTCAGAAGTGAATGCCTAGTACGTACATTGTTTCACATTGTATGGAAAAGTTGGCTCTTAATTCTCATCATTTTCACTAATATTACCATTCAGCCGTCAGCTTATTTCATAAAGTGATATTCAATATAGCAGATAGTGGCATGATATTTGGAAATGTATTGGATTTTTGTTAGTGTTATAGGAGGAGGAAATTGATGAGGGGTACGCAACTCCAAAAACAAGTGTACACTGCATATCCATTTCAATCATTTCTAACCATTCCATCCATATCTGTCAATTTCTATCCATTTCTAACCATTTCTGTTCATTTCTATCCATTCCTGTCCATTTCTAACTAAATCTGTCCATTTTTATCCATGTCTAACTGTTTCTGTCCATTTCTATCGATTTCTATTATTTCTGTCCATTTTTATCCATTTCTATCCATTACTAACTATTTCTGTCCATCTCTAACCATTTCTGTCCATTTCTAACCATTTTGGCCATTTCTATCCATTTCTGTCAATTTATATCCATTTCTGACCATTTATATCCATTTCTATCCAATTCTGTTCACTTCTATCCATTTCTAGCCATTTCGGTCCATTTCTGTCAATTTCATGACCATTTCTCAACAAGCATACACAATTTCTCAGAGTTGCATATCCCATGGAAACATATGTCCAATGGAATCCCATACATCCCATGGAATTCATAGTGTAAAAGCTGTTATCAATCAACAGCTAAAAAACATGTGCGAGTCTTTTGGTTAATTCTGTGGGAAAAATAGTCCTCAGAGAGGGAACATGTTTGAAGAGGGAAATGGGGATGGGAGGAGAAACACTGCCACGTTATTCAGGATGATGTGATTTTGAATTTGGGGACAAATTTTTTTGAGGTTAGTTTTGACTTGTGATTTCATCAACAAATGTCAAAGATTTTGGTATGCTGTGGTGTGAGACGAGCGTATTGATAAAATCAGAATATTTCTACTTTTCCTTAGGCTCAAATTACCTATTTTGAGCTACTATTGGGGGCATCCTTCAGCATTGCGTTATTCACAGACTGCTGGTGTAGTCCAGTCCACCTTCATGCTAATGACAATATTTCACATTTCTTTCAAGAAAAAGTCTTTCGTGATATTTATTTTATGGTTTTGTATGCTTAGAACTTTTGATTTATGCTAATCAAATTCTGTGATTTTTACCCTTCTCGCTTTTTTCAATCCTTCTGTACATGGACTCAATTACACCTCATGAGTTTTTCTTTTGTGAACTAAATATTAATACATCAGTCTCTAATGGCAAATTGCTATTTTCTGCTCAAAAAGTTTCAATAATATGAAGGAAACTAATCGTTTAATTATTTTGTATGTATTAACTATTCAGTGAGGTATGCTGATTAATAAATACCGTAATTTTCCGTATATAGTTCACATTTTTTCCCTCGAAAATTCGTCAAAAATGTAGGGTGCACATTATACATGGTTACAAACTTACCGCGTTTTTATTCGGGCCGTAGATCACATTTGAATGAAGCCACAGTATTGATAAATGGATTATTTCAGTTCATTTTGATCACGTTTGAAGTAATCTCAATATACTTATAGGTGTTCAATTGTACAATTTTTAATTTAAAAAAATGCAATGAATCAATTCTTCAACACTGTTAGCACTGAATCCTTTGAATTCAAAACCACTATCCCCACTTGATTGAAACATTTATTCGATTAGTTTGTGCGAAACACTGACATCACACTCGCTGGCAGCATACATTGCATTGCCAAGGACATCGTATTTGTCCTCCTCATCGTCCACTTTTCCTCTTTCATTCTTCATCCCTAAGTAAATTGTCGTCACACCCTTCTATTGCATTCAGAATACAGCACTTTTTAAAACCTCACTTAATCACAGATGAATTGATGGCATCCCAGGACTCTTTTATCCACTGACTAATTAGTTTTAACTCCGGTTTTTTGACTTTCTTGAAGTTGTCAAAGAATGTGGTCTGAAATAATGCCGCTCATTCCACTTTTTATGCATCTGTGTCTTAAACAGGCGGTTGCAACTGACATCTATCACCTGCAACTGGCTTTTCATCCCTCCAGATATAACGATGAGATCTGTGCCATTCTCGTCCAATATATTCTTGATGCATGGCATTTGATGGCATCTAAATGCATCTAGAACCAACAAACGACGTCTACAAACCACGTCTTTGCACCACACATTTTGCAGCCAATCTTTGGATGAATTTCCATCCATCCAGTCTTTTTATTTGCACATAGGAACATATTCTGTGGCCATATAACATTCTTAGGGAGAGTTTTTCTTTTAAATGTTATAGAGAAATGTAACATCTTCAAATTACAGAGTAATGTGTCTTCTGCTAATAGGTCAGACAGAGTCAGACAGAAACGGATATAAAGTGAGGTGAATTGAATACAGACATTGGTACTTTTTAGCGACAGTGTGGCAATTCTATCATTTATTGACAAATATTTCCATAGACATGCATGGAAGTTTTGGAGGGGAAGAACCTACTATAAGTAGATCGTCATATTGAGAAACCAGAGGGCACCTATGTAAGAGCAAGGGGAAAAGCCATCCATAGACAGCATTAGGGCTTGCGCAATGATCTTTCGAGCACTGAACAGCGTAGCAGACAATGGCATAGAATGCCGTTCTATCAAAGCCGACTGCTGCTTCTTACATTGTGCTCGCCATAAAGTGGGTGCGTATTATAGTTGGAAAATTACGGTACATATGTGAGCACTAAGCACCGCTATGCTCTGATTAACACTAGAGATGTTTTCCTAGAATACTGCTGTGCATAACTAATTCATGTAATTTCTCCTGGGGCTTCTGATCGGGTTAGGTTCTCCATCTCTGCCAATATTACAGTAGATGTGTCTTCCATTGAAACTTTGGAAGATATCATACTATGTTTGGGAATTCCTAAATTTTGCTTTGAACATCAAATCTCCTGTCTACATATGCCCCTCCCCCTAAGAGCCCCTGAGGCCCAAAGGCCTTGTTCATTATTGGCCTTTAGATATGATTTTACTGTTTATTTTGAGTTTCTTGTGAAAAGCAATGTCTCCCTATGTATTGCTTTGCCATTAGTTTACTGACTTCTATTCTCATGGCTTACTGGCTGCTCCATTATTTTTTCAGCCCATTAAGGCAGAAATCAAGCATGCTGATGGAAAGGCTGAAACCATTTCTCTAAACCACACAATGAATGAGCAGCAAATTGGTTGGTTTAAGGCTGGAAGTGCGCTTAACCGTATGAAGCAGTTAGCCGCCGGAAAGTGAAAGACTGAGTGATTCAAGTATGTGGAAAAGTGTTTCATTAGCAGAACAATTAGTAAATTGATATTAAAAAAAGTTACCAAAGTACAATAACTGATTATCCATTTGCATAGTATGCAAGTGGATAATAGTGAGATCATAACATCATTGTGAGAATTGTGATTTTGTACAGGTGTTAAGATGTGTCATGTTGTGTAGAAAATCTTGAATGTTTCAAGTTCAGTGAGCATTTTAGCTGGAGACATTTTTACATAAATTTGGGAGATACAGTAGCTCACTATGTGTTATGTTGTATATAAAACCATCCTTATAGTCTCCAGTTGTTTGCTTCAACTCTCACCTTGTACTTTTGGCATTTTATATTTAAATTTTTTGAAGTCACAGTGTAAATAGACATGAGCCATATTTTGCTGCTAGCTGTTGGATTACTGCCACATGTTGTAAATTTAGCAGTATTATGTGTACAAATTTCAAAATAAAATCGACACACTTAAATTTAAAAATAAATTATAAATGAAAGAAAATTAATGTGTAGACTTATTTTCTCAATAATTAAGGTAATGAATCCAGTATCCAGAAACAATTATGTTTCTGGAAAAATGGGTTGAAAAAAGAGGGGGCTGTTGAGAGATTTGCAGTGGATTATGGAACCACAGTGTGATATGTGGTGAGAAGAGATTTCTTATAAGTAAGTTCTGAGATGATGATCATAATTGGAAGCATACTACTAGATGTGTTTCACTCATTCCAGTGCTGACTGGTTAATTTGTGTGGTGTCCATTCTATGATTAGTTGCTTCATGGGTTGATGTTGAGCTACAGAAGACTCTAATGATCTGAATATTTTTTTTAGCTAGATCATAATTGATGTAGAAAGTGAATAAACTAAAACAGCTTCATTATTTCAGCCATCAGACTGTCTTTTTCTGAAGAGTCGCATATTCATAAAAGAGTAAATTGACTCATCCCTTAGCCTATTGGATGCTCAATTATGGCACCACCTCATATGGCTTTCTTATTTTCGTATTTAGATTGTGAAACCAATCAAATTTCATCTGAGTTGAAGATTTTCTTAACCTTAGTGTTAGGTAAATACCCCATGGCCAATTACTGCCTGGAATCGTACTTCTACACATTAATTGCTGTAATGAATGATTTTTATTTTGATACTGTGTAAGTTTAGCTTTATTTTTCTAGCACATTCCTTCCCTCACCTGCTATAGTATTAGACTAAAATATGCATGAAATACTGGGTAAGTGATAATTTATCTCAGCGTTATCTGTACCACTTAGTTATGTATGGAACATGGAACAATTTTTTGAAATTGAGTACATGGTATCATAATGCATAGAAATAGTCAAGTTGGGATTGTTTTGGTCATCTGATAATTGCTTTAGATAACTGAATGATCCACATATCCAATTTGAGTGTGAGACGTACATATGTTATATTAGACATTTGGGTTCACTTTCAATCATTATTAACATTCAAGAGTTCAAAACATGATTTTTACATACCATACACATGAAACAAAGTTTCTTACATATACTGTTAACATTATTGTCCTTTAAGCTTAAGAACACGTTTAAGTACTGCATCACAAATTTTGAATACATTTGAGCACCCTTAATCCATAAATCCCTAATCCGGGAACACCCGTAATCCTGCAATATTTCCAAGGTGTACTTTGTGGAAAACAAACACTTTTGCCGAATCATTGCTTCGTTTTTACTGAAACTGTAACCCATTCTAACAAAAATTCTCCCATTCAAGAACGAGTATCAGAAGATTATTTTGCATACAATGTTGTCTATATTACTTATTGTGTGCAACAAAGGCATTTATTCAGCAAATTGAAGACACAACTACATTGTACGTTGTTGCCGAGACGTGAATGTGTGATGTCACGGAGTGGACAGTACCTGTCTTACCTTGCATGGCGCGTGCATGTTTGCTTTATACTTGGTGGCAACTGGAAGTAAAAACTATCTATCATCTGCATAGTTTATTCGTAATCATGTCTAACATAAGCAGTTGTAGCAGCAGCAAGGGGGCGAAGCATAAACACAACATTAACTATCGCAGAAAAAGTGGAAGTGTTGAAAAAACTTGATTCCGGCACATCAGTGACGCGCCTGTGTGATATGTACTCCGTTGGATCTTCGACAGTCTATGACATAAAGAAGCAGAAAGAAAAGATCCTCAAATTTTTCTATGAAAGTGACACTAAGAAAGGAATGGCGATAAGAAAAACCATGAAAGAAGGGTCTAGTGCCGATTTAGATCGTGTACTTATGCAGTGGTTTCGACTGCATTGAAGTGAAGGGCTCAGTATTTCAGGCCAAATGTTATTGGAGCGGGCTAAAATATTTCATGCAGAAATGAATCTCACAGTTCCATGTGATTATTCAAAAGGGTGGCTTCAAAAATTCAAGAAAAGGCATGGCATATCGTTGTGCGCTGTGGGGGGGGAGAGACTATCAGCGGATCCTGAAGCAGCTGACGACTTTAATGAAGAGTTTTCGAAGTTGGTGAATAATGAGAGTTTGCGTCCTGAGCAGATATATAATGCTGATGAAACGGCATTATTTTGGTGTTGTTTGCCGAAACAAGCATTGGTCTGTGAAGATGTAAAGGTCATCTCTGGGCTGAAGGACTATAAGGACAGAGTGACAGTGCTAGCAGGTTCTAATGCTGTAGGGACTCACAAGTTGAAATTATTGGTTATAGGAAAAAGCAAGAAACCGAGAGTTTACATAAATGTTAAAGTGTTTCCAGTGGTATACCGGGCAAGTAAACGCGGTTGGATGACCTCGAATATTATTACGGATTGGTTTGAAAACCATTTTGTTACCGAAGCTTGGTGTCATTGTAATGCTTCTGGTTTAGACCCCAATTGCAAAACATTGTTAATTTTGGACAACTGCTCTGCTCATCCAAAGGCAGAATTGATGACAAAAGGTGATGTTACGGTCATCTTTTTACCTCCAAATTGCACGTCTATGAAACAACCTCAAGATCAGGGAATATTGAGATCGCTAAAATGTAGATATCGATCAGATTATATGAAGCAGTTCCTGACAGGTATTAATTCAGGGAAATCGGAGATTGAAGTGATGAAGGAGTACAACCTAAAAGGTGTAATGTGGGCACTTTCACGAGCCAGGATGAGTATCCCACAATCAATTTTAAAATATGCGTGGTATAATTTGTGGCCAGCTTTGCGGTTAGATGGAGACGAAGAACTTATCGATTTCAAAGGTTTTCCAGTTTCAGAGGAAAAACGTATGATGCTAGAGTTGGTTGAATATGCAAACAGCATCAATAACCTGGAGTTGAAGCAAATTGAAGAGGGAAATTTACAAGAATGGATCGGAATTGATCACGACACTCCCACCGTACAACATTTCACGGACCAGGAAATTGTTGAAATGGTCGTCAATGATGATAAATTGGAGAGTGAGGATGACGACGATGAGCCAGGAATCGTGCAAGATAGAGTGAAAATTGATGAATGTATTTACCATACTACCAGGCTCATAAAAGGTTTGGAGCAGCAAAGTTTTATCAGCGAACAACAGATCATGAACCTTTATATACTGCAAAGCCAACTCATCCGTGAAAAGTCAAGCCGACTAAAGCAAATGACCATTGTAGACATGTTCAAAAAAGCAACCTAGGATGGACAAGAATCTTCCTCCTCCATCATTCCTGATGTATCAACGGATAGCTGCACAGATGGAAGCACCGGTAGCACCGAGCGTTAACGGCGCGGCATGGACAGCAGTCAGCTCGTTGAATCGTATTAAACACAGTGGAATAAGGATTGCGAGGAAAATTGGAAGCGATGAAAATTTTTATTTATCTATTTTATATACTGTTTGATGTGCAGCAATATGTTTACATGTTATATGCACTCCTTTCACTCGGCCGTTTTGTGATACTACCGGTTGACTGATTTTGTCTATGTGAATTTAGAAAAGGTTTATTTCTTATTTTTTTCAAATCACTAGTTGAATTATACAGAATTTATTCAAACTTAATTGAATTTGTTATAATTTATCGAATTCCCTCATTAAAAATATCGCAGAGCCCATAATTATGCTGGTTACTACCACAGCACCCGTAGTCCGGCAAAATCCCTAATCCAGCATCACTCAAGTCCCGACGGTGTCAGATTAAAGGTGCTCAACTGTACCACTAAATTTGCATAGCTTGTTGAATCGATCAATGTCCAAATCTTGCATTTCTTTCAGTTTCATTGTGATTTCTGCTTGTATTAGCTGTTGATATTTCTTCCCATGACCCAGAGCTTCCATTTCATTCAAAAATTGTCTTCTGTCAGTAACTTCTTCTATCACTGAAGAAAGAAAGGTGTCATTTTTATTATCATGACAAATTTTCTACCCCAGGTGAAAGTATTTATGGGAATACTGCGTAGGTATGTACTCACACTCATCAAAGCGGTCAATATTTTCTGATAATTCAGCTGCTTTCCTTTTCCAAATTCTTTGACCAACCGGTATTTGAGGTATTTCTTTTCCATATGCCATTATATTTTGGAGTTTACTTTTCTCAAGATCATTATCCACTGAAATCCAATGAAGAAATTCATAATGAAAATAGAATAACTATTTACTGCAGTCAAGAATATGTTAAACGTTTTTTTGCTAATGGCTCTCATATAAATTTTTTTACTACTAGGGCCTCAAGTTAGTGCTTTTCCATGCAAAAATGTCAACATGGCTTATATTGATCATTGTGAAATGAAAGCCACTCCTCAGTTTGGATGCAAGAACTGTTGTCCAGCAAATATAATTTTCTTCCTTAGAATTGGTGAACAAACTGGAAAGCCATTTATATTTTAATATTACATGTAAACCTCTGCATACATAATTAGCCAGTTAATGCACTCTGGGTCGTCTATCCCGTTATTATTGGCAGTATGAGTCCCTCAAGTTTTGTAGCTTATCTAATACAGTTCTGGCGTACAGAGTGGTTGGGCTCCAATATTTTTGGGAACACGTCCCAAGTTTGGTTGAAGCTGTCAGTGATGGCTCTGGCATTATCTGCTTTAAATTACTTAAGGAGAAGAGACTTTGTGATCAAGCTATTCAATGGACTTAGCTTGCTGTATCTTCTGAGTCTAAGCTCCGAAGGCTTGAGATTACTAAAAAAATGAGATCATATAGTTTCAGGCTGGCATATTTTCCCCACTAACTATGATGTGCAGTTTGTGCAGACAAAATAAGGGACTGATACTATTAAGCTTGGAAAACTAAAGTGCTTTTTCCACCACATAATGCGTTAGAATGAGTAAATTAGTGCATGATTGATCAAAATAGGTATGGCAATGGGGCATCAGGAAGGAAAGCAGCATTGTAATGTTCGTAAGGTGATCCATTCCAACGCAGTAGCTTTGTGACTCATGGCATGATAAAAATTAATGTGGTTTTATTCAGTTGGGTAGATACATGATGTGATGATGTGAGCAGGCCTTTTGAGTTGACGCCAAGCATGATTGAGATGTGGCTGTCATTGTGAAGTGACTGGTGACCCTTCTGGGCTAGGAGAAAATTCCTATTCTTACTAACCTGAGTTGCCAATGTGCTAGAAAACTGATTTTGGCACCCAATGAAAGATCTTATGTACAGCAGTTTATTAACAAAATATACTAATATTTTTGGTGAAAGGTATAAGAGTCATGAGATTTGATTCTAAATTTCATATGCTGCCGTATACTAACCAAATCCCTTGGAAATATAAGAGAAGGCATACCATTGGAAATTACATCTAATTGCCCATCGGTTGGTACCATGATGACTATGTTGGAATGAAAGAGATGGGTTTGGACAGCATTGTAGCTAGGGGAATGGTCCATGAGGTCTGGAACCCCTGGCCCGAAATGTTTTAATTTATTTTTTTTAATTAAGAGCAATGTAGGAGAACCTAATATTTTAATCACTAAAAAAGTCATGTTTATTTCATTCATAGATTGTCATGAACTCTCTTAAATAAATATTTGTGTTTTTTCCTGACATTGAAAACTAACTGCCATGCTCTTATCAGAAATTAGCCCGGTAAAATTTAAAAATATTGTGAGTACCCTGAAAATGTTTATAGTGATTAAGGCTGCAAATGGATGATTTATTTCAAATGACTATGTGACAAGATTTTCTGCCAGGTGTTTCTATTACATTTCTATACTACCTTTAATGAGATTGTTATTTGGGGGAGCCTATACATATTATAAAGATGATGTTGCACAGCAATATCCTGATGGTATCTCACAGCGACGAAACCTAGGTCGTTAAAATAAAATTATCATGTGGAAATTACAAAGTGTTTCGATTGTAAAACTTGAAGGTTTTTATTTTGTTTCATATATTTTTGTAGGGCTGAATGCAAAAAGGGTGCACTGATCTTAGTCAAAAATCATCTCAAAACATGATATTTCCAAATCAAAAATCCTGGTAGGGAAAAAGATTGGGAAGAGTGCTGTGGAGCTCTGTTGACTATAAGTGATGCCAGAATCACTATTGTGCGTGTTTACAGGTCACCATGAGGTGACTTTTCTACTTTTATGGACCTTTTTTCATGGCTCTACCTGGTTTTACCAAGAACTCTGCTCACACCATCATCTGTGGTGATTTCAATCTTGATTTTGGCTCCACCTCTATGCAAATAAATCATTTGTTGACTTCCCTAATGACTTTTGATTTAATGTCTTCTATTAGTGAACCTACGAGAGTCACTATGTAGTTCCCCTTTTACTACTAGGGGACAAGAGTACCATGGTGAAGGTATGAAAGAATCCAACCCTCATCCGGGCCAAACATTGCTTAGCTTCAGTGATCTTCCCGGAACTGGTGTTTCAATGAGGCTAGGCCCTCGCCAATTTTAATAAACTTAATGATTTTTCAAAGGACTACAGAACTAGCTACGCAGTAACTTCAACAGAGTCACCCACTAATGTTCACACATTTGTGTGAAATTCACTGTAGAAAAATCATTTGGAACCAAATCATTTGCTCCTCAGGGATTCATAACAGGGTGGACAAGTGAGCCTATACTTACATTAATTTTGAAGTTTCATCCTTTTGAACACCATTTTTACTTTGGTCTTAAAAGATCAATTGATTATGTGATACTAAGGTGATCAGCAAGTTAATAAATGAAGCATATCCACCAAAATGTTGTAGGCATGAAGGGTGGATTACAAAATATGAGAAGTGTAAGGTTGCTGCACCTTCCATCAGCCCATGTACATATAAGTTCTTCTGGGGAGGATCTAAAGTTATAACCATGGAGTAATGATTGTGTAAACTGTGGTTGTTACTTAAGTTTTCCTCCATTTTTTCTTCTAAGATTTTTCTGTAATAAGAACACAGTAGGGTTTTCCATTGTTGCTCTACTAACCTCTTGGGTGTTTAGGAATGAATCTTTCCCTTTCATAGGCACCCGTTCTTTGTATACTGTCCCTTGTTCTCCTCCTCGTTGCTGCTGGTTTTAAATCCACCGTACGACTTCTTGGGACTGCAGAATGGCTTGCTGCCTGCTTGATAGACGGTAAGGCCTCTCCTCTTGTGATTGAGTGACCGAGCTGCCTCTTTTGCAGGAATGTTAATCTGCATTCGTCCATCATTACTGGAACACAGAAATTGCTCCATCAATAATCTGCTGTTCATTGTGTGGCTCAACGTCTTGTAATGACAGATACAATACCACGAAGAAGATTGTGGGTTTCCGGGCTGTATTTTGTCTTATGGACATGATACATTCCACCTTGTGGCACTCTTTGGTTTAGGGCATACATATTTTTCTCTTTCCTCTCACTGAATCTTCCGTTGACTGCGCCTGTTGCCCAGGCAACGGGAGTCGAGAGAGCGGTAGTGGGGTTGGGGTCGATTTTTCATCAGTTTCACCATAGGCCAAATCGCCGGTCTAATGCTTACGAGTCAAAAATGGGGAAATTTAAATCAATCCGCCTTTGGTTGCAAGTATATATGCCGCGGTATAATTTCTGTAGGAAAGCACGTAACCAGGGTGAGGTATATTCCCCTTCGAAATTCTGTTCGCCGGGGCTGCTTGACTTATGACTCGTCAGTTTTCATGACATCTGATCCACCCACACAAGAAAAATTGGTCGATACGGCTCGCTAAATAATGCATCAGAAAACTTACCTCAATATTACACGAAAAGAAATAAAATTCTATTCTTTTGTCTAATTTGAATCATTTTCTCCACTACCGCAACATTCGATTATCAGTTTGTGGTTTCCCATATAGCAAAATAGGAAGATTTGTGCCATACGGAATCTCCCATCGGCGGAGCCTCATAGTCTTTGCATATTTATCAATGGTACATGCAGTATAAATTTTCAAGACTTGATGGGAACTGGCCATGATAGCGATTTCGTAGGATTTTACCAATATTACGGCACTAGCGCTGTTACCCAACTTTGCGTGTTAAAGGATTGCACCATGAATAATAATAGACTATCGTAATTACTAGAAAGTGGTGCACGGGAGATGGGAAATTGTTGGACACGCTTAGCGGAAATTCTGTTTGTGAGGAATACTTTCTACAGTCCGTGCTGTGGGCAAGATTGAGCTCTCAAAACCGGTATTTCCTATTTTCCAAATGGCATCTAGATTCGTAAATTTTAAGAATGCTGATTTATGATATTAGTTCTTCTTAGGTGAAATGAAAATTAATCGAAAATACGGTGCCACTGTTTTAAGAGTAAAACGCATTCACCTCGTGCCAGGCTGTTTTAAGTCATAACTGATAGTCAGTATGAGCGAAATGTATGTTATTCAAGATTCTTTAGTTCCATCTAACGTGGAAAATGGTCAAGGAGAAAAGTTATGTGGTGATTCCGATACAGACTGTCGAAAACTTAGTTTGGTTAGTCAAGGCCTTTCGAAATTACCGAAGAATATTTTGCTTGATAATTTTGTGAGCATTAGCTTAAATGGAAATGTTTTCTGCGAATTGCCTCTCGAAATATGTTCCCTAAGGAGCTTAAAGTCATTAAATGTGGCCAATAATAAAATTAAACTCCTTCCCAACGAAGTTGGAAATTTAAGTGATTTAGAGTACTTAAATTGCAGTGGAAATCATTTAGAGACATTACCTTCATCTCTGTCTATGACATCGAAGTTAGTCGTGTTGAATGCGTGTAGGAATTGTATAGCATCAATTCCCGACGAAATGAAAAACCTTAAGAGATTAGAAACCGTTAATCTATCCCAAAATAAGCTAAAAGAAGTGCCTCTAGCTTTAGTTTTTGGTTCCAACTTTATTTCCAATTTGGACCTTTCTCACAATTTGCTGACGGATTTCTCAAAAGAACCGAAATGTTCAGCATCTCTCAAAAGTCTTAAGGTGAATAACAACTGCTTGGTAGAAATTCCTGTTTGGGTGAGATGCTTGCAAGGAGTGGAAGAATTGTGCCTAGGGGATAACCGTTTTACTTGTGTGCCTCACCATCCTGTTGATGATTTAATGCCTCTACCATCCATTACGTTGACTAAGCTAAGCATAAACTCGTGTGGCTTAAAGAATCTTCCTATTTCCCTGAAGCACATGAAACATCTAATGTATTTTGAAGCTGGAAATGATCATGGATCCTATCTGAAGGCTGATCAAAGGTTTACGAATACTGTTTGGGACGTAACCCCGTCTTTGTGCCTAAGCTATTTGAAGGAACTGAGATTACCATATGTGGGCTTACCAGTACTACCGGATGACTTCTGGACTAGCCTCGGCGAATTAGAAGTTTTAGACTTAGAAGGTAATGTTGTGGTGTGGTTGCCCGATGGGCTATCCTGTCAGAATAAGTTGACTCAGTTAAATCTGTCGTGCAACCGTTTGGCGTTGCTGCCGCAAGAAATCGGTGCAGTGAAATCACTCAAGGAACTTAGACTGGACGGAAATAAGGTGTGTTTGGCTGCTGTATAATGCAGGTAGTTATTACTGTTATTATATAGTTTGTCATTCTACTATTTTATTCTTTATTTAGACAGTATAGAATCATTTGTTTTCAGCTACATGAATTGCCTGGTTCTATCGGGAGCCTTGAGAACTTAATTTGTTTGGACCTGTATAATAACGAATTATCAGAGTTTCCTCTTTCAATTGGCAACCTTCACCATCTTAAGTACTTGGATCTGGAATCGAATCTCTTCACCATTGATGAGTCTTTAGATAAGGTGAGGAAATCTTCATTCTCTATTCTTGAAATTCTTCTGTGAAAAATTGAAGTTAAGTAATGGAATTATTTCAGCCTTTAATATTTGCTTTTCTGTGATAAAGTTTTTCGATCTCATAAGTCTTGGCCAAAGGTCTTGAAAAATAATGTATATCAGGTGAAATCTTAAGGTTTTCACCTTCCTGGTCAAGTATTTTCCATACATACCAGATTGGGCTGAGGGGTTAAAGCCAATAGATTGATGGCTAATGTTTCAATCAGAGAGAGCCTGATGATTTTCTGTTGAGTTAATCATTGAAAGTGATCATCGAATTATTAAAATTACAATTATTACAATATTTTGCAATGATCATTGAAAAAATTATAATTTAGTTCTAATTGATTGTCGTTTTCTTAAAAAATGTTTCCTCTTGAATGCTTAAATGGACAGTAGGCATCAGATCATGCTTGATTTGTCATGAGAGGGTTTTTTCTAAAATCATTTTGGATATGAAGATGGATGTGTGATTTTGTACCATAAGTGGTCATTGTTGTGACCTTATTGCATGCTGTTCGGATGTGATTTAAGAAGTTTTATTTCTTTATTCTTTTTTCTCAATTTTCAGGAGAAGATGAATCAAAATTCACTTTCTCCTTATCCTACTAGCATTCCTTTATAAAATTCCTAGGAATCTTGTACGGCTCTGTATTGTATCTCTCCTTCTTATATATGACTTTTACGGTTAATTTGTTCCAAATCCTTTCTAGATTGTTGACCAGCATTTTAACTTTACTTTCATTAGCTTATGCTTTGCTTTCTTTTCCTTGCAACCCTCTTCTAAGCCATATCTATAGGTCACCAATCAGTGTTATTTGACAAAAATGAGGAACATGTCACTGCTGTTGTGACTTTCACTTACTGGCTCAATCTTTGAAATCGGGCATTATTAAGGCATCATCTATTAGTCTCTGGCACAATTGTGAGTTTACATATAAGTAATATTAAACTCAGTTTTATGTGTTAAATTCTTCAAGATATCACCATCATCAGAATTTTGAGTTTGGCCAAAAACCTCGACCACTCTCTCAAAATCTCATTTTTTTTACTTTATGTGCTGTAAGTGCTATGAAGTGTATCTGCAATAGAGACTGGTGTTATGGTCTAACAAACTGTAACACAGTCATTTTAATGGAAACACGAGCCTATTACTAATTCCCACTTCTAGTTAGTCACTGACCATGGTTTCAGTACACCATTACAATTGTTGAGGCGCAGGTAAGGTGCAGAAGCACGTAGGTACGTTTTTATGCCTTGGCCAAAAAGGAGATGGGGGTTACAGCGATAAGAAGACTCAAAGTGAAGGTAAAAAATCTGGGAGTAGCTATAGACATTACTTCCTACTTTGGTCAGGAGAATCATTGACGTCAGAGAAAAATGGGTATCATACTAATGGTCATTGACTGGAAAACAATTGCAATAATTTAGCCTTCCACTAATTGGTGAATCTGCCTTAGTCAGAAAATTTTGAATCAGAAATTACATAACGATACACTACATATACTTAACGATCTATAGCCTAAAACCAATGGTTTGAAATGTGAAGTCATTTTGAAATTCTTTGACAGTAAGCTCCAACAGCTTGTGAATAGTTTTTTCAGTACCCTCCCGTTTAGTAAGAGTAATTCACCATTATTAGCAAAGGGAAGCATGTTTATTGTGTTACCTTTCTAAGATAGCCTGGTATAAAGCGTTATCAATACCATGACTGTAAAAAATGTTTATTATGTCTATTATATCCATGTGATAACAGAAAGCATTCTGCTTAGTACCTTAAACAACTGACCAAGAATTAAATGTGATATTCATGTTTTAATATGTATTTTTATTGGAAGGATGGACATTCTGTTTCCCAAGGCCTTGAGGCATTGGGACTTACCTCCGTAGTCCACTTCATCTTCCTCTCTTTCAGTCTTGCCTATCGGATATATATGCCCTGCTATTATTACAATTTTATGGACATCATTGGAGTTATTAACTTGGGGCATGTTAACGAAGAGATGAATTATTTTTTATTAACGTCTTGGCTCTTTGAAATGGAATCAAGCTTGCAATCTGTGGCCTAGTTAAATTATGGATGCCATTTAAGTAAACAGTCACTGCCAATCTTTATTCTTAACTACCCAGAGATCATTTTAGTTGCTACAAATATTCATTAGTGAAAAGTATATGGTTTCTATAACCCTTTCTGAAGGAATTTTTTAGGGATTGGAGATTTTTTCTGAAGGTATAAGAAAACAGAAATATCAGCAGTTAAAAAGAATAATTGATCTACATTACAATACAAGTTCACAACTGGAATAATTCATCTTGTAGCACAGACATTGAGAGGGAAGAAATTTATTGATTCCTAAGGGTTCTGAATGGTGGACAGCATTAATAATGACATTCATGGAAAAGCTCTTACTAATTGAAATTGTGAATTGCTGGCTGTGAATTGCTAAATGAGAAGGCATTCCACAGGAGTTTCAACACTGCTATATTGATTTTAAAGGAACTGGCAGTCAATAATATTATTTCTGGGCTAAGTGAGATTGGCTCTTTACGCAAGAGCCTGCCTTTGACATTGTAACTGGAAGCATTACTGGTGTGAAATGGCAGAGATTAGGGTGAATGTTGGGAAGGCAGATTTGATGTCATTCGCCAGTTCATGTAAGGAAAAGAGAAACCTTAATGCTCCTTTTCTCATGTCAAGAAAAGATAGATTGGCAGTCAACGATCAAGAAAAATCTTGGGAAACCATGGACTCTATTGTCAACTTACACCACTTTTGGATGCGAAATGCTCAGTATATTCAACTGAGGTGAGACCTTGAATGTTATATTGCCAGATATTGTGATAGGGAAGATCATCACAGATATGCACACAAAGAATGCCTAACTAACAAAAGAATGCCTATCCATGAATTACTGGTCAAGACTATAGATCTGAGCTTTGCTGGTAATGGTGCCCACTCAGGGATAAATTCAAATGATATGGGAAGTGTGGATTGTAATTTGGTCTTATAAGCAAAGAGAAATAAATGGAAAGGGAATAATGTCCAGGTTGATGATAAGTTAGTGCACAATAGTGATGGGTCGTTCACAACAGATTCGTTCTAAATAATTGAATCTCCAAGTGCATCAAATGATTCATTTCAGGAAACTGATTTGATCATTGAATCATTTTGTATTTCTGTCAGCCGTGTGATTGAAAGTGATTTTAATTGGAAAAACATGTTCGTTTCACACATACATTATCCGTTCTGTCTAGTTGTGAAATTTCAGAGGGATAATTTCATGGGCATAGAGCCACTTACATTTTGTCAGTGAGTTTATGTTTGTATTGTATAATTAGAAACAAGGCGCTCATTTTAAAAACTATGAAATTTAATCCTTGTTACAACATCAGTGCATCATTTCAGTTGGTAAACTTGATAAGAATTTTAATTACCTACTCAGTTGAAAGCTCCTAATTGAATGGAATTCAATACACCAGATCAGAATAAATTCATACGCATTAATTTGTGTAGTCTGACCTAGTGATTTAATTTTCATATACATACATAGTTTGAAGTTATTCCTCTTGAATTCAGAGTCTGTGACAGTTTTATTTACAGACAGACTCTCTAAATATTTCCGTGTATAGTTTATTTCATTTGTGCTCCTCTCAAAATCAATAGTGATTTTTTGTATACTTTCCACCTCAATTTTTCCTGGGACGTAATGTTTGTACCATTAAAGACTAAGATGTAAGATGCAAAACGCTAACTATATTTTGTCAGTATACCTCTTAGTGTTTTCCTATGTGTTGTAGCATAGTATGTACTTGGAAATCTTCAATTTAATGCGGATCCAAAATTTGTGGAGTATGGAAACCAATCAGCCTTCCCAAATTTCTAATCACGGTAGTAATTATTTGCAATCCATTATTCAAATCGTTCAAGTGGATTAAAGGCATCATTCAAGTGTTTGAGTCTCTTCAATCTTGATACATTCGAGTCTTTCGGTTCACGTGAGTCTTGTGATTCATCTAATCAATCTGACTTACGAGTCATAATGAATCAAATGATTGAATCACTAAAATGATCAACATGGCTCATCTCTAGTGCAAAAATCATGTTGAGTTAATTCCCATCTTTTATGAGGAGTGTGATGCATGTAAAGGCTGCAAGGTTTCTAACGGATAATCCCTGCATCTTAAACTTATTTCTGTAGAGTAGTCTTTCCTGCATCTTCACAGGCTTTTTTTATGTTGCTTACAAATCGAAATTCATTACTATTACTTTCCTTCTGCAGGTTTTTGATAAAATTGGAGCTGATTATGGGACTCTGAGGGATGATTTGAGGACAAGATTCTATAATCCAAATAAAAGACTCCTTGGACCCAAGGATTTACCATCGCGTAATATTGTGGATGTTGACTCAGGTAAGTTGGCTGTGTTTTCAGCTGTTAAGATCTCTCTGATTTATTATTAGGTGAAACTAATGACTCTAATCCTTTAACTAGGTGATGAAGAATGTGATGGCTCATCGCTCAGCTCAGAATACCAACCTGAAGTTATAGAGTGAGTTGTTAAAAATATTTGCTGTATTTACTTGAGAGGCATTAATTCAAATATCTTTGTGAATGAGATTCTTGTGCCTTCAATTCCCTCGAAGCATCTTTGCTTGCTGGGGAAGGGGAGGTCCTTAATTTTAAGGTGGGTTCAAGTAGAGCGTACCTAATGTATATGTATGTGAAGTCATGTACTTATGACTTCATGCATCATAACACAGAGTCCAAGGTGTATATTATAGTGGAACTTATTTCTCAGAATTGAGAAAATTTATGCTCACCGCCTCTAAAAATAATCATTGTGGAGTGTTATTTCACGTGTTAAATTTTCGTCCCTCTTAAGCTATCGGAAAGCTGTGTCCCAAGGGCCCTAAATACTTTGAATCTGATTATGCTTTTTTCAGGCAGATGAAGCTCACTTTTTTCAAGTAATGCCTAAGGCCTAAATATCTTCAGTTTTCATCTATCTTTTTGCATTTGTAAGATATGGTTCTCCTCTGTTCGAGCTGCTCCCAGCCAGCAGCAGGGTGTCAGCCCCCACCTTTCCCTTCCCCTCTAAGACCATCCCCCTTCCCCCTCCCTTTACTGGTGCATGGCGCATCACCCCTCTCCCTGCATTCAGTGGAATGAAAGTCTTTGCTGTGCCTCTTGAACTGTGATATAAGTTGTCATAGTCTGATAAATTTTTACAAAGGTAATATGTATGGCTTTACTTTTGTATTTTGCATAAGAAGTGAGCTTTTTCCACCTGAAAACATAAGTTCAACATTATAATTCATATTATAAAATGATACATACTTTTCCACTGATATTTAATGAGTATAATTCGTTTTGCCGCTTGCTGAATCATCAGGTACATTTGTTTACATAAAATATAGTAACCTCAAACTAAGTAGGGGGGATTTAAGAAAACAAACTAATTTTTTGGGGGGAAAGCAGGGGTACATATAGTAAGGGGTTGTGAGGAGGAAAATTTCGTGAAGGGTCTCAAACCACCATCCAAATTCCCTTATGGCAGCTAAAGGATATGGACACCTTTTTGAAAGTTTTTTTCCCGATGGACATATTTTAGGTGAGTTATTCCAGATGGTTTGTGGGCATTTCTATGTAAATTTCACGAGGCAATTGAGAAAAGGTTAATCCTTTAAGATAAGAATATAGTGGCCGTAGGCAAATTAAAGGGAGGGTCAGCACCAATGGATAATTCTTGGTATTTTCTTGCTGATACTATTGCCTTGAAGACAGCCTGGGGTCTAAACAGTTGTCCAGTTACAAGGGGCAAAAGGGGAATCAGAAATTATGGATGAGTCTACTCTTATTTTTTTTATCAATTCCGATTCTTTCAAATCGATTCTCAATTCCGATTCAATCAGTTCTTTTTCGTCATAATAGGTGTGATATTGATGTACCAGTTGTGTACGATTATTATTTAAAATCGAGTATTGGCTGCAATAAAATAACAAAGACAATTAAGTTGTTCAAAAAGTATATTTATTTACAAATATCAAGTATATTTTCAGCGTAGAGGGACATAAGAAGTTCAAATTGATAGCCTACACTCAAAATTACTGCACGCAATGCATAACTATATTTTCTTTAGGAATTTGAAAAACAAATAGTTTCCAAGTGTAGTAAAATAATTGATTGGTATTTTAGTTTACAACTGTACAACTTTTTCAAATTGAAGAGCTTCAAACGATGAAAATGAAATTTGATTTGAATATTCATCAATCTGGAATCGATCCTAGGTGATCGATTCTCGATGCAGAATCGGTGGAATTCTCAATGCAGAGTTATGCCTGGGAATCGGTGGAATCGAGAATCGACTCATCATAAATGCATGATCTTTTGATGGCCGTCTTCTCTAATTGACTGGGTTTTTCCCTTACAAGCCTTACAGTGAATAACACGCAGCACTTATCTGTACATTTTTCCATTTCTGGGCACCATTCAAGCAAATGTTAGTCTGGCTTTTTTTTGTGTCTTAGAATTTATTCAACGATGCCAAAGGGTACAAATCTTAAGCTCTGGTAAAAGGTGCAGGAGACAGAGATAGCAGTTATAGAGGAAAGTGGTGAATGGAAACTGACTATGGCTTTAATGTGAGTAAGCCTCAAATTGCATATATCTTGAATCAAAAAGATTAAATTATGAAATTGGATTGTGAACCACAATGAAAGTGTGAAGAAAATGGTTGCTTACAATAACATTGATTTTTACTCTTTCCAAGTGGTTTAAAGCAGTGAGAGCAAACAATTGACTTTCATAAGGCTTGTTACTGCAAAAACAGTGGTTGATATTGCCTTGGAACTGAAAATTGATGGTTAAGACTGCAAACATGTGGCTTGGAAAGTTAAGAGGAAGACACTACATTGTGCTGAAAGCAGTCTGTGGGAAGGTAGCTGCTGAGGTTCCAGAAGATATTACTGCTACACAGATAGACTTCGTGGTTTGTTAGAAAATTGGACTTCCAAAGATATTTTCTTACACTGATGAAGCAGGATAGTTTTTGGGGCTTTGGCTTAGAAAACTTAGGCCCTCAAGTCTGAACACTGCTCAAGTAAGAAGGCATCGAAAGAGATATTGATGGTACTGTTGTGCTCAAGCATGACTGGGAAGCATCTGTGGCTGCTGACGAGCAGGAAGGTAGAAAATCCAAGGTGCTCCAAAGATAAAATAAATAACATTTACCCTAGATTAAGAAACACAATGGAAAAGCATGGATGACATCTGGAATCATGTCTGAGTGGCTGTTGGTGTTTGATAAGAAAATGGCAAAGGATAAGAGGAAGATTTTACTGCTTTTGACCATGCCTCATGTCACCTTACATTGAAGTTATTAAGTATAGCTCTTTTTTCCTTATGAGCCTAACTAGTGTCCTGCAACCATGGGACCAGGGCATGATTAGGAGCTTTAGAATTGACTACAGACAGCTCATCATTACATACATACATACCAATTTGCCGTTCCCTTCCGGGGTAGGCACAGTCGCAAAGTTTCACTCATAAATACATATTTGTACGCCTAACTCTGCTTTAATTATATCCTCCGTTCTGACCTATACTTGCAAACCTCCTTTGCCTCATTTACCCCCATACACTGCTTCATACACGCCCTCCTGTTATTAAGACTCCTAATATTCCTCCTCCTAGGAATTTCCTCAGTCACATTCAACCACAACTTTCTCGGCCTACCTCTACCTCTCGCACCATTCATTTCACTCTTTTATATCTGTTTCGTTATTCAACTCTCATCCATTCTCTCAACATGGCCGTACCAACGAAGCACACTCCTTTCACCTATGTCCATTACAGGAGCATCTAATCCACATTCATTTATTAGCCACTCATTCCTCACCCTAAACATCCTACTTTTGCTGCAAACATTCCTCAGATAAGTCATACACACGGTGTTTAGTCTACTCTTATGTCTATCCTGACATACCCATGTTTCACTACCATACAACAAAGTGGGGAGAAGTACCCTTTTATACACAGCAATGTTGCTTCCTTACACAGGCACTCATTCCTTGATATGCTCCTCATGCTACCTACCACTTTCCTTGCCCCATCGCAGGTCTCTTTATCCCTTCATCTATCAATCTATCTTTCATAAACATCTTACCTAAGTACACAAAATCAAATACATGTTCAATTACTTCTCCATTTGCTCTTATCATGCAGTTATTCCCCCCATTCTCCATATCCAAAACTACTTTTATAGTCTTGCACACATTTACCCTCAATTCTATTCTCTCTGTTGATTCACAAAACTTCTCTAGAAGCATAATAAATGATTTAGTACTTTCCCGGCGAATATTATCTAAGAGCTTCTGTAATCCCTGTTTGGTTCTCTGAGATCAAAACAGCATCATCCGCATATAGTAGAACTTGCACGTTTACATTTCCAATCAAAACACCATCGTTTTCACTATATGCATCTCTAACACATTTATCCATAGATACGTTCAACAACCATGGTGACATTACGCATCCTTGCTTTACACCCTGTTTTATTGCAACCAAACTCTCAGAACCCCATTAACTCTCACACTTGCCTTACTATTATCATGCATCGCCATCATAACATTCAATAACTGCCCATTCCCTCCATAGTCCTTCCAAACCTGCCACAACTTCTTTCTTTTTACCCTGTCATATGCCTTCTCTAAATCAAAAAATGCACAATACACTTTCTTTCAGACGCCCATACATTTTTCTATCACTTGCTGAAGGTTGAAAAGCTGGCCACTACATCCTCTCCCAGGCATAAACCCGCCCTGCACACCCCATATTCTGTCAGAAGTAATATCTCTCTCTCTTTCGATTAAAATTTTGCTGAACACTTTTCCCAGAATGATCAATAAACTAATGGCCCGATAATTATTATGTTCTGTCTTTCCTCCCATCCCTTTGTACAATAGAACAATGATTGCATTCTTCCAATCCACTGGAACAAAAGAAGTCTGTAAGCATAAATTATATAGTTCACACAGCCGACAAATGAGTAAATTACACCCACACTTCAAAATTTCACTGGATAGGTATCCCATCTATGCCTGCAGCCTTCCCATTTTTCAATACTCTCACAGCCCTTATGACCTCATTCTCACTGATCTCCTTTTCCATCATAACATTCTTGAATACTACTCCACAAGGCTCATCCTCAGCACCTGCAACATTATTGTATAATTCTTCAAAATACTCCCTCCAGCAGTTCCTAATATTGCTCTCATCCCACACAATCTTTCCACTTTATTTCTTTACCACATTCATTCCCCTGCCTTAACATGAGCGTAGCTAGGGAATTTGGCTGGGGGGGCCATGGGACCACCCACCTTCCGGAGGGTCTGGGGGTATGGAGTACCCCCAGTTGAAGAGGTTTCTCCCCCGGGAAAATTTTTAAATTTAACCTTCTCAGAACTTAAATTAAGCCTAATTTCTGATGACATTTTTGTTGAATACTGAAAGGGATTGTTGTAGGCTTGAAAATGATCACACTGAGTTGTAAAATAAAATGGTTTTTATTTTCAACACGGATTCAAACATTTTCAGAGGGATTATAGTAAACTTTGGGCTGGTTATATGCTAATAAATTAAAGACTCACAGCTTCAATATTAATTTAAAGTGAAATCAGAGAAAAGTAACAAAAAATTTGGTTTACAGGAATTTTCTGTTTTTTTAACAAAAATGTTCAATGATGGTAGTGCCGGGAACCCTTTCTTTAGCAAGTGCTTTTTCGATGTGAAGAATGGATAGATTTGAAAATCTTGATTGGCCGGTTGTAGACTGAACCCATGACTTGATTATTCGCATGACTGAAAAACTTTTTTCACATCCGCTCAAGCTAACGGGAAGGCCGATTGCTACTCGGAGAAGTCTGTAAACATTCAGCATGATGTCTTCATTTATTTCTGTTCTGACATTTTTAGGTTGACCTCAATTTCCTTGTTTTTCAATATATATGTTTCTCAATACTGTTGCCTCAGCATTTATGGAATGGGTACCTATATTAAAAATTTCTTTGTAATTATTTATGAAATCTTCAGCTTCAGCCAAGTTCAACTGTGTAAAGCCATCCGCTGCCTTTGCCAGGGGAACAGACTCAAACATGTGCTGATTGATTTTCCAGTAGTCTCGAGGATTGGGGTTGGTGTCAGATGGTAGGCCAGTCAGCTGGCTTTTTCCTACGGTAGTTTCAACATAGTAATCGCTCATTTTTGCGGGCAGCTGCTGCCTTCTTTTCTTTGAGACAGACTTAGGCTCTAGGAAAATGTCGTTGTTGTTCGAAAATTCTACTATCTCTGCCCATATACCACTAAAATTATTTCTGCTCTCTGGGATAATAGTTTGAATGCTAGCTATAACTGAACTTGCTCTCCCGAGCATCGCATCTGGGCCTTGCAAAGACTTGCTCAGCACGTTGGTCACCGATAAAACTGAATGGATTATGAAAAGATTAACAACGAATTCAGGTTTGTGATAGAACTCAACAAACTGATGGCCTCCACCATATCTCGTGCATCGTTGATTTCCTCCTCAAGGGCTTCTTTGATTGTGTTGAAGTTATTTATTACAGCGTTACAATTTGTGTAACAGCAGCTGTACTACTTAAGCTCCCCATTTCTTTTCCACCCTTAATGCCTAGCTTCTTTTGAATCTCTGCTAAGATGGCATGATTACCAGGTTGTGAATAGTGCATATGAAGGGCTTCAAGAGTATTGAAGAAAATGGTAGCTGAGTGGATATCATTGCAGGAATGGACAATGGCCAAGTTTACATTGTGAGCTCAGCGGTGGATATAAATTGCCTGAGGGTGTAACTCTGTCATTTTCACCTGGAGATCCGCGTTCTTTCCTGACATTACGCTGGCACCATCATAGGATTGTCCAAACATTGGTATATTGTCCAAGCTGTATTTAGCTAAAAATCTTAAATCAGTTGGCTTAGCGACTCGGCATCCCTTGCTGTGGAACAATTAAGAAACCCAGAAACCTTTCGATGGGCTCCAATCCTCTCACGTACCTCAAAACTACTGACAACTGTTCGTCTTTGTAACATTTGGCTTCATCAACCATCAATGAATAAAACCCACACTCCCGCACTTCCTTTACAATTTCTTGAAGAGTTAGACCGGCTGCAACTTCTATTATTTCGTTCTGAACCATTGGGCTGCAGTAGTTAAGGAACTGCCCAAAATTTTCTGCAAAAAAGTCATCATACTTCGCAAAAAGCTTACACAATTTGACCAAGTTTCCCCAATTCTGATATTCAGAGCTCTCATCATGTCCTCTTAGTGGCATGCCTTGGCAAATGAGATAGGAAATGATGTCAGCTACTTCTGTCAAGTAATGTTTTTTCTCTTCAATCTCCTCTTTACTCTGATTTACGACTCTCTTATGTATAGTACCAGTTGCGTTAGCCATTTGTTACCCAGATACTTTTGATGACAAAGCAAATGAGGTCCTGATTTTTCATGTTTTTCCATTTGGAAAACCCCATTTTAATGAACTTTTCATTTTGGTCTCAAACGACCCCGGTAGAGAAAAGTCTACACACAAAGCAGTATGCCCGATCTTTTTCCACACTGTACCCTAACCACCGGTGTTTTTCATAGTAAGCATCGGAAAACGATCGGTTTCTGTCACCAATTAGTGTTTTCGGGAAATTAATTTTCGGTTGATTCGGTCCAGTTTCTAAAGTACCAAGATGTGTTGGTTCTGATGCTCTTTCCTCAGTTACTTCCATTTATTCATCTGTGGGTTTTGTTGAAGTTTCGAACATTGAAGGTGCAGAGGAGGGGGATGTGCGGTCGTTTCTTGGAGGATCATCATCTTCACGTTGATTATTCACATCGAGGGAGATAGAGTTTTCTTGAAAAATGATCGAATAACTGAAACTTTCTTCATCTTGAACCAAAAGAAAAACAAAATAGAAGGGAAAAATCACTAGAATGTGCAAAACTTAATTTACTGCATATCACTACACAGTCATGCGCGAAAACAACTGGTGAAACACTGATTGTGATATGGACAATCATTACACTGGAAAATAAACTGGCTCTGAAATAAACACAACACTTGTCGCACTGAAAAACACTATGCATAGTGGACACTATGCGTAGTGAAGGGAAATGCGCTGGGATGAGCTCAGTGTGAGAATGAGATCTGGCTTCTTAAGAGCGAGAGATAAAACACAACAGTAAACTGAACTGAAATGCTGCACCGGGCATACCGGCGCAACATATACTCGGCTGCGCGAGGGCCTGGAAGCATCCAGAAACATCTCGTGGGAGCGAGAGAGAGGAGAGAGAATGTGCGCCTTGAGGGGTGGCCAGGAAGGTGGGGGGAGTAGGCATGTGAGTTGGTAGGTGAGGCGAAGAGGCAACCCGTGGGCAGAGCTGCCGCATGCCGTGAGCCACCATCGACTGGGTCAAGTAACTGAGAGACTCAGGCTTATGGCTATGGTGTTCTAAACCACAGCATAAAATTTGATGAAACTTGCAGGATTTTTTTCTATATACCTTGAGCATGTATCCTATACATCTCAGGGATGTAGCTCAAACTGTTCAAGAGTTAACAGTAAAAATAGTAGCTCAGACTGCTGTTTTTAGCCACTGGTATATGTAAAGTTTTGACCCAAGTGTTGCGGGTTAGTATTCAGGAGTGTGCCTCAGCCAGTCCCATTGCCCCAAGGCCTCATGCCTCCTCCATGGATGTCAGTATATTCCGTATATTCCCACCTCCTTGAGTCTGTAGCTCGGCCGCAGGTGTGCGGTTGCCAGCACTGTGTGGCGTGTGACCGCCACAATTTCAATTTGTCAAATTTTTCTGGGAGGGCCAGGAGCCTTCTGGAGGGGGGGAGGGAACGGAACCCCCCTAACTACACACGTGTGCCTTCACCAATCGTAGCCCTTTTTACCCACTTCCAAAACAGCTTTTTATTGCCTTCAAAATCGCTCTGCATCTTGCTAGCTTCATCCGCATGCATTCTTTCCTTGCTCTCTTTCACAATGATTTTGCATTCATTCTTTTTCTTTCTGTAAATCTCACATTCCTTAATACATTCTTCCTTAGACTTGGCAGCAATCAGATTCTTGTACGTCTCTTTCTTTTCTCTTACTACAATTTTCACTTCTTCATTCCACCAAGCATCACCTCTCATTCTTCCTACCACTCCTTTCCCACATACACTTTCAGCACATTCTACAATCACTCCTTTTAAACACTCCCTTGTATCTTTCACATTCTCCTTTCTGATACACTCGTTCCATTCTCTCTGCTTCAAGGATAGAGTATCCTCAAGCATGCTACCATATTGCATTCTTACCTTGCTTTCTAGCAACCTCTCCACTGCTTACGTGCAACATTCTTTCTTGGCACCCACTTTCTGTCCAGATACACTTTGGAGAGTACCAAATAGTGGTCTGTTCCACATTCAGCACCCCTCATCACTCTCGTGATCATAATCACTCTCATCACACTAACTCCCTCATTTCCTCATCGTACACAACAAAATCAATCATGCTTTTACAATCGCCCCTTTGGCAAGTGTACTTATGTATTCTCTTATGTTTAAACCAAGTATTCGACACAAACAACCCTTTTTCCAAGCACACACCTAGTTTTCACTGTTATTATTCACTCGAGGGTCACCAAATGACCCAACTACTCTCTCAGATGCATCCCGCCTCACACCAACCCAGTCATTTATGTCACCTAGTACAATTACCCTCTCACCAGGGTCACATTCGTTCAAAACCTCTCTCAGTTTTACCCAAAACTCATCTTTCACACTGTAACTCTCTCCATCCACTGGTGCATAGCAGACCACAATCACAAATCTCCTAATAGCTACTTTCATGCAAACCCAGAGCATTCTATGGGGTACTAACTCGTACTTCCTTACCAGTAACTTTGGTCTCTCATTAAGAATGAGTCCTACACCTTGAATGCCATATGCATTATCGTCAACTCCTGACCACAGTGCCAGACCACCACTATCTATAGTAACCACATCCCGTCCCTTACGCTTAGTTTCACATTCACACAAAACATCCATTCGTCTCATTTTCATTTCATTCAACAACTCATGAACCTTTCCATATACTCCTCTCACATTCCAAGTACCTATAGTCCAGTTCATATTGCTAAGTCCATATCTGGATGAGCCAACCTTATTCAGCTTCCACCACCCGTTGTGGCTTCGGCCATCTGAGGCTACTTTTTGACTCTTGTGAGTAAGTTGTAATAGAGTATGCAAGGTTACCAGCCTTTGCAGTACCCACACCACGTGCAACTTTCCTTGCTAATGGTAACGGCACTCTACCGGTCAGTTTTGGCACATTTTCGCCAGTATGCCACAAGAGAAACCAAAGCATAATAATACCTTAGGCCCGCTTTCACTATTCTACTCAAGCTAGGATCCTTTCTGAAAGGACTACCTCAAGAGCCAGCTTACCGTTGCCCACGACCCACTGCTAGGAGGTATATGCAGTGTCCTGCCACACCGGGTCACGCTCATCATTAAACACTTGATAATTAAAGTCAGCAATAGACTTCCTTTGGATCGTGCAGGGAGGTCAATAAATGTTCTCTTTTTAACTTGAACTCTTTTCATAGCCATTAATTCCTCTCTGATACTGATATACCACCTAGGGTATGAAACAGAATGTTACGTATCAATGTGCTGGTCTCACATATGGACCCATTCATGAGGTTGACTGCTATTTAAGTGAGAGGTTTAACTGGATTTGGAAGTTGAATACTTTTAATTTTATGTCAGCTTGTCATGATTGGTCTTGGGTGATTGAATAAATCATTCTCTTTTTCCACAGGTCAATCAGGAACATATCAATAGTGGAAGAAGAAGACTGGGATAAATCTGATGGATCTGATAACTTCTTTGATCCTCAATGTAAGTCAAAAAATTCTTTTATTTTTGAAATTCCTTTGTTTTAATTATTTTAAATGCTTTACCTTGTAATGTATTTCATTCAATCCATGCTGCTAGCTCTGAAAATGAAGGGCCATATGTGGTGAATATATGTACATACATATTTATGTGGATGAAATTCATGGTGTTTCATGCTAATTGCAGTAATACGTAATGGCTCATGTAACTTGAGATTCCAGTTAGTTACTGCACATTCAAGGAATAATAGTTTTAATGCTCCAGTTTCACCTTGCGGGTGCAATTTTTTATGCGCTTTAAATAAGAATTAAAGAAATTCATATTTAATGCTCAAAGGAATACATAGTAATAACGTTTCTTAATTTTGCCTTTTGTTAACTTTTGTGTAATGCCAGGCATTGATTAGTTTTAATGCATTAGAGCAAGCCTATCTGTGAAGCATGTGTATTGAATGTTTGTTTGTTAAAAGTTAACTTATTGTATGTGGACGTACAAATAGGAGAATCAAGATCGCAGTTTTATGGCTTAAAATTCCATTAATAATTCTATCATAATCTCAATGGATGTCTTATGCCTGAAGCTTACTTATGCATGCAATTGCACTCTCTGCAGTGCAAGTCAAGAAACAAATTGTGAAAAGTAGCAGAAAAATTATTTGGCTAGCATATGATTATACCTCCTCCTAGGTATTTCTATTTCACCATGATTTGTCATTGACTTTTACATGGCTGGATAGTAAGTTTATTGATGTAGTTTTCATTACTCTTATTGAATTTTTGCATTAGACTCACAAGCTCTGAAGGACTCTGAGGCTCGCAGTTGGCACTGGGCAAGGGAGAATGCTCGTTGGGAGCCACCAGGGGAGGCTGATGTCTTCTGCCCTGCAGACATTCATCCTGACCAAATTCGTCGCTCAGCAAAGAAAGAAGCGCCTAATGCTACCGTAGGACAGTTTGACGATGTTGACGATGACTCGAACTGAAATAAGGGCCACCTTGTGAGAACCTCGGTATTTTCTCATTTGTTCAGTGTTGTGATTGTTTATTTTTGTGAATTTTATAAGTACCCCTGGGAAGTTTTGTATTGAGGTTCATCTATTTGAGGAAAATGCTTTAAGGCTTAGATGTATTGCTTGTTGTTACTTAGCCATTTTTAAGTGCAATGTTAAGAAAAATATGCAGTGACTGATATGCATTGTGGCATGGATTGACAGAGTTACACTTTGCTTTCTTTGCAATTGCACAGGTGATATTTTGTCATGAAAAGGTTGATATACATTAATTGAAATAAAAAAAAGAACTCCAAGGAGAAATTTGCCCATTTTGAAATCTTTTCATTGGCGGAGTAAATTGGTATTGGGCTCTTCTTCATAGAGATACATTTGGATATAACTTAAGAGTTGAATGAAGAGGCGTTAGCTAGGTTTATTCTTAAGGTCATTTGCCCGAACTTTATTCTTGCTTATAAATTTCTTTCATTTCTTCAGAGGTTCAGGGTGACAATGAATAACATTATTTGAGTGCCTCTCCTCCTTACCAATGAAATCTTTGACAAATTTTAAGCTATCCGGGACTAGCCACGGAGTTTCACTTTTACGGAGTCACCCGCAATGCACAAATGTGCGAATTTCCACAGAGAAAAAATCATCCCCCTTGACCGGGATTCGAACCCGGATCCCTCGATTTCCGGCCGAGTGCTTTAGCCAGTTAAGCTACCGAGGCGTCCTCTTTCCCTGTGGATTTTTATGACCTTTACGGGACTAGATGTTCTCGACTGCCGGACATACAATGTAACAACCAGTCGCACTGAGCGCTTAGCGCCACTGCCCACGAGGAAAGATCGAACTTTGAACACAGAGAGGCGTTCACTCTTATTTGACAAATTTTAAGCTGTGTTCAAAGTTCGATCTTTCCTCGTGGGCAGTGGCGCTAAGCGCTCAGTGCGACTGGTTGTTACATTGTATGTCCGGCAGTCGAGAACATCTAGTCCCGTAAAGGTCATAAAAATCCACAGGGAAAGAGGACGCCTCGGTAGCTTAACTGGCTAAAGCACTCGGCCGGAAATCGAGGGATCCGGGTTCGAATCCCGGTCAAGGCGGATGATTTTTTCTCTGTGGAAATTCGCACAATGAAATCTTTCTTCAAGCAGTCATGTTTTTGTCATTGTTTGAGAGGTTCACTTGCCTATATTCTTTATTGCTCTTCATCTCCACATATTTCTGCTTTTCGCTCAATAATAATGCTGGCTGCACCTGGCATAAACGTTGCCCATACATGTGTATATACATACGAGTTTATACTTGCTGTATTTTATAATTTTTAGCCCATCCCCATTTTCTCTCACCCTCATTAGGAGAAGATTTTTATGTATGTTCTGTAACTTGTTTGCTATAAATCTTTCATTTACCTCTCACCTTTTTGCCTTAGGTTATTTTAGTTAAATGTAAGACAAACCACCTTGGCATAATTCATTTTATTCTTTTGAATCTAATCAATGAAAAATATGACCTTTTTGCCTTCCTATGAATCTTACATCTTGGAAAATATTATATTCATCCGACCTCCATGAAATTACATACTAGGCTTCTCAGCAGAGCCAGACAAATTTCAAGAGAATTCCAATCCCAACTTAGGTGCTATTCAAAGATCGATGCAAGTGTATTATGCACTCCATCCACCAAGTAGGATGAAAAGCAAAAAAGATTTGCTTCTTCATTCAAAAGGATGTTTAACCTTTGAGTTTGGCATAACGCGATATCACGTGAGTATACTTCCAGCTTTCACTAGGGGGCCTAGTGAAAGCTCTCTTGTACCCTTGATATCACTTCATACTGCACTCAAAGGGTTAAACAATGCAGATACTGGGTAATCTTTCCTCCAATGACAAATTCTATGAATTGCATTTATTCAGGGTTACTACATGCATGGAAAAGTCATTAAAATTGTAAATGGGCCTTCACGATGAGAAGTTTGAAATCTGGAAATTTGCTTTCAAAAGTAAAAATCTGATTGTTGTCACTAACATAAGTGAAGAGTACCAATATAGGCACGGTGGGCTGGTGCATGGATAGGAATAAATTATGTGGTCTAAATGAGGAGGGGTTTGGGTTGGTGTGGTGGCTAGAGTATTGGCTAGCCAAATGGGTGGCCAGGGTTCAATTCCCTGCAGAGGAGAATTTTTTTTCACAGGAAACCCGATCCCTACTTGAGTGTCTTGTGGAGGGCTCTTTAAGTGCAGTTCTCCATCTGTTGGATGAGACGTTACACTGTGGTCCTTGGCACCTTTCGTTAAGAGCAGGCTAATGCTGATGCTGGGTTTCAATCCTCCCTCCCTCACCTTTCCCCTATGGTGATATTAGCTTTCAGTCCTTAGCTGCCAGTCGCCTCCCCAAAATCCTATCCTAAATGAGGCTGTTGTGCTCTTATTTGGTCTTTAGCAATTACATAGGTATGCCCACAAAGGGGAAAAATGAGATTGGTAATAGAATGAAGTGTTTCAAATGTATACAATTTTATTGTATGATGCGCATTCATTCGGTGGTCAGTGTGAATAATGCTTAGGGCAGGCAGTGAGTGGTAATCCATCACTGACTTTGGATACAAGTACAGCACCTTGCAGAATTTGTATTTTCCTCATCAACCTAAATATAACTTACCATCAGAAAGGGAGCTGATTTTTCTCCTGAGCAATAATGGTGTCGTTCCACTAGTAGGGAAACATTCCCCTATGGTATGTGTGTGTTACTTTGCTGGGCTGCTAATCTTGCATTTTCTTTGAAATACTCCTATAAAAGAGCAGATAATTACTCCTGGAAAAATTAGCTGTTTGGCCTTGATTAGTCCTGGAATTTAATATCCCCAGTCTGTAACAACCTTATTACATCATCGCTCACAAATACAAATTGTCCAACTTAACTCTAAAACAGTTGAGCATGAAAAAATGTACACATGCACCTTGGGGGACTAACAGAAAAGATGCATCTATCTTATGCTCTTCAGTTCAAGTGGAAAGTCTGCAATTAGCAGGGATAACTGGATTGGGATCAATAATTTCCATGTTCTTCACCTTCGTTGACCTATCGCTGAGGCATGAGGTTAATTGCAAACAATGCAGGACATCATCAGATCTGATTCAATAGAAAAATTGTGGATATTCAGATGAAGCTGGGTAATGGTCGTGTCTTAAAACCGAACTGCTGGTCACCTATTCAAAATGTGTATGCTGGCAAAAATTTTTTGCATTCATTTTTCAATTGAGGACGTAGGACAAGAAGGGGGTGGGAAGATAAGAACTGAGGGGTTGTCACAAAATTTCCTCATGTCAATGGAAAGATGAGGAGAGAGGAATGAGGGTAAACTGGGTGAAGATGGAATACCTGCTGATGGCGATTGCTGAGGACATGTACATACGGCTCCAGGATGACAGCTACCATCTGTGGAGTTCAGGTCCCTCTGGCTGGTTGTTGAGATGAGTGGTGGATTGGATGAAGAGGTACAGCATAGAATAAAGTGGATAAACGGGAGGAAAATGAGCTGGGTCCTTTGCAATAGAAAGGTGGCTCATAAGATGAACGCTGTAAAAGGTTGTGAGCTCAGCAGTGACCCATGCTTTGGTATCTGGGCCGATAACAAAGGGAGCAAGGTGTAGGATGGACTTCATGGAGATATGGAAGAGTGGTGTGATACGGAAGGACAGGATAAGGAACAACTACATCAGAGCATTCGTCAAGGTTGGACCAATAGGAAAGAAAGAGCATGCTGAGGTGGTTTGGCCATGTTGAGTGTAGTAAGGAGGATTACATTTGGAAGCAAATAAGAGTGCCTAGTGGTGAGGGAGGAGAGGACGGCCCAACCTCAGGAGTAGGGACAATGTGGAAGAGGACCGGCAGGAGAGAGGGTTGAGCCTGGGTCATGCCCTGAACCGGAAGGATTGGAGGCTGAGAATGGGAAGTTAGGGGAAAATGCTGACCCTGTGTAACATGGGAAAAGGCAGAGAGAGGTGTATGGATGGATGAATAGGCTGAGACTGATTTCCTATTCCCAGTTCAGCCCAGTCTCTATTGTACGGTGTTTTTGTTTCATTATCTCAATGAATATGCAGACAAGCCTAAGCTTGAAGTTGCTCATGACTGGTAATGAACCTACAAAGTGGATTATGTGTGCCAAGGCTGCATGCCCAGCTACAATTGAAAATTGGGCTTATAGCAGCATAAAGGTCTTTAATTATGCTTATAATTGGAATTTGAGTGCTTCCCGTCTCTGATAAGTTTCTTCGTGCTACTCTAGGAATTTCATACGTCAGGCCGTGCATAGGAGGGAGTGGAGGCTAATGAGTATTAATTTCCCCCTTCCTACTTATGTTAGTCATTTTTCTCTCTGCCATAGCCCAACTTCACACGAATGGCACCCTAACTAGTTTTATTGACTTTCATTATTCCTCTGATCAGAATTAAGGTTACCAACACGATGATGGATCGATTTGTTGAAAAGCATCTTCAAGCACCATCATGTATTGAAAGGCCAAAATTTCATGAACTGGGATTGACTTCAAAATCAAATTTCCTGCAAGCATTATAAAGCTGCATCAGTTCAAAGCTCCTAATATTCAGGAAATTTTTCAGTAAAACATTGGACATTCCATTTAAAACCTCCGAGGCACAATGCAGATCAACCAGGATGGCAAATTTCAATATTAAATGTACTGAGAGATTGACACTCCAAATTGATCAGTTTACCGCAGTTTTGCACTTTCTGGCAATCATTAGTGAATCCTCGGGGGGTAAAAATGGGATGGATGCAGCTTGGCCACGTCAAAATTTCAATAGTAAAAGTTGAGCAAGTCTTGAAGGATTAGATACCCAATGTAAATAGTTTTGGCCCTAACCTTACTGAACAGCACTGACACAAGAATATAAAAATTGAGATTTTGCTTCAAAGAGTTCATAAGTGGTAGCAGCAGAATTTGTAGCATGTATCAACAGGCAACTCTCACAGGAACTTTCATTCAAACCTCAACAACTAGAAGCTTTCATTTTTTATTCACACACATTTACAACCGAGCATAATTATTTTTTACAGGAAGTCTGGCATATTTGCCCTGACACTCTCCGTGGGCTCTCCTGCGGAGAGTCCACCATGTCCAGAATCTCTAGAAGCAGAAGATGCTACTCTCTTTAATAAATAAATAATTAACATTATTTCTTCCGAAATTATGAGAGAGCGAGAGAAGGATGTGAGGAATTGGGTGTAAGTGATCTTCTATCTGCAATAGCTTTAAGACGTTTCTTAGTGATTAAAGTTTGTATTTCTGCTATGAGTTCAATTGCATACTCTTCTGGCAGGTTTTTCATTTGTGCTGCAACACTTTTACCAAAAGTATCTAATTCACTCTCCTGGGATGCACTAGGAGAGACTTCCCTGTAGCTTTTAACTGGACTGTCCAAATGTTCACACTCCTCGTGCCTTGATTCTACCATAGCCACATCATTTCTTACTGACCAAGTAGTGACAACTTGCTGGTAGGCTTCACTTGAGTCCTCAGCTTCGACAGCATATTCTTCGGACGGAAATGATTCATTCACACATTTGTTTGGAACCTTAAAATGAAAATGGATCCAGTTAGCAAGAAGAATATTCAGTAGTATAACTTACGTGGGACAAGTGAGGCCATGCGGGTAATTTTGAGTGCTATATGCCATTACAGATCACTCTTGAAATATCCTAGACCGAGTTATTTCAGTAGAAAGAGAAAACACGTACAGAACACGTTTGTATGGACTCCCAAGAGTACTCTGCATGCTTTGTTCCATGAGCTTTAACTTGGTACACTATATATGAGTGGGGTGAGATACATGATATGTTTGAAATCGCTACTGGCTACAAATAGAATACGTAACAGCTCGCCTTAGGTATGCAACTGATATCACTGAATGATATTCTGAGCTAAACATAGGGGCAACAATCCAATATGTACCACAGGGAATCCAATTTAATCATTCCACCTGGACGGGTAAATGCGGTGATGATCTTTGAATGAAATCCTCACAGACAGGACTAAAATGACCGCCGTGCAATAATCACCAAACCATGTAATACTCGCGGTTAGAAAAGGATATTTACACTAAATGGTTGTTTTCCTTCGTGTCAAACTTACCATATTTGCATGATTGTCTCGTCTACCAACGTTTCCTCTAAGGAAAGCGTCCGCCATTTTAAACCAAGGCATTCTTGGCGTGTAAACATCCTCGGCACTTGAACTTCTTAGTTTGCTTTTCCTAACTTTGGTTAGTTCATTAATGTACGTGTTTCGCAAGGAATGAATCTTGGTTTTTAATAAATCAATAGTTAGACCTTCAATGTCTAATGCAATGAGAATTTCTTGTAAGGCACGGTAGCGTTTATTTTTGTCCCTGTAATCCGCACATTTTATGTCCCATAGGCAAGGATACCGCACATATTGACCAAAGAACTTGATGACAGTGTCACTTCCCCACTTCATTTTCACAAATGACATTTTTTCTGGAGTCATAAGTAATGTTTCAACACCGAGAAAATTATATGGATATTCACTGATACAAGGCCACAAAATTCTTCAAACTCTAAACCAGGCCAAAGAAGTCATCGTAATGGCAATTTCTAAACTATTCTAAACACCAACAAATTGCGCATTTCATAACTTGTTTTCATGCTTTCCGTGGTTCTGTTTATTGCGCATGCGTGTCTTTCAGCAGAGCAGATGACAAACGAAAGCCGTAGGTAGCAGAAAAAAGGAGCAGACGAATGAAGGCATCGGAGGTTTATTTGTCAGGTCATGTCTGCCGTAATTGTTAATATGTGTAAGCAATGAGATAAAATTATGTTTACGCACCCGCACAATGGATCTGAAATATTTGATAGTTGTATTGTTCTTGTTGTGTAAAAGTGGAATTCGTATTTCAAATTCTACTAACCCCGCTGCAACATTTAGGTATTTATGCTACTAATGTAAAGTACGCTCGATCTAAATGATTTTAGTAACCAAAATCTGTATAATTTGTCATGGCCGTGTATTTTATTAGGTGTACGTCTACGTTGGATGCTGTGAATACCATTAACAACGTTAATCTAACTGGACTTATTTTAGCGAGAGGGGGGAGTAAAGGCATTCCCTTGAAGAATCTTGCTTTATTCAAAGGAAAGACTTTGTTATGCCGCGCCATATTATCTATGAAAGAATTTGGAAGTAAGGCAGCAACCCTTAAGATATTGCTGGAAAATTATGAGCTCTAAAACCTCCTCAGTTCAAGTGTTACCTATGTTCTTTTTCAGAGTTCTCTTCTATTTGGGTTTCGACCGATCACCCAGAAATTGCACAAGAAGCGGAAAGGTTGGGTGTCTTCGTGCATTGGAGATCCTCAGAAACGGCAACCGATACCGCCTCATCCTTATTTGCCGTGCAAGAGTTTTGTAGCCGTAAACCAGGTTCAAATAAATAATATTCCTATCATTTCATCAGTAGTTCTTGTTTACATAAATATATTCTGGAATAATTCTTAAATGAGATATTTTTCTTGAATCGTTCTTGTTTTCCTTTTATAGGAGTTTCACACATCGGGCTAATTCAGTGTACATCTCCTTTTTTATCCCCGAACGTATTACAAAAGGCATACGAGTTACTCTTACACGGACATGACTCGATTTTTACTGTAACAAGATCCCATAAGCTTGTATGGAAGGAAACATCTAGTAAGTGTGGCCGTATTCTCTCTTACCGAATCATTGCTTTACACTGAAACACAATGTCCCCCTGATATTTATAGATGGAGACGTTGTTCCTGCGAATTTTGATCGAAAACGGAGGCCTCGTAGACAAGATTGGTATGGCGACTTACTGGAAAATGGAATGCTTTACTTCACAAATATCAATTGCATTAATTCTGGTGTGCTTCAGGGTGGAAGGTAAAGGGCCACAATATAGGCAATTAAATGATGTGACTTTTCGAATTATTCGCTGAAGTAAATCTATTACGCAATAGTATAACGTTTTCCTCCTTTTCGCCAGGATTGGATACGTTGAAGTTCCTCAACTCTTCAGTATAGAGATTGACAGCAAAATTGACTTAAAGATCGCCGAAATTGTGTTCGATTCTCAACTGTCTCGCATGTGATCATTCGGATGTTTCGGATTCCGTGCAGTTTCAGCTTTCATTTGTGAGGTGTCAAAAATGGCTACTGATCTGTCTGCGGGTAAGTGGAGTGAGCTACGTAAATCTCATGTCAATATCATTGTTTTGATGAATGTCATTATCAGTATTCCGTTCCAGCATTGACGTATGATTGTAATTTGATTCCTACCACCTATCCTCCTAGTTTTGTTCACTTATTATAATCGGTTCACGATCAATGTAATTATTGGTATTTGCTCGGAAATTTATTAATATTATTGTCAATTGATGGCGTCATGTTATTTTTGACAGTGAATTTTATCCAAGTATCATTTTAAACTGCTAATTCCGTTCGTTACATCACACCATGAGTGTTGGAGTGTTCATTTCCTGCGGCGTTGAACGACCCCAAGTGACGCCCCCTTAATAATTGATAATGGTTTGGGTTATCATTTTCGTGTCGCTGTTATTATGATCCATCAGTTTGTCATGCGTCGTAATTTTTTTCCAACTTCAAGCCTGTTTTGCGTTAAAAAGTAGCCATTAAATTTTTTTCACATTTACTCCAATCTACTATAACCATGCAACAAGTGTTCCATTTACTCTTTGACTTTTTGAGTTGATGACCTAATCATCCTAGGTTCAGGTTTTTCAGTGTCTGTTGTGAACAGTCAGATATAATTTCATTGTATTTTATTAATAAATATTTCAAATGTTTCGAGTTAAAAATGAGATACTCCGCGAATATTTAATTTTGGAATCCATCCACTTACTTTGAATTTTGACGGTGCGGCCTACGATCAGTACAAATCTCGTGTCATCGATGATAGTTATCTTAGTTCTGGACGTTCCTCCGTGAATTGCCCTAAAACAAATTAATATTAAACATTTTGAAGACTCGTGAGTCTGCAATTCTCCTCTGCCCTTGAAGCATTTTCCTCTACATAAACCTGTTGTAGTGCCCTCAGCTTGCCCCTTTACTCGTGGAGCCGTATTTACCCCAATGCTGGGTAGCTTAATGATAAATTTCATTATCCTGTCGGAATTGTCTTCTCCCATATTTAAATATAGATTGTAAGTGTAAGTGTTTATTTATAGTTCTTAAAGAACTATTCTGTCAGAATACATTAGTTTATACTGGAAAATATAGTATAAATTGTATTAATATGTGCATAAAACAACAATACAAATGTAAAATAATCACATATATAAATAATCAATCGGAAGGTAATTCGGTGTATGTTTACTCGTAAATATTTACCTTTGCAGTCCTTACCCAAGTTTTATTTTTTATGGTCATTGTTTCTTAAGATAGTCTTGGAATAAGGAATGACCATATGAGATATGACTTGGGTAAGGAAAGCCTATTTCTGATTATGTCATAGACTGTGTGACAGAAATGGGTTGACAGGAGTACTTAATATCCTACGAAAATTACCTCAGAATCTGCCGAAATATGAGAGGTTGAGATCCATAGGACGTCGTCGTAGAATTGATGAGAAAGAGTTTCACTTGAGGGCATAGTGAAGAATATTCTTGTCCCGCTTCTGAAAAATAAATGGAAATCTATTACACTAGGAGCCCCTTACATCTAATTTCTGATGCAGCGTAGGTGATGCTGATGCACTGTGATGGAAAATGGCCACTTTATTGGCAAATCCTGATTTAGAAATTGAAAGATGGTTGTCATTTTGTTTCTGAGAGAATTTTTCGAACACGAGATATTTGAATATTGGATATTTCTGTACTTTTTTTTCAATTTTTAGCTGTTCTTGATACAGTTTGTTAAGGAATTTTTATAAATTTGATGTAAAATACAGATGTGTAACGCGTTGTTTGATTCAGATGTATTTTGACCTGTTCGGTTGGTGACATGCTGGACAATAACACTTTTGTTATTAATTAATTTATAATTAACTGTTGATTTGAGATGGCAGAATTAGTCCAGGGTCTAAGAAAGGGTTGTCTGTTGCATCCTCTATGCGCCACGACTTAACTGTCCTCAAGGAAATGGCATAAACGATAGAAGTAACTTGTGGTTATAATGTACAGTGAGGTCAGAGATGTAGATACGGCTATATTTTTGCCTTTCTGCTAACCAATTGGTGTTATTATCATAAACATTGAATGTGATGCAAAAGATATGGCTGTAAACTGAATATTGGCCTCAGGAAAACTAAGAGATTTTGAGGTTTACTGTCTGAAGATGTCTAGTCAATAAAGTTGATAAGTCCTATTGCAGCGGAGGTTTTTATGTAGGTTGCTGGTAATATATTTTGTGAAAGCAGATTTACAATTTTCTTGCATATTAAATGGAATATAAACATTATTTGTGGAGGGGAGTGATCGATTACAACTTATCTGATAACCAGTAACAACTACATTGGTCTTACTCTTTCTTGTAAGCATTACCTTTTTCGAATTGTAATTTGACTTGTAATCTACTACAAATGTATTCATTACATTTGTCTTAATCGTTGCTTTTGGGTTAACTTGTGACACAGATAATCAGGTAGTGATTATATCCATTACTCTGGTTTTCAAGAGCAGCAGTTTACAGTCAGTACAAGCTTTTAGAGGGATTAGGTTCAAAGCAGCCTGAAACTCTGCTGTATGCTAGACTTAGTTTGCTTGAGAAATTCAGAACTGGTAAATGTCAGGGCGACACAGGAAATATTGTTTTGATGCCACACTACATCCCTAGGCCCAACAGATGCTATACAATAAGAGAGATGCATTGCCAAACAGATAGGTACAAAAACTAGTTCTTTCTGCACACAAAAAGCGACCACAATAAAAACTGAGCTCCACTCAATACACTCCAATAATACACGTCACCATTTGACCTCCCAAAACCTTATCCCTTGCATCTTTACATGGCTGGTGTCTTAACACCCCATGCCACTCTCACTTGTGGCGACTCGCTGGGTAGTACGTATATGTAGAATCAGTTTGACTATTTGATTTGACCTTTGCCCCATACAGTTTTAATAAAAACCAGTTCTCCATTGCAAACCTTTTCAATTAAAATCCGAGTCTTTACTCATGAATTTGCCACCTGTAGATTTCGCCTCTTGCATTGCATCCCTAGACCCAATTCCATTTCTGAAACGTGGTATTTTAACGCCCAATGAAAAAGTCATTCAATTGTGATTTTGTGAGAAAATAATGAACTGATAAAAAAGGAATTCAAGTGAAGGGGACAAAGAACAAGCTGTACTTATCTGTGATGATGATGTGATGCCATAATAGAAGGTGGACAATGGTTGGCATATTAACTCACTGGAATGTGGTTGAACATCGAGTCAGTTCAAACAAGAGTCTTGGAACCACCCTTTAACAGTTCAGTTTCAGATTGATAGGTGCCTCAATATCCACTCACTAAAATTTTTGAAACAATTCCGAGAAAATTTCAATTCAAAATCACAGACTTGCGTGACGGAAGTAGCATATTAGAATATATATTTTTGCATTACATTAAATGGAAGGATTTCTTTTGAAAATTAGTCACTAATGATTCAAACACAGTGGAACAATGGCACCATAACTTAAGCAACAACTTGATAAACTTGATTCCTGATAAATGGGGCTTTTGGTTTAGGGTCGCGCTTTTCATAAAGGTTGAATTTAAAAGAGTAACTTAATAGAATTAATTAAGCTGCCATCACCATCAACCAAGACCTAGTTGACTGGCTGTCTTTATTCTTTACGAATCACACCATAATATGTTATTGTTTCAATGTGGTTCTCTGCCTTAAAATGGGGTAACATACTTTGAAGAAAAAAGCCTGGGTTTAAATATTATATTTTCATAATTAAGTGCTCCATTCGGAAAAAGGAATTTGAGACTCTCTTTTTGAGTTATACTCACATGTGTAATGATAATTATTTAGCTATAAAATTGGAAAATTATATGTTTAGATTTTTCAAGAATTAGTAGCACTTAAAAAAAGTCATGGTAAATGATTACAACTCTCCTAATTCTACAGCCATTCTGTGTTATGAGTACGTTGGCATTAATCAAGAATGAGCTGTCATACAAGCTCTGCATGCAATAGTCTCTAAAATTCGCTCTCAGAGAGAAGAAATGCTTGCTGAAATGAAATATGCCCCCATAAAAATTGGGCAAGTTGTTACCTTTATCCTTCCTGCTCCTGCCAATCTTTTATATTCATGCATGAAGTCTATACATTCATAATCTTTTCTTAAAGAAGACTTCAAAATTCAATTGAAAGCCTCATTTAATTTTCCTTTAGAACTAATGGGCTGAAGAGCAATCATGATTACCTTAGGAATTCACATGAAGTTTCAGTTTTAAATTGATTGCAATTTATTTTTTTGCAGGATCGGTTCCACCTTACTATCGTGAAGTGTACCAAATATGCTCACCAAATGGAGACACCATTAGTAGAGAAGTGTTCACCGACCTGCTTGTCAAATCCAAGCTTCCATCCTCCACTTTAAGTCAGGTATCAGAGTGCAAAATTTTTCGTCTAAGATTCTCATGCCGTATTCTCGTGTGTTTCTAAGTGAGTTTCATGTGTTCATTTATAGATCTGGAACCTGATTGACTCAAAACAAGGGTCACTCACTCGCACCAACCTTTACAAAGCATTAGTACTCATTGCATTTGCCCAGCAAGGAAAGCAGCCTGATGATAAGTTGCTTGAAAATTTCTCAGGAAAAGGTAATTAATTGTTTTATCTCTGATGTTCTTTCCCTTCTTGATTCCATGCCTTTTGCATCAGTCCCGGCAAATTCTATTATATTGAAGTCAGACGATTCTGCTGGGAAATCTATTGGTTGTTGTATTTGAGGTGTTTTATCTTCATACTTCTTCCTATCTCTCCTAGAGTTGCCTCGCCCTGAGTTGGGGGACCTGAATGAGTTAAAGGGGTTTATGTTACAGCACTCAAGAAATTCTAATCCTACTCACCTGGGTCTGAACTATTCGGATATTTGTGAACTGGACTCAATAGAAGTTACTGTTATTCCTGAGAAAAAAGGACTCTTTTTGAAACATGTAGAGTATCAAGTTCATAGCAAGGTATATTAATTTTTAGTAGGATTGTCTCTGTCTTTGGTATTGCATATTTTGCATTTCACTTTTTCATGGCCAAATTCCATTACAGCGATGTAACTCATCTGTCAGAAGGAGGTACAATGATTTCCTATCACTATATGAACTTCTACTGGGCAGGTTTCCATATCGCCTCATTCCAAAATTACCTCCCAAAAAAGTTGTTGGGGGTAAGTATAATGCTATGGATTTCTGAGTTGGTGCTATTTTATGTTGGTTGAAATTGATGGAAAGTGGATGAAGCAATTTGAGTGTTGGTTTTAACTCTTGCAGCTGATTCTCACTTCATTGAAGAGAGGAGGAAGTCCTTACGTCGTTGGCTCACTATTGTAGCCAGGCATCCTGTAATAATGCATGACCCTATGCTGGAATTCTTTTTTACTTTTTCGGGACCTGATGCTCAAAACAAAATTAGAGAAGTTTTTCGAAGAGTACCTGATGAGTTTACAACTTCAGAGCTCGCTGCTAAAGCAAAAGTGAGTCATTAACTGTTAAAATATATCATTTTATTTAAATGTAGTTAAGCATATTTTATGAATTGGGAATGGTGTAATTGTTTGTGGACTGATATCTGCCTTTTCATCAAGCTAATATTAGAAAAAAATGAAAACAATGCGGTTCTTATATTTTTATAAGAGCTTATATTATTAATTTTTAGGAGCTAGTTCCTCCTGACACACATACTGAATTCGCCAACAGTAGGGACCAGATAAGATTAATATTTTCGGGTGTTTCTCGCCTGAAACATATTGCTGACTTATTAGCCATTCGCTCTCATGGGTGAGTATGTGCATTGACGTTGGTAGTTGTAGTAGATAGCAATGAATTATCTGTGTTTTATTTGTTTTTCATTGACAATTCCATGTACACATACTTGCACAGATATGCTGACAACATGGCAGAGTTTGGGGCCCAGCTCACAAATCTGGCAAATGATCCTCATGGCAGATCCATGTGGGCCACTGGGGGTAACACTGTGTGGGCTGACATGAAGAAAGGCTTTCATGTAATATCTAAGTGAGATATCATTTCCTTCTTCCAGTTCTGTGTGTAGTGTTTGTTGATGTTAAGTGATTTCTACCTTATAAGATGCATGTGTGTTAAAAAGTAGGGTATTGAGCATAAGGACATGTGCTAATCAGATCATTTCAGACATTGACCTCTCTCCCAGCTTTACCTTGTTAGCTTAAGATGTGAAGTCCTTTTTCCTCTGTAGACGATGAATGATTTGTTGTGAATATTGAAATAATTTCCCAATTAAGCAGTTCAGATTTTTATAAATTAGCAATACTTTCAATTTTGTAAGATATATTCTGGGTGATTCTGTGAAGGCTAGAATGAAGATGAGTTATTTTCAATCTTCTTGAGGTTCAGACTGGTCCTTCATTTTCCAATTAAATCAGCAGGTATTTATGCTGTTTTTTGTGTTAAGATTACAGAGGGGAAAATCATTCAATCCCTTGTACGTGATCTGAGGAAGAATGTTGAGCGAGGATGTCTCTGTCGTAGCCTGTCACCAGCCTACCATCTCTCAACTCCCTTGTTCTTTAAAACTCAGAGGAGTGTTTGCTTCAGGTGGCTTGCGTGTATAGAGCCACCTTAACTTTGTGGAAATCACCTCCAAAGCTCAATAATTTGTGCTTTCTTGTATTCCTGATAATGGTCAACATATCATATTATAATCCTTAAACTGCAGGTGGAATTTTATTCAACACAAAAGATGGCTTTAACAATGGTGACAAAGTTTTCATAATATGTAGTGACTAAAATTATGTTAATGCCTTAATCTGAAAATCATGCGAAGAAACGTTAACTGGCCCACCAGGTTGAGAATTCTGAAAGCAAAGGAGCTGTAGAGGTGTTTTCTATTAATTCTGACTTGTCTAATTTTTGTACAACCTTTGTTAGGAATTATACATCTACATATTACCCTGCAAGCCACCTCAAAGGTGTTGAGCAAGGGGTGAGTTATCACCAACATGCACTATAATTTACATGTACATTTCACCAACATGCACTACACTGTAGGTATGCTACCAATGCTACAGACAATATTAAATTAATGTGTAATGCAGCTACGTAACCTAGATACTAGAGTCATGCAGGGATCACGTGAATTATGATGTTAGTAAAGTTAGTGTTGAAAGAAGTTAGTTTCAAGATGCTGTGTGGCAGATGACTAAACAAGCTTTAGGGAACAGATCCACTAATCAGCTAGGCTACCTGTCAACTAACCTGGTTCAAAGTCTCATTACCCACCATAATGGTCTCACAATCGCAGGGAAAAACACATTTTAAACTTGTCTGTTCTTCAGTCTATTTCACTAATTTTACTCTCGAGATCTGATCTTTCGGAATGGTGGTAGTGGTGAATTTTTTCCTGAAGTACTACATATGGATGACAAAAGAAGATAACAGGATCTTTCAAACTATTTTAAATTGTTTCTGCAAGTATGTTGAGTAAAATTGGTGAATGACCTCATTTATGACCACCACACCCATGTTTTGTCTATAGAATTACCCGAAAATGGTTTAGTGTTGCAGTGAATCCTCGATTATCTGTGTTTGGATTATCCATGTTTGTAGATTTTCTGTGCTACACATCTCTAAATATAATTTCATAGTTAGTTCATTGATGTGTTCTGATTGCTACTAACTTCAACTCCTTGAATGAAAAGTTCCCATATTATTCTAGCAACTTTTGCTTTTCCTATTTATTCTTTGCCATAATAACCACAAGTACTTGTTTAGAAAAATACACTTTTCTTAGGACAAATTGCATTGCATAATCAAATTACATCACCACATTACTGTGATTTTCTGCAATCCATGCTTCACTGTACATCCAATCGTGTGTATTTGTTTACAAGAGTTTACTGCATTATCTTAGTTGTAGTTTCTTTTTACATATCCTCACATTACTGGCTGGCTTTGGAATCCATGCTTCTTTTTGGAATCAACTGGCTTTGAAATAGATTCTTCCCTTACCCCTCTAGACCCTCTGAACTGAATGACTACCGTTTTCTGATACCTTGATACTCCACCTTGATAATGACGGTCAACTGTCAGAACATCGGAGCCTGTGAGAACTTCCATTAGGAGGGATAGAGAAAACCCGTTCCCTTTCTGTCGCAAGGAGGAAGGGGGAAAGGATTTTAACAAAGCATCATCACAAAGGCAATGAATAAGAAAACTATTTTCTCTGATGTCTTTCATCATTTTCATCTTTTCACCTCCATTGTAGTTGAAGTTGAAGTAGGTTCTCGTGGCCAGAGCAAGTATGCCCATTTGCAACTGTTTATGATTGTTGTATTGCTTTCTTGAAGTTTACATTTTATTTCTTATGTTTTCCTATTGGTAGCGATGTCATCACTTAGTTGTAGAACATATTTTCTATTCCAGCTATGAGGTCATGAATTTTAGGGATGGTTTTGAAAGATCAGGTTTAAGCTGTCAAATACCTTACAGTTGCACTTGTTGGTATTGCCTTAACTTTGATGGTAACTGGGAGTTACGGTATTATGGAGTGCTTTATTATTTATGTTAGTTGATATGAACGATATCGGTGGGAAGTGAGTGCATCCACTTGGATTATCGTGGTGAGAGAATTTTCAAGGCATTTGACAAATACGCATTTGTGTACTTTTGGTCATGGATGTGACCTAAATGAAACATATGTGAGACACAGGCAACATTTGTCTTTGTATTGTTGCTGGCAAGATGAGTGCAAATTTGCACATTTTGCTGCATGCGACGCTCCATGCATTAGAATCCTTTTCACTATCAGTTCATCTGGCTCATTTTCAGGGACAGAATTTGTCCTCCTCTCACAGGCTTCTCTGTCAGAAACATGGTTGGAGGTACTGTATGAATGCAGGACGTATGAAGTACAAATTTATCGAGAGATGCATGGGTTTACTTAATGCGTGTGCCAACAAGGTTCTCCCTAGCTTTAGCTTTACATCGTGGAAAAACTTAATAACCTTTCTATTGCCCTTGGATGTTGCCTGCAGTGAAAATTAGAAGTGTTAGAGCAAATGATGTGAACAAATTTGGTGAAATGTTGTGAATATGGCATCCAATCATTTTTTAAGTCATGTCTTAATGTAATATTATTGTTATTCAGATTTTAATGAGTGTTCCATTAAAATTGTACTAGTGTGTATACACTATTGTAATGCCATCTGCTTTATTATTAGCTATGATAATTTTTTTACTGATAAGTTATCACACAACTAGTGCAAATTTCAATAGTTTGATTTTGGAATTCAATTGACCGGCTGTGTCTCACCGACAATTCATTCCTGCTTCTCATTGAGCCAAACCTGGCCTTGAATTTGACCATGGATGTCGTCTGTGGTCTTTTTGTTGAAAAAGCATGCCTAATGAGCTTGAAAACATGGTAACTTCTGCTTGATGGTACGAAAATTGGGTGTGTACTAATAGGTTTATTCTTTTCATTTATAGAGAGTTTGCTTTGCTGTCAAGTAAAGCTTTACAAAGGGCAGTTCGTGAAGAAGACGAAGTGTGTGAGAGGTTGAACTTGCTTCTAGAAGTTTTGGGTGCTCATCGAGATCTCTGTGAGCGTCATGAGAAAGGTGTTGTGCACGACCATCAAAGAGCTCTGGCGAAAATGCTGGCTCTGAAAAAGAGACAAATTCAAGGAGTAATTAGAGGAACTGATGTATGTATATTAGAAAATGGGTGCGTTGATTAGTGGTTATAAATGGATCCATACTGTGGTGCCAAATTTGATAATTTGATAAACTGATGACACCATTAGCTTTTCTCAAACTTTCTACTGGATTATATTCTTTCCTTCAGCCAACATTTTGATCGTTGGAAAGTCTTTCATTGGAACATGAACCAAAATGAGGAGTTTAATCAAATGGGCAGCCTGTGGATAGTTATTCATGAGACTTTGCCAGGAAAGCTCAACAGTGAAACCTTGATTTTATGTACTTCTAAACACCAGAAATGTGATAAAGCAAATTGTGTAAAATCGAGGTTTGATAAAAATGTATGATGTAATAACATATTTCAGGGATCTGTATCATATTCATAAGTCATGAGTCCAAAAGATTTCTTTTGAGTGTGATCATCATTGTACTAGGGAAATGGTTGCTGGCTTTATGTTGTGAAAGTTATCCATTAAACACCAAATAAATATGGCTTCGTTAACTCCACTTGTGTTAACAAAGTCATTTTTATTTGGTCCGTGATCATCATTGGCTGTTCCTGCCTAAGATTGGTTGACTGCATCCCTCCACCCTTCCCTATGTTATGCAAGGTCCCTTACTTCCTGGTAGCTCTTCCTATGTACTTTCCTCTTTATTCCATCCATGAACTTGTTCCAGGGTCTTCCTCTGGGGACTTTGACGTAATTCAAAGATATAAATGAAGAATAAGTATACAAAGACACTTCTTTTTAATCTTTATGGACTCAATTTGGGCGACAGTAGTAACTTATTTTAATTTCCTACTTTGCATCGGCAAAATTTTTATGAAACTTTGTCTCTGGATTATTCGGGTATTATGCAATCTCTCACCCATGGTGCTTTTCTCCTATATTGAGTATTTTTCTCTTTGGGATAGCTTTCCAAAATAGGCTCACAATTATTTTATGAACTTCTAATCCATTGTGCAAAACCTAATGAGAATATTACTTCTCTTTTCTTTCTAGGCTGAGTCAGTTGAGCAGATGGAGAGAAAAATGATGGAACAAGAATCTGTTATAGCTAATGTTGATCTGAGGAATGCTTATGCCCTTCACTGTTTGCATCTTGAAACACAGTTGGTGCATGCTCATCTTGAAATTTTAGCATCAATTTTAAACACTTTGGTTGCTGTTCAAATCCAAGGACACTCTGAAGTAAGTCGCCTTTATTGTCATCCATGAGTCAATTTCTGAGGCTTGATTGTTAAAATGTTTTTCTCTTTGCTTTTCTTGCTTACTTGATTCAAGGAGAAAGTGAGGTGAGTGCCATCAATCATATCAAGTGTTTTTAGCTATCACATTTTAAAATTATTAAGTAGGATGTAAGAGAAATGTGATGTTTGAGTTGAGTTGAGATTTAAAGATAACTCTGTCTTGAGCTTTATTAAAAAGCTCAAGTCAAATCAGTTTTTTTCTATTGTGATTGTAGATGGTGTTTTGCAAGTCTGACGTTTAGTCACTGGGTGCATATCCTTGGTAGCAAAGAGTCGCCTGTGTGTGTTAGTCTGTGCCATCTTTCTTGGGGGAATGCCTCCTTGTGATATGAATGTCATGTGTAGAATAGAATTTTTTAAATGGGTATGAGTAAAATTTGAGTAATTTTATTGCACCCTTTGCATCACTAGCATCTGAATAGCACAAATGTTGGATTGAAATCCAGCATGGAGTTTAGTTAGTAGTGAACAGGAAACTTGGTAGAAGAGCAGTCTTTACAGAACAGTTGAGTGAGAGGATAATCATCATAGAGCTAAAGGCAAACCTGACAAATTCAATTGTAATCCAGGTTTATTTGCACACCTCGAATGATGAAGAAGAAGAGATAGATACGGTATACCATCAGCTGGAGGAAATGATTGATAAAATACCTAGAAGTAAGGGCTGGTAGTGATGGGGGATTGGAACTCATCTGTGGCGGGTGGAGGAAGAGATGGGCAGGTGGTGGGCAATTATGACTTGAGGAGGAGAAATGACCATGCCAAAAAGCTGTGGAGTTTGCTGGGATATAATCTAGTTATCACAAATGCATGGGTCAGGCTTCACCCTCAATGTATATGTACTTGAAAGAAGCCAGGAGATGCAGATGTGCTCCAGGTAGATTATATTATGGCAAGACATTATCATGAAGCCTCACTACATTTCTAGGTCTGACAGATGCGATAACTCTGATAACTAACCAGAGATACTCTGCCGAACAGATAGGTACCAAAACTCATTCTTTCCCCGCACAATAAGACCACAATAGAAACTGAGATCCTTCAAACAAACTCTCATAAGACGTCACCATTTCACTTCCAAAACTTTTACATCTTTAAGTGGCTGGTGACCTACCTCCCCCTGCCACACGCCCAAGCAGCGGCTCGTGGGATAGTATGTAGATGTAAATGTAGACATAGAATGAGGAAAAATGCTAAAAACTCACTTCACAATTATCAGTGATGGAATGCCTTTTTTAACTCAAACAGACAAGACAGGCTGGGAGGATATGAAAGTGGAATATAGAGGCCATTGACTGGGGCAATTTAGAAGTAGTATCAAGAGTAGGTTGGTAAAATTCTGGGTCTGGACCTAGGGAGTGACATTAGTGGAAGATGAATGGGGATTTTTGGAAAAGGGAACTGTAGAAGCGGCAAAAGCAATGGTGGGCATAGTAAGAGCTATTAAATTTAGAACAGTGGACCCCTATGGAGGTGCAGGAGAAAAGCGAAATGGATTAGCACAAAGTCAGAGGTATGCGAGAGAAAATTCTGGGAACTAAACATCAGGCTTTGAAGAGAAACAAAGAAAGCCAGAGAGACTTGGGGAAAGATCAGATCCACTCCTTGGAGATTGTCAAAAATAGAAAAGTAGAGATGAATGGTATGAAAATACAGGAACTGATGGCTGGTACCAAGGGAAGTGGGATAGCAATGGTGACTGACCGACAGGAAAGGTGATTTTAGAACCACAAGAGACCCAGGAGAGGTGGAAGAAATATGTTGGAGAGCTTTATGGTAAGGAAATACAGCACAGTACACTGGATATTAAAAAGGAAGATGACATTGACCATTATGGCATTAGACCAGGTGACCACGATTATTAAATCGAAAGAGTGCAGTGAGACATGAAAAAGAGTGAGTCGATGGGAATAGCAAGAGTATGAGGAAGAACACAAGAGGAAAACGTTTTGTGCTTATTGGTAGGATATGTGAGGATGGCATGTGGCCAGTGGACTTTACAAAGATAATGCTAATGCGTATACTGGGGAAGAGCAAGGCAAAAACTTGTGAATAGGGCCCTGAGCTTAATATCTTATTACAGTAGCAACTCAATAATAATAATAATAATAATAAACTTTATTCATCCATTGCACATATACATTGTGTTAGATGTCGTCAAAAAAAACAAATTTATCAATGAGAGATACAGAATTACAGACACAGTAATAATACAAAATTAAAATCGAACAGTAGTAAAGTCAAGCTCAAAGTATTCCTCCAACGAGTACAGAGCATTAGCTATGAGCCATTTCTGTAGGACAGAACGGAACACTTTATTTTCAACAGTGTTGGCTGTGCTAGGTAACATATTATAGCACTTAATAGCCAGGTTTACATGGTTATAAGATTTGGTAAGTCTACAGTAAGGCAAATTTAGTTTATGGTTGGCTCTGGTGGAATGAGTATGTATATCACTCCTGGTAGAATACATATCCAAATTTTCTTTAATGTCCAACAATATGTTGAATATATACAAGCTATATACAGTCATAATACCTAAACTAACAAACAGTGGTTTACAGTGTGCAAGATAGTCTGCACTGGTGATAACTCTAACCACCTTCTTCTGAAGTAACAAAATCAATTTTACGTCAGTTGCATGTCCCCAAAGTCTGATACCGTATAAAAGATGAGATTGAAAAAAAGCGTGGTATGCATTGCGAAGATAGTCATGAGTCACACACCATTTAAGTTTTCTGATTAAAAATAGCGCTCTGGCTAGTTTCTTCCTTACTGAAAAAATATGGGCACTCCAAGTAAGTTTTGGGTCAATGTGAAAGCCAAGAAGTTTAACATCTTCATTTTCAGGGGCAACATGTTGTAAAGAACATATTAAGGATTGTGTTTTAGTTGGATTCAAAAATAATCTGTTGGCTGAAAACCAGTCAGTTGCAAGCGCTTAAGTACTGGATATGATTCCAGAAACCTCAGTGTAATTGTCAAACTGATGTAAGAAGGTTGTGTCATCAGCATATAAGACACAATTTGTGGATACATTTGCTGGCAGATCATTAATCATGATAAGGAAAAGGAGGGGACCAAGCACAGACCCTTGTGGGACCCCATGCCTGACCTTAAGGAATTCAGATTGAATACCATTGAGTACCACTAACTGCTTTCGATTACACATATATGAGGCCATAAATTTTAGTTCAGTGCCTTGGAAGCCATAATGCTGTAATTTCTGTCGAAGTATTTTATGATCAACACAATCAAATGCAGATGAAAGATCACATAGGGTAAGAGACAAGCCTTGCCTCACTTCAAAGGCATTGATGATATGCTGAATTATACTGTCAACTGCTTTTGTTGTGCTTTTGCCTGGTCGGAAACCAAACTGGGCTGTTGTAAATAAATTTAGAGATTCAAAGTGGTTCAATATTTGAGTGTAAGTAATGCTTTCAAATATTTTTGCAAAAACAGGAATGATTGATATTGGACGATAACTATTTGGCAATTGTACATCTCCACGCTTATAGACAGGAATCACTTTTGTATATTTGAGGGCGTCAGGAAAAATGCCAGACTGAAAACAAGAGTTGATAACAACTTCAAGAGGATAGGCTATTGTATGAATAATAGACTTAATAAGGTTACTAGTAAGGCCATATACATCCTTACTCTCGGAGTTGTTGAGTGCTTTCACAGCTCGGATAATTTCTAACTGGGAAATTTCTTTCCATCGGAAGGGAACACTTTCAGTAAAAATATTATGGAGGAATTGGTCTGCAGTTACCTTGCAATTACTGATACCAGAAAGAATACTCTCTACAGAGTTGATGAATGACTTGTTGAGAGTATGCACATCAATTGGTATGTCCTTGCATTTAGTATTCAGACCTGATTCCATTTTAATGATGGACCAAGCTGCCTTACATTTGTTTGGGGCATTAGAGATAAAATTACTGTTGTAGTTTCGTTTAGCTCGGATTAATTCTGCATGATATTCCCTTTTGAGATTGATATACTGTTTTTTGATGTCTTCATTACCTGCTATTTTATACTGTTGATGAACGTTTAATAAGACCTTTCTCAGTTCTTCATGTTCATTAGTGAACCATTGATGCCTTTTAGATTTCTGATGTGAAATTTGAGTTGTTTTTTTTGGGAAAGCATGTTCAAATAACAAAATGAAGTGTTCAAAAAAAGCTGTGAAACTTCTTAGGGCATCGCTATATCCCACCAAGGAATCCCACTCCGTTTCACTCAGAAGATAGTTAAAATATTCAATTTGATGGGGAGTTATATGCCGAACGAAAATGGTATTAGGAGTACTCAAGAAACCATCACCTACTTTAGTGTTGACAGACATTGAAATTGCACAGTGATCAGAAAGCATAGGATCGAAGACATTTACACTATAATCATACTCGTTAAAATTAGTTATTGCATTATCAAGACAAGCCAGCTTTCTTGTTGGCTCAGTATTGGTGCAATACAGATCAAATGACCTTAGAAGAATACCAAGCTGCAAGCCATTCCTAGATGAGCAGCTCATGTCAACATTAAGATCAGTTCCAATGACAATTTTAGACTTGAATTTCTGGAAATATTGCAGGACCATTTCCAGATGTTCACAGAATAGTTGAAAATCACCATTAGGCGAGCGATATACAGAGGCAACTATCAGTCCCAAATGCTTGAGGTACACGGCTGCCACTTCAAAATGCAATTCTATGCAAAAGTTATTCAAGTCCATTGCTTTACACACCAGGTCATTTCTTAAAAATATACATGCGCCACCATTCTTATGTTTAGTCCTGCAAAAAATGGCGGCAAGATAGAAACCTTGTAACTGGTATAACTGGGTTTCCTGATCATGTAACCAGTGTTCAGTAAAACACAATATGTCGTAATTGGCAGAGTGTAGGAACAAGTCCAGATCCAGGGTTTTGTTCCTCAGGCACTGTACATTAAGTATAAAAATATTAATTGGGGGAGATACACATTTTTTGATATTATTAGTGTGTTTGCCCGTCACTAAGTCTCCAAGGTACTCTGGCGGACCCTCGGAAAAAAATATTTTCCAAAAAATATGTTTTTGGGCCAGAAACATGGGTTAAGAAGCTTTTCACTTAGGTCCTCAGTCACTGCAATGCGGAAAGAAGCATAGTTTCCGCGGGTTACCTTTAACTGCACAATTTCAGCTGACGAATCCTCGATCTCCGGCACATGTTCCTTGACATATTTCCAGACAGCCTCTTTCGTCGTGGAGGAATTGAAGTTCCAAACATGTATATTTGTTGGGCGGGGGACACCAGAAAGAGAGCAATCCTCCTCTGAGGTGCCCCTAAATAGATGACGACGCCGGCGTTTCTTGGTAACGCGAGTATATCCACCATCAGCGTGACCATCGGTATCGGCAGAGACTAAATCAACAGTTTCCTGTGCACTAGAATCATCAGAGGCACTGTCCACACGATTGTTTTCAGAATTATTATTGCCAGATTCTATGGCCAATCCACTCAACGAACATTTTTGTTTTGAAAGACGGGTAACTGGTCGTTCAATTTTAGACGCCGTAACTATCGAGTTGTTTGATGCTGACGAAACACGCAATTTATTATCTTTGATACCCGTAGGAGGCCCTGGTGCGTTTTTAACAGAATCGGCAAAAGAAACACTCTTACTTTGTGCAGGAATAACTCTCCGTTCACTTTTCAAATTTTTCAGTTCTTGTTTTAAAAACTGAATATTGGCCGCCATGTCGGAAATTTTAAACGCTGAGGCACGGCAAAAAATGCACTTCCAAAATATTTCTCGGCACTCAATTAGCGCCTTCAATGATAAATCTTTCAAGCCCGTACACTTAGAATGAAAAGTATTAGGGCACTGGTCACAAACGACGGCATTATCTTTAAAATTTACGTCTTCATTGCACGACGCACACGAAGTCCTACGTTCAGTATCCGCCATCTTAACGATGATGCCAGTCGCTACAGTTAATAATATGAAGTTGGCGGGACGGAAAAATCAGCACTTTGTATTTTCGAGTTTTGTATCTTAGAACCTTTTTAATAAGTCACGAAAAATATTTCCCCTCTCACCCCCTGATTTCTCTGGTCTTTGGAAACATTTTAAAATGATTTGTAGTCATTATTCGAGAAAGCATTCGAAATAATGCCTTTATAGCATAAGCTAAATGTCACAAATGTTCGTGAAATAACTATCTCTTCTTAGTTCCATATGCAAATGATTTTTAGTTTGCTATCATTTTCTTTGCAAAATTTTCACCCAGTTTAGAAGACGTATATAAAGCAAGTTCTGCATTTTTTATGAGACTTTAGCTTTCTTAATCTGCGGCTAATCAGGACATGCAACTGGTATGGCTGTTGTTTCTAACATCTATGCAGTGAAGATGGTAGCTCGCCTGACCATGCTCCCAATCACCCTTTCTTTATCGCTCAATCATAGGTAAAATGAGCAAAAGACTCTGCTCCATCAAAAATAATCCTTCACAGGTCATTGTTTGTGGTTTCTTTTCCGTTGCCCTCTGGATATACGAACTTGAGAAGAAATATTATTTCATTCCAATTACTAATTGCATGATGACAAATTGGGCGTGATCCAAACATTTTCCATATCTTTATCATCTCAGAGTATACTAAGTTTCCGGTTCTGAATGGCGAGATTTTTTGGACAGATGGAATATTTATATGGAGGTGGTGGAAAATGATACCAAAGAAAATAGAACCTCAGATCACGGTTCAAGGAGAAAGAATGAACGCTTCAACTACCACCCAGGACATGCCTTCGCTTGCAATGACGACGCTTCACCAATCCAATTCTTATCGATATTTCTAACATTTATGCAGTAAAGACAGTAGCTGGCCCGACTGAGCTTCCAGTAACCGATTTTTTATCGCCCAATAATACGTAAAAAGAGGAAAGGACTCAGTCCATTTAATATATTCTTTTCACATCATTATTTGTGGTTTCTTCCTTGTCACCTGCTGGATATTATGAAATTGAGAAGGAATATTATTTCCTTCCAAGCCAAACTGTTTCACCGCTCATTGAATTTCGAGTAAGAAACATTAACTCATGACCAAGTTCCTTTTCACTTCGATGATTCTTGCTTTTTTTATATTCCGCAAAACATTAATCTAGGAAATAAATTGATTATTTTTTTATCCTTCTATGCATAATCTCGTCGCGTCATAGGTGTTATGCTGAGTGCCATTGTATCCAATGGCGTCCTTATATGCTAACTTCGGTGAGCTATAACATAGTAGCTAATGAAAACCCCACATTTAAAAAGTGATATGCGAATCACTCCACGATTTTCGGAACTTTTTATTCACAATAGTGTGAAAGAGAAACTTCATCCTAAATGGGCGTCGTGGAGATATTCCAGATCCAGCACACTCTATTCCATAATTTAGTTATTTTCTTTCCCCTCTGCGACTTAACGTCTTCTATGCTTGACTATGTAGTGGAGCGTAAAACTTGAAAATGAAATAAGATGAACTGTTTGAAGCATAACTTAGTGCAATTAACTCAAGGGGAACTTTGGAAGAGGTAGGGGTCATGGAAAAAATTTGCCGCAGCTGAGGCTGAAACCTAACTCCTTTCTGTGTTAAAATCCTGAAAACAACAACAAGTTTTTGCAGAGTAGTATTTCCATAGTTAGATCCTTCTAACGTTGGGTAATTTTGAAATAGAACCCATCAGGATCCAATTTGTGCCATTGTTGTGTCATATCTGCATATTAAAATGCCAAGTACTCAAAGTTACTCATGCCATCACAATAAAATCTGATTCAATTGGTTATTTATCTTGTGGAAATCAGAGATAGCAGTGATGATATATCAAATGTAATGTATCAAGGCCTGGTTACACAACAAATTCACCTTAGTAATTCATGGATGAAAGTTGGTTCCAGTAAAATTTCATGGAGTTACCCCAACAATGTCTTGGAATTAAGTTAAAGAAAAGGCTTCCGTGTGGATTTTATTTTTAAGATTTCAGTTCTCTGGTTTACTTATACAAAAAACTATAATTCACAGGACGATATTTTGCGGACGACTGCTTCTTAGGGTTGAAGTGTCTTAGCGGTTTATCACAGGCTCTTGCTAATGTATAAAAATGTTTTTTGTTCGTCTTCTATGCATTCCAATACCATTCATCAGATTACGATGAAACTGTGGTGGGTTGTGCGTGTGCCCGTGAAGGTTTCTAATTCTTAAATCCATCGTACAAAAGGTAAAGCGTGAGTCGCTTCAACCAAATGAGTTTTGGCACACGAGCTTCTCTAATAAGCGAGGAACGACAAGCAAGCAATGAAGTAGATCGTTTACCAGTTGCTCAATCACAACATTCAGAATCATATATCAGTAAGACAATTTGTGTTAAAAAGTGCATAATTTATTTGTACGTGGAATGAGATTTGGTGCAATTGTCTCTTTGTTCGCATTTTTATTCAATATTTGCGCTCGAGTTTCATATATGCATCGCTATTTCCTATAATTGGATTTTTAAGCTTTTAAATGTTGAATTTTTGCACTACATACACAATTGAATATTTAATTTCAACTGACCACTTAATTTGTTATACTGAGATAAACAAGGCATGTTGTTAAATGATAATAATAATTTTTTATTGTCGAAAGTAGTCAGAATATAACTAGACCTCATCAAGAAAAGGTACTAGTGTACATGAATATACAGAAAATAACTAGACCTGCTTGAATTTATCCAAGCTAGTCACTCTGGGTAGAATGGACTGGTGATCAAGTAGTCAGATACTTAAATGTGTGCTTGAGAGTCTTATATTTCATATACCTTTATTGTGATTTCCTTTTCTATTTAGTGAATGAAACATTAGTAATTGAGTTATGTATTGACAAATTGTTTTCCAACATTTTTACAATGCAGTTGGCCGATGTATGGAGGTTGATTCAACCATCTATTATGAAGTGCTTACCAGATAACAAACGTCAGTTGAATGGTAATGGACCACCAGGCAATACCCTGTGATAATTTTCTGTTACTTGTTGATTCTGTGGCACCATCCATTGTACATAGATATTCCATGTTGAGGTATGGTGCATTTATGGTTTCTTGTGTTTGTCTGTTGCTGTTTATTTTAGTTGTCTATATTGAATAGCTTATAATTTACTGTCATTATAAATAATGATATTAGGTGCAATACTGTGGCTCCCAAGCCATTTGAAAAAACTGTCATTCCTATTGACATGGTCAAGCATGTGTATGGATAGTAAAGATCCAATCGTATATGAGAAGGGCTTCTTGAAGCTTGTTGGACCAGAAACTTTATTTTGGTATCGACTAAAATGAGATTGCTTTATCAAAGCTTTTGCTAGGATGTTTAAACTTTATAGTTATTGAATTCATATTCTACTTGGATTATTTTATATATTTATTCACTAAGTACAGATTCTCATTGAGTTTTCATCTGTCTTCCATTTTCTTGTTTGTTTGAAAATATTTATATTTTTATCTGTATTGATGACCATATTGGTTATTTAAAACCACTGTGTGATTGCATATCTATTTTAATGTTGAATGTGACCAGTTCCATTGATGTTAGGTCATTCTGCATATTGGGTCGTACATGCATGGAAAGATTTTGTTACAAACCAATGATCTGAAGGGAAATAGTATGAATTGTTTTCTTGTCCAAATGATGAAGGAAACTTATTGCTTCTAAATCATCAATTAAGTTGAAAAAAGTAATGGTAAATTTGAAGGGAGTATTTTTACTCACTTATTAAATATTTACATACTTCAGGGAGAGAGCAAACATGACCTAAGGTTCAATGCACATGCATAGCCTCTGGTGATGCTTATGTATTGAAGTGTAGGTGACTTATTTCTCATTGCAGTTGGCAGTCGTTGAAGAGAGCGTAATAAATTCATTTTGTAATATTGTGAATTCACGGTAAAGCAAAGTGTTAAGATAAAAACAGGCTCTATTTTCCCAGGTAGCGTATTATAAAAGGTCACTCATTTTGTGCTCCTAAGTATGAGATGATATGATGGCTGAAGATGGATGGTTTGCATTTCAATTGGTGGCCTATCAAGATGGTAGTAACCAAAATAAGAAATCTTAAACTATTCCATTCCTGGCTGCTGCACTTGGTTTCAAAAGACATTTTTTGGGAAAGGAAGTGAAACCAACATGACGCAATGTGACAGCCTACAATCTGACACCATCATTATCCAAAAACTCTTTTATAAAAATATCGAAATTCCCTCTTCTAGCCTTTTTACTGATTGGACCTTGCAACTCTTCTCCCATAAGAAGCCCTCCCCTGCATCCTTTCTCCTCTTATTCATCTTCTCATCCTATTCATGTCTACGGGTTAATTTTGGGTGTAAAGAGGTATAGTTTGAATTACCATAAGTAAGGATAACTTACCATGAAGATACTGAGGGAATTTCATCATTGGGCTACCTCTTATTATTAATTGGTAGACACCATATTTTTGCTGGTATTTTATATCATAGCTTGCAGACCTTATTTATTGCCTGCAAATGGCAGCTTCATGTGTGCAATAGTGAGGTAATAGGACCCTATGTAATTCCTCGTAAGAATTTTTTATCGTGATTTCACCAGTCAGATGAAGCTATCTCATGAATTATCTGCAGAATTTTTTTTTTTTAATTCCCCATGATTCCCATGATTGGTAGTATATTTTTTTGAATATATCATTTGAGTTTGATGCAGCTCTGTTGTGCTCCCTAAAACCATTTCCTTCATGTGTTTGGTTCGGCATTCAATAACCAATGGTCCATTGTGTTCTTATCTCCAGGCCTCCTAATATAATAGCAATATCTTTTTTTTTACTGATTAGATATATCTCATTCAACACTGTTGGAATGAAGAATGAGACTGTGAAAATTTATAAAAATCTCAATGGCTTATAATTCCAAAAGAAAATAGTCCTTAATTCTTGGGTTTTCAACGTATAGGTAGTTTTTGCTGTTAGCACTTTTGTCTCAAATCCATTGGGCATCTTCAGCAACATGCCAACAGAGTGGTTACATGAGATTTTTGCAACATTTGTTTCAATGCAGTTGAAATCTACAATGGATTCCATAAAGGTTTATTTCCATTCATTGCCGATTTTAATGTTGACTGATTACAAATACTCTAAAATATAGGTGAAAGGCTGGAAAAGTTTATAGAAAGTGGCTTGAAGTGAAGGAGAGAACGGGCATGTATAAAAGTTACATGAATGTTAAAGTAAACAATCTTTCATCTCATCATGGATGTCCTCTTAACTATTTGAGCAAAAAATGTAAGCACCATTCATAGTCCTGGAAGAAGCATGCTGAAAGATGAATAACGTGAGAGCTCACAAAAAATTGTTGGTATGCTAAAATGTTGTATTTTGGGCCTACAGAAAACTTTTCCTTGTTAGCTACTAGGTAACTCACCTATTAGCCCAATACGAATGAACATGATGGTTGCTCCATACAGCATTTTTAATTCATTTAGTCTTAATGAATTAAAAAATGTAGCTTTGGCAGTACGTTAAAGTACTTATATCTTGAAATGGTTGTAATTGTCTTCATTTCTTTCTTACCACTGACTCATTGCATATGCTAATCATTAATGGGAATAGGTTTGTTGTCATCATTCAGTTATCATCGCTAAATTGATTCTCTAATTTTTGAAATTCAATATAATTTTCCGTTCACAATTAGGTGTAAAAGCCCAGAAGAGAGTCTTGAGCGAATTACAAAAGTTTGTGAAATTATAATTTAATTTTTGTGCTTGAGAGGGCCTGAAAGTAAAATTTAGATGACAACATACTGGCGGAGACTATAGGTGCAGTTGTGGTTAGGAATGCGTTCAGAATGGAATTTATTGTTCCCTATTCTATCAAGTAATTTTATATCTTAATTTTAACAATGATATTGTGTATTCATCCTACGCTATGCTCATTTCAGGACTATTTGTGTTGAATTAACTTTTGTGTAGAAACTGTTAGTGGGATTTCCAAAAAGTGTTCAAATTCTTGTCTATAAAGAGGATAACTCCCCAGAAGGTGATTGAATCTCTGACACTTACAGATATTTATTAGAGGCTTTAAAATTTCTTTACTGTTCATGTTTTCCCTGGTTACCAATTAACTCTTGTTTCTTCATTGCATTCCCCTAACCATATCAAATGTAAGCCGAATCTGAAGACATGTGGATTTAAGACCTTAGCATTGCTTTTTTGGCCATACCTTTGCAGCTTTGATTAAAACATTCCTAAAAGCCTCCTTCAACATCTTTGCTCATGTAAATACTTGTGCATTTTTGTTTTTTTTCATCTTAATAGTTTCTTTCGCGTGAGCAAACCCTGTCTTCGCCTTTGATGGTAGTTTTCTCTTTTAGAGTCGATGTAAGGTTGTTACAAATATGACTACATGAGGAGCGTGATATTGCTAAAATTTCACGTCACTTCATGGCATTTATCTTTGAGATCAAGTAATTTTTGGCAGCTCATAGTATTTATTATTAACATTTTCTAATGAACGTTTCACATGAGTATGGTGAAAACAGCATGCTCATGAATGGCTGCCTACAATCCTTGCAGAATATTTTGACATGGCATGCTCTTTAAGCTGTTCATGCCAAAACCACTGTGCACCTTCTTTGAACAAGTGATCTGCATCTGGTTTAAAACAACCCTGGAAATAAATTGTAAAGCTGGAGAAAATTAATAATTCAATTTTTTATGGAAAACCTGATGTTTTAGGGAAGTTCTGTGAAGTACTTGGAAAGTCTTTAGAATTTAAAAATGTGCATTCTTTATTAGTTGAAAGTTTCAGTTATCCATTAGGATAAAACATTTGGCTTGATAAAAAAGTATTTTTGTTTTGTTTTGTGTATGACTGTTAAAGAATTACCGCCCTCACAGTGGTAGTTGTACAATCAATCAATTGATTGTACTACTTGTATTGTAATTGTACTACTACCACTGCTGCCTGTAGTGGTATTAGTATAATCAATCAATTGATTTGAACATCGGAACCTTAAATTTTCCAGTATTTTACCCTTGTTGAAATTTTGGGTGTCAGGCCAGGGAATTGAGGAATATTGCCAAATCCAGATCTCTGTGCCTGTAGTGTGTTGATTGCAAAGGACCGCAGCTATCGGGGACTTAGATCACTCTGATGTTCCAGAGGAACTGAATGCTTATGTATCTAATAGTCAGCTAATACCAACTAGAATAGCTCGGGGACATCATATTTTAATGGCCGAATAGTTTTGATATTTGTCTAAATATGTTCTTAAATTGTTTCCCAAATCGGTGGGTGGAATTTTTTGAAAATATCAAATTTACTCAAAATGACTGAGAGTGTTGTGATAATAATGCAATGGCATTCCTGAAAATATTAAATATTTCTTTCTATGCTTGTAAGTTTTATACTTGGGGCCATCAGTTATTGAATGAACAAAGGGTTATGGAGAGTTGTATGGAATTTGAATAATTTTTATGTCTGCCAGCTTGTGGTACTTCTCCATGTAATTTAATTGAGTTTCCTATGCTAAGGAGTTGAAGGTTTTCATCTCTAACTCCAGTATTCTTCCTGAAAATGCTTTTGTTCAAAGGGAATTGAGGTTATAGTTAGTGTTCATTGTAAACTAATTAAAGTCCACATGCCATACCGAATGGTAGTGCCCTAAGTAAGGTTTTATAATCCAGCTATGTGAACTGCTTAATTTATTTTTAATTAATACTGTGACTTTTGTTGAGGCCCAACCTCAATAAGTATCCTTGTAGGCTCATCTCATTCCATCTCTCCGGTGAACCTTAATGTCACTCCTCTGTCTTTGTGTTTGAGAAACTAAATAGGTACATAACTTTGAATCTCCATTGTCCTCAAGAATGCCTGCTTGCTTGTGTACATTATTGCCAAGTAGATGTCAATGTGTGAATGCTGGTTCTTCATGAGAATTGAACCCTGTTAATTGTGTACATATTTTTATACATGGTAATGTATGAAAGTGGAATGAAATATGAGTGTAATTTTTATGCCATTGTCCTTCCATAAAGTGTTTGACATTCAAACATGTATGAATAAAATGTTTCAATGTAAATGTGTAATTATTGTTGATGTGGTTTGTACTTAATATATGTTGAAATGTTTACTCACTGATTTCCAGAATGAGGTGCAATGTTTTTTCTATTTGCTCCTGGAGAGACTTAGTGTGGGCCAATTAATGATCAGTAGGGGTGGGCATAGTTTAAAATATTGTGTTCACCCACATGATTCAGTACAGACACAGAGGTGATTTTATTGTTTTGATTTATAATTTTAATGCTTCACAACCTTGTTATTTTTGCTATTGTTGTAATAGCTTGAAGCACTGCATTATCTCACTTTGATGTGTGGTAGTGAGGCTGTATCGAAGTGTATCCACTGCCCTACTTTTATGAATTTTGTGTAAGTTGCGAGCTTAGCCTAAAGATGGCTGTGCTATCGTGAATGAATAAACTTTATGTTAAGTTTGAGGGTGAACTTAAGCAATGTAATAAAGAAGTGGTAGGTAGTGAAAAAGGTAAAGATTTACATTAACTGTAAATTTAACCATAGACTCATCTGGCTATGACTGGCCGAGACATTGAACTAATCACCATGGAGTGTGGAATCAAATGGTTTATATTTGAATATTATTTAGAGCAACAATTATGGGCTCAGGGATGGCTGTTTTGTTTTACAAATACAAACTGCAAAACTGCCTTCGATGTCAACAATGATAAATACTTGTTGATTTGTATATCTTGCCCTTGTTTGATGAAAAGGGTATCCATTATGTTTATTGATGTTTATCGCAGGTGGCTCTGAGCTTATGAGGGCATTACAGTTTGATATGATCTGTAAAATATTGTGCACATGCCTAGCATGTGTGAGCAAAATGGCCCCAATGTTCCTTTTAGAAGTGAGAAATAAAAGTGTAAAAAATGTTCCTTTCAATTATGTGATTATGAGCCCTTAGTGCATGCTATACCGTAGTTTACTTACTTTCAAATTGTGGCTGACTGCCGACATATGATATGCACACTAGTTGTTCCAATAGAATGAATATTAAATTGCTTTGATTCATTGTATTAATTCTTTTTATTTATTATCGGCAATTAAATCAAAGAAAAGTGACCAATTGTGTACATACCAATCGTCCTGTACTGTTTGGCCTTGTGTTAACCCTAGCAAATTCTAAGTTTTTGTGGCCGGGTCAATTTTTCATTTTCTTATCGACCACTGTTGAGTCAAGAGAATGCAGAGTCTCTAAAAATGCTGCTATTAATTTTTTTCTACTATGAGTATGAATTAGAACTTTGCCTAGGTATGTGTCACAAACCAGTTCATCTAGAATCATCGGGTAATTTGGATGAACATCTATAATGGGACAACTTATCAAGGTAACAATTTGAGGGACATAATTGTTTTCATACAAAATACTAAATTCATGCAGCTCTGTGAGTGGAGCAAACTATCATAATGCTCTATATATTAAACTCAGTGTTAGTAATAACTATTGGCTTGTTTTGAGGGTTTAGGTCAAATTTATGGCATTAGTTTTTCCTTGCCGACAATTCGCAATATATATCCATTTATACTCCAATTATCTATTATGCATATCCTTGCATCAATTCCTGAAGTTGAAATGAAGTATATGCAATAGTGTGCTGAAGTGGCAACAAAGGAAAACTTGTGTTATAAATTTAACCCTCAAAATAAGCTAATGATTGTAACTGATGGTGCACTGTAATATAAATCTCTGCTTGTGTCACAAAACATTTTTGTGAGGTGTGTGACACGTACATAAGGGGAGATTTACCCACTATCATTTGGCGACATTCTTCCCCCTTGATTTTGCTGGACATTTTTCACAGGTTGCACGATTGAATTTACAATGGGTCCACAGATAATAAAGTTGATTCACATGCAATATATGGTGAATCGTGTAATGCAGGATGAAAAACATTGATCCTATGGTATTTCACAACTTCAATGTATCACAAATCCCACTATCACAACGGCAGTACATTATTTCTTTTGTATAAAGTAGAATGTATGTGTGTGGCTATATGTACACCAAAAGAGAAATATTTTCCAATTGGCCACAAACATTAAATATAAAGAGAACTCGACAGGGGTGCAGTAAAAAGGGATAGAGAAATGTCTTACTTGGGACGTTTTGGGCTCATAGCTCTTAATCAGCTGTAGCAGCACAGTAGCCTGCTCTTGATGAAAGGCGTCAAGGGGACTACATTTTTATGTCTCATACAAAACACAAAGTATGGCACTTGAAGTGCCCTTCAGAAGACACTCAAGTAGGGATTGGGTGTCCTCCGAAAAATATACTCCTTTGCTGGGATTTGAACCATTAAGTATGGGAAAGAGCAAAAAAACGAAAGAGCAGTAGGTACCAAAAATCTCCTATAATGATGGGATGTTGCAGGTTCGGAAGAGTATTTAAGTGAAATGGCTCAATGGTGTACATCATTCATTGCCTTATCGGGCTAATTGCACTAAGTAAAAAACACTGAATTAAGTAAGACATGGTGAGTCGGCGTATTCATTTTAAGAGTAAATCTCTGATCTAGCCGTAAGAAGTAAAGTAAAGCATTATTTTCTGAACCAAATTGTCGTTTCCATTTGCATCAATTGAATATATGATTAATTGCCGTTTTATTTTCAGTTTCTTCCTTTGCAAACAAATCGTTCGGAGGTAAAGTTAGTAAGATCTCATATGATTTTAATTCAATTAAGAGCCGTTTCTCAGTCGTTGCCTTTAAAAACGCATCGTAACATAGACATTTTGCTATTAGCGTATTTCCGTAGCCTTTTTTGATGAGTCATTAATAAATTGATGCGGCGAGGTGTCAATGAAAGGGAAACGATTTCGAAGTGGTATTGTTTTATAATTTATCCATTTATAGTTGTACATTGGGAACGTCACTGTCTTAGTTGCATTGATTCGGCTAAGAAAGAATTGATGTGGGGAAGTGTCATAGAGCGGACAGCGATTTCGAAGAGGTTTTCTTACTGCTTTAAGTTTTTCATATACGTTTGAATGTCAAAGCAGTCACTGTCAACATTATAAATGGAAAGTAAGATTCTTTATATTATTGTATGTTATGTATATTATTTCTCACTCTTATCCCCCCATTGAGAATCGATAGGCATTACTTCTAGTACATTCTCAATTCAAAATTAATCGAGGTAAACATCCGCTTCCTCTTTTCCGTAATTGTTTACCAGAAGTTTCTTGGCTTATAGCGGTGGTATGTCCTTCGATTCATCCCTATTATCCACAAAGCTAACATAAGCTAAAGTTAAAAATCAAACAGAATTGAATCTTTGAACCTTTTGAACAAGTTCAAAAACAACTGCACGTGGCAATGCACCTGTCCACCGCCAAAATTCAAATACAAACTAGAGGAGATCTACTACTTCAAATCGTCCTTCTATCAATAAATTCCGGGTTATTGCGATCACTTATAAAATTTTAAAGATCTCACAATAATTTTCTCCGCTTATTAGCAGTAAAAGTCCACATGTATTTTTCAGAAAGAGGAGTTAAATGCCATTGTCGGACAAATAATGATAGTGAGTAAATTTCACATCATTTTACAGAAGCAAAATATTTCCAGCAAATATTGGTCTCACCTACTCTACATATTTTTATAAATTTATCGTAAAGCCTAGTTTTAATGTGGTGAACATAGTTGCTGCCATGAATATATATTCATGGTTGCTGCAATCAGCTAAAAATGAAGAAAATTTAACCATGTGATTTTAGTAAACTTGCCCATCTGCTTCGGTAGATGAGATTCCATAGGTGCAAAATTAAGCTTGATTTTTTTTAAATTTTCCCCCTATTCCCCGATTAAAATACGTATTTACCTTCACTTAACTTCACTAACCCAAGTTTTTAGGAGTGCGCAATCACATATAGTAAAATATATAAGAAAGGTAGGTATGGAGGTGATAAAGTCTGTAGCTGTATAAGACATGAAGCGCCTAACTATTTTGGGCTGCTCTTTTTATATGCTAATATTTCTTTATAAAATAAAACAGAGTCATATTAAAATAGCACCACAATTTTCTTTTAGCGTTTACTTGAAATGAACTCAATTCGAACGTAGAAAGAACATTGAAAATGAAGTCTTAAACGGACATTCAATTGGCATTAAAAGAACGGTCCAATGTTCTTATAGTGTTCACTGTAATAAAAAAATTAATAAATAGAAAGAACCAGCTTTTTTAGGGCTCTTCTCAGTGGGGCTATTTATTCAATCCACTGCCTGGAGAGCTAGGAGATACTTTTTTTTATCACATACTCAATTATCTAGAAAACATTTGACAGCGTAAACTGATTGGCATGAAATGTATTAAATTATCGACATCTAATTTCTTTGAAAAAACTATTTAAATTTTCCATTCATAAAGTGAAGCGGAAGTATGCCTTTTTAGAATGACTTATCGTATAAAAACACAAAAACATTCTCTATGAATGGAAAAGTTACTTTTGAGACGGATATTTTAAGAATCCGAGAGGAGAATGTATTCAATATCCTATTTGAAATTGCTAGGGAATTGGTTTGGAATAGGTTAAGGAAAACTTGCTGAGAAGTATTACTCGAAGGCAGCACATCAGTTAAATCAAAGTTTCAAAATTCTGCCATGCATCGTTGATTTGCTTGGCTTGCTGAGGCGGGGTTGTCAACAGTTGTCAATGAAGGTTAAACTCGCTTTAAGGGATATTTAAAAAATTGTAGTTGTCAAAAAGCTCCATCTCTATCATTATAATTTTATTTTTGCTCAAAGATAGCTTTTTTTTATTAATATTTCATATAAGTAACTGAAAGTAGTTTCCATAGGACTTGGCAACCTCGCACCACGTTTTCACGAGCTGCACAATACCGGTTGAGACCGCTCTTATCGTCCATTTGCATTTCGGCGTGAGTGGGTGGAGGTTAACCGATCGAAAGTCTAGGGCTTGTTATGCTCTCAACATTCACTGCTGTTTCCCGGTCGATTATGTTTTCTAACAATTTTTCAGGTGAGTTTTCTCAATATTCACATTTATATTTTGTAAATTTTTAGCGAGCATCCGGTGGCCTTGGTTTGTTTTTGACAAATAGTTGCTGTATGACGTGGACGAGGCCACGTTGGGGATAATTTGCCAGTGGTTATGGGTGTATGTATAGGGCAGTGTCGGCGGTAGTTTATTCTAATCGTTGAAGCAATGCTACTTTAAAAGCTGCGTTGAAGCTATCTTTGGCCATTACTTTTTTTTAGCTACCTTGTGACGCCATATTTAATATATTTTGGGAGATTTTAAATGGCGTCTTTGACGTTCCTCGTGTGTAGTTTATTAGCTACCTCATACGGTCAAGCCCAATCCCTCGCTGAGGAGCGGGTAGGTTGATAACTGCTTAATCATGCATTGGAGAGTTCTAAGATAATTTTTTTATTGTGATACTTATTTACAGGCCTATCATCGAGGAAATTCCCTAACGGATGAATCGCTCGGGCAAATCGCCATACGGTCTGATGTAAATCATTTTAAAAATGTCTTGAAGGATATCCTTATTCCCAGGGTTGTCGGCACTGAGAATCATGAGAAGGTGAAACAGGTAAAGGATTTTTTATTTTAGTTTGAGAAAAGTTATTGGATGATTCCTGCCTAGCTTAATCCACATGTTGATTGGTTGTGTGGCTAAGTTATGTTGATAACCTTTACCACGTGGCTGCCTCGCATTTAATGTTAAATTTTTACCATGTTAGTGAGGCCCAATTTGTATCGTCTATTACGGACACTTAACGGAAGCATTTTAACCTTGTTAAACTATAGATTCATCTGTGAAATACTCGTAGCTTGGTGGTAATTTATGTTAAATGAGGCGCTTTTATATTATAGTCCCTCATCCATCACATGCAAGGATTGGGTTGGGACGTCGAGACCGATCCATTCACGGACAGCACACCCAAGGGACGCTTAAATTTCGAAAATGTTGTGGCACGGCTCAACCCAAACGCCAGACGATTCCTCGTTCTCGCATGCCACTACGATTCTAAGTATGATAGAGAAGGTAGCTTTTTGGGCGCTACCGACTCAGCCGTGCCATGTGCTATGATGGTTAACATTGCTCACACCATGAAGGAACATCTTGCAGCGATTCGTGACCAGGTATGCTCGTCTTCAAAAATCTCCCACCCCACTGAAGAACATGATGACATATTCACGGCGAATGAATGTTAATGATTATATATAACATGCACTACCAGCTGAGGCTTCATTGTTTTACTTGGACTGTGTTTTGCTTGGATTTTTTTTAATTGCACGTTATTTTTCAGTCGGACTTGAGCCTGATGTTCATATTCTTTGACGGTGAAGAGGCATTTAAAGAATGGGGTCCTAGAGATTCAATATACGGAGCTCGACACCTAGCTAGAAAGTGGTCAAGGGCTCCATATCCTCCCAACAATAGAGCTGGCACGAGTAAATTGGATCAGATGGTTAGTATGATCGGTTTTACGCATTTGCAATGTCTAGATGTATTATTCTTGGAAGTCACAGCTGATGATGACTCTTAACCGGTTTATGAGCTATGATTACATTTACATGCATCACCAACTGAAGCATTTGGACATTCCAAGCCATTGCGATATGGTTTTTGAGCATTTTAAGTTCAGTGGGATTGTGCGTTGTATGATCATTTTCTCATGAAAGCAATCTTGTGAATTTCAGGATTTGTTGGTGCTGTTGGACCTGCTGGGAGCCCCAAACCCATCATTTTACAGTTTTTTCTCAGAAACGCAAAGGTGGTATAATAATCTGGCATCTGCAGAGAAGGGACTCAGGCGTTTGGGACACATCGCCAAGCCGCCACAAACTGCCACACTGTCTTCACACCCTCCCATTTACTTCAATGAGAAGTCAACTTATGCTGGAATCGAGGATGATCACATTCCATTCCTCCACAAAGGCATGTATTGAAGTATAAATGGATACCACAAGTTGTTCCTTTGTAGTCCTATACTAACATGACTGTCTATTTTACAGGAGTACCCATTCTTCATGTCATTCCATATCCATTCCCAAGTGTTTGGCACACAGATGATGATAACATGGCTGCCCTGGACTTCGAAACTATTGAGAATCTCAACAAAATCATTAGAGCTTTTGTTGCTAGTTATTTGAACTTGAACGTTTAAAACTGGTGCAAATGTATATTTTTTAATTCTCAGGCCAATCAGTATTTGTGAAACATTCCATTCGAGGTGAATTATGTATTGTTGCTCATTAAACTATTTTGCTTCTATGATGGCACTCTTGGTCATTCATTTAGTACTCATTGTTGGTTGTTAGAATTGAAAGATATAACTTAGGGTATTTTTCGTAAGAATTGTTAGTCGTTATGGAGAGGATTGGTGGTAAAGTCCAATTTTGAGGTAGGTGTCTCCAGAGACATGTCATTAAATCACAGTTCCAGCTCCAGTGTGTGGTACTTAACACTTCTGGCGTTTCTAAACTGTGTACAGCAATTGGTAGTTCTATGTTCATTCTCCTCTAGTGGGGTTTGAATACGCGACTATCATACAAGTTTTCATATGTATCTATCCCCATCGTATGGAGAATAACTATTGATGCCCGTGATAACCATTTTGATAAGGTATGGCTGGTCTCATTGCCTTAATTAACTGTGTAGTGATTTTTGCGGGTGAAAGTTAGAACCAAATCAGTGTAATGGATGGCTTGGCTGAATAATCTCGATGTGCATTCATTCCTTTTACTCTCTGGGTGGGTAGTCGCAGATGTAAGTGATAATGTGCTAAGATTAGGATTGCCAATTTGTCAACAGTAACACTAGTTCCCTATCATTTGCTTGATAGGTAGTTAAGGTGAATTGTTTAGGCCACTAACTCTGAAAGATGTTGAAGGCATGATTAGTTTTGAATACCTGATTCCCTCTACAAATTGCAAGAGTTTGGGAGAAATAAGCATGAATGGTTTTTTGATGGGTCTGTGGTTTATTGTCTCGCCTCTGAATGGTAATGGCTTATTGCTGCATCACTGTAGGTCAGTACCACTGGTCCTTAGACCAGTTCACTGCCATCCTGGCTTTTGCAGCGTGTAGATGGTTTGGAAAGCAGGGAACATGTTGAAGGCAATGGTGTTGGAAAGGATTTGGATGGGGTGTGGAAAAAGTAGCTCATTGCAAAGGTTGACTGTCTTGTATTTTGTCTGTTCCAATGCATCATTGAATTATGAGTCAAACAGCCATTGCTATGAGTTATTATTTCCACTTCCATCGTCTTTCCTTATTAACCAAATTTCCCTCAATATCCTGCTTCTCTGATATTAGTTTATTTTCCAAATTCTGTCATTTGTTTCACGTTATTATCACAATTAAAGGATAGCATGTGAGTGGGTGTACCTGGTGATACTGTGAATCTCAATCTAAATAAGAAATTGTGGAAAAGTATGAAGCATCTTTATTATGGATACTGATATGTTTCTTCTAGGAAGTGATACCTGATGTAAAGCAAGACTGAATCCTTGGTAGCGTAGAGCTTTATGCAATGTTTATAAAAAATCAGCTGACTGCAATTTTAAGTCATTTGGATGTTATGGTATAGTCTGGGTTTGAATTCCTGTTTGGGCAAGTGGTGTCACTGGATTTCACTTAATTTGTTACTGATAGCTGGTGGCTCAGTTCAAAGTTATTGTACAGGCAGTTTGCAGTTATTTGAAAGAGTTAGTGCCGTTTGGTCACTTTTAAGGAGGAAAATGTGGTTAGAACTTTTAAGAAATCATAGAATCTTGCTGTAAAAATTAAGTTTAGGATAAGTGTCTCCTGTGTTTTAAAATCCATGTAAATATTCCACTGGGTTATGCTGCAGCGTTTGCTATACCTTTTATTAGACTGCAGAAACCAGTAATTATGCTGACTAGCCTCCATTGATATTTGGGCAGGATTTGATGTCATGATTTTTTAATGAGCTGAGGGAAAAATAATTATCTTCAGGTGTAAAGCATTTAACGTAGTATACTAAATGTATATTTATGAAAAACGTTTATAGTAGGTGAGGTAAACGGGAGTTGGTGTTGGCAGCTGTGCCACATTCATCACTGCTATGTGCTCCATTGAAAGAGGGAAAAATATTATTTAAACTTGAAGTTTTCACTACCCAGGTATTATTGCTTATGTGAACAGAATAAAATACTGAGTCTTAATTAATGGTGAATGTTAAAAGTTTTTGACCTAATTTTAGCAGAAATTTAGATTAATGTATGTGAAGAGATCCCATTGCACTGTCAATTAGGCAATTTGTTAAAATTAATTTCTCAAACAATGTCTTCGTTGAATGAATTACTTTTTTTGACACCATTCAATAGGTCTCAATTTGTAATCTATGCTACAGTTGCTGATGTTATTAGGCATGCCTAAATTAAGGTTTCCTCTTAGGGATTCTGAGACTGGTATGGGAACATTTTGGCTACATCTGAACTCGACCATGAGATGAAATGTAATGGTGACATGTGAAAGTGCAATTTGTCAGTTGCCATGGATTTGCTAGGTTTATATATAGCTATCTGCTAGGATTTTTGTCTTGAGTGGCTTCTGGTCGAAGCCAAGATGTCTATTCTATGGCATTAGTACCTGCTTGAGATATGCACAAGTTTTTACTTTGGTTTCAATATGGGTTGGTATCTCTTGCCTGGATTTTCTTAATACTCAATGTAATACTGGGGGAGTTGCTCGAAATAATTTGCGAGATTAGTTTATTACCATATTGCTACTAGTATGATAGTTCAGAGCTTAGGAAAGTTGATAAATCAGTTTTAATTAGTGGTGGTTGATTTTGGTGTACACAGTTCCAAGGCATTATGAAGACTGCGTGGTTGAATAAAGGAGTTTCCCATACCTGGTTATTCTATCCTTTTCTCCTTGTTGGATGTTCTTGTTGTATAACAGGTACTCATTGCCTCATGGTGAGCGAGGAAGTAATTTAGGAATTAAACATTGTAATCAGCAGTGCATATTTAAACAGTGAAACCTGGCACACATGGACAATCTTTATTTGGTTGTTCAATCCTAGGATAGGTTGACTGCTGCCCTCCACCCTTCCCTATCGTTCCTTTACCTCCTGGTATCTCTTTATTTGGTCGATGAACTTGTTCCTTGGTCTTCCCCTGGGGGCTTTTCCCTCTATTTCGCCTTCAATTATTTTATTCACGAATCCAATGTCTTGGGGTGTGTCCAATGCATCTGGTTCTTTTCTGTATGGTGTCCCATATGGTCCTTTCCTATTCTACTCTTCTGTACACTCATTTCTTTTGTCCATTTTATCGTCATATATGTACAGTGGTCTTCCTCATTAACATGTCCACAAGTTAGAGGTGGGTTGGCCATCACAGCAATACATGACACAGCCTCTGATAGTTAAAAGGTATTCTAGCAATATCAGGAAAGGATTTCAGCAATGGAATAGGGTTTTCAAAGAATAAAACGTTTATCGACTGGAACAAATTTTTATCTAGGACAATGGGCAAGTTTTAACGTATGTATGCAGTGTTACAAAAGCCTTTGAATTTTGCTCGCTTGTTTTTTTACTCAAACTCACAAACTTCACCTGTAAATCAAACAAAGCTCTCAGTACATGACTTGCTTTTTGTGATTCAAAATTCCTTTAATTGGTCAACTTGGCTCAATGATTGGTGTATATATTCAAAGTTAATTCTTCAATAGAGGCATCAGCTTCACTATCAATACCATTGCAAACTTCCCCTCTTCTCCATCCTTAATGTTCTCTGCAGCAAGTGTAATGTCCATCTTGTTATCTCCAGTAATAGCATTTGAGTCTGTGGGCGCACAATTCTTTCAGTGGCATCTGCTTACAAAATTTCCAACAACTCAGTATTATCTCCCTTGGATGCCAAGTCCGTTGGGAGAGCTTGCTTTTATGAAGCAATTGTTAATGTTTTTGACTGCACAAACAACCTTAAGTCTATTGTCAAGAACTGTTGTTAACTTCCTAACTCTCCTTCCATTGTCGATTTTTGCTATAATGTACTTAAGGAAGCTGGATATGGTTAATTTTAAAGCTCCATGCCACGTCTTGGTCCCGAGGTTGCAGGACACTAGCTAGCTTAGGAGGGAAAAAGCAAGTTACATTGCATGTAGGGTGACTTGGGGATGGTTTTGGATGTCATCCACACTTATCTATTGTGCTTCTATGTAATTAGTAGATGTTCTATATTTACACCTGCACTGGATTTTCTGCATTTCTGAGAAACTCCCTCCCATTCATGCTTTTATACAGAAGTACCGTCAATCTCTCTTTTAATACCTTCCCACCCGAGCAGTGTTCGGATTTTAGGGCCAGTTTTACTTTGCAAAGCCCTGAAAAACACATTTTATCTGTGCTAAACGTCCTTAGGTGCATAATTTTCCTGCAAAGCAGAAAGTCTCTCAGCCCAGGCAGTAACATCTTCAGGAACCACAGCAGCTGACTCGCCACACCGTCTTCTATCTATGCTTTCCATTCTTAAAGGATAAGCCTTTCTCAAGGCACTTGTAATATTTACCTGGAATGACCCTCAACCCTTAGGAATTACCAACCTAATAGCTGTCCATCAGGGAAAAATAAGTCTTTCAAAATGTTATGTACCCTTTAAGTCAGGGTGTCTGTATGTGAGAAGGTCCATGGGAGCAGAGTTACATTCAACTTAGTCCAGTATTTGAATATTGCCCATAGGTATTAGGTGTCTGTCTGTCTGAGATGAATGTCGAAATGCCCACTTGATTATTTATTCGCACGACACCTTTCAAGGTTTAAAGCATCGTCATCAGGTACAAGGAATTAGTAGTACAGAAGACAGGTTAATTTATCCTTCGGAGGTGTGGGGGTGTTAAGAGTGGAAAGGTTTAGGTCAAGGTGGGGGAGAGAGGAATGACTTTGAAATACTATGTAATTAATTAGAGGAACCAGTCTAATCATTGTATTTCATTGTTATTCCCCTTATACTCGCTCTCCTGCCCTGAAACCTTGACCTGAACCTTTCTACTCATAACACCCCTACACTCCCTCCCCTCTACCCCACACCCTTACCTCCCCGAAAGTTATATACATACAGCTGTCTTCTATACTACTAATTTATTGTACCTAATGATTATGTTTAAGTGTTGAAATGCATCGTACAAGTAAATAGTCGAGTAGGCATTTCAAAGTTCTTTTAACTTCTGAAATTGCTTTCCTTTCACTCCATGACATTTTCAAGTCTTCGTAACACTAAGCATCACCTTTAATATTTGCCTTCACTTAAGATATAGTGCTGGCACTAACTTTGTTGAAATTCTGAATTTGCATCTTCAGAAGTGAAAGAACTCGAATACACTTCCTGTCTTGATTGTCAACCAACCATGGTGTATCAAGAAATGGCATTTAGGAAATAAACCGTGCAGATTGTTTCTTATCATAAATAGTAATTGACACTATGAAAGCACCTCACTGCTAGAAAAGAAATCGCCATATTCTGAAACAGACTTCAGTATTTAAACCAGCTGGTAATTTTTGTGTTCCATTTAATCTTGGGGGGATTGCTGGAGTGAATTACATTAGTCTCAAAGAAATCATAATCTTATAGATATTATTGAATAATACGTATAAGTGCAATGCCTAGGTTTACCCATTGGTCTTGCAGAGTTCAATTGAGTTATGATTAATCTATTTACACATTGTAGATGCTCTTAAAACTAAATTACAGAAAGATGTAATAGGTATAGGGTAAGATTCTCAATGTTTAGGTTTAGTGTTTAAAGAGGGAGAGCACATAATTTACAGTATTCAATTTGTTGCATCCACATCCCAATTCAGTGTCAACATGTATACCAAGGAATTCCACATCATTCATAATTTTAAGAACACTAGTAGCAGTGGTGATCTTAAACTCAAACTGGTGGTCTTCAGCCGTTTAAGTTCTTCACCTCCTATGTTATATTTTGTTTGATTTTCCTTAGTGACCCTAGAGGATAGCCTTATCATTGTATCTGTTTAATTCTCTCAAAGCATCGTACACAACACAAAAGTGCTATTTATGTGACTATGAAAGCTAAATATGTACAGGTAATCTGTGAACTGCTATTTAAGAATTCAATTAGATTTGCAAGGTATGCATTTGGGTATTTTACCAAACTGTTGAGTCATTGAGATGGCCTATAATTTTTCTGGATGTTTCAGTGGCTATTTTACTTGTAAACTGTAACAATGGGAGCAACCTTTGACATAATAAGGGACTCATGATGTACCAATATGTTACTACTACTAGTATTTTTTTATTGAATTTATAGCTAAGGATTGGTTAAGTTTTGCTAATTAACGGTCTCTTCTTTTTTTTGATCATTTCGCTTGTTTATGATCTTGTTATGTATTTGTCAGCCAACTTAATGTACCCAACCTTTACTGAATGATATCTCAACTCACTTTTACAAGGTTTACAGTAAGTAGAAGGCTCTAACATTGTATCGGATAAGGTAGGCTTACTTTTACTTTGCAAATTTTTATCAGGTAGCTTGACATCATTTATACTTGACACATTTTTATCAGGTAGATCGAGGTCTCAGTTAAGTCTAAGAGATTGGCTTTGTTATACTTCCACTGCGGTCATTAATGATGTTAATTGTAAGTTTATTAGTTTTTTTTTTACAGATGCTCTTATCGAAACATCTTAGCTGCTGCTAAGGCCTAGTCACAGACATTTCCAATTTACAGTTAAAGCTACATGGCTCAAAGGGATCCACTTCTTTCATGTTATAATTTTCATTCAAATTTATTATTGGCTGATGAGTTAAATGTTGTTCTTTTCTTGTTTATACTATATCATAACTTACTGTACATTAAGGGAGGGAGGAGAATGTTAGGATGGTACGTAGTCAGCTACGAAACGTGTTGGAATAGCAACAACTGACATAGCAATGCATTGCTGTCTCCTACAGTGGTCCATGATTCTTGCAGTAGTGTTGTGTGTGTTTTTCATTCTTGTTGATTGATGAAATGAAAACTGGCACATTGAGTTTTTAACATTCAAGATTAGGAATGTGTTGGTATTTGTCTCTTTCATGAGATACAACAGTAATTTCTGCCCCCAAACATTTAAAACGGTGTTTTTGTGTGAATTTTGGTGGTGTAGGGAGGACATTATTCTTGCTGTGGGCTTCGTTTTTTTCCTTATTTAAGTGCTTGGACTCATGGTTCAACGTGGAGGCTGAAAGAAAGGTTTCAATTCTAGCATTTCATTTTAGTATCTCCTTCCTATTTCCTCATAATTGCCTGTTTGTCTTCAAAGTCTGCCACGAGTGTAAGCCATATTGGCTTCTAGATAAGGTTTTGATTAAGATATTGTGTGAGGGAATGTTATTGCAGTGCGTGAATTTTGCTTATCAAGTCATTCCTACTCTTTGTAATTTGGGCACTGATTTTAATATTCCATCGTACACTTAAATAATTCTGGGCACCCTCTCCTAAAACAATGTTAGTGAATGGACCTCTTCACCCTTGGAATTCAAAGTGGTAATTCATTGGTACCTGGAAGGGACTCTTCCTTAATATTTGTTTATTTTCAAGACATTAAACTCACATGCTACCATTTATGCCACCGTGGTCGGCAGGAACTCCTCTCCCCCCTAATGTGCATTTAGAGGCTGGGAGCTTTCAAACATGATCTACCAAAGATTATCTGATCTAGTTATTACTTGCTGCATAGAGCCCCTGACGTGGGTATTGTGGTATGGTGGAAATGTCTTTCTTATTTTTTGTTGCAAGGATGATTGAGATTGTACTATGACTGGAAGGTTTTTAGTTATGGAAAGGGATTATGGCTGGATAATTTATATCTGATCGAGATCCTATATGATATAGACCTGTGTAAAAGATACCTTGGGTAGTCGAATCAATGTCCTTCGTGTTCTTGCACAATATTATGTGCAAGGACGAATGGGCTTTTGTGTGGTAGTTTCCATGGATTTTTGGCGAGCTCTTATGCCTTTGAAGAGTCACTATTTCCTCCCTTACGCAGTTGTATGAGATATGCAAAGGAAATTTAATTCACTTAGAGCTTTCTGGAATGAATCTATTGTATGGTTCTATGGTTGCGTTTTACATTTTGGGAGTATCTCCGAAATTTTCTTTGTATTTGTGTAGGTGGGAAGGATATAATTGTTTTCAACCTTGAAAAAATTATGGAATAATTCAAAGAAAGTTTCCTTGTTAAACCTACTCTATTCAAATGGGAAAGGTGGGATGTTAAACCAATGCAGTGTACCTTTACTGTTTAAATCATCTGGAGAGACAAAATTACTGATTTATAGACAAGACTTTGTCTATATGCTATCAATGTAGTTCATCATTGCTTATATCAGTCTAATTTCACACTTTTTTGTTTGCACTGTGCTCTGAATGGTTTGACCAGTGGAAGAACTCATATCTTCTAAGGAAATAATTTTGTAGTGAGATTGATTTTAAGATTGTTTTCCTAATGAGAATTTTACATGAGAGGTCTAGTTTTTAAGTACGAGGTTGAAACAATTCTGATGGCCTTGGAAATCCTATGTGAAGTGTTGGGGTTCAACGTATTCCTCCAAAAGCTTCAATCCATAAACATCTTTACACCTTAAGCCCCACTGAATCATAAGGGAAATGTCCTATGAAATTTCTCTTGGAGAAGACTCATCAGAGTGAAATGTTTTTATGTAGTAAAACATGGAATCATTGAATCTGACTTTTTTTAGGGGGTATTTGTGTTGGCTATCTTCTTTGAAGCTTGCAACAATGGACTTTCAAAACTTGGTTGTTGCGTCGAGATTGTTGGTTATTTTTACGCACAGTATACTTTCCAATTGAACTCTCACCTTGAAGTGAACTCTCTGGAAAGGTTGGTTTGGTACAGAGTCTTCTATTATAGACAGATCCAGGGTCAGACGTTTTCTTTCAGTGAAAGTTAATGTTAAAGTACTGCCTTGTGGATATATATTCCTGGGCTTTTTGGAGAGCTTAGATCCTGTTGAAAAGAGTTGTAATGTTGACACAGTTGTCTTCCTAGGTGCGTAAAATGGGTGTTCTCGAGTTTCCTGGTATAGAACCATGTGATTGTTTTAGATTTTGATATTTTAGGAGTAGCTCCTCAATTCGCTTTGTCATTATCATGGGTTTGAAATATTTAATTTTTTCAACATAGAAAATCCTTTAAAAACCCTTTATAAGGAATACATTTGAGGTTGTGGAAAGACCATGTGAGTGAGACTGCTAGTAGTTCAAATCATTGATGATGCCTGGTTATGTATACATAAAAGAAATGGGCTGATAGTAGGTTGGGGTTCCCTGTGGGTATTATCCATTATCTGTTTTTTGCGGTACTAATTAAAATCAGGCATGGGCTCGAGGTTGATTTTTTGGCATTGACCCTCTTAGTGCGGCTCTTTTGCATCTCGGGCGAAATGTATGGTGGGCCAATAAGTCAGCTCATGCTCCAAAATTGTTCTACTGTAGTACGCTAATATAATAATTGATTTTTAGATGATGAAAAAGTCTTATGTATAGTTACCGTATTCATTTTATACACACAAGACAACCATTTATGGATATTTTAAGTAATAACCTCTATATTTATTTTCCTAAAATGATACATTGATTTGAATTACCCACGCATTTCTCTCTTGTACCGCTGGCAGGAGTCTGCACTAAGAGGGCTAAGACATTTTTTTGCTAGGCCTATCATCTGGGGAGATGGAATGCTACAAATTTTATGTAGAACTTTGTTCTGTGTGAGAGCGTAGCCAGGATTTACGTTATGGAGAGTTGGGACACCCACCTGTAGCTATTCATTTATGAAGAGTGGGGGCAAGACGTAATCCGATCTAGCTGCATGTAGCATATTTGGAAGGAAAAGTCTCCTAGCTATGATAATTCCGTGAGAATCTACACACACATAGCCCCTCCTAGGCATTCATGAAATGTCTATGAAGCGTCTACTGGATTTGGGGGTAATGAGAGTTGAATTGAGAACATCTAATGGGAAATTCATTTGGGGAGTGAAGTCAATGACAACTGAATCTGAATTTTTTGTGAGAAAATTTGTATTTTTTTGCCCTCTTCTTTGAAGCTTGCGTAAGTGGAAAACTTATGGTTATTTACTCAATGTGGTTGATGGCGTTTTCATGCAGTGAACTTACCGAAGTACCGATATTTAGAGTTATCACCACCTGTAATTGGGAGCAAAGGTATAATTTTTCCAATTTTTTGGCTTCATTCTCAATCTTTTTGAAGTGGAATGTTACATGCAAAAGTGCATCCATAGTGGGCGCTAAGGTACCCTCCATTATTTCTTGTGTAGTATTGGCGAAGTGCCCTGTGTGGTGGTGGTAGATTTTCCTCCCTTTTATCTGGTGTGATATTTAATGGAAGGTTGTTGTTCCTGTGAAACACTAGTTCGACTAGGTTGGAGCATGCCTAATCTTCACCTAGATAAATTTGGAGATGTATCATTGTCTGTTTCAATGCAAGAGAAAAGTGCACTTCAAGTGAGAAAACCTGTTGGGCTGAATGTAACTACAGCACTGAACTGTGCTTAGAATACAGACTATCATATTGACAAAATTTCGTGCATCATCATGAAGTTAAATATGTATTCCATTTTACTTGATGTGTTTTATATTTGATTGCCATGCTATGCTGATTCCATAGTGGGGAAGTCAAGTCACTAACCCTTTAATGGGCGCGTAAAGTTTTGTTACATGATTGGGTGTGTGGGCCATGCTGGTGGCCCAAATTCAATTCTTTTACTGCCTAAAATTTTAAATTCTTTTGTAAAATACTTAAACAATTCATTTCGACTAATATCTATTGTTTATTTAGGTTTTTTTCACAATGGAAAGTATTTATAGTCATTAGTGGAACAAAGCACAAGTCGTTGAAAAATGGTGAAATATATTGAGTATCGAACATCCATTGTGAAAAAAATTATATAAGATATCCAACAATTTTACTATCCCTGATCATAACACAATAATGTGTAATTACTATATAAATAAAACATATCATAATAATGCCGACGGTAAGAGGTTACACAGTCGCTTGGGTCACGTTTGTGGCGCAGTCACACTGGCTTCCTTTTGCACGTTGTTTAATACTAATCCTGCTACAATTTGTTTCAAACAACAATGAGAGACTTTTGAGGACATAATAATGTGCGCTACTGAAATTTACAAGTGTATTATGCGATCCTATGAGAAACAGCACATGAATGAAATGCTGTGGGCCACCCCTGAGGCCCACGTGCCTACTGAAGGGTTAAACAGTATGTTCTGATGCGACTAGGGAAAGACCATGCAAATATTGGACATTCTGTGCAGATTTTTCAGTGTATCGTGTATACTCTTATGGATAGCACTCTGAATGTAGTTAACGTTGAGCAGGCTGACATCTCCGCTGAGGATTCCTAAAAGTGTGACCTGGTTCATTCACCAATCTGATTATTCAATTGTGTTGAACCCTCGCTTCATTCATACATTGATGCCAGGGTTTTAGGGGGCCTCTATTTTCAAAATTACTTGGCACCAAAGTGTCATTCTCTCTCCCAGAAACTTCAGTGGTATGTGCAATTGCCAGCCTTCGTTACAGAGTACTGATACAGGAGACCTGAATTAAACGAAACTTTTATTTTTTTCTTATATTGAGTATTGTTTTTAAATTGAAACTGCCTCGATGAATATTATGCCAGTGAAATGCGAAGTGGAACGTTTTCCTCGACAGTAAAAGGTTGAGCGCCTCTGTAGTACAGATACCAATTAAGAACGTATGAGGCCATTAAAGGAAGGCTTGTGGCATGTATTACCCTCTTTACTTATCTAAGAATACCACAGCGTACCGGTAGGCCGAGTGCTAAGCTGAATATCCCTATCCTTGGTCCACCGACCTCTCGAAGCTTTAGTGAAAGAGCCTGACCGGCCACAAAATCGCTCCTCCAATTCTTCTGTAGGTCTCTCTGGGAAGGCGAACCACCCCTTATCAGCGAGCGGGGACAGTGGAGGTTTCTTCCGTTTTAGAATGTTTTTACCTCGCTCGGTTGTGAAGCTGGGGAATGGGCGATTCCAGCTTGCGAGAATTTTTCTCCCACCAGGGAATGGTCGTGTGTGTTCCTCCTATGTTCGACTTGCACCCGTTTTTAACTCCACGCTGGGGGGGGGGGGGGGAGGGTCGATTGAACATGATTTGTAGAGGATACGATTAATTTCCTCACGATTTCCAATTCAAAGCGAATTAATGAAGACATTCAAAAGACTCTGCAAGACTAGCGTCGACAGTGTGTGTGAAAAAGGAAATGTGAATTCATGATTTGCCTATTTTGTTCTTCTTTCATTTGCTCTAAGTTCGGTCCAATGGGACGGAAGTTTTATACTGTCAAAATGATTTCCTTGAGGGCAGCAATATGTGGTTCGCATTTTTGTTACATGTCAAAGGCGTCGGGGTTATGCCGCGCATTTTGCTAAAGCAGTCGAAAAAGCGTAACTAATTTAGTGTCTGGGTTACTGATTGATCGATTGTTTGGTGTTTTGAAACTATTGAGAAGGACTTGTTTGCTGAAATTGAATTTAATGGACCTATTGTTATAATCCATTCTCTAATTCTATGAACGAAATTAGAATTCGGCGTCGGGGTTACGCCGCGCCTTTTATAAAATCAGTTAAAAAAAGCGAAACTAATTAGTAATTGATGGACTGTTGGAACGACGATCGCTCGCGAAAATTGCCTTGATGAAGAACCACTATTGGTTGTTCGATAAGGACTACTTGATTTGGAAAATGTGGTAGAATTCTGTACACGTATTCGATTGTACTCCCAATTCAACCTCGCGACGATAATTTGCAATAATGGCCTGTCCGCGGTATTTAAAAGTAGAACATGCATCACTTTCATTCGGGGTTTCCCTTACGCTGATGGAAATTGAAATGTATATTTATATCCTGTCTTTGCTTCGTGTTGTTTTCGCAAACAAGGACGATTTTGCAGCTTCATTAGCCGAACGGACCTTTCCCATCATCATACTTGTGCACACTAGCATACGAGCCAGGATAAACCCAGTCCTCCCTCCAGAAATTATTCCCAACCAGGTTTTTTCTTATTGGGTGTTCCAGGCACGTCCCGTTCCGTGTGTTTGTGGCTTTCCCGAAAAGGGCGCACGTTGTCACTTCGAAATCAGTTCCGGAATTAGATATTTTTCGGCCCGGAGGCGATGAGATTTTTTGCGGAAGACTGTTCAAGGTTGAACATTGAAATTTCTGTTCCGAGAAAGCAATTCTCTTCATCAAAGGGACGTTTGTCGTAATACGAACACGAGAGCAAGTGTTTCCAATTTAAATAAATTATTTTACCTATGACTTATGTAGGCGATGGAAAAACGTAGCTTGAAGGCAAATACGTATACTGACGGAACGGTGGCTGATTGTCGGCCGTAAAAGTTGCAGAAGCAAGAAATAACATGACAGAGATGTTGATGACAGAATTGATGCAGGAGACGTGAATGAGTTAGCCTGCATGTGGATAAGGGTCCTTCAAATCGCCGTCGTGTCTAATTTACCCGGTTCGGTGCCCGCTGCCGTAATATTTTTTAAAAATTTTCATTCCTCACGTTTTTACTTGCCGCATCGAATATATTGTTCCCTGTCGTAAGCGGTTATTTTTTTACTGTTGATGCCCTCTCTGACAATTGGTGATTGAATTAGGTTTTAGAAGCTAAGCGTTGGGATCTTCGTTTTTGCGTTTCACTTATGATTATGATCGTATGATTTCAGAGGGAAAACATACATACATACCAATCACGCCGTTCCCTTCCGGAGTAGGCACAGTCACAACGTTTCACTCATAAATACATAATTGCACACCTAACTCTGCTTCAATAATTTCCTCCATACTGACCTATCCTTGCAAACCTCTTTTCCTTCGTTTACCTCCATACACTGCTTCATACACCCCTCCTGTTTTTAAGACTCCTAATATTCCGCCTCCTAAGAATTTCCTCAACCACATTCAACCACAACATTTCTCGGCCTACCTCTACCATCATTCATTTCACTCTTATATATCTGTATCGTTATTCCACTCTCATCCATTCTCACAACATGGCAAAACCAACGAAGCACACTCCTTTCATATATGTCCAATGGAGCATCTACCCCACTCATTCCTGACCCAATCCATCCTACTTTTGCTGCAACCACTCCTCAGATAACTCATACCCATTGCGTTTAGTCTACTCTTATGTCTATCTTGACGTACCAATGTTTCACTACCATTGAACAAAGTGGAATGAAGTGCACTTTTGTACACTGCGATTTTAGCCTCCTTAGACAGGCACTCATTCCTTGATATGCTCCACATGCTACCTACCACTTTCCTTCCAGCATTCGCACGTCTCTATATCTCCTCATCTATCCGTCCATCTTTCGTAAACATCTTACCTAAGTACACAAAATCATCAACTTGTTCAATTACTTCACCATTTGCCCTCATCATGCAGTTATTCTCCTTATCAAAAACTACTACTTTAGTCTTGCACGCATTTACCCTCAATTCCGTTCTCTCTGTTGATTCACAAAACTTATCTAGGAACTTCTGTAATCCCTTTTGGCTCTTTATTGTTTGAAAACAGGTTGTGGTAGAATTGGACTGCATTTTAGGCGGGGAATTAGTTTTTTGAAATCGTTACTCGTTCAAACTACCTGAGATCGACTCATCCAGTGTCAGGCAAGGCTTCTTCCGGCGAGCTTCAATGTTCAAGGTCTGCCCTGTGAGCATTTGTTGCCGACCTTTTTGGCAATCAACTGTTTAAAAGAGTTCAAATGTCGACACGATTTTATCGGTCCGTGGTGTGTCACTAGAGAAGTCCTCATGGGCCCTCACAGGGTGGGTCTATCCGTACGATACGATGTATGCCGTTGACATTTTGGGAGTAGCTCTTTATTTTTGTTAGGGGTTGGAAAGGTGGTGATTTTTTCGGCAGTGAAAATCCCTCCCTGTTTGAACCCTTCATAGATCGTTTGCATGGATACCTTTTTAAACCGTGATTATTGTGGTAAAGTGGCAATTGAGAGTGTTTGAAGTTGTGAAAGGATGATTAGTTTACCCGTGAAACTGTGACGATGGTGCAAAAACTTTATTCAACCAGGCTGTGCCAGCGTGAGAGAAACGGGCAGGGTGGTAGTTATCTTTTTGAAATTGAGTATATTCTTGTTAGGTAAACCATCGGGAGTGACAACATTTGAACATTATCTAGTTTTTTGTATGGACTCTTGTCTATATTCTCGCATAGTGGTTCTTAATTGCTTGTTTTGTTTAATTGCACACTTACCATCCTTAGTTTGAACACATTTGCACCGTATTGATATAAAACGTAGCATGGGATTTGCTGAGTTCCTTCCGGGAAATAATTTTCGTCTTGCATGCATCGTTCCTTTGATTGTTTTCTTAACCATAAGGATGAGGAGTTCTGTCTCCATAAAAGAGGGTCAGACTATTTCAATGGGCTTGGATAAACTCGGTCAGGTGATGTAGGTTGATAATTTCGCCTGAAAACCGCCTTTTTTTCTTTTCCTTTAGCAACTAAGGACTTTGGAAGTTAGTGGCGTTTTATTGCAGCTTCAGTAAAGCGGCAGTTTATGATGGCTGCCAGTCTAATTTCCACGCAAGGGATAACGCGTGGTCGATTGCTACTGTTATTGAACCCGTGACTGCCGTGCGTAAATATCGAAGTGTCACTTGCGGACAGGCGTTCCGGCTCTCGCCGCAGGATTACAACTCCCCCCTTGGACTGAAAGCTTTCGCTTATCTCCAAGGGATGGGAAGGGAAGGTTAGCGAAACCAACAGCCCCTTCGATGCCGACACCAATGAGGCGGATTGAGGTCGAAAGGACCTCAATTGGGCCTCCGCCCCCCGAAGTGCTTGCATTAGTTTGGTTACCCAAACAACTGAGACGAGTAGCCGTCGGTCTCGCTTTCGCGAAAAACCTATCGCACATCGTTGAGAACCGGAAGAGCCCGTTGCCCAAAAGATTGGGATTAGGTATCTCCATGGCTCCCTTTCCGGGTTGACGCCGTGCGGTCTGCCGGAGTACATCCTCGGGTCGGGGACCACCGGACCCATGTAGGGTCGATTCGGACCAATTCTGGTCAAAGCGTGGGTACAGCCCTTCTCTCAGTAGTCCTCGTCAACGCCTGCCACTTGCGGACGACTTGTAAGGCTACTGTCGAAAGAAGTAACTTCCACTGTAAAGCCGCATTAGGAGCGCTGTGTACCACGGCCGAAGACGCTTACGCAGACGTCCATGCGGACATGGGTTGAAGCATGGCGGAGCCAATGAGAATTGCGCATTTTTGAATGAAGCGCGATACAAATAATTGTAAACATTGCTTAGTAACAACAATAACAACGTAACCTCTACTTTTATACGGGTGTTATTTATCATCAAATGTTTAATTTAAGTAAATATTTAATAATTTAGTATAATAGATTAGTTAAATTAACGGTTTAATGGTCAAATATTTGGATAAATGGAATAAACTGAGCGCCCAGAGCGGGCCATCCAACGTGGCCGGTGTCTCTGACTTGAGCTGAGTGACTTGAGTGTCCCTGACTCTTGCTTGAGGGTCTCTAGGGCGGGGATTGGAGTAGAAGGCAAGGAACGCTGCGGCAGGAGCCGGAATTAAAAGAGCGTTTTCGGTCGAGGTATGAAGCCCCCTTAGGACGATTTGTGAAAATACGTACGCTCCAGGCATTTATGCGTGTTCCATGGGTCGAATTTTGAATGACTGAAGCAGTTTCACGTGATATGTCAATCACTTTTATTTTTAGAGGCACAATTGTCCAAGTTTATTGCTTAGTAAAAATATAGGCGTCATAATTTATGTAAAAAGAGAAAAAGTCGTCTGTTATTTACACATGAGAAGGGATGAAAAATATTATCTAATTCGAGCAAGAATATTTCCTCTTTGGCTTTTCTCGGTCGATCTCCGTCAGTCGTGAGTGTCGCAGTCATCTGCTTTTCTGGCCGCATTCCGCAGTCTGTTGTTTCCTTTCGTCCTCTTCCATTTCATTCGCCTGTTTTGAAACCAGACCTTCACCTGTAAGAAAATCAAAAGTTCAAGTTAGTATTGAAACTCAGGGATACGAGTGCGAATCTAGAGCAAGTTGTTTAATCATGGAGTGAATTAAAAAAACGTCGTGATAATTATCCCTTGAGAAAAGTACCGATCATCGCATGGTTTCGCTCGATTATTGCATTTTAAAGATAGTCCAGTCTGTGGAGAGAAAAAAGGGTCATTTATGACGTTGTCTTGATACAGGTTAAGAATAGTCAAAAATTGTAGGAAAGGGAGAGTTATATATACCTATATATTTTTAAACTTCGAACTAGACGTTATAAACAAATTACAGGGGTTCAAAGTTGGCTAAAAACGGTTTTTTAATTCTACAAGCCAAGGTATTCACTTTAGGAAAAAATGTTTCAAATGTTTTTTGTAGACAATTAAAAAACGCATAATTTGAGCTATGGTAAGTTTATTTTCGATAATTATTTGTTGCAAAAACTTTGAAAAACCCCCCAAAATGGCGTTTTTTTGCATATCAATTATTTATTGCGAAAATGACTTTTTAAATACTTTTTTGCTTTGTGATTAAGGCCCCCATTATGACAAAAAAATAGGATTTATAAAGCCAATTTGGTTAATTTGTTGCGGAGTTATTCCATTTGTTTATTAAAAACATGTCTAATGTTCATTGCTGTAACTTTTTATTGGACCAACATACAGGGTCGCATAAAGGCTCATTCTCTTCGTAAAGGTCCAAAATTTAATAATATTAAAGAATTTGTTTGTTGTAATTTGTTTATAACGTCTAATTCGAAGTTTAAAAATATATAGGTATATATAACTGTCCCTTTCCTACAACTTTTGACTATTCTTAACCTGTATCACGAAAAAACCTTCAAATTTCCCTACAGACTGGACTAAGAGTCCGTCCAAGATGATAGCGCGGTTGAAACGAACTAATTTGGCTCGGAAAGAAATGAATGGCATACAATTTTTTCATGATCGTATGATTTGAACTAAGGCCACCACGACCGCCATCAGTTGCCGCGAGATATTTTTCTCTTGTCGTAACAGCGACCACAGTGAAATATTATTTGTAAACGTTGGGTAATTGCAAGGAGCAAGAAGTGAATGCAGTAAAAATCAAGGTAGCTCAATATCGATTGAGTTCTTCCTTCTATATTGGTCTCCGCAACGTGCATAACTCCGCCATTAATGCGCTTATTTTTCTGTATTCTCCGTAAGCATAGTATAGGTTTTTCGACGTTTTTGTTGTTTTGGCAGTCCATTTCTATTCTAAATGACAACTATCACCCCATAGTCGCAGATTTCTTGGGTGTTCTATGGCAGTAAATGCTCAGATAGCACATTAATGGCGGACATGTGGTGGAGATGGTTGCGAAGACCTGTATCGAAGGAAGAATACAATCGATATCGAACGACCTTGCAGCGAAATCGACTACTCGAAAAATTTACTTTTTATGTTCCAACTTCCCAATATATAACAAATCTACATACTACCCTGTTAGTCGGAGTATGGCAGGGGGTGTTAGGTCACCAGCCGTGCAAAGAGGTAAGATTTTGGGAGGTGAAATGGTGACGTGTATTATAGTAGTGTGTTTAGCGGAGTTCAGTTTTTATTGTGGTCGCTTATTGTGCGCAGAATGAACGAGTTTTTTACCTCTCTGTTCGGCAGTGTATCTCTCGTATTTTATCGCTTCTGTCAGACCTAGAGATGTAGTGAGGCGTCATGATTATATTCTCTGTGTCGATCTGAAACATATGTTTAAGCTTTGGCTGGACTAAATCGTCTCTCGCTGCTGGCTGATAACCACTGGTCAACCACAATTGTTCTTAGAACGTGGGAATGAAGATGGATGAAGAAATTGTGGTAGGCGGAAGGGAAGACAAACGAGGAAGGGTTTGGCATGGTGGGTGAGGAAAGGAGACTTCTAGATGAAATTAAGCGGTCGAGTAGGTGGCAGGAGATGGTAATGAGAGGCAAAGCGAGGCTTAAGCCGGGTCTACGCCTGTAAACATTTGTACCGAATAATTTCGGCGATAATTGAAAATTATTTTTACACAGATATTCACGCCACGAGGCAACATTTTGACGTTTAGCAGTAAGTTGTAATAGAGTATGCAAGATTACCAGCCTTCGCAGTACCCGCACCACGTGCAGCTTTCCCTGCTAACAGCTACGGCGCTCTACCGGTCAGTTTTGGCACATTTTGGCCAGTATGCCACAAGAGAAACCAAAGCATAGTAATACCCTAGGCCCGCTTTCCCCATTCTGCTCAAGCTAGGATCCCTTCTGAAAGGACTACCTTGAGAGCCAGCATACTGTTGCCCGCGACCCACCACTATGCGGTGTACTGACACACCGGGTCAAAACAGATATATGAGAGTAGAATGAATGGTGTGAGAGGTAGAGGTAGGCCGAGAAAGTTGTGGTTGAGGAAATTCTTAGGAGGAGGAATATTAGGAGTCTTAAAAACAGGAGGGTGTGTATGAAACAGTGTATGGGGGTAAACGAGACAAAAGAGGTTTGCAAGGATAGGTCAGTATGGAGGAAATTATTGAAGCAGAGTTAGGAGTACAATTATGTATTAATGAGTGATACATTTTGACTGTGCCTACCCCGAAAGGGAACGGCGTGATGGGTATGTATGCATGTATGTATTTCCGCCACGCCGCACCGGTCTGTAACCATGTCAGCAGTACAAGCTAGGCAGACTAGCATTCGTAAAATGGTTGCGTCCGCATGTAATCTTTGATCCATATCGAGAACTGGAGTGTGGCGCAAATCCATAGTTGCTCGTCTGAAAACCGACTCTGTCCGGAGCGTGCTCTTTGCATGTGGATTTAATCTTGCGTCGCTCCAAGTGAAAGGCTGGACCGTTCCGGTGAGCCGAGCTCACCACGACCGGTTTTTTAAAAACAAAATGGTGAATGACGGGGGACTTTAGTTGGTGTGTGATGTGTTGTTTGTGTGCAATTCGAAATAGACACTTCTTGTCATTAAAACAAAACTAATACTAAGAGGGGGGGATATGGGGAAATGGGGATAATGATAAGAACGTTGAGAACAACGCATTCTATTTTCATAATATCATATTATTTTATTTTTAATGTATATACATTATTTGTTAATTATAGTTGTAATAATAATAATAATTATTTTTTATTTATTTTTTGCCTTTTTATTTATTTTTTCTTTTCCTTTTTTTTAATTATATTCAATTTTTAAAAATTTTCATCAGTATTTTGAAATAGTAACTTTTTAAAATTAGTTATCATCATTAGTTATTTACTTATTATTCACAGACTTAACCTACAAGAAACGTTAGATACAGGAAAGACTCATAGAAGAGCGATATGGTGAGGCAGTGTATATGTGGTGAGGTTAATGGGGTTATTCCAAATGTTAGACGGGAAGGGATTATTTTTTTCAAGCGGGATTTCAATTTAGAGACTGATTGCGCAACAAGATACGTTGTCACGTCCATATATACACAGATTCTCGCGCATTTACAAAAGTGTATACTGTGCGCCGAAATATTCAGCGCGAATTGTAATTGATTTTGCGACGAACGTCGCGGAAAAACGAATTGACGCAGTGGGAAAGGAGTCAAAAATGACAAATACGGAATGATTTCCAACAGTCACACTATATTTAATGTACAAAATTACAATTATGATTACATGACAATGAGGCCCGCAGGCTAGCAAGCCGAAACTTGACGAACGATGCCTGCTGACGAGGTACACACTTCGGTGGCCGGCAGAGGAGAGGGACGCTGCGATGATACGTCCGGTCGGCGCAGTCAAAAGGAGGGGAGGTAGCTCTGGATCAGTGGAGAAGGGGGAAGTATGGGAACTGTTCGTCCAGCCATTGGTTGATACGGCGGCGTAGAGGAGCACTATTGCCACAAAGTTCCGAAAAGAGGACGCCAGATGCGAATTCACTATAAATGTAGATCACCTTGTTCTTGTCGCGCAATATCGCCGACAACGCGCAATAACGCAGACAGTGCGCACTTTGAAATCTCCCTACCGCACTTAGAACATCTCGCGTTATGTCCGGCTCGCGACGATGTCCGCGAGCGAAAGTGTCCGCGGCGAAAATATGGCAAAATTTGTGCCGAAAATTTCGCACAGTATGGATGGGGCTTAGTTGGGGGAAGAATGTTTGGCAACCGGGGCAGGGAGAATAGGTTTCATGGACATGATTAAGTTTAGGGTGCATGCTAACACGAATGAAAAAAATATGAATGTTTGCTTTTTATCCGCCTATTTGAAAATGAAGATCATTGTTACTGGCTTCCAATGGAGCGAACATTGACCCTTTTAAATGAACGAATAATTGCTTCGCATTGTAGTTATTTTTATATCTCTTGTTTTTTTGAGAATTATAATTTTGGTTCCAATCATCTGGTTTTTCTGTTGCTGTTATCAACTATATTAATTTGATTACTCCGGTTTACCCCTGGTCATATTGATTGGATACCAAGAACGGAGACGTTTATCGAGAAGATGTCAACACCAGTGACAAACATCTCATTATTTTTACCTTCCTTTTTGGCATCCTTCCGTGAATTTTTCTCGGAATAATAAGGGATATAACAGTTTTCCAACTACTCTGAGCAATGCAGACTTTAGTCTAATCTCACGGCTTCCGCACGTTAATACTCCATGTCTCATGTCATGTCTCCAGTTGCGCTCAAATTCGCTTTAGAGCAAATTTATCTCGAAAGAAAACGCGCTTACGGAGTTCATTGCTTGTAAAAATATGCAAAAACTTCTGATTCGTGAACTGACATACGCATTTCATTTTTTTAAATCCTGTTGTTTTTTTATAGCACTTTTCGCCTGTTTCTCGCCAACGGTGAAATCAAATTTCATTCTTGAAATTCTGGCCTTCAGGAAGCAGGTAGTTCAACTGCTTGGCCGCTAGGTGCCAGCTCTCCCGAGCACAGGACAAATTGGAATTCGCTTCCAGGCGGCAATTTTAAAACCGTGTGTGACGAATTTTTTTTCCACGAGAGAAAACGACATTTAGCATTTAGACTAATATCTTTATAAATATGTACGATGAAAAATGAGTGATACCAAAACTGCTTCCAAGGATCTCAATTGAAGTATTATTTGAGCTTCTGGAGATTTGGCTCCCCAGTTACTGTGGTGCTGGAAACCCATCACCATCTTGCCAGTGTTGGCCTCGCCTCGTTTGATGCATATTTGATTAGCGCAAAGACGGCTGGAAACGCATGTATTGCGCTGGACGGCGCTTTGCTGTTAATGCGTTTCAACCGTAAATATTACATCATCATCATCTGGTGTTCTGTCTGCTGACAGGTCCCGTACACCACTGCTGTCTCCATCCGCTTCTGTCCCGAGCGTCCCTCTTTGCTTCATCATAGCTGATGTTCCTCACCTGATCCACCAATTTAATTCTTCTCCTTCCTCTCTTTTTCTTTCCTTCAATTGAACCTTCAAGTGCCACAGTTATTATACTTTTCCCCCTCTCATCACATGGCCCAACCAGTTTCCTTTCCTTTTCCTAAATTTCCTTTAGGAGCGATCTTCCTTCTTTTACTTTTCTCAAAACCTCTTCATTTCTCATCTTATCTACCCATCTTACTTTTCCCATCCTTCTCCACACCCCACATTTTATAAGCTTCTATTCCATTCCTTTCCCTCTTACCTAATGTCCACGCTTCACATCCATACATGAAAACGCTCCATGAATAACACTTAGCTAGTCTCTTTCTCAGCTCCAGATCCAGACTTTTATTGCATAGCAATTTTTTCTTCTGGATGAAGGCCTCTTTTGCCATTGCTATCCTAGCCTTTATTTCTGCAATACTTCTCCAGTCGTCTGTCACCATCGTTCCTAGGTACCGGTAGCTTTTCCTAATACACCTTCATTTATTTTCACACTCGTGTAATTTTCACAGTTTACTGGCATCACCTTTGTCTTTCCTAGGTTTATCTTCATCCCATATTCCTTCATCCCTTCTTCCAAAACCTTTATCAACCTTTGAAGTGATTGCATATCATCTGCTAATATTACCATGTCATCTGCGAATCTTATACTTCTTATCTTCCTACCTCCAATGCTGACTCCTTCCTCTATCCCATCAAAAGATTTATGGATCATGTCCTCAACATATATATTGAACAAGTTTGGCGACAGACAGCATCCCTGCCTTACTCCTCTACCAAGATCCACCCCTCCTGTCATATCCTCATTTATTTTTAATGCAGCTTTTTGCCTCATATATAATTATATTACAGAGGTAACTTAATTTTCCCTTTTATTGTATTGCACGGGTTTAGCGATGAAATATTGAATAGTCCTCTGGAGACTGCAACGCGAAGTATATCCATGCGGAGTGGCGTTTGAATTTTTAGCGGAAATTCCCAAGAAATAAGCCGAAATTCACGACTCGGGCTTCCCAGACGAGGGCTTTCTTATTTATTTTCACACACGTTTCACATGCCGCGCGTCGGGAGGAACTTGATCATTCAAATCAGATTGGGAGAATTATTTATGTGCGCTGTAGTGTGTTTTAGAAGAAAAAGCTTTGTTAATAGTAAATTTTGTGGATAGCGAGACTAAAGGTAACATTGTTCCATTGCTAATTTTTGAAATTCAAATTAAAAAGCCGATTTCACCCGTAAGGGCTTCATCGGTGACAGTAATGCTTCGTGGCTTCAAGAAAAGTAGAATTTTACAAAGTTATTTTTACTTCAGGTCAACTTGAGGGGATTGCACCAAGTTACGCCGAACAATCTTAAGTTTATACCGGGACTGGCCAGGGAAAAGCCTTCCATATTTTCACGGAAGTTAGAAATTCCACACAGCAGATGATCATTCACCTTGACCGGGGCTCGAAGCCGGATCCCTCAGTTTTTGCGTGGGGTGCTCATCTGGCTACCACATTTGGCGTCATAGCGAAGGATCCGGGTTCGAGCCTCTGTCATGGTGAAACATTTTTCTTCTGCCGAATTTCCAACTTTGCAAACTGTATTAGCGAGTTTTATTTATAAGTCTATTGTCAACATTACGAGCGTCATACATGTGGATTTGTTTATTGACTTGTATAAAGTTGCTCTTCTTCTTCTTCTGCGTATAACTTGAACGATTTTGTTCATTTATCACAAAAATTTCGACCATTATGGAGTGTACTAACTTATAGTGCACCATCTCCCGGTAGATTAGTTCGTTTGCTGTATTTCTACTGCTGCACGCCGTTCCATTCATCGTCGCTCGTACACTGTTGTCAAAGTCATTCAATATTGATAGCGTTCTTCCTTTGTTACGGGTCTTCGCAACGTAAAAGAGCCCGCCATTAACTTGCATATATTGTTGTATTCTCCATCAGAATAGCAGAGGTTGTTCAACGTCGATGGTTCATTTGGCAGTGCTCTAGTATTCAAAATGGCGACTTGCACCGCATGTTAGCAGATTTCTTTGGGTGTGCCGTGGCAGAAAATGCTCAGTAAGCAGGTTAAGGGCGGCCGTTCTGTGGAAATGGTGGCGAAGACCCATGTCGATGGAGCAGCGGAGATATCGAATCTATCGACCAGGCACTGTTGTGTTCCCATCTGCGCCACTATGGATACCTCCTAAATTGTAGGCTGGATCTGTAAAAGTGGGTCGTTGAGAGAACACATTTTAACAACCCGTGTAGACGAGTCGTAAAAAAATTCTTGGAGCTCATTTCATTTGCGGGACAGCATTTAATAAACTAGGATTTGGTGAAATCTTCTCGGGTTTTCCACCGGGTCAGGTCGTTGTGGGCCGACGTTTCGATAGCTACCACCGCCATCGTCCTCAGGGCATGTCAGTATCGAGAAAGGTGCCTCTTATATGCCTGGCAGTTTTCGCGCCAAAAAGGTCAGGTCGGCTCTGATTGGCTAGCGATGTTCTTCTTCCTCTCCGCCTTTATTCTGCGAAGGGCTGGGTTCCAAGCCTCGCTTAGAGCGTAGCCTGTGTCCCGGTTAAAGTTTTTCTTTTCCATCCGGATCTCTATGGATTCCTTCGTCAGTCGTTCCCAGTATCCGTTGGATCGGCTGAGTAGTCTGGTGTCGTCAAACATTATGCGGTGGTCCTTGCTTAGACTATGTTCTGCCACCGCGGGTTGTTCCGGATGGCATAGTCGGATGTACCTCATGTGCTCCTTAACTCGCGTCTCAATGGTCCGGCCCATCTCACCAATGTATACTTCACCACATTCGCAGGGAATTCGATAAACTCCCGGTGTTTTAAGTCCGAGGTCATCCTTAACACGGACAAGTTGGCTTCTTAGTTTCTGAAGTGGCTTGTGGACGGTCCGGATATTGTACTTCCCTAGAATTCTAGAGATTTTCCCTGAGATCGTTGCGATGTATGGCAGACAGGCGCTGGCAACCGGCTTGTCGTTGTCCTCAGGTGTTTCTTTCCGATCCGTGAAGGCCCTTTTCAGGGCCATGGAGATCTCCTTTCCCGAGTAGCCATTCTGTTGGAAGGTCTTCTTTAGGTGTAGAATTTCGGCTGGCAGGCTCTCTTGATCGGCAATGGACCGCGCTCGGTGTACTAACGTTGAAAGTACTGCTCTCCGTTGTGATGGATGATGGTGACTCTGCGCGTTCAAATACAGATCCGTGTGGGTGGGCTTTCTATAAACTCTGTGTCCCAGAGTACCATCCTCCTTCCGGTAGATAAGAATATCTAGGAAGGGTAGAGTGCCGTCATTTTCCCTCTCCATGGTAAACTTGATGCTTCCGTGCTGTTGGTTCATGTGACTGAAGAAGGATTGGAGGGCCTCGGTTCCGTGAGACCACACGATGAACGTGTCATCTACATATCGGTAGAAGCATTTGGGCTTCAGTACCGCCGTGGAGAGGGCTCTGTCTCGAAGTCTTCCTTCCACGGCCAGGCATATAAGAGGCACCTTTCTCGATACTGACATGCCCTGAGGACGATGGCGGTGGTAGCTATCGAAACGTCGGCCCACAACGACCTGACCCGGTGGAAAACCCGAGAAGATTTCACCAGCAAAATACGCCGGGAAAGAACTAAATCATATTTCAAACTAGGAGTTATCAAGCGAAAAATAGGAAGGTCCTGAGAAGAAAAAGTGAGCGGTAGGTGGTACTTTGCTCTGAATACGCCACATGTGAATACGCCGCGAGCATTTGGGGACGCCTGAGAGAAATATTTAACAGAAAAATAATTAAAATGCCAAGGAAAGCAGCGCGAATCATTAAAAACTGCTGCGGGCGAGCACATATTCTTTCACAACTTTCAGAAGGATCAAGGTGGGAGCCCCTAGAGACTCGGAGGCTGCGCGTTAGACTTAGATTGCTTGAGAATTCAGAATGGAAATTCAGAGTGACCAAGAGAATATTGTCATGACGCCTCACTACAGCTCTAGGTCTGACAGAAGCGATAAAATAAGAGAGAGATACCCTGCCGAACAGAAAGGTATGAAAAACTCATTCTTTCCACGCAAAATAAGGAACTATAATTAAATCGAGCTAAAAAAACTCTCAGAATACAATTCACCATTTCATCTCCGAAAATCTCTTTTTTTTTAACATCTTTACACGGCTGGTGTCCTAACACCCCCTGCCGCACGTCCCAGCGGCGGCTCGCAGAGTAATGTGTGAAGGCAGATGTAATTTCAATGCATTTATTACACCTTTTAACTCACCACAATGGCGGCGATAGACAGTTAAAACACTATTTTTCTGTTTTCCTTGAGTAATCAAAGAACATTATAACCTGAGTTTTTGGTGCGGTATTCGATGTTTAGACCTAAGTACATTAAACTATGTTGAAATCAAACTTGGACTTGTCGTGCTACCGTCATATGTGTTCGCATCAGTCATAATAATACTATTACGTATTGTTGCGCGTGCGTAAGAATGTCAATGTCCACGGCATCGCATTGTTACGTTTATCAGTGCCATGAGGTTTAGTGTTAAATCAGCATTGAACTGCCAAAGAATCAAATCGGAATTTTACAAGACTTTTGTTGTTTATCCATAGATATCACTAATAAGGACACGTGTACAAAGTTTGACGCAAATATTTGCGTTAAAAAGTCGTTACAACCACATTAACCCTTTGAGTGCGGCATGACGTGATATCACGTCATGGTTTATTTATGCTGGTGCTGATGACGTGATATCACGTCATGGGTACTTTGAGTTCAAGCTTTCACTAGGGGGCCTAGTGAAGGTCCCCTAGTGAAAGCTGGAACACTCACGGTACCCTTGACGTGATATCACGTCATTAGCACCAGCATAAAGAAACCATGACGTGATATCACGTCATGCCGCACTCAAAGGGTTAATGATACATTTCGTTCTTACCTGACGCTCGGTCAAGTCCAAAGAGACGGCGATCTCGTATCTCCTTAAGCGCGTCAGATAGTTGGAGTGGCAGAATTCGCTCTCCAGTTCTCTGATCTGACTTTTCGTGAACGCCGTTCTTTCCTTCCTCGGCTTCAGATCCAGGTCGACTCCGTCCTTACAATCTGTCAGTGATGAGAGAGAGAGAGAGAGAGAGGGTGCAGGAGATTAGATGGGCAATATGTTTCATGCATATTAAACATGCAAGGCTTATTCGGCGAGGCCAGTTTTCATCTCACAAGGGGAGTGTCAGAAAGCCGGGTCTCAGATTTTATTCAAACTTAGTAGTTGTACAGACCGCTGTATGTGGTTCATGAATCACCCCACATATAGGGTTATATAACCAACAGTTTAAACAAAAAACGCCTTTGAAAATTTCAAAATTCCCTTTACACGGGCCACCCACATAACTGACAAGCTGGACGGGTGACTGACGTGCTCGTCTCCGGTCTAGAGACACGGGTTCGATTCCAATACGGGGTATATTTCTTCCGCTGTTTTTATAGTTTTTCTTTTACGGCATCCTACAATGCGCTCAAGATTGTTTTATTTTTACTCGAAATATTATTTTTGCGCGAGGCAAATTTTTCATTTGCACACACGACGTCAGGCTTAGTCTCTTTTTTTCGGTCGAAGGCAGCCTTCTAATTATGTCACTTCCTCATCTTTTCACGACGTATTTCCATGATTCCTTAATGCACATGATTTCCATTTTCTATAATTATTTTATAATATTGTCTTCATATTTTTACAATTCAAGCATAATTCCTAATAATATTCAAATTTTTCGTAGCTTGTCAGTTATGTGGGTGGCCCGTATAAAGGGAATTTTGAAATTTTCAAAGGCCTTTTTTGTTTAAACTATTGGTTATATAACCCTATATGTGGGGTGATTCATGAACCACATACAGCGGCCAGTACAACGACTAAGTTTGAATAAAATCTGAGACCCGGCTATCTGACACTCCCCTTGTCAGACAAAGGAAATGGAGAACAATGCAGTGAAAGGTCATTGCACGGCGCAGTCCATCGGGTCTTGGACATTTGGGCGCGGACGTTTCGGCGCAAGCCGATGGGGTCCACGCCGTTTGTGCGCAAGGACGTTTGGGCGCGAGAATGGTTGATTAACGCGGACGACGCGGCGAAGTTTACAATTTATCATCCTTTTGGATACCCTGAAATGTGACTCTCTTAGGTCAAAATCGGTGTGGTAATAAAAGTCCTTTGCGCGGGGTAACCTGTGGTTCAAAACTCTGTCAAAACAAAGCTGAGATTGGAGAGCTGCGTTGGGGGGTCCAGGAAGCACAATGGTGAATAAGTCAAACTTAATGGAAATATTGTCATCCTGTTTGAACAACAGGAGCGTCACATGCTATTAACATTTTTTCCGCATATTGCATCATGTCTCTCGGATGCGGAAATTATGATTTAATTTGAAATAAAAAAAAGCTTCATTTCTGTCTGTTCGTTGTGATTCTTGGATTGGACCTCACAGAGTTGAGCCTGTGAAGCCAAATCAGTAGGAATGCATTTAAGGTAGTCCGAGCGAGATAGTTTCCTAGTCATAATAGATACCATATTCGAATTGTACGTTTTGATTTCACCTGCTATAGGACGCATGAATTAAATATTGCATCATTACTGGTGCAATAATATAGTTTTTTTATGGCAGAAATGGTAAGTAATTAAATGAAAATATCTAAATAAGTCTTTAACTTGACTCATTTTTTTCGCGCAGTGCGTTTGAAACGGTTTTTTGCGACACCCAGGAATCTATTGCGGTGACAATATGATTAATTTCCAAAAAAATTGAGAAAACATGCAAACTACACGCTGTTAGTTTTTTTACGACATCTAAGCGTTAGAAATTCCTCATTTTGTAAATAATGTCTCTCTGAAGTACATAGGTACACGTACCATTTCCCATGCAAAAGGGCAGGTATTTTTTTTGGCAAATATCTCCAAAAGTAATGTGGTAAGGGGTTGCATTTTTTTGTGTCGTTAAGAAGGGTGAGATATTTTTCTTTAAAATGAGACCAAATTCATTGATTTTTCGGTAAAATGATATTTCGCTCCCACTACCAGAAATCTTGTTCCGCGTGTTCGTATGCTGTTATCGAAAGCGGCGTCTGGTGTCACGGAAACCTTGGATGTTCACGTTAGAATGCGTTTTGCCAGTCTTAACAGCATGGCCAGCTTGTAATATGGGATTCGTCTTTAAAGTTGAATGGAGTTCTCTATGTGACGTCGGGCGGAGTAATACTCATGCGATCGTCTATTGTTGTGTTCGTCCGCCGATGACTACATGTCGTCTGCTCATGCTGTTTACCGATTTCTGGAGGCACCACCATCTCAGACGATGTCTCGCTTCGACACGAGAGGCGTGTGTTCAGGTAATGACGCCGACATCAGTCAAAACGTTTCTCGAGTCGCTCGCAATGTCTCAAGTTCCATATTCATTTTACTCGGCATTTCCGGAACGACCTTCCTGCAAGAGGGACGCGTGTGTTCGTCTGCTCCGCGGCGCTTGGACTCCTTTGGGTTGAAATAAGTTCTTCCCCTCGGCGTACCGGTGAGTAAAACTCGTATTTTTAAGAAATGTTAATTATAATGGAACGCGCTGTATAACTTAGGCTGTTTTCACACATACACCGGCATTATCGGTATCGGTAGCCTCTTCCAATGCGAACGTGATATATCAAAGATGTGGTCTGAAAATAAAAGGCGTCATCTGCTTTTGCTTTTGTACCTTAGGGCAGAAATAAAGGAGACGAATTCTGATCAATTTCAAGAAAACCATCTTCCATAAACGTACAAACGTCCCTCCATGCCTTCTGCTTTCCAGTTCGTCTTTTAAACAGTTCGCACTCTTGTCCCGTATGTAAGGCCTTACTCTCAAGTAGTTCCATCAACCCATCCAGGTCGTGCTTAAAAATGGTAGGCTTTAAGGATTGAACTCGACCGCTTATAGAAGGGATTTCGGCTCTGCAAACTACGAGAACAACGAGAGGACTGAATAAAATAGCGAAACTATCTCCTCTCCGACACCGGAAAAATAGACATCTGTGGGCAAGAGTGCATGAAGAAACATTGAAACCGACAACCGATGCCTGGGGGGGTTGTGTTAGAAACCTCTCGGAATGATTCCGAGTACGTAACCAATGTGTCGCGCGGTACAACAACGAATGGTTGGGGATTTTGGTGAGCTTAGCCCACGCGAATGGATAACTTAAGTATCCGATATATTGTTTATGCTGTCAGTTATCGCTGTATTAAACGCTACTAAAAATATTCCCGTGAGAAATATTCGATGGGGAAGGCTGGGTGAGATTTTTACGTGTGGTTTGAATGCATTAAAATCTCGAACCCTTCGTGGTTGCACCACGTGGCTGCTTAGTTACGCGCTCGGAATCCTTCCGAGCGGTTCAAGAAGTTCACCCCCTGCCACACACCCTCGTGGTGGCTCGCAGGGTATCACGTAGATGTAGAGATGAAGTGTGGCGTCAAAATGACATCCTCTGTGTCACCCTGAAACACAATTGTTCTGAATTTCTCAAGCAATTTGAGCCTTGCGGGTAGCCTCTGAGTCTCTAGCGGATGCCAACCTAATCCCACTTAAATACTGTATGTTCGCTCAAAGCAGTTGGTAGCGAAGCGTGCAGCTTTTCTTTGCGTTTAATTTATTTTGCTTAAATCTTTGTGTCCAGGGCCCCAAATGCTCGCGGCGCATTGCAAGTGTGGCTAAACCAAAGTGAAGTAGCACCACATCTAGAACCCCTGCGTATTATGCTAGGTTTGATCAGATTAACAAGATTAGAGAGATAGATTGTCGTACCGATGGATTTAAAATGTCATTTTTCCCGCGTACCATAAGAGAGAACGATAGGCAGCGTAGCAAAGGGATAGGTAGGTGAAATATAGTAATAGTAGTCTGTAGTGCATGATACATGTAATAACAACCAATAATCCCTTTATAATTATGTAGATACTAACCATCTAGCTGCATGTGACCCTGTTCTCTAGCATGTCTCCGTTAAATATCCTACTTGCATGGCAATGGTGCATGTTTGGTGATCTTCACCCCCTGCCACACACCCTCGTGGCGGCTCGCAGGGTATCACGTAGGTGTAGATGAAGAACAAACCCCCCCTGGCTGAACAACAGGCTTCCGATTCGCCGAGTTCACCGCCGGCTGTAGTTGCCGGTGCCTTCGGTCGCGCGGGCAATAACGCCGAACCGGACTACGTGTGTCGGCTCCCGTCAGAGCCACCTAGAATACAAGGCCTCATCGCTGCTTCGTGACGTCACTCGGAGGAGTGCTAAGGGTCGTACGGTCGGCACTCCTCCCTCCGGCCGGGATTGTTTACTCCGCCAGCTGAACACAGATACAGTAGTTTTTTGCGCGCAAAACGTTGACTTCGCGATTAATCGTCCATATCTATCCGGTTTACCGATGAATAGGGTGATTTAAAAGCGATAAATTGAAGTACATGAACACTTAGAGTACTCCACTTCAAATGTAATGAATACGCTAGACTGATATTCATAATTTTTTCGTAGAAAACGAATTGCTGAAATCAAAACTCTGGCCGTACGCAGAACGAATGCCTAGCCATAATCGTTCTCACAGTCGTACATCTACATCTACGTGATACCCTGCGAGCCACCACGAGGGTGTGTGGCAGGGGGTGAAGATCACCAAACATGCACTATTGACATGCGACTAGGATATTTAACGGGGACATGCTGGATAATAGGGTCACATGCAGCTAGATGGTTAGTATCTACATAATAAGGAAGGGATTATTGGTTGTTATAACATACATCATGCACTACAGACTACTCTAATTATATTTCACCTACCTATCCCTTTGCTACGCTGCCTATCGTTCTCTCTTGTGGTACGCGAGAAAAATGACATTTTAAATCTATCTGTACGACAATCTATCTCTCTAATCTTGTTAATCTGATCAAACCTAGCATAATACGCAGGGGATCTCAATATATATCTAACGTCATCTGTGAACAACTCTGTTTCGAATTTACTTAAAAGGTTTAGCCTAAATTTTAACCTGCCTTCTGATAGTAATTACCATCCGAGTTCTTCTATTAAGCTCGTAACACTTATACAATTATCACAACGGCCTTTAACAAACCTAGCGGATCTCCTTTGCACGCGCTCTAATTCTTTAATCATACCTTCCTCGTACGGATCCCATATACTAGCTGCGTATTCTAAATGAGGCCTGACAAGTGTAAAATAGCTTCTTTCTCGTACTCTCTCATCGCATTTGCCTAGGACCCTTTTTAAGAATCCCAATCTACGGTTTGCTACACCAGTTATTTCCCTGATGTGTTTCCCCCATGACATGTCTTCAGTGATGGTGACGCCTAAGTATTTAATAGATTCTACGTCACATATTTTATTTTCTTTGATGCAATAATTATTCCGGGGAAAGCCATTCTTTTTCCAAAAATTCATAATCGCGCATTTCTTCAAATTTAACTCTAGTTGCCATCTATCACACCTCTAATCGTAAACTCAGCATTGATTAGCGGAAAAGTTTATATTTATTTAAGTTTATCTAACAATAAGAATCAACTACAGGAAAAACCATCTATGTATCACATACCTATCATAAAATTCAAAAATTCAATTCTATTCTAGGTGGCTCTGCTTCCGTTCGATTACATTCTGTCTGGCACCTGTGCTAGAGCACCGGCTTTGCCGGCCAGTACGAAAATGACTTTAGTAGGCATATAGCTTCTACATGTGCTGGCTCTTGAATACTGTTAAATAGTTAACTACGATTATTACTGTAGGGTACGTTTAGAGGTTAGGTTTTTTCCTCCCATCGTCCCCTCATTTATTTCTCATTTCGGGACGTTTCTTCTTGGTGGGCACAATTAATTTTTTTGAAGCATTCATTATATTTTTTTGTGACAATCGGACTCTGGTCATCCAGGCGACAGGCATTGGGAGGGGACGTCGAATGGGTTGCGACCACGACCTTGTCCCTCTCCTAGTCCCACCGCCAAAAAAAAAAATAATATTAATAGTACTTAACATTTATTATCGTGGGCTACTCTTAGCCACTGAGATAATGAAGTACAATTTTGAAATTCAAAAATTAGATTAATAATACAGTGATGAAACTCAATATACAAAATCGAATTAATTATACAATGATGACAGGAAAAACAAAAAAAATAAAAAAAACTCATTGTAAGCTTGGAATTCGTAATACAGCCGTGCATATTACTGCGGAGAGCACTACTAGGATAACATTTAAATACATGATTAAGCATATAAACCGTGAGGAAAAAGGTAATTAATGATAACAGTAATAATTACAAGTATAAAGTTGAATACATTCATGTTCAATAGATTAATTCTTCTTCAATATGTATAAGGCATCCAATTTAACATTTGTTTGATTTTACTTCGTTTCAATTTTAGACAGACAACATTTTAGGATTATTTATTAGGATATCACACACCTTGGACTTGAGAGCGTGGAAGCGTGGATGGATTTAATATTTCTAACTTCAGATGGTAGAGAGTTCCATACTCTAGAAGCGGTTACGGTGAAGGATTTAGTGACGTGAAGTGTGCTATGTTGAGGGATGTGAAGGTCTACGGGATGATTACTAGTGGGTACTGTATGTAGATCGTTTTTCCAGGTCAATCTAGCAGATAGGTAAAGGGGATTGCGAGTGGATAATATTTTATAAGTAAGCAGAGTAACATGGTATAAGCGACGCTGTCTTAGTTTCAACCAGCGTAATTGGACGTAAGTGTCAGATGTCCTATCCCATTTTTTTGAGGTCATATATGTAGCGCATTGAAGAGTTCATTGTCACTTGCAATTTGTTGTTACTTTCTTCGCTGAGATTAGTAAACAGAGAAGAGCAGTAGTCTAGGTGTGGAAAATTTAACAACCGCACCAGGGTGGTTCGAATTTTGGGCGGTACTATGTTCTTGGTTGATTTTCATAATTGATGTAGTATGCTCAGACATTTCTGTTTTGTGACGTGAACTTGTCTCTTCCAGTTGAGTTCCTTATCAAATATTATTCCAATGTCGCCTTTCCTCCCTTGTCCTAGTCTCCCGTCCCGTTTGGCTGTACCATTTCCTGTCCGGGTATGTCTGCGGCCAGACATACCCAGACCGAGATGTAGTGAGGAGTCATGATAATATTCTCTGTGTCGCTCTGAAAAATATCAGTTCTGAATTTCCCAAGCAAGCCTAGCGTGTAAGCCTCCGAGTCTCTAGCGGCTCCCATCTTAAGTTCGCTGAATAATGTTCTATGAATTATTTTTTGAAAATATAATTTATTTCCTCATAATTTTTGTTGTCATTGGCCTAGAGTTATGTTACTTAATATTCTTTTTCCATGTGTAGGAAGAAATAGAGTGTTTCCTGAATAAGAGCGCAGTTGACAGACATTCAGCCATTTGTAGACACGACCAATGGCGTGTGTGGAATAGAATCACGTGACTGAACAATTCATGATGGTGGTATTTGAGTTTTAAGTCCTTAACAACGGAAAGTTTTTTTTTTTTATGATTATGAAAAATTACAGCGGGGACAATATCATAATGAACAAAAAAAAATTGTTGAGAAAACGTTCAATCTACACGCTTCTAGTTTTTGGACAACATCTAGTTGTTGGTCATTCTTCATTTTTTTTTTAATAATGCCCCTCTGGAGTGCATACATGCACCATTTCCCATGTAAAATAGCTGTTATTTTTTGTAAATATCTCGGAAAGAGGCTGGTTTAGGGGGTGACATCTTGGTTTCTTTGGAATGGTGTGATATTTTTCACTTAAATGAGACCAAATTCACTGATTTCTAGGTGAAATGATGTTTTGCTGAAGCTACCTTATTGCATTTGAAACTATTGATGGTGGAGAATCTTTCTCTTTGCCATTAAAGGCCACGGTTCCGGTTTTATTAATATTCCCTCCCGTTTGCAGTTGACTGCTGCTACTCGTAAATCAGTGAGGTGCATGGAGAGGGCTCTCCGTCATAAGGCTGTAGTCCTGACAACCGGAATAACAACCATATTGCTAATCCCAGTTCTAAACTTATTTTCCTATGAATACCGTGACGGAATGGACGAATTAGAGTATGTGAGGGAAGAATGGGCGGTGAGTCATTTAGCTGTTGCTCAGTCAGGTCACACCGTAACTGCGGTAGTGAACTACATTTCAAAGTTTTCCCACCCAGGTAGCAGAGCGTTCCATTAATCGTCCAAAAATCTCGAAATAAATTTATTTTGTTCCTGTTTAGATGATAAGACAATTCCTTGGCTAACCTTTTTTTTTCAAGCAATGCGGGAAGGCACCGAGATAATTTACCCTCTCGCGTGGCTGTATAATTGTAAGTGTAAATGTCCCCCGTCCGTGATTGCACGAGCGCACTCACACAGTAGTTTAGGCCATCTTTACTCATGTAAGCTATCTGTATAGAGATATCTATGTAGTTCGCTTGCATATGGAACTAGATGTGTAGGCACGGACATCTACAGCCATATTGTGCTAGGTTTGATCAGATTAACAAGATTAGAGAGATAGATTGTCGTACAGATAGATTTAAAATGTCATTTTTCTCGCGTACCACAAGAGAGAACGATAGGCAGCGTAGCATAGGGATAGGTAGGTGAAATATAGTTAAGAGTAGTCTGTAGTGCATGATGTATGTAATAACAACCAATAATCTCTTTCTTATTATGTAGGTACTAACCATCTAGCTGCATGTGACCCTATTATCTAGCGTGTCTCCATCAAATATCCTAGTTGTATGTCAATAGTGCATCTTTGGTGATCTTAACCCCCTGCCACACACCCTCGTGGTGGCTCGCAGGGTATTACGTAGATGTAGATACTACCCTGCGAGCGGCCGGATGGGCGTGTGGCAGGGGGTGCTAGGACACCAGCCGTGTAAAGGTGTGAGGGATTAATAATTGAGAGGAGAAAGGGTGACGTGTATTATGAGGGAGTGTCTAAGTAGAGCTCGGTTTTTACTGTGGTCCTGTAAAGTGGCAGGTTGTTGTGGCAGGAGTTGAGTTATAAAGTAAATCCTGAAATTTTAGCTTTTATTTACTGTGGTCGCTTATTTTGCGCGGAAAGAACGAGTGTTTGTACCTATCTGTTAGGCAGTGTGTCTCTCTTATTTTATCGCTTCTGCCATACCTAGAGATGTAGTGAAGCGTGATGATTATATCCTCTGTGTCGTTCTGAAACACACCAGTTCTGAATTTCTCAAGCAAGCAAAGGCTAGGGTGTGGACTCCGAGTCTCTAGGGGCTCCCACCTTAATCTCTTTTAAAGCTGTGAATAACCGTATATTCGCTCGTAGCAGTTTTTAACGAAGCGTGCTGCTTTTCTTTGTACTTTGTTAATTTTTTTGGCTAAATCTTCATGACCAAGGTCCCAAATACGTGCGGCGTATTCGAGTCTCTAGGGGCTCCCACCTTAAATCCTCTAAAAGCTGTGACACACTTCATGTAATAAAGAAATCATCGGTTAAAAAAAGGAGCCTGATAGAAACAACAATAAGGGATAAGCTTTTGGGAGGAGAAAGGGTGGCGTGTATTATGGTAGTGTATTTAGTGGAGCTTACTTTTATTGTAGTCCTGTCAAGTGGCAGGTTGTTGTGACAGGGGTTGAGTTATAAAGTAAATCTTGAAATTTTAGCTTGTATTTACTGCGGTACCTTATTGTCCGCGGAAAGAACGAGTGTTTGTGCCTAGATGTTCCGCAATGTATCCGTCTTATTTTTATCGCTTCTGTCAGACCTAGAAATGTGGTGGGGCGTCGTGATTATAGCCTCTGTGTCGCCTCTGTGTTAAACAAACCTGTTCTGAATTTCTCAAGCAAGCAAAGTCTAGCGTGTAGCCTCCGAGTGTCTCTAGGGGCTCCCACCTTATTTCCTCAAAATGTTGTGAAACACTTGAGCAATAAAGAAATCATTGGTTAAAAAAAGAAGCTTGATGGAGACCAATATATTTTTGTGATTTTTGTCATCTTCATCTCTGCCGCGGACGCAACTAAAAACTAATTATCCCTTCTGTGTCTACATTCACATATTCCCCTGAAATCCACCTAACTTATTATATCACATAGTACCTCCATGTTCCCTTCGTCGTCCGGTCCGCGAAGGCCACTCAAACCAGACGATTCTAATTTGTCGACTTGGTTTGACGGTCAGTTGAGGCGCGAGTCGAATTCCCAGAACAAACCGGCCCGGCCCCATGCGACTGGGATTGGTAATCCCCAACCACGTCTTCTTTTTGTATAGAAGGATCCCGGCTGAATTTAACTGCATTCATACGGGCGTTTCGCGGTGCAGGTGGTCGGGTTGACGAACTCCCATGAGCGTTCTGGCTGTTGGTTTTACCGGAGTCCGCTCCACCTGACTCTATCGACTCGTAGGTTTGATCATATAACCCAAGTAATACGATAAGCCTTTCCACCGTTATTCCTTCCACAGATTTTAACAAATTCTGGATCGACACGGGATATTGCCGTATTAAGGAGTGCAAAATTTCCTCTTCACTCAAGGGGGGAGAACAAAGACGCGCTAATGCCAACTTTTTCGTCGCAAATTGCTTCATTGTACATGAAGTGTTCTTTGTAAATTTCCCCGTCAATACTTTCATACGGAAATTATATTGCGTATCCAAATCCCAATAATTTTCTAAAAATTTTAATTTAAATTCTTCAAGCGTTTGTGGAAATGGACATAAAAGTATGTCCCCATACTTTCGCGTCACCCTCAAGCATCTGAAAAAACATTTGAGGACGCATAGGATCAGGAATGTTACCCAATGAAAAATAATTATCGATTTCTTTGAGAAACGCGATGGGATGATCGTGAGCGTGGGCAGAGAAAGTAGGTTTACTCAACGATTGGATTGGGGTCGTAATCGCTACGGGAGCCCCCCTCACTGCTTTCAAATTCGCGAAATCAGCCGCGAGCATTTCCACCTTTTCCTCGCGCGCCCCGAGTACATTTCGTGTGTCATTGCACGAACGTTCAAGGGCTTCAGTCCTAGCCTTCAGAACATCGAACTCGGCTCTGACCTTCACAAACCCAGTGTCATGCACCTCTTTCGCTAACGTATCCATCTGATCACTACACCAATTTTTCACTTCTTCAAATTTTCCCTCATTATTTGAAATTTCGTGCTTTATACGGGCGTCGCATTTTTCCAATTCCGAACGGATTGTCAATGCTAAGCTCTTGACGCATTGCCGCCATACTCTCTCTACTTTCTTTATGTAAGGTCTCATTACTGTATTTAATTTCTTTCATTTCTTTACGTAAGGTTTCGTTACTATCTTTACATTCTTTACGTAAGGTCTCATTACTGTCTTTACTTTCTTTCATCATTGACATAAGAGCACTCAGTTGATCAGCGTGAGCGTTCGATTGACCGGAAACATTCTCCTCTGACTTTGTTTCAGTATGGGCGTCGACTGTCACAGTTTCTCGCACAGGAGTGTTTAATTGCATTACTGAAAAATCACTAGAAGAATATTGTTCTAAAACATGTATAACATATTGAGAATCCTGATAAATCTTTTCAGCTTAGATCATCGATAGTATAAATTGAGTATTTAGGTTTAAATAACTGACTTGCAGTTTTCTTCGGAGCAAATAGCCGACATGTTGTGATGAATGTTGTTACGTTGTCAAGGGAAGCATATTTTACTTCAGTATTTTAATTGTTACTTTGGCAGCATTCCCCTCCGAGTCCTCAGCCAGCGTCGGGTTTCATTGCCGTCAGTATTATGATTTAGTATTTATTTCGAGAAATTGCAAAATTTATTTAGTGTTAATGTGTTGTGTTATATTATGTACATATTACTATTGCTTATTTTTGTATTGTCAGCCAGTTAGAATTCCAGCAATGGACGCGTATGAAAGGAGTGTGATTCGTTGGTTTGGCCATTTTGAGAGAATGGATGAGAGTCGAATAACGAAACAGATATATGAGAGTGAAATGAATGGTGCGAGAGGTAGAGGTAGGCCGGGAAAGTTGTGGTTGAATCTGGTTGAGGAGATTCTTAGGAGGAGGTATACTATAGTGCTCGCAGAGTTTCTGTGCGCTGGAGAATTTCTCCAAGCCTAGCTGCCCATGGTAGATGAGCAGCGATTGGCTGCCGGCGTCCAATCCCGTGAACCGGTTCTTAGCTCAGTGCGCGCCGCGTACGAATACCGTAAGTGGCGACCCAAAAGCATCGGCGAAAACGAACGCTATGCCTCGCCGACGCGAGGGGCCTTTAGAATAGAAATACTCTGGACGAGAAACTACTATAGATATCGAGTCAAAACTTGCAGTGATTGCAATTGTCAATCGCAATCAGGTTAGAAAGTAATCCTCATCGGCGGAGGTCACCGTGGTTACACGATAAATAAACAAAACTGAAATCCTCTTCACCAACATTTTGAGAAATACAAATACGAAAATTGCGACTAATTATCATAAAAACCAACATTTTTATTGCTGGAAAAGAAACTAGAATACATCCGTTCGTTTTAGCCGATTCTCTTGGGTCGCCACTTACAGTATTCGTACGCGGCGCGCACTGAGCTGAGAACCGGTTTACGGGATTGGACGCCGGCAGCCAATCGCTGCTCATCTACAATGGGCAGCTAGGCTTGGAGGAACTCTCCAGTGCACAGAAACTCTGCGAGCACTATAGGGGTCTTAAAAACAGGAGGGCGTGTATGAAGCAGTGTATGGAGGCAAATGAAGGAAAAGAGGTTTGCAAGGATAGGTCAGCATGGAGGAAATTATCGAAGCAGAGTTAGGTGTACAAATATGTATTTGTGAGTGAAACTTTGTGACTTTGCCTATCCCGGAAGGGAACGGCGTGATTGGTAGGTATGCATGTATGTCAGCCAGTTCTGAGCCATGTTATAAGTTTCAAGTCTCTAGCTCGTCGAGAAGTTATTTTAAAATTGGTTGCAAATTTTGTACCGAACAGACAGAAGGACAAGAGAGCGAGTAAATAAAAACGTGGTCAAAGATTGAGAATTGAGCCTCGGTGCGGGGGAGCCACTTGCAAGGGCGGAGGACGCCAGAGCGATACCGTTTCTGACTAAAGATCACGAGCTCTCTTTAAACGTCGACTGTGGCCTTGAACCCATCTTGATCCACGCATTCCGCATCGCAGAGAGTTGGGGGGGAGGGGGGGGGGCGAACGAATGAATGAATAAATGCGCAGGTATGCCCGCCAGACGGCTGCACTTTCGCAGACCGCACGCGCGGATTCCTCTTCCCAACGTATAAAGCCGCCGCTCTCTCCATCCCTGATCGAATCGTTTTATTTTATTTTTTCAAGTTCTTCTTCATTTTTCTTTTCCGGAAAGGTTTTTCGTCTGAGCGAGTGGTTCCTTTCCTCCTCCCCATCCCGATGATGCGGATTTCTTCTCCTTTGTTACCGCCAGGCGGCGCACCTATACGTACGTTTGTCCTTTTTCTTCGAGGTGGCTCGCAAGTGTTGCAATTGTTTTTAGGGCGAGGGCAAGGTGGCGTAGTGCACCTTCAATTGAGGTGCATGGAGAGGGCACTACGTCATCAAACTGAAGCGTGACAAACGAAAGAACAACCATATTGTTTAAGGTAGTCCTAAGCCGTGTCCCAATTCGTTAGACATTAGGGAGGATGCGGTTAGCTACCTAAATATTTAGAGGCCTTTCGCTAAGGGAGCTTGATTTGGAACATCCTTCGCTAGTGTTGGCGTCTACCGAGCGGGAAACGAATGAAAAACATATGAGTAATTAATAAAGGACAGAATGAAACAAATGAAACCTGAAATTAAGACTTTTGTCGCCTGTGGCTACCTTCGTATGCGTTGTGAGATTTGGACAGTGAAGTAACATTTTTTCATCCATTTCGTTGTTTGGAGATTCGTTAGTTTTTAGTTTTCGGGGAATTTAAGTTTGTGTCGGTGTTCTGGGATGTACGTTCGTTTAATTTTAAGTGTACTAAGTAGACTTTTTTCTTTTGTAGTCGGGTTTTGGGTTGCGAAATATTAGAGAATTCTTTCACTTACAGACAAAATACTTGCCGGCCATGTTTGCCTCTTTTCGACTACTTCCTTGGGAACGAGCTTCCTTGTACGACGCATGCAGCGCTTTGAATGATGGGAAATTCAATATGGAGGCGGATTTAGGATAAACTCCACCTACCCTAAATTTCACCCCCGAGAAAGGCACCTAAATCCGCTCCCCCATGATGCCTAACGAATTGGGGGACACGCTTCAAGATGGCGTCCTCCCTAAATCTGCCGATTTAGCTGCCTAAATGGCGAATTGGGACACAGCTCTAGTGATATAGTTTGATAATCATGTAAGAGGCCATATTCGAACTACACGTTTTAATTTCACCAGCTGAAGGACGCATGAATCAAATATTGCATTATTGATGGTGCAATAATGTAGTTTTATGTGACAGAAATGGTAAGTAATCAAATGAAAATATCTAAACAAGTCTTCAATTTGATTCATTTTTTTGCGCGGTGCGTTTGAAACTTCTTCAAAACGGAAGGTTGTTTTGTGACACTCAAGAGCCTATTGCGGCGACAATATGATTTATTTTCTAAAATAGTTGAGAAAACATAAAGACTACACGCTGTCCGTTTTTTTACGACATCTAAGTGTTAGAAATTCCTCATTTTTTATACCTGTAAGGCCTCTCTGTAGTAGAGGTGGGAATTTCGGTTCATTTTTTGGATTCGGTTCATGGGATTTGATTCGTGGCAATGATTCGGTTCTTTAAGTCGTTCATAATGAACCGAATGAACCAAATCCACGAGTGAATCTCGAATCCAAGTGAATCTCGAATCCATGTGAATCTGTCGACTTACTGCATTTCAAATATTAGTGTGCGAAATAACAAACAAAAAAGTAAAGTGTGATGCTCCAACTCGGAAAAACAAGACCTTTGACAAGGTGTTTCAAGGGTATTTACAGGGTTCTTATTGAACGATTTGGATTTGGCGGATTCGGAGAATAGCTAGCAGAATCTTCTACACAAATCGTTCATATTGAACGATATGTGTGGAAATCCAAATCGTTCAATATGAACGATTTGGATTCAGTGGATTTGAATCTTCCACACAAATCGTTCACATAGAACGATTTGGATTCGGTGGATTTGAATCTTCCATCAAATCGTTCATTTTGAACGATTCGAGTGGACAACGTAGATTCAATTCATTCGGTTCATACCATTGAATCGTTCATTCTGAACGATTCATTCATGAACGACACAGCTCTACTCTGTAGTGCATACACGTACCATTTCCCATATAAAACCTCTGGTATTTTTTGTGGCAAACAACTCCGAAAGTAATTTGGTAAGGGGTTGAATTTTTGGTGTCATTAGAAGGGTGAGATATTTTTCTTTAAAACGAGACAAAATTCATTGATTTCTAGGTAAAGCGACATTCCGCTCAAACAACCTTAACGCGCCCTCTCTCCCTAATTTCCCACTGATGGCACGACGGAATGGACGAATTAGCGAATGTAAAGCAAGAATATCGACCATCCGTTTGAAATTCAAGGCAACTGACTCTTGAAACACGTGTTCGCTAATTTGTGCTACGGATTTTACCCAATTTTACGATAGTTTTTATCGGTAATGCGGATTATTTTTAAATTTAAACGAATGGAATGCGTGAGGAGAAACCATCTCAAAGAAGTAAGTGCCTGCTGGTTTATCGAGTAAGTTATCGATGGAAAAAAACATAGTAAAAAATGGCAAAGTTAGTGTGTTAGCCCGAAATCGCTATGGGAAAATGAAGGTCAACGAAGATGGCGGACTGACTTCAGCTTTCAGCATTGGCCAACATAGTAAGTGCCCTGTATACGTAGTACCTCAATGGCTCCTCCTTTCCCCGTAGGAATCTGGTTCTCGCTTCTCCTCCGGGTGGTCAATTCGGAGGTGGGGGTCGGAGGAAATCATTGGGAGGCGGCTTTAGTAAGTTGATTCAATGGCAGTAGGCTTATAGGCCGCATGCAATCAGTATTAAGATGTGTTAGTGCGGAGTTTGGTGGTAATGGATGTCGATAGGGGATGGTAATGGGTAGGCACTCTGAAGACCACGTTTCTACAGAAAATCTAAGGGCCATATTCATAGTCGTTACCTGGGTGTCCCCCAGGTGTGGGGGAACCCCTTCGCTCAGAAATGGTATTCATAGTCGTTACCCAGGGGACTGTTGTCCCCCAAACCCTCCCCCAGGCCGTCGATTTCCTAGGTAAGGCATGAAGCTTACCCAAAGCTCCCCTAACGCAGTACTGCTGCCCCCGCGTGGGTAAAATTGATACTACTGTACTAAAGACAGTGCACGATAATATCTACAACTTTCCATAGTGACATCTTCTGTTTACAAACTCGGGTACTTATTGAACCACCCTCGTATTCCTCACCGTTCATATTATATAAATATTTAAATAATATTGTAAACATTCTCTCGTATTCCTTCAATCATTTTTCATCAACATCGTGTGACAGGGTACTATATTATTGTTTATAGCGTCCTTGGTTACGGTGAAAAATGAGCATCGAAAACATCGAGAGCCATTCAGCGGAACCGTTCATATGTATTTTTCCACCAGATTGTTGCCAAATCTCTTACCCAGGCGTCCCCTGGCTGGGTGTTACCCAGGTAAGGTTTATGAATCGCTCAGCGTAGGGGACACCTAGGTGTTACCTGGCTGGGGGATACCCAGGTAACCCCTAGGAATACGACTATGAATACGGGCATAAGTGCCTTCAGTGTCAGCATGTCGTGTGGCACTAGTCACGTGACTGCGTGGGTGGATCGAAAAAAGTAAGCGAACGACTCAAGTCTGCGAATTTCTGACGTTACTCCGTGGAAATTCTTGGTTAATTTAAAAAAAAACACTTCGCTTTTTACCATTAGTTTGTTTTTAAAATGGCACAACTAGTTCTAGCATCGAGGCGTCATCTTCAGGTAAGCAAACAAATTACCCTGCCGTCGGAGGATTATTCGTAATGCTTGTAAGTACTTAGTTTCCTGGCAGTGGCAATTGTCGATAGAGGTTAGTCGAAAGTATTATCTGTGACTGGGCTGGAATTGCATAATAATGAGAGGAAATGTTCGTATTTATGACGCTTTATTGATGCCATTTGCCCGGCCAATATATTTAAACCTTCCGTAGTTATGGTGATATCAATGAGATTTTTCTCTGGCTATATTCAAGACGATATTCGAATTTATTAATTTTTATTTATTTATTCGTCGATTAAGCAGCCATAAGAATTACGGGGGAAATATTTCTTTATTAATGGAGCAAAAATACTGTTTTATATGACTGAACCTCTCAGTTGTTAGTAAAATATTCCGACATTAGTCTTTGGCTTGACTTATCTTGTTCACGCCGTTAAATCGCCCTCGCGATGGGTTTTTTTTTGCGATTATGTAAAGAAATGATGCGGTTTGTAATTCAGAAAAAAGTAGAAAATATGTTCAACGCGCACACTTTTAAATTTACGAAGAGATCTAGTGGTTAGAAATTCCTCATACTCGAAAAAAAGTTTCTCTGCTTGCGTGTACCGTCTATGGAAAATTGGCTTCAATATATTGGCAAAATCTAGCTGAAAAGTGTGATAAGCGGCTAATACATCGGTATCTTCGGGGAGGTGAGACATTATTCCTCAATATGAGGCCATGTTCACCGAATTATATATAAAATGATATCGCGCTCAGTCTACATTAATCAGTAGATTATCTTGACGTGCCGTGCCGTGTGGTACAATCCATGTAGTATTCCCTCACTCAAGCCATGTACCACACGCAATTCCCCAGTGAATAATGAGGAGTCTGGAGCAGTACTTTAAAGCTCTTGGTTCTCGTACCTCGGCTCCTTTTTTCGCGGGGGTCACGCGTAGCAGCGCACAATGAAGTGTACAACAATGCCTTCTAAAGCTTCTGAAGGCATTCTCGCGACGCAACAATGCCCCCGGCCCCGCGAATGGCGGCATTGGCAGGCGTCGCTCCGGTCGGAATGCATGGAGGAGGAGGAGGAGGACATGAGAAAGAAAAGACGGAGTGGATGCGCACTTCTCTCGCGGTTGATAGGTCGGTATGGGGGGACAAAAGACGAACGCATATATAAAAAGTGCGTGCTATAAAAGGGCTCGACTGCTGCGCGGGAAAGGAGGATGCGCCTCTGTCCCTTCTTCCTTCCGTTTGATGACATGAGGAGACCACCCTGTCGTCTCCCGCGGCCGCCGACGGGCGGCGCTAAAGACGAGGAGTAGGCAAGAAAGGGCCGGCAGATGACGTCGTGCGGGCTGGAAGGCTTGACAGGCCCTTCCTTCCTGCTCCTTTTTTATCTCTCCGTCTGTCTTTCTCTCTTTCTCTCTCTCGAGGAGAATGTAATGCTTGGAGATTTAACCTTTTCCAACGTCGGGTCGCAGTCGGTCTTTTGCACTCGGAGCCCAGCGGCGATCATGTAGCGATCTGCACTCTTGCATCCAAGGGACGAAGTGACCTCATTTCGTGCAAGCGGTCGACATAGGATAGTTAATGAAATTAAGGCACCAACCAACCTCGATTTTTGGAATCGAAGACTTATGATTTAAACTATCGATGACTACGTTTGATTATTGTTTGTTGCGTGTTGTTGTTGATTGAATTGTTTGTTACTGTTGGTTGACTTGTTTGTTGTTGCTGATTGAATTTTTAATTGTTGCGTGTATAAATATTTAAATAATGTTGCGGCTGTTTTTCATGAAACCTCGATTTTTGGAATCGAAGACATGATTTCAATTGTCGGTGACTACGTTTGGTTGTCGTTGATTGTTGCGTGTTGTTGTTGGTTGAATTGTTGGTTGGTGTTGATTGAACTGTTTATTGTTGCTGAATGAGTTGTTGATTGTTGCGTGTAAAAATTTTGAATATTGTGGAGGCTGTCACATCACTTAAACGGTAAATGTTTTTAAGATTTGGGCATTTTGATGCTCCTTGGGTGTTTATTCTGCAATACACTTATAATTTACGATTTTCGAGAAGGACGGGATTTTGATCTTCCCTGACGACGAAAAATTCAGACAGTCTTATGTATCACGAAGTAAATATTTCATGAGGTAGAGCACATTAATGATTTCACTGTTTCCCATCGAAAATCTCCACATCGAGGAAGGTCCTCTAAAGATGCTCCACGGCGGAGTGGAATACTCTTCAGAACCTTAAGGTATACAATTATTCAGGGAACGTTCTCAGCATTCCTTAGAAAGTGCTTCCTTTCATCGGACGGCAAGTATGGTAACGGAGAATAACGGGAGTTTTTACGACGCTTTTAAGTTGTTATCTATCTTCCAAATCGCCAAATAAGGCATGTTTGAGTATTTACTTCTCTTTCCCTGGGTCTTAAGCGGAGTCACGGATGCGGCGAAAGTTTTCGTTAAAGTCGTCGATGATCGTGATTATTGTACTTTCATTTATAAATACTTTAATTAGAACGCTGTGATTGATAAATTGTTTAACCATCTCTATGTTTTGCACGTAACTTCATGCAGGCACCATAGGTTGTGTTTTCGGTCATCATCCGTTAAACGTTCTGATGAAGGCTTCCGCGCGGCATTGATAGGGGTTGATTCCAACTTACTCTACATGGGTTTTCAACAATGCGAAGTACATTTTGAGATCGTGGCGGGAGAAATATTACATTCGAACTTCCGCGATAATCCTCCGCCGTTGCAATCTAGTTCCGCAATGAACGAATGGAGGCCATTATCTCCAGGGATCAAACCGTTTGGATGGATTAGAGAGTTGAATTAGAGAGTCCCATCCACTGTTTATATATATATATATATATATATATATATATATATATATATATATATATATATATATATATATATATATATATAGAAGAAAAACGTAAAAAATATATACAAGAAAACATATGTTTCATGGACATGAGGAAGCCAGCAGGACTGCCGGCGAAATATTGTCCTCATTATGAACCAACGCGGCGGAAAACCCGAAAGAAGGAATCAACCATCATCCGTAAAATATCCCGGTGATGGCATGAAAATCTAACTACCTAGGTAGTTTCTCTTGTGATATTTTTAGCTGTGCCTTATTCTCGCAATTTGAGATCAATTCAGTCATTTAGTCAGGGGAGCACCTTTTATTTATGAGTTAAGTGTCGAAATAAGTAGTGGTAAATATCCGTGACCGTTGTTTTTAACATTTGGAACTGTTTTAATAGTCACTAATTATCTTAATATGCTAATAAAAGTACCCGTAAAGGGGCGGCCGTGTATTTTAAGGAATTTAAGAAAATCCGAGGGAATTAATCTGGTTACTTAAGGCGACGCGTCACACCCGTTCTACCGGTCGAATTTGTGATGATTTCCGACCCCAGATTTTTTGTTCAAGTCTTACGTCATCAACTTGAAATTTTAATAGTATAAAGAATAGGCCTTTGCCAAGGGATATTCGTATCTGAAATATGAAAATTTTTTCCCGGAGCATAATTAAACCATCGGGAAAATGGAAAGATGTAGGGTATATTTTTACAAAAACTAATATTACTATTGAAATATCTTAAACTAACGGAGATGTATCAATCCTCCTTCTGTAAGAATGCTAAGTAACAGCTGTCACGGTTGTGAGATGAAATCTGTAATTGGTATCTTTCGAGAAGCCACCCGAATGGTTTTCGGCCATGATGTGCTCGGACGGTGACGCAAATAGTTCAGTCTTCTCTCACAGATCTTATGTCAGCGCTGCCTTTTACTTACGTGTGGGACCCTGGGCTACAAGTTACCGACAACTTTTGCCTCGTGCGAGAGTTATCCTGGAGTAAGAGACTCCTGACGCCAAAACGCCTCGATAAGGTTCGAGTGACGCCACCTTGTGGATTTTCAACAGAACTATTCCTAAGCGAAGGGTATGATGCGTCCTCTTAAGCTTTTTAAGCACAGTTATAATTGTCAGTTTCTTCCTCGTATCAGGTTTTTTTTAATTGTCGTCTTGCTTGCTTAAGTCTTCCCATGTATGTATGCGTAATCTTCCGAATATATAGTTTCCCTTTGCCAATCAGAGCCTAGCTTTTAGCAAAACTCCTCCAACCATTTATCTTTTCCCCTACCATTGATGTGGGGGACTGTGAGAATGTATTCATTCAACTTGAGCTTCCAATGAGCTGCAAGTGGCTGTGTGTGTGTGTGTGTGTGTATATATATATATATATATATATATATATATATATATATATATATATATATATATATAAAATAAAGATGTCACAGGCGTGACTAGCGGTTACACATAGAACACACACAAAAAAAGAAAAACTCACAGATATTTTTTTATATATTCGGCGGACACAACCGCCTTCTTCAGAAATAAGTAGGTACTCAGTACTCAGTACCTACTTATTTCTGAAGAAGGCGGTTGTGTCCGCCGAATATATAAAAAAATATCTGTGAGTTTTTCTTTTTTTGTGTGTGTTCTATGTGTAACTGCCATCCACGCCATATCGTTGAGTGGATATGTGTGACACACACACAGTGGATGGGAAACATCCATATACATCCATCAACTATATATATATATATATATATATATATATATATATATATATACAGTGGATGGGAAACGCATTCAACTCTCTAATCTGTCCAAACGGTTTGAGAGATCCCTGGAGATAATGGCCTCCATTCGTTCATTGCGGAACTAGATTGCAACGGCGGAGGATCATCGCGGAAGTTCGAATGTAATATTTCTCCCGCCACGATCTCAATGTGTACATTGCATTGATAAAAACCCACGTAGAGTAAGTTGGAAATACCTAAGAATTTTTCCATCGATTCGAAGTTCATTTAAAATATTTGATTTATCACAGTCTATAGTTATGTTGGATTCTGTTTCTCTTTGTTTCCTTCGCGTGGAGTCCATCGTTGAAGGCGGTTTCGTGTGCAGTATCAGCCTGGTAACTATGGCAATACCAATACAAGGTGGGACGTTCTCGTCCCAAATTGAGTCAGTTCTGCGCATTACGTCATACAGATGTCGCTAGCAGCAGGCGAGAAAAATGAACGAATGGATTATTGATAACATCTCCGATTATTTATAATTCAGCGACGACAATGTGGGATTCAAGAAGATATTTTACAGGTAGTACTCAGAGTACTGAAGTACGGCGTACTTGATTGGCTATTATTAGGAGATGTATCGGTTGAGAAGACATTCTGGTTTACAACGAAAAGAAGCAGAAATAAATTATTAACCCTTTGAGTGCAGCGTATAGACAACCATGACGTGATATCACGTCATGGTTGTCTATACGCTGGTGCCGATGACGTGATATCACGTCATAGGTATCGTGAGTGTTCCAGCTTTCACTAGGAGGCTTAGTGAGAGTTTCCTAGTGAAAGTTCCCTAGTGGTACTCTTGACGTGAATTAACGTCATCAGCACCAGCGTAAAACAACCATGACGTGATATCACGTCATGCCGCACTCAAAGTGTTAAGAAATGGAAGTGGCTGTGGACAATTAAAGAGTTTAAGGTTTCAGGAAGAATAGCAACTTGGGTGCAAGTTTATTCAAGAATAATTTTAAGAAAACCTTCGAACACAAAATCCGTAACACCAAATGAATCATGCCGCTATCATACCCTATAAATGTCAGCCTTTTACTCAATGGCCCAACGTGCGTTAGCGATTCCAATGGAAAACTCTAGCTTATGAAAATGATCTTCGTAAAATCAAGTAATTAGACCATCGGGTCGGTGGGGCACAATCCATGATTCCGATTCCGATACCTCGACGATCAAACTAGTAGAGGGTCGTTCGTGAAAGAACGAGTCCGAAGGAACGGGTCCATGGATTGAACGGAATCAAACTAGTAGAGGGTCGTTCGTGAAAGAACGATTCCGGAGGAACGGGTCCATGGATTGAACGGGATCAAACTAGTAGAGGGTCGTTCGTGAAAGAACGATTCCGGAGGAACGGGTCCATGGATTAAACGGGATCAAACTAGTAGAGGGTCGTTCGTGAAAGAACGATTCCGGAGGAACGGGTCCATGGATTGAACGGGATCAAACTAGTAGAGGGTCGTTCGTGAAAGAACGATTCCGGAGGAACGGGTCCATGGATTGAACGGGATCAAACTAGTAGAGGGTCGTTCGTGAAAGAACGATTCCGGAGGAACGGGTCCATGGATTGAACGGGAGGACCGACTTCTATGTAACGACCGTTCCTTTCGGTTCTTCGTTCCTAACGCCTCCTTATTCGTTCCTTTCGGTCCGTCGTTCCTTCATTCCCTTCGACCCGTCGGTCCTTCGTTCCTTTCTGCCCGTCATTCCTTTCGGCCCTCGCTCCTATCTTTAGGAGATAGGACGTTCTTTATAACGTCCCGAAAAATTCATCCAAGCCGTCTAATTAACTGTACGTTTTTTCTGTATATGAATTAAAACTATTCGAGAAGCAACGTAAAAAGTTGGTAATATACCATCCATATTTTATTTTATCCAACTTTCTTAAGCGCCATCATGACTGTATACCAAGTATTTATAGTTTTATTACATTCTTTGAACACCAAGAACATGCCAAAAGTAATTATACATGACCACCAATAAAAAAGGAACCGTGTACGAGTAAAATAGAACGGGTCCCAAAAAGGACCGGTCCAGAGTGAATTAGTTCCAAAAATGAAAGGGTTTGCACGCACCTGAATCAAACTATAGTTATGTACACCAGGGTTGAAAATTCCCTATGAAAAAATCATTTGACTTGACCAGGATTCGAACCCGGATCTCCCAATTGCCGGTCAGGTGTGTTTTTCCAATGATTTTATTATATATCAATATCATATTACAGTACATTCATTAGCATACAGGACAAAAAAAAGATCCGCTCCAAAGACACATACATTTATAATACATTTTTGTTTAAGGTATTTTTTTGGACACACACATGAATATATTTTACATATTTTAGTTTTTTTTATCTCTTTTTAATATAAAATACTGTTAAAAGACGTTGAGCAGCCATGCCTTTTCATGCTCTGAGGAGGGTAACTGTTTATTTACTATTTTAATTTCTATCGATCAAAGCCGATCTTATATTTTTCTGGCCTGTTTGACTTTGCACGAAAGTTGCTATTAGTTCTGTTGAGATTATACTTTTCTTGGCAGGAAATAATTTAAAATTTAGTGTTAACAGATTCTTTTCTCCAACATTTCCATCTCCGAATGTGTCGAAGTCTCTAAAAATGTTTTTAACTATTTCCCATTCCCTGTTTGGTCCTTTACAACCTAGTATTTTGTGAACTACATTGTCTATCCTTCTGCATTTAGGACATACTGGGCTATCGCAAAGTCCAAGTCTGAGGCCTCAAGTCTACATTGTAGCACATGAGACGAAGTCGTGCTTACAAAGCCACTGTCGCGGTGGATAAACCCAACATTGTCGTTATTAAAACGAGGAAATTGACAAATTTCCCCCCCCTCGAAATTCGCCTTGAAGGAAGATGTCTTGGTGGTGTAACTGACTAACACACCTGACCGGCAATTGGGAGATCAGGGTTCGAATCCCGGTCAAGTCAAATGATTTTTTTCCATGGCGAATTTTCAACCCTGGGGTATATGCCCCCGTGCGAGTGACTTCGTACCACATCATTTGTTAAATGCAATGTTTGGATATTTATAGTTATGTAGTTTCCTCATGTTCGATCTTCATTGAGTACGTATTTACCACTCTGGACAATGCCTTTAAGGTTTAGAATTTTGGTCACTTAAACTTAAGTTTTCTCCTGGAATCAAAGATGATCAGGAACAATACAGTTGTACCCTGACATTCTGGGAATCCTTACTCCGTTTTGATTTATTCATCGCATAAACAAAGGATGCATTCAAGAAGTCATTATGTGGAGGATTTTACCCCGCCGGCCCCGGTGGCGGCGGGGTAAAGTCCTCGCCTGCTAAACAGAGGGTCGCAGGTTCGAGTCCCGCCTGAGTGGGTTTTCCATTACCCAGGGCATGGATGTATGTCATGTTCGTTGGTCCTGGTCCCTGGAAAACCTGATGACAGGCTCAGCAGCGTATCGGGATTCCGGGGACGTACGGGCCAACAGAATCGTCTGGCAAACCCAAAAAATATATCTTTTGGGTAGCAGCTGATGTCAATATTTCACTATTATCACAAATGATGATAACGCTAATTTCCAATGTCGTTAATTAATTTAGATAGCCTTCATGGCAAACTCCAATCGTCACGCCCAGCCACTCCTCCCCTTAGGCAAAAATAATCCTCTCAATGAATAATGGCATATGACGATACGACGTCGCCGGCAAAAAAACTGAACCGTGGTTGACTTGTGGAATGACCGGGGTGATATCAGCTTCAGTGACCTAGTTCTTTGTCAAGTTTTTTTTTTTAAACTATTCTTTCAGCTGATCCTTATTCTTAAGATGAAGTCTTAAGATCCTTATTGGGATTTGGACGATTAAGGATCTTAAGATTAAGCTTACGTGTTGAAAACAGATCGCTCATTAGCAAGATATTTTCCTCCACAATTCAAATTGGAAATGATTCGCGGAGGAGGTGATCAATTTTTTTTTCAACAGATTCAGGCGAGATATCGCGGAAGTTCGGCGTATTAAAACAGAAACAACGATTGCACTATTCCTTAGGGTATTTATTGCGTACGACGCGTTTCAACTCAACAGAGCCATCGTCAGGTACAAGACAACCTGTTAGGAACACGTCGCATCTTTCTATTTTTATGTTTTAAGGAAGATGATCTGTCAATATGATGTCGCCGTTATCGAAAAGGACGACAGGTTATAATTTTTTTCGTTTCGGGAAGTCTCATCTCAATTAGAGGTAAGGTTTTAATAATTCGACTAATTATATTCTGAAGTAGAACGATAATGTAATAAGAATTAGCAAAAACAGATGGATTTCCAAACATTGCATTTGACGAATGATGTGGTACGAAGTCACTCGCACGGGTGCATATACACCAGGGTTGAAATTCGCTATGAAAAAAAAATCGTTTGACTTGACCGGAATTCGAACCCGGCTCTCCCAATCGCCGGTCAGGTGTAGTTACACCACCAAGCCATCTTCCTTCAAGGCGAATTTCGAGAGGGGTTTATGCGAAGTAGATGTTCAGGCCTCAAGTCTACATTGTGGCACATGAGACGACCATATATCCCCCTCGAAATTCGCCTTGAAGGAAGATGGCTTGTGGGCGTAACTGGCTAACACACCTGACCGGCAATTGGGAGATCCGGGTTCTAATCCCGGTCAAGTCAAATGATTTTTTTCATAGCGAATTTCAACCCTGGTGCAAAAACAGATGGATTGGACACACCCTGAGACACAATGGACTTGTGAAGAACGTAATTGAAGGTAAAATAGAAGGTAAAGTTCCCAGAGGAAGACCCAGAAATGAGGTCATGGACTAAATAAAGAGTAAAGTACAAAGGAAGAGGTACTAGAAGGTAAAGGAACCAGCATTAAGCCGCGTCCCAATTCGTTGGGCATCAGGGAGGATACGGTTAGCTACCTAAATATTTAGAGGCCTTTCGCTAAGGGAGCTTGATTTGGGACATCCTTCCCTAGTGTTTCCGTCTACCGAGCTGGAAACGCATGAAAAACATATGAGCAATTAATAAAGGACTGAATGAAACAAATGAAACCTGAAATTAAGACATTTTTGGCGCCTGTGGCTACCTTCGTATCCGTTGTGAGATTTGGAAAGCGAAATAACATTTTTTCATCCATTTCGTTGTTTGGAGATTCGTTAGTTTTTAGTTTTCGGGGTATTTAAGCTTGTGTAGGTTTTCCGGGATTTAAATTCGTTTTTTTTTTTAAAGTGTACTAAGTAAAATTTTTCTTTTGTAGTCGGGTGTTGGGTTGCGAAATATCAGAGAATTCTTTCACTAACGGACAAAATACTTGCCGGCCATGTTTGCCACCTTTCAACTACTTCCTTGGGTACGAGCTTCCTTGTACGACGCATGCAGCGCTTTGCATGATGGGAAATTCAATATGGTGGCGGATTCAGGATAAAATCCACCTACCCTAAATTTCACCCCCGAGAAAGGCACCTAAATCCGCTCCCCCATGATGCCTAACGAATTGGGACACAATTCAAGATGGGGTCCTCCCTAAGTCTGCCGATTTAGCTGTCTAATGGCAGGTTGCAAGAAAATTTAGTTATGGAATCAATAGTTATGAGATCCATAAAGTTATTGAACTCATAACTATATTCGGGTTGCATGAACACATCTATTAGTTACTTAATTTATTTACCAATAGTTAATAGCCTCGAATATTTGATCTAATCTTCCACCGCCGGATAAAAGTTACGAAAGTTTAGCCTATGAATAATTAATAATGCACATTATAATTAGTCATTAAGAGTAAACAAACTGGTCACTTGTCTCATAACAACTCTTTAATCAAGTAATTAAGTCTCCAAGCGGTTCATTGCGCATCCGCCATCTTGTCTATATATGGCACTCATAACTCTATGCCATAAGTTATAAGACCAATGAATTTATTGAATGTTTTTGCAACACTTATTGAATGGTTTCCATGGCTTATGGGTCCCTTAACTTTATTGAATACATATGTTACGTTCCTGCAACTGGCCATAAATGGCGAATTGGGACACAGCTTTCCAAGCTTTTTTAGGTAGGGAAGTGTGGAGGGCTGCAGTCAACGAATTTTAGGATTGAACGACCAATGATATTGATTCTGAAATCATATTCCAGTCATGGCGGTAGCCAGGAAGAGGCGGGAATTTCACATAAAACCTGCAGTGAGAGGCCAGACAGAACGAATGTCCCGCTCCCCCTAACTTAAATCTACGGTAGGGTTTCGAAAAATTTTTCTCTGATTCATCACTTTAAGGGTCTTTCGATTTTGACGGAGCATCTTTAGTGATTTGAAGAGTGGGTGAATAAGACATACAATCAATAAATCTTAGTGAAATAAAAAAATACTCGTTTAATGTGGTATTTATTTGAATTATAAGTCGTAATTCATAACTAGGTCAGTTAAAATTGAGCTTTTTTTTCAAATTTTAAAATCGCGATTAGTATTTTTTTCGCGGAGAACTCGCTAATGGAGGTAGGAATATTCATTTCGACGATTCGATTGATGTGATTGGATTCATGTCAATTACTCCATTCTTTTGAATCATTCATAATGAAGGAAATGAACCATGGAAGAATGATCTTCGTATTATAAGCCTAACGAATCCTAGTTTCTTTAATGCTGTGCCGCATATGTTTTGTAAGTTCCCCGCGATATGTCCGAAGCTGAGGCGATTCCAAGATATTTGACTTTATCCGAAGACTTTAACCAGTTGCAATCAAAGATTTAAATTTGTACACGTTGTCAGTTGCGATTCGAGAAAAGATTTGAATAAAAAATAACGCCATTAGCGGTTTAAATTCAAGTTTAAATGAGGCGTGTGGAGGAGAAGAGATTGAAGCCCCGAAGACAGAGACGTCGTCGGCTGCGGCGTCGAACGCCGTCAAAGGCGCTTCCATTTACCTTCCATTCCGCCCCCGCCGCCGCTCGCAGAGTCACGGCGTATTGAGACGTCGCTCTCAGAAGAAGAAGGAGAAGAAGTACGAGAGCAGCGGAGCTTATTTTATTGTTATTTTTTTTCCCAAAAAGAAGACCTTCCTTGAAGACGGATGGGGAAACCGCTTGAGAGAGACGAGCTGGAGAGAGAGAGAGAGAGAGAGGGGGGGGAGAAAAAAAAGAAAGAGGACGGGCGCAGATCGGGGCCGAGTGACAAAGACGTGGGAGACCTCGGGGGGGGGGGGGGGGGAGGATTCTGCGGTGAGCGTAAGACTCGAAGATTGTGGTCCAGATGGGAGGGGGGGGGAGGAGGGGTGATGACGGTTGCCGTGGAAACGTAACGCGGGATTTCAATTGGCTTCCTCGTCATCTGCTCCACCAGTATCTGCATTGTTTTGGTCCTCATATAGCAAAATAAACACTTTAGCGTGTGCCATAACGCCAAACGCCTAAAAAGTTTATATTTATTCCCGAAATGTCTAATAATCTCTTTCATCTTTCCTCCTTTCGCAAACATGGCCATGTTGCACAAGAAAGTCAGCTTATTCCAAGCATGTCATCATTTATCCTCAATTAACCAACAGTCTTATAGATTTACCTATCAAAAATACCCTTTCCTTATTTTATCCCTTTCCCCATTAATGACGCAAAAAAAAACAGAACAGGGTATCGGGTTGGTGTGGCGGCTTGAGCACTGGCTGACGATGCGGGCGGCCAGGGTTCAAATCCCTGCAGAGGATGATGTTTCACTGAGCAAATCCGATCCCTACTTGAGTGCCTCGTGGAGGGCACTTCAAGTACAGTACTCCGTCTGTCGGATGAGACGTTCAACCGTTGTCCCCTTGGCGCCTTTCGTTAAGAGCAGGCTTATGCCGACGCCGGGTTTTCTTCCCCCATACCTCCCTTACATCTCCCTTGCGGTGCAAATGACCCTAAGCTGTCGGTCGCCTCCCCAAAAAATCCAATCCAAAAACAGTACAGTTTTTTTTTGCCTGATCTTCTAAGCAAATTTACAACAGCTGGCCTCCCGCCTGAATAAAGACTACTTCTCCAGGGTGTATGCAACTATCTTCTCCTAAACCAGCTTAGTGCGTTGATGATAGAGCAAAGGCTTTTTTCGGCTTCACTTTAGCTTTTTTTTATAATTCAGGGCGCCAGGTAATATTGGAAAAAATTACCGCAAAAGTCCACAGGACACTGAGGATGATAAAAAGACCAATGAACTCAATGTAAATATCACTCAATATCCTTGTAATTCTCCAAAATTCTCGTTGAATCAAAATAAGTCTCATCAGAACAAAGGCGACAATAACGCCAAAAACCACTTATTTATCAACAACCGTTGCTAAGTGATAAAACCCAGCCAAGGCCTTCACACATTTTATTTGTTAAATTAAATGTAAAATTTAAATACAACATTAATCGTCACAGTGTGCATAAATTTTATTTGCAAGACCAGAGAATGATTATGTTTCACTAAATCCTCAAACGAGATGGTTTTACACCTAAATGAAACTCCCCCCATTACGCCACCATTCCGATGGACTAGGCACTTGATTTTGCGAAGATCATTGTCATAAGCTAGATATGTCCGTTGGAATCGCTAAATGACGTTTGATCATTGAGTAATACGCTGACAGTTTTAGAGAATGATAGGGGGATGCCTCATCGACATCGATGTATCGGACTACTCAATGTTTTTTGGCCGAGACATCGAAAACATCGAGTGGTAAAATAATCGATTTGCAAACATCGCCTCGATGCTTGCAAAACACTCAAAATCGGGCGAATGCTTTAGAATAGGAGCTGGGTGTATTAAATTATTTGCCTGACCAATAAACGCGCTAATTCACTGTATCACAACCCTTTTTAGAGTAAAAACCATGCTTTCCTATCATTCCATGTATCGTTCGCAAAGAGCGCTGTTGTATATTTTTTTACTCAGTGTAATTAGTAACGTAAGGATCATAGTAAAACTGTCATTAGCCAAAAAACTATGTTTATCAATGTTGTAGTGAAATCCAATAGTGCAGTAAATGGCCAAGATGTTTTCCTGCCAAATAATACCAATATACATAGGCGGAGCTTTGATAAATTATCCCTGCGCCAATTCTCCTCGTCTGCTGCTAGCAATATCTGTATGATGTCTCGCGCAGAACGGATTCATGTTGGCGACGGGAACGTCCCACCTTGTATTGTTACTGCCATAGTTTTCCGGCTGATCCTGCTGACGAAACCGCCGTCCACAATGGACTCCATTACGCGTAGGAACCAAAGAAACATGTTATTCAACATAACTATGGACTGTGGTAAATCAATTTTATTGAGTGTACTGCGAATCGAAACGAAAACTTCGAAGGTATTTCCAACTTATCCAGCATAGGTTTTTAAACAATGCGATGTGTACTTTGAGCTCGTGGCGGGAAAAAAACTACATTTAAACACCTAAGTGTTTTCCTTTCTATTTGGAGTATTTTCGCAGAGTCACGCCTTAAATTATCAGGTAAACATTTTTTGAATTTTTACATTTTTCTCAAAGGTAACACTTTCTGTCTTTACTAAGCGCAGTCCTTTTGTGATTGAGTTCAAGAAAGCGCTGGAGGTCTGCAAAATTATCAATTCAAACGATCATGTTTGTGAAGGCTCAAACTACCTTGCACATGTCAGACAGGGGAATAATATTTAAGGAGATTTGAAAAACAAATAGAGTCTCTACATTCCGCTCAATTCTTGAAACTAGTGTTGGCAATGAGGTCTGCGTAGTTGTGCAGCCTTTCTTTGGATTGAATTTCTTTTGGTTCCGTCTTGAATATACTCGACACAAATTTCTTCTCACACATATATACTGCTTGCTTTCCCCTCGCCCATAAGCGTTCACGGCTATACCTCCTCTGTTTCAGTTCAACTTCCTTGGTTATAGAGGAAAGACTGTTGGATTAGAGTAAACGGAAGACAAATTTCCAAACATAGCATGTAACAAATGATGCGGTACGAAGTCACTCGCACGGGTGCATATACACCAGGGTTGAAATTCGCTATGAAAAAAAATAATTTGACTTGACCGGGATTCGAACCCGGATCTCCCAATTGCCGGTCAGGTGTGTTGACCTGACCGGCAATTGGGAGATCCGGGTTCGAATCCCGGTCAAGTCAAATGATTTTTTTCATGGCGAATTTCAACCCTGGTGTAAATGGAAGACATTAGGAAATTGAAGAATTGAGGAGAGGATTGAAGAAAAGAGTGCGTGTTGACGTAAAGAATAGGTATGATGACCTCATGTGGCAACCAGCGAGGTAAATAAACAACGGGATCGAGCGTTTCCGCGCAACAAATGGATGAGAAGTGCGTCCAACAATACGCCTCCGTATTGTTGGACGCACTGTCGTCGTAGATCGCTCACGCGAGAGCAAGAGTTTGAGCAGTTTTTCGCCGCGTTGACAAGACATATTGGTGTGTGTAAAAGTAGAGACAGCTATAAAAAGCGCTGATATGCAATCATATTTTTTGAAGAATTAAACTCTGGGCATAATACACGCCATTGCATAGAGATACATTGCGGAACAGATAGGCACAAACACCCGTCATTTCCTCGCACAATAAGCGACCACAATAAAAACTGGGCTCAACTAAAGACACTCCCACTGTGCACGTCACCACTTCACCTCCCTGAAACTTACATCTTAACACGGCTGGTATCCTAACACACTTTGCAATAATAACCCATGCGGCGGCTCGCATGGTAGCACGTAGATGTAGATAATGCAACCACGTAAACGAGACACAAGAGTCATGCAGGGATCATGCGAAACGTGATGTAGGAACGTTTACCACTTGGTCACTTGTACTGAGTCAGTGACGTAAGCCACGCCAACACGGCGCAGATGCCGGTCAAATATGCGAGAGATACGTTCATCTACATCTACGTGATACCCTGCGAGCCACCACGAGGGTGTGTGGCAGGGGGTGAAGATCACCAAACATGCACTATTGACATGCAACTAGGATATTTAATGGAGACATGCTAGATAATATGGTAACATGCTGCTAGATGGTTAGTATCTACATAATATGAAATGGATTATTGGTTGTTATTACATGCATCATGCACTACAGACTACTCTAAATATATTTCACCTACCTACCTCTTTGCTACGCTGCCTATTGTTCTCTCTTATAGTACGAGGGAAAAATGACATTTTAAATCTATCGGTACGACAATCTATCTCTCTAATTTTGTTAATATGATCAAACCTAGCATAATACGCAGGGATTCTCAATATATATCTAACGTCATCTGTGAAAAACTCTGTTTCGAATTTACTTAAATGGTTTAACCTAAATTTTAACCTGCGTTCTGATAGTAATTCCCATCCTAGTTCTTCTATTAACCTCGTAACACTAATACAATTATCATAACGAATCATATCTAACATGGAAAAACATGTATATTCAGAGAGAGGGACCCGGGACGGACCATTCCTACCACCTCCCAACTCGCAATATAAGCCTTCGTGTAAGAAACGACTGTGTGGATCACGGACTAAATCTTTTCTGGGTAGGAGACTTTCGCGAAGAGCTTCCATATAAATGTAAATTTTCAGGAACTTTTCGAAACGGTGCGGTGCATCGTCCATTTCTTTCGCCGAGGTGCTTCGCCGACTGAATGCGTAGTACACCGAGATAAGAGTCGCTCATAAACTGGAAGCCCTCTTTTCCGTGCACGAGAACATTTTCGCCATCGCCTGCTCGAAAATATATAAAGAGTAGAGAGAACGGAAAATGGACGCTTTTGCCCTTTTGACTACAGGCCGAAGAGATAAAATGGGCATATTGCCGTTTTTATTCGAATTATTTGGATATCTTTGATCGCCGTTTGATTTTCAACTATTTAGCGTTTGGATGTCGATTCAGCAGGCTTTTCATTTTATTTTATTTTCGATTTTCAAACGAAATCGATCGAAGTTAGTCAGATCTAATAGGATTTTATTTTAATCCAATTAAAAGGAGTTTCTCAGTCGCTTACTGTTTATTTGAATGACTGATGGCCGGTTGCAAGAAAATTTAGTTATGGAATCAATAGTTATGAGATCCATAAAGTTATAGAACTCATACATATATTCGGGTTGCAGGAACACATCTATTAGTCACTTAACTCATTTACCAATAGTTACTAGCCTCGAATATTTGATCTAATCTTCCACCGCCGGATAAAAGTTATGAAAGTTTAGTCTATGAATAATTGATAATGCGCATTATAATTAGTCAGTAAGAGTAAAAAAACTGGTCACTTGTCTCAAAACAACTCTTTAATCAAGTAATTAAGACTCCAAGCGGTTCATTACGCATCCGCCATCTTGGCTACTTATGGAACTCATTACTCCATGCCATAAGTTATAAGACCAATGAATTTATTGAATGTTTGTGCAACACTTATTGAATGGTTTCCATGGCTTATGGGTCCCATAACTTTATGGAATACATATGTTACGTTCCTGCAACTGGCCATGATTAATGAAAAGCGCAGCGTAACATTGCAACCGTGCTATTAGCGTTATCCGCGTCGCCATTGTTGAGTTATCAATAAATTGAAGAGGCGAAGTGTCGCTGAACGGGCGGCGATTTCGACGGGGTATTGTTGCAGCCATGATCTATCCGTTTACGGCTGAACATTGTTGGTCAGTGTCAGAGTCGCTTTGATTTGACTACGAAAGAATTGATGTGGGAAAGTGCAACCGAACGGACAGCGATTTCGAAGCGGTTTTGTCGCTGCTATAAGTTATCAATTTACGTTTGAATGTCGAAGTAGTCACCGTTAAGAGTGTTTAATGGGAAGTAAGATTTGTTTCTGTAAACATAGAACTACCATGTACACTATTTCTTGCTCTTATCCCTCCCATTGAGAATCATAGGGCATTACGGCTGGTAACTTATGAAGCAACACCATAGAACTGCATGGAACACCCTAAGAGAAGGAAATAAGTGATATCTATGTGTAAGAATGAAATTTTTTTAAATAAAAAAAATGACTAACTCATTCCGGGTAACGCAGGGAAAGTTGTCCTTTTACATTTCGGCGAAGCTGTGGAACGATTTGCCCATACACATGAAATATACTACGTACATCATGGGCAACATTTTGGAGGAGAATCTGGAGCTACTTACGCTCATGTGACATTCGATTGCGAGAATTCATTTTTTTTAGAGACATTTATTGTCTGTTGCTCCTGCAGCTAAATTTTACTAGTGCCATTGCTTCCGCACGCGGAATATAGAAACATGTTGTGCCCTGATATTACGGCGGGTTCAAAATGCCTGCATATGTATTTGACCATAAAATGTCGTTTAATTACGTACTGACCATCATTTGCTGCTTTTAAACTGCAACTTTATGCTCCACGGGGCTTTTGGTCCGAGAGGAAATGAAGATTTATTATTTTAATTATTTCGTTTGCCGTCGTTTATCTTTTAAACTCCCGATTAGAATCGAAAAATGGCCAATCGATCGTTCGTTGCCATGGGGGCTGCGTTTGAACGTTCCTAGTTTAACCGATCACGTAACAAAGGAGTCACGTGGCTCAATAACAAACGGTCCGATTATTTGGCGTATTTGAATCACTCGGATGGATAACTTACGCTCACCTTATGTTGTTTCTTTGTAGGTCTATAATGGCGATATTCGACTCCTTGAATAATATTATCGGGCTCCATAATTAAGAATAAAAACTCCCAGAGCGTGTTCTACTCTGTAATATTCTTTAATGTGGAGATCTAATTATTCCAAGCAGCGACATCTTCAGTTTATCTAATGTTCCTGGGGGAGAGGCATGATCGGAGAGGCTGCGTTTGATTTGTAACGTGCGGTTTAATTAGATTCCAGTTTCTCGAACTCGTCGTCGGCGTAGAAACCTCGTGACTTCGTAGTTACGTGATCGGAATTACCTCCAGCGGTTCAAACGCAATCCCCTCGAGGCATGTGACCTTACGAATAATCGAATGCGAAGGGAATTGGTACGTATTCCGAAGCCTTCCAGCGAAGTTTCTTTACGTGTTTGGCCGTATGCATTTCATATCCTACTTGCTGACTGTAAAAAAGCATCAAGTCTAACTTTTTTTGCCTCAAAGCGTGAAAAATTGGCATGGTTACTTGTATTGATCCCATTTCAACACTGGTGGTAACTACGTGCGCATGTTATCTGTTGAAGGAGTGGCAGATGGAGATACTAGAAAATGCATCTCCAGATTTTGATTGTCTAGTGCCCTGATTTTCCATTTCCACGGATCCAAGTTTTACGAAAAAGCCACGAGATAGCATACGTTGTTTGCTGAGGTCAGAGTCATCTACATGCCGCTGCAACGACTATTAAGTGTTGATGATTGTTGTGGCGGCATGTAGTTGACCCCGGCTGAGGAGCCAATTGAAGAAGTTTGTGAGTTAAAGCGGCTCTGGGCTGACTGAGCTAGTCAAATTAAATACTAAATTTTAAATTTTTGATTATTTGCGTTAAAAAAAATCCTGATTTTTCTGATGAGATAGGATGCCTTCTAAAATCCAAATGAAAGTACAAAACTAGGCGAAAGTAAGGAGCAATATCATTTGGCAACCACCGATGAGGTAGAGCCAGATTTTTCACTAGTAAAAATAGGGACCGTATCTGAATTTTATATATTTATTTCATGTGCTGCCAGAAGCTTTTATATAAATACATCTATATAGGTATGTAACTTTGCCCATTTTTTCTAGAGCCGCATGATTAAAATGCCTTGAAAACTGACGGTTTATTCCTGTGATTCTGTAAAAAAATACTACGGTGTGCAATTCAGAATTTTGTTTCATGCGTGAAAAAAAATACAAACTACTCGCTGTTAAATTTTCGACGAGTCCTGGGAGATAGAAACTTCTAATTTTGAAAAAAAAAATCTCGTTAAATTGATAAAGTAAAACAAAATCCCGCGGAAAATGGCTCGTTTTTTTTAAAGGCAGATAAGTCGGAAAGTAGCGCAGAACGGAACTAATATTTTGGCGTCTTTAGAAGAACGAGACGTTAATCTTTAAAATGAGTTCATACGATTGAATATTTGGTGAAATGATATCCCGCAAGGACTACCAATGGGTCTTCACGAATATTTTTGCTGGCATCATCGAAAACACCCCATTTGAAAATTTGTCCCTTGTACGGAGAGTTCTCGATTTGACATCATTGAGTCACGTTCCAGAAAGAGATGGACGAAGGGGAAATGCTGCGGAAACATGAAAAGGAAATGAAAAAGGAGGGGGGAGTGAAAGAGGGAGGGAATGTTGGGAAGTGACAAATGAGGGTCGAGGAGCGCGCGTAGGTGGTGACGAGCCTGTGTCGTGGGGGGGTGGAATTTTTAGAGGGGGACTTTAGAGGGTTGGACTTAATCTGTATCCTAGTGACGGATGTCGGGCCGGCTGCGAAAACATCTTTAAAGACGACACCGACCGCGACAGTGTCTCCCTCACTCTCTCACGCGGCTGAGAGTTAAACGAGAGATCGGGGCGGGGAGACATGAAGGGACTTACTGGAGAAATATATGAATATACATTAAAAAAAAAGGATTATATCCCCAAGTTTTGACTCCCGGTCGGTAGTCAGTTGTCCACCCCCTCCCGCCCCCTTTTCTCCTTGCTACTCCCTAAAAAAAACACTCCTGACAATTTCTCACGGCGATTCTAGAGGCGCGTTCCTTCTCTCCGTAGTTCCTTCTCTCCGTAGTTCCCCCCCCCCCCTGCTGTAAGTCTGCAGCGGTAGTCTTTCCTCTGTCTAGTGTTTGATTTGCCGCCTGATGGATGCGCACGCCTTGGAGACTTGATCCTTCAAAGAAGCGACTCGTCTACGGCAAGCTACTAGTCGCAAGTAGTTGGCAATTTTCCGCCGCAATGGCGTTTATGGCAGGTGGGGGGGGGGGGGGGTGGGGCCTTGAGACAGCATCCTTAAAGTGTTAATTTTTCATCCCATAATCTTAAGTTGTCTCTGGTCTCGGGGGTCACCCATTTCATAAATTCTGCAAACTCAATAACGGCATCCTCGAGCTGCGTTACATAAACTGAGATGAAAAAAAATAGGAATCATGCTCTGGTTTTATCGTAAGTTAGTCTTTTTTTTGAGATTTTGACATGCGGTCTCATGGAAATTGCTCTGATACCTACACCGCGACGTGGGTAGGTTATATTGATTTTGTCACGGCATAAATGCAACGCATTGAAGGAGGTGTGGCAGGTATGGAAAAGTATTCATACATAGAATTGATCAAGCATCACATTACGAGTCCATCTAACTATGTCCATCTGTCTGTCTGCATCTTCGCACGATAACTGCCGTAAAAATTGAGATATCGAGCTGAAAATTTGGGTCATAATACCTCTAGCAGTCCACAGACGGCACAATTCTAAAATGGATTGGATCGGACAGAACTACGTTTTTTTGTTACTGCAAGTGGTGTAGGGTATTTAAGCTTCGGCAAGGCCAAAGATGATTTCTTCTTCAGTTTTTTTTACTTCTTTGGGTAAAAATCTTAATGGGACAAAGTGTTCAGCCGAAGCTTTTCACCTCGTCACGAAAACCATTGATTTTAGCCTCCATTGCTATTCTGCAGGCAGTGATGTAATGGTTTTATAACGAACTGAGGGATTGTTATAATTATCTTCAGGTTTAAAACTTTTAACAATGTATACTAAGGTAGTTTGACCGAAATACCATTTTACCTAGAAATCAATGAATTTGGTATAATTTCAAAGAAAAATATATCACTCTTCCATATACACCAAAAATTCAACCTCATACCCTCCTCCAAATCTTCCTCCAAAGCCACATTTCTGCAGCTTCAAGTTTGGTTACTTCACTCTTCCTTAGTGTCCATGTCTCGCATCCATATCTTAGCACACTCCATACAAAGCATTTCAGGAATTTCTTCCTAGTCTCAATACTAATGCTGTTATTTACTGGGAGACTTTTCTTTAATTGAAAGGCTTTATTGGCTGACGTTATTCTTCTTTTGGCCTCAGAGGAGCAGTTGTTATGATTCTCCAATATGCTACCCAAGTAGCATACTGTCCATACGTATATTCTTTATCTTTTCCCTTCTCTTTCTTTCTACCGCCATGATTTTTGTTTTCCTGGTGTTTTTTTTTTAAGTTTCAGTTTTAATATAATATTATTTAGAATCTTGAGCATTCGACTTAATTCCTTCTCTGAGTCATCAAACTAGAGCTATGTCGTCTGCAAATCGAATGCAATGAATTTGTTTGCCATTTATTTTGATTCCTCTCGTCTTTGTTTTCATTTTTAGACATTGCTTCTTCTATGTTTGAGTTAAACAAGCAAGGCGATATTGGGCAACCTTGTGTAACACCTCTTCTTATGTTTGCTTCTCTCTTGGTGCCACTGATTTCTATTTCCGTACTTTGGTTTTTGTATAGGTTTAAAATCAATCTTTTGTCTCCCTATTCCAACCCTATTTTCCACATTGCTTGGGAACAGTAGTCTCCAGTCAACGTGGTCAAAAGCCTTTTCCAAATCAACGGGAGCTATATAAGTTTGCCTGCCAATTTCTAGCCTCCTCTCAAGGATTTGTTGCAGTTATCATTATTATCAATTTTGTATGCCGATTGTACGACGAGTATTTAAAGTGTGGTTAATTTTCTAAAAGACGTCCCCTTTCCTGCAATAATTGATTACTCGTCTAATGATCAAACTCTTAGGAGTGTTGAAGTGACTGTCGAGAAAAACTTTGCGAGATTCCTCGAGAAAAATTATTTTTTCTTATTGATTTTAATAGGGTTTCACTACACTTTGAGAGTCTTCGGGAAACAACCTCCCCTTCAAGAGATATTGTAGCTTGATCTCCGAAGGTTCTATGGGTTAGCGAAACTATTTGGAACGAAAATTTTAAAAAAAAATTAGTGTAATTGAAAAGTTTGTAATTAGAAGCTCTATTGATTTCGGAACGGCATTCCGAAAAGTTCTCCCTCGACCATTTCTTTCATTGGTGCGTAATAATGAGATCGTAGAATACTTCTGTGCTCTGCTCCTCGATCACGGAGCGCGGTTTCAACACCGAAGCGTCGTATATATGGGTCATAGATTCCAGGTTTGACTGAGGAGAAATTTACCATAATTGTTAATTAAACTTTCCATGCTATTTTCCCTCCAAGTTTTTTAATTGGATTAATGTTCCGAATATGCTTTCGTAAAAGTAATCGTATTTCAGTTTCTCTAATCGAGTCTTAACCATTCTCCCGACGTGGATGAATCAGCGGAGAACACTCATTTCAATGTGATTTGGCTATTCTTTTGGCCGGGAAAATTATGCCATCTCATTCGACTGTCCCGTCAATTAAGGAATTTAAAGCTCTTAAACTGTCTTTCTTATGTCTTTCACGCAAGATCATCAAGAGGAAAAGAAAAAGAATTGGGCGCATACTGATAAAATATCGAAATAAATCGGAGTATTTGCCTTTTACGCGGATGTCTATCTCAGGAAGTTTAAGGATGACATATTTAGGAAAGCCGTATTCGATAATGGCAAATCGATCTACCTTCCCTTAGGCCGTTTTCGAACTTGGCATATCTAGCCATCTTCCCTTGGGACCTAGTACTCATCGGGCGGATATGACGTCAAATACAAGTGACCGCAGACGCCATAGTGTCTAGATACCTAGTCAAGATGCCTAGTAAAAGAAAAAGCAGACTTGTTATGCTTACTGGGTATTAAGTTAGGATTCGGGGTGTGATAATATGGGCTTGTATGGAAAATAGAAGTGAAGAAGCTTTCAAATGGATACTATTTTATCATTACTACGTGTATTTGTGTGATGTTTATAATTTTTTTTCGGAAAAATCGATGAAATCGCTAAATTTGAAGGCTTTTCAAATGTGAATATACTGATAAAAGATTTGGTACCTTATAGTTGTGTGAATAATTCCATACATTGTTGATGTTCCGTCCTTGTTTAATTCATTGAACTCACAAATTCTGTTTTCCTTGCTCTGGAAGGAAAAAAATTATCCCGTTGAAAAAATTATGGTCCGAAGGAAAGTACTCTCAGGTAGCCATAATTTCATTGGCAGAATTAGTTTTAGCTAACGAACATCATAATTGTTAATAACGTTGAGCATTGGAGAGATTTTCTCTGCATTCATCAAATAAGGGGGACAATAAACCATTAGAGTAAATATAATTTGTTTTCAGCTTAATTATGCTAGCTAAAACGCGCGTATTTATCAGTCAACAGTCGAAGATCATTGGTAGTTAGTTCGGAGTGTATTGCATTAATATATTGTCACGTGTTTTTTCATATAGGCAAAAAATATTATAATGCCTTTTTTTGCATAAAGACGTTGATCGTGGTGAAATACAGTGAGCGATATGTCGTCCAATTTAGCAGCCCCAAGTAAATGAAGCATAATAGTTAATCACCATATTATGGTATATAAGAATTATTTTATTCATAAGCAATAAGATTAAAAAAATAATATTCTCTTTTAAATTGTCGTATAAGGTTGGGAAGCATTTTAAAGAAGTGATCCACTTCAATCACTCACAATAATGATGGACATGGATGGCGCTTTTCGTATGTTTTACGTGATGAAGGCCGCATGGTGTCTCTTCCCTCGTAAAAGGGCTTACGAAAGTGTCAAGTAAGGATTTCACTTTGCTTGCCTAGGTATCAAGATATCTTGATATCAAGTTAACTGGGCGTTTGCCAAGTTCGAAAACGGCCTGAATACCTATAGCTCGTTGGGCGGAGACGACGTCAAATTCGCGTGATCGCTGACGTAAAATTGTCTAGATGCATAGTGAAGAATCAGAGTAAACGTACTACAAGCATCTCGTTATATTCACTATATGTTAATTTACAATACGGGGTGCGATGCTATAGGTAAGTGTGGCAAACAGAAGCCAAGAAAATTTCAAATTGATACTATTCATTCATTAGTACGTATGTTTATGTGATATTAATTCATTTTTCTGACGCATTGACGCAAAATTGACGCATTCGCTGCATATTAAAGGATTTTCAAATGTGGATATACTACCGAAGTATTTGGTAGCTAATTACTCTGCGAATAATATATATAATGTAGATATTCCGTGATTGTTTACTTTAATAAACTCACAAATATTGTTTTCCATGCTCTTGTAGGAGAAAATTCCCTCGTTGAAAGAACTGTAGTCCGAAGAAAGGTGATCCTTTGTAACTATAATTTCATTGGCAGCATTAGTTTCAACTAACGAACATAAACACATCGGAAGACGGGAATTTTGCTGACGCAGAGACTCTTTTCAACTGCCTCTTAAGCCCCGTTTACACTGTCACTGTGTTCACTGAACTAAGTTCCGCGGGACTTAGTTCAGAACAAAATCCTGCGGGATTTTGTTCCTAAAACAGTTCAGAGAACAATGTCTCGCGTTTACATTGCCGTCATCTGTTCGGGATATTTTCGGGAGCTTCAAGGAGAAAGTGGATGGGGCAGTTATTCCGCAGTAATGTCGCAAGGAAACAATGTGCTTTCCCATTTAATGAAGTTAAGACATTGTATTGAGATAAAATTTGTCCTAGACTCTGTAGTAGTGTCGCAAGGAAATAATTCACCTTCACATTAAATGAATTTAAAACATTGTACTGATCTAAAATTTGAGCTACGAAAGCAATTTACTGATTGGATTGAGCACATTCTGTAATCGTACGCACAAAAGTACACTATGTCCCGTGTCCCGCGAAAAATCCAACCATATCTGCGGTGGACAGTGAACTCAGTCTCGGGACAAGTTTCAGGACAAATATTTCCCAAAATGTCTGAGGAACAGTTCAGCGAACATCTCGGACAAGTCCTGGGACCTGTCCCGGGACAAAGTCCGGTGGCAGTGTAAACGCACCTTTTAAGGCCTGGTTACAGGATACATTAGCCCGCACGTGTTCATGTACAAGTTCGTGAACGAATACATGAACCGGAAAGAACAGGTTCTATTTCCCTATTCCCGCGTTCATGCAAGTTGGTGTGGTCACACGATGAATTTTCTCGTTCATTCACGCGTTCATGCATTCGTACATTAACTCGTACGGGTTAATGTGTCGCGTAAACAGGGCTTAAGCTAAAGAAAAGGCAGGCAACTGCCAAGCGAAGGCTCACTAATCAGTACTTGAAAGTAAATATTTTGTCGAAGAACAGGTATGGCATCATGTCCGCCGGTCTGAGGTAACTTAACAAAAATGTCGTTTTATTGAAAGATGCGTCCTGTAATGACGAAATCCAAGGACAATATCGACTGTTACCGACCAAAATACTTCCTCATCTCTGAGAACTATCGTTATTTATTTTTGAAATCCTAAAAAGAGGTTCTTCCCCTACCTACCCCAGTAAGCACACATAGTTGCAGCAGAGCTTCACAAGGATGTCAGCGCTGCAAGTGCAGCACATGTCAACTGAAGCGCGTCAGCAGCGGCTCAGCAGCGCTCTCATAGAGCGAATTGTCGAGAAACGCATCTAATGCGCATTCGCAGCTCGTGTTTGTAGCGCAGTAGCCGCAAGTTGCGGACGCGCTGCCACAGCGCTGCAGGTGACGCGTCATGCTAGTGGCGCTACATGGTGACAAAATAAATCGTAAGGGGTTGACGAATCCATGAATCGGCCATTATTGCTTGTTAGTTTTGTACACGTGAGCGTGGCTGAGTAGATCGTTTGGCGAAGTTCAAAAAGTGAAGGCAGCGTTGTGAATTCCTGTCTGACCTGAAGCCTGCGTGTAAGGCAAGAAGTGGAAAACGTAGTTTAGGAAAAGGAAGAGAACTGAAAGGTAGGTGACTATGATTCCATAATGCTATTTTATTCCAGTGATGAAGTACAATATGACTATTTACTAGATTTTTCCTTCCGTGAGTTTCCAATTAATTTTAGTGGGTAATTGTGATTTTTGGCAGTTTCCACACAGATCCAACGCAGTATGTTTCAGACAAACACTTCCACGATGCGACGGCGTCAAAATTTTTCACAACATGCACCTTTCTGCGATCGTTAACGTTTTGTACTGATGCGTCAGTCCTCTGCTATTGCCACAACTGTATACATTAGACAAAATTAAGGAGAAACGTTAGCAGGTAACAAATAATTTAATCAGATTACGTCCATGTTTACGTTTTTGTAGCTATATAGCTCGTTATTTGATTCAAAGGCAATTCCAGATATCATATGTATATTTTAATACTCATTAATGAACATTGGTTTGTTCTTACTGATCAATAAAGTAATTTATTGCAACCCTGTGTTCTCAATTCATTGTTAATGCCTCTGACATACTTTTGTAGCGCTTTTGACATTCACTAGTAGCGAATCAGGCATGCATTTGCAGCGATTCTGACATGCATTCGAAGCGATCGTGACACGCTTGTGCAGCGCCCCTGACGCGCTTGTGCAGCGCTGCTGACACCCGCTTGCAGCGCATCTGACATTCAAAAAAGGGAGTTTAGGAGTGCTAGACGCGCTGCAGCAGCGGCAGGTGCAGCGCTGCCGCGCAGCGCATCAGATGCGCATCTGCAGCATTTTGTGTTTACTGGGGTCCTTCCCCTACCTACGCTACCATCACCTGAATCACGAACGCTCGATCAATGGGAATACGATTATGAAAAAAATGACTCCTCATGGCAAGGTCAACATCCTCAACGCGGAAAATGAGAAGTCAAGCAGCAACGTCTATATTAAAAAACGAAAAAAATATTCCTGCAGTGGTCTTCAAGATTAACGTAATGAATGCATCGGGGAGGAGGAAGCCAACCGGTGGCTAGGCTTAGTTCACGTTTGGACAGGCTGCGATTCATAGGGTTTGGATAGGCTCGCTAACTCATTCGCGTCTCTCTCGCTACTCCTCTCCGGAGTTAAGGGGGTTGGTTCGCGACTGAATGAGTCATAATTCTAGCGGCATCCCGATTGTTTTAGTTACGCACAGGAGCCTTTAAAAGAATACTGCTTTGATTTGTAACATGTCTAATTTAGAGGCAGGCTGAAATATCGCATTAAAAATGAATATTAGGTAGACCAGTCTGCGAAAAGACTTTTTGATCGAATACCAAGAAAGGAGTCGTGCAGCGATTATGCCTAAATAAGTAATTAGATTTATGAAACCTTTTCAACAATATATGCGGACCCCAGGAGTCAAGGGGTCTAAGTGACATTTTTTGAAAAAATAAGTTATTTACAGGAATGGGATGTGAAAATATAAATCTTTTAGGTGGTATAGGGATCCAAGTGATTTTCTTGACAGGTGCTGCTATCTAGGGTAATGCCTCTTAACTACTTAGTAGGTTGTACCAAACATTTTGTTTTCTCTAAACAATGCTTTCGTTACTTAGACCCCTTGACTTCTGGGGTCCTCATATATCACCAGAAATATCTAAAAATTCATGTGATTGTTATATTACAATATTTTCTCAAGTAAACCCTACATTTACATTTATTTCAAGGTTTAGTAATTTCTAGAAACTTTGGCAACGCCGTACTGAACTTTATTGATGTCTTTAGTGATTGGCGTTTGATGTGCGTGAACTGAAGTGCTTTCCTACTTTAAACACATTGAATAAGTTCTTTTTAGAAGTTCTCATACTGCATAATAGTCCTTTTCAGGACTAAATTGATCACTGAATGGTGTTGTTGTGGATATCAGCACTATAACGTACTTTATACGTTGTTTTTGTATAATTTAATTGCTGCTACAGTGCCTTTAGGTCCAACCTAGCGGTGGACGAGAGGAAAGGTAGTGGGTGGTGAAGTGGAAGAACGTTTCTCTGAAGAGGAATCTATTCTTCTTCTTTTTTTCATATTTTTTTCACTAACATGTTTTAAAAATTTTGTTTTCATCATCGTAACCCTCTTTAAAAATATTTTTCCCCCCAAAAAAGATAACAATTGAACGTTTGAACGAACGTTTCGTTGCCTACAAAAAATTGACTGTCAGAATTTCGATCAGTTCGATCGTTCAGACGATAGAGCTCAAAATTGTGAGAAATGATATGGAAAAAAGAATAAATAAAGTATTTTATATAGATGATGGGCTAATGTCATTAAGAATAGGAAAGTTATCTGAGGTCATAATTCAAGTATATACGCCTACTTCTGCATAAGACGATGAACAGACATGAATTCAAAATCACAAAGGTTAGGATTTAAAAACAACTGGTTTGTATTATTCAGAAATATTTATAATATCAAGCGTTCATTTTAGCTGTAAGTGCCGCATTCAATCAGTCGTTTTTAAGTGATGTAAATGATTATTGTGTGTCAACAAAATGTTTTAAGAATATTTACCGGGCCTGTTTGGGTTATATGAAGCCCTTCGTTTTTTGACCGATGGTTGTTATTGATCGAGGTGGCACTGTATTTTCAAACAAATAATTTACAGCTTCTGAAATGTGCCTCTCTGTTTGAATTCCCACGGTATGTGCGAGTACACTTCCAGCGCTGCCACATGTATGACCGACCCCAGCGCCCCGATCAGCTAACTACTGTGTCTCGGATAAAATTTCGATAATAATCATTTAATTTCTCAAAAACTAAGTCGGTAATCTACCGTCATTTTTGCGCTAATCAGTTTCTTAAATCCTTGTTTATGCCATACCCGTTTTTTGTATAAACTCTAAATCAGCACTAAGCACTCTAGGGTATCAGCACAGGGTATCAGCACACATCAGGGTATCAGCACTCTAAATCTATATTTTATGTACCAAGGATCCGCTCCTACTGTACTACGTAATGTAAATAAAGCTATTTTCAAATGCGATTATAGGAAAAAACCAGGACGGAAAGGTGTGTTTCTTACTAAGCCAATCGACAGAGGGCCTTTTTTTCTATAATTCCCGCGAATATAGAGAAAATGACGTGGACTTTAGTTCTCGGACCAACCTCCTTAAGTATTTGCCCGTGTGGCAATTGTGAATTTTCTTACTTTTCAAATCGTTAGATATAGATATGGTGGAACATTATTATTCCGCTCCAGTAAGAATACTTTATTAGGTCGTCGTACTAAAAGCCTGATCTTTACCCAGAAATGTTTCGAGATGTATCAGTCATCACCGTGGAAACATCGTCTCAAGTTGACAAATGTGGAAAGATTACTATCCAAAGGCATTGTGGAAAGTATTTAGCCATCATGCGAACTGAAAAGGCAAAATCACTTCAGTGATGTGTAGCATTTGTCGTTTTACGTATGCACGGGCGAGTAGCTATGTATACATATACTTAGTAAATGTTACAACATCCAGCAATATTTATGAGGAGAAGCCGCAGCTTTCTCTTAAAAGAAAGAAGTAAAAAGACGTCAAACGGCCGCGGGAGTGGACTATGCCCGGTTCCTGAACGCGCAGAAGCAAGGTTTAACACATCCGAGAAGTTTATACGAGAAATAACACGCCAGACGTATGTAAGCCAGTGTTTGTATATAACCTTGCCGAATGCCATTATCTGGCACACATCGACAATGGACTGGTGGTTAGGCTCGGTTCTCCGTGTCGCCATCGTGTCCATTTTGCCCGGTTCGATGCCAGCTCCTGGCATATTTTTTTCCTCTCGTTATTTTATTTTCAGAGCTCGACTTAACTGTCCTACGTCGAAAATTTTGCTATTGTTGCAAGCACTTATTTTTTTGCCGTTTTACGTCTAAAATTAATTCTTTGCCGATTCTGGTCATGGCGGGGCAGCGGAGTGTGAATCTTTGATTTTGGGTATCAAATATCGTTAGGTTACTTTTGAGACGGGAAGAAAATGTATTTGTTGGCAACAGGTGATTTCTATTTTAGTTAAAAAAAAATTATTCCTCACATTTTACGGTAACTTTCGCTTACACCACGTTAATAAATATCAAACACGACCCGGGTTTCGACGCTTAAGTAATCACCTTCACCCTTGCTGTGAATACCGAAGCAAAGCGCATATTGGCCTATTGCGTGTGAAATAAATGAATAAGCCCTGAACGGAAAATTAAAAGCTAATCGGTGAATTTTTTGCTGGTAAATTTGTCTCAAAATTGTTATCCCAATTTGAAACGAAGTTCATATCTCGAAAACCGGTTGATCGTTCTCAGTCACTGGAAAATTAATTTTAATCTTATTAATTCCTGCATTGATTTAAAGGGAAAAATTATGGGGTTATTTTTTTAAATTACCATTATTACGTTGGGTGTGGAGCTCGAGATTCTGAAAAGATATAGCGTGTTTGATTCGTCATCACTGCGAAACGACGGAGGTGATCTATAATTTCGGTTATTCTTTTTATCAGCCATCTTTTTAAGTAATCATATGAAGTCGCATGTAATAATCCGATTAAAAAAAAATTTTTTTAGGACTGCATATATGTCCTGAACCGCTCCTTAAGCCCAAACCTTGGACTGCATAATTTCGTGTGTATTGTATTATTTTAGTCATTCAACACGATTGAATTCTTGAAACAGAGGGAGAATTGTTTGGTTTTAAACACTCGCACAATTAAAACAAACCACAAAAAATTTCCTTAAAAACGCAACTTTTTTACCTTTAAATCATCACCTTTATTCTGCGCTAATTGCAGTCCCTGCATGGTGTACTTAAGAAACGAGAAACCATGAGAATTCGCGTTTAAGTCTCTCTGGAATGAAATGGACGTTTACATTTCATTTTACAATGAACATACAAATTCGATTGAAATATTATTTAAATTTTTTTTTGCGTTTCGATTAAAAATTTGATAGTAAAAATGACGTTTTTAATTCCTGAAATGGGAATTAATAATTTAGAGACGAATTCGTGATGCTCAAGCGTGTGTAGTTAATGAATATTTGTTTCCTTTACCCTCCCATATCCATGAGGCATTTATGCACTGATACCTTCCCTTCTTCCTTGAAAACACCTTTTCCCTCCTTTCCCTTCAATATAGGTAAGAGTGTTGCTTTTGCCTGTATTCACCTGAAGGTGATGCTTACGTTTCGAAAGCCGTGTCATGTTTAATATTTATTAAAGTGGTGTAAAGTGTAATTTACCAGAAAACGTGAAGATAAAATGAAAGAATAATAATTAGTCAGTATGAGTGAACAATTTTCTCATTTGCCACAAATCAACTCTTTTATCTAGTAATTGAGGGCTGTATTCATAGTCGTTACCTGGGTGTCCCTCAGGTGTGGGGGAGCCCCTTGGCTCAGAAATGGTATTCATAGTCGTTACCCAGGGGGCTGTTGTCCCCCAAACCCTCCACCAGGTCGTCGATTTCCTGGGTAAGGCATGAAGCTTACCCAAAGCTCCCCTAACGCAGTACTGCTGCCCACGCGTGGGACGAATGGATACTACTGTACTTATGGCAGTGCGCGATAATATCAACATCTTTCCATAGTAACGTCTTCTGTTTACAAACACGAGTACTTATTGAATCACCCTCGTATTCCTCGTCATTCAAATTACAAAAATATTTAAGTAATATTGAAATCACTCTCTCGTATTCCTTCAATCGTTTTTCATCAACATTTTGCAACAGTATACTGTATTATTGTTTATAGCGTGCTTGGTTACGGTGAGAAATGAGCATCGAAAACATCGAGAATCATTCAGCGGAACCGTTCATATGTATTTTTCCGCGGGATTGTTGCCAAATCTCTTACCCAAGCGTCCCCTGGCTGGGTGTTACCCAGGTAAGGTTTATGAATCGCTCAGCGTAGGGGACCCTTAGGTGTTACCTGGCTAGGGGATACCCAGGTAACCCCTAGGAATACGACTATGAATACGGGCATTAATTACCAATGTATTAATCGTTTAATGTATCCATCCGAAACTTAACTTACTTGAAGTGAGTAAAACTTACCATAATCTCCAACCGCTCGTTGCTGTTCCCACAATGTCCCACACGAAGTGCTAAAAGTTATTAGCTTTAAGATGCCTACATTATCAATAAACAAGGTTAATCATCACAAATTAATTTAGGTGTTCAATAATAAAGTAATGCCCCTTATAGAGAAATGTCACCTTACTCATATTCTGGATTATTGCATAAAAATGTGTTCTATATATAATGTGACAGCAAAATAATACTTTTTTTGCTGTCACACCTCTTTTTTTTTTTTTTTTCATGTTACGTTGTTTTTCACGCAAATTGAACTTCATGTTTTGAAGTTCATGCTTTCCAATGGGGGAGTAGGAGAAAGTGGAGAAAAAATAGTTTTTTTTTCCTAATGGAAATGGCATTTTTAAGGAAAATCTATTTTGAAGCGATAACTCCCAGAAAATCGATTAAAAGTAATATAGCTTCATCTTTTCGTCTTAATTTTTCGAGTTTTGAACCAATTAATTCGAAAATTTAAGTCAAATTGCGGACGTTCCATGGAAATGGCGCTGCAGTAGACGTTCATTAAAGACCCTGGAAACCGGGAAAGAATCCTGAAAACTAGGACCCTCGGTTTCGTTTTTGATTGGTGGGCTCCGCGGAATGTGGTGGAGCCAATGAGAATCGCGCACTTCGAATGAAGCGCGGCCCAAATAATTGTAAACATTGCGTAGCAACAGCAGTATCTACGTAACCGCGAATTTTATATGAGTGTTATTTATTATGAACCATTTAATTTAACCAAATATATGATGATGAAATTTAATAAATTAGTTAAATCGATAATTCGTCAATCGGATGTTTAATTAATCATGTAATTAAAAATTTGATTAAATTAATCGCCCAGAGCGGGGCATCCAACATGGACGGTTTACAGTCTCTGACTAGAGGATCTCTACGTACATACATGGCTTTAAAATAGTGTTCATTAATAATATATTCTTGGAATAATTGAAATTTTTTCGTGTCCTAACGTAGATTAAAACTCCTTTATGCTTTCCACTAGAGAAAGCAGGATTTTTAAATATAATTTGAAAAATAAAGATTGAATTTAGTAATTGTTTTGACCCACTTGAAACCTTCTTAAAAAAAATTAACAAGTGTCCATGTTACTTATCTGAACGGAAAATTAACTTTCGGACAACAATCGCGGATTCAATTATCAGCATCGTATCCATTGAGGTATTTGGAGAGGGCCCTACGTCATCAAACCTGACGACCGAAATAGCCTGACAACTGAATGTCAACCATTTTGTTTAACCCAATTATTTCCTTACTTTTCTATGGATGGCACAACGGAATGGACGAATTAGCGGACGTAAAGCAAGAATATCAACCATCTGTTTGAAATTAAAGGGAAATAACTCATCAAACATACTTGGTGCTATGGATTCTACTCGATTACAGGTGCAATAGTTTTCAGCGGGAATTCGGATTATTTTTAATTCAAGCAAATAGACAAAATGTGTGTGGAGAATTCACATGAAATAAGTAGGTGCATGAATTTATCGATGGAGCACATAGTAAAATTGTAAATTTAGTGCGCTAGCCCGCAAGCACTCTAGGAAATGGAGGGTGGACGAAGATGGTGGACTGGCGGATGCCTCAATCGTCCTACTCATCTAAAACGCACTCCAGGGGGGTAAGTCTGTAACTTTTGTCGCTTATTTTTGTCGATAAATTACTCGACCGGTTTTGACGACGTTTGCGAGTCCGTAACTAATGGGCGTTAAAATTGTCGACTGACTGCAATCGTCGACAATTCAAAGTATGAGAATTTCCGGAACAGTTGGCGATAATGATCCGGAGCCAATGAAATTCGTCGTTTCTTTTCCCCGCGTCAAGCTCTCGTTTTGTAAACAAATCGACCGCAACAAAAACGATGCAACGTGTATACAAACAATTGAATGCTGGAAAACAAAGAGCGAAGTACGAACGTGGTCGAGGCCAGTTGCTTCAAGTTGCTCCAAATAATAGTGAAATTATTGAAATAATGGAGGCTATTGCTGGTCGTTTGTAATTATAATATATTTATTTGAGATTACTTAATTCAGACCTACGCTTTCTTTTCAAAGGAGGTTCAAGGACATCGCATAGATAACGAGCAATGTCTTTATTTATCCGGAAAAGTTTAATAAACACTGGATCTGGCGAGTCAAAAGCATTATGAGTGTCTCTCAAACGTTTTCGTTCCACTCTGATTCGCTTAGCTTCTTCTAAATATATCTCCCGAAGAAGAATTATTCTCTGATGGTTACGAATGAACCACGCCATTTCAAAAATCAACAAATGACTATCGCCTAGCGATGCTTTATCGCCTATAGATTAATGTTACCGACGCCAATCCGGTTGTACATAAAATAAACGACCGTAGTCGCTTAATTGTCGCCCCGAAGTCGATTATTCACTTTACAGACTCAAGCCAAGCGCTTATATTGTCGACGTCGTCAAAATTGTCGACCGTCGCTAAAATTGTCGACCGTAGAGGTAGATAAAATTTACAGACTTGCAAACGTCGATAAATGCCCGAAGAGGAGACAAAAAGCGTTTGTCGACGGTCGACAAAAGTTACAGACTTACCCCCCAGGACTCGTCAACAATGCTGCCGACCTGTTTAGAAGCGGAATGCGTAGTTCGCTGGGTCTAAAACTATCCTCGGGCCGCTGTTCTGTTAGGTTGTGATGTGAGCGGCTTGCTGAAGCGAACGGAAAGCGTAATTCATCTCCTAAACGATTCAAGCGAGAAAAGTCGGTCGGGAAGGGTCCACCTCAAAGCTTCCTGCCGTCCTTCTCCGCTATCGATTCTCGTCGATTTGTGTTGCTAATTCACTGCTCGGCGATGTTAAATATTCGCGCGGTCCAACAACTGCCGAGCGATTACCGCACTCGGAATAGTTTCGGATCCGTGGGTGCGATTGATGGGGAGGGAGGAGGGGAAGAGAGGATGGAAAATATTAATTCGCGCTCGCGTTCGGTCTTTTGATGTAAATCAGAGGTCGCCGCTTTCAATTTCACGTTTTCGGACGTCTCCCGGTTAAGTTGGTTGTCTGACGCGGAAGCAAATGGAAGTTACTAATTTATGGAAACGAGGAAATGTTTTTTTTTTTATCCTCTCCAAAGTAACTAAAAATGATTAAATTTGTTACTCTTGTGATGATCCGAAGCCGGACGAGGCAAACTATGGTCAGTTGCAGGAACGACGCATGTGTATTTTAAGAAGTGATGGGACCCTATAAGCCATGGCAACCGTTCGATAAGTGTCAACAGAAACATTCGATTCATTTATTGGTTTCACAATAGAGCTGGGATTTTCGATTGATTTCTATGATCCGATTCATGCGATTTGGTTCATGCGAATGAGTCGTTCTTTCAAGTGGTTCAAAATGAGCCAAATGACTTCGTGAACCACTAGCGATTGAACAGACTGAATTCGAGGAATGAAAACGACATCCACCGAAGATTTGAATACTCGGATATGTCGGGGGACGAAGTAATGGTTGCGAAGTATGGAAGTTTTACTTTGTCCTTCAAGCGTCCAAAAATGTGAAAGCATGAAATTCCCTTCGTGCAATCTACGAAGATGAAATTTAATAAAAATACCTTAGTTGCTTGCTCAGGAATTTTCAAATTTTCCACCGAAGATATTACTACATGTTAACTATTAGATCTGTCGTGATTTCTCGTCCACAGTCCGAATCAAGAGTTTCAAGCAATTCTTTGATTCTTTTCAATTCTTTTGGTTCTTGCGATTCTTTACAAACCACTTGATTGAAGAACGCTATTCAATTCATTCGGTTCATACCAATGAATCGATCATAAAGAACGATTCACTCATGAACGACACAGCTCTATTTCAAAACATCTGGCATGATTTTGTGAGTTCAATAAGTAGCCAAGATGGCGGATCGCAATGAACCGCATGGGTGATTTAATTATGATTGTTTAATAATTTAGTTGCTTTGAGACAAGTTGTCCTTACTGACTAATTATTATGTGAATTAGCAATTGTTCGTTGGCTAAACTTTCACGAATTATATCCGGCGGTAGAAGATTAGATCAAATAGTCGAAGCTACCGGATTTTGGTAAATAGGTTAATGTAACTGATAGACATGTTCCTGCAACGCGAATAATTTAACGATATCTATAACTTCATGGATCTGATAACTATTGAGTCCACAGCTAAATGTTTTCGCAATCGGCCGTTAGTCTAGTGGTCATCACATTATATGCGGTGGATTCCGTTCCAAACGCCGATGAGTTTTTTTTAAAGGCGTTTAAATTTTTTATTTATAAATGCATTGAATATCCCATCCCTGGCGTTACCATCGAATACTAATTTGACGTTTCGACTCATCGATACCCAAATGTATCCAGTTAGGAGGATATTAAAAGAAACATAGGATGAGCCCTATTTTCATCTCCAGTTGTTTAAAAAATTTTTTAACCTCAAGTCAATGAACGTTTACTTACTGGGACGTATTTTTCTGAGATGTCTAAAAAAAAATCCATAAAAAGAAGGCATTGTACGAATAACTTAAAGATGCTCGAGTCGACCGTCAAAACGGCGGCCAGCATGGACCCGCTCACCCGGACGGAAGCCCCAGGAAACTTAGTAAACTAGTAAAAAGCACCAGATGCTACTTTACCTTAAATGCAGTCTCTAAGGTTTAATTGGCGGAAATAGATGATACGCGGTTAAGAAATAAAGGTAAATACGAAAAAGACGACATCTAGCTTCAATACATAAAGTGATTAAAATGCCATTTCATTCATGAGAATCAACAATTGTTTTTAACCCTAGAACGGTAACGCTATTTTTTCCAACCTAATCTGGTAACGTGGGGTGAAAAAACACCCCAGTTTTCTAAAATTCGTATCTCGAACCCATTATGACTATAAGAGTTCTATAGGGGCTCATTTTATTCGCCTTTTAACGTAGAATCGTGTGGCATTTGAGAGTTTTTATTTGCGGTTAACGAGATCGGAGAAAAACGATTCTGAAGGGCGAGAGACGTGAAAAATAAGCAAAATGACATTTTTTCGTAAATTTGCGACATCTAAATGAATTTTCACCCGAATCAAGTGAATCAAACGGCATTATAAAGGGGAGATACTAAGCTTTCAGGTGGTATGACTCGTTTCCTCCAATTTTGAAAAAAGTGTAACTATTTTGAGATATGAAATTGCACAAATTCCAAAATATCGAAAAATTGATGTTTGCCGCGGAAATGGGTATTACTAGTGAAAAAAATTGTTCGAATTGAAAAAAAAAATGGCTTTATTTTAAAGGAATAAGCACGTACAATTTATAAAATTATATACATAATATTATTATAATATTCATTCCTGCTGGCCGCATGTTTGGCAAAGAACACACCTGTGCTTTGGACACACGTATGCCATACAACGAGAGCATTTCGTTCCATACTTTCGGTCGATTGTTCCAGGGCAAAGCACACACCTGCCCTGTCTCGCAGTTCCTGATGAGGGTCGTCGTATTGGTCCTTCATCTAACATTTCTTGTGTACAAAACATAGTTTTCCTCGGCAGATTAGTCAGATCTTTCCTTCTCATTATATGGGCCCCGTGTTAAGTCTTCGACCAGATGTTTTAATAAATCTCTTCTTGCGAGTGCTTCATTTGCGGCATTGAAATTATATATGACTGGAGAATTTATCCCTGATTGGTCGAGCATTCCCATAAAAATTCTCATTGGCCGTTTATTTGTTTTCCGTGCTGTCGTGTATTCGTGACACATCTGGTCGAAAGTGTCCGTGCCACCTTATGTCATGTTGTAAAACATGATAATCTCTGGTTTATTGGTATTCGGTATTGGTTATTAGTGAAACTCGAAAAAAAAAACAAAAAGTATGCGTAAACGGTAACGTGGGGTGAAAAAACACCCCACTCGCACTTTCAATGTCTACTGCTCGAGACTACGCGGGGCAGTGATGTGGGAAACAGGCTATCCCTACTTCCAGACGATTGAAATGAATTATGGTATAGGTCCCGAGTCGCAGTCGTAAGCAGTTTTTTTTTGGCGCGCGATTTAAACGGCTCTGGGGTGTTTTTTCACCCCACGTTACCGTTCTAGGGTTCCGCGTTAAGCCTGAATCACACCATACTTGACATTAAACAAGTCCGAGAATGCCAGCGAGTAATGGATTTCTAGTACGAAATCTAGCATGCTTGGAATCTTTCTAGGATATATCACACGATACTTGAACCTGCGCAAGGTCCGTTTAGTAGATCTTTGACCTAGTACAGTCGCGGAAGGAGTTTGGCGACCGAAATGGACGATTTCGAACGAATAGGACGACTTTTAGCCGCTGCAGCTCCTCAACCTCATTTGCCTCAGGTTACCCAAGCCATTGTGTCTTGTTGTGAGGTTTGAGTTGTTCAATTGTTCGCGGGAAATTGTAATTGTCACGAGGGACTATGGAGGCGCTGACATAAAAAAATTGACGACCGCATCGCAAAGAGCGAAGGTGATTGGCCGGCGGCTACTAGGTCGTACTAGGAGCAAGTATCAAACTAGTACTGCACCAGTTACGAAAATAAGGATACCAGCTAGTATGCTAGCGATCATGCAGGATTTCCAGTATGCTTGGTCTGTATCACACGATACTTGACCTTGCACAAGTCCCAGTATGCTAGCTAGCATCCTCGGACTTGTACAAGGTCAAGTATCGTGTGATTCAGGCTTTAGTGTTGGCTCACGCTGCATCTAGATCACGGACTTATCTAGATTAATATCAGCGGTGTTTTTTTTATTTTTAATTGGCCGCATAAGTGTTTTAAGGGGAGGTGGATGGTATTTCCCTCGAAGTCTTCACAATCTCAAGTCGGCATCTCATTCATCTTCACCCCATGCGTCTCGAATGTAAACTAAATTGGTCTCGTGCGAGACAGATAGATAGTCGTCCGTTTGCGGAATTCTCGAGTGGTTTAATAGCATAGAGGGAAAAAGGAGGCTTAAGTTTTTCTGCTGGATCTACCGATCGACTTCGCAATTCCGTCTCCATGGCTTCCTTAATTGTGAATATATTTTGATCTCTTGACGAGCTGCCAATGTAAAGGAAGATGATGACGTGCCACGTCGAAACCTAGGTCGTACATTAAATATTTATGAGGAATTACAAAGTTATCTTTACTTTTCATAATGTAAACGAAGTTTGCTTTTCAGAGAAAAATCGTCAAGCCTCAAATGCGATAGATTCTGCCTCAAATTTTGTGAATAAATTCCATGATGTTCAGGAATCGACAATGAACTCGTGGATTCGATTCGAATGCGTAGAATTCGTTATCGTCAAAATTCGATCGATGTTCTGTGAAATCGTGGCTGTTCACGGGGCACAATATTGAAAACTTCTTAAAAAAAACAATGTATGAAAGGTTGCCGCACTTGTATTGATTTTTTATTGCATTCATCGTTTTGTGTGTCCTTATATAACACTTCCAATATTTTTGTACCATTGTTGGATGCAATAAATATATCTCTGTGTTACTCTGCACATTTTATCTGTTGTGGATTTTTTTTTACTTTGAATTATAAAAGTGATCCATTGCTCGACATTTTAAAATATTCGATGCGGATAGTTCCACTGGACTCGGTCAGTGCTAAATTAAGGTAATATTTCCGATATTAGCGTCAAGATAAGCATGAGAGTAGGCTATTTGAATTGGATTATTGGGTTTTTGACTGGTGTTCGCGGGAGGAGTGGGAGATATTGGGTTGGGAGTGAGTTGGAGATTAAAGAATGTGTTGAATTCTCCAGTAATGAACATTTTCGGGAGGAGTGCAGTTTAATAGTTTGGCCGTGTCGAGAGAATTGGTGAGAATCGAATGACGAAACATTTATGATGGCGGAGTGATTGGTATGAGAGGAAGAGATTATACCGCGAAGGTCATGAGTGGTGATAGGTCGTTCGCGAAGGAACGAGTACATGGGTTGATCGGATTGTTTTGACAGTGAACGCTCGGTTAGCACACGAATGGCAGCCGCGTGGTGAACATCGTTGCCTTTTGAATCGAGATACCCTGGCATTGATAACGTCGTTGCTGCCATCTACTGAGTTTGTTTAAAATGTCTATTTTGTGGAAATCGGAGTCGGCAGAGCAGCCCATACAACGGGGCCAAACACTCGAACTTCATTGTTGACTGAGAATCAAGAAACTTGACGACGATCACGTGCGCCATTGTCGACGTTCTTTTTTTCGTTTGGCGCAGTACAATCATGCTCCCGATCTGTTTTGGAGTGTGCGCCGCGATGCGCAGGGTCTGTAACGAACGCAAGGCATGTTCGTGCCGTATTTCGACGCGTTTAGCGCGCTCGAGCGAATGGGAAGTTCCTGCGTACTCGCTGACCGCCTGTTTCGTTTCGCGTCCATGTCTCCGGCAACATCTTGCGTTCGACACGTTCTCTCTCCTTATGGGACAGTGGGTTGGCGAGTCAATGGGAAAGCACTCTATGCAATGACGACGGCTGGTGACGGGGTGATATGTGTCTCCGCTGCTGTCGTGGTCGCTGTGCTGCTATGCGGACTCCCTTCGCTCTCACAGACCACGGAGGGAGGCGGGATACAAGCGCCGCCTAGGAGAACAAAACTACATGCACACACTCCTACAGACTTGTCTTTTTGTTCTCGTTTCGTGCTCAAGGAGCGAAGGATACGAAAGAGGGTGCGAGAGATGGAGAGTGTGGAAAGAAAGGCGGGGGAGCGGAGCGTTGCGCGTCGACCGAGTTGAATGATGGGAGAACGAAAAAAAAAGGTTGAAAGTCGCACTGTGGCGCGGATGGGCACTTGGAATCGCCCTTCAAACGAGAGGCGCGCGGCGCCTGCGGAGCGGGGTTGGAAAAAAGTGTTTTTTTTTTTTTTTTTTAATCCTCTCTCGATCGTAATGTGGCGCGGAAATGTCGAACGGCCATCGATGAAATATTCCGGACTCGGCGAGTTTGGAATTCTTTCTGGACTGGGAGGGGGTGGGGAAGGGTTTTGTGGGGGGTGGGGAGAGGGAGGGTTGGGGACTGGTTTGAAGGAGAAGAGGGTGGGATGGAGACGAAGGCGGATTAAGGTCGGTCGAGGCCCTGGTTTTCTAAAGAAAGTATTCATCTACGTTCATGAATAACAACATAATTAAATTGACTATGCTACAAACATATAATACATCTTAGGGATTGGAAAATCGATTTCGATTTTAATCGAAAAGCGATAATCACGCTCCGATTTTCGATTTAATCGTAGTCGACTTTTTGTTTTGAAAAATCGTTCAAAATCGATTCTAGCCGATCGATTTTCGATATTTAGCTTGCTACATTATTTGAATTTTGCCGCCTCGCTTTACTCCGCTCCGCGCTATTTCACTCTGCATCGCTGGTGGGGGAACCTCGGTGGGGAAGCAAGGTGCATCGGACACCGGCAGGTTGGAGTTGCCAACTGTGGGGCTGCGGATTTTTATTACAATACTTCTAGTCTAGGCGGGGTCTCACGCTCAAAAGTAATACATTGTAGACCGCGAGACGAAGATTCGAAATGATAATACGTGTTGACATTGTGCCTTTTTTGTAAACGTTTTCTCAATAAATCGCTTCAGAGCACTCGTCTTCTTCAAAATAGATTCGCCCAGTCTGAATATCGTCTTCTGCGCATGGGCTACTAAATTATATATAATTTTCTTGTTATATTAATTATATGTATATAAGTATCTGGTATGGATTATTACTTTCCTGCATACCTTATAAATATCTATAAAATAATAAATTGTATTAATAAAGTTCACCGTATTCAGTTCTTATCCATAGTGCTTCCATTAAACCATATTTAGCATTTTGTTAGAACAGCATATCCGTATTTCAGCAGACAATTACTTTACTATTGAAAAATTTCGATTTTTCGATTATTTTGGACAAAAAAATCGAATTTGTAGACAGTCGATTTTTAAAACCGAAATCGAAAGTCGATTAATCGAAAATCGATTCTGGATTGAAATTTCCAATCCCTAATACATCTATCTACATCTACTTATTACCCTGCTAGCCACCACAGGAGTGTTTGGCTAGGGGGTGAATTATCGCCAACATGAACTACGGTGAAGAAATTTACTTTCACCAACATGCACTACATTATAGGTATGCTACAAATGATACAGAAACCACAAAATTATTCCATAATGTAGCTACACAAACGTGAAACATTCTGACGAATTAAAACACGCTGCAAGAGGGTGTATACAAGGAAGATAGTATCAATTAAAGTAAGAACGGAACAGTTATCGAAAGTTGCGATCCAAAATGTGTGATCATCGTGAAATTGAAGCTCAACGGAAAAACAGCGGAGTAAAGAGGTAAAAAAGGAGATTTTTAACAAAAATAAAAGTTAAAACTTAAAGAGTAGGCCACCGGCGGGAAATTTCTCGCCTTCCGAAGTGAAACATCAAAACCGCAGCACGTTAAAGACATACCTTTCACCAGTGGATAATGCGGCCTGGTAGCCGATTAGCAGTAGAGAGTCAATTATAATAACGCGAAAACCAATGAGGTGAATGAGTAACATTTTCTCCTCTCCTTGTCTCCGCTGAGAAAGCATACCTCCAGGCTATGGGCCCTCATTCCCGGTGAGCAGCGGACACTTGATCGCTTCGCATTGATGAACGACCACACTCGGCTTAGCGGACTACCCTGCCAGCCGCCATATGAGCGAGTAGCTGGGGGTGTATCAGGACACTAGCGGCGTAAAGATGTACGAGATAAGGTTTTGGAGGGTGAAATAGTGAGATGCATTATGGGAAAATATATTCAGTGGAGCTTAGTTTTTATCGCGGTCGCTTATTGTGCGTGGAAAGAACGAGTCTTTGTACCTATTAGTTCGGCAACGTGTCTCTCTGATTCTATCGCTTATGTCAGACCTAGAGATGCAGTGATTAGGGATTGGAAATTTAAATCCAGAATCGATTTTCGATTAATCGAATTTCGATTTTGGTTTTAAAAATCGATTGTCTAAAAATTCGATTTATTGTCCAAAATAATCGAATAATCGAAATCGAAATTTTTCAATAGTAAAGTAATTGTCTGCTGAAATACGGATGTGCTGTTCTAACAAAATTCGTAATATGGGTTAATGGAAGCACTAGGGATAAAAACTGAATACGGTTAAATTTATTAATACAATTTATTATTTTAAAGATATTAATGAGGTATGCAGGAAAGTAATAATCCATACCAGATACTTATATACATATAGGTAATATAACAAGCAAATTACATATAATTTAGTAGCCCATGCGCAGAAGACGATATTCGGACTGGGCGAATCTATTTTGAAGACGAGTTCTCTGAAGCGATTTATTGAGAAAACGTTTACAAAAAAGGCACAATGTCAACGCGTAGTATCATTTCAAATCTTCGTCTCGCGGTCTACAATGTATTACTTCCGAGCGTGAGTCCCCGCCTAGACTAGAATTATTGTAATAAAAATCCGTAGCCCCACAGTTGGCGACTCCAACCTGCCGGTGTCCGAAGCACTTTGCCTTCTCACCGAGGTTCCCCCACCAGCGATGCAGAGTGAAATGGCGCGCAGCGGTGTAAAGCGAGGCGGCAAAATTCAAATGCTGTAGCAAGCTAAAAATCGAAAATCGATCGGCTAGAATCGATTTTGAACGATTTTTCAAAACAAAAAGTCTACTACGATTAAATCGAAAATCGGAGTGTGATTATCGATTTTCGATGAAAATCGAAATCGATTTTCCAATCCCTAGCAGTGATGCGTCGCGATAATATTCTGCGTGTCGCTCTGCAACACACCAGTTCTGAATTTCACAATCAAGCTAAGCTTAGCGGGTAGCCTCCGAGTCCCTAGGGGCTCCCACCTTAATCCCTCTAAATACCGTGAAAACGCTTTGTGTTCACTCGTTGCGGTTTTGTTTTTAACGAAGCACGCAGCTTTCCTTTGTAATTCATTAATTTTTTTTGGTTTAATTATTCCGTCCAGGATCCAAAATGTTCGCGGCGTATTCGAGGCGCTAGCGAAGTAGCATCTCTCTTTGACTTTTTCATTCGAGAACCTTCCTATAATACGCTTAACAAAAACTAGTATCTTTAATGCTGTGCCGTGCATAATTTGTACTTTCGTTCTCCACGTCCAATATCAGAAGTTTAGGTAATGATAATTCACTTGATCTGAAAATTTTGTGTGATTGGGCAAATTTGAAAAAAATAAGAAAGACGAAAATAAACATACATGTTAGCCATATTTTTGTAGGAGAATCGCTGTAAAGACAAAGTATCAAAAACGATATGAACTAATTCTTGCCCGGCGACTTATGTGAGTGAATCCCTCTCGGGTTACGAAGCGGGGCAAAGTTTCCGTGTTCGCCAACGGTTTCATCAAGCGTCTCTCGCTCACCTACATCGGGCCTGTCTTCAGAGCCCTAGTGATGGTGAGCGAGACGCTTGATGAAACGTTGCAAAACATGGAAGCGTTGTCCCGGAGTGTGATCCGGAAAGGATTCACTCATATCAAATACAATGATCCCAACCTTGGAGGTGGATGGAGAAGGCGATTGGTATTGAGGCCAAAGCTATAAGCTGTAACTATGGGGGGGGGGGGGTCGGGTTGGTGTGATGGTTACAGTACTCGCCTACCGTTCAGGCGGCCAGGGTTCATATCCCTGCAGAGGCGTATGTTTTTCAGAGGAAACCCGATCCCTACTTGAGTGTATTGTGGAGGGCACTTCAAGTGGAGTACTCCGTCTGTCGGATGAGACGTTAAACCGTGGTCCCCTTGGCGCCTTTCGTTAAGAGCAGGGCTAATGCCGACGCCGGGTTTCTATCCACCCTTCCTCCCTTACCTATCCACTATAGCGCAAATGACCTTAGCCGTCGGTCGCCTCCCCAAATATCCATGTGTGGCCTGTCCGCCATATTTGTTTGCCCCATTTTCCTTCAACGCTTACGGGATGGTCTCTAAGTTTGCTATCTTTCGATGTTTTCCGTCGATAACTTACTAGATGTCTGCATGTGAAGATAGGCCGTCGCTCTGCCATTTGGTCGAAGTACTTCAGAGTTAATAATCATAATTTTTAAACCAAATCTTAGTTGATGACCTAGACTAAAGGCAGGGACACAATCAACGTGTACGTGTGACGCGAGACGTTAACGGGACAACGGGAGACGGGGAACGCAAGTCGGCGGACACAATCGGCGTTAACGCGGCCCGGAGTAACAATTGACTAACGCAGGCGCAGCTAAGAGATCAGGTGTAAACAAGTGTGAAAGTAAATAAGTCGTCTTAGCCAAGAGCAAACTTCAACAGTTGGATGAATCTGCCGACAGATGGCTCCCATTCCCGGATTCTCAGGACTATTATTCTGATTGGTTTTCCGTGTACGGGACACGGGAAGAGATGAAAGTTGCCCATCTCTCGCGTACACGTGCTCCCCGTACACGTTGATTGTGTCCGTTCGCTATACTTTCCCGTCAGCCATCTTTTCGCGTATTTCCCGTTAACGGCTCACGTTACACGTACACGTTGATTGTGTCCCAGCCTTTAGACTGATGACCGAGTAGTATTTTACACCACTGGATAGTGGAATTCTCACTTTATAATGCAGGGTGATTCAAAAGTCTTGTTATAATAACGGAAAATCGGAAGTTTTCCATTCTAACTATCGTGCAGATGTGTGCAGTGCTTCAAATGGAGGTCACATTCCACATTTGTAGCGATAGCAAATAAAACTTGTTGCATTTAGTAGCATTTTCATCTTTGTTTCACGTGTCTATGCTGAAAAATAAAAAAAAGTTCTCATCTTCCGTAATAATGATAAAATAATAATAAAATTAAAACTCTAGGCTGAACTTAACAAATAAAACCTCTTGAGAAACTACGCAAAACAATACGTTAAGATTTTATTGCACTGGATGACGCCATAGCGGGTGAGACCGGTAGGGCTTAGTGCGTAGAACGCATGTGGAATTTTATAAAATTAAATTTCACTTCCTGGTAAGATTTTTTGAAAACCTATGAGCTTTAAACCTTTGAAGTCATTGAGACAGTCAGGTCAACGTTTTCTAAGAAGGCTATAAAAAACTAAAAAATTCAAAATAATCTAAAAATTAAAACTCTAGACATATTTTAGGGAGATTCAGCGGTTGCTTCTACATTTCTGGCAAGCGCTACCATGAAGAACACTAAGCAGCTTTGTTTGTTCTCTCGGCTATGTACGCTCTACACTGTCTGATTTTTTTTTCACGCCCTTACAATACCACTCTTCTAGACGACAAAACAAGACTTTTGAATCACCCTGTTTTGATGTTAATATCAAAATACGTCATTGGGCATGCCTTAAAAATGAAGGTTCCTCCTTAATTCCCATTTTCTTGGCCTCCGCGCCAATTAAGGCCAACTCGGTTAAGAGGACGCATCATACCCTTCGATAAGGAAAAGTTCTGTCGAAAATCCACTAGATGGCGTCACTCGCACCCGATCGAGGCGTTTTGGCGTCAGGAGTCTCTTACTCCAGGATAACTATCGCACGAGGCAAAAGTTGTCGGTAACTTGTAGCCAAGTCTCCGGCACGTAAGTAAAAGGCAGCGCTGACATAAGATCTGTGAGAGAAGACTGAACTATTTGCGTCACCGTCCGAGCACATCATGGCAGAAAACCATTCAGGTAGCTTGTCGAAATATACCAATTACAGATTCTATCTTTAAACCGTGACGGCTGTTATTTAGCATTCCGATAGAGGAGGGATTGCTACATCTACATTAGTTTTAGATATTTCAATAATAATAATAGTTTTTGTAAAAATATACCCTACATCTTGCCGTTTTCCCGATGGTTTAATTATGCTCCGGGATAAAATTTTCACATTTCAGATACAAGCCTCCCTTGGCAAAGGTCTATTCCTTATACTATAAAAATTTCAAGTTGATGAGGTACGACTTGAACAAAAAATCTGGGGTCGGAAATCATCACAAATCCGACCTGTCGAGCAGGTGTGATGCGTCACCTTAAGGGAAAATGCATGATTTTTTTTTTAAACGCCTAGTTGATTCTGGTAAAGACAGTGACGTAGCTAAAGTTGCGTAAGGTGAGTGAATACATTGCTGTCGTCACTTAACAAATACATTGGGCAGACTATTGGGCAGCGTAGAAATGTATCAAAGGTTTCAAATTGAATGAATAGTCTGACTGATCATCGTGGATACATACCTAAGGCGAGTCGAAGTTGGATTCCTTTTCGAGCGTGAGAAAACGATTTTCAAGCGATGGCGCTGATTCCCCATGTCCGTCGGTAGGTACTAGTCAGAGACAGGTCGGCAACCAAAAAAAATTAAATTTGCTTATGATGTAATAATCGTTTCATTTTCATTGCATGAATATCTGAGATGTCAATTCAACTTTTTGAAAATTCGATTTCATGACCGCTGAAGTGGGCTATCAGACCACTCTGTGGCGTCCCAATACTCCGTGCCATACGTCCCTGCGGTTGGCTCGCAAGGTAGACATCGATATCTCTCGACAAATTAAATGCTTTTGATGGTAAATTACTGATGATAATCCTTAAGCTCACCTCTGTCACTTCGACTGCCGATCTAGAAGTTTACTATTTTCCAGGCGTACATGTTCTCATAAGGTGGTCCTTATTTTTCGTAAATTCGTACTTGTTTTGGGACACCTCCCATGTTCGTGACATTGGGTTAGAAGTTGAAGTGCGCAACATATTACGTCAATTTCAGCAGGGGAAGACGTATCGCACCGCGACTTAAGTTTTGAATATTCGACATTTTTCTTATTTTCCGGCCGGTCCTGATGGTTACGGAGCTCTCATTATTTTTAATTGCTTCAATGATATTAAAAACGACTCACCATACGTTTTAGATGTTCCAAGTAGAAAATGTTCAATTTCTGCCGTATAATTTCCGAGATATGGCCCCGTGAGTGAGCGCTGGCCACCCGAGTCGCTGGGTACGCCCTCTCACGTCCACGCTGGAATCAATAAGTCCAGTGCCACGTATTACATTGTTATAAAGGCCGCTTTACTGGTGGCATTTTCATGCGCAGTCTGATCTATGTTCGTATTTGCGCTGAACATTCCGTCGTTTAAAGCGGTGAACTGCTAGAATGCGTGAGCTAATGCATAAACGACTGATGGGAAAATAGGGGAAAAATATGGGAACCCTCCATTCCGTGATTGCGTTCTCGATATTTCTGTGCATCATATTTCGCAATTAAGTGCCTCGTGTAAAACGGCCTTGAGAATGAAAACTTTCAAAAGAATCAAGGCTTAGTTATTATTTTTACTTATTCATGCCGAGTGAAACACTTGGTAACACAGTGCCACGTATTAAATTGTTCTAAAGGCCGCTTTACTGGTGGCATTTTCATGCGCAGTCTGATCTATGTTCGTATTTGCGCTGAAAATTCCGTCGTTTGAAGCGGTGAACTGCTAGAATGCATGAGTAAATGCATAAACGACTGATGGGAAAATAGGGGAAAATATGGGTGTCGATATTTCTGTGCATCAAATTGCGCAATTAAATGCCTCGTGTAAAACGGCCTTGAGAATAAAAACTTTCAAAGGAATCAAAGCTTAGTTACTATTTTTTTACCCATTCATGCTAAGTAAAAACACTCGGCTATCTTCATACCAAAGGTTTTTTATTTAGTATGAATATATACAACTTCTACCAAGTCCGGCCTGATACAGTTAACTTTATTTTTGCTCATTATTAATTGCTGCCAAAACGTAGAATTAAAATGGCTATTAACTCATTGGTATTAAGACTAGTCCTTGTTTTCATGGAAATGTTTCGTACTACGGCTACCTGGCGGGCATATTTTCGGTTGCACATTTCAGAAAAATCGAGTTTTCAAGGCCGATATCCATTCATCGTATTTCGTTGAGCAACGACATGACCATTACTTTTTGAACTATTTCTCAAGGAAGAAATTTTTCGAATAAAAATGTAAATCCAGTTATGGGTGACAGACTGACGAAGCGAAATTTCTCTCGAAATTTTTATGGGATCCGCATGCCAAGAGATTTACATGCCATTAAAATGGATTTTGAAAAAAATTTCGTCTGAAAACCTCAATCCAATAACGATTTCCGTCGCACATGTAGGTAATGGACTTACTTAGTTATGGCCGAAAAACACTGATTCGACGCCACAGGCAGCAGAAAAAAATCGTATCAAAGAGCACTTTCACTTTCCTGAATATTTCATCGTGGCTCTCTCTTCGATGCTTTGATGTTTTCGTTTTTTTTTTTAACCGCGTCGTCTGACTCAGCGAGAAGGTAAATACTGCACTCAGGTCTATAGAGTCGACATGAAAAATTATTATGGAATTGCCATGAATTTTGAATGCGTCGAATTGATCTTTTGATAATGGACGGTGAAAAAACTCGACTGCAAACCCGAAATCAAACATTTATGGCACATCACTTTGACGAAAATGTAAAAAATTTAATTTTCTCGAAGTCGTCGCCACTTTAGCCACGAACTACTGGCTACAGAACGAAAAATAAAGCTATCGATTTTCACGTTTCGCGCCAATTTCACCGCAGCATTTTCGTAAGTCAACTATTGTTGATATAAACCCATTGTCTAGAGACACGCCTGAGTTAATCAGGCTTACTGTTGCGCTTATTTTTAAAGAAAAAATAGGTTGGTTTTTAGGCGACTGTGCTGGCAGCGGATGAGAAGGGAAGGTTAAAGCTTAGCAGCGACGAAAGGGAACAGATATTAACTTGGTTCCAAATCGTATTATGCGGTCAAAGATTATTAATATTAAATCAGTAATGCTTAATGGTGTTGCATACCTTTGGCCCAAAACGCTTACGGACACGACCACGCCATTTAAGTTTACGACTCTAATTGGCTACCTTAAGTAAATATATTTGCGCGGGCCTCTGGAACGAGGATAAAAAAATTAAAATAGATGGTGTAAGTCTTCGCTTTTTGGTTTCTACGTAACTATTTCTACTGCGGAATAAACATGAATTTCGGCGGAAGTCAGGTGATCACCAATGACGTGCACGACGTACATTTCTTAACATCTTTACGACTATTGTAAATAGTTGATCGTGGGTAACGTGGCAACCATTTTGAGTAAATTAAATTTTTACATTCCATCAATGGGATGCGCCATGAATGTTTGACTTGGATTTTGCAGTCGAGTTATTACACTCCCATTATCTATAGATCAATTCCACGCATTGAATATTAATGGCGAATCCATTATTAATTTTCATGTTAACTTTATGCTCTGATATATTTCGCTGAAGTGAAAAATAGTTCTGGTGTTGCACCTTGGCCATTGGTTTCATGTGAGGAAAACGTACTTCCTCTCGAGGAACCCTTAATTCCTCTCGAGGAACCCTTAATTCGTCTAACCCGTGACTTTTATCGAAATATTCTCGTGGATATATCGCGTATTTGTCGACAGTCGATAGTTTTGGCGACGTCCAATTACAAAGCGCTTGATCCAAGCGAGCGGCGGTAAATAAACTATGCGGAAAAATTCATTTAATTAACCCTTTGAGTGCGGCATGACGTGATATCACGTCATGATTGTCTTTACGCTGGTGCGGATGACGTGATATCACGTCATGGGCACCGTGAGTGTTCTAGTGAGGGACCTAGTGAAAGTTCCCTAGTGAAAGCTGGAGCACTCACAGTACCCTTGACGTGATATCACGTCATCCGCACCAGCGTAGAGACAACCATGACGTGATATCCCGTCATGCCGCACTCAGAGGGTTATAGGTCAACAACGTCGAAATCGTTATACACCAACCCTCGAGAAGGATAAAGTTCATATAATGGCCAATGTTGATTAATGAGGGACCCGCTCTTCGAATTACTATTTTCTTGACATTAATAAAATTTGCTGTAGTGAGTAAATTTAGGCCTAGTGTTGCCTCATATATTTTTTTAAAATTTTCATGTAAATACTCCTTCGAGTAAAATCTCATACGAAAAAGCATTAAACTGTAGCTTTTACCTCGTAACGAAAGCCAGCAATTAAATTGACTCCTGCCCCCATTGCTATTCTGCGTAGGATTTGATATCATGATTTCTTTAAGCAAATTTAGGGAAGGTTGTGATTATGTATCTCCAGGCTTTTAAGGAGGTTCCACCGAGAAACGAAGTAAATGTCATTTTCATGAAAGTTTCAAAATGAGCCCTTCTTATTGCACTCTATCGATTGCCGTTGAAAACAATTAGGCTTTCCACGCTATATTTCTCGCAAATCGCATTTAAAAATGAGAGAATTTCTATAGGATCTTATGGCAATGCTTGCCTATGAGTAGAAGAAATGCAGATTACTATTCGAATATAAATGTCGTTTTGACAAAAAACTGATATAAGGTGCGCCACAGTATAAGAATCATGATAATATTTAAAAAAAAATATACCCTTACCACGCTGGTTTAGATGATATTAACATATTTTTGCAACAAAAATAGCAGAAATCACGTAGTTACTAACATGTGGCGCTGCAGGTTGATTCCACATCGGCAACGCTGTGCGGCTGTGCCGTGACGAAACGAGTGATTTTCGAGCAGACGGGAATTTACAATGAACTTTGTGGAGCTGGATTTTTTGTGCATTGACGCTAAATTTAATAGATCGACAAAAAAGTATTATATGTATAGTATTATATGTATATATGTGACAAATATATATGTATACCTAGTATTAACGATTTCCTGGAAAGCAGTCACTAACAAACTCAAACACACGCCAACACGAGAGCAGGAAAACAAGTGAACGCAGTAATTGAGCAATGTTGCACTTACCACCGTTGCCAAATCGTTCTAACACATGATTTTTACCCATTATATTTATATAAGCAGTTACGTTTCCATGTAAATATTTTGAAACTTATTTTTAAATTATGGAACACATTTCAGATCACGAACTAGCGGTGATGAGCTCAAATTTCTTGTCAGAGCAATTAAACGTGGCAACGAGTTGCCAGCCAGAAACCGAGATCAAAATAAGCTACTGATGAGTTTTAATAATTGTTTCCCACTTTTAAGTGCTTCGATACAACTTATTCACAAAGTTTTTTAGTACTTGTTTAAATACTATAGGTGACTACGTAAGGTAATGTTTTTTAAATCGACTTCTTAAAACACTTAAGAAAATGGATTTTTCACCGGCTTTTGACGCACCGAGCGGCAGAGGAGCCTCCTTAAAAATTTATTAATGTATATTAGATGCCTAATTTTGAAGTAGTTTACTAAGAAATTTGGTAAACAAAGTAAATAGCAGAAGTTTCCCTTGACAACGTAACAACATTCGTCACAGTGTTTTGACTATGTGCTCCGACGAAAACCGGAAGTATGTCATTAAAACCCGAGCACACGTGTTATATTATCGACGACCTAAGCTGAAATAATTGTATAAGGTGCCTCAATTTCTATTGAATGTTGTACAAGTTTTTGAACATTTTTTTTCGGGCGGTAATTGATGTGGACATATTAATGTGAAAGGATTCCGTCGCTCTGCCATTAAGACAATGTATTTCACCGTTAAAATTCATGATTTTTTAAACCAATATATCTTCGTTGAATGACCAATGACGAGTAATATTTTTACACCATCCAATAGTGTAAATCTTACTTTATAATATCTATTGAAATCAAGGTCGGTTATCAGGAACTCCTAAAATGGAGGTTCCTCTCTTCAACAGTTTGATATTTAAGATTATTCCCCCGGTAATAATTGAGACAGTATTCTAAATGTTATATTTCATTCCAAGCAGCTGTAAGAAGCAGTGAGTAAATATTTTTTATATAAAAGTTAAAAAAATTTAGTTTTTTTTCGGCTGAAATCTTCAGCATTATATAAATATATTTATGTGAGACATAGACTTGGCTCATTTTATCCATGCCGAGAGGTCGAAACGCCTTCAGGGCGGAAGGTTAAATTTAATGAGATCGTGAAAAAATTACCTCCGGGAGTGGTTTTATTTTTAAATATATTTGGGAAATTTAAAAAAATACACGCTATTATTAAATTTCTGACGAGGCGCTAGATATTTCTTTTTTTTTACTACAGCTCTCAGGAGTGTATCTCCGTAGCGTTTCCCATGGAAAATGGCCCGTATTCATTGACAAGCAATCGTTAGATATAGATACGGTGGAAAATTATAATTCCGCCCCAGTAGGAATACTTTACCAGCGTGATCGTCGTCAGCGTGATCGTCGTCAGCGTGATCTTCACTGAGAAATATTTCGAGATGTATTAGTCATCACTGTGGAAACATCGTCTCGAAGTTTACGAATGTGGAAGATTACTATGCAAAGGCATTGTGGAAAGCATTTAACTATCATGCGAACTTTAAAGGCAAAAATCACTTCAGAGACGTGGCATTTGTTGTATTACGTGTGCATGGGCTGAGTATCTATGTGCTTTGAAAATGTTACAACCTCCAGCAATATTCACGTGGAGAAGCCGCAACTTTCTTAAAATAAATAAATAAAAACGCTTAAAACGGCCGCAGGAGCGGATCATGAGCGGTTCCTCAACGAGCAGAAGCAAGAGTTGATACATCCGAGAAATTTATACGAGAAATAACATGGGAAACGTGAACACGTAAGCCAGTGTTTGTATATAAGCGTGCCGAATACCTCCCTCTAGTACCCAATGACAATGGACTGGTGGTTAGGCGTGGTTCCCCTCGTCGCCATCGTGTTCATTTTGCCCGGTTCGATGCCGGCTGCCGGAATATTTTTTTTCCTCTCTTTATTTTTTTTCAGAGGTTGACTTTTCTCTACAACGCTGAAAATTTTGCTCTTGACGCAGGTACTTATTTTTTATTGCCTATTTTTTCACTGATAACTCTTAGCCGATTCTGGTCATGGCGCGGCAGGGGAATGTAAATCTTGGTTTTTATTGTCACCCTGTGACGAAGTTTTATATATATATATATATATATATATATATATATATATATATATATATATATATATATATATATATATATATATATATATATATATATATGTATATATATATATATATATGTATATACAATAATAGAGGAAACTACAGGGGGGTAAAAGGACGAGATAAAAAGAAAGTCTTACTGGAAACGTTTCGGGTGTTAGCCCTTCCTCAGTCACAGAGAGATTCTCTAATACTAACTCCCGAACTAACACCCGAAACGTTTCCAGGAAGACTTTCTTTTTACTCTCGTCTTTTTTCCCCCCTGTAGTTTCCTCTATTATTGTGTTTGTGGCGAAGTTTTCTACTGTGTGTGTGTGTTGATGGATTGGAGTCAGCCATGCGGCGATGAACGCACGATGTTGATAGGATGGAGGAGATAGACACACAAAAAAAGAGACGATCACACTCACATAGCTAGCTTTCGGAACTAGTCCGTCTTCAAGGCGTATCACGGAACAAAATCCGTGATACGCCTTGAAGACGGACTAGTTACGAAAGCTAGCTATGTAAGTGTAATTGTCTCTTTATATATATATATATATATATATATATATATATATATATATATATATATATATATATATATATATATATATATATATATATATATATATATATATATATATATATATATAAATAAAGTTCTTGCGAAGATTCCACGAACGTGGCAAACAATATAAAACTTCGTCACAGGGTGACACTAAACATAAAACATATAAAAAGGAAACTCACGAGTTTAAATTTTCGGTGGGTCGCCCGCACCTTCATCAGTGATAGAATCATCAGACTTAGATGGGGATGGGGATGATAAATAATGCCATTTTCTTATTAATTTCTGTGATATATGCTTTTTTATACCATTCTTTTGATGATTTCAATATTTATTGCGATGAGAACTACATGATCACCCTTAAAAAGACTTGTGGAATAAAAATATAACGTAAAAATCGAGAGATTTGTTTGAAATGCGAGAGAGAAAAGATTTAAATTGCTCAGAATATCCGGGTTCAAACGAAATTTTCAGTTGAAATTACCGGCTCAAAAGGTTGAAAAAATCGTCGCAGACCATTGATCGCTTCTGTCTCTTCTTTCGAAGTAGAACAGGCTTTAGACGGCTCTATCTACGACGTCATTGACTTCAAACTAATAGCCAGGCAATAGCTGGGAGGATAGGGAATATGCTTTCTTTACCTGTTCCGAAGCAGCCTGCTGTATGTTGCACGGACCTGGCATCACGTCCGAGTATTCGAGCCAACTTGAAACAAATTTTTTTGATGAAAGTTATCCGTTCATGAACCGCATTTAAATAAACACGGCAAGATCCATAGTCTCAGCAAAATTAACATGTGCAAATAACGACGGAGGACCGAGCCGAGTAATGAAAAACTTTTCTATCAAATTGAACGATAGAATGTAAATTCTGGAAATGGAAACCTATATGTTTATATTATATATATATACTTAAGTAAATTGTAAAATGAGCTTTAAAATGAGAATTTAATATAATTATAAATTTAGTAACTAAAGCAGCGATCGCAAAATTTGGAGTAAACAGTCACGGATTGCTGATTTCATTTGTCTCTGAGGATGCATTAGTAAATAACGGTTGAAACGTGCATATATTGTTGCGTAGGCGTGATTTAAGTAGCTTATCAAGGGATAATAATGTTGTTTGAAAATGCGAATAACAAGCATTGTTATATTATTACCGTTGGAGAAACAATGGGTTGATAATATTTGTTGATTGTTCGATCGGACTTCCATTTTTTTGGAGAACATTGCGAATAATGGCTGATATTTTGACACCAGTATAAAGATAAGATATCTTACATTTAATGAGGCTAAATTCTTTGCATTTCCACAGTAGCCATTTTTTCGATAATTTAATATTAATATTGTTTAAATATCCATTAAAACTTTGTAGTTTTCACCAGTGATTTCATCGAAACAATCGAGAACCGTAAATTTAATCGTTTGAAATTGCCGCGACATCTTGAAACAGTGAAAAAGGGGTCTAAAAACAGCGTTGTACAATGAAAAACTCAACATAATCAAGAGAAAATCCCCGTTAAGGGAAGCTTTACGAAATAACATTTCTGTGAAGCCCTTCAATATTTCAACTGTGAAAATTGCAGTTGTTGTAGTCAGTTGGTTGTCACTGTTTTTTGTCGACTTAAGCCTGAAAGTAACTGGTTAGATCTCGAATTTGTAAAGATATTCGCTTGATTTTGCCCTCACCTTGTTCATCCGTGGCTGCGTCCGCCACTCCGGCCCTTCTCTGGCACTCCTCGAAGAATCCCACGTCCATCGAGCGGACGTCGACCATCGACGGGCAGTTGGTCTTCAACCCTCCCTCTCCGCCTTCTCCTCCTTCGATTCCCGGCGAGAGGCGCGCCAACTCCGCGGTCAATTCCCTCGGGCATCCCCGGTCCTCTCCTGCCGCTTCCAAATCCTCTTCCTCGTCGTCCGCGTCGTCTCCCCGCGCAGACCCGGCGGCGGCCGCGACGATCTTGTGCGTCCGAACGGGAAGGCCGTTGGTCAGACCTGGGGTCCTCGGGACTCCCTGCAACCAAGAGTCGACCCGGATGAAATATTTACCTGTCGCTATTTGTGGAAATGGGCCTTTCGCAAAGCATGGAAGTGACAAAAAGCGGGTGCTTTCCGTTAGCTTCAGTGCGCTTCGCTTTTCACGAAATGAGACCTCATTTGTTTTTTCAAAGCATTTTAGACTCTACGAAACAGGCGGCGCACATAAAAAAAAAGCTCGGGAGCATTGTTAATGTGCACTGCAGTGCACGGAGACTATTGAGAGGTATGTGGAGAGGGCGCTTGCAATGTTGGCCAATGCTACAAGCTGTAACGTGGGCGTGGCCACCGTGTCCGCCATCTTCGTTATCCCAGATTTTCCTTCAGCGGCTACTGCCTGACGCGCTGATTCTGCAATTTGACGATTTTTTCCAACGATAACTTACTAAAAATCAGCATGAACCTACCTATTTAAATATGCATTCTCCCCCCATAAATTCTTTTCTTAATTTTAATTGATAAATCGCATTCCCGGTGAAAACTATTGTAGTGTCGAGTAGAATCCATCGCACTGAGAAACGAACATATGTTAAAAGAGTTTATGTGCTTAAATTTCAAACAGATGGTGTATACAATTGCTGCAAATCCGATAATTCGTCCATTCCGTCGTGCTATCATTAGGGAAGGAAAGAATTGGGTTTGCGAAAAACGTATTTTAGGGTAAAATAGAGGGAAAAGTCCCCAGGGTCCCAAAGACCCTAGAATAAGTCAATGGATATGAATGGAAACCTAATGAAGGAGAAAGTAAATAGGAAGAGCTACCAGGAAGTAAGAGCCCTGGCATTAGAGAGGGAAGGGTGGAGGGCTGCAGTCAACCAATCTTAGGATTGATTGACCTATTACGATAAGTGTATCTGTGTATATGTACCTACTAAGTAGGAATGAAATGGGGCTGAAAATCCTCGAATAATAGAAAGAGATCTCTAAATATACTCGACGACGGCTTTATTTCACTGAAGAACTTAACAATAGTATCCATATCGAAAATAATACTTTGTACTTTTCAACAATGATTTAATTTGTATGACTTGTTTCATAACTTTACTGCATCGTCAGGTTCAATTGTTTGTATAATGCATACAGAGCCATCACGTCGTTCCCTTCCGGGGTAGGCACAGTCAAAATGTTTCACTCATTAATGCATAATTGAACCCCTGTTCTTCAATAATTTCCTCCATACTGACCTATCCTTGGAAGCCTCTTTTGCCTCATTTAACCCCATACACTGCTTCATACACGCCCTCCTGTTTTTAAAACTCCTTATATTCCTCCTCCTAAGAATTTCCTCAGCCACATTCAACCACAACTTTATCGGCCTACCTCAACCTCTCACACCTATCGTTTCACTCTTATATCTGCTTTGTTATTCGACTCTCATCCATTCTCTCAACATGGCCAAACCAACGAAGCACACTCCTTTCATACTCGTCCATTACTGTAGCATTTAACCCACACTCATTCATTACCCACTCATTCCTGACCCTATCCATCCTACTTTTGCCGCAAACACTCCTCAGATAACTCATACCCACGGCGTTTAGTCTACTCTTATGTCTATCCTGACATACCCATGCTTCACTATCATACAACAAAGTGGGGAGAAGTACACTTTTGTTCACGGCGATTTTCACTTCCTTAAACAGGCACTCACTCCTTGATATGCTCCACATGCTGCCTACCACTTTCCTTCCAGCGTTCGCACGTCTCTTTATCTCCTCATCTATCCGTCCATCTTTCGCAAACATCTTAACTAAGTACAGAAAATCAATCACCAGTTCAATTACTTCACCATTCGCCCTCATCACACAGTTATTCTCCCCATTCTCCTTATCAAAGCTACTACTTTAGTCTTGCACGCATTTGCCTTCAATTCCATTCTCTCCGTTGATTCACAAAACTTATCTAGGAGCTTCTGCAATCCCTGTTGACTGTCTGAGACCAAAACAGCATCATCTGCATATAGAAGAACTCACACGTTTACATTTCCAATCAAAACACCGTCCTTTTCACTACATGCGTCTCAAAACACATTTATCCATAAATACATTACACAGCCATGGAGACATTACGCATCCTTGCTTTACACCCCGATTTATTACAAACCAATCACTCGGTATTTATTTATTCATTTATTTATTGTTGTGATGGTAAGGTGATGTGGGGGCGGGGTGTGGAGAAAAACTAACTTTCGTGAGGGAAGGCAGGGGAACACAGGTCATTGGGCTAGTGAGGTGGGAAAGATTATTATTCAACAAGAATATTTTGTCGGAATGGCGTGGGGAAGGGTGCGGAAAAAGCAGCTCTTAATGAAAGTTGCTCGACTGTCTGATAATTTCGAATTGTTCGAAAGCATTAATATTAAAATCTCTCGGGAGAATGTGTGTAATTTCTGGGCTAAAATCAACTGCATGATTATTTTCAATCAGGTGCTTGGCAAATTGCGAGGTGAAAACCATATTAATTAAACTCCTGGCGGGTTCTTTGATGTGCGTCATGAAATATCGACCGGTTAAACCTATGTAAGATGCATCACAATTGCCAGATTATAATTGTTTGTAAACTGTTGTTTACGAGAAATTGTACCTAACGACGCAATAAAGCTCTGACACGTGTCGTACTGATATAAATAATTTTAGGGAAGTACTCATTATCATGTTCTATATTGATACTAGGGGTATATCCATTGACTTAATTCCACTTTATTTAGCTCAAATTGAAATGACTAGGCACTGGTACAACATAAAGGTCAGTGTCTCTAATGATTTGGAGCCTAGATCCATCGAGACTCGTATAGTCGAGACTGCGCTCTGTGATTTCTTTTCGTGCAACGTTTTGAATGTTTTCCTTTCTTGCATCAGTTCTAACCTAAATGTCCTCACTTTTGCATTTTTCTTATAAGAAAGCAGCCTTTTCCGCCCGAGAAACGCATATTAATTTCGAATTATTTAGGGCTTTGAGGGTACGAGTCCCCGATAACCAAGAGCGAGGAAACTGTAGCACATCGATTTATCACTCCACAGCGATCATTTTTAGCGGTGGAAAGCATAAATTTTCTAAGACTAATGAAAAATAAGTGCCACCCTAATGAACGTTGCTGATCCGTGCTTACCTGGACGGCCACTTGGGCGCAGTCTCGCTGAACTGAAAACTCCCGAACGTCGGCCCCCGCCAACACTCGTCCTTCTCCGCCGTCACGCTGTCTCTCGCCGTAGCGCGGCTGCAGTAGGCCGTGAGGGGATCCGTCCGGGCCCTGCAGGGGGTACTGCCCATCCGGAGGAGACCCTCGGTGACTCTCGACTTCGTAGACCGCCGCTGCCGCCCCCTGTCCCGCGACCCCCCGCTGAAGCGCCGTGTGGAGTTGCTGGCGCTGGTGGGTGGGGTACTGCCTGTCATGCCTGCTGCACGCCGTGAAAAGTCCCATAGAAATTTTATCCAATTGTCTGATGATGACTTGCATTCAAGTTTAACATTCTTTGCTCTCTCTCTCTCATATTAAAACTTATCGAGAAAAATACAATTTCTTACTTTCTAGTGAAAAAATTTTCAAAATATAACAATAATCAAATATGGTGGAATGTTTCCATGGAAACGAACCATTTGTAAATATGGTGGAATTTTTCCATGGAAACGAACCATTTGTAAATATGGTGGAATTTTTCCATGGAAACGAACCATTTGTAAATATGGTGGAATGTTTCCACAGAATAAAACAAAGAACAATTATGGTGGAATTTTTCCATAGAAACAAACAATGAACAACTATGATGGATTGTTTCCATAGAAACAAAACAAGTAAACGGATGCAGAGGAAAGTTTTGGCCACCTCATTGTAGCTAGTATGATTCACTGTGGCTGTTTTAATGATGCGCATATTGAGAGCGGAACGGGGTTTGACGGTCTTATTTTTAAACTTATTTGAAAGTATGGATTATCCTGAGAAAGATCAATTGTTTAAGATGGGTGGTTTATGTTTTTAAAAATGTTTCTCGAAAAAAATCTTACCGTAAGCAGCAAGCGTTCAGCTGTTCCAGCGGCGTGCAGGTCACGCCCCTGGGCAGCTGGTGCTGTAGCGGCGGGCTGGGTGAGGGCACCAGGGTGCCCCACTCGGTCGACCCCAGGAAGTTTCGGTGTCCCTGTCCCGCCCCGGGCTGGCTATACTGGTGCACGGCGAGATGCTGGTGGTGCAGGTGATGGGCGTTCGGCGAGGGCGGCGTGGGCGGGAAGGCCGTTGTGGGGGCATAGTAGAAGTCCACCGTCGGATGGTGCTGGTATTGGTGGTGGTGATGGTGCTGGTGCATCGCCGCCGCTGGAAAAGCGGAGTGCATCGGAGACGAGGCAGAGGAGGAGGTGGGGGAGTAGGAGATGGCGGAGGAGGTGGAGGAGGGGGAAATAGAAGGGGGATCGGCGGAAAAGAGTGGGAGGTGGTGCTGGGACGGCTGTTGCACGCCCGCGGGGCAGATTCCGAAGCAGTTCTCCATGTCTCTCCTCTGATTCGGAAGTCGGCCAACTCCCCTGATATCTCCGTATCGTCGTCACGATCTGTCCCAAATAGATGTATAGTAGATCTTCTATAGAAATATATTTAAAAGTATTTGGCTGTCACACCCCACACCGAATCACTTCCACTCGTGGAATTTCTCTTGCGCCTCACAATTCCGACCAACCTGACGTCAGCTCACAAGAGTTTTATATTTTGCCGAAATCGATGTCCTTGATGTTTCAGTACCCAAGCGATTTTTCCACGGACTCTGTCACCGAGAATTGAACCTGAAATATATTCATTCCCTTCACTAAATTAACTCCTCGTGAGAGAAATGTCTTTGTTCCTCAGTTGCGAACCAACTGAAAACTGCCTCCTGAAGGTTTGTGGTGTCGTGTGTGAACAAAATTCAAGATCCCTATCACATCAAACCGTATCAGGACAAAATAGAAACTTCCAGAAAATCCTTCATCGCTCTAATTCAGAGTCGAAGTCTGGAGACTACTGGAATCAATTCCTGCGATTTACAGAGCCGTGCCTTTCTCAACTTCGACGTTCGAACCCTCTTATTCCGGTTGAAATTCAATGGAAGCACACCATAATACCCTTCGTCCCAAAGGTTAGGCGTCTATCTACTTTTAAGTCAAACACAAACAGATTTATGTGCGTGCACCTTCAAACTCGTTCACCTCTCTCCGTTCTCGTTTCCCCGATGCGAATGACTAACAATAGAAGTCCACAATTGCAATGCAGCGGAGTAACAATAGTCTTCAGTTTCGATACAACTTATCGACAATGGAAGTCCACACTTGCTAGTCAGCTGATCAAAAATGAATCAATTTTTTGCACTTCAGCTGACTTTAAAGAGTCCACACTGGTAATCGGGTTAGTTAATGATGAAGTCCACTTCTTGGACGGAGCTGATCAACAAAAGAAACCCCTCAGTTTGGATGCAGTTGGCAAACAAATGAATTCCTCGGTTGCGATTCAGCCGATGAACTATCGCAGTTCGAAGGATTCCATCCGGTTCAGGACCCATCCAGGGGAGACCCATCCAGGAGTTGAGGTCCCTTTTTCTCGTCACAGAAGTTAAACTTTCAAGCGTTTATCGAACCTCCAGGCCGAGCCTCTTTCAAAACACAGTTCCGCAGGGCACCGCGATTGGGTCACTCCGCTAAAAAAACCCCGAAGGAGCTGGATCTCATGGGCAGCTCGGGTGCTCGCACGCGTGTGTCACTTTTGTCCCTCTCTCTCTCTGTAGTTCTCCTCCGTGAATCCGTGCTCTCATTTGAGTGTCATCTGCGTGTGTGTGTCTGTCTGTGGTGGGCTAGAGCACGCCTTCGGTGACGGGAGCAGGAGGAGGAGTGGGGGTTGGGGTGGTGGGGGGTGAAAAGAGAATTTCCCCACACTCACGCACGCGGCCAATGGGAAGGAGGGGGGAAGAAGGATGCTCCTGAAGGAAGGAGGAGGAGGAGAGGAAGACTAAGAGGAGAGACAAGAAGACGGCGAAGAAGAAGAAGAAGGCGGACAGTGTGTGTGCACGGAGGAGGATGGGGTGGCGGTGTGGGCGTTAGGGGGTGGAAAGGGCGGGGGAGGGGGTGGGAAGGTGGGGGGGGGGAGAGGTGAGTAACGTCTTCGGAATATGAGAGGAGGGTTGTGCTGAGGAGGGGAGTAGGGTAGGAGATGGGTGGGGTGGGCGTGGAGGAGGAGGAGGTTGAGGGGTGCTAGGAGAAGAAGAGAGAGACCTTCTTCAGGAGTCCTCCGCGAAGCAAAGGACACCAGCTCAGAAAGGACACACATTGAAGATCTCTCATTCTGTGTCAATACGCTGTTATTTAAAAAAAAACAAGGAAGATCACTGCAAGAGTACTGGGAACATTTAGGATGCATGGATATCTTCCAACCTAATTATTGACCTACTCGTGGAATACCATCGCACTACGCTTCGAAAGGAACATTAGGGAAAATGCTAGAAGAATCTTTAGAGGATTTAGGATGCTTGAATTTCAACAACTTTACATATTTCCTTGTGCTAAAAAACATTTTCACACTGCACCGTAAAAAAAGCATTTGGAAAAATACTACAGCAGGCGTTGGATAATGGAGTACGAGGGTAGCCTTTTAAGTGTCGGGAATGAAGAAAACTATAAGAGGTAAAATAACGCAATTTTTTAAATTGTTTTTCAAAGTACTCTCCGCGATATTCAATGCACTTTTGCATTCGATGGAACCAGTCGTTATAGCATTTATTCCATTCCGAAGTAGGGGTAGTCAAAATGGCTGTTTTGTAGGCATCGACCGCTTCTTCAGACGTCTGGAAGCGCTTTCCTCGTAGCTTATTCTTGATTCTGGGGAATGTGAAAAAAATCATTGGGGCTTAAGTCCGGGCTGTATGGAGGATGATCAAGAACTTCGACGTTTTGCTGTTCCAAAAACGACTTTGTGACTCGAGCGGTGTGTGAGCTTGCATTGTCGTGATGGAGCGTGATGCGTCGATTTGGGTTATCTTTCCGAAGCTCGGCGATCACTTCTGGCAAACAAATGGTCGTATACCATTGAGAATTAACTGCTCTTTGATTTTCAAGAGCAATCGTCGCTACATGCCCTGATTTGGCTACGAACGATGCGGCCATTTTCTTGGCAACGCTGCGAGAGCGAACAACTTTTGTCGGTTTGAGTTCACTTTGGAAGACCCATACTGAAGATTGGCGTTTTGATTCAGGCTCGTAGCTATAGATCCATGATTCATCACCACTTACGATGTTGTGAACGTATCGTATCCTTGGATTTCTTCATTTCTAAACAAATGGTTAATGTATTTCTCGGCCCGCGTATAAAATCTCATCGTATTCATCCAGCGAGACTGGAGGTCCCCTTAGCTATGCTTAGATTTCCACAACGTTTACTATTGGCCGTTATCAAAAATGTTTGTCCCGTGCGTAAAAATTTATCACACTCAACTGAGGGTAAAACATTTTTAAAAAATACTTTAACAGGGCGTGGAAATTTAGGATGACTGGGTTTTCACTATGTTTGTTATTGGAATATTCATTCTCAGGTCCGGGAATGGCCATTAATCAGATGGGCATTTATTGTTGACATGCTCAATTACCTGCCTTGATTTTAATGTATACCCACTATAAATAAAAGTTTTACCGATTTAACAATATTGCTCGGCCATCGGTCATTTATCAAAGATATGTTATGGTTTAAAAATTATGACATTTTAGGCAAAAATACACTGTCTTGATGGTATTGCATATGGTATCTCTTCACATAATTTTTTAAATATATAATGTTTTGCCCAAAAAATATTGTTCGAAACATGACTATACACATGGATTATTGACTCACCGCCAAAAACTGTTGCCTAGAAATCCGTAAACAAACAACTTTGTGAATTGTGGCGCCGCTTTGTGATGAAAGACGGCAGCTAAAATGTAAGTACAGTCTACAGTTCGTAAATAAACGCGTCTTACCGGTTTTACCCCCCAGTAATCATAATGCTGTGGATAAAAGTGTAGTATAATACGCGGGATGTAATTACACACTCTTTGAATATCGTCCGGTCTCCTATTTCGGGTCTTCGTAGACGCATACCCTGTTTTGCAGCCTGGTACGAAGCAAGTTCTGTTTAAACAAGGCATTCTAAATTCTATAACTAAGCCGAAGGGGCCTAATGCATTGAAATTAGAATCAGAGTCTGGCAACAGTCGGCGTCTGCTCACGAGGGAAAGTTCATATGCCTATTACACATTTCCAGTGGTTGATATTTCCTCTGTAGCATTTACTAAGTAACTGTTAGGTCTCAAAAATATGCCAGTTATTATTCACAGCATCAAGTAGTTCATATTTCGTTCGTTATTTAATATCCACCACAGTCTCATGTTAACAACAAGCAACAACGGCCATTTACGAGTCGACTGAGAAGACTTTTTTCTAAGTGGCGCCAAGGACTGGGTGAACCAAATGTGGACATTTAGGCAACACGTAGCCTAGGCAACGATTCCAAGCATTTGAATCCATTATGTATATTCATGGTTCGAAAACTTGTGTAACATGCACTTCATATTGAGGCACCAGATATATTTTTTTTTCAGCTTCGACTATCGATGATGTAATACGAGTATTTAGGATTCAATGACATACTTCCGGTTTTCTCCGGAGCACATGCTGTGATTGATGCAGCAACGTTGCCAAGGGAAACTTCCACTGCTTACCTTGTTTTTATAAAAATTTATCTTAATGAACGGCTTGAAAAATTAGGCAAACTATTTATATTTTTAAATAATTCAAGGCTGAAGGTAACTGTGGCCTTTCCTCAGCTCGATAAAAAGTCACGATTTCAAGTCCTTCCTAAGAGAAATGGAGGCTGGAGTCAGTGTAACTTCTGGCTTCCGTCACGTGGTAAAAGCTTCGGTTTAACTCATTGTCCCACAAGATTTTACTCAAAGAAGTGTTCGCATTAAATTTATCTGCATTTATTTGCATGAAAGTGTTCTTTCATTCGTGCCTTACGTTCTCACGTCACAGAAAACTTTCCGTTGTGAGGGAGTTTTTAAACGTTCCGCGCGCTGAAAATGAGATGAGTTAAAGACTTAGGGCCGAATTCATAGTCGTTACCTGAGTGTCCCCCAGGTGTTGGGGGTCCCCTTGGCTAAGAAATCATATTCATAGTCGTTACTCAAGGGACTGTTGTCCCCTAACTCTCCCCCAGGCCGTCGATTTCCTGGGTTAGGCATGAATCTTACCCAAAGCTCCCCTAACGCAGTACTGCTGCCCACGCGTGGGATGTATTGATACTACTGTCCTAATGGCGGTACACAATATTATCAACAAATTTCCATAGTAACGTCTTCTGTTTACAAACACGGGTGCTTACTGAACCACCCTCGTATTCCTCACCATTCATATTTCACATTTCGTATTCAATTAATATCGTAAAAATTCTCTCATATTCCTTCAATCACTTTTCATCGACATCGTGAAACAGTATAGTATATTATTGTTTATAGCGTGCTTGGTTACGGTGAAAAATGAGCATCGAAAACATCGAGAGCCATTCAGCAGAACCGTTCATACGTATTTTTGCGCGGGATTGTTGCCAAATCTCTTACCCAGGCGTCCCCTGGCTGGGTGTTACCCAGGTAAGGTTTATGCATCGCTCCACGTAGGGGATCCCTAGGTGTTACCTGGCTAGGGGATACCCAGGTAACCCCTAGGAATACGACTATGAATACGGTCATTAGATTTGTATTTAATTTAATAGAACTTCAGTCACGCGGAAGCATAATACTGCACTATTAATGATGCAATATTTATTTCTTGCTTCCGAGAGTCGTTGAAATTAATTCGTACGGTTCGCAAACGGTCTACCATGTGACTAGGGAACTATCTCGCACGAACTGCCTTAATTCAAACACGAATGACCCAGCTATGATAAAACTTTCACGTGATATCGATGTTGGAAATGTGCAATCGGATATCAATTACCTTCTTTGTATGCTTTCCGTTTCTCCGAGAAATACTTCACAAAAATCTTGATTTTTTTTAGTTATCTCCAAAATCTCTTTGCCCGAATTTTATTTCCACTGGAAATATCAGGAAAATCTCAGGGAAATATCGAATTGACTCTGGAATTTTCTGTGGTGTCGATACATAAAACAGCAACGGAAACAATGTGCCTTTACCGGCAAGTTGCTAAGTCAAATTGTCCCTTGCGTTTTCGCTTTTAGCAAAATAGGGAAAAAAATCCTTCAGTTTTTCAAGTTGTTGATCATTTTATATCAGTGCTATTCATAGCTAAGTCTGGCTGTAATATAACATTTTTTCTGAGCATCAGCATGAGAATGTTTAAATCTAAGATGTGATTTTCTCTCAAACTGTTTTAAAGTCTGGTGTTTATTTTCCTCCAAATATGCAAGTTTAAGAATAATCCTGACATTTAATCACCCAAAGAGCATACCAAACATTCCCTTATAATTAACGAGAAAAAAATGAATATTTCCTTTGAAAAAATAAAAAAAACATTCCCTTATAATTAACGAGAAAAAAATGAATATTTCCTTTGGAAAAATAACAAAAAAATGTCTGGAAAACCTGGAAATCTCAGGGAATTTTCAAATGTCCAGCTGCTGGACACCCGAAATATAAAACCGTATATCGAAAACTTAACGCAGTTTTCGGGATTCGAATGCGGGCTCTCGAGATAGGAAGCTAGAACGCTTGTCATATTAGTGTCGTTGGCGTCAAATAGGGGAAAAAGATGACATAAAAAAGAAATTTGCTTAACTTTTTCCCTCGTTGGTTGTTCATTCATTGGTCGCTCAATCCTAAGATTGGTCGACTTCAGCCCTCCACCCTTCCCTATTTAATGCTAGTTCCCTTACTTCCTGGTAATGTATCTCTTCCTATGCATATTCTTCTTTATTTGGTCCATGAACTTATTCCTGGGTCTTCCTCTGTTGACATTTCCCTCTATTTTGCCTTCAATTACGTTCCTCGCAAACTTATTGTGTCTCGGGGCGTGTCCGATCCATCTGGTTCTTCTTCTCTGTATCGTACTCCATTTGGTCCTCTCCTCTTCTACTCTTTTATACGCTTCTTCATTTCTTATTTTGTCTGTCCAATACGTCTTCAGAATCCTCCTCCAGCATCAGGTTTCCGAGGCTTCTAGTCTTTTCCGATCAGCTTTTCCAGGCAAGCAGGAAATCGGGCTTTGAATAACGGAAGGAATTTAAAAGTCCTCGAGCGAATGTCGCATTATTTGAATCTGTGAATCAACCGCTTATTAATCAGCCCCATTGTTGTTTCAATGGGTCATGGCGGGGCTTGAGTCATGCCGAGCTCATGGCGAGCGCTATGGACTCGTCTAAGCTAGGAAAGCAGAGGCGTGAATCGAGATCTTCATCTGGATCGTAATTCAATTAAAATAAAATAGCCTTTAATGAAAGTTCTCGGATGAGTTTCGTTGTTGTCATGACGCAATTTCCAGAGAATGCGCTGGAATTGAAATGCATAAATTTGATCTCGATATACCGTTGGTGTATGTGGAGAGCTCACTAATTATGCCGGCCATTGAAGCCAGTCCACCATTTTCGTCGGCAATCATTTTCCTATAGCACCAGAGGGAAAACGCTCTACTTTTTGCAATTTTGCAACGTTTTACATCGATAACTTAACTAGAAATTAGCATGTATTTAAATAAAATCGGCATATATTTAAATAAAATATAATCCGCATTCCCATTGAAAACTAGGGTTTATTCGAGTAAAATCCAGTGCAATAAGTAACCAACGTAATTGCTTCAATACTCACTTGCCTGAAATTTCTAACAGATGGTTGATATTCTTGCTTTGCATTCGTTAATTCTTCCATTCCGTCTTGCTATCCACGGGAGAGAAAGGAGAGAGAGAGCGGAGTTAAACAACATGGTTGTAATTTCAGTTGTCACGCAACGGTTTGTTGACGTGGTGCCCTCTCCATACACCTCAATGGGATATACAAAGTAAAAGAATTATTGTTACGATAGCACACGTGTGCATGCAGAAACGAACTTATTTTACTACTCAACAATACTTATTTTGCTACACAACAATACTTGTTTTGCTATACAACATTGCTTAATTTGCTATACAACAATGCTTATTTTACTTTGTGTATCCCACTGAGGTGTGAGGTGTGAGGAGAGAGCACTGCGTCATCAAACTGAAGCCTGACAACCGAAATAACAAACAAATTGTTTAACCCTTGTCCCTCCTTACTCTCTCTAACTAGATATCCATATCCGGTGAAAAATATATTATTTTTCCTTTTTCGTCATTGAAAAACTGATCAAAAAAGCCCCGCATTGTTTTATGGAGTACATGTGCGAATTTCCACAGAGAAAAAAATCATCCGCCTTGACCGGGATTCGAACCCGGATCCCTCGATTTCCGGCCGAGTGCTTTAGCCAGTTAAGCTAGTGTCTAAAGCACTCGGCCGGAAATCGAGGGATCGGGTTCGAATACCGGTCAAGGCGGATGATTTTTTTCTCTGTGGAAATTTGCACATGTGTGCATTGCGGGTGACTCCGTAAAAGTGGAACTCCGTGGCTAGTCCCGGATAGCTTGAAATTAATGGAGTACATTTACGATTCCATTCGGCAAATATAAAAATAACATCCAATATTATGAAATTTATTCATAGGTGTGTTAACTTACGTCCCGTCCAACTTTCTACTATGATGGGCATGCCCAACCGATATCTGATGCGTGATTGGAATGTATGTATGTATGCCCAACTGATATCACTCTCCGAAAAACAAAAGCAGGCTGTGGATCAACCAAGTCCTTCAAACTTGCCATCGGGAAGGATTTAGCTTCAACTCCTATTAAGAAATGCTCCGGCGCGATGACGTAGACGTGATGCAATAATTAATTTAAAGCCGCTTCTCGAAACAGACAGGACTTGAGATGTTTTTGCGGCGGTGCTTCGTCATTTATTTCACCAGTAATACTGAGTTCAACCGGAATGGCGTCCGCTCTCCTATTTCTTTTATTTGCTTCAGTAGCATCTAACCCACATTCATTTATTAAGTAATGAACATATATGAAAGGAGTGTGCTTCGTTGGTTTGGCAATGTCGCGAGAATGGATGAGAGTCGAATAACGAAACATTTATATTTAAGACTGAAATGAATGGTGCGAGAGGTAGAGCTGGGCCGAAAAAGTTGTGGTTGAATGTGGTCGAGGAAATTCATAGGAGGAGGAATATTAGGAGTTTTAAAAACAGGAGGTCGTATGTGAAGCAGTGTATGGAGGTAAATGAGGCAAAAGAGGTTTCCAAGGATAGGCCAGTATGGAGGAAATTACTGAAGCATAGCTAGGTGTATAAATATGTATTTGTGAGTGAAACTTTGTGACTCTGCCTACCCCGGAAGGGAACAGCGTGATTGGAATGTATGTATGTATGTATGCTTCAGTAGCTATATGTTTTAACAGTTTTCGTGGTTTTTTTATGCAGATGTCGAAAATGTTTTCTTTCCTAAGAATTTTGTGGTTCGAAAACTTTGGTTGGAGTGTAATCTCATCTTCCTCTATTTCTAACATTTCCTATTACACGATCGTTTGGTTTCGGTGATAGGATACTGAAGGTGGGTTGTACGCGAAGGAACGGGTCAATGGATTGAACGGATGGACCGACTTTTCCTTTCGGCTCGTCTTTGCTTTCACTCCTATCTTCAAGAGATAAGATTTTCTTAATAGCACCCCAAAGGTTCATATGCTGATGCTAGCGGTCTAATTAGCTGAACATTTTTCCTTTATAAGAATGAAACCTCTTTACGAAACCATTTGAAAAGTTGGTGGCATTACCTTCCAATATTTCATTTTATCCAACATTCTTGTACGCCCTCATTGCAGTATACCAAGTATTCACGGTATTTTTACACCCTTCAAACAGGGATTTCGAGAAGGTTAGGGAAAAAGTGACTGGTAGGAAGAAAGGAAAAAGGAGATGTACAGAGCTGAAAGGAAGAGGTTAGAATACTGAAAATGCGGCTGTGACTCACGCCACAGGATCCGAAGAGACAACTCGTAGAAGGGAAGGCACAGGATAATTGCAGCTCAACAATATTTCCAAACGATGGAAAACATGTGTAGTGCACAATAATATAAAAAAGACGACACAGTCGTGACTAGTGTAAACATAGGTAACACCAAAAAAGAAAATTCACGAGATTTTTAATATTTCGGCTGTTCGACACAACCGCCTTCTTGAGAATATTAGGTGATGATGATGGGTAAAGGAATGAAGGGAGGGGGAGGTGGAGGACGGAGGGTAAGGGGAAGGGAAGGAGAGGGGAATTAGTGAAAGACATTGATGCCGGGGGGGAGGAACGCTTGATAGAGCCAAATTAATGAGAGCTCTACGGAATTAAGCTCAAGAATGGAAGCAGATGGTGGAAGGGAATAAAGAACTGAAACATTGTAGCAGTTATTGAAAGATTTCTTATGTTGAGAGGCGTGGATCACTACGGGAAGGGAAGCAGATTGGGATGGGTTTTTACTATTAGCGCGATGATTATTGCTGCGTATGTTAAGCGGCGTAGAGCTCTTTCCGATGTAGAAACCTGGGCAGAGTTTACATTGTGAGTGGTAAACGACATTGCTGGTGACGCAAGAGGAGGGAGGTGATGGAGGGGTTAGGAGGAGGGGAGGAACTGAAGATCGGAAATTATTTGCATCTGGGACGATTACAAGGGGAGGAGGTGGGTTTCGATGCAACAGGGATTTAGGAACAAGGCTTCGTGGATTTGAGTATATTGGACAAGTAAGGAGGACGCTTCTTCATGATTGAGGGAGGCTGGGAGAAAATTTGAGCAGTGGTGGAGAGGTTTTTCAGAATAGGATAAAGATCTTTAAAAATGAAATTAATAGATTGTGTACCTGGGAAATAAGTTGTGCAAATGGAAAGGATGCGGGAGTCTTTAGTAGGAGGAGGTCTGGGTGGAGGGTGAATTTTTCCTGATTTTTTTTAACGAGAAGGGATTCTGGGTAGCCACGCTTGACGAGCGAGTGGTGAAGGTTGGTGAGAAATATATTGAGGGAACTTGGATAATTACAATTACGATGGCCTCGGATGGACAGTGAGGAGGAAAGGGAGCGTCCCAAGAAGGGGGTTGTGTCGAACCGCCGAAATTATAAAAATCTCCTGACTTTTCTTTTCTGGTGTTACCTATGTTTATACTAGTCACGCCTGTGACATCTTTTTATGTTTCAAGGGTCAAAATTGAATGAAATTCCAAAAAAATTGTAAGAATAGAACGCTCTCTTTCCGCATAAAAAATAGCTGGTACTCAAAGGTTGAGCAATATAAAGACTTCCGAACTGGTAAAATGTATATCCAACACGCCAGTGATTGCTGTATCTATTCCTCAGCATCTTATAGTCTCGCACACTTCCAGAATCTATAGGTCTACCCCTCTATCGGCATTCTGAATGGCATTTAATTCATTCCTGCTACTATTGCGGTTCTCAAACCCTTTTGGTCAATTAAAAAAAATATATATATATATATTGACCGTCGGACATCAGGACGGTGAGCAAAACTTTGTTTTTGTTGTGGGACCCGAAAAAAAAAAACAAACCGAGGTGGCCGAGAGAAAACGTAAAATGCTTCGGGAATGTTTTGGAGGCCGATTAAAAAAAAAACAAATGAATCCGACGAGGCGGAGGAAGCCTTGCATCATGCGGCCGTTGGCTGTTAGGTCATGTGATTCGCAGGCTGGGGTATGAAAACACATTTCCGCTTCGGCAGAGGCCTTCGTCCGCTGATTCACCCGGGCAAAATACTTTTCTCCGCTCCTCGAGCACTTGGAGAGGGGGGGGGGAAAGAAATGCACGATTTGAGCAATGTTATTGCTTGGGGATCCGTGCATCGCGTCGAGTGTCGCCCGTGCGGTGTCACTGAACTTTGATCTCTCCTTGGTTTCGCGCTATGGGCGCGTGCTGCTGTCGTGACGCGCTTTCGATTGCGCTGCACGGATGGTGCAATTTATTCGAGCTCCAATCCGCGGCAGTCACTGGGAAACGAGAGAAGTCACGACTGCTATCAGTGACTCGAGTTAATTTTGGAGGGAAATGAATGAATATCGTGAACACTGCGGAAACCAATCGGGGTTTAGAGCGTCAACCGGAAGAGGGAAAATTTAAGAGGAAAATATTATTGTCCAGCACTGGAAACTGGATCCAAAAGGTGGTAGGATGTCTCGGCAGCGTGACTGGTTAGTTAACAGGCGTCCAAATAGATGGAGAGGCTATGATATGATATGATATTGTTTATTCTTCCATCAAATAATGTACACAACTACATTAACATCGAATATGAATGATTTAGGTAGTCTTTAAGGTTATTCCTGAGGTAAGACTACCTTCAAAAACAAAAACATGCGTTACCCAGACAAAAAATTGAACAAAACACTATGCGTTCATGACATTATATAATAAAGTCTCTAATGGACAGCAACATAAGACAAAAATACCACTATGCGTTTAGCAGATTATATATACTAGTCTCTAATAAACAGAAGCAGGCAATTTTTAATTCTTAGAATAGAGTATCAATGTTTTTTTGTGTAAACAGCCAAGTTTTAACTAAACGAAGAAACTTTGTGAAAACATTTTCTCTTTTTATAATTTCAGGCAGTGCATTGAAAACCTTTGCACCCATGTACAGAAAAGACCTTTTACATACATACATACCCATCACGCCGTTCCCTTCCGGGGTAGGCACAGTCAAAATGTTTCACTCGTTGATACATAATTGTACACCTAACTCTGCTTCAATAATTTCCTCCATTCTGACCTATCCTTGCAAACCTCTTTTGCCTCATTTACCCCCAATACACTGTTTCATACACGCCCTCCTGTTTTTAAGACTCCTAATATTCCTCCTCCTAAGAATTTCCTCAATCACATTCAACCACAACTTTCTCGGCCTACCTCTACCTCTCACACCATTCATTCTACTCTCATATATCTGTTTCGTTATTCTACTCTCATCCATTCTCTCAATATGGCCAAAACAACGAAGCACACTCCTTTCATACACGTCCATTACTGGAGCATTTAACCCACATTCATTCATGGCCCACTCATTCCTGACCCTATCCATCCTACTTATGCCGCAAACACTCCTCAGATAACTCACACCCACGGCGTTTAGTCTACTCTTATGTCTATCCTGACATGCCCATGTTTCACTACCATATAGCAAAGTGGGAAGAAGTACACCTTTGTACACGGCAATTTTCGCTTCCTTAGACAAGCACTCATTCCTTGATATGCTCCACATGCTACCTACCACCTTCCTTCCAGCATTCGCACGTCTCTTTATCTCCTCATCAATTCTTCCATCTTTTGCATACATCTTACCTAAGTAAACGAAATCATCCACTTGATCAATTACTTCACCATTCGCCCTCATCATACAGTTATTCTCCCCATTCTCTTTATCAAAAACTACTACTTTAGTCTTGCACGCATTTACCTTCAATTCCATGTACAATGTTAAATTAGGTTTACAGACATACAATTTACATTCTCATGATCGTAGCCTAACAGGCGAAATATCCCCCTATTCTTTCTTGCCCTGTCTGTGGATTGGACGGACGAGTGAATTCATTAGCAGATATATATAACAAAATTATCTACCTCCTGATGAAAATCTATGGTTGAAAAACTCTCGAAACATGTTGATCATTTGTTTGGATATTTTGATTCCACTCGATTTTAACGTGGCTTTTCGCTGTAATTACGGATCGTTATCAATTTAAATAAGTAACAAATACATTTTGATGAATGCGTTTTCAAAAAGTGAATTCACGCTGATTTCAAGTGAATTATCGATCGATGAAGAAACGTGAAAATAAAAAAAATATCAGTGTGTCAGCCCGTGAGCTCCATGTAAAATCGGGGGATGAAAAGATCGCGGGCCCACTCCGCGCGCAGGGGGAGCCTTTAGTTCCCGAAAATGAAGCCATCGCCAAAATAAATAGGCAATTCTTTTTTAAGTGACCATGTTTCTCACGTGCCCTCCTTCCTCTGTTTCAGTTGTGGGAGGAAGACGACTTCCTGGGATCCACGATCGCCACCTGGGGAGCCATGTTCATGCGGGAAGGCATATGCGTGAGTAGAGAAACGTAGCCTAGACACTAATTTTTTTCAAATTGAAAAATTCTGAATGATGATCGCAATTCCGAAATATTTCCTGGGGGCTGTTTCTCAGAGCTACGAGCCTACAAGTTACTAGTCACGTGACCACTTTCGCAAGTCGGACGGGTTACTTAGGTATAACCAACCAAACTACTTGTACTAGTCCAAAAAAATGGCGGCCCTAATCAATATCGTACAGGACTCGTATTTTCTCGATTACGATAAATTTTGGGCGTGCACCTTGCAATATTTCCAGGGCACTACGTCATCAAACTGAAACCTGGCAACCGAAATAACAATTGTAACATATTGTTTACCCCAGCTCATTACTTACTTAACAATGGATATCACGACGGAATGGACGAATTAGCGGATTTAAAGCAAGATTATCAGCCATCTTTACGAAATTTAAGGCAAGCAACTTTCGAGCCATCTTCGACATCTTGGAAAGCTCTGTATGTTATTCACTTTTTGCTAATAACCATATCTGGCGCCTACATTTCGTTGTTAAAAAAAAAGAAAGTCGACTAGCGCGTATTTTGAGCTTGGTGAATTGTTTATCGGGCGAAATACACGACGCAACAACAGACGAGAGAACATAGTTAAATATCCTAACGTTTCACACTCTTTAACTTAAAAGTAATAAATAAATACTTATCATTTCATTTCAGTTGAATAATATAACCAATAATAACTCGGAATACGAACTGTAAGTTGCGATAATTGTTATTGACGCCAACATATGCTATGTTATCTTGAAGTTTCGCATTCGCTTGGCATCTTTTGAGGTATGTTGTGACATTAAATAACTTTTCCTCTCATGTTCAATCATTTTTATAAACCCAAAAACTTCGCACTAACTTTGAAATTGGAAATATTGCAAGGTGCACGCCCAAAAAAATCGTAAAAATACGAGTTCTGTATGATATTGATTAGGGCCGCCATTTTTTTTTGGAATAGTACAAGCGTTTGGTTAGTTACACCTAAGTAACCCGTCCGACTTCTGAAAGTGGTCACGTGACTAGTAACCTGTAGATTCGTAGCCCTGAGAAACAGCCCCCTGGTGTGTATGAGTCCACGGATAAGCCCGAGCGTTCATCAAAGATACGAACTCTCGAATGAAGCCGAAGCGTGAAACGTGATATTGTTTTCGTAATCAATAAAATCGGAAAAAACAGTCGCCCATGGTTAGCTGAAAATTCTTTACGATCATTCATCTCATGGGTGGTTGCAAGAACATTTCGTCATGGAATCAATATTTTTGAGATCCACGAAGTTAGAGAGCTCGTAAAAATATTCGGGTCGCGGGAACGCATCTCCTAGTTACGCTACATGTTTACTGACAGTTAATAACATCGTATATTTGATCTAATCTTCGACCCCTGGATAAAATTTGCGAAATTTTAGCCTATAAGTTATTGTTAATGCACGGAGTCATTGGTCAGTAAGACTGATCAAACCGGTCATTTGTCAAACTGCTCAAAAAGTCAAAACTTCTCTTTTATCTAGCAATTAAGTCACTTAGCAGTTCATTGCGCATCCGCCATCTTGGATATCTATGGAACTCATAACTCCTTGCCGTAAGTTATGAAACCATTAAATTATCGAATATTTCTGCAACACTAATTGAATGGGTGCCATGGCTTATTGATCCCATGAGTTCGTACAATGCATTTGTGCAGTTCCTGTTACTGGCATATCTGGTATTCCAGTAGCTTCTCATTAACGTTCCCCGCCATTACAAGGCTCGTTTTTTTTTAGTGAAAACGATAACGTATCCGAAAAGCAGTGACGACGTGAATCAATCCCCTTAGCGCAGGTGACAATCAAATGCAAGTGTGACACGGTATTTGCTGAATCGATGGAAACAGCACAGGTTCTTGACTGTAAACCATCGTCGTGCCGAGGTCGCCGAGCGAATCGTTCGTAAATCAACAAGCCTTGCTCTTACATCTTAACAGGAACCAGTCAGAAATATAATGACGCCATTTGTAATTCCTTAAAAAAAGGTGTCATTTGAGGTGATCATAAATTTCGATCATATTTCAAATTTTAAAAAAGTTAATATTTATGGGGGCATAACATAGTTGTCACGTTCGCCTTTATTATTAAAGTGCGAATTCTGTTAAGTTTTAGGGTTATTTCATCCGAGGAAAGAATTGAATGATTATCTGAAAATTACCGAACATTCTGTTTCGACAGTAAATGAACACGCATACCAATGATTTAACGGGAAACCAGTTCTATTTCACGCACATATCTGTCTCCTCAGTTACTAAAGCATGCACAGCAATCACCACCAATGCTAAAGGTTATGACTAACTAAATATTGCAGTAATAAAGAAGGCCCTCCCGGCTTTTCTTCCTGCTCTTTTAAATATCTTAGATTCATCCCTCCAAACTGCACAATATCCCAACATTTGGAAGCACTCTCTAATACATCCAATCCCGAAATGATCTGAGCCCACAAATCCATCAGATTATAGACCAATAGGTATTCTATGCACTTTTGCCAAGATATGTGAGCGGGTGGTTTACGAGCAATTGAATAAGTATGTTAATGAAAACGAAATACTAAATAATTGCCAATCTGGCTTCCGAACAGGATTCAGTACACTAACTGCCCTGTTAAGTATCACGGAAGATACCAGAGGAGCAATGGACAGGCGCCAGCTCACAATACTGGTACTATTTGACTTATCTAAAGCCTTCGATATGGTAAATCACGATTTACTACTCTGTAAGCTTCCAATATGTACTATCTTTCTTTGAGTACTGTAAAATGGTTCCGGTCTTACTTAAGCAACCGCACTCAATCAGTTATTGGATCGAGTAACACTAGATCCAAATGGATATATAACCGCTGAGGGGTAGTCCAAGGTTCAGTTTTAAGCCCCCTGCTATTTTCTCTGTTTATAAATGACCTGCCCGAGGTTATAATGCAATGTAAATACCATCTCTATGCGGATGAATTCCAGATTTATTGTTATACGACAATATCAGATTTATCTTCCACCATTAAATTAATCAACAGCGATATCCAAAGAATAGCTTCCTGGATGCGGAAAAACCAGCTACAACTCAATGAAAAAAAACTAAGGCCATTATAAATGGACCTAGACATCTTATCACTCAAATAGATATTTCCGCTCTGGCCAAAATTCAATTAGAAAATCATGTAATACCGTACGAAGAAACGGTAAAAAATCTTGGAATAATATTTGATAACGAACTCAACTGGAAGAAACAAGTTCACGTCACAAAACAGAAATGTCTGAGCATACTACATCAATTAAATGGAACCAAGAACATAGCACCGCCCAAAATTCGAACCACCCTGGTGCGGTCGTTAATTTTTCCACACCTAGACTACTGCTCTTCTCTGTTTACCAATCTCAGCGAAGAAAGTAACAACAAATTGCAAGTTGCAATGAACTCTTCAATGCGCTGCATATATGACCTCAAAAAATGGGATAGGACATCTGACACTTACGTCCAATTACGCTGGTTGAAACTAAAACAGCGTCGTTTGTACCATGTTATTCTGCTTACTTATAAAATTTTATCCGCTCGCAATCCCCTTTACCTATCTGCTAGATTTACCTGGAAAAAAGATCTACATACTGTACCCACTAGGAATCATCCCGTAGACCTTCACATCCCTCAACATAGCACACTTCACGTCACTAAATCCTTCACCGTAACCGCTTCTAGAGTACGGAACTCTCTACCATCTAAAGTTAGAAATATTAAATCCATCCATGCTTTCAAGTCCAAGGTGTATGATATCCTAATAAATAATCCTAAAATGTTGTCTGTCTAAAATTGAAACGAAGTAAAATTAAACAAATGTTAAATTGGATGCCTTATACATAATGAAGAAGAATTAATCTATTGAACATGAATGTATTCAACTTTATACTTGTAATTATTACTGTTATCATTAATTACCTTTTTCCTCACGGTTTATATGCTAAATCATGTATTTAAATGTTATCCTAGTAGTGCTCTCTGCAGTAATATGTACGGCTGTATTACGAATTCCAAGCTTACAATGATTTTTATTTATTTTTTGCTTTGCCTGTCATCATTATATAATTAATTCGATTTTGTATATTGAGTTTCATCACTGTATTATTAATCTAATTTTTGAATTTCAAAATTATATTAATTTGAAAATTTGTACTTCATTATCTCAGGGGCTAAGAGTAGCCCACGATAATAAACGCTGTTATTATTATTATTATATCGGGTCAGAAAATTCACCGGGATGGAAATGGAATGTCGCACCTCTTGAGATTTCTCGCATTTAACGTTTATCCTGTTCGAATCGCCACTGCATTATTTGAATTGCCGCCGGAGAAAAAAATCGCTCTTCACAAGGAATCGGACCGCGGTTCTTGAGGGCTTGCCAAGGCAAATGATCATTGCTGCTTCGACATGGACTTGAAAAAAAAATCAAAATCGTGTATACCCTTAACACATGCATATAGTTGTAAAGATGTTTGGCTTCCAAGCTCGTACTCATAATAGACTCGTCGTAATCTCATTGAACGCTGACTAATTGATTCCGTACGATTTTCAGGCGAATAACTTACAGAGAGGACCTACCGTTTTTTTAGAAGGCAAAAGCGGCGAATTTTTTCCGATCGAGACTCCATAGAAACATTGGAACTATGATAAAAAATTTCCTCACATGATTACTCACATCTCCAGTCATGGAACGCAAAAAATGAATGATCCCTGACACAATATTAATTTTTTTTTTACTAGTATGAGTATTTTGCTTCACTCTTTACGCTGGAAACTGTTGCATACCGTCCATTGTGCTCCGAGGAAAACCGGAAGTCGTGTTATTTTAACGATGACCGAAGCTGAAAAAATATATATCAGGTGTCTCTCTATCTAGTGGATGTTATACAAGTTTTTGAAGAATATTATTCGGGAGAAAATTAAGATAAAAATGTTTTGTAAAAGAATGCCATCGTTCTGCCATTCTTCTTTCTTCTTCCCCATCGGCTTAAGGAGGTTCCTCTGCCGCCCGGTGCCTCAAAAGCCGGTGAAAAATCCATCTTCTTTCAGTGTTTTAAGAAGTCGATTAAAAAAACATTACCTTACGTAGTCACCTATAAGTAGTATTTAAACAAGTACGTAAAAACTTTGTGAATAAGTTGTATCGAAGCACTTAAAAGTGGGAAACAATTTTTAAAAACTCATCAGTAGCTTATTTTGATCTCGGTTTCTGGCTGGCAACTCGTTGCCACGTTTAATTGCTCTGACAAGAAATTTGAGCTCATCACCGCTAGTTCGTGATCTGAAATGTGTTCCATAATTTAAAAATAAGTTTCAAAATATTTACATGGAAATGTAACTCCTTATTTAAATATAATGGATAAAAATCATGTGTTAGAACGACTTGGCAACGGTGGTAAGTTCAACATTGCTCAATTACTGCGTTCACTTGTTTTCCTGCTCTTGTGTTGGCGTGTGTTTGAGTTTGTTAGTGACTGCTTTCCAGGAAATCGTTAATATTATACATATACATTTGTATAATACATTACTGTATTTATGTATTCATTTATATAAATACCCGTGAGTATTATAACATATCTTCAGATAACTTTCGTTTCCTTGGAAGCTATCAATTTCCTGCCATGCCGAGGGAACCCGGACAACATTACCGGAACAACGACAATTTCTAATACTTTTTTGTCAATGTATTATATTTAGCGTCAATGCACAAAAAATCCAGCTCCACAAAGTTCATTGTAAATTCCCGTCTGCTCGAAAATCACTCGTTTCGTCACGGCACAGCCGCACAGCGTTGCCGATGTGGAATCAACCTGCAGCGCCACATGTTAGTAACTACGTGATTTCTGCTATTTTTGTTGCAAAAATATGTTTATATAATTTAAACCAACGTAGTAAGGGTACATTTTTTAAATATTATCATGATTCTTATACTGTGGCGCACCTTATATCAGTTTTTTGTCAACACGACATTTATATTCGAATAGTAATCTGCATTTCTTCTACTCGTAGGCAAGTATTGCCATAGGGTCAACTCATACCAAGTGGTCTAAGTTGGTAGGTCGACCATTTTAGAAAAAAATCATTTTTTGAGGGCAGATAGCCTTATGTTTCGACAGCTCAAAACAAGTTATATTTTATTTTTAGTTTCCATGGCAACCAATTGGCGGCCATTTTTCGATCTCGATGCAGAGCTTTTTTTAGCATTTGCAAGCTTAGACATTAACTTCTGTTACTCAGCTACCATCGGTTATAGGAAAATGAAATAAATTTTTATGCAATACGCATACATGGAACTACAACTCTGTGTATGTCATAACGTGGAATTAATATTTCTTCGTGATTATTTAAACAGCCAAACTTTAAAGTAAAAAACGTAAAGTTTCGTATATTTCGAAATTTTTTTGGGGAAGAAGAAATTTTCTTCGACCCTTAAAAATTACTCATAATATACGGTGACATTAGATCTCTCTATTAAAATAATTTGAAGTCAGAAGCTTGCATGTTTTTATTTTTTACAGAGCCGGCAAATTGTAACTTTTTAAAATTTTGCAATATTCCAAGTTCAATATCTCTGGTGGGCGGTTGTTTAAAAATTTGAAAATTACAGAAAATAAAGATCTGTACATAATTTAACTATGGCATAAAACTTGACTTGGAGACTTTTCTAGTTACGCAGATATAGGAGTGTGAAAAAAGCGAAAATTCAGCATTTGCGAAATGATGTAAATGCATTTATCATGCCCATTATTACACATCTTAAGGCTTGAAATAATACTTTTTAAAAATATAGATGATTGAAAAAAAGAAATTTAATATAATTTCTTTTGATAGAAAGATAGAAAACTAGTCCATAGTTCGATATATATACGTTTATATTCACCGACTCTGAGACACACGAATCAAATATTGCATCATTAATGGTGCAGTAATATAGTTTTATATGAGAGAAATTGTAAGTAATTAAATGAAAATATCTAAATAAGTCTTTAACTTGACTCATTTTTTTTTCGCACGGTGCGTTTGAAACTCCTTCAAAACGGAAGGTTTTTTTGTGATACCAAAGAACCTATTGTGGTAACAATATGATTAATTTTCAAACATAGTTGAGAAAACATACAAACTACACGCTGTTAGTTTTTTTACGACATCAAAGTGTTAGAAATACCTCACTTCGTGATTAATGTCTCTCTGGAGTACCATACACGTACCATTCCCCATGCAACATGGCTGGTATTTTTTGACGAATATCTCCAAAAGTGATGCGGTAAGGGTCTGATATTTTGGTGTCTTTGGAAGATTGAGATATTTTTATTTGAAATGAGACCAAATTCATTGATTTATAAGTAAAATGATATTTCCCTCAACTATCTTAATACCTAGAGACTAGGGGTCGCTGTTCCTCACTATCTTCCTCCATTCTGTCCGGTCCTTCGCGTCCTCAGGTCTTCCACGATGCAATCCGTCCGTTTCCTCCTACTGTCGGTGCCAATGCTATGTAGGCTCGAGTTTGTACACTGATTAATAATGAACCGTGGGACCGATATGAAGGCAAGTTACACTAAACTTTAGCGTGTTTTATTTTGCGTTCAACCGTTGTTGCCGATTATTTATATATATATATATATATATATATATATATATATATATATATATATATATATATATATATATATATATATATATATATATATATATATACGTTCATCCATTCACTCAGACCGCTCAGCGGCAAATATACTCATAAATGTTTATACAGAAAGGTAGAAAGAAAGTGGATAGGAACACATAAAATTTACAAACACAATGGTGGTGTGAAGATGAAATGACGGCCGATTCCAAGCAGAAAAATATCGACTGGACCGGGAATCGAACCACGGACCTTTGGATCCAAAGGTCCGTGGTTCGATTCCCGGTCCAGTCGAATTTTTTCTGCTTGGAATCGGCCGTCATTTCATCTACACACCACCATTGTGTTTGTAAATTTTATGTGTTCCTATCCACTTTCTTTCTACCTTTCTGTATAAACATTTATGAGTATATATATATATATATATATATATATATATATATATATATATATATATATATATATATATATATATATATATATATATATATATATATATATATATACATATATATATATACCTATATATATATATATATATTATATATTAATATATATAAAGCTACAAAACTGACTGACTGACTGACTGACTGACTGACTGACTGACTGACTGACTGACTGACTCATCAAAATTCCTGGGCATTTCTAAACGAGCTAGGTGGGTGAAATTTTCAGGATAGAGTTGGAGTCATGTGTCGAGTTGGGAAAAAATCGAAAAAGTTAAAAAAGTCGATTAGGCTTCGATTTATTGCAATCGAAAGCTTTACATCGGATTATACGGGAAAAACGAAAAATTTCAGTGTAGACTATTTTTCTTTCGTTCATTAAAATATGAAATAATTAAGTTACAGGACTGATTCTTTCACAAATATGAGGCTGAATGTTTGAAAAATCTAATTCTTGCAATCGATTCTTTCCTACCTACCGTAAAACTGATATTTTTAAACTTTTATTAGGGATTTTAGAATTTTTTTCACTTTCGTTGCTATGGACTTATTCCATTGTCGCCTAGCCGAGTGTCGACTCAGGTTTGGAACTAAGCTAGGCGGGCCAGTTTCAGGGGAGGGTTATATTTACGTGTTGATTTTGGGTAAAATCGGAAAAGTTAAAAAAGTCGATTCGGCTTCGAGATATTGCCATCGATAGCTTTACATATATGTGTTAGGTATCCTAAGTGAATGAAATTTACTCTTCCCTTTGCCATTTTTCGCACTGCTAAATACTGGGTATAATTTCTTCAAATTTGCCCTGGCCTCTACCGTACCTTTGATGACCAATTTCCACCAACCAAGCTTCATGATATTGTCGTTTTCATTAAAAAATTGAGCAGTTCATGTAGAAGATTGGAAGAGAAAAAAAAATTGAACATGAAAATTAGTATATTAAAAATCTCGATTCCGATCGAACTTATATAGTAAAATTATTCATGTGAGCTCTAATTAAGTATGCTGTACTGAAATGAAATATCTAACGTAGAAGAACGTCTTATATGCCATCAAATGAGGTTATGATAATCTTTCAATGGCTCCACGTTCGTTTCGGTGTACTGATTATAGTATTTTGAAAAGTCGCTAATAACCGGATGACATACAATATAAGTTTGTACTAGAACTGTCTGGTATCCATAACTCATGAGGCGCGTATTTCATTTTCGAGAACTATACTTTTCTTTGCTTGCATGTAGCACGCAGACTTGAGAGCATTCATTTTTTTCCTTATTACAAGAGTATCATCATCTAACACTCCCTCCCACTGCTTTCAAATTTCAAGCACCCATATAGGCATCATAAAATGGACAGGTGCTATTAATACATCGCTGCTGAGTCCTGGGTATAATATCTTCCACTTCTTCCTGGCCTCTACCGTAGCTTTGATGATCAACTTTGACCAACCAATCTTCATGATATTTTAGTTTTCATTCAAAAGGCTGTGTAATTCATGTAGAAGATTGAAAAAGAAAAATTGAACATGAAAATTAGCATATTAAAATTGTCGATTCGGATCGAAGTTCTATTATAAAGTTTTCATGTTAGACCTTATTAAGTATGCTGTACTGAAAGGAATATCTAACGTAGAAAGGCCATCAAATAAAGTTATGTTGAACTTGCAGTGGTTCCACGTTCCTTAATGTCGTTAATTACCGGATGAGATATAATATGATTTGTACTAGAACTTTCAGGTATCCTTACCTCATGGACCGTGAAATTCATTTCGAGAATTCCATAATATTTTTTCCTGCATGTAGCACGCAGAATTGAGAGCTTTCATTGGTTTTGTATAAATGATGCATTCATTTTTCGATACTTTAATTGTAAAATATTGTACATACCCCCCCTTGCTTGCTAACAGCAAGCACCCATTTACTCGTTAATATATATAAAGCTACAAAACTGACTGACTGACTGACTGACTGACTGACTGACTCATCAAAATTCCTGGGCATTTCTAAACGAGCTAGGTGGCTGAAATTTTCAGGATAGAGTTGGAGTCATGTGTCGAGTTGGGAAAAAATCGAAAAAGTTAAAAAAGTCGATTAGGCTTCGATTTATTGCAATCGATAGCTTTACATCGGATTATACGGGAAAAACGAAAAATTTCAGTGTAGACCTTTTTTCTTTCGTTCATTAAAATATGAAATAATTAAGTTACAGGACTGATTCTTTCACAAATATGAGGCTGAATGTTTTAAGAATCTTATTCTTTCAATCGATTCTTTCCTACCTACCGTAAAACTGATATTTTTAAAGCTTTATTTGGGATTTTAGTAATTTTTTCACTTTCGTTGCTATGGATTTATTCCATTGTCGCCTAGCCGAGTGTCGATTCGAGGTTTGGAACTAAGCTAGGCGGGGCAGTTTCATGGGAGGGTTATATTTATGTGTTGATTTTGGGTAAAATCGGAAAAGTTAAAAAAGTCGATACGGCTTCGAGATATTGCAATCGATAGCTTTACATATATGAGTTAGGTATCCTAAATGCATGTAATTTACTCTTCTCTATGCCAGTTTTCCCACTGCTAAATACTGGGTATAATTTCTTCAAATTTTTCCTGGCCTCTACCATACCTTTGATGGCCAATTTCCATCAACCAAGCTTCATGATATTGTCGTTTTCATTAAAAAAATATGCAGTCCATGCAGAAGATTGGAAGAGAAAAAAAATTGAACATTAAAATGAGTATATTAAAAATCTCGACTCCGATCGAATATATATAGTAAAATTCTTCATGTGAGCTCTTATTAAGTATGATGTACTGAAATGAAATATCTAACGTAGAAGAACGTCTTATATGCCGTAAAATCAGGTTATGATAAAAATTTTCAGCGGTTCCACGTTCGTTTCGGTGTACTGATTATAGTATTTTGAAAAGTCGCTAATAACCGGATGACATACAATATAAGTTTGTACTAGAACTGTGTGGTATCCATACCTCATGAGGCGCGTATTTCATTTTCGAGAATTATATTTTTCTTTACTTGCATGTAGCCCGCAGACTTGAGACCTTTCATTTTTTTCCTTATTTAAAGAGTATCATCGTCTAGCACTCCCCCCACCCTTGCTTGCAAATTGCAAGCACCCATATAGGCATCATTAAATAGACAGGTGCTATTAATACATTGCTGCTAAGTACTGGGTATAATTTCTTCAACATTTTCCTAACCTCTGCCGTAGGTTTGATGACCAACTTTAACCAACCAATCTTCATGATATTTTAGTTTTCATTCTAAAGCATGTGCAATTCATGTAGAAGATTGAAAAAGAAAAATTTAACATAAAATTTAGCATATTAAAGTTGTCGATTCGGATCGAAGTTCTATTATAAAGTTTTCATGTTAGACCTTATTAAGTATGCTGTACTGAAAGGAATATCTAACGTAGAAAGGCCATCAAATAAAGTTATGTTGAACTTGCAGTGGTTCCACGTTCCTTTCATTTCACTGATTATACTATTTTGAAATGTCGTTAATTACCGGATAAGATGTAATATGATTTGCACTAGAACTGTCAGGTACCTCATGGACCGTGAAATTCATTTCGAGAATTCCATAATATTTTTCTTTGCCTGCATGTAGCACATATACTTGAGAGATTTCATTGGTTTTGTAAGGATCATGCATTCATTTTTCGATATTTAAGTGAAAAATAATGTACAAACCCCCCTTGCTTGCTAACAGCAAGCACCCATTTACTCGTATATATATATAAATATATATAAAGCTACAAAACTGACTGACTGACTGACTGACTGACTCATCAAAATTCCTGGGCATTTCTAAACGAGCTAGGTGGGTGAAATTTTCAGGATAGAGTTGGAGTCATGTGTCGAGTTGGGAAAAAATCGAAAAAGTTAAAAAAGTCGATTAGGCTTCGATTTATTGCAATCGATAGCTTTACATGCGATTATACGGGAAAAACGAAAAATTTTAGGGTAGACCTTTTTTCTTTCGTTCATTAAAATATGAAATAATTGAGCTAACAGACTGATTCTTTCACAAATATGAGGCTGAATGCTTGAAGAATCTAATTCTTTCAATCGATTCTTTCCTACCTACCGTAAAACTGATATTTTTAAACTTTTATTTGGGATTTTAGAAATTTTTTCACTTTCGTTGCTATGGATTTATTCCATTGTCGCCTAGCCGAGTGTCGACTCAGGTTTGGAACTAAGCTAGGCGGGCCAGTTTCAGGGGAGGGTTAAATTTATGTGTTGATTTTGGGTAAAATCGGAAAAGTTAAAAAAGTCGATACGGCTTCGAGATATTGCAATCGATAGCTTTACATATATGAGCTAGGTATCCTAAATGCATGTAATTTACTCTTCTCTATGCCATTTTTCGCACTGCTAAATACTGGGTATAATTTCTTCAAACTTTTCCTGGCCTCTACCATACCTTTGATGACCAATTTCCACCAACCAAGCTTCATGATATTGTCGTTTTCATTAAAAAAATATGCAGTCCATGCAGAAGATTGGAAGAGAAAAAAATTGAACATGAAAATTAGTATAATAAAAATATCGATTCCGATCGAATATATATAGTAAAATTCTTCATGTGAGCTCTAATTAAGTATGATGTACTGAAATGAAATATCTAACGTAAAAGAACGTCTTTTATGCCGTAAAATGAGGTTATGATAATCTCTCAATGGTTCCACGTTCGTTTCGGTGTACTGATTATAGTATTTTGAAAAGTCGCTAATAACCGGATGACATACAATATAAGTTTGTACTAGAACTGTCTGGTATCCATACCTCATGAGGCGCGTATTTCATTTTCAAGAATTATATTTTTCTTTGCTTGCATGTAGCCCGCAGACTTGAGAGCTTTCATTTTTTTTCCTTATTTAAAGAGTGTCGTTATCTAACACTCCCCCCACCCTTGCTTGCAAATTGCAAGCTCCCATATAGGCATCATTAAATGGACAGGTGCTATTAATACATTGCTGCTAAGTACTGGGTATAATTTCTTCAACTTTTTCCTAACCTCTACCGTAGGTTTGATGACCAACTTTAACCAACCAATCTTCATGATATTTTAGTTTTCATTCTAAAGCAGTTGCAATTCATGTAGAAGATTGAAAAAGAAAATTTAACATAAAATTTAGCATATTAAAATTGTCGATCCGGATCGAAGTTCTATTATAAAGTTTTCATGTTAGACCTTATTAAGTATGCTGTACTGAAAGGAATATCTAACGTAGAAAGGCCATCAAATAAAGTTATATTGAACTTGTAGTGGTTCCACGTTCCTTTCATTTCACTGACTATAGTATTTTGAAATGTCGTTAATTACCGGATGAGATATAATATGATTTGTACTAGAACTGTCAGGTACCTCATGGACCATGAAATTCATTTCGAGAATTTTATAATATTTTTCTTTGCCTGCATGTAGCACATATACTTGAGAGCTTTCATTGCTTTTGTGAGGATGATGCATTCATTTTTCTATACTTTAAGTGTAAAATAATGTACAAACCCCCCTTGCTTGCTGACAGCAAGCACCCATTTACTCGTATATATATAAAGCTGCAAAACTGACTGACTGACTGATCAAAACTGTTAGGGTATTTCTAAAAGAGCTAGGGTGACAGTTTCAGGATAGAGTTGGAATCATGTGTCGAGTTGGGAAAAAATGGAAAAAGTCAAAAAAGTCGATTAGGCTTCGATTTATTGCAATCGATAGCTTTACATGGGATTATATGGAAAAAACGAAAAATATTAGTGTAGACCTTTTTTCTTTCGTTCATTAAAATATGAAATAATTGAGATACAAGACTGATTCTTTCACAAATATGAGGTTGAATGTTTGGAAAGCCTTATTCTTGCAATCGATTCTTTCCTACCTACCGTAAAACATATATTATTAAACTTTTATTTGGGATTTTTGAATTTTTTTCACTTTCTGACTATGGATATATTTCTCCATTGTCGCCGGGCCGAGTGTCGATTCGAGGTTTGGAACTCAGCGAGGCGGGGCAGTTTCATGGGAGGGTTATATTTATGTGTTGATTTTGGGTCAAATCGGAAAAGTTAAAAAAGTCGATTTGGCTTCGAGATATTGCAATCGATAGCTTTACATATGTGAGTTAGGTATCCTAAGTGCATGTTATTTAGTCTTCTCAATGCCATTTTTCGCACTGCTAAATACTGGGTATAATTTCTTCAAACTTTTCCTGGCCTCTACCATACCTTTGATGACCAATTTCCACCAACCAAGCTTCATGATATTGTCGTTTTCATTAAAAAAATATGCAGTCCATGTAGAAGATTGGAAGAGAAAAAAAAATTGAACATAAAAATTAGTATATTAAAAATCTGGATTCCGATCGAACTTATATAGTAAAATTCTTCATGTGAGCTCTAATTAAGTATGCTGTACTGAAATGAAATATCTAACGTAGAAGAGCGTCTTATATGCCGTCAAATGAGGTTATGATGATCTTCCAGTGGCTCCACGTTCGTTTCGGTATACTGATTATAGTATTTTGAAAAGTCGTTAATAACCGGATGACATACAATATAAGTTTGTACTAGAACTGTCTGGTATCCATACCTCATGTGGCGCGTATTTCATTTTCGAGAATTATACTTTTCTTTGCTTGCATGGATCACGCAGACTTGAAAACTTTCATAGTTTTTTTTCCTTACTTAAAGAGTATCATCATATAACACTCCCCCCCCTGCTTGCAAATTGCAAGCACCCATTTACTCGTTTTTACTATACACCCTCGATTTTTTATTGCGGCGAGAACAAAAAAAGTGCCGGTTTTTTTTTGGTATTTTCGAACGGAACGCTCTCTTTGACGTTTAAATGGTGAAGAAATTTGAAGTTTAATCGTGGCGAACGTGTAGTATTGCGTAGCAGGTCTTTCCCTGTGTCGCTTATCGTCCACCCGCAGGTCCATCATTCCCATCGAGACGCGCTCCTCTTCCCCTCTTCATCATATCTCCACGTCACTGTGGGATTGCATCGGATTTTTTGGGGATTTGGAGATTCACCCATGGTTATAGTTATCACTTCCACGTTGATTTTCTTCAGTAAGCTGCCGTCAACAGCCTATTTCGTTAAAAAAAACTGCTACGGACGAACTCATGGTACTTCTTAACTTTTAGAGGGATTAAGGTGGGGACACGGAAGTGTCACGTTAGGTTAAGTTTGCTTGAGAAAATCAGAACAGGTTTGTTTCAGGGCGACATGGAGAATATTATCATGGCGCCTCACTACATCTCTAGGTCTGACAGCCTTAGGGATTGGAAAATCGACTTCGGTTTTAATCGAAAATCGATAATCACACTCCGATTTTCGATTTAATCGTAGTCGACTTTTTGTCTTGAAAAATCGTTCAAAATCGATTCTAGCCGATCGATTTTCGATTTTTAGCTTGCTACATCATTTGAATTTTGCCGCCTCGCTTTGCTCCGCGCCGCGCTATTTCACTCTGCATCGCTGGTGGGAGAACCTTGGTGGAGAGGCAAAGTGCTTCGGACTAGGGATTGGAAAATCGACTTCGGCTTCAATCGAAAATCGATAATCACACTTCGATTTTCGATTTAATCGTAGTCGACTTTTTATCTTAAAAAATCGTTCAAAATCGATTCTAGCCGATCGATTTTCGATTTTTAACTTGCTACAGCATTTGAATTTTGCCGCCTCGCTTTGCTCCGCTCCGCGCTATTTCACTCTGCATCGCTGGTGAGGGAACCTCGGTGAGAAGGCGAAGTGCTTCGGACACCGGCAGGTTGGAGTTGCCAACTGTGGGGCTGCGGATTTTTATTACAATATTTCCAGTCTAGGCGGGGACTCACGCTCGGAAGTAATACATTGTAGACCGCGAGACGAAGATTCGAAATGATAATACGCGTTGACATTGTCTTTTTTGTAAACGTTCTCTCAATAAATCGCTTCAGAGCACTCGTCTTCTTCAAAGTAGATTCGCCCAGTCCGAATATCGTTTCTACGCATGGGCTACTAAATTATATGTAATTTACTAGTTATATTACCTATATGTATATAAGTATCTGGTATGGATTATTACTTTCCTGCATACCTTAAAAATATCTGTAAAATAATAAATTGTATAAATACAGTTGACCGTATTCAGTTCTTATCCTTAGTGCTTCCATTAACCCATATTTAGCATTTTGTTAGAACAGCACATCCGTATTTCAGCAGATAATTAATTTACTATTTAAAAATTTCGATTTTTCGATTATTTTGGGCACAAAATCGAATTTTTAGAAAATCGATTTCAAAAACCGAAATCAAAAGTCGATTAATCGAAAATCGATTCTGGATTTACATTTCCAATCCCTAGACAGCCTACTACATTTCTAGGTCAGAATGTATTATTAGTCATTAGGTATTTCAGGAAGTTTCCCGCCTTTCCTTTCTAGGCCTTAAAACAGACCGATTTAACGATTGCTGTGACAGAAGATAGTTGCATATCCCCTGAAGGAGTAGTCTTCATTCAGGAGGGAGGCCAGCTATTGTAAATTGCTTAGAAGATCAGGCAAAAAAAAACTGTACTGTTTTTGGATTGGATTTTTTGGGGAGGCGACCGACAGCTTAGGGTCATAGGTAAGGGAGGAAGGGTGGATAGAAACCCGGCGTCGGCATTAGCCTTCCCTTCGCAAAAGGCGCCAAGGGGACCGCGGTTTAACGTCTCATCCGACGGACAGAGTACTGCACTTGAAGTGCCCTCCGCAAGACACACAAGTGGGGATCGGATTTCCTCTGAAAAACATCTTCCTCTTCAGGGATTTGAACCCTGGCCGTACGTATGGTTAGCCATTAATCTAGTCACCACACCACCCCGATCCCCCTTACTCCTTCCTTCCTGAATTACTAGACTGAAACCATCTGTCTCATTGCATCATAACTCGACTCTCTATCCTTTGCCTATTTTACCTTCAGGCTCCCATCAGCTCGTTGAAAAGAATTAAATTATTTGATGCTAATTATTTGAGACTTACATAATTAAGGTGGCAAATATCTAATTAATTTTTATCATTACTTTTCTCGGAATAGAATCCGAACGCAGCGCCGTTTATATCAATCTAACGCTCTTTGACTTCAGTTTCCATAATCATCAGATAACAACTCTCAAGGATTGGAGTGGATTGGATATTAGGGGAGGCGACCGACGGCTAAGGTCATTTGCGTCATAGGGGACAGGTAAGGGAGGAAGGGTGGATAGAAACCCGGCGACGGGTTTCTATCCACCCTTGCTCTCAACGAAAGGCGTCAAGTGGACCACGGCTTAACGTCTCATCCGACAGACGGAGTAATGTGCTTGAAGTGCCCTCCACAAGACACTCCAGTAGGGATCGGGTTTCCGCTGAAAAACATCTTCCTCTGCAGGGATTTGAACCCTGGCCGTCTGTATGGTACGCCAGTACTCTAGCCACCACACCAACCCGATCCCCAACAACTCTCAAACTAAGGTGAATTGGCGCCTTAATTTTATCGCCATTATTTTTTTTTTTTTGGAAAAATTAGCATACTTTTTACGCTTTATCGCGAAGATGAAATTTTTATTCGATGGAAAATATTCCCTCCATATTTTCCCCACTTCTTAGTATGGACACCATTCTGCTTTCAAGCTCATTCCGTGAAGATCAAATGTCGAGGAAAGGGTGGCGATAATTAGTTCGCATCAAACGGAGAACACGTTTTTCTTGAAGTGGCCAGAGTATTCATGACGGGTTTTAAAATTGGAGTCATTTAACTGTGCCACCAATTAAATTAAATTAAAAAAAAACAGAAAACAGAAAACAGTGTGACTGGAGAGGAAGACATTGCTCGAACGCGTTCGCGATTTTATCACCCTTTAAATCATCTGAATTTGACCTATATCACCAAAAAAATCGTAGCGCTTCCCTTTCCTTTGTTTTTCCTCTGAAAAAAACATCTTCCCCTGCAGGGATTTGAACGCTGGCCGTCCGTATGGTTAGCCATTAATCTAGTCACCACACCCAACCCGATCAGACACATCACCGTTATCTTCGCTCTTGTACTTTCTTGTACGCTCTTGTACCTCAACTACCCCCACCCCCTACCCCCCTCCTGCTCTCTAAACCTCTCGTTTCTCACCCTGTCTCTCCTTCTTTTCGTCTCTCCGTCTCGCCTTTTCCTCGCTGCGTTCCTTTACGCATTGTTTCTTTATAAAAATCCAGAATATTTACATAACCTTTTTAAAACTAAGCCTAAAAATACTCTTATGACTACAAGGTCAGATGCTAACTTAATCTACTATCCCGCTCATCGCACAACTTCTTTCCAGAAGTCATTCCAGGTTGTAGCATCCAATCTCTGGAATAATCTACCAGATGATGTTAAAAATACTCGGTTTTTGAAATCGTTCAAGGCAAAAGTCTATAACTTATTACTTACTGCCCCATAATAACTTATTGGTTAATTGGAGAAAAATGTGTATCTCTTATATTTCTTTGGTTGTTTGTCCTTTTCATCATGTTACTTATTGCTATTCCTATAACTTCTTCCTCGTTGGTTCTGTGATTTGTCACTGGAACGTTGTGTATCATATGCTTTTCTTTGTATAATGTTGTTGTTGCTGTAGTAGTGTAGTGATGATATGATTTCTTTGTAAAATGGAACTCTTTTGTTATATTTTCCTGTTAGTTTATCGCTCACAATGAGTAAGTTGAGTTGATTTCATGATTTTATGTTTAATTAATTCCATGTTAAAATCTACTCTAAGAATTTGTATAAGTAAATTGTATTTGTTCTTTGAGGACAAGAGTCCTAGAACAATAAATATCTTTCTTTCTTTCTTCTTTCTTCTCTTTTCCATAGTCCATCGCAACTCCTCATTTCAAGTACGTCCAATTTCTTTTCTTGCCCCTTCTTTAATTAAGTTTTAGAGTATCCGGCGATATTTCGTGGAAATGCTTTACAGATATCGTGAATTCAACAGTTTCCGGCGAGATGTTTGCGGAACTGTACATTCAAATGAAAAACACTAGATATTGTATCGCCCCATATTTAAGCCTTAAAAACTTAACGAAACGTGTTTCGGCACTTTATTCGCCATCGTAAGGTACAGCGTGAAACACCTGGGACAATAAATTATCTAGTATTATTCATTTCCGGCGGAGAAAGATCTAGTCCATGAACTTAATAAAATACAAAGGAAAGCTGCGCGATTCCTCAAAAACTGCCACGGCCGTACAGAAAGCGTTACACAGATTTTGAACGATTTAGGGTGGGAGGCGCTAGAGACTGCGGGGAGGCTACGCGCTAGGCTTAGATTGCTTGAGCAATTGAGAATGTATATCTTTCAGAGCGACACTTAGAACATCATATTAGAACCACATTATATCTCCAGGTCCGACAGAATCGATAAACTAAGAGAGATATTTTGCCGAACGGATAGGTTTGGGAATTCGTTTTTCCCCCCGAACAATTAAGGACTTTAATAAATGCTAGGCGGAACTTTGATTTTTTTTGTTGACGGCTGGTGTCCTAACACCCCCCGCCACACGCCTTTTGAGGCGGCTTGCGGGGTAGTATGTAGATGTAGATGATATCATGATCTAAAGAATGAGAAGGTTTTTGTTCGCTTTCCGCGGAAATAATTTTGTTTTCCGACCCGGTTTCGACATTAGCCATGACAAAACCTTGAATAACCTTAACCTTGACAATTCACTTTGAAAATTACGTATTAGCTAACGTCGAAACCAGGGGGGTTGTGTTTGAACCGCTCGAGATAATCTCGATCACGTAACCAAGGAGTGACGTGGAACAACAACGAGCGGTTGGAGATTATGGTAAGTTTTACTCACTCGGATGGATACATTAAACGATTAATACATTGGTAATTAATGCCCGTATTCATAGTCGTATTCCTAGGGGTTACCTGGGTATCCCCTAGCCAGGTAACACCTAGGGGTCCCCTACGCTGAGCGATTCATAAACCTTACCTGGGTAACACCCAGCCAGGGGACGCCTGGGTAAGAGATTTGGCAACAATCCCACGCAAAAATACATATGAACGGTTCCGCTGAATGGTTCTCGATGTTTTCGATGCTCATTTCTCACCGTAACCAAGCACGCTATAAACAATAATACAGTATACTGTTGCAAAATGTTGATGAAAAATGATTGAAGGAATATGAGAGAATGTTTACAATATTAACTGAATATTTATGTAATATGAATAGTGAGGAATATGAGATTGATTCAGTGAGTACCCGTGTTTGTAAACAGAAGACGTATGGAAAGTTGTTGATATTATCGTGTACTGCCATTAGTACAGTAGTATCCATTCGTCCCTAGCGTGGGCAGCAGTACTGCGTTAGGGGAGCTTTGGGTAAGCGTCATGCCTTACCCAGGAAATCGACGGCCTGGGGGATGGGTTAGGGGACAACAGTCCCCTGGGTAACGACTATGAATACCATTTCTGAGCCAAGGGGCTCCCCCACACCTGAGGAACACCCAGGTAACGACTATGAATACATCCCTAAGTCTTCAATCGGCAAATAAAATCCATTAACAATATTACCGCGTTAAAAACTCGATTTTTAAGTCCGAGTGAGATTTTTACAAATGTTTGAAATACACCAAAACCTCGAACCCTACGTGATTGTACCACGTGACCCCTTAGTTACGTGTACGGAATGATCTCGAGCGGTTCAAACACAACCCCCCCCCCCCAGGTCGGAAAATAAAATTATTTCTGTGGAAAGTGAACAAAAATCTCCTCTAAAAATATTTGCCTCTTCTTCATCGACCATCTCTCGCAACCGTAGATCAGGGCTGGTCTCGCAACTGATCTAAAAAAGACCCTTCCCTCCCGCCATCGCTCTGCCATCTAAGACAAAGTATTTCAGTGTGAAAATTTTACAAATTTTTGTAATCCATCACATCTTCGGTAAAAGGCCGATAACCTATTCATATTTTTACACCATTTGATAGTTTTAAGTGCATGCCCGAAACGCAAGTTCTTCCTCAGAACCCTTCTTGTCTTTGAGGCTGAGATGACATCGTCGATCGAGCTTGACGACCGTCTCTGGGCCTCGTGGAGTCTGAATATTTCGGCGCATCGCCGTTCGAACTTATTGTGCTGAAGCCAACGGTCTCTTCAAACGTCGCGGACTGTGTGTCCACCGCCGCATGTATCTCGTAGAGGAACTAGTCGGGCGCTGGGGAGTTTTGACACGGGTCGTTAAGTTCCAAGGTGACTGACTACTGTCCCGCCAGTGGGAATCCCTCGTTTTCCCTTCCTTTGATGTCATTAATTTTTTTTATTTAAACATTAGACGAATGACTGACGGCGAGCGGTGTTTTTTTTTCATTCCTATTTCCTCCTTCGCCATCATATATTCCGTGCCTGCATAATGTGCTTCGCGTTATTTCCTCTTGCATAAATTTATTTCACTGTTTTGCATTTAACAGGATGGAAGCAATGGCGAAACGACTCCCTATGTGTGTGTTGCTGTGGATTACACGTAAATTCCGCTTCCGGTCGAGTTCACAAACCCACTTGCCGAAGGGGGGGGGGCGGGGGATGGAGAAGGGATGGGGTATGGGCGGGGGGGGGGGGGCATCGGTCTGCGAAATGGTAACCATGCGAACGAGGGATTAACAAAAACAAAAGACTGCGACGCGGCGAAACTTGATTCCTTTTTTTTTTTTTTAAAAAAAAACGGGGACCGCACGCGACTAGATTTTCCCATTAACCTTTTCGCGCGAAAACGGTGCGCTTGTTTACCCTAATTTTCATCGACACGTGATTTTGAACGGAGGGCTTGAAAAGTTTCTTTTCCCCCCCCCCCCCCCCGCGCAAATCCGTCTAGTCTGTTCTGCCTGGGACGAATCTATGGAGACATTCGAATTAAATCCACGATGGGATGCAGTGTCTGTCAGTCGGGAGATGGGCTGGACGACGTTGGTATTGAGGTATTAGAATGAAGGTCACTGTGTCCATATCCAAGGGACGTATTTTGGTATATCTCCTCGACCGATTTTTCCGTTTTTTGTAACTGTGGGAAAGCAACCATGGACGGAAATAAGCATGGATATACATCATTGAGGCATATGGAGAGGGCACTTGCTATTTCTGGCCAATGATGGAAGCTGAAGCCCGTCCGTCATCTTCGTCGCCTCTCATTCTCCTTGAGTTCCTGCGGGATAACGCACTTGTTTCACAATTAGACCGCGTTTTCCATCGATAACTTACCGGAAATCAGCGTAAAATTACTTCTGTAATGTGAATTTTCCTTGCGTTAACTGTTTATATATTTAAATCGCATTCGCGCTTAAAAAAACTAGGGTAAAACTGGTTAGAATTCATCTCTCCAGGCAGCCGACACGTTAGAGCTGGGATTTTCGATTCATTTCTATGATCCGATTCATGCGATTTGGTTCATGCGAATGAGTCGTTCTTTCAAATGGTTCATAATGAACCAAACTGACTTCGTGAACCACTAGCGATTGAACAGACTGGATGCGAGGAATGAAAACGACATCCACCCGAAGATTTGATTACTCGGATATGTCGGGGGACGAAGTAATGGTTGCGAAGTATGGAAGTTTTACTTTGTCCTTAAAGCGTCCAAAAATGTGAAAGCATGAAATTCCCTTCGTGAAATCTATGAAGATGAAATTTAATAAAAATACCTTAGTTGCTTGCTCAGGAATTTTCAATTTTCCACCGAAGATATTACTACATGTTAACTCTTAGATCTGTCGTGATTTCTCGTCCACAGTCCGATTCAAGAGTCTCAAGCAATTCTTTGATTCTTTTCAATTCTTTTGGTTCTTGCGATTCTTTACGAACCACTTGATTGAAGAACGTTATTCAATTCATTCGGTTCATACCAATGAATCGATCATAAAGAACGATTCACTCATGAACGATACAGCTCTACAACACATGTTTAAAGAGTTGCTTGCCTTAGATTCCTAACAGATGTTGGATATTCTTGCTTTACATCCGCTAATCCGTCCATTCGATCGTCCTATCGATAGTTGTACAGGGTTGAACGATATAATTGTTATTTCGGTTGTCAGTTCTTCAGTTTGATGACGTAGCGCCATTCTCCAAATATCTCAGTGATATGCATAATGGATTCAAATCTTTGCCTTCATATCCAAGGCAACGTGTTGCCCCATTTTCCGCATTTAGTTCGCGCTCAGTCGTTTTTTCCGTCTGAAGCCGGCTTTGGTACTTCCTTAAAAAGTGATAGCTTTTATAGGACGAGTAATAATGAGCACTACTTGAACCAGATCGGTTGTGCCGACGCAATATTATCGTATATCCGGTATTTTTGACAAAATATTTTTATGAAATACTGCGTACGGCAAATATTGCGTAAAATACTAAATGAAATTGTCATCAAAATCAATGAATAAAAATAAATCTCTCAGAAATAGTTAGTCCAACGGGAAACGAAAAATGCAATGAAGAATGAGCGCCGAACAAGCTATATCTCTTACTTGTGATTACATATATTATAAACAATTGAATAGATTTCGGCGCGTAACCAAGAACAGAAATTCCGTGAGTGAAACTCTTTATTTCCTTGAGAAGCGTGAGTGCCTTTCTTTATAAAACTTTTGGAAAACGCTGTGCTTCCGCTAATAAACGTAGATATAACATGCAAATCATGCGCTTGAACTTTTTCCAGAGATTATGGAAAAGACGCCATCCTGTTTGAAATGTCCACGCCTGCTCTATTTTTTTAAATCGAAAAACTAACATTTCTTACTAAAAAAAACTAATTTTACTTACTGTGAACAAAAAATTCATTTAAAAAGTAGAAAATTGTAATGAAACGAAATTCGACGGGTCTGTTATGCGAGCGAAGCCAACGTGATGGCCATGCGTGGCATTACTATTCATTAATTCATTCATTGAAATTCTATGTCTGAGAGTTATTTTTTTTTAATTGTGAAAAATCTGGCGGCTGTCGTGAGAGATTCGCGAAATTAATTCGCTCCGACATTGTACGACGCAAATGAAGTCCGTCATCTGTCGATTCTCTTTACGCCCTCGCAATGGTCATGCCAAAGGCCTTGTGGCATGTACGAACGACAAACAAAAGAGTCACGAGATCCGTGAACCCCCGTTGAAGTTCTCTCTGTGTTTACCCGCTAGTCTCGTGGCGCCCTCCCACTTCTTTTTTTAACGACCTTAGCCGGTGGTCTCCAATCTTGCTTTCTTTACCCTTTAACGGGAAACACTATGGCGAGGCCGCGCACGCTCATGGCTCACAGAAACACTTCCTCTCCTCACACGACGTCGAGATTACGCCCGCTGCATTTCTTTCTTTTTTTTTTCTTCATTTTTCAATCATATCGTCCGACCCCATCCAGTTCCATATGTGTCGGGGTTAATGAGAGGGAAAAACAGTGTGGGGCGACGGTCGACCAAGGAGAATGAGGTCTCTGGCGGCTGGACCCGGAGTCAAGAAAAAAAAACAAAACAAGGTCGGGCGGCGTATGTCTCTTTTTCTCATTCCCGAGAGGTCCAGCCGGGATTGAGAGACGCGCTCTCCCCGCACGGGGCAGCTGCGTCTTATCCACCCCATCTCCTCCGCAGCCTTTTTCCCCGACAACTTTGAAGGGATGCAAGCGATTCCGTTCTAATTAGGATTCTCCTTTGATGATCCCGTCTCGGAAGGTGTGGGGTCCAGAGAAAGGCCCCTTGGTGATTTTTTTCGAATATTTTTTACATATGTGACATTTTTTTTTTTTGGACGTAGGGGAATGAGACGAACCCATGAGCTCATCCAAGCAATATTCGTAGATTGTATATCATTTACATTTTAGGTAGCCTGAGTGATGAGTAATTTTTTAGAAAAAAATCTCTTATTTGACCTCATCATTGATAAAAATCAAATCTTCCAAATATAGCAAAATATCGACAATCGATTGGATTGGATATTTGGGGAGGCGACCGACGGCTAAGTTTATTTGCGCCAAAGCGAAAGGTATGGGAGGAAGGGTGGATAGAAACCTGGCGTCGGCATTAGCCTGCTCTTAACGAAAGGCGCCAAAGGGGACCACGGTTCAACGTCTCATCCGACAGACGGAGTACTGTACTTGAAGTGCCCTCCACAATACACTCAAGTAGGGATCGGGTTTCCTCTGAAAAACATCCGCCACTGCAGGGATTTGAATCCTGGCCGCCCGTGTGATAGGCGAGTACTCTAACCGCCACACCAACCCGTTCCCCCATAATTTTCGAGTTACGTGCCAAAACAATACGAGCAATTCCTATGGACAATGGTATGGGTGTGGACTCCAGAGAACTTTTACAAAAATGAGGCATTTTTTAACGCGTGGATCACATCAGGAAATAAATAGCGAGTAGTTATTATGAATTTTCGTCCGTATCTAAATTTAAATCGATTTCCTACCGGAAAAATTTTTACATAGTCGCGAAAAATCATCGGATTTGGAGTCGTTTACATTGTACTGCGTGAGAAAAAAAGGGCCAAGTTAAAGATCCACATTCGCTCATTTAGATAATTACTTAAAATTTAAGTCATGCATAACAATGTTTTTGCGCAGTTAATTTTTTGAAGCACATTTGCTTGTTGTTCCTTACATCTGCAGGAAAGAAATAAGTCTCGAATGTCGTCCACATGAATACTTGGGGAGAATCTCGCTCAAAACACATTTAGCAGTTAACTATGTGAAAAGTACAGTCGGATTCAAATGTATTGCAAAGAATCGAGCGGCGGCGCCACTTACGCTTCTCAAGGAAATCGAGTTTCACTTACGGCGCTGTTATTCTTTGCTATGCAACGCTATCTATTCAGCTGTTTATTTGCACGTATTTAAATTGTAACAGTTGAGCAATTGCTTGCTTTGTGCTAACGTGTTATTACATAATATGATTAGCTCGAATAACAATGACATGCTGCGACGTATTGATTAATTGGAATACCAAACTTTATCAATAAACACAGATCGTTCCTGGCATACAATATGCCTACGGCAAAAACTACGTAATGCATCATTTTGAGTAACAGTTGTGATTAATAAATAATAATTATCCATGCTCAAATCGTAAATCCAAACCAAAAACGAAAGCGTAATAACAAATCAGCACAATATAGGAAATTGGTCAACTATCACCATTTTAATACGCGCAAATAAACAGATGAATAGATCGCGTTGCGTAGCAAAGAATAACAGCGCCGCAAGTGAAACTCGATTTCCTTGAGAAGCGTAAGTGGCGCCGCTGGATTCTTTGCAATACATTTGAATCCGACCGTACGTCCCGACGTTACTACTGTCTACCGAGGCGCAAATTCAACTCGGCAGCACGATCGATTCTTCACAAATGTTAATGTATGCCGATTGACGTCATTTTTAATGAAGAAACTTCCATTTTTGTGTGGACGTATGTGACTGAGATACCATTTTCATAACAACCCAAATTTGTTGGGTTGGGTTAAACCTCATGGAGATATAGACGTTTTTTTTCTTGTAAATTTTAATGAACGCCAGTTGAACCCCCTATTACGTGTCCGAGACTATTTCAAGTGGGACTAATTAGAGGAGAAAATTTAGAAATCTGAAGGTAATTCTCCCGAAATGTCATTTCACCGGGAAATCGATGAATTTAGTCTCTTTTTAAAGACAAGTATCTTTACCCTCCCAAAATTCCAGCCCCTTATCCAATAACTTTATGAGGTGTTTACAAAAAAATAAAGGCCATTTTACATGGGAAATGGTATTTATAGGCTCTCCGGGGGGACAGGAATTTTGTAACACCTTCTTCAAAAATTGGCAGTGTGTATCTACGTATACATAATACCCTGCGAGCCGCCGCATGGGCGTGGGGCAGGGGGTGTTAGGTCACCATCCGTGTAAAGATGTAAGTTTTTGGGAGGTGAAATGGTGACATGTATTATAGGAGTGTATTTAGTGGAGCTCAATTTTTATTGTGGTCGCGGTTGTTCGCGGAAAGAACGAGTTCTTGTACCTATCTATTCGGCAGTGTATCTCTCTTATTTTATCGCATCTGTCAGATCTAGAGATGTAGTGAGGCGTCATGATAATATTTTCTGTGTCGCTTCTGAAAAATATCAGTTATGAATTTCTCAAGCCACCCAAGCCTAAGGTGCAGCCTCCGAGTCGCTAGGGGCTCCCTCCTTAATCCATCTAAAAGTTGTGAGATACTATATGTGCGCAGGTAGCAATATTTAACGAAGCGCGCTGCTTTCCTTTATATTTCGTCAAGTTTTTTGGTTGAATCTTTATGACTAGGGTCCCAAATGCTCGCGGCGCATTCGAGGTGTGGCCTAACCAGAGAGAAGTAGCATCTCTCTTTGACTTTTTAATCCGAGGACCTTCCTATTGTACGTTTAACAAAATTTAGTATGCGAATTTCCACTGAAAAAAAATCATCCGCCTTGACCGGGATTCGTACCCGTATTCCTCGCTTTGCTTTGCTTTGCTTTGCCGAGTGCTTTAGCCAGTTAAGCTACCGAGGTGTCCTATTCCCCTGTGGATGTTTGTGACCTTTACGGTACTAGATGTTCTCGACTGCCGGACATACAGTGTAAAAAACAGTCGCTACTGAGCGCTTAGCGCCACTGCCCACGAGGAAAGATCGTACTTTGAACACAGGGAGGCGTTCACTCTCCGCAATCATCCGCCTTGATTTTTTTCTCTGTGGAAATTCGCACATGTGTGCATTGCGGGTGACTCCGTAAAAAGTGGAACTCCGTGGCTAGTATCGGATAGCTTGAAATTTGTCAAAACCTAGTATCTTTAACGCTGTCCCACAATTGTACGTTTCTTCTTCTAGTTTTACAATAAATTTTTATTGTCAACGCTGTAATACTTGCAGGATAACAAAAAAACTTCCAATATTTGATTAATGCTTCCTACAGCTTCTGAAATTTAAACGCGTAATTTGAATATGAACTTCAATATGATTTTAGGGAACTATCTCCCTCAAACCACCTTAAAAGTGGTATAATCATGTATATCATTACAGAAAGGTCTTTTTCTGTCATTCCGTATATGCTCCGTTAATACTGCACCTACAGTGATAAATGAGGTATCATTTTAAACGTTGAATCACCGGCTTCTGACGAAAAATACAATCTCAATCTCAAATTTCACTATGTACCCATTAATTTGACTTAAAAGCTTCGATTTTTCCATATCGATTACTCGCTCGAGGTATATCGACTCCACACATCCGTATAAATTATTTCTCAAAGGTGTTTTTTTTGTCGCAACGCCATAACTGCCATAATTATTCATCAAAATTAATGATTCAAACATCGTTGTAAAGCTTATGTTACCCAATATTGATGAAAAATAGACAAATTGTTTCAAATTAAAGTTTTTGTTAAAAAAATGATACAACGCCATCTGCTGACAATATAATCAACTAATACGTCGGCAATGGTTACGTGCTTAAAAGACTGTAGGAGGCGCCATCTATTAACACATCGTTTAGTTAGATTGTTTACATTCTACATGCAATCAGTGTGACCATTTACTGCTTACGTTTACGTTATGTATCTCTAACACAAACATAAATAACATATAATTATCCATGGGAAGAAACAGGAAGAAGCTGCATACTGTGCGAAATATTCGCTCGGGTCATCTAGTATATATAAAACAATGTCTAAGACTTTACGGGAAGAGAAAGCCATTTGTAAGGACAGGACATTATGGATTACATTAGCAATACGAAGCCAGTTTTCTCGGGCTAACGGAAATACCAAAATTCTGTGACCATCCTCACCCCGAAAGTGAGTCGCGTAATGGGTATGAATATTATGGATGCATGATATGCTTACTGAAAATCGACCCAGTAACAACAATCCAGGAAGCCTGCGATCGAAGTTCTTTCGTTGCTTACCCAAAATCCAAATCCGCTTCCGATCGCTTTGGAAGCGCGCTGCCTGTAGTTCGCAGGGTCTGAATTAAACGGAAAGCGACTTCGCTGAGACTGGAGAGAATGGAAAGCGTCCCTCTATATCTTGGAGTCAGGGGGAGAGAGGGAGAAAGAGCACGCGTGTGGTCGGTGTCAAAAGGAGAGCGGGGACGTTCTCTAGTCTTCTTCAGAATCTTTCCTTTTTACTCCAAGCGTCTCGGCGAGTTCAAAAGCCGTTCCTTCCACACGTACACTCCCCTCCCCCTCCCCCCCCCCGCTTCATCTCCCCCTGGACAATATTCCCCGTCCGGCGTGTATAATTTTTTTTTTCGCGTGCTCCCTCCCCCAATGGTGTTTACCCTGTTCCACGAAGAACGGGAGGAGACGTGAAGCGAGGAAACTTATACGCCGCGCGCGCGTGCGGGGGGAAAAAAGAGAAAGTGTGAGGCGGAGGAAGAGGAGGAGGAGGGGGGGGGGTGGTTTCCAGGGACGACGGGAGGGAAAACAAAACACCGCGCTGTCCGGCCACAGACGAGTCGCATCATCGCCATGTTGCCTTTCTTTTGAAGAAAGAAAGAAAATAAGAAAGAAAGAAAGAGAGAGGAAAGGAGGCGGAGTAGCGAGAAGACTTCCTCTCGGGAATATGACTCAATCCGCTCATTTCCCGTTGCTGGAGCGTGCCACGACCACTTGGGACGCGTCACGGGCGAACGGGGAGATTCCGAAAAATTGGGAAGATCTTTGTGAAAAACCACCCGAGTCTTGAAATTTTTTTTTTTCTTCTAAAATAAGTCTCACAGGCGGCTCGCCGTCTCTTTTTTTTTTCGTGATGACTCCTGAGTGGCACGGAAACTGTATGTTAGAGTGAACTTCTTTCGAGTTTATCACCTACGCGTGCGAATGTCAGGGTATCTAGTGATAATTTTGAACCCCTGTACTTGGGCTGTGTTTAGGTGGTTGGGTAGACTACGAGGAAGAGGGGAGAAAAATATCTAGAGGAAAAATATCGAGAAAGCATTCAAGAAGCCCTTATTATTGAATGGAAAGAGGAAAATTCCAAGTTGACATGCATTACAGAAGTTCGGAAGCAAAATCACCTGGAATTGATCCTGTAAACAAGAAGTTAAGAGTAGGATTGCTCAGGGAATAATGGCATTCGGAAATTTTAAGGAACTCCTGACAACTGAGAGTAACTAAAAGGATTTGAGGAAAAGACTTGAAAAGTGTTTTACGTGAAGTATGGTTTTGTATGGATCTGAGACGTGGACGATGAGGAAAAGGGGAGAAAAATATGTATCTTGAAAACTTTGAGATGTGGCCATGGCGAAAGATGGAGGAGATCGATGGACGGATGAGGATAAAAATCAGGAAGAACTGAGAAGGGTTGAAGGGGAGCCAACTATATCTACATCTACATCTACATGATACCCTGCGAGCCACCACGAGGGTGTGTGGCAGGGGGTGAAGATCACCAGACATGCACTATTGACATGCAACTAGGATATTTAATGGAGACATGCTAGATAATAGGGTCACATGGAGCTAGATGGTTAGTATCTACATAATAAGGAAGGGATTATTGGTTGTTATTACATGCATCATGCACTACAGCCTACTCTAACTATATTTCACCTACCTATCCCTTTGCTACGCTGCCTATTGTTCTCTCTCATAGTACGAGGGAAAAATGACATTTTAAATCTATCGGTACGACAATATATCTCTCTAATCTTGTTAATATGATCAAACCTAGCATAATACGCAGGGGTTCTCAATATATATCTAACGTCATCTGTGAACAAATCGGTTTCGAATTTACTTAAAAGGTTTAACCTAAATTTGAACCTACGTTCTGATAGTAATTTCCATCCTATATATTAAAATGTTTAAATAAGAGATAGGCAAATTGAAAATTCCCTTTGAAAACTAGCGTAATTTTGGGTAGAATCCATGGATATAAGCAGCCAGTATATGTTTCAAGAGTTACTTGCCCTAAATGTCAAACAGACTGTTGATATTCTTGCTTTTACATCCGCTAATCTCGTCTATTTCGTTGTGATAGCCAAAAGGGAAGTGGGAAGAGAGAGCCGGGTCAAACAATATTGTTATTTCGGTTGTCAGGCTACAATTTAATGACGTAGTGCCCTCTCCTCACACCTCAGTGGTCGAGATGGTTGGGGGAGAGATGGCATGCACTTCCGTGACTTCCGTGACTTCCATGACTTCCGTGACTTCCATGACTTCCGTGACTTCCGTGACTTCCGTGACTTCCGTGACTTCCGTGAAAGATTTGCTTTGCTATGTAGAGAAGAGAAAATAAAGCAATCGTTGCATACTGTGTATTTCGGCGTATATTGGAAGTGGTCTGGTGTAACAACACTAAAATGTTTCGTCTTTTTTTTTTGTGAGGTTGGTGGAGTGTGTGAAAAGATTCCGAGTTATACTTCCTTCTGTCGCGGTAATATTCCTTTCCCTCTTTCCTTGGCTTACGAGAGCCTCTCCGCAGAAGACGTGGCGCTCGCGGCTAAAAAAAATTATTCTCGAGGGCGTCATCAGCTCCCCGGTCCGGTCTAGCGCCTAACCATTAAAAGGCCGCCTTTCGAGCGCGTGCCCCTAATCTAAAATGAATGATCGACCGATTGAAGTAAAGAGGAAATGATTGGATTGGAGATTGCGCGCAGGATGGGAGTTTGATTCATCACTCAGAAAAGCGCTCAGCCACCATCGCGGTCTTTAGGATGGCACAGCAAAAACGAAACAGCGCTAGAGACGCAGACTCTATGGTTTGGATGGATTTAAAAAAAAAGAGGATATACCAACTTCCGAGGCGGGCATAAAGCTAATTTAGCAGATCAAAATTGGCAAATTTTAATTTTAGCAAACTCACGCGCAGCGTTAATTTCAGGTTAGGTTAAGTCACGATGGATGCTTCCTTGCAACATGAATCATTATTAATATTATGATTCGCTCGCTATCTCACGCGAGAAGTTTGTTCGTGGATTTTGAATCCCACACCATGTTAACAACAACATTTAAATTCAAATATGGAGGGTGATTTTTTTGTTGAAGAAATTGCAGTGAGAAAAATTCGGCCTGGACCGGGAATCGAACCACGGTCCTTTGGTTTGCCGGACTAATGCGTAGACCACTACGCTATCCAGGCTTCCTAATTTTCATGGCAATTTTGGTGGATACTAGGCAACTAGATCTTAGGCCCTTGCGGTCCATCAATGATGTCAACGCAGGGGAGAAGAGGACTTCAAAGAAGCCACAACCAAGAGTTATTAGTACGCGGGAAAAATGACATTTTATATCTATCGGTACGACAATCTATCTCTCTAATATTGTTAGGATGATCAAACCTAGCATAATACGCAGGGGTTCTCAATATATATCTAACGTCATCTGTGAACAACTCTGTTTCGAATTTACTTAAAAGGTTTAACCTAAATTTTAACCTGCGTTCTGATAGTAATTCCCATCCTAGTTCTTCTATTAAACTCGTAACACTTATACAGTTATCATAACGGCCTTTAACAAACCTAGCGGATCTCCTTCGCACGCGCTCTAATTCTTTTATCATACCTTCCTCGTACGAATCCCATATACTAGCGGCATATTCTAAATGAGGCCTGACAAGTGTAAAATAGCTTCTTTCTCGTACTTTCTCATCGCATTTGCCTAGAACCCTTTTTACGAATCCTAATCTACGGTTTGCTACACTAGTTATTTCCCTGATGTGTTTCCCCCATGACATGTCTTCAGTGGTACGGGTTGTAAGAGTAACTTGTTTGCGGAATAGATATTAGGATGATTTTTGGGGATTAATTAACATAAATTCTCTTTGTTTCATCATATTAGTATTATTAGTTGCGAATGGACCCTTTTTTTATTGGATTACGCGAAGCATTATGACTCATTTTTAAGTTTCTTTCTTATCTTCCACACTTCTCTCATTCTCTCTCCGTGGATTCTCTTTCTCTCTTCCGTCCACTTTGTCCCTGGCTTCTTTGGGACTTCGTTCTCTGGTATTACGTTCCACTGGTGTATCTTATTTCTGTAGGTGATTCTGTTTTCAATTTCCTTAGGGTCTATTTTTGCTTTTTATAGATCACCTCTGACTTGAGACGACCATGGCATTGTTGATTCGACACCTTGTAAATATGTAAATTACCTTTTTGATGAGTCTTGTCGGTGGGAGTATATTGATATGTCCGAAAAATTGCTGTCTTCTTTTTCTGATATCCGCCGCTAGGTTGGACATCTTCTCCGTAGTTTTCCTGGAGTGCAGCATATATTACCCTTCTTCTGTTAATTTTGGGACGAGAATTTTCCTCATGATTTTTCCCTCTTCCTTAAGTATGTTCTCCGTATCTCTTTTTATATGAAGCGTAAGAGTTTCGCTTGTATATAGAACCTCTGGCTTGATTACAGTGTTGTAGTGTAAGATCTTTGTGTTTATGGAAATGCATTTCTTGTTATAGATATTGTAGATGTTTTGTTTCATCATAATGATAACATTTTATTTGCACCGTCGACTCTAGCCCGATAATGAGCATTTTAAAGGAATGAAAATGTTAATTGGGAAATACTTTTTCAAACTATGAGCAGATTTTGGGGGCTGACTGGGAGGACAAAAGGCTGATTTTAAGGCCATACAAACATCCAACAACTGAAATAATTATATATAAGAGCAAGCAGGAAGCAAGAATAAGAAGAGGTGTAACACAAGGCTGCCCCTTATCACCATTCTTATTTAACACTTTCAATGAGGAAGCAATCAGAATAATGAAAGAAAAAAGGAAGGGTTCTAACCCTTTCAGTGCGGCATGACGTGTTATCACGTCATGGTTGTCTCTACGCTGGTGCTGATGACGTGATATCACGTCAAAGATACCGTGAGTGTTCCAGCTTTCAATAGGGAACTTTCACTAGGCCCTCTGGTGAGAGCTGGAACACTCACGATACCCATGACGTGATATCACGTCATCAGCACCAGCGTAAAAAAATCATGACGTAATATCACGTCATGCCGCACTCAAAGGGTTAAAGTAAATGGAGTCAGTATTCACAGTATTCGTTTTGCAGACGACATAGTAGTTCTAGCCGATTCTGAAAAGGAAATGAATAAAATGCTTGTAGTTTTGTGAAATGCCTTTAAACACTGTAAAATGAAGATTGATAAAAATAAAACACAAAAACAATGGAAACCGGAAGATCAAAAGAAAATTATTAAGCTAATAGATGTCTTGAAAATACAATCCTAGACCAAGTTGATACTTTTTGTTACTTAGGAAGTATTATAAATAATCATAATAAATACGGAAAAAAAGAGAAGAATTATCCTCGCGAAGCAAGAATTTCAAAATAATAGGAATTTGTTAACAAATGGCCACTTAAGTATAGAAGTAAGAACAAAATTTGCTACAATATTTGTATGGAGTGTATTAACTTACGAGTGTAAGACATGGACAATCGGGAGAGCAGTGTATAAGACACTAGAAGCAGCAGAAACGTGGATAAGGAGGAGACTTACAAAGACGAGCTGGATAGAGAGAAAAACTAATGACGAAATGCTTGCTTTAGTGAAAGAGAAGAGGTCCCTCTTAAATGCAATCAAGGAAAGGAGAGCGAAGCTAGAGGGACATGTATGTTACGGCACAACAGTTTTCTGACCAATATTTTTGAGGGAAAAGTACTAAGGAAAAAACCTAGAGGGCGTCCCAGTGCGTCTTATTTTAAGACGATATTCACGGAATATGAAAATATGAAGATAACAGCAATGCAGAGAGAGAAAAGGCTACAGCGACAAGGCATCGCCTTTAGAGAACGATGATGAGCATTCAATTGTTTTTGATTTGTATGGATGGTATCAACAATGGCGATATTTCCACTTCTGCCGTGCGTCCACGAATCGACGCAATCAGTTTTATTCCTTAAAAGTCTTACCGGAACAAATAAAATTGAGAATGTCATTCGTTTAAATTGTTCATGTCAAGAACGTTTGAATTGCTCTCTCTATCGTCGATCGTCGATTTTATTGTTTGCACGTGGAGGCAAAAAAAAAGACGAGTGATTTGACGCGTGCGGGACGCCCACTTCAAGGGGAACATTCGAGGAGGTGCCGGGAATTGAGAGCAATTAAGTGCCAGAATGAATTAGCATTGCATGTATAGACGGGAAAAGCGCGCTCACTTGATTATCTTCCGAGTGGGACCCTATTAAGCGACTTTGTATGCTGATTGGTGCCTCCCTTCATATTAATTCCGTGATTACCTCCTCCCCTCGATCTAGGAAGGTCTAACCTCGTCTCAGTGTCGCCCGGAAGGAAATAGACTCTGAAAGCTGTACATTTCATGAGCGCGCACATTTCAGTGTGTGTCAAATGTCTCGTTTTAAATCCATTATAGGTGAATATTTCGTTAACATAAAATAAATATTACACTAAGCATTTACGCTCTGAAGATAATTTTGTGAACGAGCCCGAGTCCTGCGACTGGAAATCTGGAGTTGGTATTTTGGAAATAATTAACAATTCTTGATGGCTTTTATAGTTATAGATTTCTCCTGACTGAGAGAAAAGCAATAATTTGTGTGAAATACTTAAGATTTTAACGCTTACTTGAGAACTTGGGTAATTTACGTAAATTATAAAATAAAAAGGAGCCGACCATGCTTTTTTTGTGTGGAACACCGGGTGTGAGTCTAACCATATCGGGGATAATTTGAGGGGGAATATTTTTAAAAATAAATGCACGTATAATCCAGGGTTTATTTCCTTATTTTTTTTAGTCACATACATACATATAAACCAATCACGCCGTTCCCTTCCGGGGTAGGAACAGTCACAAAGTCTCACTCACAAATACGTACCTATTTGACCATCCGTACCACTGAAGACATGCCATGGGGGAAACACATCAGGGAAATAACTAGTGTAGCAAACCGTAGATTAGGATTCGTAAAAAGGGTTCTAGGTAAATGCGATGAGAGAGTACGAGAAAGAGGATATTTTACACTTGTCAGGCCTCATTTAGAGTATGCCGCTAGTGTATGGGATCCGTACGAGGAAGGTATGATTAAAGAATTAGAGCGCGTGCAAAGGAGATCCGCTAGGTTTGTTAAAGGCCGTTATGATAATTGTATTAGTGTTACGAGGTTAATAGATGAACTAGGATGGGAATTACTATCAGAACGCAGGTTACAATTTAGGTTGAACCTTTTAAGTAAATTCGAAACAGAGTTGTTCACAGATGACGTTAGATATATATTGAGAACCCCTGCGTATTATGCTAGGTTTGATCATCCTAACAAGATTAGAGAGATAGTTCGTACCGATAGATTCAAAATGTAATTTTTCCCGCGTACTATAAGAGAGAACAATAGGCTTTGTAGCAAAGGGATAGGTAGGTGAAATATAGTTAGAGTAGGCTGTAGTGCATGATGCATGTAATAACAACCAATAATCCCTTCCCTATTATGTAGATACTAGCCATCTAGCTCCGTGTGACCCTATTATCTAGCATATCTCCCTTAAATATCCTACTTGCATGTCAATGGTTAATGTTTGGTGATCTTCACCCCCTGCCACACACCCTCGTGGTGGCTCGCAGGGTATCACGTAGATGTAGATTTGTTCACCTAACTCTGCTTCAATAGAGTCCTCCATACTGACCTATCCTTGCAAACCTCTTTTGCTTAATTTACCCCCATACACTGCTTCATACACGCCCTTCTGTTTTTTTAAGACTCCTAATATTCCTCCTCCTAAGAATTTCCTCAGCCACATTCAACCACGACTTTCTCGGCCTACCTCTACCTCTCACACCATTCATTTTACACTCATATATGTCTGTTTCGTTATTCGACTCTCATCCATTCTCTCAACGTAGCCATACCAACGAAGCACACTCCTATCATATATGTCCATTACTGGAGCATCTAACCCACATTAATTCATTACCCACTCATTCCTGACCCTATCCATCCTACTTTTGCTGCAAACACTCCGCAGATAACTCTTAAGGCTGGGACACAATCAACGTGTACGTGTGACGCGAGACGTAAACGGGACAACGGGAGACGGGGAACGCAAGTCAGCGGTCACAATCGACGTTAACGCGGCCCGGAGTAACAATTAACTAACGCAGGCGCAGCTAAGAGATCAGGTGTAAACAAGTGTGGAAGTAAATAAGTTGTCTTAGCCAAGAGCAAACTTCAACAGTTGGATGTATCTGCCGACAGATGGCTCCCATTCCCGGATCCTCAGGACTATTCTGATTGGTTTTCCGTGTACGGGACACGGGAAGAGATGGAAGTTGCCCATCTCTCGCGTACTCGTACTCCCCGTACACGTTGATTGTGTCCGTTCGCTATACTTTCCCGTCAGCCATCTTTTCGCGTATTCCCGTTAGCGGCTCACGTTACACGTACACGTTGATTGTGTCCCAGCCTTTACCAACGGCGTTTAGTCTACTCTTATGTCAATCCTGACATACCCATGTTTGTCGCCAGGCCGATTGTCGATTTGAGATTTGGAACTCGGCGAGGCGGGCCGGCTCTCTGCTTGATTATAGTATTTTGAGAGGTCGTTAATAACCGGATAAGATGTAATATGATTTGTACCAGAACCGTCTGGTATCCACACCTCATGGACCGTGTAATTCATTTCGAGAATTCCATAATATTTTTTTCGCTTTTATGTAGCACACGCAGACTCGAGAGCTCTCATTGGTTTTGTAAGGATGATGCGTTCATTTATAGTTATTTAAAGAGTATCACCATTACAAAATCCCCCCCCCCCCGGTGCTTGCAAACTGCAAGCACCCATTCAATCGTTTATCGATATAATCTGCTTCTCGTCATGCATGTGACATTGTTGATTTGACGGAAAAATTGGGCCAAACGTCCTTGGGTGTTGGGTGACTGGTCTCGATTGAGCGCAGAATCATTTTATTTTTATTTCTAAGAAATCATTTCGTCAAAAAAAAAGAAATTTTTGAAAGAGGGTGCCTCAGCTTTCATCTGAGAACCAATGAGAGTTAACTATCATTCGACTAACAGCAGTGAAAATCATTCCTGATTCTCGGAGCTGCTGAAAGGAATATCAACGATCAAAATACGAGTATTTGGTTCAAATGTCCTTACAGTGAGTGTGCTGGAGAAAAAAAATATAAAAAAATTGGACGATCTGAGCACATTCATTTTAAAATATATAATTTGACCGCGGGGAACTGGGGGACTATGACGAGAAAATTTTACAATCATCATAAAATCACTTTTCCTCGGAAATTCGTATTCAATATCAGTTCTACTCAGCCACGCTGCGACGTGAAAACGTTTATTACGTGCCAGGCCCATTCCCTCCCTCGTGCTAACGTATTTTCAAGTGAGATTCGTGGAAAAAGTTCAACGGGAAAACTAGTAATCCGCTCGGGTAAACACATTGAGAACAATTATTTTCCTTGAAAGCGTCACCAATGCGAATAAATGCGAAAAAATTTACAAAAAAAAATCCCCTCAAAAGGCTTGAGAGAACCTCTTTTTGAATTTCGACGGGACAATGGGAGTTCGTAACAGCGCCGCTCGACTCGGTGAACAAGAGCGCCACTGCCTTTCTGATATGCTCACTCCGGATAGGCGCACGACAAAAAACGGTCGGGAGGCGAATCCGTCCCGTGCCGTTTGAGTTGCTAAACTTGAAAGCAAATGAAAGACGATAAGCGAACGCTTAGCAGCGGGACATATGAAAACGAGGGCGAGCTCAAATTCATTCTTCGAGTGGCGCTCTCGTAAGCGAGTCGAAATCCATTTATGCCATCGACTTACCATATTCACATACGCCACGACCTGTATCATCGGCCAATGAAGTTAAGTTGATATATCCACGATGACTGAATGAAGATGTGATTCGACGAATTTTAAGTTGTATTCGACTTTTTTTTTCAAGCGAATACCATTGAGATGTATAGAGAGGGCACTGCGTCATCAAACTGAAACCCGGCAACCGAAATAACAACTATATTGTTTACCCCAGCTCATTCCTTACTTAACAATGGATATCACGACGGAATGGACGAATTGGCGGATTTAAAGCAAGATTATCAGCCATCTTTACGAAATTTAAGGCAAGCAATTTTCAAGCCATATATTGGTTGCTTAGCGCAATGGATTCTACTCGATTTTACAAAGTTTCCTTTGGGATTGCGGATTATTTTTTATTTGAATAAATAAACAATAAATGCGAGGAGAATCTACGTTAAAGAAGTAATACGAATAAAAATACCCACCATAGATCGGAAAATATTTATTAAGATTTTAGAACTTAGTGAACACCCTATTCTACAGGATCATCATCATCATCAGGGGGCTGTTTCTCTGAGCTACAAGTCTACAAGTCACGTGACCGTTTTCACAAGGCGGACGGGTTACTCAGATATTCCCAACCGAAGACTTGTATCAGTCCAAACAAAATGGCGGCCCTGATCAATATAATGCAGAACACGTATTTTGACGATTACGATGCATTTTGGGCGTTCACCTTGCATTATTTCCAATTTAAAAGTTAGTGCAATGTTTTTTGGGTAAGTACAAAGGATTGAATGTGCGCTGAAAAGTAATTTTATGTCCAAACTTACCTTAAAAGATCCCAAGCGAATGCGAGTTTTCGGGTAAACCTAACATCGTAAGATATGATTGTTTATTTCGCCGTGTTTCTTGAAGGATGAGCTCAAAATGGTAGTTATTAATAAACCTTACATTTAAAGATATCATGTTGAGTTGGTTTTATCTTTATTGAACCTCTTTCAGCGGATTTATAAACTTAATATTATAACGAAACTTCATAACATACCCTAAGTTGACGTTAGTCGGAAGTTACAGTTCGTATTTCCTCTTATTTGTGATCGAATTACTTAATGGAAACTAATTGATAAGTATTTGTTAATTCTTCATCAATAAAAGAATGTGAAACATCAGTATATTTAATTATTCCCTCCACCGTGTCCAAAGTTTAACATGGTCAGACATGACTTGTGCGTCGCAATTAATTTTTCATTTGTTATTCAAATGAAAGGTCATTTCGCTACTTTGTTGACCTTGGTAACTTGGATTTTGAGCGAAATTCACGACGACACAGCAATCGAGAGAACACAGTAATGTATCGTAATGATAAAAAATACGTGTTATCTTCATTTGGCCCGCCATTTTTTTTCGGACTAAAACAAGTCTTCGGTTGGGAATATATGAGTAACCCATCCGCCATGTGAAAACAGTCACGTGACTTGTAGACTTGTAGCTCTGGGAAACAGCCCCCTGGTGTTCTGCCTGCTGGCAGGTCCCTTGCACCACTTCCACAGATCATATACTATGTGCCTGACTGCCGTCTCCATCCGCTTCTGTCCCGAACCTTCTCTTTGGTCACATTGAGGTTGCTGATCTTCACCTCATCCACAAATTTCAGTTTTTCTTCTTCCTCTCTTTTTCTCTCCCTCAACTGAGATGTTCACTGTAATGTTCTGGTTTTGACCGCACAATCCAGCTGTTTCTTTTTTTTTCCTTCTCGTCAAGATGACTTTAAATGATGGCAACTCCAACACTGGTTGTTTACCGCAGGAATGCCTATATTCCACCTATATAGTTAATCCGTTGTCAAAATTATTTGTAGTAAATTTTGGTGGAATAAATATTATCTATCTATTATCTATCTATATGAATCTATTACATATCCATAAAATAATCAAATATATTTTTTTAAATTCTTCGATGGAGCATGAGTTTTTAAATTTTCGATTCTTGAGCTTCACATACAGCATGTTTTAAATTGAAGAGATCAATAAGACACCGTTCGTTAGCATTGAACGCGTGTCACCAACCTCAAATGTCGTGTTTTTTTATATAATTACCAGGGTTTCTTTTCGTTATTTCATTATAAGGAATCTCGGGTAGAGAATTTTTCAGCCACTTATGAAGGCAAACATGCAACTGACGCTCCCATCGTTTTTCAGTAGTTGACCGTCTTATTATGACATAAAAAGTTATAAAAATGGGTGTATTAGGGTAAAAACCCTTAACGAGTGTTCTTTCAATGCCTACAAACTGCTCTAATTTCCCTTTGTCTGCTTTTCTAACTTTGATCGAAAATTAAAAAAAAAGCTCGTTTATAAAAAGCAGTCATTTTTGTCTCCATTTTTTTAGGTACTCTTTAATGATGATGATAATCATCCAGGGGCACTATTTTTTTACGCGCATTTTCGCAGAGGGCCCCCCAAAAAATATCTCGTCCCCAAGGTATTGTACCCTTTCGCGGCGCTTGTCTCGAGTTCATTTTCCCCACGACGTCGAACGACATGAATTGATAACAATGCGGGGCACCAACAATCCCAGGAACTACTTAACGACGTGCTCCTGGACTAATGGTTTCGGCGTTCCCTTTCCCGGTGTGTGCGTGTGCGTGTGTCCCCACGTGAGATGTCGGTTTACATTGGGAGCGCTGGATTCATTTCGTTAAAGAGAGATGTATTCACATGTCTGACGGAAGTATTTCGAGCTCTGTCCGTACTGCTTAAAGTTAATGACAGCTCATATATTCTCCCTTCATCAAAGGGACACAAAACAAATTTCGTCTTCTAATTCATCCGAATGCTATGCCGCAAAAAAAATATATTTTATTTACATCTCTTCCTTGGTTTATTTATCACCGACCGAAATTCCGGCAACTTTTGGTCCTTATCGTGGTGAAACCTAAACTCAATAACCATATCAAGCAGTTGCGGGGAGAAAAATAATTAAAACAACGTTAATTACGATAAAAAAACTCTGCATTTATGACTAGTTTCCACAGTATTTGATCAAATACATATTACTTAATTTTCTTCCAGTTTATTTATTTGATCCACGCCTTTGGGTGGAAATGTCCTCAAGAGCGATGGCATTTGTTTTTCGTTCGACCGCAAATTTTTCGATGCGTTAAAAGATTTTTATTCGAGCACTTAATACCGTAAAGCATCCGACCCGATCCGTGAGCCAGAAATTCCTCCTTTTTATTCCTAATTATGTCTCCCTGGAGAGCATAGCCGCACTTTATCACATGGAAAGGTGCTTACGCTAAAGTTTGGAAGGAATTATGATGAGATGAAAGTTGGCAACTTTACCGTCTGGCTAAGGCCATATATGATATTTTTAGGACGACCTGATTTACACGCCCTAATGCCATTCAGTAACATGGAGAGGGCACTTACTATACTGGCCAACGCTAAGTAGCTGGGGCCAGTCCGCCATTTTGTTGACCCTCATGTTTCTACCGCGCTTGCGGGATGACGCACTAATTTTTCAATTTTTACTGTGATTTTCCGTCGATAACTTACTAAAAATCAGCATCGACTTACTTCTTTGACGTGGATTCTCCTCGCATTTATGGTTTATTTATTTAAGTAAAAGATAATCCGCAATCCCAAAGGAAACTTTGTAAAATCGAGTAGAATTCATTGCACTAAGCAGCCAATATATGGCTCGAAACTTGCTTGCCTTAAATTTCGTACAGATGGCTGATAATCTTCCTTTAAATCCGCTAATTCGTCCATTCCGTCGTGATATCCATTGTTAAGTAAGGAATGAGCTGGGGTAAACAATATAGTTGTTATTTCGGTTGCCAGGTTTCAGTTTGATGACGCAGTGCCCTCTCTATACATCTCAATGGTAGCACATAAAGTGTTTGTAAACAGAATTAATCAACAATGAGGAATAGATACTTTAAATTCGCACACAAAATCGTGGATAATATAGATGGATATTCATTATGTAGTTCATTGAATACCAACCTGGGACCGATGTGAACCAATACCTTCTTTGTGTGACAAAAAACCGTTAATTTTAACTTTTATATTTCCATTATAATACTTCTGTCTAGATTTTCATGGGCATTTCCATTTTCGACAGTGGAAAAAAAGTTAATGAACCTCAGATAACATATCGGTAATACTGAAATTATTCGTTTTAACGTCTCTACCCGAAAATAAATGTGTTGGCCAAAAAAAAACCCTTTGTTAAATAGGTTTGAAAAAAATCCCGCTTTCAGTGATTACATGCGTTAGCTTTTGAAACCCGATATTGGCGTATAAAAACGTGCCGATTATTCCACAGGGATTTTTTTTTAAATTATCATTTTTTTTGCAATTTAATCCAACTGCGGCACCAATTTATTTGGGAATTGCCACATTTCGGCTTTCAATTTTCCAGTAATCAGCCAATAACAAAGAAATGGTGACGGAAAAATGCACCAATTTGGTTTTTTACCACATTCCCCGGAGTAATCGCTTCTGATGTACAGTTTTTTCGTGAAAATTCCATTTTTTATTAGTCAGAAAAATTATACGTATTTTATCAATTATTTTTTCACATCACCCCAGTTATTGTTGATTTAAGTTAAATTTGCAAAACATTGGGAGTAATGGTGCCTCTTGATCGACCGTATCAAACAATGATATGTCTTTATCTAAGTACTCAAAATATGAATTTAATGTCACTTAAATTAGAACCTTATTTCGAAGTACTGTTTTACTAAGATGTACAAAATTTGCTGTAATGAGTAAATTAAGGTTTTACTTTGCATTTTATATTTTTTAAATTTCATGTATATAATCCTTCGGGTGAAATCTTGTTGGACAACGCGTTAAACCGTGGCTTTTACCTCGTAACGAAAGTCAGTAATTATACTGCCTCCAGCCTCCATTGCTATTCAGTGTAGGATTTGATGCCATGGATTTTTAACGATCCGAGTGAAGGGTTTTTTAATCATATTCAGGCAATGAACTTTTAACTGTGTATATTAAATGCCTAATAATGGTATACATTGACAAATAGCTTTGGTAATCAAGGTAAACAGCAGACGTTTCCCTTGGCAACGTGGTCCCATTCATCACAATATGTCGGTTACGCGTTCCAACGAAAACCGGAAGTCTGTTATTTGAACCAAAATGCTCGATCTAAAATATCAATGACCTCGGCTAAGAAAAATTAATAAGATGTGCCAGTATGTCCTTCATGTCTTAGCTTATATGTAACAATATTATTCAGGTTGAAGTTGATATTTAAAAAAAGTTTTGTGAAGAGATGTCACCGCAATACCATTGCATTTCAGCGTTCTAATTCATCATTTTTAAACCACTAAATCTTAGTGAAATGTCCAGTGCCCTGGGAATATTTTCAACACCATTCGATGGGAGAAGTGTTACTTTACAATATATTTTTAAATTGTAGGAAGGCTATCGGACAAGTCCAAAATGAAGGTTCCTCCCATGAATATACATACGGATTGTTGAATCGTCGCCGAACACTGTTGCCTAGAATTCCGCAAACAAACAACTTTGTCGATTGTGGCTCCGTCTAATGATGAAAGACGGCAGTTCAAATGTGAATATAGTCTACAGATCGTGAATAATCACGTCTCACCGGTTTTACATACCGGTAATCATAATGCAGCGGATAAAAAAATGCAGCACTACGCGCGGGACGTAATTACGCACATTTTTAATATTGTCCGGTGTACAGATACATTTAATTTCTCTCCAAATTTATTCACGCAAAATCACAATTAACTTCTTAGCACTTCGTGAATATCATATACGGTAATTTAATAACAATACGAGGTGAAAAACTTGGAATGAAGTAGAAGACATTTGCAATTTAACTGTTAGGTCTCAAAAATAGCCAGTTATTATTCACAGCATAGTAGTAACAGGCGATTCGGCTCACGCCGCAGGATTGCAACTTCCGCCCCCGGTTTGCAAGCTCTCGCTTATTACCGAGGACATGGAAGAGGTGGGAGGAAAGGATGGGTAGGGAAGGTTAGCGAAACCACTGCCCCTTCGAGACCGACACCAATGAGGCGGATTGAGGTCAAAAGGACCTCAAGGGCCTCCGCCTCCCCGAAGTGCTCGTTTTAGTTTGGTTCCCCCAAACAACTGAGACGAGTAACCGTCGGCTCCGCTTTCGCTAGAGCCTACCGCACATCTCTGCGTACCGAGAGAGCCTGTTGCCCAAATATTTGGGATTAGGTATCCCTCTGATTCGCTTTTTTGGGTTGCCGCCGTGCGGTCTGCCGACTTACGTCATTGGAGTGAGGATCACCGGACCCGATGGAGGGTCAAAACGGACCAATTTTGGTCAAATGTGTGAGTGCAACCCACTCCTCAATAGGTCCCGACAACCCCTCATAGTAGAAACAGTAGTAACAGTAGTAACGTAGTTCATATCCCTTCAATCGTTATTGAATATTCACCACATTCTCACGTTAACAACAATCAAATACGGCCATTTACGAATCGACTGAGAAGACTTTTTTCTAAGTAGCGCCAAGGACTGGGTGAACTAAAAGTGGAAATTTAGGCAACACGTTGCCTAGGCAACAGTTCCAAACATTTGAATCCATTATGTATGTATCCATGAGTGAAGAGATGCCATAGCAATACCATTAAGGCAATGCATTTCAGCGTTATAATTCATCATTTTTAAACCAACATATCTTCGGTAAAAGTACAGTGACGTGGGGATATTTTCACACCATTCGACAGGAGGAAAGTTGCTCTACAATACATTTTTAAAAGTAGGCAGGCTATCGGACGTGGCTAAAATGAATGTTCCTCCTTAAGTCCTTTGGCGGTGGAGTCACTGGGAATCCGTCCTTCGCTTGTAAGCCGACTGAAAAGCAAGTCTCCCCCTCACCATTTAAAGTCGCCGCCACTCTCGCCCTTCGTCTTCTGTAAACGTTTTCCTGGTCATGTATACGGATCGCTGGACCATTTAAAAAACTTCTTTTATCGCCGAGACCGTGTCTCGTCTCTTTAAAATAAAAATTTCCTTTCAAATTTTTCCATTTTTTTCTATTTTTCCGTTTCATTCGCTTTCATCCTCCGCGGTAATATCAGATCCTCGTGAGGGGGAAAAAAATTGACACGCTTTGGACGAGACGCCTCGTCTGACTTGACCCCCCTCCTCTCTCCGTCTCTTTTCCTCGATTCGACTGCAGTGGTGCCGCCTATCTTTGGGGCGGTCCAACACTCGTGACCCCCCCTCGTGTTTGCGTTATCTCGGGATGCATGCGCACTTCTCCGTTCATCTTTCTTCTTTTTTCTCTCCTCTCCTCCGCGGCTCAGCGTGGCGAGAGCGAAGGAGATCGGAGATCGCTGATAAAATTAGTCCATAAATGGTAACATACCGAACGATAATAATTATAATCCGTATACATTATTTCTCAAAGGTGTTTTTTTGTCGCAACGCCATAACTTCCATAATTATTCATCAAAATTAATGATTCAAACATCTTTTTAAAGCTTATGTCGGCCGGCCTCGGTGGCGGCGGGGTAAAGTCCTCGGATAAAAATCCTCGCCTGCCAAACCGAAGGTCGCGGGTTCGAGTCCCGCCGGGGTAGGATATTTACACCTCCCTGGGCATGGTTGTGAGTGTTCGTCATATATGAGTTAATTGTAAGAGAGGACTGTACTGGCCTAAATTCGCTCGAAAAAAAGACAAATTATTATTATTATTATTATTATTATGTCCCCCGATATTGATGAAAAATAGACAAATTGCTTAAAATTAAAGTTTTTGATATAAAAAAATGATACAACGCCATCTGCTGACAATATAATCCACTAATATGTTGAAAATGTTACGTGCTTAAAAGACTGTTGGAGGCGCCATCTATTAACACATCGCTTAGTTAGATTGTTTACATTCTACATAAAATCAGTGTGACCGTTTACCGTTTACGTTATGTATCTCTAACACAAACATAAATAACATATAATTGTCCATGGGAAGAAACAGGCAGAAGAATAGGAAGAAAGAAGGAAGAAAAAGGAAGAAGCTGCATACTGTGCGAAATATTAGACAGGTAAAAGAACAGGAAGAAAGAAGGGAGAAACAGGAAGAAGCTGCATACTGTGCGAAATATTCGGCTGGTTGAAGAACAGGAAGAAAGAACGAAGAAACAGGAAGAAGCTGTATACTGTGCGAAATATTCGACAGGTAGAAGAATAGGAAGGAAGAAGGAAGAAACAGAAAGAAGCTGCATAGTGTGCGAAACATTCGACAGGAAGAAGAATAGGAAGGAAGAAGGAAGAAACAGGAAGAAGCCGCATACTGTGCGAAATATTAGACAGGTAAAAGAACAGGAAGAAAGAAGGGAGAAACAGGAAGAAGCTGTATACTGTGCGAAATATTCACATGGAGCATCTAGTAAGTAGTAGTAGTATTAGGGTGATTAGGGTGCTTCGACGACTAAGGTCATTCGCACCAGTCAGCTAGTAATAATATAAAAAGAAAGAACGAAGAAACAGGAAGAAGCTGTATACTGTGCGAAATATTCGGCTGGTTGAAGAACAGGAAGAAAGAACGAAGAAACAGGAAGAAGCTGAATACTGTGCGAAATATTCGACAGGTAGAAGAATAGGAAGGAAGAAGGAAGAAACAGAAAGAAGCTGCATAGTGTGCGAAACATTCGACAGGAAGAAGAATAGGAAGGAAGAAGGAAGAAACAGGAAGAAGCCGCATACTGTGCGAAATATTAGACAGGTAAAAGAACAGGAAGAAAGAACGAAGAAACAGGAAGAAGCTGTATACTGTGCGAAATATTCGCATGGAGCATCTAGTAAGTAGTAGTAGTATTAGGGTGATTAGGGTGCTTCGACGACTAAGGTCATTCGCACCAGTCAGCTAGTAATAATATAAAAAGAAAGAACGAAGAAACAGGAAGAAGCTGTATACTGTGCGAAATATTCGGCTGGTTGAAGAACAGGAAGAAAGAACGAAGAAACAGGAAGAAGCTGTATACTGTGCGAAATATTCGACAGGTAGAAGAATAGGAAGGAAGAAGGAAGAAACAGAAAGAAGCTGCATAGTGTGCGAAACATTCGACAGGAAGAAGAATAGGAAGGAAGAAGGAAGAAACAGGAAGAAGCCGCATACTGTGCGAAATATTAGACAGGTAAAAGAACAGGAAGAAAGAAGGGAGAAACAGGAAGAAGCTGTATACTGTGCGAAATATTCGCATGGAGCATCTAGTAAGTAGTAGTAGTATTAGGGTGATTAGGGTGCTTCGACGACTAAGGTCATTCGCACCAGTCAGCTAGTAATAATATAAAAAGAAAGAACGAAGAAACAGGAAGAAGCTGTATACTGTGCGAAATATTCGATAGGTAGAAGAACAGGAAGAAACAGGAAGAAGCTGCATACTGTGCGAAATATTCGCATGGGTCAGCTAGTAATAATATTAAAAGAAAGAACGAAGAAACAGGAAGAAGCTGTATACTGTGCGAAATATTCGACAGGTAGAAGAATAGGAAGGAAGAAGGAAGAAACAGAAAGAAGCTGCATAGTGTGCGAAACATTCGACAGGAAGAAGAATAGGAAGGAAGAAGGAAGAAACAGGAAGAAGCCGCATACTGTGCGAAATATTAGACAGGTAAAAGAACAGGAAGAAAGAAGGGAGAAACAGGAAGAAGCTGCATACTGTGCGAAATATTCGGCTGGTTGAAGAACAGGAAGAAAGAACGAAGAAACAGGAAGAAGCTGTATACTGTGCGAAATATTCGACAGGTAGAAGAATAGGAAGGAAGAAGGAAGAAACAGAAAGAAGCTGCATAGTGTGCGAAACATTCGACAGGAAGAAGAATAGGAAGGAAGAAGGAAGAAACAGGAAGAAGCCGCATACTGTGCGAAATATTAGACAGGTAAAAGAACAGGAAGAAAGAAGGGAGAAACAGGAAGAAGCTGTATACTGTGCGAAATATTCGCATGGAGCATCTAGTAAGTAGTAGTAGTATTAGGGTGATTAGGGTGCTTCGACGACTAAGGTCATTCGCACCAGTCAGCTAGTAATAATATAAAAAGAAAGAACGAAGAAACAGGAAGAAGCTGTATACTGTGCGAAATATTCGCATGGAGCATCTAGTAAGTAGTAGTAGTATTAGTGTGATTAGGGTGCTTCGACGACTAAGGTCATTCGCACCAGTCAGCTAGTAATAATATAAAAAGAACGAACGAAGAAACAGGAAGAAGCTGTATACTGTGCGAAATATTCGATAGGTAGAAGAACAGGAAGAAACAGGAAGAAGCTGCTTACTGTGCGAAATATTCGCATGGGTCAGCTAGTAATAATATACAAAGGCCGAGCAGAAAACCTTGCTCAAGGAACACACCGATAAGCGCCATGCATGGATGTTTCTATCGAAACATGGAGAAGCATGGGCTATCGAAGGAGCTGACGTTTGCCTTCCTCCGCTCCGCTGGTCTAAAGTCAGAGACCGAGGGCTTCGTCCTCGCTTGCCAGGATGGTGTCATAAACACACTCGTGTACCGCCGCATTATATTCAAGACGGATGTCGCGGACACGAGATGCACTGATGCACTTCGAACTAACACTGATCTTGAGACATCATTAACTAGTCATAGTGTGAAAACGCATCATTTCCGGACATTGGTACCTTATTAAAAAAAATGATCAACATATTTCAACGTACTGCCTCACCTTCGCTGTCGGTGTTTTTTTTTACAACACCCTGCATATATCTCACTCCGGCATTGAATAAGCTTTTTGTAATCTTTTGTATTTCCCTAGTTTTATCAACAAACACGAGGAAAAAATAATCGATGTGAGGAACTAAAAGATGTTTTTGATTAATTTTTTTACGCAGCTCAAATGGAATTAGATGTTGAAATGGTTTCATCTGCGCTAATGTCTTACACTGTCCGTTTGAGATGAAAGAATCGTGTTCTGCCCAAGTCAGAGTATTATTAATATTTACTCCTAATTTTTCAAACGCGCTTTTATAATCTATCTCAGTAACATTTACTATTATTATAGGTAACATGTCATAATGTAGTTTATTTACAAATTTGGCTGTACCTAATATTATATATATTTTTTTGTTTTTTCGGGATAGGGCAGGGAAGAAGTAAATCGGAGAACATTGAGATGGATGGAGAGAGGGCGCTTGTGCAACTGTGGCCAATGATAGAAGCGGTAACTTGGGCGCGGCCTGTCCGCCATCTTTGTAAACCCCGATTTTTTTCCTCTGCGCTTAAGGGTTAACGCGCTGTATTTTGCACTTTTACGAAGTTTTCCATCGATAGCTTTCTAGAAATCAGAATGCATTCTCTTCTTTCATTAGGCATTCACCTTATATTCATTCTTTATCTCAAGAACACTGCGTAAGGACGCGACTCTGGATGCGCTTTAGACCGTCTTTTGCTAAAATTACTGTCGCAGGTTAATAGCGTTCCAGAACCCTCCGATAGATGGCTCAGTTACCCAATGGATCCTTGTTGTCAACGAGTAGTGCATTGTATTGAAGGGAGTCCGCAGTGTATACGCGCGGAAAAACTAAAAGAATTTGGTTAAAAATGGGTTTTTCGGTGTTGTTATTGCTTCAAGAGCGTATATGTACTCAGCTAACACTGTTAAATGCCCTTTTATGATATTCCCTTTTGATATTCACCGTCTAAGGTAGGTTTTTCATTCAATAGCTTTGACAGTTACCCCGTTTAATTATTTTTAACTAATACAGCTGCTCCATGTCATATTATATGGTGCTGAAAATTAAAATTTATGTCTCCAGCTTCAGGGACTTTACTGAACTGAAGTTTTGTATTTTCATTTTTAGCAGTTGACCTGAATCTTCTACTATTCAATTTCATATTTGATCGTTTGTTTTTAACGAGTAACCAGTTGTTTTAGACTTAGATAAATTTTCCAAGGGTTGTAATTAAAGAAATTAAGTGCCGGATATGTTTTTTTTTTCCACCCCCAAAAGGAATATTTTGCCAAAACCCTCATAAAAGTAAGAGATAGACCAGGCTAATGGAGTCAAATGATTCACGATGATTAGTCGTCTTTGTCAATTTAGATAATGACGTTCATGGCGAGATAGGGCACGATGACCCTGTTTTCATTTTCTAGCCCGCCGGAAGCGCAAACTTGCGAAGATTCTCTTCTTAAGTTTGACCAACCACATCAGCTGATTTCGCCATCGTAGGGGTCGAAATACGTCAATTGGCATCGAATAAGCGGAAATGATCTATCTTTCGAATTAAGGAGGTTCCACCGAGAAACGAAGTAAATGTCATTTTCATGAAAGTTTCAAAATAAGCCCTTCTTATTGCACTCTATCGATTGCCGTTGAAAAAAATTAGGCTTTCCACGCTATATTTCTCGGAAATCGCATTTAAAAATGAGAGAATTTCTATAGGATCTTATGGCAATGCTTGCCTATGAGTAGAAGAAATGCAGATTATTATTCGAATATAAATGTCGTTTTGACAAAAAACTGATATAAGGTGTGCCACAGTATAAGAATCATGATAATATTTAAAAATATATACCCTTACCACGTTGGTTTAAATTATATTAACATATTTTTGCAACCAAAACAGCAGAAATCACGTAGCTACTAACATGTGGCGCTGCAGGTTGATTCCACATCGGCAACGCTGTGCGGCTGTGCCGTGACGAAACGAGTGATTTTCGAGCAGACGGGAATTTACAATGAACTTTGTGGAGCTGGATTTTTTGTGCATTGACGCTAAATATAATACATTTACAAAAAAGTATTAGAAATTGTCGTTGTTCCGGTAATGTTGTCCGGGTTCCCTCGGCATGGCAGGAAATAGATAGCTTCCAAGGAAACGAAAGTTATCTGAAGATATGTTATAATACTCACGGGTATTTATATAAATGAATACATAAATACAGCAATGTATTATGCAAATATATATGTATAATATTAACGATTTCCTGGAAAGCAGTCACTAACAAACTCAAACACACGCCAACACGAGAGCAGGAAAACAAGTGAACGCAGTAATTGAGCAATGTTGCACTTACCACCGTTGCCAAGTCGTTCTAACACATGATTTTTACCCATTATATTTAAATAAGGAGTTATATTTCCATGTAAATATTTTGAAACTTATTTTTAAATTATGGAACACATTTCAGATCACGAAATAGCGGTGATGAGCTCAAATTAATTGTCAGAGCAATTAAACGTGGCAACGAGTTGCCAGCCAGAAACCGAGATCAAAATAAGCTACTGATGAGTTTAAAAAAATTGTTTTTCACTTTTAAGTGCTTCGATACAACTTATTCACAAAGTTTTTAAGTACTTGTTTAAATACTACTTATAGGTGACTATGTAAGGTAATTTTTTTTTAATAGACTTCTTAAAACACTTAAGAAGATGGATTTTTCACCGGCTTCTGACGCACCGAGCGGCAGAGGAACATCCTTAATTGCATTAATTATTATTTCAATGCACTCTGTTCCCTTATCTTTCATCGTAAATTAGAAATTTAAGGGTGGAATTCGGTATCCGAATCCACCTTTCCACCACAACACCTAATGTGACCCAATGCTGTTCGCCAGCGGTGTCATTTATTTATTTCGCGACGCTCTGGAGAGTTCTATTGTCCATGGCTCGGTACCTTAGGTACGCAAATCTACTCTCCAATGTCTTAAAGTATTACTTGCAGTATAAACCATCGTACTCGCGGAGAAATAAGGGACGCCAAAACACGTATTGTTAGCCAAAAGACGTCTGCTATAAGGATTGATAACTTAAGCAGCGCAGCCTGTGGCCAAAAGTGGAACTTCAATTCTTTCGCTTCCATTGGCAACAGAGTCAAGACGGGAGTTTTCCGTCCTTATGCAGTGTTCTTGCTTTATCTATTAAAACCATAAATAGTCAACATTCCCGGTGAGAACTATTGTAAGATCGAGTAGAGTCCATAGCATTAAGTATCAAATATATGTTTTAAGAGTAGCCTGCCTTAAATGTCGAACGGGTGGCTGAAATTATTGCATTAAATCCGCTATTTCGCCCATTCCGTCGTGTTATCCATACGAATGTAAGGAAAGAACAGAAAGATCGAATTTGGCTGTTATTTTGGTTTCCGGGCTACAGTTTGATGACGCAATCCCCTCTTCATCCACCTCAATGGCGGCGACTTTAATAAATCACAGTCGGCCATGTTGAGGTTATTCTCTAAAAGAATAAATGCAAAGGTGTAACTGGCGCAATTGATGCGGAAACGTTTCCACTTCCTCTCGGTTCGGAATCGACTACTTCCCGTCCTCTTTTTTAGTGTACTGCTGACTGCGCACTCCACAAAAGGATACTTGCTTTCAATTCCTTTCAGGCCTTGCGCACTTCGGACGGATTTGAAGCATTGCTGATGGGCGCTATAGCGTGTTTGGAGCAATGTTCAATCGTTCCCCACCTTTCTGAAATCGATTTATATCGTTTTCTATCTTCTGATTCCATACACAGAACGTTAAGGCTGTTGTTTCAATCATTTATCGATACCTCTCTATATTTTCAAGTCTGTACTCCGTGAATCGGGATTATGACCAAATAAGCGAAAGAAAATCGTTTGGTTCGATTTGCGAATGCGTCATCATTTGACTGGTCTATTCACGTGTGAATTTTTCCAAGTCTGAGCCATATGAATCGGGATTACGATCGAATGATCGGAAGGAAATTATTTGATTCGATTCGAGGATTCGTCATTATTTGACTTGTATATCCATGTGCAAATCGGAAAGTTCAAGTCTGAACTACATGAATCGGGATTACGATGGAATAGTCGAAAAAAAAGAATTTGATTCGATTCGTGAATACGTCACTAATAGACTCGTCTATTCACGTGCGAATCGGAATTTTCAAGCCTAAACTACAATAATCAGGATTACGACCGATTAATCGGATAAAAATAATTTGATTCTACTCGCGAATTCTTACTTATATTACTTGTATACTCTTGCGCAAATCGAAAATTTCGATTAATCGAAAGTCTGAACTACATGAATCAGGATTACTAATCGAATGATCGAGATAAAATTATTTGATTCGTTTCGCGAATTCGTCACTATTTGACTTGTATATTCACGTGCATGTCGGAATATTCATGTATAAACTACATGAATCAGGATTACGACCGATTAATCGAAAGAAAAATAATTTGATTCTACTCGCGAGTTCGTCATTATATTACTTGTATACTCACGCGCAAATCGAAAACTTCGATTAATCGAAAGTCTGAACGACATGAATCAGGATTACTAATCGAATGATCGAGATAAAATCATTTGATTCGTTTCGCGAATTCGTTAGTACTTGACTTGTATATTCACGTGCACGTCGGAATTTTCATGTATAAACTACATGAATGAGGATTACGACCGAGTAATCGAAGAAAAAAAAATTTAATTCGATTCGCAAATTCGTGATTATTTGACTTGTCCATTCACGTGTGGAAATAGCATACCTGAATGTGAGTTTGCGTGGGAAACCCAGTCACACGGCCCCTTGCTTCGTCCGTGTGTGACGAAAGATTCTCCCCCGAAGTCAGGCAGGACCTGGCTGTGTATCTTTCCCCCCCGAAAGGGTCTCGCACTTGCCCTCAAACCCCTTCCCTCACCCCCTCTCTGCACACCATGCATGCGGGGAAGACAAAATGAACCCCCCCTTCTATTCACGCCGCATCCCTCGCACGCACCCCCCTTCCACGTCCTCCCACCTCCCGCTCCCACACTCGCTGTTTTAATGGCCCGAGTAATTAAATGGGGGAGGGGCGGGGGGGGGGAGGGGGGTGGTTCGCTTGAACACTCCCGCTTCAGCGCCCTCTTTGTGTGTGGTGGTTTGTGACGGCGCGACAATCCGCCCCAGCACAGCGTGTTATGCATGCGCTGGGCCTTTTTATGAGCGCGGCAACGGGCGCGCGTCATGCATGCACGAATGAGTACGCGTGTATGTATGCGTTCGTATGTATAAACACGTTGTGCCAAGAGTTGTTCCCCTCTTTGCACTGAGCGGAAAACTTTGTTCTCCTCGCTGGGGATGAATGATTCTCGTGTGTTTGCGTGGGACGGGGAAAGAAGCCAGTTAAAAGCACTGGCGGCCGCCGGTGCGGTCCTTTCCCTTCTCAGGATCCTCCACTATAGTGGCTTCCCCAGATTAAAAGGATGTGACCCGAGAATTCTCATGGGGAATCCCAAGAAGACCTAAATTTGGCCCGTCATGACAAGGTGGTGTTCTGACCGCGAAGTGGATTATAAATCATTTCATCCGAATCCTGGCTTCAAATAGAAAAAAAAATGTCTCTTCCGTTGGATATGAATGACCAGATTTGCACCTTTCCACACTGGGACACGTTGTCGTAAAAAAAAAACTGAACTTGAAAAGGGAATAGTGTTCAATGCAATTCTTTTAGATCTACACACTGCGAGCCGCCTCATGGGCGTGTGGCAGGGGGGTTTTAGGACACCAGCCGTGTAAAAATTAAGGGATAATTGTTTTTGGAGGTGAAATGGTGACGTGTAATATGAGAGTTTTTTAAAAGTAGCTCCGGTTTTATTTTGGTCACTCATTGTGCGTGGAAAGAACAAATTTTTGTATCAATCTGTTTCGCAATGTACCTCTCTTATTTTATCGCTTCAGTCAGACCTAGAGATGTAGTGTGGCGTCAAAATGACATTCTCTGTGTCGCTCTGAAACACACACCAGTTCTGAATTCCTGGAGTGGGCTAAGCCTAGCGTGTAGCCTACGAGTCTCTAGTGGCTTCCAATCTTTAAGGAGGCGTAACCTATTTAGGGCTCACCATAGATTCCTAGGGTTAACTAGGGTGTTCGTCAGTAGCAGTTTTAAACGAAGCAGGTAGCTTTCCTTTGTATTTTATTAGTTTTTTGGTCAAATATTTCTGTCCAGGGTATCACATACTAGCGACGTGTTCGATATGTGGTTGTTGAACCCAATAGTCTTTTGTTTTCGTGAAATATGAATTCCAATCTTGCTAAACGCTTTTCGTATGAACGAATTTTCCCAGGAAACAGTTACATGAAGTCGCCAATCCATCTAAGTTTTCAGTCATTATGAAATAACTATGAAAAATTAATTCAATATTCGCGGACTTTATACAGAGATGGCGAAGCAGTTGGATTCTATGACTCGAGAAAGTTTTCGTTGGAGAGAAAAAATAAACATTTCGTCGCGTGACCCGCATTTTATTTGTGTCCTAATTTCGTTTCATAATTGCAGAGTCCTGTCGTCAGCCCTTGTTTTTTTTTGTATTTTTCGCCTTTGGGTTTTATCTGTTGGGGAAATGAAGCGTCGTTATAGTTCCACGAATTGAATTGAATATTTACTGATTGTTCCGGGGTCATGCCCTTTAAGAACAAATAAATATATGCATAGTGACGCGAGTTAGTGAACAAAAATAGGAGAGGAATAAAGATTGTAAATTGGCAAAGGCGAGTAGATGTATGATATTTTACATTTTCACGTAGAAATTGTACAGTCACTTCATGAAGTATCGCGACACACTATGCTAGCTGTTCCTATAGGTCGGCTGTCGAAGCTCGAATTACGTTGACTATCCCATGACATCTCTGGTGTCTATGAGAATAAGCGGGCGCACTAAGTCAAGATCATGGTCCGAGTTACGTCCTACTTGATTTTCAATACATATTTTAGTGTACCCGAGAATTCTCATAATCCCCAGAGATGACCCAGGGTAACCATCGTACTTCAAGCTTTGAGAGCCGACCTATACCTTCCGCTAGCGTAGTGTGTCGCGATACTTTTTGAAGTGACTGTACAGTACAAATAAGACACAGTTAACAAGTATGCATAGTAAACTGCGAAGTGTTACATATAATGAATTCGAAATTCAGCAAAAAAAAGTTCAAGATATAGGGATGCAGCAACAACATTAACCCCTTGAGTACAGCATGACGTGATATCACGTCATTGTTGTCTTCACGCTAGTGCTGATCACGTTATATCACGTCAAGGGTACCCTGAGTGTTCCAGCTTTCACTAGGGAACTTACATTAGGCTCCCTAAAGAAAGCTGGAACACTCACGGTTCCCTTGACGTGATATAACGTCATCAGTATCAATTGTCTTGTGTTTATTTGAAAAAAACACCAGAGTCAATACGGAATTTGAGAAAACTAAGCTTATAGCGTTTTTCTAACGAGTCTACTCCCGCCTTTCTGGTGTAGATGCGAGATGTGTGAAGTTGCTTTTGTCCGGCTGCCCGTCTAGGCTCGAAAATTTACCCCTATCGACAAAATGGATTTTAGTTGTTCATCAGATAGAATAGCTCCATTCTTAAGAGTGGACAAATGTCATAATCGAGAACATTTGTTTGCATTAGAACGTTGATCCGAAGACTAATATTATTTCATTTGCTTTGTTTGTTTGGCTTCAAAGTTTAAACCATTGCATACTCTTTTTCGGGACGAGTTTAATTTCATGAAAGGGTCGTATTCCACTCGCACGCAAGTTTTCTTGCTTCAGAAAAGTTTTTTCCTTTTTTAATCTACCAAAACGAAATTGAACTTACATGGATTTGATCACTGACGGTCAGATCGGTTTTTACGATTAGTGCTAAAGTAGCATTTGCTTCGGTACTCGGATCACATCCCAACAAAACGTGCGCATTTGCTTTTCATTTGTTTCAGACCCTGAATGCTGAGCAGCGCTCTGAAAATCAAATCGGGCGCGTAGTTGATGATCCCTTAAGGGTGTGTCCCATACCATATAATAAAGCGAGAATTAATTGTATATACGTACGTGCAATGGCAAATTGCAATGAATATTTCAAGAAGCAAATATATCACTTAATCTGACAGTTGAACTGGTCTGGCTAGGGAATATGAGCTAATTGGGAGAAACGATCCAAGCTAGCGAACATTGTAAGTACTTGGGTGTATATCACTGAGCAAAGACCTAAGATGGGGGTTGCAAATTGACTATGTCGTCGGAAAAGCCTATAAGTCGCTTCGTTGGGTCATGCGAAATCTCAAAGGGAAGCAGCAGGGTTACAAAAGAAATGGCTCACACAAACATTATGAGGCCTATCGTTGAATATCGCACCACGGTGTAGGACCCTCACGAGTTAGGGCTAATAAAAAAAATTGAAAGATTATATACAAAGAAAGGCCGCCAGGTACGCGTTAGGCCGACACAAGAGAACTGACAGCGTGACGGAGATGGTGAAAAGTTTTGGCGTGGGACTCTCTCGACAGTAAGAAGAAAAATCAACAGGCTCTGTGGGGTGTACAGGATTGTCTTGGGAGACAAGAACTGGGAAGAATTAAATGGAACCATGAAGAGACCTAGTTATATTCGTAGAAATAACCACCCATATAAAATACAACCAAGGAAACAAAAAACTAACGCGGCCAAGTACTCGTTTTTAATTAGGGGTTTACATGATTGAAACCGGCTGCCTGATGAACGTTTTTGAGCCCTCAACCAAAACCTTAAAATCATTTAAAGTAAATGTTAAGAATATTTAAGACAATGTAAATTTCTATGGTGTAACTTATACTAATCCATCCTTGTTATATTTTTCTTCTTTCCTTTCCTCTTCATATAATTATGAGATCAGATCATTTTATGCGCATGTCTACTTTCATTGCCACCAGGCATTTGTCTGTTTGCAATGTACATACATACCGATCACGCCCTTCCGGGGTAGGCATAGTTACAAATTTCACTCATAAATACATATTTGTACACCTAACTCTGCTTCGTTAATTTCCTCCATACTAACCTATCCTTGCAAACCTATTTTGCCTCATTTACCCCCATACACCGCTTCATACACGCCATCCTGTTTTTAAGACTCCTAGTATTCCTCCTCCTAAGAATTTCCTCAACCACATTCAACCGCAACTTTCTCGGCCTACCTCTACCCCTCGCACCATTCATTTCACTCTTATATATCTGTTCCGTTCTTCGACTCTCATCCATTTTCTCAACATGGCCAGACCAACGAAGCACTCTCCTTTCATAGGTGACCCGGTGGCATCAGTACACCGCAACTCCTATTGGTGGGTCGCGGGCAACGGTATGCTGGCTCTCAAGGTAGTCCTTTCAGAAGGGATCCTAGCTTGAGCAGAATGGTGAAAACGGGCCTAGGGAAATACTATGCTTTGGTTTTTCTTGTGGCGTACTGGCGAATGTGTGCCAAAACTGACCGGTAGAGCGCCGTAACCGTTAGCAGAGAATGCTGCAAGTAGTGCCGCTACTATAAAGGCTGGCAACCTTGCATACTCTATTGCAACTTACTTATAACAGTCACAGAGTATTTGAACTGATAATTTTAATGTTATGATTTTATCAAAAACTGCTCATCAGGACATTTGAAGGATTTAAGCTTAGAAGATTCGATTGGTAATGGTCCTCTATCGGCGAAAAATCTGTTTTGCATAGAAATTTAAGGAACAAAGTTCCCAGAGATGGGTACTTACGTTGCTTCCCCCAGCAGCTCCGTAGCCACGCATCATTTATTTATTCATTTGTTTTATTTATTTTAAAACTAGATGCCTCGTGGGAAGACCTCCAAAACGATGGGACGATTAATTCAGCTGGCTATATATATATTTTTTAAAGCCAGAACTGAAAGGACGTTTCCGTTCGAAGTATGCAGCCCCCTTAAAGCTTTCCTTTATAATCTCATGGCTTGGATAAATTTTTCAAATGCTTGGTAAAAATTCGATCGCTAGCTATGACTACCTACAGCTAGGCTTAGTTTGCTTGAGAAATTCGAAACGGGTATGTCTCGGAGCGACACAGACCTTCAAAACAATAGGACGATTAATTTAGCTGGCTATATATTTTTTTAAAGCCAGAACTGAAAGGACGTTTTCGTCCGAAGTATGCAGCCAGCTTAAAGCTTTCCTTTATAATCTCATGGCTTGGATAAAATTTTCAAATGCTTGGTAAAAATTCGATCGCTAGCTATGAATACCTGCAGCTAGGCTTAGTTTGCTTGAGAAATTCGAAACGGGTATGTCTCGGAGCGACACAGACCTTCAAAACGATAGGACGATTAATTTAGCTGGCTATATATATATTTTTTTTAAAAGCCAGAACTGAAAGGACGTTTTCGTCCGAAGTATGCAGCCAGCTTAAAGCTTTCCTTTATAATCTCATGGCTTGGATAAATTTTTCAAATGCTTAATAAAAATTCGATCGCTAGCTATGAATACCTGCAGCTAGGCTTAGTTTGCTTGAGAAATTCGAAACGGGTATGTCTCGGAGCGACGCAGTGAATATCATTTGGACACCACACTATGCGACGGAAGCGATAAAATAATAGTGATACACTGTCGAACAGAGAGATTTGAAAATTTGTTCTTTCCTGGCACGATTAATGGCCATAGTAAAATCCGAGTACGACTCAAATCACACTCCGAACTGCATTTCACCGTTTCACTTCCCAAAAAATTATCCTTTTCACCTGCACATGAATCTACAGTCGGATTCAAATGTACTCCAAAGAATCGAGCGGCGCTTCTCTTACGCTTACGTACGCTTCTCTTACGCTTCTCTCACTTACGCTTCTCAAGGAAATCGAGTTTTACTGAAGGCGCTGTGAATATTATTCTTTCCTAACATCCTATACGATCAGCTCGAATAACAATGACATGCCTAGACATATTGATTTATTGAAACATCAAACTTCATTATCAAACACAGATCGTTCCGGGCTTACAATATACGACAAATATTGCGTAATATATTCATTTAGAGTGACAGTTAATTGATTAATAAATAATAGTTATCCATACTAAAATCGTAAATCCAAACCGAAGCGAGAGTGTGATGACAAATTAGCACAAAACAAGCAATTGCTCGACTTGTACCATTTTAATACGTGCAAATAAACAGCTGAATAGGCAGCGTTGCGTAGCAATGAATAGCAGCGCCGTAAGTGAAACGCGATATCCCTGTGAAGCGTAAGTGCGTAAGTTCGATTCTTTGCAATTCATTTGAATCTGACCGTAGATGAACCTTACACCCGCTGCCACACGTCCATGCGACGGCTCGCGGGGTAGTATGTAGATGTAGACGTAGAAGTGCGTCGACTGTTCTCTGATCTACTCCAGCGTCAACACCTTGAAAGAAGAGTTTGGTTTAAAAATATTTTTTCCAAAATAGTTCTCATGCAATTCGATCTCAAGTTAGTGGAATTTTTTTACCGCGTATCATAAAGCGACGAGGGCTTGTACAATACGCTGGTTAGAGAAAGGATACACATCGGTTCTCATGCTGGAAATAATTTAAACGAAACGCTTATTTCGTTTGGATATAACATTCATTGACGGTGAGTCATCTAAATTCGCTGTCCATCTAAGTAAAGATTCGTTTGACACTCGTCAATCTAGACAAAAAAATGGTAAAAAATTTCACTACACAGGGGCCCTACCGGATTGCAGTGGTCTCATAGCAGTCGAATTTAAACGGGAAAAAATTAAAAAAAAACTCCTGATAGCCGTGATGGTTTAGCACAAAACGTGTGGAGACACAAGCACTCACTCAAGATGGCATAATAATTATGACTTTGTATTTATTTTTCACGCTATTTTATGTTTTTAAGGATCCCGACAGGTTTAAATGTACAATTTATCATTTAGCTTGTAAAAAAATCTAGTCCCGGGGTTTTAAATGATTTTATCCCGGATAAATTGTCACCCCTTTTTACTGTGCCTCTCCCCTCCTCTTTTAACTTTTGACGCGGTCGGTTTTTTTATGTTTCCCGTGTCCTTGTGCTGAAAATTAAAAACAATACTTTGCTTCATCTCAGGAATTACAAAATAGTACAAGATAAGCAACCCCTGAGGATAAGCCTGCATTAAGGATACTATCAGATAGTCCATGAAGAAGCAATAGCAACAAAAAAACATGATTTAAATTTTGCAATCAAATGTTTAAAAATCCAGTGAATAATTAGAAATTAGTATGATAATTGACTCGGAGTTATACAGAGTGATGAACAGTGGTTACAAAATAGGAGACACACGAATATATGGTCAGATGTACTTAGTATAACAATAACGATAGTATTACAAAAACGCCTCATTTTTTGACATTTAATCCAATAAATATCACATGCAAATTACAGAAAAAAACCTCTATATGTTTTTTTATAAGTATTAACCAATTTTTATTTCATAATGTAATTTTTGGGGTGTTTTTTCTTCCTCGTTGCGTGTGATATTTATACGTTGGGCAATTTAAAGGGGCTTGAATTGTTCTAACCCTGGAAAATATCCTTAGATCCCCATCCCTAGTTCTTCATATATTGGCGAGGATTTGCGGTTGGAGATCGTGAACGACGCGAGAGGAAGAGACACTTCCATTTAGCAATATTGCACTTTCTATGCCATAAAGAGGTCGTCGTTTCCCGTGTCCTTGTGCTGAAAATAAAAAAGAATACTTTACTTCATCTCAGGAATTACAAAGTAGTACAAGATAAGCAACCCCTGAGGATAAGTCTGCATTAAGGATACTGTTGGAGAGTCCATGAAGAAGCAATAGCAACAATTTTAAAAATCCAGTAAAGAATTAGAAACTAAAATGATGATTATTTCGGAGATATTCAGAGTGATAAACAGTGGTTACAAAATAGTAGACACACTAACATATGGTCAGATATACTTAGTATAACAATAACCATAGTATTACAAAAACGCTTCATTTTTTGACATTTAATCCAATAAATATTACATGCAAATTACAGAAAAAATCTCTATATGTTTTTTTATAAGTATTAACCAATTTTTGGGGTGTTTTTTCTTCCTCGATGCGTGTGATTTAACACGTTGGGCAATTTAAAGGGGCTTGAATTGTTCTAACCCTGGAAAATATCCTTAGATCCCCATCCCTAGATCTTTATATATGGGTGAGGATTTGCGGTTGGAGATTGTGAACGGCGCGAGAGGAAGAGACACTTCCATTTAGCAATATTGTACCTTCTATGCCATAAAGAGGTCGTCGTTTCCCGTGTTCTTGTGCTGAAAATTAAAAATAATACTTTACTTCATCTCAGGAATTACATACTAGTACAAGATAAGCAACCCCTGAGGATAACACTGCATTAAGGATACTGTTGGAGAGTCCATGAAGAAGCAATATCAACAATTTTAAAAATCCAGTAAAGAATTAGAAACTAAAATGATGATTATTTCGGAGATAGAGTGATAAACAGTGGTTACAAAATAGTAGACACACGAACATATGGTCAGATATACTTAGTATAACAATAACGATAGTATTACAAAAACGCTTCATTTTTTTACATTTAATCCAATAAATATCACCTGAAAATTACAGAAAAAAAACTCTATACGTTTTTTTTTTATAAGTATTAACCAATTTTTATTTCATAATGTAATTTTTGGGGTGTTTTTTCTTCCTCGTTGCGTGTGATATTTACACGTTGGGCAATTTAAAGGGGCTTGAATTGTTCTAACCCTGGAAAATATCCTTAGATCCCCATCCCTAGATCTTTATATATTGGTGAGGATTTGCGGTTGGAGATTGTGAACGGCGCGAGAGGAAGAGACACTTCCATTTAGCAATATTGCACTTTCTATGCGATAAGGAGGTCGTCGGCCGTTCTCCAGGATGGGCTCAAAACGTGTACGGTTCGCAGAAACTCTCCCAAAGCCCTCATTCGGATATGGAACCTACTCAGACGTAATGGAACCTCGTTGCCGAGGTGGATCCAGTGATGGTTTTGGCTTTCTCATTTCGCCCCCACACGCTGCGGGGCTCGCCTTTAACATTCTCTCCAAGTTTCGCAGACGTCGAGGGACTCCCCTCAAAAATATAAGGCAAACATAATTTCCTCACTCTGACGGCATGGATTGAGTCTACTGCTACCTACGCATTAAAGCAGAAGTTCTCGAAGGTTCCCTTCCATTCCGCCAAAATCCTTTACCCTGGCATTTCAGCCGGGAAAGGGGGTCTTCTTTTGTACGACTTTTTTTATTAAAGGGTTTCACAGGTAATCAGTACCCTACGCTTTGTCATCATAAACCCTCCTCCAAAGCCTCTGAGCCCCCCCTCGCGCAGTCCCCAACTCGTGGTTTGCTCAGTGGAAAACTTGAGATTTGTCTTTTTTTATCCAGTCCTTCCTCGTTGAATCGAGTGTTAGGCACTGAAGTTAAATTTGCAAATGACGTTTCCATTAAAATATATCGAAATTAGTCTCACTGGAATAAATTTAGGCAGAAATATTCTCAGGGTGTAATGCTGAAGATCAATTTTCACTGAAGCGTAATGCTCTTTGAAATCAAGCCGAAATCGAACGAAAATATGAAATGATAGAGGAACTATTGCTATTGTGCCAAAGTATCACCGATTTTGAGTGTTATTCTCCACGTAAAAGATTTTACACCCTTTAGGAGGGTTAAAATAAATTGATTATTTTATAACAGATATTGATAATTGAGGTTTCATGACGACAGTTCTTGCCAAAAATGGGTGGGGTGTTTTTTGGGCAACCGTTGTTGTTGGAACTAAGGCGTTTAGGCAACAGTGGTGAATAATTTTCTGTCTCAGAAATGGTCGAGGTGGTTAGAATAAAATATTGTTATAGAACAAGAGTGTGACAGGGGGCATTATTGCGGAATCAGGTGCAACAATTTTTGCCTCAACGATTTGTTCCTTAACATATCCTTTGTTGTTCGTCTTTGGGAGCAATTATTGGTAGAATTGAATTTTTGAGCGAAAATAATTTCACAGCACACCGTGTCGCGCAATTATGACCGAAACATCGCTGCATCATCACCACCTCCCACACGCCCTAACTCCGTTTCTTCGTTCACATCTTTAAATACATAAAATTCTGGAAATAGGTTTATCTCTATGAAATCCAATGCAATCTATTACAATTATGGTAGTTTGAGCGAAATATCAATTATATGTATTTATTTTTATAAATTTTTTTATATACATAAAGCTACAAAACTCACTGACTGACTGACTGGCTCATCAAAACTCCTAGGGCATTTCTAAACGAGCTAGGTGGGTGAAATTTTCAGGATAGAGTTGGAATCATGTGTCAAGTTGGGAAAAAATCGAAAAACGATTAGACTTTGATTTATTTTAATCGATAGCTTTACATGGGATTATATGGGGAAAACGAAAAATTTTAGTGTAGACCTTTTTTCTTTCGTTCATTAAAATATGAAATAATTGAGCTACAAGACTGATTCTTTCAAAAATATGAGGCTGAATGTTTGAAGAATCTTATTCTTGCAATCGATTCTTTCCTACCTACCGTAAAACTGGTATTATTAAACTTTTATTTGGGATTTTTGAATTTTTTTCACTTTCGTAACTATGGATATATTTCTCCATTGTCGCCGGGCCGAGTGTCGATTCGAGGTTTGGAACTCAGCGAGGCGGGCCAGTTTCAGGGGAGGGTTAGATTTATGTGTCGATATTGTATAAACGTTAAATAAAAATCGTTTAGGCTTCGAGTTATTGCAATCGATAGCTTTACATATATAAGTTAGGTATCCTAAGTGCATGTTATTTAGTCTTCTTTAAACCATTTTTCGTACTGCTAAGTACTGGGTATAATTTCTTCAACATTTGCCTGGCCTCTACCGTAGCTTTGATGGCCAATTTCAACCAACCAAATCTTCACGATATTGTAGTTTTCATTAAAAAACATGCAGTCCTAGAAGAAGATTGGAAGACAAAAATTGAATATGAAAATTAGTACTTATATTAAAAATCTCGATTCCGATCGAATTTATATAGCAGAATTCTTCATGTGAGCTCTTATTAAGTATGCTGTACTAAAATAAAATATCTAACGTAGAAGAGCGTCTTATATGCCGTCAAATGAGGTTATGATGATCTTCCAGTGGTTCCACGTTCGTTTCGGTATACTGATTATAGTATTTTGAAAAGTCGTTAATAACCGGATGACATACAATATAAGTGTACTAGAACTGTCTGGTATCCATACCTCATGAGGCGCGTATTCCATTTTCGAGAATTATACTTTTCTTTGCTTGCATGTAGCACGCAGACTTGAGAGCTTCCATTTTTTTCCTTATTTAAAGAGTATCATCATATAAAACTCCTTCCCCCCCCCCCTTGCTTGCAAATTGCAAGCACCAATTTACTCGTTTTACCTATAAATCAATGAATTTGGTCTCATTTGAAAGAAAAATATTTCTCCCTTCCATTGACACCAAAAATGTAACTGCATACCACACATTACTTTCCGAGATACATGCCAAAAAAACACAAGCCCTTTTATATGGGGAATGGTTTCGTGTATGCACTCCGGGGAGAACTTATATTAAAAAATGAGGCATTTCATACACTTAGATCTCATAAAAAAATCAACAGAGTGTAGTTTGTGTGTTTTCTCAACTATTTTTGAAAATTAATCATATTGTCACCGCAGTAAATTCATCCGGATCACGATAAACCTTCCTTTTTGATGGAGTTCCAAACGTACCGCGTGAGAACAATGAATCATATTGAAGACTTATTTAGATATTTTCATTTCACCGCTTACAATTTCCGTCATGTAAAACTATATTATTGCACCATTAATAATGAAAACTTTAATTCGCGTGTCTCACAGCTGGATGAAATAATAATAATTTAATAATAATAAGTTTATTACTTCCCAAAAAAACAAACATCACAAATAAATTACAGTTTTTTTCCATACAAGGGGAAGCTTTAGGCAGCCTCTAAGAAATATCTGTGATGAGGCTACCGTCCCAGAATATATAGCTGCTTATTGCTTTCAACTGAACAATACAAATTAATTATATATACAAAGTAGTTTTACAATAGATTTCAGAATGAACCAAAAGGAATAAAATAAATAGAAAAAGAAAAAAAAACAACTTCATACGATAATATTAAAGAAATTTTCTATACTTTGCTGAATCCATTCCGCTATTAGTTTGAGAAGTTTATTTTTAGTATAATTTCCGGCTTTTAAGTCCTCTGGTAGCAAGTTGTAAACCTTGGGTCCCATGTACAAGAATTATCTCTTAAAGAGCGATTTTTTTTGGCTTGAGTGGATGAGCGTAAAATTTATTTCTGAGATTATGTTTCGTTATTTTTAATTGTTTGTTCCTACTTCTTAGGTAAAATAATTTAAGGACTTTATAGACATATAAGTGTCTCAACGGTAGCAATTTTAATGCTGAAAATAGGGGGGAAATAATGAAGATATTTTGATTTACCAGCAATGATTCTTATTATTCTTTTCTGCAGTACAGTAATTGGTTGGAGTACATTTTGATAAGCTCCCCCCCAGCAGACTAATCCATAACTTAACCTAGACTGAACCAGTGAACAATAAAGGGTTTTGCGGAAATGAATTGAACACTTATTACGTATTAAGTATAATTTTGCCAGGCAGTATCTTAGTGCACCAGAAACTTTTGACATGTGACTGTCCCATTTTAATTGTTGATCTATGGTGACTCCTAGATACTTTATTTCATTGACTCGTTCGATTACCGGACAGTTACATGATAATTTAGAGCAATCTACTTGATGGTATACTAAGTTCCAATCATAGGAGCTTAATTTACAAAGATCATAATGTAAAAACTTCGTTTTTTCACTCATTTGGAGACCATTAAATTCAAACCACTGTCTTAGAAATTTTAAGTCTTCTTTTATGCTATTTTCAACACACTACAAGTTGGCTGACGCATAATTTATGGATATATCATCGGCAAAAACAGTTACACTTCCTCTAAATGCGTGATTACATAGATCATTTATGTATACTAGAAACAATATAGGACCCAACACGGACCCTTGTGGCACACCTGTATTTATAAATTCATAACTACTCATTTTATCACCAACTCGAACACATTGTTGTCGCATGGACAGATAGCTTTTAAACCAACTCAATATTACACCTCGTACACCAGCGTGTATATCGGATATGGTCTATTATGATCCGGGAACTATCTCGCTCGCACTACCTTTTAAGAAAGAGAACCGTCTTCATGCAATATTTCAATGCAGAAAAGGTTTGACGCTTGAAAAGGGTTTTGCCGTATGACTCGGACCCAACAATCGCTGGAAACGCCGACCCCCGTCTTGTTCGCCGCTCCCTATCTCCCCCGCCCCCCACTGGAGAGGAATGAACGTACCAGAATTCGACTCGTGTTTTGAGGCCGCGAGGGGAGGGGGAATTCCGGGCGGGCGGGGGTTTGGGGTGATGGGGTGGAAGCAAAGGGATGATTCCGCGGGGTGTACGATTGGCCCGTGGAGAATTTTCCTTCGCTCCGCGGAGTAATATAAAGCGGGAAGCGATTCCCGCGAGAGGAGGGGAATCATGGAGCAGACGAATTAATTCCGGCGGCGGCAGCCTCACCAATCCGCCGCCGTGCTGCCTCTTGCGGCGCGCGGCGTAATTTACCGCGACAGGATTCGGTCCGGCTCGCGTGTTCTTCTCCCAGGTGACCTCCTCCTGCTTGTATGGCGGGGGGGGGGGAGGGGTGGAAAGGGAGGGGTAGGATTCAATTTACGATTCAATTTGAAAGGGGGGGCGGAAAGAGGGAGTGATTATCAATTAGCTAGGCTCTCCCCTCTCTTTATCTAGGAAACATTCGACGCAATTTCCCAACTTCCTGTTGAAGCAATATATTTATATGAAAATACGAAACTTGTTTCGCTGCCAAGTAGTCGTTGAAAAATTTTAGTTTGGTATTGTTGGCGTATCTATAGCGACATCCTCAAGTGTGTGTTGATAGATTGGCCTTTTAAGTTAGCGTTGCTTGAATGACATCGTGTAATTGACTTCACCAGGATAATTTTTAGGCTAATTTATGGATAATTTATATCACATATTCGCTACATTTATAGTGATAAATCCTTTATTTTTCATTCTGAGGAAGAGCTATATTTAGGTCTGTTTTATGTATTTTATGAGGTTAATGGAGTTATATGTTTTTTATGCAAAATTTGCAATGCATTAATTTTTTTAATACAATAACATTTCAAAATGTCATGTACAGTCACTTCATAAAGTATCGCGACATTTTATGCTAGCGGTTTGTATAGGTCGGCTTTCGAAGCTGGAAGTACGTTGGCTATCCTGAGCCATCTCTGTTGACTATTTGCATTTCCAGGTACAGTATGATATTTATTGAAAGTCAAGAGTGACAGAGCTAACAGAGATAGTTCAGGATAGCCAACTTATTTCGAGCTACGACATCCGACCTATACGAACCGCTAGCGTAGAGTTTCGCGATACTTTATGAAGTGACTGTACATTAATCGTTTGTTGCTTGGAACTGGACTGGACTGCGGAATCGTTCAATTATAAATGTTATAGTTACCTATTGCGGCAGTAATCAGATCACTTATTTTTACTTTAATGCTACCGGTATTTTATGAGCATACAATTAATACTTTATCTGTTTTCATGCAAATTTTGTATTAGGTTTTTCATTTGTATTTATTTAATAACAATTCAAAATATTGTTGCCAGGAACTGGGCTGGACTGCGGAATCGTTCAGTTGTAAATGTCATAGTTACGTGAAACAGCAGTAATAAAATTGTTTATTTTTTTCTTTAATGTTAACCGGCATTTTATGAGCATGTAGTTAACATGTCTGTTTTTATGCAACTTTTGAATCAGGTATTCATTTTTTATTTATTCAATAACAATTCAAAATTGGACGTACATTCTAATTTGGTTGCTTTTAGGGGTGTGTACTCAGAGCAGTGAATAAATCCATTCTATTCTATTCTATCCTATTGTATTTTGCTCTGGTTATAGGCGAATTTAATTTATTACTCGCTGAATTTCACTTGAATTCAAATTCGGGAATATTTCCTAATTATATGATCAGGCTAGGCGTGTTTTCTTTTACGGTTTTGAGTAAAAAATACTCGCACAATTTTTGGGATATACTAATCACGACGTCAACTGACTTCACTTCGAATATTACTTTCTAACTTGAACCGCAAAGTATCCGAAAGACACGCCGAAAAAACGCGATACGACTCGCGCCGCGCACAGCGCCACGACTGCGTGAGCGCGGGCGTAAATTGGGGCGTGCACAGCACCTCAGCTCAGCGCATACTGACCGACCACGCTTGCAGCCGTGGACTTTACCCTCGGACCCCAAAGAAGGCTCGACAAGACTGAACATGTCTGTTTACGCCAAACTTAGGTTCTCCCGATCTGTCTCTGCTGTGCAGTTGCTGCGTGGTAGCCGAGTCAGCATAGTCAGTAATGCTCACGCTTCGTGTACGTGAGTCTAGGGTTCGAATACCGTCACCTGACAGTCGTTTTTTTTGCTACCGATATAATCATGACGCAAAGGATCATATGTAAAATTGTTTTCATCTCTTCTGACTCGACAGAAACTCCACAAGACCAATAAAACGTACTCTTTCCGGATTTATCCATGAAGCGCGTTAAAAAATTCAAATATTTGAGAAATTTGTCATTTTTTGGTTTATGTCTGACGTAACTTGACCTCTCCGAGAACTTTTGTTCTTTAAAATTTTTTTGTCAGACGAATACTTAGCCGCGTATGGGCCTTCAGGTGGGCCGCCGCCGCACGCTTTTTAGGTCTGGCGGGTTGCTTACTTCGGGAGCCTTGCGGGACCCCTTCCGGTGGTCGGATTGGGTCGCGCGAGGTGTCAAAAAGCTTGTATTGGAAAGTAGCACGCGATGAGAAAACCTCCCCTTAACTTTTTCGAAGTTCGGTTTTTTTGAGCCCCTCTATAATCACGTATATAGCTATATAGTCGAGAAATAAATTGCTCTGATGGTTGTGCACAGTGAACTCGGCTATTAGTTAACAGAGCGTTAATTATCGAGGTAATATTAGATTTTCCATCGGACACCAGCTCTGGATTCCAAATCTGATTAGTAATAGAGAGATTTAGCTGCAACGAACGAAATGTTAGGCGTTTAAAATGCAAGAACACCGCGCGTGGAATTTGTCATCAACGAATGGTAATTTTTTTTATGCAGGTAACATTTAGCATAAACCTTTTCGTAAACAAAGGTTTTTCAAAAGAAATAAGTGCGCAAGAGGGATTGCTTTGTGGATAAAAGTTATTCACGCCATGAAAAAAAAATGTTTTTTTTTTTTTTTTTAAACGACTGCTCTAAGTTTTGTGGCGGAAGATCCATCCTGTCCATCATAAAACACCCACTTGCTTTACCTTCTGATATATCGTGGAAATTACACATGCAAAACATATGCGGCGCAGCATCAAAGAAAGTAGGTTTTAAATTCAAACATGGCGGGTGAATTTGTTCCAAGTCTATTTTTAAGTCTTGTTCTAAGTCTATAGTCTAAGTTCTAGTTGCCTTTAATCCGCCTAAATAGCCTTGTGAATTAGGAAGCCTGAATAGTGTAGTGGTCTGCGCATTGGTCCGGCAAACCAAAGGTCCGTGGTTCGATTCGCGGTCCAGGCCGAATTTTTCTCATGGCGATATCTTCCAACTAGGTTTTGGTAAACGTATAAACGGACTTTGAAGTTCTGTCATCTGACCTTAACAACGTTCATTCGTGGTGTCAGGAGTGGAGTTTAGAACTAAATATTAGTAAATGCACCACAGTTCACTTCCTGCGAAAGCCATCACACGAAAGCCATACCTGCACCGTGGGTGGAGTAAACATAAAAATCTTCCGATACAGTAAAATATCTTGGAATTACCTAAACTTCAGATATATCGTGGGGAACACAAACACAAAACATGTGCGGTACAGCATCAAAGAAACTAGGTTTTGTTAAGCATATAATAGGAAGGTCCTCGGATGAAAAAGTAAAGGAGAGATGCTACTTCTCTCTGGTTAGGCCTCACCTCGAATGCGCCGCGAGCATTTGGGACCCTGGTCGTAAAGATTTAAGCAAAAAAATTAACGAATTATAAAGGAAAGCAGCGCGCTTCGTTAAATATTGCTACGAGCGCACATATAGTATCTCACAACTTTTAGATGGATTAAGGTGGGAGCCCCTAGCGACTCGGAGGCCGCACGTTAGGCTTATTTGGCTTGAGAAATTCATAACTGATATTTTTCAGAAGCGACATAGAAAATATTATCACGACGCCGCACGTCATCTCTAGGTCTGACAGAAGCGATAAAATAAGAGAGATACACTGCCAAACATATAGGTACAAAAACTCGTTCTTTCCGCGCACAATAAGCGACCACAGTAAAAATTGAGCTCCACTAAATACACTCCTATAATACATGTCACCATTTCACCTCCCAAAAACTTACATCTTTACACGGATGGTAACCTAACACCCCCCTGCCACACGCCCAAGCGGCGGCTCGCAGAGTATTATGTAGATGTAGAGGTAGACCCTTAAGGGCAATGTCTTTTAGTTGTACACAACGTTCGCCTGCGATAATCAGGGCAGTCTTCCTAAGAAAGGAGGAGTTGAGACTAGAATATTACGCCAATATTCATAGCAAAAATGTATGCAATATGACATAATCTCCCAAGATGACTTCAAGAACTGGTATTAACGAGAATACGAGTTGGGTTTCTAATAAACAGCTAAAAAATAAAAATGGGATGTATGTTTATCTTTCGAAGAGTTAATATAAACCATAATATATGGACTAGAGTTGGGCTAAGTCGATCATTTTAGTGATTCAATCATTTTGATTCGAGTCACTTAAAAGATTCAATCAACTGATTCAATCATTTGATTCATTATGACTCGTAAGTCAGATTGATTAGATGAATCACGAGACTCACGTGAATCGAAAGACTCGAATGAATCAAGATTGAAGAGACTCAAAAACTCGAATGATCCTAATTGATGCCATCAATCTATTTGAATGATTGATTTCGAATAATTACTATCGTGCTTAGAAATTTAGGAAGGCTGATTGATTTCCATATTCCACAAATTTTGGATCCGCATTAAATTGGAGATTTCCAAGTACTTTAGTCACGAGAATATTTAGAGAGGCAAAACTGTCACAAACTCTGAATTCAAGAAGAATAACGTCAAACTATGTACATGAAAATTAAATCACTAGCTCAGACTACACAAATTAATGTGCATGAACGTTTTCTGATCTGCAGTATTGAATTACATTCAATTAGGAGCTTTCAACTGAGCAGGTAATTAAAATCCTTATCAAGTTTACCAACTGTAATGATGCGCTGGTATTGTAACAAGGGTTAAATTTCATCGTTTTTTAAAATGAGCGCCTTGTCTCTAACTATGCTATACAAACATAAACTCACTGACCAAATATTAATGGATTTATGCCCATGAAGATATCTCTCTGAAATTTCATGACTAGACATAACGGATAACGTACTTGTGAATGTTTTTCCACTTAATATCACATTCAATCACACGGCAGACGGAAACACAAAATGATTGAATGATCGAATCATTTTCCCGAAATGAATCATGAGTCATTTGATTCACTTGGCGATTCAATCATTTTGAACGAATCGATCGTGAACGACCCATCACTAATATGGACCATCTTGAAAAATAAATAAACTTCGCGATATCAGGTGCCACTTCGTCGAGGAATCTAACATTAGCATCCATTTAAGGAACAACGTCAGTAGAGAGCAGGGTTAAACAATTCGGTTTGTCAGGCTTTGATGACGTGGATCCATATGCCTCAACGCAAAGAGCGAAAGAAAGGTAATCACTTCAGGTTGAAGTGACTCGTTTTGCTCAGCGACCTTTCTTTACCGCCTCTGCCCGCTTAGAAAAACAAAAGGACATCTCTCCCGATCAATAGCATCGGTCCGCGTGCACCCTAGTGTCCTCCCTCACTCTCTCTCCCTACCCAGACCCGTTTGACCCCGAATACGTTTTTCCAAGAACCCCCGTCACGATTAAAACAACTTCATCACTGAGGCCCGACAAGTGGGATGCGTAACAAAACTTGGCATCCATTTTTTTTCTGTTTTTCCGTTCCATCACGTGACGCCCTGAAGGGGGAGAGATCGCGCGGAGAGAGAGAGAGGGAGAGGAAGAGAGAGAGAGAAAGAGAGACAGACATGAGCTCTCGACTTTTTTATTTTTTTAAAAATATTTTTTCTCCTAGAAAATTAGAAGAGAAAAATTGACTGGAAAATATTGAGGAGGGACCGTCCGTCCCCCGCATAGATTACTCCACCGGCCAAAAAGCACACATTTTTCAGGCATTCTTTTCGTTTAAAGACCGTCCCATAGACATTCCCATAGACCTCAAAAAATGGGATAGGATATCTGACACTTACGTCCAATTACGCTGGTTGAAACTAAAACAGCGTCGTTTATACCATGTTATTCTGCTTACTTATAAAATTTTATCCACTCGCAATCCCCTTTACCTATCCGCTAGATTTACCTGGAAAAAAGATCTACATACAGTACCCACTAGGAATCATCCCGTAGACCTTCACATCCCTCAACATAGCACACTTCACGTCACTAAATCCTTCACCGTAACCGCTTCTAGAGTATGGAACTCTCTGCCATCTGAAGTTAGAAATATTAAATCCATCCATGCTTTCAAGTCCAAGGTGTATGAAATCCTAATAAATAATCCTAAAATGTTGTCTGTATAAAATTGAAACGAAGTAAAATTAAACAAATGTTAAATTGGATGCCTTATACATGTTGAAGAAGAATTAATCTATTAAACATGAATGTATTCAACTTTCTACTTGTAATTGTTACTGTTATCATTAATTACCTTTTTCCTCACGGTTTTTATGCTTAATCTTGTGTTTCAATGTTATCCTAGTAGTGCTCTCTGCAGTAATATGTACGGCTGTGTTACGAATTCCAAGCCAATTTTTTTTTGCTTTGCCTGTCATCATTGTATAATTAATTCGATTTTGTATATTGAGTTTCATCACTGTATTATTAATCTAATTTTTGAATTTCAAAATTGTATTAATTTGAAAAATTGTACTTCGTTATCTCAGCGGCTAAGAGTAGCCCACGATAATAAACGTTGTTATTATTATTATTGAATTCTTCACTTCTCAGCCTTTTTAAGGGCTGGGAAACATTCACCTATCCCGGGTGCAAGGCACCAAAGGGATTAGGCTCAAGTACTGTTTTAATGTTCATTTTAAAATCTTCGTACTATGGAGCACGTGTTAATTATTGCGGTTTTTTGAATTTTCATGTACAAATGATTTTCTATTCCTATTGTTTCCAAGCTTTTGTGCAAGCTTTTTGGTATTACACCAGTCGCGGATATTATTATTGGTACAATTTTAACTGTTTTTTGGTTCCATATATCTTTTATATCTTCAGCCAGAGGAATATATTTCTGTATTTTTCCATTGTATTTAGCCTCTAAATTTTCTGTATTTGGAATGGATACATCTCTTAAGTATGTTCTTCGGTCTTGTTTTAGTTGAAGAGTTATATCCGGCCTATTGTTTGGGCGAGGGCGGTCCGTTATAATACTTCTATTGCAATATATTTTGACAGCTTCATTTTCTATTACAGGCAGTGGAGTCATTAGGTACCGTGGTTTAGTTTCATGGGATACGTTGCCCTTACTAACTAATGCAAGATATATTTGTTTGCATATATTATCATGTCGTTGCGTGTATTCCACCCTTGCTAGTGCACTGCATCCACTTGTGATGTGTTCTATTGTTTCTGGCTTGCTATTGCGTTTTCGGCATTTGTCATTCACGTTTGGTTCTTTAATTATGAATTTACTGTAGTTTTTTGTTTTAATTATTCTATCTTGCATGGCAATCATAAATCCTTCTGTTTCTGCTAAGATATCTGATGTTAACCATTTATTTGATGCCTTTTTGTCTATTATTATTATTATTATTTCGGAACCCAAATTAATATTTTAATATTTTTTAATAATAATAATAATAATATTTATTAGCTCTAGGAAAGAAATCCTTTGGAGCAGGCATAATTAATTACAACTCAGGCAAAAGAAAAAAAAGAAAAAAAAATAATAACAATCACATAGGAAACATGTCACTATGTACAAAAATCACAATCACAGCACTTGTCTACAACAAATATTACAATTCCATACTTAAACATTATAGCAATCACAAAGGTAGCATATTTATGAATTAAATCCAAGATATTTGACAAAATATTAACTATCACTAAGATAATAAGACAGCAAGCATTTTTTAAATCTTTCTGTTGACTTAATATTTTTCAGCGCTTGCGGAATCGAATTCCATACAATGCACGAATTTACATAAAAAGAGTTATGATACATAGACGTTCTGTGGCAGGGTACAATTAATTTGTTATTATTTCTGGTGTTTTTTGTTTTTTTGACCAAATTATTTTTTTTAGCTGATAAATGTAAGAAGGAGTTTCAGTTTTTAATAATTTGTGCATAAACACACCCATTTGCAGTTTTCTTCTTTGTTCAATTTTAAGAATTTTTAATTCACAGTAATACGGTGTGATATGCTCAGTAAATGCCACATCACACACATACCGTATTACACAGTTTTGTATTTTTTGCAGTTTGGATATCTGAGATTTTGAAATATTGGACATTACCAACGAACAGTAATCAATATGAGGGATAAGTAAGGTTTTAGCTAATTTGAGTCTCAGTGGCAAAGACATCAGGTTAGTTTCATGGGATACGTTGTACTTACTAACTAATGCAAGATATATTTGTTTGCATATATTATTTTTACCATTTACATCGTTTTTTGCATGGTTTATTTATTTGTCAGTAGCCCCAACACAGGATATTCCTTAGGGGCTATCTATGGTACTACCACTCTGTATTTCCTGAAAAGGAATCAAATTATTATTATACATATTATAATTATAAAAAAGTAATCTTTGTTTGAAGGTAAATATATATTTTTATTTGTGATTATTATATTTTGAATGATTTATGACCAAAAATAAGTAAAAATATTCCTTGTTGATGTAAATTTATTGTGACCCATCCAAAGGGAAATTACAGAATGTAAATTATTTGTAAATAAATTTATTATTATTATTATTATTATCATGTCGTTGCGTGTATTCCACGCTTGCTAGTACACTGCATACACTGCATTTTTTCAAAGATTGGTTTAAATGAAAAATTTATTTAAAAAAATGAACGGAAAATGAAGAGAGAGTCCTTTTTTATAGTTATGCCCGGAATAAATGATCAATAAAAGAAAAAGAGAGTCGTAAAGCTTAAAATAAAATTTAAAAAAATGACGTACGACTGGTGGGAGGGCGTCCGAGAAGGTCGGATGACTGATTACCGTTTAGAGGGACCGTGAAAAGACCTGACTCTGTCGCAATTCATTTCAAAGGGCAAATAAAAATTAGATGCATTCGACCGTGGCTTGACGTCTCTCCTTAAAAGTTTTTAATGCTCTTATTTATGATAAAGTGGAACTTTTTCTGTTTATCTACGATATAAAATTGACAAGCCACGTTTCATAAAATTCACGAAATCATCAGACACAGAATGATGTAACCGTATGTGTAAAATTATATAAATATTATGTCTTTTTATACTTAATTTTTAATGCTTTTTTACACTTTATTTTTTACTCTTTTTTATACTTTATTTTTTATACTTTATTTTTTATACTTTATTTTTTATACTTTATTTTTTACTCTTTTTATACTTTATGTTTGTTTGGAGCTGCATACAGAGAGTTGTGACATTTTTACCGGTAGATAGAGAAGCGAATGAAATGTGTAATAAACCGCGATTTCCCAAAACTCAAAAACTCCAGAAAAAAAAACAAAATGTTAACCGTGACCCTGGCAGCACCTTAAGCGAGGCCTGGAGAGCCGCGCTCCGCAAATTTAAGTCGGAAAGAGAAAGAATTGGCGCCATAAAAATCAGACGTTACCTGATCCGAGACGTTTTTGTATTTATAGGATGCGGTAATTTGCCAAACTGACGTCCCTAGAGGAGGATGCCGGGGGCAGTCGTCGAAACGTCGACTAACCAATGCCGAACCTGGTGGGAAGCTCGCGAAGACCTCATTAACTGCAATCAATTACTAATCATACCAATGAACAAAGTCAAGACACGCAGAATTAAATAAAAATCACACGTGAAACAATCGTAACCTCGGCTTTAACGGCAAGCTCGCTTTGTTATAAATCCGAAGGCTTCCGCGGAGTCCTTGATACGGCTGTTTTTCGTTAAGTAAGGAAGATTTTTCGAACGTAAAAGATTTAAGGTTTTCCCGACGAATAATATTTGTAAAAATCTTCTCAGGTTTGGCAACGGGTTAAGGCTTTTGAAGGCCGACGTTTCGAAGAGTAACTCCCTCATCGTCCCTGATGACGATGAGGGAGTTACTCGTCGAAGCGTCGGCCTTTAAAAGCCTTAACCCGGTGCCAAACCCGAGAAGATTTTACTAATTTTTCGAACCTCTTTTCCGCAGAGTTCCGTTTTCGGGAACGACAGTCCCTGGTACCACTACAGCTACCTTCTTCAGGTTTAAAGTGGAGTGTTTTCCACTCGGTTGGGATTGGCTGGCGGACGTTTTGATGTCTGCCTCCACTATTGTCCTCAGTAGAGGTGGGAATTTCGGTTCATTTTGTGGATTCGGTTCATGGGATTTGATTCGTGGCAATGATTTGGTTCTTTAAATCGTTCATAATGAACCGAATGAACCAAATCCACGAGTGAATCTCGATTCCATGTGAATCTCGAATCCATGTGAACCTCGAATCCAAGTAAATCTCGAATCCAAAGTGTGCGAAATAACAAACAAAAAAGTGAAGTGTGATGCTCCAATTCGGAAACACAAGACAAGGTGTTTCAAGGGTATTTACAGGGTTCTTATTGAACGATTTGGATTCGGCGGATTTGAATCTTCCATCAAATCGTTCATTTTGAAGGTTTCGAGTTGAAAACGTAGATTCAATTCATTCGGTTCATGCCATTGAATCGTTCATTCTGAACGATTCATTCATGAACGACACAGCTCTAGTCCTCAGGGCATGTCGGTTAGGCAAATCCCGTGTCCTGTATATCCCCCAACGTCTCGGGTCAGGTCAAATCTGATTGTTGGGCGTCAATTTTTACTCGTTCTGCCTTGATCTTTTTGATAATTCCGACACAGCTTTTAGAGGGATTTAGGTGGGAGCCCCTAGAGACTTGGAGGCTACACGCTAGGTGATTTCGTACTGTCTACTAATTTTTATTTCACCTCTTGCTACACGTGTTTCGACTGACTAGCAGTAATCATCATCAGGCATCATCATTGCCTGATGATGACTGCTAGTCAGTCGAAACACGTGTAGCAAGAGGTGAAATAAAAATTAGTAGACAGTACGAAATCATTTGAGCTTCATTACTCATTTTGCTGTTCTACGATATCTCGCCTGAGAAAGTGGAGTTTACACGCTAGGCTTAGGTTGCTTGAGAAATTCGTAACTTATATTATTCAGAGCGTCACAGAGAATATTATCATGACTCCTCACTACTTGTCTAGGTCTGACAGAGGAAATGAAACAAGAGGGGTGCATTTTCGAACAGATAGGGACAAGAACTCGTTCTTTCCGCGCATAATAAGCGACCACAATAAAAACTGAGGTCTACTAAATACACTCCCAGATTACACACGTACGTCACCATTTCTCCTCCCAAAACCTTATCCCTTGCATGCCGGTGTGCCGTCTGATTCTTAATGTTTTAAATGTATTTTTATGCCATGAACTTGTTTCCTGAATTTCTAACTTCATTTCATGTAAACCTTAATAATATAATATATAAAAAATGTAATGTTTCATACATTTTTTATGTATTATATTTAATTTATAGTGCATTTGGTTATTTAGCATGTTATTTTTTTATTCTTAATGAGCATAAACACCTAGAACAATTAACAAATATTTTTTTCTATCCTATAAAAAATATATATATAAATTGCTCTTATCGAACACTACCACCCGACGCACGTCGGACAGGGAGACCTCGGGGAGAGAGGGGGAAGAACGTCTTCCTCGCACTGATTTCCCCATCTTCCCCCTCTTCCTCCTCCTCCTCCTTTCCCATCCTCTCCTTCCCCGCTCCCACTGCTTCCCTGCCGCGGCGCGGCGTCTAATTCGGGATGACAGAGTGGCCCCAATTTATCCACATCCACGGTTTTTTGGGGGGGAGGAGACGGCCAAGCGAGAAAAGAGGTAAGAGAGATGAAGATGCTGAGGGTGAGCGTGGGAGGTAGTTTGGAGAGAAATGGTTATTGAGGGGGGGATGGAAAAAGGAAAATGGGGGCTGGAATGGAGGAGAAACGAATAGGCGAAGACGGAAGCGGCGATGCTGAATTACGTGTGGAGAAGTCAGTTGGGGACTTGTCCATGAATATTCTGGGAAAACGGGGAAATTCGAGCTAAGATTTTACATACATACATACGTACCAATCACGCCGTTCCCTTTCGGGGCAGGCACAGTCACAAAGTTGCACTCATAAATACATATTTGTACACTTAAATCTGCTTCAATAATTTCCTCCGTACTGATCTATCCTTGCAAACCTCTTTTGCCTCATTTGCCCCCATTAAACTGCTTCATATGTGCCCTCCAGTTTTTAAGACTTCTAACATTACTCCTCCTAAGAATTTCCTCAACCACAATTTCTCTCTCTCGGACTCTCTCGACAGCAAGAAGACAAATCAACAGGCTCTGTGCGGTGTACAGGATTGTCTCGGGAGACAAGAACTGGGAAGGATAAAATGATACCATGGTGAGACCTAAATATATTGGTAGATATGACAACCCATATAAAATAAAACCAAGGAAACAAAAAACTAACACGGACAAGTACTCGTTTTTAAATAGGGGAAATGCATGATTGGAACCGGCTGCCTGATGAACGTTTTTGAGCCCTCACCCAAAACCTTAAAATCATTTAAAGTAAATGTTAAGAATATTTAAGACAATGTAAATTTCTTTGGTGTAACTTATATTAATCCATCCTTGTTATATTTTTCTTCTTTTCTTTCCTCTTCATATAATTATGTGATCAGATCATTCTATGCTCATGTCTACTTTCATTGCCACCGGGCATTTGTCTGTTTGCAATGTACATACATACATACCGATCACGCCGTTCCCTTCCGGGGTAGGCATAGTTACAAATGTCACTCGTAAATACATATTTGTACACCTAACTCTGCTTCAATAATTTCCTCCATACTGACCTATCCCTGCAAACCTATTTTGCCTCATTTACCCCCATACACTGCTCCATACACGCCATCCTGTTTTTAAGACTCCTAATATTCCTCCTAAGAATTTCCTCAACCACATTCAACCACAACTTTCTCGGCCTACCTCTACCACTCGCACCATTCATTTCACTCTTATATATCTGTTCCGTTCTTCGACTCTCATCCATTTTCTCAACATAGGATTTTATCTGTAGTAATATAGTGTACTAATTATGGCAGAATTTTCGCGAATACGGTGGTGAAATATGTTGGAATTGCCATGAAAAAAAGTGGCCTGGACCGAGAATCGAGCCATGGACGTTTGCCCGTTCGTTAACATCCTGATCGTACGTATCCTTTTGACTTGCCATGAGGATTGTGGACCCAGACATCCAAAGATCCGAAGGTCTATTCCCGCTCAGGCCATATTTTTTTTCTTTCGACAATTTAACGTATTATAATATAATTGAATACTATATTTTTTAAGGAAAAATATTTCATTGCTTTGTGAATGGCTATAAAAAGGAAAAAAAATAGTTTTTTCGGCGAACGACTAAAAATAAAACCTATTATTTATTTGTTTGCGTGGATATTAGTAAAGCTACGTTTTCATTTGCGTCAAAGAGCGGATGCAAGAACGGATCAGTCCGTGAACGAGAGCACCAATAAGGAGGAACAACTCTCTCGTGGAACAAAAGGGCGCAGTCATTGACATTTCATTTCTCGAATACAAACACGTATTTAGTTAATTTGTGTCATTATGAATATATTATTGTATTTTCACGGTAAGTGAGTATATTGACTAAGTTTCAGAGCTCTAAATCATCGGAAAGTTCATTAATATTTTGTTACTAGATTTGACGCCAAAAAACAGCTCATACTGAAGAAAACCTTTTAATCATAATTTTTAGTACTGCATTGTCACCGGCATTGTGTCTATGGGCGTTATTTCAGATTATTACATCATTGGAAAGTAGGTTAATTTTTTAAATTAAAATATTTGTCCCAGACACACAGGTAAAACCTAATAAATCTTTTTAATAATAAAAATACAGACTTTGGGTGTGTAGGATGAAATTCCAGCCTCCTCCAGGAACTGCGTTCAAATGTCAAATGATAAAAAAATTGTTTTTTTTTCACATTTTTAAAGAAAAAAAAACCGATATTACATGCACGATCGTACATTCATGCATTGGTATAGAGGTGCAACGATTTTTTTACAACTTTTTGAAACTTTTGAAATAAATAATAAAAAAACTTGATTTCAAATGGACTCGCGCGTGCGTGCACGTATTGGCGGATAAATGCAACATTAAAAAAAAAAACTTTATCTCCCTTCATTTTCTCGCGGCTGCTTTTTTTTCCAAGATGGTGAATTTAAGTGCGGAAGAATCATGATGTGTACTCAATCCCACGTGTGTAAAAAAATTAAACGTTTCTGATGAGAGATTCATGATGCCACATTATTTTAGACTCAATGGAGAACATTTTTGGTGTCATATTTATTTGTTGCTGAAATCGAACTGAAGATTACAATGTTTTCCCTACGGAAGTAAACCGGTATTCGATTCGAAGAAACTGAGTGAGGTAACTATAAGGAAAGTCTCAAATTTGAGAGTTTTCGCACTGATTTCGTACGTGCAAAGAAGGGAAATGATCTTTTTAAGTTTCATGTGTGTGGCACCAACCTCTTTACATCAAGAATAAGGCATGGATGGCTCCGCGCTCGAAATTAGCCATAATTGGAATTTTTTTCGGACAATTTTCTCTCGTGCGGGGTAAAGTAATATAAATACATGGCTCCCGGAAAAGGATACGTGTAAATATCACAGGAATAGGTTTATAATTGGAGCATGGATATACATAATGGATTCAAATGTTTGCAATCGTTGCCTAGGCTACGTGGTCCCTAAATTTCCACTATTAGTTCACCCTGTCCTTGGCGCCACTTAGAACAAAGTCTTCTCAGTTGACTCGTAAATGGCCGTTGTTGATCGTTATTAACGTGAGACTGTGGTGAGTATTCAATAAAGTTTGAAGAGATATGAACTACTTGATGCTGTGCTAAGTCACGAAGTGCTAAGAAGTTAATTGTGCGATTGTGTGATTAAATTTGGAGAGGAATTGAGTATATCTGTAGACCGGACGATATTTAAAAAGTGTGTAATTACGTCCCGCGCGTAGTACTACATTTTTTATCCACTGCATTATGATTACTGGTAAGTTAAACCGGTAAGACGTGATTATTCACGATATTTATACTGTATTTACATTTGAACTGCCGTCTTTCATCTCTAGACGGCGCCGCAATCGACAAAGTTGTTAGTTTACGGAACTCTAGGCAACAGGTTTTGGCGACGAGTCAGCATTCCATATGTATATTCATGACTTAGAGCTTGAGAATCTACTTTCACACATAGCGTAAAGTAGCAGGAAATTTATTAACAGTTATATATTTGGCAAACCTATAGTTAAAGTGTTACCATGGGAATGAATTTTTTTAGGATACAATAATCATTTCCGGTTCACTTAGGGTGGAAAATATCAATTTATCTTAGGCATCCTGATCACTTTTTGGATCGATATGCTCTTCAATTCGTCGTCCGTCGAATTTCGCTACCGTTCGATAAGAGCAATTCTATATCAATAACGGAATGCGGGCCTCTCTCCCCCCATTCCGTTATTCCCGAATATCCTCCTTTCATTAATGTTGGGAGTGAAATCAGCTGTCGATCGTCTCTCCCAAATAATCAACAAAACAAGGTTGCCTGGAAGCGTGGAAATAGTTGAGATTCCGGGGGAACGACGCACGTTTAGCCTCCTGTATTGTTTATTTTTCCAAATTCATTAATTTTATGCGGCACTGAGTTTTTCACGTTTTGTTGGTGTATTTTTTTAAATGGTCATATATTATTTTCATTTTGGTTTTAATATAATATTATGCGATTCGGATTTCAAGATTGCTCGTTTTTTAAGTTTTTTGGAAGGTTAATCATTTTTTTTACTAATTTTTTTATTTACTTATTTTGATATTGCAAAATGGTTTAATTGTTTATTGCGTCTTACTTGCTTTATTTTTTATTTATGAATTTTTTCAGAGAGAGAAGATGTTTTTACGAATAGGTTAGAATGGAATAGATTTATTCAATGCTCTGGGCACATAATAATAACAATAATAATAACAACGTTTATTATCGTGGGCTACTCTTAGTCCCTGAGATAATGAAGTACAAATTTTCAAATTAATACAATTTTGAAATTCAAAAATTAGATTATTAATACAGTGATGAAACTCAATATACAAAATCGAATTAATTATACAACGATGACAGGCAAAACAAAAAATAAAAAAACTCATTGTAAGCTTGGAATTCGTAATACAGCCGTACACATTACTGCAGAGAGCACTACTAGGATAACATTTAAACACATGATTAAGCATATAAACCGTGAGGAAAAAGGTAATTAATGATAACAGTAATAATTACTAGTATAAAGTTGAATACATTCATGTTCAATAGATTAATTCCTCTTCAATATGTATAAGGCATCCAATTTAACATTTGTTTAATTTTACTTCGTTTCAATTTTAGACAGACAACATTTTAGGATTATTTATTAGGATTTCATACACCTTGGACTTGAAAGCATGGATGGATATAATATTTCTAACTTCAGATGGTAGAGAGTTCCGTACTCTAGAAGCGGTTACGGTGAAGGATTTAGTGACGTGAAGTGTTCTATGTTGAGGAATGTGAAGGTCTACGGGATGATTCCTAGTGGGTACTGTATGTAGATCTTTTTTCCAGGTCAATCTATCAGATAGGTAAAGGGAATTGCGAGTGGATAAAATTTTATAAGTAAGCAGAGACATACCCCTGAAAGCAACAAAATCACAGTGTACGTGACGTTTTGAATTGTTATTAAGTGAATACAAAATGACAAACCTCATACGAAATTCGCACAAAAAACAGATATATTGATTACGTGCTCATAAAATAACGGTAAAATTGAAGTGAAAATAATATAATTTTATTACTGCTGTAACAGGTAACTGTGGCATTTGCAATTGAATGATCCCACAGACCAGTCCAGTAACAAGCAACAACAAAGTTTGAATCGATATTAAACGAACACAAAATAAATACTCAATAAACAAATACGAATGGATTTTTAACATTTATTTCACAGATATTTCTCGCCGAATTCTGCACGGCGTTTGATGATTATTCGATAACCCATTGCTACATATAATTCTATTGGTGTACATTCTCTTGCAGAGATTTTTCGGCTTTTTTTCACAATTTGGAAAGGCAACCTGTTTAATGAAAACTTCCTTGAATCGGCTTGCTATAAGGTTGCGATTTTTGCGGACGGGGTGGACGTTGATGAGAGGTGCTCGGTGTGGAAGTATATGTCATAACATGTGAGTGATATTCACGAGCGCTCCATAAATGATGTAATCCAAGGAATGAATTAATGTTTTTGTTCAGAGCTTTGGGCGTGTTCACAATAGTGGACCCGTGGGCTACCCTAGCAATGTATTGTTAGTGGGGCCAGAGGAAGCAAGGCACGTGTGACGTCAGACGAAGCGACCGATTGATGTTTATACGCTTTAAGCCTGGAGAATCGTGTAATTGTTCAGTCTTTTAATCTCTCATCCCGTAGTTTTTTAACAGCAAATTAACTATGATTATTTATTTACTGGTGAGGTACGGTTGGATTCAAATTTATTGCAAAGTACCGAGCTTGAGGCTCCTCACGAGACTTACGCTTCGGCTTACGCTTGAGACTTACGCTTCTCAAGGAAATTGAGTTTCACTTACGGCGCTGTTATTCTTTGCTACGCAACGCTATCTATTCATCTGTTTATTTGCACGTATTCAAATGGTGATAGTTGACGAATTTCCTATGTTGTGCTGATTTGTTATTACACTTTCGTTTTGGTTTGGATTTACGATTTGAGCATGGATAATTATTATTTATTAATCACAACTGTTATTCTAAATGATACATTACGTAGTATTTGCCGTAGGTATATTGTATGCCTGGAACGATCTGTATTTATTGATAAAGTTTGGTATTCCAATCAATCAATACGTCGCAGCATGTCATTGTTATTCGAGCTGATCATATTATGTAGTAAAAAGTTAGCACAAAACAAGCAATTGCTCAACTGTTACAATTTAAATACGTGCAAATAAACAGCTGAATAGATAGCGTTGCATAGCAAAGAATAACAGCGCCGTAAGTGAAACTCGATTTCCTTGAGAAGCGTAAGTGGCGCCGCCGCTCGATTCTTTGCAATACATTTGAATCCGACTGAACGTCCATGTGAATCCTCTTTAAAAACACGCATATTTAATAATCTCTTCACCTTCGTCGTGAGGAATGTCAGGAATCCTAAGGAAGAAATTGAACATTTGTTTCAAATTGCAAATTCGGGTCAGTAACTCCTGATTCGAGATTTATTTAAATTGAAAAAAAAATGCCATTTTAACTTCTGGGCTTCAGGGTTTAATGTCAGCCTCGCCTTTTCTGACGTCACCAGCCTGGAGGTTGCTATGACGACACTTTTCGTAGCCCAAGGTGTGTTTATTGCATATATGATCTAAGGTTCGGAGGTTATGGTTAATTTGAAGTAAAGCAGGGCTGTTCAATTCGATATATCCGTAGCTCCATCGATATGGATCTTTGCAACCATTTCCACCACACGGCCGCCATTAATGTGCTTAATGAGCATCTACCACCATTATACACAGAAGAAAATCTGCGATAAACGGCGCCAGCCATCATTTCATCTACATCTACATACTACTCCGCGAGCCGCCGCTTGGGCATATGGCAGGGGGTGGTAGGTCACCAGCCGTGTAAAGATGTAAAAGATTTGGAGGTGAAATGGTGACATGTCCTTTGAGAGTGTATTTGGAGGAGCTAATTTTCTATTGTGTTTGCTTATTGTGCGCGGAAAGGACGAGTTTTTGTACCTATCTGTTTGGCAGAGTATCTCTCTTATTTTATCGCATCAGTCAGACCTAGAGATGCGGTGAGGCGTCATGATAATATTTTCTGAGTCGCTCTAAAAAATATCAGCTCTGAATATATCAAGCAGCCTAAGCCTAGCTTCGCAGCCTCCGAGTCTCCAGAGGCTCCCACCTTAATCCCTCTGACAGTTGTGAGACACTATGCGTTTTTAACGAAGCGTGCTGCGTTTCTTTGTATTTTGTTGATTTTTTTGGTCAAAACTTCTTGACCAGGGTCCCAAACGCTCGCGGCGTATTCGTGGTGTGGCCTAACCAGAGCGAAGTAGCATCTCTCTTTTGCTTTTTCATCCGTGGACCTTTTTATTATACGATTTAAAAAAGGCGATGCGACTCATTGTGGAAAGAGCGAAGATTTGTGTCTATATGTCCGGCAATTTTTATATCTTATTTCATTGCTTCTGTTGGTCCTAGAAATGTAGTAGAGCGTCAAAATCATATTCTCTGTGTCGCTCTGAAATACACTTGTTCTGAATGACTCGAGCAAACGAAGCCCAGCGCTCAGTCTCCGATTCTCCATCGGATTCCTACCTAATATCTCTCAAATCTTAGACACACACACTCTATTTGCTCATAGCAGTTTTTAACGAAGCGCGCAGATTTCTCTTGTTTTTTTATTTAGTTTTTTTGGTTAAATATTTGTGGACTGAATCCTAAACGCTGGCAGCGTTTTCGAGGTTTGGTTTATAATTGGTGAAACCAGTAGTTTTTTCCTGAAAAATCAATGCCATTTTCACAAAAAAACTTTTCGTAATAATGTATTTTCCCAGAAAAATATAAAAAGATGCCAACAATCCATCTTTTTTTACATTTATAATGAAACAACTATAAAACACAGATTAAATATAAGTTGATTCAATAGATATGGCGCTTTTGTCGGCTTCTTTTACTTCAGAAGGTTTCCGCCAGAAAAAAATTGTTGAGTTGCCTGCATTTTTTTAATCCTTATTTTGTGCTATTGTTGCTAAGGTTCTGTGGACAATCCGCGCTTTTTTATTCGCATCTGGGATTCTTTGAGAGCGAAGTTAAACGCCATTAAAATATTCCAAAGTCAAGGACAGGGTTTATTTATTTCATTGGTTAAATGTTTCTGCCCAGGGTCCCAAATGCAAATACCCTTCGTGCTCGGTTTGACACGCAAAGATTGCCGCTCCAGTCACCATAAAGAAAGTTTTGCCTTTTCCCTTCTTCCACGCACACCCCTTTGGAAAATTCCGCAACCCTTTCCCCGCGGGGTGTCCCCCTCTGTCCTCTTCCACCCCTTCAACAACGCGGGAATGAAACAAGTGAAGACCACCGGCCGCGCGCGGGTGCGTGTGGCGTCGTCTCAAAACGCGGGTTGAAGTTTTGGGGGGGGGGGAAATGTGGAATGAGAGGGGGCGTGGCAGTTCGAAAAGGAGAAATACATATATATATATAACGGGTCCAGACTCATCTCTCTCTTCCTCGCACGGATTCGAACGAAAACGTCTCATTTGTTGCCTGTCTCATCCGTCCCGAGGCGCTCTTTTCGTATTATTTTCGACGCGAGGAAGTGCGTTGGAGTCGGGAGGTGGGAGGATGAGTTTTTTTGAGGGGGAGGGGGGGGGAAACTGGAAGGTATATGCGTGTGGACAGGGTAGAAAAAGGAGGAGGGGAGAAACGAGGGCGGAGGGAAGGGATGGAGGTTGAAAAAAATAAAAGGTTTGGTCTGAATATCCTCCCCTCCTCCTTTCCCCATTTCCCTACCTTTAAGGGTTGCACCAATCCTGCGGGGAGTGCCAGTGTTCTCAATCATCCGGGAGGTTTGTCTCCTGTATAAACACAGCCTTTCCTCCTCTTCTTTCTCGCGCCAACAGGGACGTTCGGGCGGGAAAGTAAAGAGGCTCCTGAAAAAGAAGTGAGAGGAAATGGGACGTCGGATCAATCATTATTTCGGAAAGTTTTTGGAGCAGAGTTTTTTTCACGCCTAAATTTTCTTTTTGTCATTACAAAAAAAAAGGAAATAAATTACGCAACCCGTGCGACCCTATGGAGTATATTTCATTTTTCGTGCACTACGAGAGCTTGATTCACGCGTTCAATTTATTGCAGAGGCAGTTTCTAGGCCCGGGTGTGCCGACTCAGTGGAGGCGCCAAATTGAGCCCGAATCAAAATGAAAATTGGAGTTAAATATGTGCTCAATAGAACATATACTATTATACGAGCTGTTATTGTACACATGTTTGTATGTATGTATCATCATCATCTGGTGTTCTTCCTGCTGGCAGGTCCCGTACAACACTGCTGTCTCCATCCGCTTCTGTCCCGAGCTTCCTTCTTTGTTTCATCATAGCTGATGTTCTTCACCTGATCCACCAATTTAATTCTTCTCCTTCCTCTCTTTTTCTTTCCTTCAATTTGTTGTGTTCCTTAGGCGTAAAGAAGAGACAGGCTTTCTGGGATAGGGCTTTTATTTCCAAACTGCCTTTACACAGTTTTATCCCGGGCTAACTGTTTCTCTCCGACTGACCTCCAGGCCGGCGCGCATCTCCCTTTTATCTCCCCGGCTCCTCCTGGCTTCCAGAAACTTCTCCGACCACCTGGAAAGAAACGAGGGGGAGGAGGGAGGATCCTTCCCGTGGGTTGAGGGGTCAAGGGAGGAGAAAGAAGGAAATGGGATCGGGAAGGGTTCGTTTGACCGCCCCCGTGCATACCCAACACAATTGAACCCTCAAGTGCCACAGTTATTATACTTTTCCCCCTCTCACCACATGGCCCAACCAGTTTCCTTTCCTTTTCCTTATTTCCTTTAGGAGCGATCTTCCTTCTTTTACTTTGCTCAAAACCTCTTCATTTCTCATCTTATCTACCCATCTTACTTTTTCCATCCTTCTCCACACCCACATTTCATAAGCTTCTATTCTATTCCATTCCCTCTTACCTAATGTCCACGCTTCACATCCATGCATTTTTCTTCTGGCTGAAGGCCTCTTTTGCATTGCTATACTTGCTTTTATTTCTGCAATACTTCTCCAGTGGTCTGTCACCATCGTTCCTAGGTACCCGTAGCTTTTAACTTTTCCTATTACACCTTCATTTATGTTCACAGTCGTGTAATTTTCACAGCTTACTGGCATCACCTTTGTCTTTCCTAGGTTTATCTTCATCCCATATTCCTTCATCCCTTCTTCCAAAACCTTTATCAACCTTTGAAGTGATTGCATATCATCTGCTAATATTACCATGTCATCTGCGAATCTTATACTTCTTATCTTCCTACCTCCAATGCTGACTCCTTCCTCTCTCTCATCAAAAGATTTATGGATCATGTCCTCAACATATATATTGAACAAGGTTGGCGAGAGACAGCATCCCTGCCTTACTCCTCCACCAAGATCCACCCATTCTGTCATATCCTCATTTATTTTTAATGCAGCTTTTTGCCTCGTATATAATTCTCTAATGAGTTTTCTCTCCTTCCGAGGAATGTATGTATATCGATGTGTAAATATTTTCTCAAAAACTACTGAACCGATTCTCTCGAGAGTCGATAATCTAGGGTTTTCGGGTACGAGGAATCCATTGCACAAAATGCCTTAGGGCTGCAAAGGCCCCAAATCCCCCAAAATGGGCCCCTATTTTACTGGGAATCAATGCGAAGGTTTAATTTTCCGCTTTTTTAAATTACTTGCTATCAAGATATAGGGTCTACATTTTCACTATTGGATGGAAATTAAAATGAAGTTTTGAATTCTGGGCAATCAATTTTGTTATACATTTCGTTTTCACTTTTACATTTTCAGGGACAAGATTGTAATTTTTTCTCTGATTTAAACAATATATCACGGCGAGACTATTATGGCAACGGGTTATTATGTAAACAGCTCTAATAATGGATAAAGCTTTCTCGGGTCTTCCACCGGGTGAGCAGGTCCATGGGGCCCAACGTTTCGGAAGCTGAAACCCCCAACCCCCCTGATGATGGAGGACAAGTCGTTCTCCGAAACGTTGGGCCCCATGGACCTGCTCACCCGGTGGAAGACCCTAGAAATCTTTATCCATCAGACACGCCGGGAAAAATCTGAGATCCTTCAACTCTAACAATGATACCAGCGTTCGTAACGAAATAATGTAAGTGTAATAACGTGGAGGTTTTCCTCGTCACTTATTCATAAATTAAGAATTATATATTTACATTATGACGAGCAAAGCTAACTTCTTAAAATGACGAGGAGAAATATCTGTTGTATCTCAACGGGGGAGTTTAAACTTTAAAGAGAGAAATAATACATTCGTTCTGCCTGTTGAGAAGATATTATTTCTTCCGATTAACAGGATTTATTTTTTATGAGTGGAAATGGCCAAAATTTAACCGCTTAAAGGACTTTTAATAAAATGTTTTTGCCCACTTTGGGATCCTTGTAGCCACGAAGTCTTTATTGAATAGCCCATATCATTTCTTAGTTCATACGCTTGAATCATACAAAAAAACCGGCCAAACAGTTTGGTAGTTTCCGCAGAGAATAATTAAGATCTTACAGACAGGCACCACTGCATTTTTATATGCCTTGGAATAAATGACTATTGCCTTCTTTTGCGCAAAATTTGAAGATTACCGGTCGATCATATTATTAATTTCTCTCGTTATTTAAAAAAAGCAGTAATTGGCAGCAGTCCCATTCGAACCTCAATCATCACTATATGAGGCCTGAGACTGAATTGAGTTAATATATTATATTTAATATTATCATATATATTATTACAGAAAGGTCTTTTTCTGTCATTCCGTATATGCTCCGTTAATACTGCACCTACAGTGATAAATGAGGTATCATTTTAAACGTCGAATCACCGGCTTCTGACGAAAAATACTATCTCAATCTCAAATTTCACTATTTACCCATTAATTCGACTTAAAAGTTTCGATTTTTCCATGTCGATTACTCGCTCGAGGTATATCGACTCCACACATTTTTTTTATTCTAAACTTTGAAAAAAAGGTTTAAAATGAAAATAGTACGAAATGCACATAGTGATTGTACATAGGTGAATGGTCATCTGGTAAGTCAATGCCATTAAAATTTTTTTATTTCATATTTATATGATATTCGCTTACAAAAATAGTTTGTAAACATTTATGAACATAACTTGCTAATGCATACATCCCGTTCAATGTTATAGAACTATACAATGGAAAGAGGCACAACTTCACGAGGCAGGCCTCGAGGCAGACCAAGAGGACGGGGCAGACCTCTTGAACCTGTCACTGAACACAGACGAAGGGTTGGCGATAATCAACTAATATGTTGGCTATGGTTACGTGCTTAAAAGACTGTAGGAGGCGCCATCTATTAACACACACGTTTAGTTAGATTATTTACATTCTACGTGCAATCAGTGTGACCGTTTATGTTTACGTTATGTATCTTTAACACAAACATAAATAACATATAATTGTCCATGGGAAGAAACAGGTAGAGGAACAGGAAGAAAGAAGGAAGAAACAGGAAGAAGCTGCATACTGTGCGAAATATTCGCACGGGTCAGCTAGTATATTATATTGAGGATATTTCAAGGATTATTTTGGTTTAGAACAAATAAATTTCTATGAAATGAAAAACGTTACTCCGAAAAACTACTGGACCGTGTGCGACTGGAACTTAGAGAAGAATTAAGATCTTACAGACGGGCATTTTTATATACATTGGAATAAATGACTATTATGTGATTTTGCGCAAATTTTGAAGATTACCGGTTAATTATTTAATTAATTCCTCGGATTATTAAGAAAAAGCAGTAATTTAGAGACTTGAGCAAATTCGAACCTCAACCATCTCTCTTTTGAGTTCTGGGACTGAATTGAGTTGATGGGTGGGGTACGTATGTCTCTCTCTCTGGGTGCATAATTCTGCTCAGTAAGTGATAGACTCTGAGGTATATGGAGAGGATACTTGCTATTCTGGCCAATGCTATTAGCTGAGGCCAGTCCGCCGTGTTCGTTGACCCTCGTTTTCCTATAGCAATTGCGGGCTTACGCACTAATTTTGCATTTTACTGTGCTCTCCATCGATAACTCCATCGATAACATCGATAAAATCGATAGCGATAACAAAATAAATTTCTAGAAATCAGCATACACCTACTTCTTAAATGTGGATTCTCATTGCGTATATAGTTAACTCGTTTAAATAAAATATAACCCGCGTTACCGCTGAAAACCAGGACAAAATCGAGTGGAATCCATCGCACTAACAAGGGGAGTGTCAGAAAGCCGGGCCTCAGATTTTATTCAAACTTAGTAGTTGTACAGACCGCTGTATGTGGTTCATGAATCACCCCACATATAGGGTTATATAACTAATAGTTTAAACAAAAAAGGCCTTTGAAAATTTCAAAATTCCCATCAGACGGGCCACCCACATAACTGACAAGCTGGACGGGTGACTGACGTGCTCGTCTCCGGTCTAGAGACACGGGTTCGATTCCAATACGGGGTATATTTTTTCCGCTGTTTTTATAGTTTTTCTTTTACGGCATCCTACAATGCGCTCAAGATTGTTTTATTTTTACTCGAAATATTATTTTTGCGCGAGGCAAATTTTTCATTTTCATACACGACGTCAGGCTTAGTCTCTTTTTTCGGTCGAAGGCAGCCTTATAATTATGTCACTTCCTTATCTTTTCACGACGTATTTCCATGATTCCTTCATGCACATGATTTCCATTTTCTATAATTATTTTATAATATTGTCTTCACATTCTTACAATTCAAGCATAATTCTTAATAATATTAAAATTTTTCGTAGCTTGTCAGTTATGTGGGTGGCCCGTCTGAAGGGAATTTTGAAATTTTCAAAGGCCATTTTCGTTTAAACTGTTGGTTATATAACCCTATGTGTGGGGTGATTTATAAACCACATACAGCGGTCTGTACAACTACTAGGTTTGAATAAAATCTGAGATCCGGCTATCTGACACTCCCCTTGTAAGTAGAACGGCGCTGGTCTTGACCGATCTGAGATAGCTGGGTAAACCTGATATACGAGGAACTTCCTAGTGTGATGGGAAAAACGCACATGCCAAAATAGACATTAAAACCATTAATAATGTGCATCATATTTCATCGCGGTATGTTCATAGGGTTCAGAGGTGCGAACTCAGGTACCACGCCTTTTTTGCACGGACAGCACAGGAAAAAAAAAGAATTACGTTCATAATGGCGTGTAGACTTCGAGCATTCACACTCGAGGTGGAAGTGAGGAGGGGAAAGTGCTCACCCAACCCAAGGCTACGTCGCTTGCTGCGATATATCGTATGTAGTGTAGTGTATCGTAGTATCGTATGTAGGTTTAGGCTAAGATTGCTTGAGCAATTGAGAATGGCTATCTTTCAGAGCGACACGGAGAACATCATATTAGAACCACATTATATTTCCAGGTCCGACAGAATCGATAAATTAAGAGGAATATTTTGCCGAACGGATAGGTATGGGAATTCGTTTTTCCCCCGAACAATTAAGGACTTTAATAAATGCTAGGCGGAAAATTTTTTTTAAATTCTAATTTTAATTTTTAATTTTTTTATTTTTAACGGCTGGTGTCCTAACACCCCCCGCCACACGCATTTCGAGGTGGTTTGCGGGGTAGTATGTAGATGTAGATGTAGTGACTTTAGCGTCATCTACTTCAGGCGCAAATTAAAAAAGATCTTTAAATAAGACGACAATAGGTTATTCATTTATTAATAATTATTTTAATTGTTTATACTCAGTGAATTTGTCAACAAAAAACTATGTTACGATTTCGTTAGGAAAAAGTCACATGACCGGCATGGTCCGTATCAAAATAACAAACATGGCGGCAAGTCGTGAATGTGAGAAGCGACCCGGGCGGAATTATTGCTCAGCCAGTTGGTGCAATAATTTTTCTGGCTGCAGATTAGACAAAAAAATTGCATTTTTCAACTTCCCGAGTGATTTAGCGAGGTAATTACGGTGTGAATAAGATGGTTAGATGATTTACAGTTATGACCGATGCCTGCTCTTACTTTTGTATTGACATTTAATTAATTAATTTGGCCTATGGTCTTATAGTATGGCTGTGCGAGGATTTTTGTGATTTTACGCCAAGTTTGAAAATGAATTCCACTTCTTTGTTTCAAATGCTAGGTTGAAGTTTTGGTAATAATGTAAATTTTGTCTTCAGTATCGCTATTCACAATAAAGTTTGTGTGAATTCCATTTGGTTTCTTTTCATTGGAAATTATGTACCAAACCTAAGAAACAATATCGAATATCAGGAGACCTCGTGAATTTTCATCATTTGAACCAAAATTGGAAGAATGCAGTCATGTTATGAGCTATCACTCAAGGTTTCAGTGCTTCGGTTTAAATTAGGCGGGGTCATCGTGGTTGGGAAGCCCCTGACCGCTAGCTCGCTCTGCTAGTAAAGCATTACCGTTGAGGGAAGGGGAGCGTCGCGGTCTTGACCCAACCGTTATTTGCATTTAGCTACTCGACGGATCTTTATTTCCTTCTCTTGATCACAGCCTTCGATTGCTCAGTTGGTAGAGGTGTGGACTGAAGGCGAGCGGAAACCGGAAAAAAATGGATAACGATTAGGAAAAAAAAGACGGCCATTAAGGTGAGGCACATAGTTTCCGAAACATTCAAACCGCCACAGGGATACTGCATTCCTTATTTCGTTAGCTTGCAATTCAGTTTTTCTTCGCGATACCCTGGTAAGGGGTGCATCCGTTCCGTTCCATTCCGTTCCGGTAAGGGGTAATCCGTTCACACGGAAATCGTCCGTACGATGGTAGCCTGAACGAGAAAATCTTCTCAGATTTATCCGGCCAAATCGTTTGATTGACGAATGCAATCTGAAACATCTAGATCGATCTGAGACAGTTTGGTTTACGTTGTGTATGATAGGAAAAATGCATACCCCGATTTGGACATTTTAAATACCTTTAATGAGTATCTTATTTCTCTGTAGTATTGGATTGGAGTAGTGTTGGATTTATAGGCGAAAAAGCTCGAACTCAAATGCGCCTTCTTTTGGCGCCGACAGCAGGAAACAAATGATTGCGTTCATAATGGCGTGTTGGCTTGGAGTATTCTCGAGTTAGGAATGAGAACAAAGGGAGAAAGTGCTCACCCAACCGTTCTTTGAATTGAGGTGATTGATATAACTTGATTCTCTCCTTTTAATAAATTTTCCTTCGATAGCTCAGTTGGTAGAGCGGTGAATTGTAATCGGGAAATGTTCAGACGTCCATAGGTCTTTGGTTGAAATCCGACCCGATAGGAATCACATTTTTATACTCTATATAAATGGGTCACCTCGATTGTCATTTTTGCTAGAGAAAAATGTGTTCTTTTTTAATAGTGGACACCTGGAATTAGTTTCATTATTCACCTGCTTAGTTAGCTTAGTTACCATATATGATCAGTGAAGATCTTGTCAGTAGAATTGGCTATTTCGGCACATTTCACGATTTTATCCTGTCCGTAAAGGCTGACGTTTGCATTGAAAAAAATCAAATCTCAAGGAAAACAGTTTGATCGCATGTGTATTCAAGACGCATTGGTAAACATATTTAAATGCCTCTGGCGGCTTAAACGGGAACCCTTCACGATGACCGACGGCAAGGAATTTAGGAGAAAATTATTTTCAAGGTGAATATAACTTACATCATTAATTGAGATTAACTTGCTAATTCTAACCAGAATCGCCTCTCAACGGCCAGACATTAAAAAAAATGCACAAATAATCATTAATAATAATTTTACGTAAAAATTTAATTATGTTTATACGCATTGCGAATGTAACCGTTGTATTAAAGATCTAGGGAAATATGATTTAAAAAAAATAGAATTTCGGAGACTGTAGAAGATCTAAATAATCAGATATCCATGGGTCGCTGGTTCAAATCCGGCCGAAAGGAAATATTTTTTTAATTGTTTGAATGGCACAGTTTCCTTTTTTATTCTAGATACCTCGCGTAAAAAAACGCCCAAGTCGGGGAATCGAACCCAGGCTTCCCAAATAACTGGCCGAGATACTACCGATGACTTCGAAGGATAATTTTTATAAAAACCAACAGACATTAGCATCATGCCCTGATCCTTCACTTTTCATTCAGAGATATCCCGATAATTTTCGTGCCAATTAATTTCTGCAATCGCGATCACCTAGGGGACATTGACATTCGCCTTTTTTCACGGTCTGACGGCAGGAAACAGAGCGATTCCCTCCCAAGCCCTCTAGTTCGATTGAACCGCCTCTCCTTAACGCTCTTCACCCCTCATTTGTGAAGTCCTTCCACTTATTTTCGTTTCTGTGCCGCTCGATACAGATAACTTTCACTTACGTAAGTAACTCCTTCGGTAGCTCAGTTGGTAGAGCGGTGGACTGTAGTTGGAAGGAATATCAGATATCCATAGATCGCTGGTTCAAATCCGGCCCGAAGGAAACGTTTTTTGCTGTATTTTTTCAATGGAATACAAGAGTGCTAATTTCACGAGAAAATTGTATTGTTCCACATTGATATAATCCTAGAAATAAATTTCCATATTTACCTGCTTAGTCACCAAATGTGAGCCGTTAACGATAGGATAGCTATCTTAGCAAACCTCACAATTTTGTCATGTCCGCAATGTCAGCCGTTTTCTTTTTTTAAAGATATCAAATCCCAAGAAAAATTGTTTGCTTGTACATATATCAAAAACGCATCAATACACACATAATACTGCCTCCAGTAGCTTAAAAAGTGAAGCCTTCGCAATGGCCTGCGGTAAATACTCACCGATAATAATGTTAGAACGCTGAATACAATTTCAACGCCCGAAGGAATTATTTTTAACCCTTCAGTAATCTTCTGGGTGGTCCGTTTATCACTCAGCCCTATCTCTTTCGGCTCGGTCTAGAATCACCCTCCCACCGAATCGCTTGGTTTACCAAAGGGGACTGAAATATCTAGACCGATGTATGAGACTTCAGTAAACGTAAAGAACGATGTGGAAATTATGTACAGTAATTAAGACACTTTAGCTATTTATAATGAGGATCTTATTTCATTGAAGTAGGTCCATTGGATATATAGATGAAACAACTTGAGCCCAAGTGCGGCTTCTTTTCGCAAGGACAGCAGGAAAAAAGTTATGTTCAGAGTAGCATGCCATCTTCGAGCATTGTCGCGGTGGGATTGAAAGCACTGGGAGGGTTGGGGGGGGGGGGGGTATGTGCTCACCCAACCGTTCTTTGAATTGAGCTGCTCATGCTTTTCGGGTGTCCCACAAGGAAGCGTTATTGGCCCACTCTTGTTCATTATATATATAAACGACCTTTGCTCCCGAATTAGCAGTAAAATACGTTTATTTGCCGACGACGCTGTCATATACCGCGAAATTAGTAATCACTCTGACTTTGAAATTCTGTCATTGGACATAAACAACGTTCAAGCGTGGAGCAAAGAGTGGGGACTAGAACTTAATCTGAGGAAATGCACCGCGGTTCATGTCTTGCGTAGGTCGTCCAACTATCCCCATGTATATGTTGTGGATGGCGTTAGCATAAATGCGACAGATGAAGTTAAATACCTGGGAGTTACCATAACTTCGAACCTATCGCGGCGGCGGACACATATAAGAAATATTTGTGGCAGAGCCCTGAAGAAGCTAGGATTTGTGAAGCGTGTTGTGGGAAGATTTTCGGATGAGAAAGTGAAAGAAAGGTGCTATTTCGCACTCGTCCGGCCACACCTTGAATATGCAGCGAGCATATGGGATCCGACGGAGAAAGACCTAGTCCATGAACTTAATAAAATACAAAGGAAAGCTGCGCGATTCGTCAAAAACTGCTACGGCTGTACAGAAAGCGTTACACAGATTTTGAACGATTTAGGTTCGGAGCCGCTAGAGACTCGGAGGCTACGCGCTAGGCTTAGATTGCTTGAGCAATTGAGAATGGATATCTTTCAGAGCGACACGGAGGACATCATATTAGAACCACATTATATTTCCAGGTCCGACAGAATCGATAAATTTGGAGAGACATTTGCCGAACGGGTAGGTATGGGAATTCGTTTTTCTCCCGAATAATTAAGGACTTTAATAAATGCTAGGCGGAATTTTTTTTTAATTTTAATTTTTTTTTTTTTTTACGGCTGGTGTCCTAACACCCCCCGCCACACGCCTTTTGAGGTGGCTTGCGGGGTAGTATGTAGATGTAGATGTAGAAGAGTGCCTTAATGCCTTCTCCCTGACGATATTTCATGCCCTTCGGTAGCTCACTTGGTAGAGCGGTGGACTGTAGAAGGCATTAATTCAGACATCCATAGGTCGCTGGTTCAAATCCTGCCCGAAGGGCTGATTTTTAATCCTCCGGTTGCTGAGTTGGAGGAGCGGTTCACTGTGGTGGGGTTCAAATTCGAGCCAAATGACCAATGAGTTTTTTTACCTGCAAATCTCAGGCAGCGTAGGATATACCCACATATGAATATTTTCGGCTCCAACGGAATAAGTAACAGGAGACTCATGAAAGTAGACCTCAGTTTTTTCCAAATCCAAAACGGACGCGGTATCTTTGCTAATTTCATCGAAATTACAAGCGAGTGTTGATGGGTGCATCAAAACTAGAGAACTCTGTCACTTTCATTATGAGCGGGCTGAAAATCCTTCCTATCGCGGTCCAATATTATTAACATAATCTGCATTAAGCAATATCATATGCACATAAACTATAGTTGGTATAATTTCAAAAACAAATCTTATACGTTAGAACGATAAGATTTTAAAAGTTGTAAAATTAATTCCTGTTAAATCATAAGTAGTCACAAGGATTGAAAAAATGCTTTTATGTAACTAATATAATATGCAGAGAAAAGGTGATGTAGATTTCTTTGCAGCAAAAACTTGTAAAAATTAAGCTGTAATGCATTTGGTTCAAATAAAATCGAACATTAGCGTCGTTTGAGAAAAAGGTCCAATGCTTACAAAACTTAGAATTAGCTAATAGCAAACGTAATTTAACAAAGATGATAGTTCTGAATGGAAGCTACTGAATTAGAGCATACACTAAGATGTGACTGTAATATTGTAATAAAACTAACAAGTATTTTAATTAAATAGGCTGACAACAGGTGCCGTTTTTGCCTGCCAACAGGGTAACGTACTTAAAAATAATAATAACGTAGATAAAAATGTTTTTTATTAACAAGCATTGTAAATAGTTAGAATATGTTTTGGTAAATGCCCGCTTCCGTCACACACCTTTCAAACACTTATTCCCGGAAATTGGTGATATAAAGGAAAATGACTGTGACATATTTTAGTTCTTGAAGAATCACAGTAAGACAACAAAGTTACAGGAAAGTTGTTAAGCCACAGGTTTTTGAGATATTCACGTTAGAAAATGACCAATTGTCGTCATTTTTCCGACTTTTTCGACGCCATTTTCTCAGTTTCACGAAAGCTCCAAAAGAGGGATATTTCTAACTTCACCTCAACAATATACACTACACTACCCCAGTCAACAAGGTTACGGGCCCTGTGGAGTGAAAGAGGGAGAATTTTTTCTAGAAAATATACGTCTCTACATGCCTACACTACCAATTTCCACCCTTATAATCACCAACCGTCTCGAGGGAGATTTTTTTCTAGAAAATATATCTACGTCTCTACATGCGCGGTTAGGAATAACATGGAACGGGGGATGTTAGTGGGTAAACGCAACTCAGCGACTGTCGCACCACACTGCGGTCAAAAGTGGAAACAAAGCAATGGCGGCAGGGAAAAACGTCACCTCAAGCTTTGAAAATTTCCTATTTATCGTACATTACTTATTCTCCTAAAATAAAATTACCACTAGATACCGGCATCTTTCTACTTTTTGTCACATAAATTTGACGGCGAGAAGCTATGCGGAAAGGGTCGACAAGAATTTTTGAAAGGTGTGTGACGGAAGCCGACATTTACCTATGTTTTCAATAAAATTTTTTACCTCCTATATTTTAAAGTTTATCCTTTTATTCCAAATACCGCACAATCTCATATCCACTCCCTGAGCGAAGCCGGGTACCCAGTTAGTAGTAAATAAAAGTTAATTTTCCTATATTTAAGAGTGTCTTATTTCACAATTCAGGTGGATATGTGAAAGCCTCAGCTTTTCTGAGAGGACCATCAATTTTGAGCCCAGCATGCCCAGCGTGTTAGTCATCGACGAGCAAACTTTGTAGAAATTATCAATGGGAAAGGGAAAAACATTCACTTCGTAATTTTCCGCTCAATTTATTTTTCTCAGCGCTTTCATGTGCTACGCTGATGTGGGTTTCGAGTTGTGTTGCACATGGAGAATTTTCAGTCTAACGTTTCGCCCCAGCTGCTGTGAGTTGATTCAGGGGCTCAGTGATTGTTGTCGTAAATTGGTCCTCTTATATATTGGAGAATTGCGGAGTTTGGATCTCTATTCTCGCCTGGTGTGTTGACTGGTTTCTGTCCCGATGCTTCCTTTTTCTCCATCGCGATTGGCCTTGGCGGAATTCGCAGTTCCAAGTTTAGAAGTAAGTTAGGAGGCGTTTCAAGGTGGAGGAAAGTCGGTATAGCCACCGTCGTGATTAATGCCTTAGGCCTTTTAGTGATCTCTCTAGACTCGCGAATCATGCAGGGTACGTAAAATCATTTTCTTGCGATCGCCTTTGCTTTATCGAATTCTGGAAAGCGTCCAGATTCGGACATGAGGTGTTCAGCAACAGCTGATTGTTGCCATTCCGCGTTTTTCACATCTCTCCCATGTTATTGCACCCTGGTATGATATCGAACCTACTTTCACGTCATTTTCAAGAGAAAACTGAAATATGGAAAACTTAGCCATATAAAATCCAAATATTCCTGCAACATCGAGTGGAATTCATGCATGATGCAGAAATGAAAAATTCGGTACCATCCACAGGAATAATTTTTTTCTGCGACCAAGGTCTCGATGCTTTTACATCATCCTGATAATTACGATGTTGTGAAATCATCGATATCATGGTCGCAGGAAAAATTTACTCCTGTGGATAATTGCGAATTTTTCATTTCTGCATCATGAAACTCATGCAGGTGTAACACCAATCTTAGTCCATTGAGAAATATTTTGCTGCACCTACATGACGCCCCATTTCGAGACTAACTACGTACGCCCATCCCCGAAAAGATTAATTAACGAAGTTTGCCGAGTTTCTAGTCTTTTTTTTTTATCTTTTCACTCGCTCACTCTCTTTTCATGAAGCCTCACGCCAAAACGAATCCCTCCCCTTCGCGGCACGGAGGCAGGAGTGAGTACGTTTCACTGCGTCTATTTTGAGGGCACCCGAACTGTCACGCACGTCGCTCCTTTCGGTTTGCTAAAAACCTGTCATGCTTGCCTAAGAAAAGGGAAGTTCAGCGTCGGCCAAAACAACCAGACCAGGGGGAGGGGTGCGGTGGGGGAGGAGGAAGGGGGCAAAAGTGTACACCACCATCCTCCCCCCCCTCCCCCCCCAACTAAAAAGTTCTCGCACGTTTCAATTCCAGAAAACGCTCCGTCTCTCTTCCTCACTTTCGAAATTGCGGACTAATTTCAAAAATGGAGGAGAGAGATTTTGAGCGTGGACGACGCGCAGCGATTAATCAAATATCATGACCACCGGATTAGTCGATCACAAAATCAATCAATGGACCAATCGATTAAAGCTGGATTTAGGCGAGTAATTCAATCATTCAGCAGTTATCACAATTTCGTAATCCACCGGTGAGGCTAGGTTTAAAACATGGAAATTAACGTCAGTAAAAATCCTTTGAATTTCTTGAAACGGGAGGCTCCTATCAGCGCAATTCGTTCTCCACCTGTGTGCTTAGGTCTCACCCGAATTTGGTTTAACTCTCAACCTCCAGTCATTTCAAAATATGTGCGAATAAATTTTTTACGCAAAAATTTAACGATGTTCGTACGCCTTGCAAATGTAACCGTTGTATTGAAAGATCGAAGGAAATACGGGATAAACAAATACTATAGTGGAGGACTGTAGACGGACTAAATGATCAGATAGCCATGGTTCGCTGGTTCAAAGCCAGGCGTAAGGAAGTATTTTTTTAATTGTTTGAATCGCACAATTTCCAATTTTATTCTAGACGCCTAGCATAAAAAAAGCTCCCAAGTCGGGGAATCGATCCCAGGGTTCCCATATGACTGGCCGGGATGCTACCTAGGACTTCTAAGGACAAATGCAAAAACCAACTGACGTTTGCGTCATGTATATGGTCGTTCACTTATCATTCATTGATTTCACGAGATTTAACATGCCATAGAATTTCTGCAATCGCGATTACCGGGGACATTGACATTCGCCTTCCTTCGCGGTATGACGGGCGGGTAACAGAGCGATTCCCACCCGTGCCCTCTAGTTCGATTGAACCGCCTCTTCTTACCGCTTTCCACTCCTCATTTGTTAAAACCTTCCACTCATTTCCGATTCTCTCCTAATTCTACACAAATCTCTTTCAACTCCCAAATAAACTCCTTCGGTAGCTCAGTTGGTAGTTGGTAGAGCGGTGGACTGTAGTCGGAAGAAATAACAGATATCCATAGGTCCCTGGTTCAAATCCGGCCAGAAGGAAACTCATCTTGTTGTCCCTATTCAATGGAATACTAAGAGTACATATTTTGCGAGAAAACTGTATTGTTCTACAATCATGTAATCCTAGAAATTACTTCCATATTCACGTGCTTGGTCACAAAATGGGACCCTGCTCAAATAGATAATTCAAAACAAATTAATGAAATACAAAAAAAGCAGCGCGCTTGGTAAAAAATTTCTACGAGCGTATATATAGTGTCTCACAACTTTTAGAGGAATTTAGGTGGGAGCCCCTAGAGACTCGGAGGCTACACGCAAGGCTTAGGTTGCTTGAGAAATTCAGAACTGATATTTTTCAGAGCGACATAGAGAATATTATCATGGCTCCTCACTACATATCTAAGTCTGACAGATGCGATAAAATTGGGGAGATGCACTTCCGAACAGATAGGTACAAGAACTCGTTCTTTCCGCGAACAATAAACGAAAAAAATTAATTTCCGCGAAAATAAAAATTGAGCTCCACTAAATACACTCCTATAATACATGTCACCATTTCATCTCCAAAAAACTTACACCTTTACGGGGCTGGTGACCTAACATCCCCCGCCACACGCCCATGCGGTGTCTCGCGGGGGTATTAAGTAGATTTAGATGTAGAAAATGTGATCTGTAAAGCCCTTAACGGTAGGATAGCTATCGTAGCAAACCTCACAATTTTGTCATGTCCGCAATGTCAGCCGTTTCCTTTTTTTAAAGATATCAAATCCCAAGAAAAATCGTTTGCTTGTACACGTATCCAAAACGCATGAATACACACATTATCCTGCCTCCAGTAGCTTAAAAAGTGAAGCTGTCGCAATGGCCGACGGCAAGTTTGAGTTCATATAGATCTGAGTTCGATTGGTAAATGTAATGAATGTCGCAGTCATAGCAGGAAATTGTGGTGATCTTCGTAGTTTACTTAGCGTATTGGATCCAGTTATTTAATCTTCTTCTTATCCATGAATATGAAAGAGTGATTGTGCGGTCAGTTATAACTATCAAACCACTGCACGGAATAGCGTAAAACTTTGTAACATTATTCATTATGTCACTCGGAAAGTTTGTGGCTACTTATTGTTTACGTAACGGTCTCCGGTTCCACTCCAGACGAGAAAAACCGTTTCCGTAAGAAATACATGTAAAGTTAGTTTTTCAGGCATGCAGACCTTTTTTTTCTTTTGCATATATTAATTAGAAATAATGGTTGTACAGTGTCGCGACAAAGGCTATCGGAAAGAAAAATAAATAAACATTCTTTATTTCGCTATCTATTTTTGCTTTCTAATTGATTTCATTCAAATTTTGAAAAAATAATCATGAAATTCCTGAAAATTCAGCGTTATTGGTCCCCTTGACGACCGATAGCATTGTTGAAGCCCAACCTCATATGCCTACGTATCAATTGAGATGAAAGAATCTATAGAATCCATAATAAGTGTGAGTGCTTTCGATTTGCGGCTATAGCCGGCGATAGACTGCGATCGCCACGCCGCGGTGCTTTCGATTTAGCGGAATAACAGCCTATCGCCGGCTATCGGTGGCTCTCCGCTATGAGGAGAGCCGAACATAGCAAGATCTATTTACGCAACTGCCGTCTATCGCCGGCGATCGCCGCTCTAAATCGAAAGCACCCATTGTGTCGCGCTATCTATATCGATATATTTCAATTGCTATGATTAGTTAGTTAGTGTTTTTCACAGCCGTTGAATTTCAACGGGTACCTTCCTCTAGTATATAATGAAAATGAGTATGACGAAGGAAAACATTTTTATTTGAACACATGATGATCTCACCTAATCCATTCTCTAATACCGTCAAAACCTCATAAGATGCTCTTATACGTTAGATATTTCATTTAAGTACATCATATTTAATAAGAGCTTACATGAAGAATTTTACTATATAAATTCGATCGGAATCGAGACTTTTTATACACTAATTTTCTTATTCAAATTTTCTCTTCCTATCTTATACATGGACTGAATGTTATTTTAATGAAAACTACAATATCATGAAGCTTGGTTGGTTGAAATTGGTCATCAAAGCTACGGTAGAGGCCAGGAAAAAGTTGAAGAAATTATACCCAGTACTTAGCAGTGCGAAAAATGGTAAAAAGAAGACTAAATAACATGGAATTAGGACACCTAGCTCACATATGTAATGCTATCGATTGCGATAACTCGAAGCCTAATCGACTTTTGTAACTTTTCCGATTTTATCCCAAATCGGAACAGTTCCACGTTCGTTTCAGTATACTGATTATAGTAATTTAAAAAGTTGTTAATTATCGGATGACATACAACATAAGTTTGTACTAGAACTGTCTGGTATCCATACCTCATGGCGCGCGTATTTCATTTTCGAGAATTATACTTTTCTTCGCCTGCATGTAGCACGCAGACTTTAGAGCTTTCATTGTTTTTTTTCTTATTCAAAGAGTCTCATCATATAACACTTCCCCCCTGCTTGCAAATTGCAAGCACCCATTTACTCGTTATTTATTTATATATATAATTTATATATATAAAGCTGCAAAACTGACTTACTGACTGACTGACTGACTGACTGACTGACTGACTCATCAAAACTCCTGGAGAATTTCTAAACGAGCTAGGTGAGTGAAATTTTCAGGGTGCAGTTGAAATCATGTGTCAAGTTGGGAAAAATCAAAAAAGTTAAAAAAATTCGATCAGGCTTCGATTTATTGCAATCGATAGCTTTACATGGGATTAAATGGGAAGAATGAAAAAATCTTAGTGTGGACCTTTTTTCTTTCGTTCATTAAAATATGAAATTATTGAGCTACAAGACTCATTCTTTCACAAATATGAGGCTGAATGTTTGAAAAATCTTATTCTTACAATCGTTTCTTTCCCACCTACCGTAAAATAGATATTTTTAAACTTTTATTTGGGATTTTAGAAATTTTTTCACTTTCGTTGCTAAGGATATATTTCTCCATTGTCGCCGGTCCGAGTGTCGATTCGAGGTTTGGAACTCAGCGAGGCGGGCCAGTTTCAGGGAAGGGTTAGATTTATGTGTCGATTTAGGGTAAAAGTTAAAAAAAATCGATTAGGCTTCGAGTTATTGCAATCGATTGCTTTACATATGTGAGTTTGGAACACTAAGTGCATGTTATTTAGTCTTCTTTATCCCATTTTTTGCGCTGCAAACTACTGCGTATAATATCTTCAAATTTTTCCTAACCTCTACCGTAGCTTTGATGGCCAATTTCAACCAACCAAGCTTCATGATATTGTAGTTTTCATTAAAATAACATTCAGTCCATGTATGAGATAGGAAGAGAAAATTTGAATAAGAAAATTGGTATATAAAAAGTCTCGATGCCGATCTAATTTATATAGTAAAATTCTTCATGTGAGCTCTTATTAAGTATGCTGTACTGAAATGAAATATATGTAACGTAGAAGAGTGTCTTGATGCCGTCAAATGAGGTTATGATGGTCTTCCAGTGGTTCCACATTCGTTTCGGTATACTGATTATAGTATTTTGATAATTCGTTAATAACCGGATGACATACAATATAAGTTTGTACTAGAACTGTCTGGTATCCATACCTCATGGGGCGCGTAATTCATTTTCGAGAATTATACTTTTCTTTGCTTGCATGTAGCACGCAGACTTTAGAGCTTTCATTCCTTCCTTATTTAAAGAGTATCATCATATAACACTCCTCCCCTTGCTTGCAAATTGCAAGCACCCATTTACCTGTATACATATATACATACATACCAATCACGCCGTTTCCTTCCGGGTTAGGCACAGTCACAAATTTTCACTAATAAATACATATTTGTACACCTAACTCTGCTTCAATGATTTCCTCCATACTGAACTATTGCAAACCTGTTTGCCTCATTAACCCCCCATACACTGCTTCATACATACCCTCCAGTTTTAAAAACTGCTAACATTCCTCCTCCTAAGAATTTCCTCAACCACAACTTCCTCGGCCTGCATCTACCTCTCACACCATTCATTCTACTCTCATAAATCTGTTTCGCTATTCGACTCTCATCCGTTCTCTCAACATGGCCAAACCAACGAAGCACACTCCTTTCATACACGTCCATTACTGTAGCATTTAACCCACATTCATTCATGACCCACTCATTCCTGACCCTATCCATCCTACTTTTGCCGCAAACACTCCTCAGATAACTCATACCCACGGCGTTTAGTCTACTCTTATGTCTATCCTGACATACCCATGCTTCACTATCATACAACAAAGTGGGGAGAAGTACACTTTTGTTCACGGCGATTTTCACTTCCTTAAACAGGCACTCACTCCTTGATATGCTCCACATGCTGCCTACCACTTTCCTTCCAGCGTTCGCACGTCTCTTTATCTCCTCATCTATCCGTCCATCTTTCGCAAACATCTTACCGAAGTACACAAAATCATCCACTTGTTTATTTATCTCACCATTCGCCCTCATCATACAGTTATTCTCCCCATTCTCCTTATCAAAAACTACTACTTTAGTCTTGCACGCATTTAATCTCAATTCTATTCTCTCTGTTGATTCGCAAAACTAATCTAGGAGCTTCTGTAATCTCTGTTGGCTCTCTGAGATCAAACTAGCATGTTCTCATTGTAAATGTAAAGGTGCGTGTTCTACTATATCCTTCAGTGAATTTAGTTTATCTTAGTATGTTTATTGATCTGTATTGAATTTGGTTCAATTGTTAATTGTTGTCGAGAGGGACCTGATGTATTTTAAAAAGCAGTGAACAGACAAGTCACTTAAGACTAATTATTGAAACTTAGCATCTACTGGAACGGCTGCAGTCGTACCATTCCGTTTAACTGTCGTTTAAAAATGATGTTCCTTAGACGTTCAGGTACGTCCATCGTGATTTTCAGAAAAACATTCCTTGCTTTGTGCCACCAACCTTGCTTTGTGATGTGTAGTTCCATCACTGAATTTCTTAAGCCTGAATACCCATTTACATCCGACCAGTTTCACGTCAGGAGGTTTTTCTACTAGTTTCCACACTTGATTTTCCTCCAAGAATCCAGCTCTTCTTGCATAGCTTTCTTCCATTCATCCCAGTCAGGTCTTGATTTTGCATCTTCTACTGAACAAGGATCATCTTCCCCAACTTCTGCCTGCTATAACAAAGCATGAGAGGCTAAAGATGCTGACTGCAGACATCCTGGACAGTTCCCGACCCTTCACCTTCCTAAGCGATGCTGAAGGGAGGAGGGTAGGGGGACAATGTTACTGCCACAAACACCTCCCCATACCTCCCACCCCTCCGCTGCCAGCTCTCACCCCCTCCCTCAATTCTTCCAGCGACTGCATCTATAAGGCCTCCACCACGACAATAAAGAGTGGACTAGCAGGCAGCTAGCCTGTATAAACCCGCAGGGGGTAAGGGTCCTAGTGCAAAACATAGCTCCTTGGTGAAAATGTTTTTTTTTTCGTTCACTGTTCTCCTTCGTTGTTTTCAAAGCCATTTGAAAACGACGAAGGAGATCACTTTAGGAGAGCACTGTGGGTTTCTTTTGTTTCAACCTTTACACTCTTCCACTCTCCCTTTTGGCCTTTCTCCCTTGTCACTGTGTTTCTCAGCATCTGGTTGTCGCCATTGCAATCCAAAAATATATCTTAGACCTTTGCACGGATGGTTAACTAACCCTCCTGCCACACTCCCAAGCAGCCGCTCTTTTGGATATTATTTAAACTAACTAAATATACTCCAGTTAATTCATGTCTCCATTTCATCAACAAATACCTTACACATTTGCGCGGCTGGTAACATATCACCCCCTGCCACACGCCCAAGCAGCCGCTCTTTTGGATCTTATTCATACTAAGTAAATACACTCCTTTTAATTCTTGTCTCCATTTCATCTTCAAATATCTTACACCTTTGCACGGCTGGTGACCTCACACCCCCTACCACACGCCCAAGCTGTAAAAGTGCAAAACTGCTACCAAATCATGAAGACAGATATTCCACATTCAACGCATCAAACCTCACTCTCCTAGCTCAAAAATTGACAGAGAAAGAAACAAAACGGATTCAGAATGACTGACACGCTACAAAATTAATATACAGTGAAAACTGCTTGTAGCGGAATCGCACGGTGCCGAGAAAATTTTCCGTTATGGACAAGTTTCCGTCGTACACAGGGTAGAAGTATTTCATAGGAAACACACATACTTTAAGAGGAATAAACAGTTGCAGCGGTTTTCGAGACTTTAGTAATACACAGCGATGATATCATCGACAACATTGCGCTCAGAAATGACATTGAATATGTGGAGAACATTATGTTCTTCATTATATAATTCTCACTTACAGGATAAAGTAATATAAAGTATTATATGATGAATTCACTGTTTTTAGGTATACATACGTGTTAATATGATCAAGTTGCAACCATACAAATGGGCCAGTCAAGTTTTTTAAGTGCCTATAGAAGGGTCAGGGGATGTGCCGCGTGAGTCACCGCTGCGGGGAAGGAGAGGGCGGGATGGACCAGAAGATGCATGGAAGGGAGGGAGGTAAGAGGAAGACGACGAAATCACTTGGGATAGAACTGAAGTTCCGACCCGGTACAAGGGAACGAATAATGGAGGGGGCGAGTAGGGTGAGAGAGTGAGGTGGGGGAATTTATGACTATTCCAAGGAGACTTCTACATCTACATAATACCCTGCGAGCCGCAGCATGGGCGTGTGGCAGGGGGTGTTAGGTCGCCAGCCGCGGAAAGGTGTGAGTTTCTTTTTTGGAGATGAAATGATGACATGGATAATAGGAGTACATTTAGGGAGCTTAATTTTTATTGCGATCGCTTATTGTTCGCGGAAAGAACGAGTATTTGTACCTAGTATCTGTTTGGCAGTGTATCTCTCTTATTTTATCGCGTCTGTCAGACCTAGAGATGTTGTGAGGAGTCGTGATAATATTCTCTATGTCGCTCTAAAAAAAATATTTTCTGAATTTCTCAAGGAACCTAAGCCTAGTATGTAGCCTCCAAGTCTCTAGCGGCTCCCACCTTAATTCCTCTTTATGTTGTAGGACACTATATGTACGCTCGTAGCAGTTTTTAACGAAGAACGCTGCTTTCCTTTGTATTTTATTAATTTTTTTGGTTAAATCTATTTGACCAGGGTTCCAAATGCTCGCGACATATTCGAGGCGAAGCCAGAGCGAAGTGCCACCTCTGCTTGACCCTTTCATCCGAGGACCTTCCTATTATGCGTTTTACAATACCTAGTTAGACATGGGGAGTTCGGGATGATGTTAGCGGTTGTCATTGGCTGTTTGTCACGGTATGGCAAGAAGCCACCACGGAAGAAGACGCTATACCAATTCTTGAAACTTGGAGCGTATGAAGAATACCGAGATCGATCGGTAAGAGATGGATTCGCTCCAGGAAGGTTGTGTTTGAAACAACTCATAACGATTTTGAGCACGTAACCAGGGAGTCACGTGGTACAACAGCGACGATTAGGATATTTTGGGGAGTTTTACCGACATGCATGAATTAATGAGTGTCAAATACATTGTTATTTATTGTTCCTCTAATCACGATACTCAACGCCGTGAACAATATTTCCGCGCGAAAAACTCGATGTGGGCATGAGGTTCATACAAATGGTTTGCAATAAAATTTGAAGCCTACCTTATTATATCAATTGATTCCTTAGTCATGAGCTCAGGACCATCCCAGAATCATTTCCTCCAATGATAGAAGCCATACCAAGGAAGAGATTCAAGCCAATCACTCATCGGTCGACTCGCTGGTGGGTTACCAATCGGGCAATCTGTAAAAGCCTAAATTAAAACCGATATCGAAGGAAACTAAATGTCGCTGATTAAAATTTTACTGGAAAGAATTGCAAGACTAGTTTCATAATGCACTGGCTCAAGAAAGGCACTTGATTACTTCGATGCAATGAAAGTCCCCGTGCCATATTTGCCTACAAAGGTGCGTGTTCACACGAAGCATGGCATGTATTCAGTATTTGTAATCTTGATTGTTATTATTTTGTGGCTGTGACCAGTTTAATTTTTAATATTTGTACTTATAATATTTTATTGTTCACCCTATACTTTTGTATATGTTGGGCGAACATTAAACACAATATATAAATAAATAAATGTACCGCCTATGTACGTGGCTGGACAGAGGCGCAAAAAAGATCCTCCATATTAGAACGAGACATTTATGGCCAAACGTCCATGCATTTGCACAATTCTGAGAGTTGAACGATGCAATTTTGATGGAGAATAAGTTCACGCATCAACTTGCGTGGATGCATGCATCGTGTAAACACGACTTGAGACACTTTGAGTTTCCGCAATGGATTTTAATAGTTTCCATCACTTTATCTCCGAATTAACTGATGTAAGACAAAAAATATCAACATTTAACGTCCATTCTTCGATGTGTCGTTTTAACTTTTCCCACAAAGAGTCAAAGGAATCAACTTTTATAGTTCAATTTCCCACACAAACACTTTTAATAATTATGTCAACCGGTTTAGATTTTAGCTCGTCATATTTTCATGTCATTCTTAACCCATGTCACGATTCTACATCGTTGCTTCGCCTACCGTCATCTTCATCGCTTTTACCTCTCAAATCCGAAATCAAAGGAGTAATCTACGTCTACATACTACCCAACAAGCCGTCGCTTGGGGTTGTGGCAAAGGATGCTAGGACAAGAGCCGTGTAAAGGATGAAGTTTTTGAAGGCGGAATGGTGAAGTGTTTTATGGCTGTGATTTAAGTGGACCTCTGGTTTTAATATGCTCGATTATTGTGCGTGAAAAAGAAGGAATTTTTGCGCTTATTTGTTCGGCAATGAATTCATCATATTTCATCGCATCTGTCGGAACTATAGATGTAGGAAGGCGTCAGAATGATAATCTCTGTACTGCCCTGATGCGCACCGTTTCTGAATGTCTCAAGCAACCTAAGTCCTACGTGCAGCCTCCGAGTCTCTAAGAGTTATTTAATTATTTATTTTTATTCATTTATTTATTTATTTTCATTGTCCCAAATACAGCATAAAATGATCCAATTTACATCGGGAGGATAACAGTAACAACGGAAGCGACACAAACGCCCATGTCCTGGGCAGATATTTTTCTACCCGGGACTCGAGCCCGCGACCCTCGGGCTAGCAGGCGAGGACTTTACCCCGCCGCCACCGGAGCCGACAATCTTTACACAATGGTCTGGTAGTTATTTTTTCTGAGTCATGGCACACGCTTTTTGTACTGAATGAAGTTTTCCGGAGAAATAAAGAAGGGGTACATCACTTCAAGATCGGAAGATTATGAGAGTGGGAAATGATTCAATTACATCGCTGCTCGAGTACTCCCAGTACAATCATCTAGAAATCTTATCACGACAGCCGAAATAACGTGCGCACTGCCGGTATTAGAACTCTTGCACCTGGAACACTTGAAAGAAGTTTGAATGAAGTCAATAAATTGGGGCAACAAAGCTTGCTGGAGAAAAATAAGGAAGGAGAGGTGAGAGGAAGAAACCGCAGATGGAGAGCGCAAAAATGGAAACAGGTATTGTAAGGTGTGAACCCAAAGATATGCGGCACAGGGAGAAATCGTCGGATATGAGGCTTTCTTTATAAGGGAGGTAAGTTGCGTCGAACGAAAGGTTTGATGGATGGCAACGGGTAGGATTGCCCTAAGCATCAGCGGAATTGGACGCTTTAACACCTCTGATTTCTGGTCAATGGCACACAAAGGTCACTAGATACCAAAGTATCCATCCTTCAATGTCCTGAACTGCCGCATGTTCTATTCTGATTTTGTTCATTTCAAAATCTCCATCGTATAACGGTATTTTAAACCTCGCGAGGACTTTTGGATCGTCTTCCAATCACTCGTCCCATCCGATGTAGCACGAGCGAGATTTTTTCCAAGCCATAAAAATATTTGATATTTTTTTTTTAAATGTAGACAGCAGAAAAAAGAATAATGAGATGTTGGAGAGTGTACATACAAAGCAAAAAAATCGTTAATTACGGCTCAATTAATAGGTAATCAAATAAATATACAAACATAAGTTGTAGACTTCACTCAGTTTCTTCACGGCGTGTACTGAGCACGCCGTCATAACGGTCTATGTGCGATTACATCAAAATTGTTGTGTATAGCGATGGATTTATTTTTTAAATAGAGGGAAAAACATACAAAATACACACTGTTAAATTAATGAAGATATAAATTCATCAGAAAGTCCTCATTTAATAAATTTAGCCACATGAATATCCCCTAGTTGGTCGGATGCAAGCTGCGCACGGTATCGCTCACGATCCTCGGTGATGGTAATTGCGACGCAGCGATCGTCGCATTTCTCTTAAATTAATTTAAATGGGGTGGGACAACCTTTATTCAATTAATTCTTTCAAGAATTAGAGCTGAGAGCAGTGCACTGCTCAAAAATCGCAGAAATGGCCCGCGCGGGGAGTCCGAGCAACAATGCAAGGAGATAAAAATGGGGTCTTCGTCACCTTGGCAACGAAAGGTAAAAGTGCCACATTTTGGTGTTCTCTTCGGAGGAGATAGTTTGTTGAGTGATATCACGCAGCGATAGTGCATTATATTGACGATATAAAGTACACATTTTGGTTTCCAGAGGATTCTTAAGGTGTCTCAAAAAAGGATAGAAACATATAACTGCTTTTGTTTCAAGTTCGGACATAGCTCCAGTCTTTCGGACTGATTGTGTATTTGTGTAGCGAGGAAAGGGAGCAAATGAAACCGACCATGACGGGGTGCGAGCGAAATGACAACTTGGAGGAGAAGTTGCGAGAAGATTTTCTCTACTATGTTCAGCACACCCAATGGTGCTTGGGGTTTGTCCCGGAAAATTCGAAGAACCAAACGGGAAAATGGTTAATATACCTCATCAATATGAAACCGGAGAACATAGAAAAGAAGAAATTGAGAAATTTGCATCTCTCTTCTCTCCTGCTGGACATGACTTTTGGTAATTTGAGGGGTATTTACGCTGATAGCGACCCGCCGAAACCGGACGAGCCAATTCCACCATATCCGACGGCCATCTTCCACGGGGACGCTCCTGTACAAGTCCCCAACGAGAAAGACGAAATCTCTCATATCCCAGATAGGGTGCATAATAGCATCGACGGAGAAGAAGATGGGCAGTCAGCGAAGACTGAAAATGAGCCCGAAGTGCGGCATGTGTCCAAGGATGGGAGCGTTCACTTGGCCACGAAGTTTTTCCCACAACACTCCGGCGCCGAGGGCAATTTCTACACGTCAACCGAAAAGAAGAGAGAAGGACCTAAGAAGGAAGGCCTTACCTGTGGGAAAACCCGTATGAATACCGATCAAAAACAGATAACCATGGACCAACACTTGGATGGACAGGGAATCGGAGGTCACTCAAGTCCAATAGCGACCCAGGAGAGGGAATCGGAAACGCTTTCCGGAAGGAGAAGTCCCGAATCCTGGGAAACTCAGCAAAAAACAAACGAAAGCCTGTCGTCCGAAGTCGAGCGAGCAATGAAGGGCGAAATAATTCCACGGGTGGAGATGATCCTCGGGGAGATGTGGGAGGACGCGGTAAAGGATCGCGATGACGAACATCTCTACGATCTGCCCCCACATGCCGTGAGGACTGAGTTACTCGCGAGACTTTTGGATATGGTCACCGACGAGAGGGAAGGACACAGGAGAGGAAAAGCATCCTTACGGGAACTGGAGGACCGAGTCTCTAGAATATTTGAAGGCAACGCCCCTTTCACACCGCAGTGCACTTCTAGTGATGATGATACGACAACTCCCTCGGACCCCAGCGTGGATCGAGAAGGAAGCTACAACTATTCCGATTCGGTAAGTCGTGGCTTGAAATGCATTTTCCGCAAAATTATGTGTACTTTTCCGGTTAATTATATTTCTGATTTAAAACACCCCAATGAGGCAATAACTTTCCGTAGTGATATGTAGCAATTTTTTCCTCCTACAACAAATTTCCTCGGTGCCTGAAACGAAATTCCTTGAAATCAATTGGGCAATAATGACTTTTTTTCAGCATTGGCCAAATTTAATTACTAAAATTTCATTCAACACTAATTCCATATCAGTTATTCAATGGAGCTATTAAATTCTAATTTAATTAGGAAGAGTGATACTCCTTGAGACGAGAATAACGATAGGAGATAAAAGCTGATAGTACGTCGCGTGCAAGGTGTAAGAGAGTGCTTCTTTGATTGCAATATTTTTATAAACTTTGGAAAATTTTGGCTATATAAATCTGAATCAGAAAGTTTTACGCCTTTGTAAAGCAAACTCAAATAAGCGTTTATTCCGATTTGAAGTAGTCTCTCTGCCCTTATAAGGCCGCGCCCTATCTTTCGTCCAAGCTTTCGTTCACCACTGGCCGTCATTTCAGCATATTTTGCAGTAAAAGTACGCATATTATAATGGGTTTCTTTTATTTTTACGGCCAGACGGCCCTCCTCCCCGAGGTTGATCCTGCACAAGTCCCCCGAGAGAAAGACAAAATCTCTCATATCACAGATTGGTTGCAGAAGATCATATACGGAGAAGAAGATGTGCAGTCAGCGAAGACTGAAAAGGATCCCGAAGTGCGGCATGTGTCCAAGGATGAGAGCGTTTCCTTGGCCACGAAGGCTTTCCCACAACACTCTGGCGCCGAGGGAAATTTCTACACGTCACCCGAAAAGAAGAGAGAAGTACCAAAGAGCGAGGCCATCAGCTGTGGGAAAACCAGTATGAATCCCGATCAAAAACAGTTAACCATGGACCAATACTTCGATGGACCGGGAATCGGAGGACACCACAGTGGGTCAAGTCCAATAGCGACCCAGGAGAGGGAATCGGAAATGCTTTCCTGGAGCGGAAGTCCCGAATCCTGGGAAACTCTGCGGGAAAAATACGAAAGCCTCTCGTCTCAAGTCAAGCGAGCAATGAAGGGCGAAATTATTCCACGGGTGGAGAGTATCCTTGAGGTGCTTTGGGAAGACGCGGGCAAGCATCGCGATGGCGATTATCTCTACGATCTGCCCCCACATGCCGTGAGGGATGAATTACTCGCGAGACTTTGGGATTTGGTTATTAAAGAGAGGGAAGGACTCAGGAGAGGAAAAGCATCCTTACGGGAACTGGAGGAACGAGTCTCCAGATACTACGATGACATCGCCCATTCCACATCGCGGTGCACTACTAGTGACGACGATACGACCAGTCCAATGGCGACCATGGCGAGGGAATCGGAAACGCTTTCCGGAAGGAGTAGTCCCGAATCCTGGGAAAATCCGCTCGAAACTTACGATAGTCTCTTGTCCGTAATAGAGCGATCATTGAAGGGCGAAATAATTCCACGGGTGGAGATGATCCTAGGGGAGATGTGGGATGACGTGGTCAGGGATCGCCCTGACGATTTTCTCCTCGATCTGCCCCCACATGCCGTGAGGATTGAGTTACTCGGGAGACTTTTGAGTATGGTCACTGACGAGAGGGAAAGATTCTTAAGAAGAGAAGTATCTTTCCGGCGACAGGAGGACCGAGTCTGTAGATTATGTGAAGGCAACGCCCCTTTCACACCGTGGTGCACTACTAGTGACTACGATACGACAAGTGCTTCGGACCTCAGCGTGGATCGAGAAGCAAGCTTCAACCGTTCCGATTCGGTAAGTCGCGACTTGAAATGAATTTTCCGCAAAATTATGTGTACTCTTCCGGTTAATTATATTTCTGATTCAAAACACCCCCATGAGGCAATAACTTTCCGTGTTGATATGTAGCCATTTTGTTCTCCTACAGTAAATTCCTCGGTACCTGTAATGAAAATTCCTTGAAAATTGTTACTCTAAATTCATTCAAAACTAATTCCATATAAGTTATTAAATGGAGCTATGAAATTCTAATTTCATTAGAAACAGTGGCACTTCTTGAGTTGGGAATAAAGATAGGAGACAAAAGCTTGTAGTACGTCTTGTGCAAGGTGTAAGAGAGTGCTTCTTTGATTGCAATATTATTATAAACTTTGGAAATTTTTGACTATGGTAATTTGAGTCTGAAAGTGTTTCGCCTTTGTAAATCAAACTCAAATGAGCGTTTATTCCGATTTGAAGTATTCTCTCTGCCCTTATAAGGCCGCGCCCTATCTTTCGTCCAAGCTTTCATTCACCACTGGCCTTCATTTCAACACCTTTCGCTGTAAAACTAAGCATATTATAATGGGTTTCCTTTCTTTTTAGGCAAGACATTCCGATCCAGTTATAAGTCCCTCAACGGAAGATCTCGAGGCGGAAGCCGCCACAGATTCTCGCGACAAACTGAATTCGTCGAGAGAAGAAATAAACCTTGTTAAGAGGAGCGCTAAAACTATGAATCGAATGGCGAGAATACCTTGCGAAACTGCACTTAAAGCGCGCAATGGGCTGAAGAAAGGTATCCAATATATCACAGGAGGCTTCAGGAGACGAGAACAACTCGACGAGGAGGTGAAAAAGCCTCAACGTACGAAGAAATGTGTTTCGAGGGCTTTCGAAGATGGAAAGAAGACGATAAAGGCGACGAAGAAAAATCCATGGAGATGAGAGAAAGACGTCCGAAAGGGATTAAAAACCTTCAACGCGAATTGCGTTTCAAGGAATGTCAACTTGCCCAAATAAGGGAAACAGTCGGGCAAGACTTTTGTCAGCGTTTAAAATACGAAGATTCTAATGATTCTCATGTATAATCGTCGTGCTACCAAAAATGTTTATATTTTGAACTTTTCCCCATTTATTTTTCTTGCCAATTGTGGTTGCTCCTAAATAATCCTACAAAAGCCCATCCATTCCCATCACCTGAGGCGGTGGTATAAAAAAACCACGTTCTCATATAACGCGTCAAAATTTCTCTGAATTAAATTCATAGCAGATAAAAATGTCTCGTATTTCATTCGTCCTTGAGAAGAAATTCCTTCCCAAACGTCTGACTCTGGAATAGGGAATTCTAGATGGTGTAGAAGATCGCATTTCTTCGGAAAGCCAGATGTCCGTGGTCCGATTCCAGGTAAGTAGGATGTGGCTAAATAAGTACGGGCGATTTCCCAGCTAAAGTAAGATCACTAGTTATTTCCTAAGACTTTTCTGTTTAGGTGTGAACTTTAGAAATGATCAGAGAAAGAGTCTCTCTATTACACGGAATTCGCGGCAAGAAATTGGGTCTTGCCGACTTGATCGAATAATACGGAGAAATTCATCGTCAGCATCAATAATCTGAAGATTCATACGGGCCTGAAGATACGCAGTACTAGCAAAAAGGCCTTACTTTTTTACTTTTTCACTCAATTTTATTCCCCATCAATGCATATTCCTAATGTATCATACCAAATTCCAAGCATACCGGTCATCTAATGGCCAGTTGCAGGAACGTAACATATGCATTCCATAAAGTTATGGGACCCATAAGCCATTGCAACCATTCAATAAGTGTTGCACAAACATTCAATAAATTCATTGGTCTCATAACTTATGGCATGGAGTTATGAGTTCCATAAGTAGACAAGATGGCGGATGCGCAATGAACCGCTTGGAGACTTAATTACTTGATAAAAGAGTTGTTTTCAGACAAGTGACCAGTTTGTTTACCCTTAATGACTAATTATAATGTGCATTATCAATTATTCATTGGCTAAACTTTCATAACTTTTATCCGGCGGTGGAAGATTAGATCAAATATTCGAGGCTATTAACTATTGGTAAATAAATTAAGTAACTAATAGATGTGTTCGTGCAACCCGATTATAGTTATGAGTTCTATAACATTATGGATCTCATAACTATTGATTCCATAACTAAATTTTCTTGCAACCGGCCATAAGATGGTCTATTAAACAATTGCTCTAACACGTTGCATCTTATATTCTTCAAATGAAACGTCACAGATGAAATAACTGTAAATTTTCACTCGTTCTTAAAAATTAACTGCTCCGCCCAAAAAGGGATTTCTGGAATGAAGTGTTCTGGAAGACAGAGAATATACCATTTGCTCGAAAAGCAACCGCCGCGGTCCGATTCCAGGTTCAAGGATTATAATTTGATAAGAGTCATTTTTCTCCAGGAGTTAAAATCACTTGTTTTTTCCAAGACTCATTAATTTAGTTGTGAATTTTATTGCGACGCATCAATTCAACAAAATATATCAGCTCGACACCTGCTTTTCATTTTTGACTTAATTCTGCTAAATGCAAGCAAAATATGGAGACCTGAGCACAGGAAAGCTATCGAGTAGACCGAATACTCCGAACGCGTTTGACGCAGCGGAAGACTAATATAACCGAATTAATCACCTGGCTTCCAACTTTGATTCCAACATCTAGTTCTTCCCATGCCCATCTTACCATTTCCTCAGAATGATGGATGGATTTCCTCATAGATACAAAGGCGGATACTGGTAATTATTTCCTTACCCCATGACTTATAAATACGCACCCCTATTCACAGTCAGCGCCCTTACCTGTGCTCTTTGGGTTACATGTAAGTTTCGGATGAGTCTCAAACCTCGCCAGTCCTCTCCAATTTCCCCAAGTATCTACATCCGTTTTTCCCCTTTTACACTGTCAAATACCGTTGCGAAATCCGTAAAGCAAGCAAAAACATCCCGACTTTCCTCTTACATCTCTTTGTTTAAGGCCGGCGTTCATGGACGGGATAAATAATCAATGATTGGTGAAAGAAGAAATTGCCATGAGAAAAATTCGGCCTGGACCGGGAATCGAACCACGGACCTTTGGTTTGCCGGACCAATGCGCAGACCACTACGCTATCCAGGCTTCCTAATTCCCATGGCAATTTTTGGTGGATACAAGGCAACTAGATCTTAGGCCCTTGGGGTCCATCAAAGATGGCAACGCAAGGGAGAAGAGGACTTCAAAGTTGTGGCTTCTTTGAAGTCCTCTTCTCCCTTGCGTTGCCATCTTTGATGGACCCCAAGGGCCTAAGATCTAGTTGCCTTGTATCCACCAAAAATTGCCATGGGAATTAGGAAGCCTGGATAGCGTAGTGGTCTGCGCATTGGTCCGGCAAACTAAAGGTCCGTGGTTCGATTCCCGGTCCAGGCCGAATTTTTCTCACTGCAATTTCTTCAACAAAAAAATCACCCTCCATATTTGAATTTAAATGTTGTTGGTGTGGTGTGGGATTCAAAATCCACGAACAAACTTCTCGCGTGAGATAGCGAGCGAATCATAATATTAATTATGATTCATGTTGCAAGGAAGCATCCATCGTGACTTAACCTAACCTGAAAATTTCTCATGGCAATTTCTTCAAAAAATTCACCCGCTATGTTTGAATTTCAAGTGATTGGTGAATCTACGATTATTCGTCAATCATTGATTATGTGATTTATGTATTCATAGACAGTGAAAAATCTCCAATTCATGAATCTCTAATTATTTAGGAGTTATCTTTAATTGGTGAATTTACAGTTTGGATGTATGTTTATTTTTGGGTGGTGTGAGAAATTGAAGTGGCAAAACGTTTTGTGGGTTTCGCTAAATTTTTGTTGAAGTGGAGTATATGATTTTATTAATTGCTAATCGAAAAAGAAAATAAAAAAATGGATTGGCAATGTTTTTTTTGATAAAAATAAATTATTCGTGCCTACATTAGAATTATTTCCAACCATAAGTGTGGTCTCCTCTTTTTTCTATCCTCACAAAGAGACGCCTATTCGTCGTCTGAACATCGTAAGAAGCAGGCGGTCTGATGGTGTCAATTATTTGTACGGCCAAAAGATTAGTTATACGTTAAACACTTTTGGACACCCTTTGGCAGCGAAAAAGTGCTAGCAATCCCTACATATGTACGTAAAACACTAAAGAAGACGAAGGGAAGCAGTATTTATTACTGATCAATACCGATAAAGAAACTTTGAAATAAGTTATTAGTAGGCATTGATGATAGCTTACGAGTAAAACATTCATGGCAATTTCGTCCGGTGTTAAATTCAGCATGGAGATTTTGTAAAATACAGCGTGATTAAAAATCGCTGTGATATATTTTTGAAAATGTTTAATGTGATTTAAACAATTCAATACTGAATCCTAAGCGTAAAATCTTAAAGCAATGAGCAACAGCAGCGCAAGAGGAACTGACAATCCTGGCTGGAAAGTGTCGACATATGAACATCAGTTCTAGGAAGGATACATTCGATCACTACGGGTTTTGAGAATCGGTATCCTCTATTAAACTTTCCGTCTGTCAACTCTCACGTCCTTAATCACAGCGAGTTAGATTACGGATTTTAAACAGAAATTGTTGTTTATCATAAGCGGTCCATCGCCAGACCCAAGTGAGGCCATTTGCTATTAATATTCAAGCCATAGTTCGAATTTTGTAGAAAGTGTCACGAGAAAAAAAGCGAGGCGAAGTCCTATAAAAGGATATGGAACTTTGGGAGAAAATTTCTTTCTGGCGGCGAACATGAAAAAAGGAAAAAAAAATTGGATGCCCTCAGGCTCGAACTGCCGACCCTATTATTACGAATCCTCGTCAAATACCACCACATCAGCTAACATATTAGCATTAGTGAGCGATAATTGTACTTATTAGTAAAGTGGATTTGAGGGCGATCGAGCGATGTGAGGCTCCGGACCAACCCAGAGAGAGAGAAAATTTTCCCAGCGAATTTATACTAAGGGCGGAATAAAACTAGGACACGTTTGACGTAGTCCAAGGCCAATTAGCGTCGCCTTTGACCTCGTGCACGACGTAGAAAGTACGGCATTCAAATCGGCGAGTCAGGGTTCGTAGTCTCCCCTTGTGAGTAATATTTCAGTGGATTTGTTGGATCCCTAATGTAAGTTTTTCGCGGCCTTTAGTGATACGCTGGTACGTCGTCATCGGCAATCACATACGCCAATATATCCGAACGAAATACCATTACACGAAAATCCTAAGCACTTCAAGTTAATAGACGGTCATATTGAGTATTTCATCCCTTTAGCACTGTGTAAAATTGTACAGTTTGAGCATAAAGATACGAAATATGTCGTAAACAGCGGCAGAACTACCAACGGACAATAATAATCAACTCTAATTAATTATGGTCGGAAGCTTAATTCACGAATCGATGGTTATTCAGCCAAATAATCAAAGTTCAAATATGGAACTTGACTGTAGAATTTTTATTTTGGTAACAATACATCACGCTAAAGAAGAATAGGCATCAAAGTGATTCCATGAGGGTTTCCCGTCATGCTCCCAAATCCGTTTTCCATGGATACTGTATAACAATAATGGACGTTTTCCCGAAAATATAACCTAAATTCATAACGCAGAAATAAAGATGTGCAATTTTCCACGAAGATGAGAGGCATAGAGGAAGCCACTTTCTTGTGTATATTTGTGGAAAACGTCACGTTTTTATTTCTTCTTTACGCATGAATTTCACTTAATGTCGCAGGAATCATCGGATTAAAAAAAAATCTCGATTCATTCCGTTGCAAATCTACGTAATAGCCTGCATGCCAACGTGTGGGCGTGTGGCAGGGAGTGATAGGTCACCAGCCGTGTATAGATGTAAGTTTTTCGGAGATAAAATGGTGACATGTGTTATAGGAGTGTATTTAGTGGAACTCAGTTTTTATTGTGGTCGCTTATTATTCGCGGAAAGAACGAGTTTTTGTACCTATCTGTTCGGCTGTGTATATATCTTATTTTATCGCATCTTTCAGACCTAGAGATGCAGTGGGGAGCCATGATAATATTCTCTGTGTCGCTCTGAAAAATATCAGTTCTGAATTTCTCCATCGTAGCCTGTAGCTCCCGAGTCTCTGGGGGCTCCCACCTTTTTCCCTCTAAAAGTTGTGAGACACCATATGTACGCTAGTAGTAGTTTTTAAAGAGACGCCTTTCTATCCTTCGTATTTTATTAATTTTTTTGGTTAAATCTATTAGACCAGGGTCCCAAATCCTCGGGGCGTATACGAGGTGTGGCCTAACCAGAGAGAAGAAGCATCTCTCTTTGACTTTTTCATCCGAGGACCTTCCTAATATACGTTTAACAAAACCTAGTTTCTTTAATGCTGTGCCACATATGTTTCTACACATAGCTTCCGATTCTCTAGGGACTCCCACCTTTTTCCCTCAAAGTTGTGATACACCATATGTACGCTCGTAGCAATATTTAACAAAGCGCGCTGCTTTCCTTTATGTTTCATCAATTTTTTTGGTTGAATCTTCATGACCAGGGTCCCAAATGCTCGCGGCTCATTCGAGGTGTGGCCTAACCAGAGAGAAGTAGCATCTCTCTTTGACTTCTTAATCCGAGGACCTTCCTATTATTCTTTCAACAAAACCTAGTTTCTTTGATTTACTGTTATACATAATAATGCAATTTTGGCTTATATTTTGTTATTATTTCCAAAAAATATATACAAATCTCAATTATATTAGTCATTAATCTTGACGTAACATTTTCACGCCACTTCCGTTGGAAGCAACTTTCTTTAGTGTAGCCGCCCTTAATCATTTTGATTCAAATGATCCGTCAATAGATCGAATGTTAAATCAATAATCGATCATTTGTTATTGAAAATATCTCTACTATGTGGAACTAAATATCTACGTTGCTGCTTGAACGAAACTAAAGATCATCTCATACTTTGCGTATCGTCTGAAAAATCAAACCTGTACAGGAATACATCTGCTCCGTCAGAATAGTTCTATTAGCGAGCCGGTGGGATGGAAACCGAAAACGAAATCGGATTTTAAAGGTAACGCTAGCTAAATTCAGCTTGCGAGTCTCTCACTGCAAAGTTAAGTTCTATCGTAAAAAGTCGATTTGAAAATTAATGATTATCGGCGTGAATATTTTCGATTTGATTTTTTTTTAATTTGGCCATTAAAAGTCGACTTTCATTAAAATTCAAACCTGTTTTTTGTCATTTCCAGAAACGCTAAAATCTCTCGTGAAGGATAAGCAATCGATTTTTATTGACGGGTTCAGTAGAAAAGTTTTTCTTTTCGTAATTCTACGAGAAGAAATTCTTTTCGTAGAATCGAGATGTATTTGTTTTTCATAACATTTGCCACACCAACTTGGGCGATCTCATTTTTTTAATCTATCGTGGTTCATCAACATTCATATCCACGAAATGCCATGCGAGCCACCACCTGGGTTTTGCGGCACGGATTGATTCCACACCAGGGGGGGGTAGTGTTTCAATCGCTCGAATTAATCTCGACCACGTACCTAAGGAATCACGTGGTACGACAACGAACGGTTTGAGATTTAGGCGAGTTTCACTTACTCAGATGATATCTTAAGCGTCTGGAACGTGGTTTATTGTGTTTCCAATCGGGATATTATAATCCATTAACAATTTTACCTCGAGAATAACTCGGTTGAGAATGCTGCAAGAGTTTTTTAAAAGTATTTCACGCACATTTAAATCTCAAACCGTTCGTTGTTATACCACGTGACTCCTTAGTTACGTGGTCGAGATTAATTCGAGCGATTGAAACACCACCCCCCCCTGGTGTGGAATCAACCCGTGCCGCAAAACCCAGATGGTGGCTTGCATGGCATTTCGTGGATATGAATGTCGATGAACCACGATAGATTAAAAAAATGAGATCGCCCAAGTTGGAGTGGCAAATGTTATGAAAAACAAATCAATCTCGATTCTACGAAAAGATTTGACTAACTTTTCGACTGAATCCGTCAATAAAAATCGATAGTTACGTGGTCGAGACTCCTTAGTTACGTGGTCGAGATTAACTCGAGCGATTCAAACACAACAATCTAGGTGTGAACTGCTCGTCACGGCTTTTCATCTGAGCATGGCCGATATGCGAAGACATGGAAAGCAGTCTGTAGAACAATGCAAGGAATAACCAGGCTCCAAGTTACACCAGACCCATTGGTACACATACCAACACGTAGTAAGAAGTGAATATTAGACCAAGGATTTTTTTTATTAGTACTTTTAATGGATGGCTACAAAAAGGTCCGTGCCGTAAAGAAAATAATGCATGACACATCATTGGAGATAATAATATTTAAGTTAAAATAGTAATTCACCTCACACAAGTACAAAATCTCATCATTCGAGCAGCATTCTTTCCCTCCTTATGAACCCGACGGGCGTTCTGCCACGCAAACATTTTTACGAAGTTACAGAAACAGAAAATAATATATCGTTCCATGACGACATTAAAAACTGAAAAAAATAAATGAATTACTAAAGCTACATATCCTCACCTCTGACATTATTGAAGGCTTTGATCGTGGCTATTAATTTCGAATCTCAGCATCTTTCGACCGCTAATATGTTAGGATATAATTTTTTGGAGTTTTGGCCAAAACAAAAAAAATACTCAAGTGGCTTATAACGACATATGGTCAATTTTTTTTTAAATCATCAGGGTTTGGACTGATTCATGACGGATTGAATGGTATTCTACTAAGAAAAATCGAACTCCTAATCAACATTCTCGATAATCTATTAATAATCGATTATGTCGACTATCGATTTTGTCGATTATCGATTATATCGATTATTATTAGATTATCAATATAATAAATTCGACAATCGTCATGAAGTCACGCCTGATGCAAATGAGTCCTAATCGACACTAACTGAGTAGGTCATAGCCCTGATAATTTAACAAAAGTTGACTATACGTTGACAAAGACTTCCTGATTTCTTTTAATTGAGTTGAACTGCAGAAAATAATATCCTCGACGGACCTAAATCGTACACGGAACGCGTGGATCTCGTTCGGTGAGAGCTCGTACTCAACAAATCGAGTGTCATTCTTGAGGCGGACGCATGGAAGTGGACGCCTATGAAAGCAGTGAGTGTTGCGACATCTCGAATCTAATCGCCACTTGCAGGGCATTGTTCTGCTTACAAATATCTTCCAGCTGATGATAAGATGATGTCGCCTATGTGACGAAACCGGTCGACCTAAAATAAAAACTGTGAAAAAAGTACCATATTGCGTTTGAATTCTTTAAAAATCTACTTGTTTAATAAGGCTGACTTCGAAGGTATGAAACGAGTGTTGCAAAAGGCATTTACTAATTTTCAAAAAATAAGTATCAACAGTAATACTGAGGTTTTGTGGAATACTTTCCTCAACGTTACATGATCAGTTGTTAGCAAATACATACCAAGTAAATGGAAAAGAGCCAATGGAGAGCCTAGGTGGTATAACGCGGAGGTTAGAAAAACGTTAAAGCACCAGAGAACATGTCATGCTAGGTTAAAAAGGGCAAAAATTAACAAATCCTCCGAAGAACCATACACAGTCACCGCAAATTACAAAATATCTAAACTCTTAGCAAAAAAAAGCGTGCCGAAGTGCGTTAGCTGATTTCTAAAGTAAATTACTGGGAGAACAATTGAACGATAATCCCAAGGCATTTTGGTCGTATGTTAGGGACACTCAAGGAAATAAATCAACAGTACTCACGCTTAAGAATATCAAAGGGGAAAAGCTAACCAACAGTCTACAAAAAGCCAATTCGTTAAACTCATTCTTCAAAAGCATTTTCAGTACTTATACACCACATCTTTTCGATCCGCAGCCAGTTCGTTCCCAAACATGTATGCCTGAAATTATTATAAATTGTCGCGGCATACAACATCAGCTAAAAAATATCAACCCCAACAAATCCCCCGGTCCAGATCAAATACCTGCTCGCGTATATAAAACATTGGCATCAGACATAGCGCCTTACTTAGAATTAATATTTACCAAATCATTAGTAGATCACGTAGTGCCTAAGGACTGGAGAGTAGCAAATGTCACACCTATATTCAAAAGCGGCGACAGGGAAGACCCTAGTAACTATAGGCCTATTTCTCTCACATCCATTTCCTGTAAGGTATTTGAACACATAATCGTAAGCTCCATTATGAGTCATTTAGATAGGGAGGAATTAATTATAAATAACCAACTCGGATTTCGAAAGGGTAGATCTTGCGAAACCCAATTGGCCCTCTTCGTTCATGACATCTTGCTCTCGGGTGAAAATAATGTTCAAGTTGACGCGAAATTCCTCGATTTTAAGGAAGCTTTCGATAAGGTACCTCACGTTAAGTTGCTCTCAAAACTAGTAGCATATAGAATAGATAAAAACATTTTTAGTTGAATTAATCAATTCTTACGTGGGCGGGAACAAAGGGTTGTCATAGACGGTATCATGTCAAACACAGCGTTACATCGGGTGTTCCTCAGGGAAGTGTAATTGGTCCACTTTTATTTCTCTTGTACATAAATGATATTAGCAACGTCGTTAAAAGTATGCTTAGACTCTTCGCAGACGACGCGGTTGTGTATAGGGATATTAACAATTCCGAAGATAGCGACTCGTTAACAATCGACCTACTTGCTATTCATGCTTGGTGCGAAAAGTGGCAGATGGAACTAAACATAAAAAAGTGCGTAGCAGTCAGCTTTTGGAAAAAGAAAAATAGGTCAGGAAGGGCTTACAGAATTAAAAATACGGAAATTATTCACGCCGAGTCTGTTAAGTACTTAGGGGTCACAATTACTCACGACCTATCTTGGGGAAAACATATTAGGGAAATATGCGGTCAAGCATATAGGAAGCTAGGCTTTATCAAGAGAGTACTCGGAAAATGTGATGAGAAAGTGAAAGAGCGTTGTTTTTTTTTCAATCGTTATGCCTCATCTGGAATATGCTGTTAGTGTATGGGATCCATACGAAACGGGGTTGATATTAGAGTTAGATCGCGTACAGCGAAGAGGAGCTAGGTTTGTGAAACGATGCTACGATAAGTTGGCTAGTGTGTCTGGACTGTTAGAAGAATTAGGATGGGAATCGCTATCGCAGCGTAGATTAAATTATAGGCTTAACCTCCTAAATAAATTTCAGGAAAATCATTTTACTGACGACGTAAAAAACATACTATTAATCCTTTCGTACTATGGCAGATTAGATCGCGCCAATAAAATTAGAGAGCTAGATTGTAGAACCGATAGGTATAAAATGTCAATTTTTCCGCGTACCATTCGGGACCATAACAGCTGTGATCGTCGTCATGAATAGTTCGAGTATTGACATAAGGCAGACAGTAAATCTTTCTCATTATATTCTCTACTCTCATATTTATGCATGATGTAAATATTGATGTTCTTATTTATGCATGATATTTTGAATCTGTAGTAGTAGTCTTTGTATCCCTTGCATGTTGGAACGATTGAAGATAGAATGTTTCTTGGGTATTAGATTTTTAATTGGCGCTTTGCATGTGTGGTACGCGGGTTTTAATGTAATGTCGGTGTTCTACCATATCATTCATGCATGCCTGGTGCGAAAGCACCCCTGCCACACACCGTTTGGGTGGCTTGCAGGGTATGACGTAGATGTAGATGAACTGAATGGATGACGTAAGCATGAATATACATAATGGATTGTTGACTCATCGCCTAAAACTGTTGCCTTGAATTCCGTAAACAAACCACTTTATCGATTGAGTCGCCGTCTAGTGATGAAAGACGGCACTTCAAATGTAAATATAGTCTACAAATCGTAAATAATCACGTCTTACAGCTTTTACTCACCAGTAATCATAATGCAGTGGATAAAAAAATGTAGCACTACACGCGGGACGTAATTACACTTTTCATTTATACTGTCCGGTCTACAGATATATTTGAATCCTCTCCAAATTCAAGTACACAAATGCACAACTAACTTATTAGCACTTCGTGAATATCGCTCTACGACAATATAACAATAGTTCGAGGTGGAAAAAGCGGAATCAATCAGAAGACTGATACAAGTAGTATTAGGATTTCAAAACCAAGATCGGACAATATCATCTGTGGATGAGAAATTGCGCCATTCACTATCATTTTAATGGCAAATAAAGGAGAGATTGTTGAACCTACTACGGGGCCACACACGAACAGTGGGTTACACATTAACATCCACATCAATCTATCTAGATCACACCCTCTGATTCCTAAGGCTCTCAGTTGGTAATAAACCATTAAAAAGTAGCTGTGAATTAACAGTAAAAGATCCACACAGCAAAGAAAAGGCTCGCGATGGAAGTTTCATATGCCTCTTACACTCTTCCTGTAGTACCTACATATTTCCTCTCTAGAATTTATAATGTAAATTTTAGGTCTCCATAATGGCCAGCCATTATTCACAGCATTAATTAGCTCATATCTCTTCAATCGTTTTTGAATTTTCACCACAGTCAACAATCAAACAACAATCAACAACGGCCATTTGTGAGTCAACTGAGAAGACTTTTTTCTAAGTGGCGCCAAGGACTGGGCGAACTAAATGTGCAAATTTAGGCAACACGTAGCCTAGGCAACGATTCCCAACGTTTGAATCCATTATGTATATTCATGGATGGAGGTAAATACTGAATATGGTGACTACGAAAATAACAGATATTTGACAATGATGGCGTTCGTTTAGAGCTCTTTGTGTTCCCATAGACCTTCGTGGAGTTAACAAATTCGTACAAATGACATTATTTTGCATCGTTGCATGGTATGAAGTATGGGTGTTATGACATTAATAATACTTATAAAATGATGGATATATATTATAGCTTACATTAGGCGCTCTCTCGAATTTTAAATATTTAAAAGTACAAATAAATATTTACATAACCTACAATTAGCCCCCCTGGCCAGTCTATTTTCTCTGGAAGTGCGAACCTCGGTCGACCACTGCCGCTATCGACATCAAATGCCATCGAAGTCAGCGATTACACGTGTCGTGTTACAAGTGTCGGTTACGAACGAGTATAAATAAATTTTTACATAAGCTACAATGAGCCCCCCTTGCCAGTCTATTTCCTCTGGAAGTGCGAACCTCGGGCGACCACTGCCGCTATCGACATCAAATGCCATAGAAGTCGGCGATTACACGTGTCGTGTTACAAGTGTCGATTACGAACGAGTATAAATAAATATTTACATAAGCTACAATGAGCCCCCCTTGCCAGTCTATTTCCTCTGGAAGTGCGAACCTCGGGCGACCACTGCCACTATCGACATCAAATGCCATAGAAGTCGGCGATTACACGTGTCGTGTTACAAGTGTCGATTACGAACGAGTATAAATAAATATTTACATAAGCTACAATGAGCCCCCCTTGCCAGTCTATTTCCTCTGGAAGTGCGAACCTCGGGCGACCACTGCCGCTATCGACATCAAATGCCATAGAAGTCGGCGATTACACGTGTCGTGTTACAAGTGTCGATTACGAACGAGTATAAATAAATATTTACATAAGCTACAATGAGCCCCCCTTGCCAGTCTATTTCCTCTGGAAGTGCGAACCTCGGGCGACCACTGCCGCTATCGACATCAAATGCCATAGAAGTCGGCGATTACACGTGTCGTGTTACAAGTGTCGATTACGAACGAGTATAAATAAATATTTACATAAGCTACAATGAGCCCCCCTTGCCAGTCTATTTCCTCTGGAAGTGCGAACCTCGGGCGACCACTGCCGCTATCGACATCAAATGCCATAGAAGTCGGCGATTACACGTGTCGTGTTACAAGTGTCGATTACGAACGAGTATAAATAAATATTTACATAAGCTACAATGAGCCCCCCTTGCCAGTCTATTTCCTCTGGAAGTGCGAACCTCGGGCGACCACTGCCGCTATCGACATCAAATGCCATAGAAGTCGGCGATTACACGTGTCGTGTTACAAGTGTCGATTACGAACGAGTATAAATAAATATTTACATAAGCTACAATGAGCCCCCCTTGCCAGTCTATTTCCTCTGGAAGTGCGAACCTCGGGCGACCACTGCCGCTATCGACATCAAATGCCATAGAAGTCGGCGATTACACGTGTCGTGTTACAAGTGTCGATTACGAACGAGTATAAATAAATATTTACATAAGCTACAATGAGCCCCCCTGGCCAGTCTATTTCCTCTGGAAGTGCGAACCTCGAAATGCCATAGAAGTCGGCGATTACACGTCCAAGTGTCGATTACGAGCGACTCGCAAGGCTACAGTCCTGAAAGTGACTTCCTTGAGTAGACCGGCTTTAAACTTCTACTTCGATTCGCAATTCATGAAATTTTTCGAGGTCGTGACGTCGAAACACGTCATCAACGTACCTCGACGATTTCTGGGCCTTCCTTTGAAGTGGAATCCGGGGGCAGAGAACTGCTTAATTAATGGGAAGTTTCATTCCGAGCGGGGGGGGGGGGGTGTTTAGCGATTGATTGATGTGAATGAAGCGGGCGGGTGGATGAGTATCACTCTTCAACACTTCGCGGGTGACGCTGAAATGCTCGGCATGAGTTATGTACTGCGCCGATTAATGATTCAGGCGCGGAATATCTTCGCCCGAACGTCGATCCGGATAATTGATTCCTTTAGGAAACCTTTAGAAACGAGATGCGTTATGAATGTTGCATGGGATTCAATCCGACGAAAATAAACAGCCGATCACAAAAAAATATTAACCGATCGTAAACTGTATTTTTATTATATTGTTTTTTTTTAATTCTCCCTAGTTTTTGCTATATTTTATTAATAATAATAATAATAACTTTATTTGCCCAAGAGATACATTATAGTCCAAGCTGCAAGTATATAAGGCACGTCAATACATTATTTAGAAAAACATATCAATACTAGCAAGACATATACAATCATTGCTGATGGTTTAGGTAGTCATTAACAGTATAAAAACAATGACACAATAGATAATCATAAACTAAAGTCTTGAATACAGCCATTCTTTTTTCTATTTTTATAAATTGTGGTAGGTGATTATACAACTTTATACACATATGGCGAGGTCCCCTAGAATATATGGCAAGAGCAGATGACAGCACATGCATATCATTACATCTTTTTGTCTCATAGGTATGATAATTCTTATTTGGGATAAAATCAGTTTCATGTTTTCTCACATAGAGTATGGAATAATAAATATACAATGAAGGCAGGGTTAAAATTTTCAGTGACTTAAAAAGAGGCCGACAGTAAGCACGAAAAGGTTTACGGCAAATCATTCTCAATAACTTCTTTTGTATTAAAAATACAGTATTCAATGCGGAAGGAGTTCCCCACAATATAATCCCGTATGAAATTCTGGAATAGAATAGACCATAGTACAATGTTTTCAGTACATCAAGGCTTACAGTATATTTTAAAACAGACAATAAATAAAATACTGAGTTCAATTTTTTACATAAATATGACACATGAACATCCCACTTTAGATTTTGTTCAATATATACTCCAAGAAACTTAAAATTATTCACAACATTAAAATTTTTTAGTTGAGACAGAGTACCATTATATTACACATTTGTGAGAATTTTAAGATTTAGGACAGGTTTAAGTATTTTAATCGTTTAGTTGGATTGAGGTGCTCCAACATATGATGCATTTGACTCTAATGTTCACAATTTCCTTTGTTTCTTTTTAAAAAATATGAATCCATGAACGCAGTCTTGAAAAAATGAATTAGAACGCTTGCAGAGAATGAAGGTCATTAAAATTCACATCGCTTGCAGAGAATAAAGGTCATTAAAATTCACAGGGAAAGGGGACGCCTCGGTAGCTTAACTGGCTAAAGCACTCGGCCGAAAATCGAGGTATCCGGGTTCGAATCCCGGTCAAGGCGGATGATTTTCTTCTCTGTGGAAATTCGCACACGTGTGCACATTGCGGGTGACTCCGTAAAAGTGGAACTCCGTGGCTAGTATCGGATAGCTTGAAATATGTCAAGTAAGAGGGAACGCCTCTCTGTGTTCAAAGTACGATCTTTCCTCGAGGGCAGTTGTGCTAAGCGCTCAGGCTGATTGTTACATTGTATGTCTACATCTACATCTACGGCATACCCTGCAAGCCACCCAAAGGGTGTGTGGCAGGGGGTGCTTTCGCACCAGGCATGCATGAATTATATGGTAGAACACCGACATTACATATAACCCGCGTACCACACATGCAAAGCGCCGATTAAAAATCTAATACCCAAGAAACATTCTATCATCAATCATTCCAACATGCAAGGGATACAAAGACTACTACTACAGATTCAAAATATCATACATAAATAAGAACATCAATATTTACATCATGCATAAATAAGAGAGTAGAGAATGTAATGAGAAAGATTTACTGCCTGCCTATTGTCAATACTCGAACTATTCGTGACGACGATCACAGCTGTTATGGTCCCGAATGGTACGCGGAAAAAAATGACATTTTTATACCTATCGGTCCTACAATCTAGCTCTATAATTTTATTGGTGCGATATAATCTGCCGTAGTACGAAGGGGTTAATAGTATGTTTTTTACGTCGTCAGTAAAATAATTTTCCTGAAATTTATTTAGGAGGTTAAGCCTATAATTTAATCTACGTGATAGCCATTCCCATCCTAATACTTTACTAGTGGCTATATGACCTTCAACGCTTAGAGTTTTATGCGCCTTTACATGCACATTGCGGATAAGTAGCGAAAATTTTAATTTTTTATATAAAAGCCTCAGAAAAAAAGTAATAATGCGTATTTTTCGACAATAACCGACGGTGCAGGCCTGTGTTTTTCCGTCAATTTCTTTTGAACGGTAAAAATGTTCTTATTTTACGATTTCATTTCATTAATATTGAAATTGCCTAAATAACAATACCTATCGCATCTTCTTAACCCTAACGGTTAACTCACAGCTATTGCTTGAACTCAGAATTTCGAAAAAAATCAGATGAAAGACATTTAAAACCAGTACACTGCCCCATTCCTTTACAGGACACTTTACAGGCCCGTTGATCGGGCGTAAGGGAATCCGGTTCCTAATGTATGTCCGGCAGTCGGGAAAATCTAGTCAGGTGAAGGTCACAAAAATCCCCTGGAGAAGAGGACGTCTCGGTAGCTTAACTGGCTGAAGCACTCAGACGGAGAATCGAGGGATCAGGGTTCGAGTCCCGGTCAAGGCGGATGACTTTTTCTCTGTGGAAATTTGCACATCAGCAAGATACCTGATAGCCCGTTATGATAGTCTCGCTCGTGTTACTGACCTATTGCAACAACTTGGATGGGAATCACTTTCAGACCGTCGATTGAAAAGTAGACTCAATCTTTTGTGCAAAAATCAAAACCAATTTATTTTCCGATGAAGTCTTCAATATCTTACGAACTCCAACAGACCACGGTAGATCAAATCATGAGAATAAAATAAGGGATAGTAGAATGGACAGGTGTAAAATTTCGTATTTTCCGCGATCGTTAAGAGACCATAATGGCTGCTTTTATACTCTGAAGTAGGTCAGTTTGACAGGCAATTTAGCTGATTAATTGATCAGCATGTTGCATGTTTCTAAATCTGCCGAGTGGTGCTAACACCATGTTTTGCATGTTCCCTGCAGGACTCAGGTATCATGTTTACGTAGTTACATTATAGGTTAGTTTAGTAAGTTTCTGTAGCATTTGTAACATACCCGTAGTGTGGTGCATGTTGGTGAAGGTAAAATTACTTCCTTCAAGTTCATGTTGGCTCACTCCAGTTCGAAAGTCACCTATGTACTTACGAACACTCTTGTAGTGTCTTGCAGGGTAATAAGTCGATGTAGACGAAGGCGTGGCACAACTAACACGAGGTAGGACGTTTCCGAGTCCAGAGTGAGCCCGTTCTAAACATGATGTTATCCGGATAACACGAGCGGAAGACCGCTCGAGAAATTAGAAAAAGAAATAACTTGAAGAGGGCGACGATAGCTGATTAATTGGAGTGTTCCCTAATGCATGTTTATAAATATGCCGAGAAGTGTTAATGCCATGTTTTGTATTTTCTCTACATTTTTCTTGTGTCACGATTACATAGTTACATAATGGATTATTCTAGTTGTTTCCGTGTCATTTGTAGAATAGTACCCATTGTGCAATGCATGTTGGTGAAGGTTAATTTCTTCTCTCTAGTTCATATTGGTAATAAGTCTAAGGATTTAGATGCGCTTGATGAATGGTGCGATAGTTGGCAGCTAGAATTAAATTTGAAGAAATGCGCGATAATGAATCAGGACGCAGGTTAAAATTTAGGTTAAACCTTTTAAGTAAATTCGAAACAGAGTTGTTCAAAGATGACGTTAGATATATATTGAGAACCCCTGCGTATTATGCTAGGTTTGATCAAATTAACAAGATTAGATAGATAGATTGCCGTACCGATAGATTTAAAATGTCATTTTTCCCTCGTACTATAAGAGAGAACAATAGGCAGCGTAAAAAAAGGATAGGTAGGTGAAATATAGTTAGAGTAGTCTGTAGTGCATGATGCATGTAATAACAACCAATAATCCCTTTCTTATTATGTAGATACTAACCATCTAGGTTCATGTGACCATATTATCTAGCATATCTCCCTAAAATATCCTACTTGCATGTCAATAGTGCATGTTTGGTGATCTTCGCCCCCTGCCCCTGCATGTAATAACAACCAATAATCCCTTTCTTATTAAGTAGATACTAACCATCTTGCTGCATGTGACCCGATTATCTAGCATGCCTTCATTAAATATCCTAGTTGCATGTCAATAGTGCATGTTTGGTGATCTTCACCCCCTGCCACACACCCTCGTGGTGGCTCGCAGGGTAGTACGTAGATGTAAGTCCCCCCCAGCCAAACACCCTTGCGGTGGCTTGCAGGGTAATAACCAGACGTAGATGCAAAGGAAATGCAGTTGCAAGTGGAAAGTCCAACTGCGAGTGGAAATGCAGTTTTTGGGCTTCTAGAATGGCTTTATTTCTCGCTAATCTTGATTTTGGTTTGCTAAATTTGATTGCATGAAAGGAATTAATGAGGGTTAACTGTTTAGGACGCAATATCTTTTTCGTTTAGGGGTATCCCTTCATTTTGTTTCACAAGATTAAATCGATAGGGCGCGGTAGTGCCCACTTTTGAAACCATTGGCTTGGGTTTCACAATTCTTGGGCGTTTCTTCCAGTTGCCACGCGGACTGAAAGGTTTTTCAATCATGCTGTGATGCATCCCACTGATTTCCGGCGGTCGGGAAATATCACAAGTTACGCATGTATTAGGTGTTGGATGTAATTATCTGATAAGTGGCTTCTACCTACATTAATGCATAGTCATCCTTGTAAATACATCTACATACTACCCTGCGAGCCGCCGCGTGGGCGTGTGGCAGGGGGTGTTAGGACACCAGCCGTGTAAAGATGTAAGGGATAAGGTTTTCAGAGGTGACATGGTGACGTGAATTATGGGAGTGTATTTAGCGGAGCTCAGTTTTTATTGTGGTCGCTTACTGCGCGGAAAGAACGAGTTTTTGCATCTAACTGTTCGGCAGTGTTTCTCTGTGGTTTCATCGCTTCTATCAGGCCTAGAGATGTAGCGATGCGTCATGATAATATTCTGTATGTCGCTCCGAAACACATCAGTTATCAATTTCTCCAGCATTATAATAAGCAGTAATCCCCTGTGTTGATCTTGCATGCTATTAACAGCTGGCTACTCTCACGGGATATAATAGCAAATGGCCGCGCTCACTTGGAAACACTTGTGCAACAGATTATTGCGTAAGGCTCTTCTATAAGCTGCTCAGTTAATCCTGGTTTTGAATTACAAATTATTAATTTCCATCTAGATGTCGACAAGCCCACGTAATATCCTTTGATGCAGACATTTTCTCTAATCTACGTGAAGCCCTATTTGAAAATCTCTCCATCTTGTTTATTTCTGGTAACTTAATTGGAAATTCTAATAACAATTACCGGAAAATAAAAGTAAAAAAAATTCCTTTGCAGTATTTGTGTACGAGTAGCGATTGGTCTTCTACTGCACGATTCTTTAAAATTTTGTATTTTTTCTTACCCTGCCCTCAACGCCAGAATTATGAATATTCTTCCTTTGTCCATCAATCAAGATAGTCTGAGCGAAATATCATTTTACGTAGAAATCAATGAATTTGGTCTCATTTTAAAGAAAAATCTCGGCTTTTTTATATAGTGATCGCTTGGATTATTGATTGGTTACAGTCGTTACACAGCTAGCTTATCATAAGGTAATGAAAAACAGGTAGGGTTAAATTTTACTGGGCGAAAATGATTGATAATTAAAACAAAAGGTAAACGGCCTGCTTTTTTGATGGGTTTATTTATTTATAGAGTTTAACATTTGCCCAACAAAATAATTACAGGGCAAACAAAACAAAAAAGAAGAAAATACAAAACATATTGGAATCAATTGAATTTTACAGAGATTTCGAAACATATCAAGAAACTATATCATTTATCAATTTCCAAAAGTGACTTCTTTTTTGACATAAATCAATTATTTCACAGTACATGTTAAGTTAAACAAGATCGGCAATTTCTATTCAGTGGTGAGTTTTCACAGTAGTTTGACTTTACCATGCTCAACTTAAAATTTCCTTGATAACCTCACATTGAAACTAGGCACTACAAAATTAATTTTTCTAATTAAGTCACTATTTTCTCCAGTATTAAGCAAATTATATAAGTAAGATAGATCACACATGATTCTTCTTTTTTGCAAATATTGAAAATCAAACACTTTTACCAAAGTTTCGTAGCTAACATAATTTTCATACATTGGATAAACATTATATTGGGTATAATATAGATAACGTAAAAACCTTTATTGTACCCTCTCCAATATTTGAACATGTTTCTTACCGTGAGGATTCCATATTACAGAAGCATACTCCAACTTACATCTTACAAAGGGGAAGTACAACATTTTGAGAGATTTCTCAGACTTAAAGTACCTTGACATTCGGTTTACAAAACCCAATAATCTTCGAGCTGAGAGAGCTATGTCAAAGATATGTGGAGCAAAAAACATTGAAGAATCAAATATAACCCCTAGGTCTTTTATTTGATGTACCTGCTTTAATGATAGACCTTCCATTCTATATACATAATTAACATTAATCTTCTTCGTAGAGTATGTCAATCGGTAACATTTCTCTACATTAAAATAGATTTTGTTTTCATAAGACCATTTGACCAGGTTGTCCAAATCTTCTTGTAATTTTTAACAATCATTAACTCTGCTCACTTTTTTGAACACCTTAATATCATTTAAACATTTAGCATTGTGAGTGTTGTAACGATAGGGGTAAATCATTCACAAAAATTAAGAATAAGAGAGGTCCTAAATTAGATCCTTGTGGAACCCCTGACGTTACAGAATACTCTTCAGATTTACATTTGTTATAGGTTTCATATTGTTTAGCATCCTATTAAAGCAATCATTGCCTTAATTTGATGACAAAGAATAAAAAATATTTATACTTCAAAACTAAATCAAGAGAAAGAGCATTTTTTTCCTTACTCATGCAGCGAGACTTTATAAAGGGACCAAATGGTGAAAAAATTACTTTTGTGAAATAGTCCACCATGAAAATAAATGAATTAAAATTGAATTCATTTAATTGCAATGCATTAATCCCAAAAACAGGAATGTTTACTGGTCGAGTAAATTCACTAATTTTGCGGGTCGCATCCTAAGCGAGAGGGTTGGAGGGAGCTATTAAACCGTCTGTCGGATGAGAAGTTAAACCGTCGTCCCCTTGGCGCCTTTCGTTAAGAGCAGACTAATGTCGACGCCGGGTTTCTATCCACCCTTCCTCCCTCACCTATCTCCTATGGCGCAAATGACGTTAGCAGTCGGTCGCCTCCCCAAATATCCAATCCAATCCAGGAGCTATTTAAGATGCCGAAGCTATGTTGTTTCTAGAGAGAAGAATCCACAGCTTTAAAAGTTTGGTATAATTGTTCCAACTGACGCCTAAATCTGACTTTACCTGAACATCATCGCTAATGATAACCATTTAGTATTTGATATAAAGCAGTTACCTCACCTTTGTCTTATGTCTCCTATATTCTTCATTAGATTTTTCTTTATCTTGCCACTCTAGCTATTCATAAAACTTCTCAGGGCTCAAATATTCTCTCTTTAAACACCATGTTAAGATTGATTACAGACATCCTTTTTATCTGTAACTACACCCCGCAAAAAACTGAAATAAAATTTCCTTCGGGCCGGAGTTGAACCAGCGACCTATGGATATCTGATTAATGTCTCCCTCTACAGTCCACCGCTCTACCAAATGAGTTACCGAAGGATGTATTTTGTGGTGAAACTTCAGAGAATCAAAGTGGTATGAGAATTTAATTTAAAAAACGGTTGGGTGAGCACCTTATTGTCTTCACATCCGCCTCGAGCGGCTGTGGATTCGTGTATTCCACGTTTGGTGATAGTAACTTTGGTAAATGTCCGCTTCCGTCACACAACTTTCAAAAATTGTTTTCGACCCTTTCCACATGTCTATGTGACAAAAACTAGAATACTGCCGGTATGTAGTGATAAAATTATTTTGAGGGAATAAGTAATGTACGACAAATAGGAAATTTTCAAACCTTGAGGTGACGTTTTTCCCGGTCGCAATTGCACAGTTTCCCCTTTAGACCGCAGCGTGGTGCGACCGTCGCTGAGTTGCGTTTACCCACTAACATCTCCCGTTCCATGTTATTGAGACATTTTCTAGAAAAAAATCTCCCTCGAGACGGTTGGTGATTAGAAGGGTGGAAATAGGAGGTGTAGGCATGTAGAGACCTATATATTTTAGAAAAAATCTCCCTCGAGATGGTTTGTGATTAGAAGGGTGGAAATAGGTGGTGTAGGCATGTTGAGACGTATATTTTGTAGAAAAAAATCTCCCTCGAGACGGTTGGTGATTAGAAGGGTGGAAATAGGTGGTGTAGGCATGCAGAGACGTATATTTTCTAGAAAAAAATCTCCCTCGAGACGGTTGGTGATTAGAAGGGTGGAAATTGGAGGTGTAGGCATGTTGAGACGTATATTTTCGAAACGCATATAGCGTATATTGTAGAGGTGAAGTTAGAAATATCCCTCTGTCGGAGCATTCGCGAACCTGAGAAAATGGCGTCGAAAAAGTCTGAAAAATGACGGATATTGGTCATTTTCTGACGTGAATATCTCAATAACCTGTGGGTTAACAACTTTGCTGTAACTTTTGTTTTGTACTGTGATTCTTCAAGAACTAAATTATGTTACAGCCATTATCCTTAATACCACCAAGTTCCGGGAATAAGTGTTTGAAAGGTGTGTGACGGAAGCGGTATTAGGCAAGTCGATTATTAGAGAAGCCGCGTATTAGGCAAGGAATTCTGCTTAGGGTAGCCCGAGCGAGATAATTCCGTAGTCATAATAGAGACCATATTCGAATTAAACGTTTTAAATTCACCAGCTGTCGGACGCATCAATTAAATATTGCATCATTAATGGTGCAAAAATATAGTTTTACTTGACAGAAATTGTAAGTAATTAAATGAAAATATCTACATAAGTCTTTAACTTGGCTCATTTTTTTTTTTCGCGCGGTACGTTTGAAACTCCTTCAAAACGGAATATTTTTTGTGATACCCAAGAACCCACTGCGGTGACAATATGATTAATTATCAAACATAGTTGAGAAAACATACAAACTACACGCTGTTGATTTTTGACGAGATCTAGGTGTTAGAAATTCCTCTTTTTGTTAATAATGTCTCTCTATAGTTCATACACGTACCTACCATTTCCCATGTAAAAGGGCTGACATTTTTTGGCTAATATCTCCGAAAGTAATGCGCTAAGGGGTTGAATTTTTGGTGTCACTAGAAGGGTGAGATATTTTTCTTTAAAATGAGACCAAATTCGTAGAATTTTATGTAAAATGATATTTCGCTCTGACTACCTTAATGGCTTTGAGGTGGCCGGGGCGGTATTCGTGGGTCATTGGGGGGCACAATTTAATAATTTGCCTCAAGGAGGTCGAAAAAAAATTCTAAGGCCACTTTTCATTTAAACACATCTTTTATGGGCTGAAATGTACCACAAGTATTGAAATGAGGATGATATATGAATATGCTATTTAACACTTTTTCCAGTATAAAAGAATATTTTGACGTGGTTCCTCGGCGCGATATTTGGAAATCAGGAAAAAGTTGTTTTTTTTTTAAATTAGCTTTTTTGTCTTTTGAAACGGTCTGACTCATTAATACTTGAATTCTACCATAGCTAAAAAATTCAAACGATATTGTTTTCACGAATTGTATTGTTTTGTTATGGAGAAAATTCTGTTCGTGTGTATCCGAATTATTACGAAATATCTAGATATCTCACGTGTCATAAGGCTACGTGTTAAAATGACATGAATTGACAAGAAGCGACTGCGTTTTTTTTTTGCTCTTCATCTAGGAGTGTTAAAATGACTGGATGCAATTAAGAATTCTCACGCAGAGTTTCACGCCAAACTGTGTGTAAACAAATATCGTTCCGACCACCTTAACTTGAGAGGGCGTTGAATTGTCAGCAGTTTTGCTTAACGACAATGCCTACGATTCCCAAAAAGTAGGAACAATATAAGTATATCAGTCAGTTCATATCAGATGGATGATACACTTATGCTTTATAAAATTAATACTTTCTGTAGAATATTTTGACGTCTATCTTTAGCCCGGAAATAGAATAACAGGGACTAGGTAACCCGTGGGAAAATTTCGCACTCTCACGCTATCAGGGAATAAGTACGTTGAGGAAACGGTGTAATTGGGTTTTAAATAGAGAAGAAGGTGTATCATAAATTACTTTCTTTATACATGTTTTCTTGCAAAAATATACAAAACATATGAATACAATACAGGCTGGAGAGTCTGGTACCAGTAGGAACAATCATGACGTCTGTTACTGAATAATGGCACGCAATTTACAAAAATTCTTTAAAGACAATATTAGAAGTAACAATGTTGTCGTCTGTAACTTTTTGGTAATGAGTTTCTTTAGCACAAACATAAATATCACGGAAAGTGCGAACTCTAGAAAATGCTACATACAACTGTCCATGCGAAAAAAAGGGTTCTGGCAAGTACAATCCGGCTCTCTCAAGAGTCTGACCCTGTGCTTTATTAATTGTCATTGCAAAGGCCACTTTGATTGGGAATTGTTTTCTTGTCATTTGGAAAGGCATGGTCGGATCCGAAGGGGTGAGTTTAATTCTCGGAATTATGACTGTTCTACCCGAGTCAATTAATTTAGCAGTGATTGTGTATTCGCCTAAATTAGTAATTATTAACCTGGCACCGTTAATCAACCCTTGCTTTGCGTTGAGGTTACGGATCAACATTACTATGGCATTTTTCTTTACCAACAACTTATGAGGTGGGAGACCTGAAGGATTTAATGAATTCAAGAGTGAATATATCATATAAATATGAAATCAAAAAGTTTTAATTCCATTGACTTACCAGATGACCATTCATCCATGTACAATCACTATGTGCATTTCGTACTATTTTCATTTTAAACCATTTTTTGAAGTTTAGAATAAAAAAAATGTGTGGAGTCGATATACCTCGAGCGAGTAATCGACATGAAAAAATCGAAACTTTTAAGTCGAATTAATGGGTAAATAGTGAAATTTGAGATTAAGATTGTGTTTTTCATCAGAAGCCGGTGATTCGACGTTTAAAATGATACCTCATTTATCACTGTAGGTGCAGTATTAACGGAGCATATACGGAATGACAGAAAAAGACCTTTCTGTAATAATATATATGATTATCTCAGTAAGCACGGAAAGTTTAGTGGCCATATTTGAATTTGAATTTATTATGATACATTCAGCAAATAATTATTATGAGTAACCAAGGTTACACAGTTTGGAACATGTTGTGGTTACAGAGGTATCAACAAAATCTTTGTTCCTCAAAGATACCGTTCAAGAAAGTAAAAACTGTTTATGCTACACGGATAATTTATCTTAATATTAGTCAATATCTTATACACGGATTAGCGGTGGAATTGTTCGAAACCCATAGGAGAAGCCATCTTAGCCGTTAAATTTAGATAGTACTTTTCAATCAACTTGAGCAGAAAAATGCTCGATGCAACTGACAGGAGCACACGAGCTTTTATTCAAGTCGACAATTGGAGTTATTTACGCTGAAGCGGGCAGAGAATGGTCGGATCATATTCAGCTCTCTAACAAGAAAGGCCAGACTCACCTCTTAATACATTGTAAATACTTACCGACCAACCTTGACAAGTTTCGAATCATGAAGACTTTCGGGTTTGCTTCCGCGTTGTGATATTTTTTTTGACAACGGTTTCGCGAGGGTTTCAGTTCGATACAGATCGAAGTGCACTTCGACCTGAAAAATCGAGCTGGAACGCTCGCGAAACTGTAGTCAACAAAAATGACACAACGCGGAGACAAACCCGAAAGCCTTCATGATACAAGACCACTCCGCGGAAGCTTTCATTCGAAAAGTTTCGACCGACAATGAGTGACGACATAATGAAGTCACCCGAAATTTTCCGATCGTCTCCGAACAATTATAATTGGAATCGTTTAGGTGGGCGGTCGACGTCACAAGAAATCGTCAATAGGCTCCCGAATCCTTTTCTCGAATAAGCTCCAAATACCAAATAAATACTTATTCTTTCTAAACTAATTATCAAAATCATCTCAGACATCGAGGAATTCTCATTTTTCTATTTCTGCATATTTTCCCGCCATATTTGCCCCCGCAGGCGACCAAAAATGGAGATGCTTTCTGCCTGACGCTCAAGACGTCACAAATGTCATTGGAAAACACTCAGCGCCAAATGGATGGAAACAGTTTATCGCAGATGGGTAATTGGAAAACAGCCATATAGAGCAATAAAGTTGATATGAGGTATGAGAGAATTGAATGACATCATTTAATGATAACATAATGATAACAAAAATTTATTGATAACAGACTTGAAAACACGGGTCGTATGTTCTCTAGTCTGTGATATTGTAAATGTTAGCATAATATTCTCTGAAATATATAATACCACAAAGTTACTAAGGAACTTGTATTATTGATATGAACAAGATTATTTTGAAAGTGGTAGTGACAGTGTTCGAACTTTGGAGCCCTGGGGAATTGTGTTTTAAAACATTCGGTATGGTACCGAGTACGCAACTAGTCACGTGGTACAACAACGGAGCCACGTGGTACAACAACGAACGGTTGGAGATTTTGGTGAGTTTTACCCTCTCGAATGGTTAACTTATGTAACTGATACATTATTTATGGTGTCTTAATCGTAATACTTAGCTCCGTCAACAGTATTTTCGCGAAGAAAACTCGATGGGGAAGGTTGCGCGAGATTTTTACGAGGGCTTTGAATGCATCATAATCTCCAAACATTCGTTGTTGTACCACGTGACTCCATAGTTACGCGCTCGGAATCATTTCGAGCAGTTTTAAACACAACTTTGGTATGCCACATGGATTAAAAAATATCGAGTAGTCGATTTTTCGATGTTCATAAAAGTACTCACCACTCACTCAATTTAAATCGGATTATTATCCTACTCGAAGTTTTCGATGGCTCGGCCAAAAAACAGCGAGTTGTCCGAAACATCGATGTCGACGTGGCATCCCTAACACAACCCTCGTGGTAATCAAACGCGAAAACTACCTTACTCCCCCGTTGGGAGCCACCTCGTAGACAGTGGACTCTTCCACTGAAAATTTTCCACTGTGTAACGGCCACAATGGTTCGCTACCACTAAACCTTGCTCCGGGAAATAGCGAAGAAATTTGATCTGCCTCTGTATTTAATTGAAACATTTACGGAAGGAATGCGAGTGCCACAAAGCTGTGTATAATGATGTCCTTATTTAAGGTAAATGTTCGTCTTTGGGACTTGGCCCAAAATTATACGTCTTTTGTTTTGGCGATTTTTGAGCCATTGAGGTAGATATTCACAGTTTCCTTTCTTCTCGGTGGAAGCGCTGTCGACCTTCCCAGCTATGTGCGCAGCAGGAAACCCAAAAAACAAACACAGGAGGCGCACATTTTCTTCGAAAAAAAAATAAACCTCCTCCGAACCTGTCTTTCCATCTTTCACGTCCTTTCTCTTGTGTACACTCTTGTCATCTTCCAGTTGGAAATTTCAATCTCGCGAACAATAGCGCGCAAACGCAGAAACGCGTCGGATCGGGAAGAAAAGGTCTCCGGAATCCGGTGCCTAATGGCTGGGGAAAGGAGACCATCGGCTTAATCCATTGTCAGAATCTCTCTCTCCCCCGGGGAAGGATATTCATCTCACAGTGCCAAGATGGAGCATTTTCTATGGGCTGCCACCTGCAGGTCACCCTCCCCCTCCTTCCATCCCCTTATGAATATCCTTAAGGTATTCTTAAAGGAGCCTCCAGTCCTCTGCATACACGTTCCCCTCGCTATTGCATCGAAGAAGCACCCGATCACCTCCCCGTTTATCGATTCATCCGTTCCTATTTTGGACGTGGAGATGCATTGAGTCCCTATATATATATGCCCTATATGTCTTGAGCACTTTATTCGAGAAGAGGATTCGGGGACCTTGACGATTTCTCGAGACGTCGACCCTCCTACCTAACGGATTCCAATTATAATTGTTCGTCGGCGATCGGGATTTTTCGGGCGACTTCACTATGTCGTCACTCCATTGTCGGTCGAAACTTGCCGAAGTTGGTCGATTCGTTCCCCAGACGGGGGATCCTTCCTCGCGGTTTTCTCCCGTTGTTTTGTTCGCATAAAACCCTTCCCGTTCCTTGCCTCTCCTGCCCCGTTTCACCGTCCTCAATCTCTGGCGCTTCGCGTGTGAGTTTTAAGGAGCACGCAGTCTGGCCTATTCGCCTTCCGCCGCCGCCGCCGTTGTGCGTTCAATTCCCGGGACGCTCATCCGTCTGGAGGGAAAGTTTCTAGCTTCATTCCGTGCCCGGGGTTTTTTTTTCGTCAATATCCCCTTCCATCCCTCCGCATGTCCCTCCCTCCCCATTTCTCCCCTTGAACTACTCTCTCTCTCTCTCTTTCTCCACCCTTCTCCACTATCTCATATCACCCCCCCAATTTCTTTTATTTTTACGATTTCCGATTGGGGGAATATTGGATTCAACTTCGGTCGAAGTCTTTTTTTTTCCCCTTCCGCGCGTGTTTTTTTTGTTCATCGCCTCAGGGCTCTTTTTTTTAAAAAGATTTCGCGCCGTTCTCCAGGGACGAAAAAGAAATAATTCTCAGAACTCAAGAAAAGGCAAAATACTAGGTAAGTAACTCTTTAAGTTTTTTTTTTAACGCAGGTGATTTTCCCACATCCGTCGTCTTTCTTGCTAATATAGTCTCATAATTTTTTTCATGTATATACTTAGATAAAGCGAGATTTTTCTTCTGTCATAACGTGTAGGTTTTAAATGTTCGCATTTTATTTTAACATCTAGGCAATTAATAAAAGCATGGACTTAATTAATGATATCAGCGAAACAAAAACTAAGTATTTATGACGTGATCTCCTCTTTAATTAACTAAACATTCGTATATAAGGCTTTTACTAAAAATTATTTTTTTCTGTCCATAAACTGATAGCGTCTTATCAACCGAATGTTATTTTTTACGACCGAAAATAAAAGTTTTTCTTTGAAAAGAATTGACAAATGATATGAACAACACTTTATTGCATTTATGATGCAATATGTGCCTAGGAATATCGCATTTATTTGCAAAGTAATCGGATTTGTTGGTGGAGTCGCACTGCTAAATTTTGCATGACAGTTTTTTTTAGCAAATCTAACTGCTCTCAACTGTATTTGATCCATACCCGAAGCTATTCGACTTCTTCGTAAGGGTCCTAAGTGTATTTTAGCGGTAAACTAATAGTGTGGTCTTACGAGATGAAACTTACATTGGTATTTAACCTCACTAGCAATTTTTCATATGAGGTAATATAAAAATTAATCCGTATTTGCGTTGACCTTGTGTGTAGAGTTGTCATACTTGTTTCCTCAAGATTGGTCTTTGGTTTGAGTTACGCCTAAGACTTTAACTGACTCAAAATTTGAAAATTTGGTATATTTAGAGGTTTCCTTCTTACTTCTAACTTTTTCTGACAGCATTGTTCTTTAAAAAAAATAACTTTTCGTTCGTATGAGTTTAAGGCAAATTGCCAATTATTGTACAATTCATTGTACCATCTAGGCGTTCTTTGCTAAGCATTCCTTACAGACTCATTGCTTAACTCCCTGTTTAAAGCGGCGACTGTTATTCATCACCGCAGTGCTGATGTCATTAATGCACAACAGGAATAATATGAGACCAATAACACTTCCTTGGAGTACACCCTATGCAACTTTTGCTGTGTCTGAAGTAACCCGTTCTAGAACTACTCTTTGTTCACGGCCACCTAAAACCCCTTTAATCCAACGTTTAACGTCGTTGTCTAAGTCCATTCGATACAGATCTTCGGTATTTTAATGTTTTCGGTAATCTCCTGTGCAGCCTGACCCTGTAATTTCATTTATTCTCTCAATTTCTAACTTTTGGCGGCAAGTTATAAGCCGTGTCTATTGCTCTGGCATGGTATCCCACGGGCAATATTACGAAGAGTTTCGTCCAGGTGTTTGGTGAATTGTGTGGCCAGTTCTGTCCTCGACGTGTGTGGCGAGGGCCTTTCGACATCTCTCAAAAGTTTCCTCGCTTCTCCCGCTGCCCTTCAACACCCTTTGCGAAGACTGAACGCTTGCGTTCTAATGAAACCACGGGGAGTTCTAGCTTCTGGCGGTTTCGGAACTTTCGTCGTCAACAAAACAGCTGAACTTGCACTCCGGCCGCGCCTATCGACAGCTAGTCCACCGCCCTCGACTTAAACTCCGCTCATCGTCAAATTGAACAAACAAGTTCTTGGTCACGTTTCCGTAACTTTCCCAGTCGCTATTTGGAGCTCAGAGGCAGTCTTATGGCAGAACTTCGCTCTTGATGGTGTTAGTGAAACATGGTGGCGCTTGAGCAGGAAACCATTGTCTGTAGGAGGGCCCAACGCCTTGCAAACTAGTTCCTCCGCACAGTGGAATATGGCCATTTTTTCCAAGTTTTGATGCCAGGGTTCTCCAAGTCTCGAAACTTTTTTTTTCCTACTTCAAAACGATTGATCTGTTGTGCATAGCAACCAAAATGCTTTTTATTGCTTTTCATACTGTTGGGTCATTCCGTGTCAAATTTCCAATGAAAAATTAATTGGTTGCATTACTTACCTTTTTTTAAAAAAAAAATTCAATTTTTGTGCACACGTATAATCACATGTATTGGCAGTGCAATACGACGATTTTGAAAATTTGTTCCCTGCTCGTTTACTCGCGGGAGCCATTTCCAACATGTCGCATGCAAATTCAGGATAATATTAATGATTAGTCTATATCGGTAATATCTCAGTTACCGATGACGACATTTGAGAGATGATGAAAACGTACACATCTAAACATAATGAAAAAAGTTTCTTTTTTGATTTTTTTCCCTCTTGGATATCTTCATCGTTGAAATGTAACATGAAATCATCATTTTTTCTAAGACATCATCTCAGACTCTACTTTCTGGAATTTTCCCGTTGTGATACAAACAAAAAAAAACTGAAGATGTAACTCCGTTTAGAGACCGGTCGGAAGTGTGAATAAATTTTATGTAGAATTTTCTATGTGTATTTTTTCTTTGTGTTACAACACTTGTTTTCCTCGAAAAGTGGCGTTTTCGACTCGAGAAAGCTATACAAAGACGGGAAGTCTCAAATTTGGGTAGTTTTATGCTAAAAGTAATATTGTTGAAGAGTAATATCAGACATTCCAATGCGTGTGGAGCCAACAGTTTTCTTTTCTAGATGCTAGCAAAAATCCCTTCGCTCTCATAATCAATCACACGTACACTTCATTTTTTCCGTTTGGGAAACTACTGAAAATACCTGGTAAAAAGGATGGGAAATCATTTTAAGTTCTACAACGGGTCAAAAAAAGTTTTGGTTTGAGATTAAACTCGTAAGAGATGTACGGTAGCTGCAAACTAGCTCGGCGCTCGAAGTTTTGGACTTTTCTCCGTTGGGGGGGAGCTAATAAACGTGCGTATTGTGCGCGCGTCAGGCAGTGACGTACCGTCAAATCGGTCTGAAGTCGGACAGGGGGTGTGGAGTTTGACGCTGAGCAGTACAGGTGTGTCGTTCATGAATGAATCGCTCAGAATGAACGATTCAATGGCATGAACCGAATGAATTGAATCTACGCTTTCCACTCGAATCGTTCAAAATGAACGATTTGATGGAAGATTCAAATCCGCCGAATCCAAATCGTTCAACACGAACGATTTGTGTAGAAGATTCTGATAGCAAATCTCCGAATCCGCCAAATCCAAATCGTTCAATAAGAACCCTGTAAATACCCTTGAGACACCTTGTCAAATGTCTTGTGTTTCCGAATTGGAGCATCACATTTCACCCTTTTGTTTGTTATTTCGCACACTAATATTTGAAATGCAGTAAGTCGACAGATTCACATGGATTCGAGATTCACTTGGATTCGAGATTCAGTTGGATTCGAGATTCGCATGGATTCGAGATTCACATGGATTCGAGATTCACTCGTGGATTTGGTTCATTCGGTTCATTATGAACGATTTAAAGAACCGAATCATTGCCACGAATCAAAGCCCATGAACCGAATCCACAAAATGAACCGAAATTCCCACCTCTACTGAGCAGCCCTGTCATAACAATGTTGTGAAATTCTTACTGCTCGTGCCATACAAATCCATTATATCGGATTGCATAGCATATAGTTCTGTCTTTTTTAGGCTCATCCGACTCTGTCTGTCTCCATTTCATTGGACTCAAAGTTGAAACGAAGTATATTCCCTACATTTTCGTAAAAAAATGTTCACTGCCTAACTTTCAGTTACAACTCCCGTCAATTCTATCACTATGAATCGAAAGATGGATAACTCCCGACACGTAGTTGTGCCAAACAATCGCATGTTAGTTAAAACGTACACAAATCTAAGGACTGAATACAAAGTTAGTATCTCGTCATTCTGTCTTGAGTCGGACAGTGTGCCCACATTTTTCCACCTGAAGTCGGACAGAGCGACGCTGGTTGGAGTGAGTTAACATTAGAGATGGGCTAAGTCGATCATTTTAGTGATTCAATCATTTTGATTCGGGTCACTTAAAAGATTCAATCAACTGATTCAATCATTTGATTCATTATGACTCGTAAGTCAGATTGATTAGATGAATCACGAGACTCACGTGAATCGAAAGACTCGAATGAATCAAGATTGAAGAAACTCAAAAACTCGAATGATGCTAATTGATGCCATCAATCTATTTGAATAATTGATTTCGAATAATTACTATCGTGCTTAGAAATTTAGGAAGGCTGATTGATTTCCATATTCCACAAATTTTGGATCCGCATTAAAATGGAGATTTCCAAGTACTTTAGTCACGAGAATATTTAGAGAGGCAAAACTGTCACAGACTCTGAATTCAAGAAGAATAACGTCAAACTATGTACATGAAAATTAAATCACTAGCTCAGACTACACAAATTAATGTGCATGAATGTTTTATAATCTGCAGTATTGAATTACATTCAATTAGGAGCTTTCAACTGAGCAGGTAATTAAAATTTTTATCAAGTTTACCAACTGTAATGATGCGCTGGCATTGTAACAAGGGTTAATTTCATCGTTTTTAAAATGAGCGCCTTGTCTCTTAACTATGCTATACCAACATAAACTCACTGACCAAATATTAATGGATTTATGCCCATGAAGATATCTCTCTGAAATTTCATGACTAGACATAACGGATAACGTACTTGTGAATGTTTTTCCACTCAATATCACATTCAATCACACGACAGACGGAAACACAAAATGATTGAATGATCGAATCATTTTCCCGAAATGAATCATGAGTCATTTGACTCACTTGGTGATTCAATCATTTTGAACGAGTCGATCATGGACGATCACTAGTTGACATCATACTGCCGCAGTTCACATTCATGTTTGTCACGCTTCGCTGCGGAGGGGGTGGGGTCCGGAGTTGACAATGGCCAGTTACCGTGACATTGAAAGGGCACTCGAAGAAGTAAGGATGAAGAAACTCTCCATTAGAATTGCCTCCAAGAAATGCCTGATCCCAAAATCAACTCTTTCTGACCACTTTCGAGGGAAGCATTGTGGGAAACATGGTGCACAGCCAGTGTTCAATGAATAGGAGGAGGCATTTATCAGCACAGATCTGATCAAGGTTTCGGAATAGGGTTTCCCATTTACGAAGTTTGACCTGCGAATTTTGACCGAACAATTCCTGGAAAAATCTGGACGTTCAGAGCCACGATTTAGGTACCATTTGCCTGGAGGAGAATGGGCATATTCATTTTAAAGAAGCCTTAAAAGCTGGAAAGCCATCACAAAGATGGGGTGAGCTTCTTACGGCTAGACAATCAAATAAAAGACAAAATCTCCAAAAGCCGTAAACAATTGGCACCCTTCGTCAATAAACACCAAATTTGCTGTCTTGGTATGCTGGGAAAACCACAGCAGAGAGACAACCACAGCCTCTCAACCAAGAATACCCCCCCCGTGTTGGTTTACGGGAATGTTACTTCCTTGCCAGGGACCAAAACACAGACGCACACACACACAACCCAAATAGGATCCTTTGCAAGGGCTAATGGGACCCCGCTAAGGATGCTTGGGTTATAACCTGGGATCCTTCACAGGGCTAATGGGACCCCGCTAAGGATGCTTGGGTTATAACCTGGGATCCTTCACGGGGCTAATGGGACCCCGCTAAGGATGCCCGGTTATTTACGCATGCACACTCACAAGCACACAAAATCACTCACTCACACACACAAATGGGCCCAACTTCTGGGAGAATCAGCTCAAAACAGAGCGTGGTCAAATCGACACAGTAGGACGAGGGTGGGGGTCGTGCCCCTTGCAAAGGATCCTATTTGGGTTGTGTGTGTGCGCGTCTGTGTTTTGGTCCCTGGCGAGGAAGTAACATTCCCGTAAACAAACACAGGGGGGGTATTCTTGGTTGAGACGCTGTGGTTGGTCTCTGCTGCGGTTTTCCCAACATACCAAGACCGCAAATTTGGTGTTTATTGACGAAGGGTGCCAATTGTTTACGGCTTTTGGTGATTTTCTGTCTTTTGCATTAAAAGCTTACGATGTGTATTAAAAGGTGTAAAATATATCAATAAAAAAATGGCACTTTCAATTCATCATGTTGGATTTTTCTTCGATGTTGAAGCAGTCCATGAACTATCCGTACTATATAAAACCTAATAACCTGCCAACTCACCATTTTCCTTCATTTTCTCACCTTCTTATATGAAGTCATACGTCCGATTCTGGGCAGCGGTTCATAGGAAAGCAGATTCTGTGAAAAACGAACGACTGTCCGACTCAATGCCGGATTAACATTTGGAGTCGGACACGTGTATTTACTTTTTTTTATGGAGTGAAAAATGATCTCATTGATTGAAGTTGTGTCTATGTACAACGTAACATGTGTTAAATTACCGCGTCATAATATTTTTTGTAAAAGTTTGATAAAGAAGCTCGTTACATAAGAATCACCGATAAAAGTGTCCGACTTCAGACCATTTGACGGTAACTCTTGTGTGGGAATCCTCTGCCGAGACGCCGAGATGATTAGAATGAAGACACAGGTTGATTTTATTGGTTTTTAATAAAGTCAATTTGGAGAGGCACAAACCTAAAGACACACACGACGTACAAGGTTAAGTTCACTACTAAAGTCGCCTGCGGGGAGCAAGAGGTGCGCGATAGAGAGAGTTGTTTCTCTACGCTAGGGCTGTGGTAACTTACCCCTAGGAGCTGCAAGACGTGGGAGTCTGCATTACTCGTCGACTTACTCGTGTTCAGGGAGAGACACACGGGAGCGCTAAAGAACAATATAAGAATCTAGAGTAGAGGGAAAATTCGGAGCACGTCTATGGACAAATATACCGTTCCTCTCTCTCTCTCTCTCTCCCACCGAATTTCCTCCTCACAGCATGCGGCTTACAGGCTAGGAAGGTTTGCCGAAGCACAGCTTAAAGTGAAAAATTAAGTAATTCGTTGTCTCGGGCGTGACTTCATGGAATCGACTTAACGTAATGAAAAGTAAAGAAAACTTTGTGATTCCACGTAAATATTTAATGTACGACCTAGGTTTCGACCGTGGCACGTCATCATCACCAGATTACGAAGTTTTCTTTACTTTTCATTATGAAAAATTAAGCTTGAGCTTTAACTCGAATTGAGTTATGGAAAATGTAAATTAGCAGGAAATTGAATCGAATTATATCATCTACATCTACATAATTCCCTGCGAGCCGCATCAAGGGCGTGTGGCAGGGGGTGTTAGGTCACCAGCCGTGTAAAGATGTAAGTTTTTTGGAGATGAAATGGTGACATGGATTATAGGATTGTATTTAGTCAAACTCAATCTTCACTGTGGTCGCTTATTTTGCGCGGAAGAACGAGTGTTTACACCTATCTGTTCGGCGGTGTATCTCTCTTATTTTATCGCATCTGTCAGACCTAGAGATGTAGTGAGGCGTCATGATGATATTCTCTGTGTCGCTCTGAAAAATATCAGCTCTGAATTCCTCAAGCAATCTAAGCCTAGCGCGTAGCCTCTGAGTCTCTCGGGGATCCCGCCTTAATCCCTCTGAAAGTTGTGAGACACTATATGTACGCTCGTAGCAGTTTTTTAATGAAGCGCGCTGCTTTCCTTTGTGTTTTATTGATTTTTTCGGTTAAATATATTTGACCAGGGTCCCAAAGGCTCGCGTCGTATACGAGGTGTGGCCTAACCAGAGCGAGGTAGCATCTCTCTTTGACTTTTTCATCCGAGGACCTTCCTCTTATACGTTTAACAAAACCTAGTTTCTATAATGCTGTGCCACATATGTTTTGTATGTGTAATCCCCAATATATGTCAGAAGTAATGGTGATTCCAAAATATTTTACTGTATCTGAAGATTTTATGCTTACTCCACCCACAGTATAGGTATGGTATTTTTGTTATGGCTTTCGCCGGAAGTGAGCTGCGGTGCATTTGCTGATATTTAATTCTAATTCCCACTCCTGGCACCACGAATGGACGTTGTTCAGGTCCGATGACAGAGCTTCAAAGTCCGCGTCTTTGCTCATTTCACTGTAGATAACTGTATCGTCTGCAAATTATTTTGATTTACTGCTAACTCGGGAGCTTAGGTCATTAATATAAATAATGAATAGAAGAGGACCCATAACTCTTCCTTGAAGATATCAATACCGTTGTGATTGATCCTTTAACATTTGAGTTCTCCTGGCAACAACAAGAAATTGTTGTGCCAGCTACGCAATTTGACTTCAATTTTTAAGTACTTAACCACTGCTACGAACCTCGTACTAACCGAATTTACGTAAGACGTAAACCGTGAGAGAGCCGCAAAGCGTTAAGGCTGGGACACAATCAACGTGTACGTGTAACGTGAGCCGTTGACGGGAATACGCGGAAAGATGGCTGACGGGAATTTATAGCTAACGGACATAATCAACGTGTACGGGGAGTACGTGTACGCGAGAGATGGGCAACTTCCATCTCTTCCCGTGTCCCGTACACGAAAAACCAATCAGAATAGTCCCTAGAATCCGGAAATGGGAGCCATCTGTCGGCAGATACATCCAACTGCTGAAGATTGCTCTTGGCAGACAACTTATTTAAGCTGTGTCCCAATTCGTTAGGCATTAGGGAGGATGCGGTTAGCTACCTAAATATTTAGAGGCCTTTCGCTAAGGGAGCTTGATTTGGGACATCCTTCGCTAGTGTTGCCGTCTACCGAGCTGGAAAGGAATGAAAAACATGTGAGTAATTAATAAAGGGCTGAATGAAACAAATGAAACCTGAAATAAAGACATATTTGGCGCCTGTGGCTACCTTCGTATGCATTGTGAGATTTGGAAGGTGAAGTAACATTTTTTCATCCATTTCGTTGTCTGGAGATTCGTTAGTTTTTAGTTTTCGGTGCATTTAAGTATGTTTCGGTGTTCTGAGATTTAAATTCGTTTTTTTTTAAAGTGTACTAAGTAGAATTTTTCTTTTGTAGTCTGGTGTTGGGTTGCGAAATATTAGAGAATTCTTTCAATTACAGACAAAATACTTGCCGGCCATGTTTGCCACTTTTCAACTACTGCCTTGTGTACGAGTTTTTTTGTACGGCGCATTTACATGATGGGAAATTCAATATGGAGGCGGATTTAGGTTAAACTCCATCTACCCTAAAATTCACCCCCGAGAAAGGCACCTAAATCCGCTCCCCCATGATGCCTAAAGGGGCACACTTCAAGATGGCGTCCTCCCTAAATCTGCCGATTTAGCTGCCTAAATGTCGAATTGGGACACAGCTTTAAGCTGTGTCCCAATTCGTTAGGCATTAGGGAGGATGCGGTTAGCTAGCTAAATATTTGGCTACCTTGGGCAAAGTGAGCTCGAATTGGGACAACCTTCGCAAGTAACACCATCTACTGAGCTGGGAAGAAATGAGAAACAAAGGAATTATGAAAAGGATCTGAGGTAAATAAACATTATATCCGTGATACATGTCATACATGTAATCGCGGATAGTAGAAGTATTCTCGATGGTCTGTTTTTATGATGATATTTATAATACTATAGGCCCCTTCGGCTATTTTTGGCTGCAATTTGGGAATAATCTTGGTAATTATTTTCCAATTTTTAAGAATCTTAAGTTGTCATTGGTAGTGATACTGCTAGTGTAGGTTTGCTGGGTGGTAAATTCGTATTTTTTTAAACTAAAGGTATAGCTTTTGTCATTTGCTTGGGGAAAAATACCGTTTAAAACGAGAAGTTATTTCGGTCGTGTAATAATTGCTATTGAAAATCCTAGAAGATATTGTTCAAGGCAGGTTGGTAGGCATTTCAAGCATCAACTATCACCACTACTAGTAAGCATTTTCAGCAGTAACTACTTCAAGTTTTTTAGTTTTGGGGAATTCTTAGTTGTTAACCATTAAATTCTAAGTTGTGTTTTGTATAGTGTACTACTGAATTCTCAGTGGTAAGCTAAATTTGGTATTTTTTTACTAGGCTGATATGAAACAGAAAGTGTTGAATTCCAGGAGTTTCTCTGACGTCTCTGACTTTCAACAAACCTTCTTTTCACCGGTAGAATACTTAACAAGGGATTGTCGTAGTGTGTAGGAGTTCCTCAGTTTGTATGAGTGGTCTAGTGTTCATTTATTAATCATTTTTTTATCACATATGCATGCTATTCACCCACTTGGTGCTATGTATCTCCCTTCAAATTCCAATAGTTCTGCTTGTGAGAATCTTTGCAATACAATTTAAGGTATCAAAACTGTATATTAATAAAGAGATGATCTATAACTTGGTGATTATAATATTGCTGATTTTAACTGTAATTGCTCTGTCATTTATAAATATTTACTTATTATAAGAAGTCAGCTAAAATCATCCCACAGCAAATTATTACTTGAGACAGTCAATTATCTTGAGTTATTACAAATTAACAAATCCTCTAACTCCATGCATGAGATTGGACCTGACTTTCTGTGACAAAACAGAGGTAACCTCTTGAATTGATGTCAATCCACTTCTACCTGCTGATATTTATTATTCAGCCCTTAATTTTATCATTCCTCAAAGGGATTTTTCTTTTTATAAAAAGACAGATAGGTAACACTGATTATGACTACGGGAAGTGTGCTTTTACATCAATTATTTCCTTTATCGAAAACGTAAATTAGCCGGGGCTGCTGAGTAATATATGACGAGTTTTCATCAGATACACATGCTAATTACTTAATTATTTTTAATGTATTTTTTAAGTAGTAGATAGAGACTCGTTTAAGTATTCGTAAAAGGTTTGACAGCTTTTTGTATTTTCTTTTTATGGTTAACATTTTAAAAATTATTTATTTACGTATTAACATTTTGAGTGAGGCATGTGTATTCATAATATAACAAGCCCGCTTCTATTTCAAGTCTCAATTGTGTTTTCATTAAGGTGTCAGATCTCCTGAGTTTTGCTACATGTGGACATTTTCAAATTGAAGTGTAGGCAACTTTTTCTCTCGGATCACACAACAGTCATGTGTTATTTTTGTAGGTGGGGGAGGAAATGGTTACGACGAATGTTTTCTCTGGCGCATGCATCGCTTTGCATGATGGGAAATTCAATATGGAGGCGGATTTAGGATAAACTCCATCTACCCTAAATTTCACCCCCGAGAAAGGCACCTAAATCCGCTCCCCCATGATGCCTAACGAATTGGGACACACTTCAAGATGGCGTCCTCCCTAAATCTGCCGATTTAGCTGCCTAAATGTCGAATTGGGACACAGCTTTACTTCCACTCTTGTTTACACCTGATCTCTTAGCTGCGTCTGCGTTAGTCAATTGTTACTCCAGGCCGCGTTAACATCGATTGTGACCGCTGACTTGGGTTCCCCGTCTCCCGTTGTCCCGTTTACGTCTCGCGTCACACGTACGCGTTGATTGTGTCCCAGCCTTTACTGTCAGCCGTAAGGCGCTGCCTTATGGTCAAGTCTCATATATATATATATACGGCAGGCAAAATGTCAGCCAATCAGAGCGTGCCATTACCACTGCCGGTGTCAGTAACGACCCACTGCTTTAGCGGAAGTACATATATTTGTGGTTAGAGGTTGATGTCGGATATTCGCCATCATCATGGCGAAAATGTTAAGAAATTATTCTTCAAACACTTCCATACACTTCCTAGACTTCACTTCAAACTTCACACTTCAAACACTTCCTATAATTAAATTTTAATAAATGCGCGATTATGAATTTTTGGAAAAGGAATGGCTTTCTCCGGAATAATTATTGCATCTAAGAAAACAAAATATGTAACGTAGAATCAATTAAATACTTAGGCGTCACCATCACTGAAGACATGTCATGGGGGAAACACATCAGGGAAATAATTAGTGTAGCAATCCGTAGATTAGGATTCGTAAAAAGGGTTCTAGGCAAATGCGATGAGAGAGTACGAGAAAGAAGCTATTTTCCACTTGTCAGGCCTCATTTAGAATATGCCGCTAGTATATGGGATCCGTACGAGGAAGGTATGATAAAAGAATTAGAGCGCGTGCGAAGGAGATCCGCTAGGTTTGTTAAAGGCCGTTATGATAATTGTATAAGTGTTACGAGTTTAATAGAAGAACTAGGATGGGAATTACTATCAGAACGCAGGTTAAAATTTAGGTTAAACCTTTTATGTAAATTCGAAACCGATTTGTTCACAGATGACGTTAGATATATATTGAGAACCCCTGCGTATTATGCTAGGTTTGATCATATTAACAAGATTAGAGAGATAGATTGTCGTACCGATAGATTTAAAATGTCATTTTTCCCGCGTACCATAAGATAGAACGATAGGCAGCGTAGCAAAGGGATAGGTAGGTGAAATATAGTTAGAGTAGTCTGTAGTGCATGATGCATGTAATAACAACCAAAAATCCCTTCCTTATTATGTAGATACATCTAGCTCCATGTAACCCTATTATCTAGCATAATTCCCTTAAATATCCTAGTTGCATGTCAATAGTGCATGTTTGGTGATCTTCACCCCCTGCCACACACCCTCGTGGTGGCTCGCAGGGTATTACCTAGATGTAGATGTAGATTTGTCCTGTTGAAGCACATTCTTAGTATTCTATGTCAAATGACTTGTGATGCGCAGTATCACATTCAAATGCCCCCTTTCCCTCTCTCCCTCATTCTCTCTCTTTCTCTCTCCCCAGGCGTTTGATCGGAGGGCCAAAACTCTCATCGCGAGACTCATCGTGACTTTTGAGATCTCCGGATTGGAGATCGTCGGTTTCCACCGCCCACAACAGCCATCGGCACAGAAACCCACTTGTCATCCTAACTCCTTGGAGCCGTCTTTATCTTTAAAGGGACAGCCCCTCACACAGTTCCCACGAAGCTTCGCGCTCACTAACGTCTCCGATTCTGACCCCATACATCGGTTTACTTACACCGTCGCCGACCTCATTTCTTAGGCTGAACCCTTGGCTGGGGACTTCTTTCCGTTATCGTGCGTCGAAAGACGAAAGCCCAGGAAGTTCCCCAGTCGCTTCTCTCCTCGAGCGGAGGGGGCAAAGTCTACGAGACGCCTTCAGCAGTTCAGGGAGTACAATTCAGGCGCAAGCAATGATGCACGGCGCTGCCATCGAGGAAGATCAGCCGAGGTGAGTAGCTTTCTTTTTCTTTTTTTTAATGATTACCTATTCCTGTAAATAGTTTGGGGTTTCAAAAAGTTTCGAAAAACAACGATTCTGAATCATCGCGTCTCGACTGTGACGACATTGTGACGCGGTGGTATCGTCTGGCTTATTCATTGTTGGAAAGTCATTATTGTTTTTTTTTCGCGCTTGGTATTTCTGTTTCCTTTTAATATATATTAGTATTAGACTGTCGCCCGTCTTTCATATAGGGAAGATAACTTTGCGTGTGGATCTTAGTGTCACCCGAGAAACAACGCGAAATAGTGACCGCACTTCGTTTCTAGTTTTTTTTAGTAACAAGTCTCTAGTTTTTTTAGTAACAAGTTTCTAGTTTTTTTAGTAATATTTAATAATAGTTTATAGTTTCTTTTAGTACTATACCAAGTAGTTCTAGAACCAAGGTAGTTCGATATCGATTGTATTCTTCCTTCGAAACAGGTCTTTGCAACCATTTCCACCACATGTCCGCCATTAATGCGCTAATTGAACATTTACTGCCATAACACACCCAGACAAATCTGCGAATATTCGGTGCAAGTTTTCATTTCCAATACAAATGCAGTGCAAAATCAACAAATACGTCGGACGATCTATTCCATGCTTATGGAACATACAGAAAAATTAGCACATTAATGGCGTAGTTATGCTCGTTGCGAAGACCTATATCGATAGTAGAACACAATCGATATCGAACGACCTTGTTGCATACCATAGTGTTAAAGGCCGTCCACCATCTTAGTGCTCGAGTTAGCCACCAGTGGCGCAAGTGGCACGCATTCTAATAAGATACCACGTAGCGACCAATTTTTTTACAGTATTTTTTACGAAAGTTTTAATTTTCAGTTTTAACATGTATCGAAGTCGGGTTTTCAAACAAAAATGTGCATATTATATTCGAAACCACGTGATTTATTACCAATTGGAGGTAGTCCCGCCATATTTTACAAGTTTTGAAACGTCAATAGTCCTATAGCACTCCTTTGCATACACGCCAGAATCGTAAAAAAGTTTCAGCTTAATTTTTCGGTATTTTTTTGAGGATGAGAATAGCAAGAAAACACTCTGATGGACAACAGTCCTTTTTTTATATGTTAGTTTATGTGCATTGGACATTTGATTTTGACGGAGATATTTATTTTGACTTCAGGTCGAACTGAAAGTTGCAGGCTAATCCACAGCATGGTCTAGGAATCATTAACCTTGACAGTATAATAGTTGTGACCACAGAGCCTCGGAAAATCTCAACTTGACCATTCTTAACAATTTTACTGATTATGACGTCATTGTGACGAAAGAAAAATGTCCAATTTACTCTGTATAACGCATTTTCGAAATCCACAAATCAAACAAAAATATCCCGATTATGCTCTCTTTTTCTTTCCATTAATGTTCTCAATACCGCAATTGCATCCCATGTTGACCTTCCCTCGAGGAATTTAAAATGGTCATTCCTCAAGTAGTAATTGGCCACACGCTCAACCTTATATTGATTATCCTGAGGTAAACTTTGGCTGCGTGTGATATTAAACTGAATGTTCGATAGTCGTCGAATTCTGACGCTTGTTTTCTTCACAGAAATAGGAATCAGGACTGTTTTCACGATGCCATCTGGCTAATCTCCTTCCTCGTAGATCCTACGGACTAATTCGAACTAGGCTATATCTCTTCATTGCCTAAATTCTGTGGTAACTCCGAAGTACGTTATCTATGCTACTACCACAACTTTTCTTGCCTTCATCTCTTTCAATGCTTCCTCTATATCACTTTCCAGTATCATTGGCTCGAGGTTATCCTCTTCCTGTTTAGCTAGATTTAACAGACCACTACCTATGTCATGTAGCTCCTCCACGTAATCTCTCCTCCGAACTTGAATATACTCCTGTTCGATTATTGTCCTACCCGCTTTGTCCTTAATCTTGGGTACCGTTGGCTCACTACTGCCGCCCGATAGTAATTTTATTTTAGCGCATAACGCGCTCTCTTCCCCTTATTTCTGCAGCTTTATCATTTCCTCGCATTGCCATTTCCACCAGTTTTCCTTCGCCCGGCTGATCACTCACCGAATCCTAACATTCCAGGTTCCTATTTTATCTGTATTTGCATCCTCCTCATTTTCCTTTTCTTTAAATCTCTTGGGATCTGATATCCTGTGCTGACGTTGTTGTGCGTAGATGTCGCGTGATGACGACCGTGGAGGCCTCGCCTTCCCCGCAGCCGGGCACGACACCCGTCCTAGTGGGCGGCTTTCCGTAGTTGCCAGGATTAATTTTATTTGAATGGCTTTCATGTTATGGGTAGTCGATAGTCGGGAGAGATTCTCAGTCCCACTTCCCAACGGTGATTTTAACGTGACACTATCTCCACCTAACTTGAATATATTCCTGTTCGATTATTGTCCTACACGCTTTGTCCTTAATCTTTGGTACCGTTGGCCCACTACTGCCGCCCGATAGTAATTTTATTTTAGCGCATAACGCTCTCACTTCCCCTTATTTTTGCAACTTTATCATTTCCTCGCATTGCCACCAGTTTTCCTTCGCCCGGCTGATCACTCACCGAATCCTAACATTCCAGGTTCCTATTTTATCTGTATTTGCATCCTCCTCATCTTCCTCTTCTTTAAATCTCTCCGGATCACCTCTTAGGATCTGATATCCTGTGCTGACGTTGTCGTGCGTAGATGTCGCGTGATGACGACCGTGGAGGCCTCGCCTTCCCCGCAGCCGGGCACGACACCCGTCCTAGTGGGCGGCTTTCCGTAGTTGCCAGGATTAATTTTATTTGAATGACTTTCATGTTTTGGGCAGTCGATAGTCGGGAGAGACTACCAGTCCCGCTTCCCGACGGTGATTTTAACGTGACGCTATCACGTGGGCACCTCTCGTCTAGCTCCTACCATTCGACTCACATGGGTGACCCTATAGGAAGCCATCGTGATTGCTCCTGCGAGTCCAGTTCTAGGATCATTGGAACACGCAAGTGCTTCCACCTCGTCAAGGTTGTAGTCGGTGGGGAGAGATCAAATGAATAAGGCTTCAGAATTGACTCGTCGAATCCGTGCTACGTGAATGACTATTTGATGAACAGACGTCAGCCATAGAATTGCTGCTGCCAGTGGAGACGTTTGAAATAAGCCCGGGGAAAATGAATATCCCTTTCTGATAAAACTAAAATAATTGGGCATCCACATTAAAGAAGGGTACGATAATGGTGAAAGTGGTTAGAATATTCTTAATCAAATGGAAGAACTTAGCTGCTGAGTTAAGTATGATAAAATTATCACAAAAAAGTGCTTCGTCAATTTCTTCACCAAGTTTATTTCACCGAACTGGGTTTTGGATAGTATTGTCACTGTCAAGATTTTGATTATATCTCCATTTTCTCATAAAAAGACCATGACACGTTGATAATTGAAATTCTTGCTGAAATATTGTCCGGTAAAATAAACTTAGTGTGGAAATTTACAAAGTATTTCTGTGATGATGTTACCAGTCACTCATTTCCCCGAGTTGCCGCTTGATACTTGGAACTTTTTCATCATCGTCATCACGGTGATTCTGTCCTTATACAGGTTTCAACGGTACTGCCTCCGAAGCATTCTGTCCTGGGCCTCTCTCATTAACTCCTGCCAAAATCGGTAGAATATCACTTAAAATATATTTTTGCATAACCTTGACTGCATCACCATCGGATTTATCAGTACTCGAGCGCTCATTAATTCGACACACACAAATTAGCGCTCCCTTTTGTGATTATAGATATTATTCATTTGATTCGGGGAAATTGGGACCTTTATTTCACTTCTGAAAGTGGCATTTTAACATATCAAGTTCACAAACAACTACAATAATGGCATTCTGTTCTCTTTAGGTGTGTGCCTCTACTGCTAGATATGCCGTGTTGTATTTTTTTTCTTTTATTGGTCATTAAGATATTCATTTACGAAGTTAAATCTAAAGTATGATTTTTTCACGGTATTGTTCTGAATTTGAAAATTACTTGGCGACATGTTTAATAAGTACTTTGAGTGACCACTGTCAATTGTATGAATTCAGAAAACAGAATACCTATTGTGTCCCGTGGTGTGCACATGCCAAAGATTTTCCTTTTATCTATTATGTCATAAAATACACCTTAATGAAGGTCGTACAGTACTCTATTCATTGGTTGAATGAATTTGAATGCATTCTTGTGATTGTTTCATTGTTAGATAATTGAAATTCTTGCTGAAATGTTGTTCGGTTAAATAAACTAAGTGTGGAAATTTACAAAGTATTTCTGTGGTGATGTTACCGGTCACTCATTTCCCCGAGTTGTCGTTTGATACTTGGAACTTTATCATCATCATCTTCATAATCATGGTGATTCCGTCCTTGGACAGGTTTCAACGGTACTGCCTCCACAGCATTCTGTCCTGGGCCTCTCTCTTCATAGCTCCTTCCTTTTTTGATGTCTGTTAGCATTCCGTGCCTCCTCCTTCCTCTTCCTCTCTTCCCTTCCTATTTTCCCTTCTGTGATTAATTTCTGAATACTATTCCTCCTTAAAAATATGCCCTATCCAATTAGTCTTCCTCTTCTTAATTTCTCTCGAAATGCTCCTTCCTTCTCCAATCCTTCTCAGCACCTCATCATTCCCAACTCTTATCTTTCCACCCAGTTCTCTCCATTCGTCGCCACAGCCAAATCTTAGAGCTTTCCAAGTACTTTTTTTCTCTCTTCTTCAAGGTCCATGTTTTGCATCCGTATAGTACAGTACTCCGTATGAAGCATTTTGTAAATCTTTTTCTCATATCTGTCCTGTCGTTCCTCGATGTCACTAGCTCCTTAATATTGCCAAATGCTACTTTTCCTCGCGCAATTCTACTTTTAATTTCCTCTGTACAATTGCCGTTCTGAGTAACTATACTTACCAGATTATCGAAGGAACTTACTTGTTAAAATTTTTATTTTTCCAGGCATATATTTAATGGTCCTTCTTTCTTCGCTACCCTCATAACCATAGTTTTCTTTCTATTTTTCCTCATTCCATACTCTTCACTTTTCTTCCAAATTCTTTCCAACATCTTCTGGAGTTCTTTTTCATTCTATGCTATTATAACCTGGTCATCCGCATATTTGACGGTTTTTTACTCTCTCACCTCCCACTTTTATACCCCCGATATCTCCTAAAACTTATCCCACCTGTTTGTCTACGTACAAGTTGAAGAGACATGGTGACAGACAGCAACCCTGCCTTACACCCCTTCCTATTTACACTTGTATTCTATCTTCGCTACCCTCATAACCATACTTTTCTTTCTATTTTTCCTCATTCCATACCCTTCAATTCTCTTTCAAATTCTTACCATCATCTTCTGGAGTTCTTTTTCATTCTATGCTATTATAGCCAGGTCATCAGCATATTTGACGGTTTTTTATTCTCTCACCTCCCCCTTTTATACCCCCGATATCTCCTAAAACTTCTCCCACCTGTTTATCTACGTACAAGTTGAAGAGGCATGGTGACAGACAGCAACCCTGCCTTACACCCCTTCCTATTTACACTTGTATTCTATCTTCGCTACCCTCATAACCATACTTTTCTTTCTATTTATCCTCATTCCATGCTCTTCACTTTTCTTCCAAATTCTTTCCATCATCTTCTGGAGTTCTTCTTGATTCTCTGCTATTATAGCCTGGTCATCCACATATTTGACGGTTTTTTTATTCTCTCACCTCCCACTTTTATACCCCCGATATCTCCTAAAACTTATCCCACCTGTTTATCTACATACAAGTTGAAGAGGCATGGTGACAGACAGCAACCCTGTCTTACACCCCTTCCTATTTACACTTGTATGTATATAGGAACTTTGTGCTAGATTAAAATATCTTGGAGTGAAGAGAACTCTGTACCGTGTGCATTCAGAGGAGAGTTGTGTTGGTTAAATCGTTTCTAGATTGGCAGCATTAGATGAGGAAGATTGCAGTCAACTAATCTTAGGATTGAACGACCGATGATGATTATATGATTGGTCATAATCATCATTCGAGTTAATACGGAAGTTTCACGAAGGAGTGAGCGACAACTGTCGAAGAAATGCTGACAGAAAAACTTTCATCCCCATCAACTCCTGCCAAAATCGGTAGAATATCACTTGAAACATATATATTTGCATAACCTTGACTGCGTTACCATCGGATTTATCAGTACTCGAGTGCTCATTAATTCGACACACACAAATTAGCGCTCCCTTTTGTGATTATAGATATTATTCATTTGATTCGGGAGAAATTGGGACGTTTATTTTACTTCTGAAAGTGGAATTTTAACACATCGAGTTCACAAATGGAGCTTTTTGCTACTTGAAAAGGCGTCATTGCGTCGGAGGTGACCCTCCGCTGTTTATGCAGCGAAGGCGCTGAATAAACACGTGAAAGTTGGCTCTTATTTCGTCGAATATCTTGCAGTTCGTGCAGAAGAAAAAAGTAAGCTTTTCTGGGGCGTCGCGAGATTTTCAGGGCATGGAAATTGCCCCTGCGCGGTCTCGCTCCGCAAAGGGTTTTGTGGGCTGTGTGACGTCATTCGCCCGTCGTCGTCGTCTTCTCCTTTCCGGAGGGCGTGGGCGTCGCCATGCGTATTACCATTTTTTCGAATTAGCAAGTGAAATCCAAAATTCATCCGAAGCAGAGGGTTTTTTTTTTCCTTCCGTGTGAGGAAAAGGCCTTCTTCCGTTTTGAATATTGGAATTTAATTTCCCCGCTTCGCGATTCGAGTGCGGGAAATGAGAAACTTTCTTCCCCGAAAAGTTACGTAATATTAAATTATGTCTGATTGCGGTGGTTATGAGTAGTTTTAATTCTTTTCAAAGGGAATTCTCTGCTTGTCTTCGCCAACTCTACAACTTCCAAGTCAAGCGAAATTGGTGCGCTGAAAAAAAAGAATGGAAACGAATGGCAAATTTACGTCACAAACCAATGTTAAAGTTAAATACATTTAAATCTACGTAATACCCTGCGAGCCACCACGAGGGTGTGTGGCAGGGGGTGAAGATCACCAAACATGCACTATTGACATGCAACTAGGATATTTAAATAAGGCATGCTATATAATAGGGTCACATGGTTAGTATCTACATAATAAGAAAGGGATTAATGGTTGTTATTACATGCATCATGCACTACAGACTACTCTAACTATATTTCACCTACCTACATCCCTTTGCTACGCTGCCTATTGTTCTCTCTTATGGTACGCGGGAAAAATGACATTTTAAATCTATCGGTACGACAATCTATCTCTCTAATCTTGTTAATATGATAAAACCTAGCATAATACGCAGGGGTTCTCAATATATATCTAACGTCATCTGTGAACAAATCGGTTTCGAATTTACTTAAAAGATTTAACCTAAATTTTAACCTGCGTTCTGATAGTAATTCCCATCCTAGTTCTTCTATTAAACTCGTAACACTTATACAATTATCATAACGGCCTTTAACAAACCTAGCGGATCTCCTTTGCACGCGATCTAATTCTTTTACCATACCTTCCTCGTACGGATCCCATATACTAGCGGCATATTCTAAACGAGGCCTGACAAGTGTAAAATAGCTTCTTTCTCGTACTCTCTCGTCGCATTTGCCTAGAACCCTTTTTATGAATCCTAATCTACGGTTTGCTACACTAGTTATTTCCCTGATGTGTTTCCCCCATGACATGTCTTCAGTGATGGTGACGCCTAAGTATTTAATAGATTCTACGTTAGATATTTTATTTTCTTTGATGCAATAATTATTCCGAGGAAAGCCATTCTTTTTCCAAAAATTCATAATCGCGCATTTCTTCAAATTTAATTCTAGTAACTTAGTAACAGTCAGCAACCCGACCCTGACCTTGGGTGCGTATTCTCCTCGAGTCTTTTTCTCAAGTGCAAGTTTCGATTAGTGTCTCTATTCGAAATTATTATTCGAAATCAATTATTCAAAGAGATTGATGGCATCAATTAGCATCATTCGAGTTTTTGAGTCTCTTCAATCTGGATTCATTCGAGTCTTTCGATTCACGTGAGTCTCGTGATCCATCTAATCAATCTGACTTACGAGTCATAATGAATCAAATGATTGAATCAGTTGATTGAATATTTTAAGTGACTCGAATCAAAATGATTGAATCACTAAAATGATCGACTTATCCCATCTCTACTCTGAAATACACTCTCCTCTGCAGGGATTTGAACCCTGGCCGTCCGTATGGTTAGCCAGTACTCTAGCTACCACACCAACCCTATCCCCCTATCGTACAATAAATGCTACAATGCCGATCAAAATGCTAATCATGGGAGTCTCAATGGCGGTGATTATGTCTCCAGTTGTCGTTCTCGGAACAAACGACATTTTTAAAACCCTTCCGCTCTGCTGACCATTCCCACTTAATTTAATGCTCATGATCTAATTTAGCGGTTGGCAACCCATTTGTGCCCGCGGTCCACATTAAACATAAAATTTATATTCGAGCCGGGTGATTTCCTTCGCTAAGTGAGTACATAAAAATCGGAATATTTAAATTTGAATGTCGTTTTTTATTGGCGTGCCACCAACAAACCTTTCGTGCCGCCAGATGGTGCGCGGGGTAATTGCTGGCCAGGGTCATCTATATGCCGTCAACACAGCTATTGTTGTGGCGGCATGCTGATGACTCTGGTGCTGCCGATGGTGGATTTAGTCAAACAATGGAGGAGACCAAAGCGGGATTCCTGGGACACGCGTTTTTTATACTTTTTAATTGAACAAAATGTTTTATTTTATCTACAAAAAATTTTTTGTCCAGCAATGTCACATTTAATTTACCATTAATATTTGTGTACGGTAGAGTGACCAATTGAATGAATGGAGAAAAGTATGCAAAAAATTGTGATCATAATAGAATTTTTAATTTTCAAAATTTTATTTTTTTATATGGACAAAAAAAGGGTTCCCCGGGGACACGCGTTTTTTATAATTTTTTTAACTTGAACAAAAAAGTATTGCTCCGGAGCAAAGCTCCATGAAATCAAATAATACCGAATTAAAAAGAAAACTCTAAAAGGTATTGAGTTTTATTTAGAGACTCCCTTGACCATGAACTCAAAAGTTTCAACGCTTTTATTACTAATAGTATTTTATATTGATTGAAATAAAGGAGCAAAATTACGGAAAAGGGTGAAGCTGAAATATAAGTAAAAATAACAGCAAAAACCGTCACATTTGAGTTACTTTTAATATTTGTATGCGATAGAGTGAACAATTGAATGAATGGAAAGAATTTGCCAAAACGTGCAAAAATAACGCAATCTGCATTCTACGTAGTCTAAGAATATTGGTAGAAAAAACTAAGTGTTTTCATTTTTAAGACGAATCATAATTTCCACAAAGTGAATTCGCCAACCATTGATTTTATTCGTAACACTGGTTTGGCGAAAAAGGCGAGTCTATTCCTGAAATTCTCCATTCTGTACAGAATGGCGGGTTTAAACACAGTCTAAGAAATTACACAATTCACACACGATGAGAAGTTGGCGAGTAAAAAAAAACATCTCAGATGAGTAAACATGTTTGTATCACCGTGACTCGCTCTTCCGTCGATTAAATTTAAAAAAAAATAACGCATTAGGGATACGTATTTATAAATTTTTAAGAGCCCGCTTGACGGCGTTGATGTTGCGGGCGGAACGAATTGAACTAACCTGTCGGCCGATCCATGTCCGAAGTCTTCCGCATTCTATTTTCTACGCCCAACCCTTCCCCTCAAAATCCCGTCGCACGCTCCTCCGAAACTTCGAAACCTGATAGGTAAACTAGCATAGAAAAAATGCACCACGTTGGCAGTCTTTCGTCTCAAGGCACTGTGGATCCATTCAAACACGGAGACCCAAGTTCGCTCGAGTACCCTAGTTTGAAGATTCTGCGATTGATGAGGTCATGGAACAGCGAGGAGAAGTTCCATTACTCGTGCACTGTGTGGGACCCAGGCCGGCGGATCTAACAATGCGACTCGAATTCCCCAAAACATAAAGCGAAGATAAAAAAATCCTTGGCGGAGGGGAGGTGGTAGGAATGTAGTTCGCGGCGAAATGGTTGTTGGAAGACAGGGTAAGATTCTCGAAGCGTAGACTATAATGAAGATAGAACACCACCATATAGGGAAAATAGTATAGGAAGTGGGTTCCTTCATCTATCTAAGAAGTACCATCACGTGGAACGGAAGAAGTACTGTACTAAGGCTGGACAATCGTGGTTCTTAATAATTTATACGCGGAGTAATCTCCGTGGCATGTATCTTAATTTTGGTTTCCAAGAGGTAACCCATTTCACTGGGAAAAGTAGAATTTTTTAAGTAAATAAATAAAAATGTATGATGGGTTATTTGTCTTGATTTGTGTCACTTTCTGCGAAAGTCATCACAAAAATGCCATAGCTATATTGTGGGTGGAGTAAACATAAAATTCTCAGATACAGTAAAATATCTCGGAATTACCTCAACTTCTGATATATCCTGGGAGTTACACATGCAAAACATATGTGGCACAACATTGAAGAAACTAGGTTTTGTTAAACGTATAATAGGAAGATCCTCGGATGAAAAAGTCTAAGAGAGATGCTACTTCGCTCTGGTTAGGCCACACCTCGAATGCGCCGCGAGAATTTAGGACCCTGGCCATAAAGATCTAACAAAAAAATTAATAAAATACAAAGGAAAGAAGCTCGTTTCTTTAAAAACTACTACTAGCGCACATATAGTATCTCACAACTTTAAGAGGGAAAAAGGTGGGAGCCCCAAGAGACTCGGAAGCTACAGGCTAGGCTTAGGTTGCTTGAGGAATTAAGAACTGATGTTTTTCAGAGCGACACAGAGAATATTATCATGACTCCTCATTACATCTCTAATGGCCGGTTGCAAGAAAATTTAGTTATGGAATCAATAGTTATGAGATCCATAAAGTTATAGAACTCATAAATATATTCGGGTTGCAGGAACACATCTATCAGTTACTTCGAATATTTGGTCTAATCTTTCACCGCCGGATAAAATTTACGAAAGTTTAGCCAATGAATAATTGATAATGCACATTATAATTAGTCATTAAGAGTAAACAAGCTGGTCACTTGTCTGAAAACAACTCTTTTATCAAGTAATTAAGTCTCCAAGCGGTTCATTGCGCATCCGCCATCTTGTCTACTTATGGAACTCATAACTCCATGCCATAAGTTATGAGACCAATGAATTTATTGAATGTTTCTGCAACACTTATTGAATGGTTGCCATGGCTTATGGGTCCCATAACTTTATGGAATACATATGTTACGTTCCTGCAACTGGCTATAAGTCTGAAAGATACGACAAAATAAGAGAGATACACTGCCGAACAGTTGGGCACAAAAACTCGTTCTTTCCGCGAATATAAAGCGACCACAATAAAAATTGAGCTCCGCTAAATACACTCATATAATAAATGTCACCATTTCATCTCCGAAAATTTTACATCTATACACAGCTGGTGACCTATCACTCCCTGCCACACGCCCATACGGCGGCCCATGCAGGCTATTACGTAGATCTACAACAAAATGAATCGAGATTTTTTTAAATCCGATGATTCCTGCGACATTAAGTGGAATTTATGCATAAAGAAGAATTAAAAACGCAGATAGGTACAAAAACTCGTTCTTTCCGCGCACAATAAGCGACCACGATAAAAAATGAGCTCCACTAAATAACACTCCTATAATACACGTCATCATTTCATCTCCCAAAAACTTACATCTCCACACGGCTGGTGACCTAACACCCCCCTGCCACACTTACATGCGGTGGCTTGCAGGGTAGTGTGTAGATGTAGATGTAGACTTACAATGTAAATCCAAAGATACCTCAAATACGGTCATGGGTGATGCGAGACGAAGCAGTGAAATGTTAATTCCGTCCAGGCTTCTCTCGCTGTTGAAGTATCCCACCGGTGACTTCCAATTGTGGAGCATTCCTTACCCCGCTCTCAGGATTATAGAAAGGATTCGATGACTGAGGGTGGCTAAGACTAAACTTTCGTGCTCTTCTCGAAGTTTTCCACTGATTGCGAGGACTCGTGTTTTCGCGTCGAGGGGGGGGAAAAAAATCCCTCGTAGGTCTCTCGACGTATTTGCCCCCTTCCGACTCCCCCTCCCTCTCCGCCATCCCGCCCCCTAGCGCCCCCAAAGGTGTTGTCCTCAACTCCGACAACTTTTTCTTTCCCCGGCGAATTTCGTGTTTCTATCTCTCTCTCTTTACTAAACTCGATCCCCTTGCTCCTTTGCCTTTTCTTCTTCTCCCGTCCGCGCGCCCTCTTTCGTCCGGAGGGGCGAAGGAATTTTTATCGCCGGATCGGGACTTTTGTTTTTGAGGACGATTTCAGAGGATTCTCCCCTTGCGGAGCTGCAGGAATCCGAAAACAACTCGCAAGTGACATTTTTTTTCTCTCCTGCCAATCACCTATCGTCACGCGATGGGACGCACAAACACGGGCACAACGCGCGTATATGTGTCGAAAGGCCAAATGTGTCGATCGCCGAACTTTTCGATTGTTGAGTGTCGCATGGTCCGATTTCCCCATCGGTGTCGCGTTTTGGAATGGAATTCATGTTTAACTAGCGGAAGGTACCCGTTTATGTTCAGCGGGTGTGAAAAAACATTGAACTTATTTTATTCTGTCGATAGCCATCGAAATATATCGATATATATCTCGTACAATGTATTTCTTATGGATTATATGGATTCTTCCATCATATATATTATAACAGAAAGGTCTTGTTCTGTCATTTCGTATATGCTCCGTTAATAATGTACCTACAGTGATAAATGAGGTATCATTTTAAACGTTGAATCACCGGCTTCTGACGAAAAATACAATCTCAATCTCAAATTTCACTATTTACCCATTAATTTGAGTTAAAAGTTTCGATTTTTCCATGTCGATTACTCGCTCGAGGTATATCGACTCCACACATCCGTATAAATTATTTCTCAAAGGTGTTTTTTTGTCGCAACGCCATAACTGCCATAATTATTCATCAAAATTAATGATTCAAACATCGTTTTAAAGCTTATGTTACCCAATATTGATGAAAAATAGACAAATTGTTTCAAATTAAAGTTTTTGTTAAAAAAAATGATACAACGCCATCTGCTGACAATATAATCAACTAATACGTCGGCAATGGTTACGTGCTTAAAAGACTGTAGGAGGCGCCATCTATTAACACATCGTTTAGTTAGATTGTTTACATTCTACATGCAATCAGTGTGACCGTTTACTGTTTACGTTTACGTTATGTATCTCTAACACAATTATAAATAACATATAATTGTCCATGGGAAGAAACAGGTAAAAGAACAGGAAGAAACAGGAGGAAGCTGTATACTGTGCGAAATATTCGACAGGTAGAAGAACAGGAAGAAAGAAGGAAGAAACAGGAAGAAGCTGCGTACTGTGCGAAATATTCGCTCTGGTCATCTAGTCATATATATTAATACCTTCTGGGTCTATATGAGGTTCTCACTCAACAATGCTATCGTTCGTCAAGGGGGCAGCGTACCAAAAAAGGCTGAATTTTCAGGAATTTTATGATTGATTTTTTCAAAATTTTAAAGTGAATCAGTTGGAAAACAGAAATCGATTGCAAGAATAAGAATCTTTTCTTATTTGTCTTTCCAATGGTTTTTGTCGTGACTTTGTAAGATCATTATTTCTAATTTAAATATGCAATAGAAAAAAAGGTCTTCGTGCCAGAAAAACGTACTTTACACGTATTTCTTAAGAGAACGCTTCTACTCATCCAAAGTCGAACCGGAGACCATTAGGTAAACATAAAGTAAATATATACCTTCTGAGTGACTTAATAAATCATGTTACAAAGTTTGACATTATTCCGTGGTGTGTTTTGGTAGTTATGACTGACCGCACAAGCACACTTTTACATTTATAGATAATAAGACTACTTACACTTTATATCGAGTTTCCAAAGTACTGTCCTCTTGTTATGTTCACTACCGCGCACTTTGACGACAATGCATCATTTTCAGGTAGAGACAGGCTTGAAGATGACGCCTGGGCGTCGAAACGGGGTTGCAGTAAAATAATCTAAAGGCAGTTAAACTCGTAGCATTGATAGACTTGCCATTAAATCCTGAGATTATTTGGCTACAGTCCTCCATTCTACCTTGTTCCCTGCTTTCCTTCTTTTTGCCTTTATAACTGGTCTAATTTATATTCCATTTTATCTGATCTTAGTGTCTGTCCCTCGGCCTTCGTTGGGCTTATCCCTTCTATCATATTTCTCGCAGACTCTTGGGGTCTTAAGAGTTTTACCTATCCATCTGTGCTGTAATCTCCTGTTAGTGCTCTGAATCATTTTTTTATCACATCCTTCTCTTCTCTGTGCCTCCTAGTTTCTGATCTCATCCGTCCATTTTTATCTTCTGCTTCCCCCTCATCCTCGCCAAGTTTCCGAACCTCCTACCCTATTCTTTTCCTGCTTCCAATGATCCCAGTAACTGAGCCATACACCACACAATTCCTTGTAAAAGCTTAAGTTCCAATACGAATGTATAATAATTCCACCACTGCGTCGCTAGACCTCCGTTGAGCTATACCTACCGCGTGTCATGGAGAAGCTGTTTAATTTTTTTTAAAAGTTGTGTCGGCAATTTTGCATGGAGTGATTGATACGCACGCTAAGAAAAGTGAAAAAGATACCGTTTGAATGAACATATTTGTAAATTTTATTCACACCATCAAGAAAAAAGGATGTTATAAAAATACAAAGTTTGTTTCTTGTTGACAAATTCAAATATCTGCGGGAATGGTGACGTAGTTACGTGAACAGCGTTACCCTCCAGCATTTACATGAACATGCAAAATCCTTAGCGAAAAGCAGTCGAATCCTGAGCAGGAAAAAATCTGCTGTCCGAATTAATTCATTGGAACCGCACTTTGACTCATGGACGCTTCAAAGGCAGCAAATCGGGAGGCAGCTGAAGTTGACAGCTAATATCCGAGATTTCTGTGCGAAACATAATATAATTCTCCTTTTTTCGCGTTTTAGGAGATAAGTTTCAATGGAAATAAGCTTGATTTGCATCAGATTTACGTTAATTAACTAATCAAGGCTAATTAGGGGCATCCCGTTTGATGTCCCCACGTGAAAGTGAAAAATTTCTTGAAATGAAAGTGCTGTAATGAAAGCTGGTAAAAAGGGGCCGGTCGCTTTGTCCTCTGGTCGCCTTGGAAACTCTCTCTCTATCTCTCTCAAATATTCTCCCACGCGCGATACGTTATCCTTTGCCCAATTGCTGTTTTTGAAACGTTATGAATGCGTACACGAAGCATTATTTTTTAATTCAAAATCAATTGGGCCTTTTTGGTACGCAAGCGTACTTTCCTTTAAAGTTTCCCTTCGAGCGAGCACTTCAATCTCATCCCCAATTAATTTTTTGGTAGAACGGTTTGAAAAACAATCCAAACTTTTTTCGTAGTTTTATTCTATGAATTAAGTTTGTCAAACTTTATTTGATATCGGTGCATCTACCTACTACACACACTACACTGCGATCATCTGTGTGGGCGTGTGGCAGGGCATGTCTGGAGCCGTGTAAAGGTGTGAAGAAATGAGGCTTTCGTAGGTGAAATTTCAAGTGATTTATGGGTGCGCTTTAAGTGCAGTTCCGGGTTTGTTATGGTCGCTTATTGTACGAGAAAAGAACGAGTTTTTGTTCCCATCTGTTCGGCAGTGCATGTCTCTTATTTTTATCGCTTCTGTCACACCTAAAGATGTAGCATGGCCTCATGATATCATTCTCCCTGTCGCTGTGAAACACACCCGTTCTGAATTTCCCAAGCAAACTAAGCCTAGCGTGCGGCCCCCGAGTCTCTAGGGGCTCCCACTTAAATCCCTCCATAAGTTGTGAGACACTATATGTTCTCTTGTAGCGTCTTCAATGAAGAAGGCTGCTTTTATTTATATTTTATTAATTTTTTTGGTTAAATCTCTATGCCCGAGTCTCTAGGGGCTCCCACTTTAATCCCTCAATAAGTTGTGAGACACTATATGTTCTCTCGTAGCAGTCTTTAATGAAGAAAGCTGCTTTTCTTCATATTTTATTTATTTTTTTGGTTAAATCTCTATGACCAGGGTCCGAGTTTGGTTAAATCTCTATGCCCGAGTCTCTAGGGGCTCCCACTTTAATCCCTCCATAAGTTGTGAGACACTATATGTTCTCTCGTAGCAGTCTTTAATGAAGAAAGCTGCTTTTCTTCATATTTTATTAATTTTTTTGGTTAAATCTCTATGACCAGGGTCCGAGTTTGGTTAAATCTCTATGCCAGAGTCTCTAGGGGCTTCCACTTTAATCCCTCCATAAGTTGTGAGACACTATATGTTCGCTCGTAGCAGCCTTTAATGAAGAAAGCTGCTTTTATTTATATTTTATTAATTTTTTTGGTTAAATCTCTATGCCCGAGTCTCTAGGGGCTCCCACTTTAATCCCTCAATAAGTTGTGAGACACTATATGTTCTCTCGTAGCAGTCTTCAATGAAGAAAGCTGCTTTTCTTCATATTTTATTAATTTTTTTGGTTAAATCTCTATGACCAGGGTCCGAGTTTGGTTAAATCTCTATGCCAGAGTCTCTAGGGGCTTCCACTTTAATCCCTCCATAAGTTGTGAGACACTATATGTTCGCTCGTAGCAGCCTTTAATGAAGAAAGCTGCTTTTCTTCATATTTTATTAATTTTTTTGGTTAAATCTCTATGACCAGGGTCCGAGTTTGGTTAAATCTCTATGCCAGAGTCTCTAGGGGCTTCCACTTTAATCCCTCCATAAGTTGTGAGACACTATATGTTCTCTCGTAGCAGTCTTTAATGAAGAAAGCTGCTTTTCTTCATATTTTATTTATTTTTTTGGTTAAATCTTTATGACCAGGGTCCGAGTTTGGTTAAATCTCTATGCCCGAGTCTCTAGGGGCTCCCACTTTAATCCCTCCATAAGTTGTGAGACACTATATGTTCTCTCGTAGCAGTCTTTAATGAAGAAAGCTGCTTTTCTTCATATTTTATTAATTTTTTTGGTTAAATCTCTATGACCAGGGTCCGAGTTTGGTTAAATCTCTATGCCAGAGTCTCTAGGGGCTTCCACTTTAATCCCTCCATAAGTTGTGAGACACTATATGTTCTCTCGTAGCAGTCTTTAATGAAGAAAGCTGCTTTTCTTCATATTTTATTTATTTTTTTGGTTAAATCTTTATGACCAGGGTCCGAGTTTGGTTAAATCTCTATGCCCGAGTCTCTAGGGGCTCCCACTTTAATCCCTCCATAAGTTGTGAGACACTATATGTTCTCTCGTAGCAGTCTTTAATGAAGAAAGCTGCTTTTCTTCATATTTTATTAATTTTTTTGGTTAAATCTCTATGACCAGGGTCCGAGTTTGGTTAAATCTCTATGCCAGAGTCTCTAGGGGCTTCCACTTTAATCCCTCCATAAGTTGTGAGACACTATATGTTCTCTCGTAGCAGTCTTTAATGAAGAAAGCTGCTTTTCTTCATATTTTATTTATTTTTTTGGTTAAATCTTTATGACCAGGGTCCGAGTTTGGTTAAATCTCTATGCCCGAGTCTCTAGGGGCTCCCACTTTAATCCCTCCATAAGTTGTGAGACACTATATGTTCTCTCGTAGCAGTCTTTAATGAAGAAAGCTGCTTTTCTTCATATTTTATTAATTTTTTTGGTTAAATCTCTATGACCAGGGTCCGAGTTTGGTTAAATCTCTATGCCAGAGTCTCTAGGGGCTTCCACTTTAATCCCTCCATAAGTTGTGAGACACTATATGTTCGCTCGTAGCAGCCTTTAATGAAGAAAGCTGCTTTTATTTATATTTTATTAATTTTTTTGGTTAAATCTCTATGCCCGAGTCTCTAGGGGCTCCCACTTTAATCCCTCAATAAGTTGTGAGACACTATATGTTCTCTCGTAGCAGTCTTCAATGAAGGAAGCTGCTTTTCTTCATATTTTATTAATTTTTTTGGTTAAATCTCTATGACCAGGGTCCGAGTTTGGTTAAATCTCTATGCCAGAGTCTCTAGGGGCTCCCACTTTAATCCCTCAATAAGTTGTGAGACACTATATGTTCTCTCGTAGCAGTCTTTAATGAAGAAAGCTGCTTTTCTTCATATTTTATTAATTTTTTTGGTTAAATCTCTATGACCAGGGTCCGAGTTTGGTTAAATCTCTATGCCAGAGTCTCTAGGGGCTTCCACTTTAATCCCTCCATAAGTTGTGAGACACTATATGTTCGCTCGTAGCAGCCTTTAATGAAGAAAGCTGCTTTTATTTATATTTTATTAATTTTTTTGGTTAAATCTCTATGCCCGAGTCTCTAGGGGCTCCCACTTTAATCCCTCAATAAGTTGTGAGACACTATATGTTCTCTCGTAGCAGTCTTTAATGAGGAAAGCTGCTTTTCTTCATATTTTATTAATTTTTTTGGTTAAATCTCTATGACCAGGGTCCGAGTTTGGTTAAATCTCTATGCCAGAGTCTCTAGGGGCTTCCACTTTAATCCCTCCATAAGTTGTGAGACACTATATGTTCGCTCGTAGCAGCCTTTAATGAAGAAAGCTGCTTTTATTTATATTTTATTAATTTTTTTGGTTAAATCTCTATGCCCGAGTCTCTAGGGGCTCCCACTTTAATCCCTCAATAAGTTGTGAGACACTATATGTTCTCTCGTAGCAGTCTTCAATGAAGAAAGCTGCTTTTCTTCATATTTTATTAATATTTTTGGTTAAATCTCTATGACCAGGGTCCGAGTTTGGTTAAATCTCTATGCCCGAGTATCTAGGGGCTCCCACTTTAATCCCTCCATAAGTTGTGAGACACTATATGTTCTCTCGTAGCAGTCTTCAATGAAGAAAGCTGATTTTCTTCATATTTTATTAATTTTTTTGGTTAAATCTTTATGACCAGGGTCCGAGTTTGGTTAAATCTCTATGCCCGAGTCTCTAGGGGCTCCCACTTTAATCCCTACATAAGTTGTGAGACACTATATGTTCTCTCGTAGCAGTCTTCAATGAAGAAAGCTGATTTTCTTCATATTTTATTAATTTTTTTGGTTAAATCTTTATGACCAGGGTCCGAGTTTGGTTAAATCTCTATGCCCGAGTCTCTAGGGGCTCCCACTTTAATCCCTCCATAAGTTGTGAGACACTATATGTTCGCTCGTAGCAGTCTTTAATGAAGAAAGCTGCTTTTATTTATATTTTATTAATTTTTTTGGTTAAATCTCTATGACCAGGGTCCGAGTTTGGTTAAATCTCTATGCCCGAGTCTCTAGGGGCTCCCACTTTAATCCCTCCATAAGTTGTGAGACACTATATGTTCTCTCGTAGCAGTCTTCAATGAAGAAAGCTGATTTTCTTCATATTTTATTAATTTTTTTGGTTAAATCTTTATGACCAGGGTCCGAGTTTGGTTAAATCTCTATGCCCGAGTCTCTAGGGGCTCCCACTTTAATCCCTACATAAGTTGTGAGACACTATATGTTCTCTCGTAGCAGTCTTCAATGAAGAAAGCTGATTTTCTTCATATTTTATTAATTTTTTTGGTTAAATCTTTATGACCAGGGTCCGAGTTTGGTTAAATCTCTATGCCCGAGTCTCTAGGGGCTCCCACTTTAATCCCTCCATAAGTTGTGAGACACTATATGTTCGCTCGTAGCAGTCTTTAATGAAGAAAGCTGCTTTTATTTATATTTTATTAATTTTTTTGGTTAAATCTCTATGACCAGGGTCCGAGTTTGGTTAAATCTCTATGCACGAGTCTCTAGGGGCTCCCACTTTAATCCCTCCATAAGTTGTGAGACACTATATGTTCGCTCGTAGCAGTCTTTAATGAAGAAAGCTGCTTCTCTTCATATTTTATTAATTCTTTTGGTTAATTCTCTATGACCAGGGTCCCAAATGCTCGCGGCGTATTCGAGGTGTGGCCAAACGAGTATTATAATTGAAAACAAGACCGTGGGCTAAATACCGTAGACTTGGTATATACGTAGAAGACGATCAGATGTCACAACTCCAGCATGTCCCCTTCTCGTCCGCGGTCAGTTTCAAAAGAGAGCGAGCCCAGCGCAGAGACGACGCGACGGGACTGGCGATTGTGGGGAGTCACCTGACCAACGCAGGAGTTGGGGGAATGGGGGAATCCTCGTCTTTGTCTCGTCGGAGTTGATTGGCTGAGAAAATGACGCTACCGTTGAACCGGTCAGAATAGAGTGCACCACCATCACTTTCAGTATAAAAGTGAGCTGTATGTTCCATCGCGGACTAGAGGTGGGAATTTCGGTTCATTTTGTGGATTCGGTTCATGGGATTTGATTCGTGGCAATGATTCGGTTCTTTAAATTGTTCATAATGAACCAAATCCACGATTGAATCTTGAATCCATGTGAATCTCGAATCCGTGTAAATCTCGAATCCGTGTGAATCTCGAATCCAACTGAATCTCGAATCCATGTGAATCTGTCGACTTACTGCATTTCAAATATTAGTGTGCGAAATAAGAAACAAAAGGGTGAAATGTGATGCTCCAATTCGGAAACAAGACATTTGACAAGGTGTTTCAAGGGTATTTACAGGGTTCTTATTGAACGATTTGGATTTGGCGGATTCGGAGAATTGCTATCAGGATCTTCTACACAAATCGTTCATGTTGAACGATTTGGATTCGGCGGATTTGAATCTTCCATGAAATCGTTCATTTTGAACGATTCGAGTGGAAAACGTAGATTCGATTCATTCGGTTCATGCCATTGAATCGTTCATTCTGAACGATTCATTCATGAACGACACGTCTCTATCGCGGACAGCGAAACGCGAGACAGCGAATAGCGAGGCCAAATGCGCGAGGGATAGTCGTGAACGGCGTTTACGAGTATTTTTGGCAAACTTCAAGCTATCCGGGACTAGCCACGGAGTTGCACTATTACGGAGTCACCCGCAATGCACACATGTGCCGCAGAGAAAAAAAATCATCCGCCTTGATTCCCAAGGGGGAGAGGACGCCTCGGTAGCTTAATTGGCTAAAGCACTAGGCCGGAAACCTAGGGATCCGGGTTCGAATCCCGATTCGAACCCGAAACCCTCGATTTTCGGCCTAGTGCTTTAGCCAATTAAGCTACCGAGGCGTCCTCTCCCCCTGTGGATTTTTGTGACCTTTAGGGCCCCCGCGCACTGGCAACTTTTTCAAAGCAACTATTTTGTTACTTTGAAGAAGTTCCAATGACACACACGCTGTTGACTGTGGCCCCGCGCACGGGCGACTTTTTAGTTGCCGCAACTAAATAATTGCGTCCGAACCTATTCCGAGGGTGAGTAAACTGTTGCCGGCAGGAATAGACCACGTAGGTTTTTGCCCAACCCCGCGCACTGTCAACTATTCAGTTGCTTGACGGCCCTTGTTCGGAGCGCTTTTCGGAGTACTTCAATAACTACTAATATAAAGCAATAAAAACGTTGTCTTTCCATTTCTTTTGCAATAAATAATTTAAACTATTAGTGGTATTTATATTTTCCTTACCTTAGAGTCACTGCCAATCTTTCTTGAGGTGGTACAGCCTGTCGTAATGATGTGTTTTGGTAAGTTATTCGAGGTCCTAGGGTAACCAGCAGTTGATCAAAAGTTTCTATGCTCATTCTAAAATAATTATAGAACTTATTTGGATTTTCTTTCAATCTATCAAACAGCTTATAAAATTGCCCATCAAGAAGTCTGGAACTAATTATTGGATGTACCCAAAACTTTTTCTTCCTTTGCTTATTTTTTCGCTTTCTCAGAATGAGCGCAAAAACACAAGTAGCTTCCACGAGATCCATTGTAAACTGAGCTGAGAGGCAACTATTTAATCGCCATTGCGCGGTGGCGGGCAACTCACGGGCGAGTAAACTGTTTGGTTGCCGGTGATTAAAGTTACCAGTGCGCGGGGGCCCTTACGGGACTAGATGTTCTCGACTGCCGGACATGCAATGTAACAATCAGTCGCTACTGAGCGCTTGGCGCCACTGCCCACGAGGAAAGATCGAACTTTGAACACAGAGAGGCGTTCGCTCTTATTTGACAAATTTCAAGCTATCCGGGACTAAGCGCTCAGTAGCGACTGATTGTAACATTCCAAGTCCGGCAGTCGATAACATCTAGTCCCGTAAAGGTCACAAAAGTCCAAATGAGAAAAGGACGCCTTGGTAGCTTAATTGGCTAAAGCTCTCAGCCGGAAATTGAGGGATCCGAGTTCGAATCCCGGTCAAGGCGGGTGATTTTTTCTCTGTGGAAATTCGCACGAGTATTTTTGTCGTTCGCGAGCTTTTTTTGCGATGAGTGGTTTTTCTGGCAGAGAGGGTTTTTGCAAAGTGGGAGGGGAGAAATTTTGGCAAATGGTTCAAACGCAACCCCGCACAGATCGAGAGACAGGGACTCTCTGTCAGCATCCTATTAACATTTGTCATAACCTTCCCTCCTAATGATTCCCGCCTTTCTTTATCCCTCCGGTTTTCAATGCCCGGAGCCTTTATATTTCCTACCACCCGCCTCAAATGTGGATAACAAGAAGTTTAGTTTCCAAACATTGCATGTAACAAATGATGTGGTACGAAGTCACTCGCACCGGTGCATATACACCAGGGTTGAACATCTAGTTCGCATAAACCCCCTCGAAATTCGCATTGAAGGAAGATGGCTTGGTGGTATAACTGGCTTAAACACCTGACCGGCAATTGGGAGATCCGGGTTCGGATCCCGGTCAAGTCAAATGATTTTTTTCATAGGGAATTTCAACCCTGTTGTAAGAAATTTAGTGTCTAAATACCATGGTCGTCTAAACACCTCGAAGCTCCCTTCACAGGAGGCTATTCCCCGAGCCGAAACCCAAGACGTACTAATTCCAGGACAAAAATTATCGCTTCTACCCCCGCCCCACTCATGCATGTTGCCCTGAGGGGGGAGGGACACACCAATACCCTACCCCCCATTGAACGAAAGGGCGAAACCTTTTTTTTTTTTTTTTTTCAATGAGCCGTGGGAAAACGGCCGTGACGGACGACCGCCACCGCCCCTAATACCATTCTTTATCGCCCTTAAGAGATTTTTTGGTCCATTTTTTTTTTCTTTTTAAGGAGAAAAAGAAGCGATCCGCCACTTCTGAGAGAGCGCATTCCACTTGTTCTCTAGGGGGGGGAGGGAGGGGAAGGAGTTTCGAGGGATTTCCTTCGTCGGGCCACACCATCCCCCATCACGCGAGCAGTTAAAGCGAGAGAGAGGGAAAGGGGTTGGCGGTCGTGGCGTCCTTTAAGAAAAAGGGAAAGAAGCAAGGAAGAGGGAGATGGGGGAGGGGGGCGGGGCTTTCTGAGGAGAGGATGAGGGGGATCAGCAAGGCGTCCTCTTGAAACGGAGAGCGCTACCGAATAAGACAGGCCTCCTCCTCCGCCGTACCTCTCTGCCTTTCTCTCCCTCTCTCTCTCTCTCTCTGTCTTTGGCCCGTCTGTCCGTTCATCAATAAGTCACACGCCGCCGCACCCGGACTCAAGAAGAAGGAGAGGGTCTAGTCAAGGGTGCTGCGAGATATGGCGATTTTTATCAACCTGGAGCGTAGAATAGAATAGAAACAACTTTATTGTTCTGGGAACAAATTTCGATGGAGCATAAATTCAAAATACATGTCACCATGGGGTAACTGATACAAAACGTAAATACAAAAAAATTACGCATAACTGTGGGAACAAAATCAGCTAGAGGACAAGGTCAATTAAAACAATCGTCACGTTTGCAACGCCGGTATTTTTTTTTCATATTATTTACATTATGATTTGGAAAAAATAAACATTCACTTCCCAACCGCTTATGGCGCCGTTTACAAAGGCGCTCAACAATGGACGCTGACGCTCATGTTCATGAATATGCATTATGGATTGTTGACTCGCCGCCGAAAACTGTTGCCTAGAATTCCGTAGACAAACAGCTTTGTGGATTTTCGCGCCACCTAGTGATGAAAGACGGCGGTTCAAACGCAAATACAGTCTACAGATCGTAAATAAACACGTCTTACCGGTTTTACCCACCAGTAATCATTATGCAGTGGATAAAAAATGTAGTACAACACGCGGGACGTAATTACACACTTTTTTTGAATATCGTCCGGTCTACAGATATATTTTATTACTCTCCAAATTTAATTTCACAAATGCACAATTAGCTTCTCAGCACTCCGTGAATATATCAGCCTGGCAACCGTCGGCGTCTGCTCACGATGGAAGTTTCATATGCCTCTTACCCATTTCCAATAGTTGATATTTCCTCTCCAGCATTTAAAAAGTAACTGTTTGGTCCCAAATCCACATCCCCAAATATCGCACAATTTACAAATTTTCTAGGAATGTCTCACAATTTAAAAGGAGTATGGCCGACTTTTTGTCTCCCAAATGTTCTCTCGCCTCTATGTGAGAAGACAAAATGATACGAGATGATATTGTTACATGTTACTTGTTCACTATAATCATTTGCTGTTTTTCTGTCTTATAAAATATTGGTTTGTTTGGTTTTTTCATTTTTTCTTATTAATAGGTATTACAGATTGTACGTTTTTGTTTTAACATACTATTTCGATTATTGATATCGAGATTGTTTTTTCATTTTCATTTACCTCGCTCATTGTATATCTCTCTGCTGACTTGAAAGTTGTTTGTTTGTCTTCCCTTTTTTGTAAGGCTTTGTATTTTGTCTTTGTATTCCACTCCTCATGAAGGCATGCAAACTAATTCAATGTCCCAAGGGACTTTGTCCCAGGACAATAAAATTGTTTTCTATTTTTTTTTCTATTTTTTTCTCTCATCTATTGAGAGGCTCTTCTCCTTCAGTGGTCATGAGCCATGTTTCTGATTCATACATTACCTTAGGTCAAATCACAGTTTGATATACATTTGATTTAAAATTTCCAATGGTATTTTGTGATCTGAGCACTTTCAACAAAGCCCAACAAGGCAAATGTAAACTGAACCCAACAAACAAAACAATGTAAACTAATTCAAGCCCAACAATGTAAACTAATTCAATGTCCTAAGGGACTTTGTCCCAGGACTATAAAATTGTTTTCTATTTTCTATTCTATTCCACTTGTTCTTCGCGATGCCCCGGTTGGGGGGAGGGAGGAGGATAAGTGCAATGCCGTGCCCCGTTCACAATGCAATCGCAGAGACGTTGGTTCGTAAGTAACTGTTTGGTCTCAAAAATAGCCAGCTGTTACTCACAGCATCAAAGTAGTTCATATCTCCTCGATTGTTGTTGAATATCCACTACAGTCTCACGCAAACAACAATTAACAACGGCCATTCACGAGTCGACTGAGAAGACTTTTTTCTAAGTGGCGCCAAGGACTGGGTGAACTAAATGTGGAAATTTAGGCAACGCGTTACCTAGGAAATGATTCCAAACATTTGAATCCATTACGTGTATTCACGCTCACGTCATTCGTAATGGCGTTTTACTTCATGGGAGGGCGACGGAGAACTGAACGCTACCGTCCGTTTTCGCCAACCTAGGTAATGTTGATCGTGATCCCTCACTAATGCCGACTCAGGGTTTTCTCTCAACCCTTCCCCCCAACCCCTAAATAAATATTTCCCCGACCAACGTAACCACATATCCTCTTCGGCGCAAGTGATCTCGTTTTTTTGATCGCCTCCCCCCAATCAACCCCCAATCTATTTTTATCGGTCTGGACCGGAAAAGCTACGCAGCAGCCAACCCCCAAGTTACCACGGACTCTACGTGAGGAACTGGGCAGAGGAAAACGTCCCTCGTGAAACCGACGTCTGCCCCCTCCCCCCCAAGAACACTCTCGCATCCTTCTCTCTCAGGGCTCACCCCCGGAGGCTTCCTCCCACACACACACCCTTCCTCGAAACCCCCAAGAAACCCTCTGGGAGGGTCACGGGGTCTTCTCCTTGAGGGCTGTCGGAGCGAGCGAGATCCTGACAGTCGATATTTGTCACTGGGCTGGTTTGTGGCGGGGAGGCTGAGGATGCAGGGACGGGAGGGGTTCTCATTCTTTGAAGAAGGGATTTTTCCGGTCAGGGACGGGGGGGAAGAGGGGGGGGGGAGTCCGAGTGTCTCTCCCACCCCTCCACGAGACTCCGAAGGGGGGGAGGGGGTGCTGATGGGGGAGCGAAAGGAGGATACTCGCAAACGGGGGTGGTTGGCAGGGGGTGTTGTGGGAATGGGAACAGAGCTGGCTTAGGAGCTTAGGAAAGAAAAGGGGAGGAGATTGGCCGGCCTAAGAGTACTCATGTAAGCGCTTTCGGCTCTCCTGCCCAGGCCTTCTTATCGTTTCAGGGGAGCTGAGGGTCTTCGCGATTCATTGGGTAACGACTGAGTGACGTTCGATGCGTAGAATCGAGGCGAGTGTACTTGGTGGTTTTTAGCTGTTAGGACCCATAATCGGTGTATGCATCGATGTGTAATCTAGGCTTAGTTTGCTTGAAAAATTCAGAACTGGTGTGTTTCAGAGAGACAGAGAATATTATCACGACGCCGCGCTACATCTCTAGGTCTGACAGAAGCGATAAAATAAGAGAGAGATACATTTCCGAACAGATAGGTTTATACAAAAACTCTTTATTTCCGTGCACAATAAGCGACCACAGTTAAAAATTGAGCTCCGCTAAATACACTCCCATAATACACGTCACCATTACATCTCCCAAAAACCTACATCTTTACACGGCTGGTAACCTAACGTATCTATATATCGTGGGGATTACACTTACAAAACATATGTGGCGCAGCATTAAAGAAACTAGGTTTTGTTAAACGTATATTAGGAAGGTCCTCGGATGAAAAGGTCAAAGAAAGATGCTACCTCGCTCTGGTTAGGCCACATCTCGAATACGCCGCGAGCATTTGGGACCCTGGTCATAAAGATTTAACCAAAAAATTAATTGAAATACTAAGGAAAGCAGAACGCTCCGCTAAAATCTGCTACGTGCGAAAATATAGTGTCTCACAACTTTTAGAGGGATTAAGGTGGGAGCCCCTAGAGACTCGGAGGCTACACGCTAGGCTTAGGTTGCTAGGCTTGAGAAATTCATAACTAATATTTTTCAGAGCACACAGAGAATATGATCATGACTCCGCACTGCATGTCTAGGTCTGGCAGATGCGATAAAATAAGAGAGATACATTTCCGAACAGATAGGTTTATGCAAAAACTCGTTCTTTCCGCGCACAATAAACGACCACAGTAAAACCCGATCTCCACTAAATTCACTCCCATAATACACGTCATCATTTCACTTCCCTTTCGTATTTACAAGGCTGGTGTCCTAACGCCCCTTGCCACACGCCAACGCGGTGGCTCGCAGGGTATTACGTAGATAGAGATTGGTAAGAAGTGTAATTGGCATGTACTAATACAATGAAACACCTATCACGCTTGCATTCGTTTATGAGCTCGGAAAAGGGGTCGTTTTCCGTGTTTTCCGTTCTCGTTATAATAGCGCCAAAAAAGTTCAACGAATAACGAAAGTGTCAGCTATCAACCAACGGAGGAAAAAATTATTAATTCATCTAAAAAATAGTCTATATAAGGCAAAATGTTCAATTTAAAGTGTAAAAAAATAGTATATATAAGGCAAAATTGCCAATTTAAAGTGTAAAAAATAGTCTATATAAGACAAAATTGCCAATTTAAAGTGTAAAAAAATGGTCTATATAAGGCAAAATTGCCAATTTAAAGTGTAAAAAATAGTGTATATAAGACAAAATTGCCAATTTAAAGTGTAAAAAAATGGTCTATATAAGGCAAAATTGCCAATTTAAAGTGTAAAAAAATAGTCTATAAATGGCAAAATTGCCAATTTAAAGTGTAAAAAATAGTCTATATAAGACAAAATTGCCAATTTAAAGTGTAAAAAAAGTCTATATAAGACAATATTGCCAATTTAAAGTGTAAAAAAATGGTCTATATAAGGCAAAATTGCCAATTTAAAGTGTAAAAAATAGTGTATATAAGACAAAATTGCCAATTTAAAGTGTAAAAAAATAGTCTATAAATGGCAAAATTGCCAATTTAAAGTGTAAAAAAAGTCTATATAAGACAAAATTGCCAATTTAAAGTGTAAAAAAATAGTCTATAAATGGAAAAATTTCCAATTTAAAGTGTAAAAAAATAGTGTATAAAAGACAAAATTGCCAATTTAAACCGTAAAAAAATATTCTATATAAGACAAAATTACCAATTTAACGTGTACTTGTACCAAGCACAAAAAGACGTACATATAAAAACTACAAAACCAACAAAAAACCTAAACGAACTGGAGATGGCGCTTAATTTCTTTACTGTCTAGCTTCGCTGTGTATTTTAAGGAAAGACTTATTGTGGCCGAGTTGGTGAAGTTTTTTGGTGAGTGAGAAAAGGGATACAAAGTACAAATTAAAAAAATAAATAACAAATAAGTTTACAAAAAAATCTGTATCAAGATAGAAATTCTTACATGATGTGAAACGCATTTTTTTTACAAAGAAATTCTTTTAAATATATTTTTGAAATATTTTTTCTGGTTACGCATTTCTTTTACTTGCAAAGGAAGTTTATTAAATAATATTTTCGAATAGAATTCAATGTTTTTCAATGAGAGAAGGTCATTATTCCGAAAAGAACCACCAAACATATTATGCAACAATTTCATATTGATGAAAGAGGTGAGTTTGGGACCGTCAGTGCAAGAATTGTGGGTATTGTAAATGAGTTTTTAGCCGGATTTAAGTCTGCGATGGGAAAGATTTACAAATGGAAAGGGGAGATTAGCTTTAACTTGATGAGCCAGTGGCAGAAAAATCTCTTCCGATTTTTCATGCATTCGCTTCAAACTTCGGGTTATAAATGAAACAAATGAGAAGTCGTGGAAGCTTTCTAAGCAAGGGGATAGGCGGAGGGAGGGGCTAGACTAGTGATGGAAAAATCGATTTCGATTTAAATCGAAAATCGAGTTTCAATAGTCAAAGATCGAGGAAATCGAGATCGAGCCATGATCTTCGAGTTTCGATCCAAACTCGATATTTCAACTTCGATCTTGACCATTTCGTTTGATCTCAGCATACCGTACCGATTACTCTCGTACCGTTTCGCGATCAGAGTGCTGAGTATGATAACGTCATCCGTCCCATGTGAAAGACTTTTCTCGAAGGCCGGTAAAATTGGAAAGGCACGCCCTAGATCATCAAGGAAGCATCTCAATCAGTTGATCTTTCTTCAAAAATTTTAGTGAAGCCGAATGGTTCCAAGCGGTGATGCCCAAACTTTAATGTGCGTTCATTTGTAAATTTTTACTACTAATAATTCAAGAATGTATTCTAAGTAGATTTTTAGGGAGTTTTTATACTATTCAAATATGTATTATGAGCGTTTTTCTAATGAATAATAAACATGTTTTTGCACCAACTGTATTTTTTTCAAAAAAAGAACCGTCAATTTTTTCGATTAATCGATCTTTTGGTTCAAATTTCGATTTTTGTTGAAAAGTCGAGCTTTTCAATTCGATTAAAAATCGATTGCTCGAAAAATCGATTTTGACCGACATTTTTCCATCACTAGGCTAGACGCATACCTTTTGGGTAGGGTAAGTGTACCCTGGCGGAACAGGAGTCATTGGCTGAGCCTCCGAAATCGTCCGTTCTTTCGGCTGGACCTTTCTCCCCCTCCCCCTTTACTCACTTCCGGGTTGCGTTTGTCACATCCGATACCTTTAGACCCCACGCATGCTCGATACTTAACGCTTCTTCCTCCCCTGGTGACCCCGCCACGCCCCCCTCTCTTACCCCCCGCTGGCCTCCCAAGAGTCCTATGGTTCAGTCCGCACGCTCTCTCGACCACCGGTCTGCCCGCCCCGCCCCCATAAACGCAGCTTCCATCTTCGCCTCTCCTCTGGAAACTTCCTTATTATACCTTCCCCTTCTTCCTTATCTTCTTCCCCTTCCGTTTCCTCCTTCCATTCTGCTCCACGTCCTTATTGCGCTCCGAGTGTAAGATATCATTCGAGAGTTTTCCGATCGATTGGTTAGCGACGCACCCGTATTTGGTCTGACGTCGCGATACGATGGGGCGGACAGTCGGATAGATTAATCGCTTCGAGGGCTGGCAACGCTGCCGTGAATATCTCGAGACCTACTGACAACAAAATATTACGCTCCTTTTAATTTAACAAGTATTTGAAGCGCATAGGCGTCATAGGAACATTTTTATCCCCACTTTTGGGAAATCATTCGACCAAGATGAATTTATAAACTAAAAGAAAGTATAATTAGCATTTTTCTACGTTTTAAAGAACATTTTCCTACATTTTCCTTAAGTGTAGACGATATCACTAATAGAACGCATTTTTCAACGATTTAAAGAACATTTTTCTACATTTTCCTTAAGTGTAGACGATATCATTAATAGAACGCAAACGTAAGGGAAGTTTTTAAAAAGAAATTTGAAACAGAGAAAATGAACAGTTTTATTACTTAAGGTGCTTTGATGTCACATCCACGGAATATCCGAGGTTCTACCAAGTCGAATCTTTAATGTAAACGACCGCATGGGGTTACCGAAGCCCTTCTCTATAGGGAACTTAGGCTTTAATCAATAAGGACACGACACGTCGAACGTCGTAAAAAAGATAAAAAACCCTTGGATGAGACGAAAAAACACCTGACAAATTTCAACTTTCAAATCGCCCCATTTTGGACTTTCCTGGCATTGACGACAAAATTTCGTCATTGTCGTGACTCGGATATTCCAGACTTATACAGAATAACCCGACCCCCGTTATCTCGCCTCTTAGTAATTCCTCGTTCACACTACTATCGTGTCGACGATGGTCCGTTCGCTGATCCGTAAGCTGATGGTCCGTAAGCTGAATTTGCATTATGGATACACGTCCGTACCATGGTTATCTATTGCTCCTAGAGTGGTGACAGTGTTGTGACAGTGGTAAAACTTGGCGAACGGAAGAGTGGCTAACGTTGTTACAGTGGTATAACTGGTACAGCGAGCGAAAGGCTGAAAAAGAATAACTTCAATAAAAAAGGCAATAATTAAGGTGATTCAGTTGATGTTACTTGAATGAAATAGCATAAAAATGTGTCATTTGCTAGAAAAACAATCCTAAAGGCTCAAAGAGCAATGGGAAAGTGGTGTTCCTTATCTTCTTTATTTACTCCTTACCTGAGTTTGCCTGAGCAGTACCTTAGCCTGGCGCGATCAAGTCACTGCCATCTCAAACAAAGTTCACAAAACTCTCCACAAAATGAAGTATTTCAGGCACTTAATCCCAACAACACTGCGCCAGAGGTTGGTTGAGAGTTTAATATTTCCTAATTTTGATTATTGTTCAATTATATACTCCGATATGACTAATCAATTAAGCGTTAAATTACAAAGACCAAATTACAAAGCGTTAAATTACAAAATTCATGTACACGATTCATTTTTAATATTCGTTTCAACGAGCACGTATCTCCCTATTACGCAAAGCTGGGTTGGTTAAAATTGAATCAGAGAAGAACAATTCAAAAGGCCTTAATGTTATTCAAAGTACTGAACTCGAAAACCCCTTCTTATTTATATGAAAACTTGACTTTTAATGTCCAAGCTAACAAGAGATCGACCCGTATAACAAAAACATTTTACATCCCCAAATACCGCACAACAAAATATGAAAATAATTTCCACATCTCATCCAGTAAATTATGGAACTCGTTGCCTGATAGTATTGAATTTTCTAGGAATGTCTCACAGTTTAAAAGGAGTATGGCTGACTTTTTGTCTCCCAAATGTTCTCTCGCCTCTATGTGAGAAGACAAAATGATATGAGATGATATTGTTACATGTTACTTGTTCACTATAATTATTTGCTGTTTTTCTGTCTTACGAAATATTGGTTTGTTTGGTTTTTCATTTTTTCTTATTAATAGATATTACAGATTGTACATTTTTATTTTAACATACTATTTCGATTATTGATATCGAGACAGTTTTTTCATTTTCATTTACCTCGCTCATTTTATATCTCTCTGCTGACTTGAAAGTTGTTTGTTTGTCTTCCTTTTTTTGCAAGGCTCTGTGTTTTGTCTTTGTATTCCACTCCTCATGAAGGCATGTAAACTAATTCAATGTCCTAAGGGACTTTGTCTCAGGACAATAAATTTTTTTTCTATTTTCTATTCTATTCTACTTGTTCGTCGAGATGCCCTGGTTGGGGGGAGGGAGGAGGATAAGTGCAATGCTGTGCCCCGTTCACAATGCAATCGCTGAGACGTTGGTTCGTAACATTGATCTAGATGGAGAGGGCGCTCTCTGTGCTGGCCAACGCGTTTCCGCCATCTTCGCTAGCCCTCATTTTCCTACAGCATTTACGGGATGACACACTAAATTTTGCAATTTTACTGTGCCTTACATCGATGGCTTACTAGAAATCAGCATGCACTCACTTCTTTAATGTGCATTTTCCTTGCATATAATGATTATTAGTTTAAATTAATAATCATTCGCATTCCAGATGGAAATTATTTTAAATTTGGGTAGAATCGATAGTAATAAGCAGTCAATATATGTTTAAAGAGTGTAACAAGTAATTTCTTGTTGTTTTCTACTTTGTATTATGCCCCACGTTATGGGAGCCAAAAATGTAATAGGTATTATTACAAATTAATACGCGAAATGCCACACGTTGTGGATAAACATGTAACACGAAAAACTATTGATTCTTTTACCTGGAAAGAAACCACGATTGTGATATCTTCTCGTACCTTATATTTTAATTACTTTGCCCCAGCTTGCTCGTCGGAAAAGAAAATACATGAAACATTGCAGGTTTAGAGATACGGTTGCAATTTACTTGACAAAATGAAATATTCAATTTACGGACAATTTAAATAATCAAAATAATTCCTTATACCCTTAGGTCATGACCAACTGTATATTCTAATTTAGACACAAATTTGGTATATGAATAATTATTCCTTCTTTTAAGTATATTGTCTAATTATTTGCCACACTTCATCACTTAAACTTTTCACAAAATCCAATTACTTGATACAAAGGGATACCAGTCACAAACTTAATTCTTGGCCAATTAAAACCTCTTGCCTTATGGCTTCTTGTATCTTATATGAAAATAAAAGTTTATAGTTACAACCCAATTATTCGACGACACAGGTTGGTTTGTCCCTCTGTGGTCTGGAAAATCCTCTCAGCCTGCGTGGTGTTCGTCCTTGGCGGGCCCTCAGCTTTTTGGGTCTCGTCCTGTTGTAAAATCTCCCGTTCCTCTCCTTAGTTCCAGCTCCTTCGTCAATTCTCCTTTTCTACGTGGGCTATGTCTCGCACGATGCAACACTTCCCTCTACCTTAAACTTGCGTGCTCTCTTTTTGCACGTCCGTTCACTGCGAGGGTTTGATCTAACCTCCTTGCGTGCTGTCTTTGCACGACCGTACACTCCGACGGTTTGCTCTACAATCCCCTTTTGTTGCCGACGCTTCCACTCCTTAGGTCTATTGTTTATTCTCAAAATTCACAATATGGTGGGTCCCTTATTGTTATTATAAACCATGAGGTGGTAAAAGAAAAAATGGCGAGGCCAGCGTTATGTTACAAGAGTAATTTACCTTCAATTTCAAACAAATGTTTGACATTCTTGCTTTACATCCGCTGATTCGTCCATCCCGTCGTGCTATCCATAGGAAAGCATGGAAAGAGAGAGAGCGGGGCTGAATTTGAATTTTATTGAGTTTAAAAATACGGTTGTTGTTTTGGTTGTCAGGCTACAATTTGATGACGTAATGCACTCTCCATTTATCTCAATGGTCCGTACGATGGTGGTCTGGACGAGAAAAACTCAAGCCTGCGTCGTGAAATGAAAGCTGTGGCATAGTAATTCTACATGATCTTTATTAACGACCTAGGTGTCGACTTATCACGTCCACATGAGGCTTTTAATACATTTATTAAAGTTTAATTGAAATTACTAATTCACAGATTTCATTTCACAATGTTGAGCAAATTCCACAAAGTTTCGCCTGACGCAACCTGTCTGCTTAAGGTAGCGCCATGTTCGATGTATACGTTTTAATTTCACCGACTGTGAGACACATGAATTACATATTGCATTACTAATGGTGCAATGAAATGGTTTTATGAGACAGAAATTGTAGGTAATCAAATGAAAACATCTCAATAAGTCTTTAACTTCACTAATTTTTTTCACGCGGTACATTTGAAACTCCATCAAAACGGAAGGTTTATTGTGATCCCGAAGAGTTTACTGCGCGGCGAAAAGGTGATTAACGTTTAAAAAAAATAGTTGATAAAACACACAAGCTATAACACTGTTGATTTTTTCCAAGCGTAGGAAATTCCTCATTTGTTAAATGAGGCCTCTCTGGAGTGCGTACACGTATGTACCATTTCCCATGTAAAAGGACTGGCATATTTTGGCAAATATCTCGGAAAGTAATGTGGTAAGGGGTTGAATTTTTAAAGTCAACTGAAGGGTGATATATTTTTCTTTGAAATGAGACCAAATTCATTCAATTTTAGGAAAAAATTATATTTCGCTCAAACTACCTTAAGGCTGCTGTCATGATTACATCGGCACTTATGTCAATAATTGCTGATGAACGCATGAGGCTGAGAAAACAGTTTACCTTACTTGTGGTGATAAAAATTTCCCAGTGGAAATATTGACTCGACTGGACTACCCGTTTCCCCTTCTCTCTCTCTCTTCTCACGAGAGGGAGCCAGCCTGTCATGACCTTTTCTGCGGAGCCTCCCTTCTGGACCTTCATGGCTTCTGGAGTGAAATTAGGGAGCGAGCGGAGCGAAAAGGGGAAAGTTTCGGGGTCAGGAAGCGTCAAAGGATCCGTGAAAATCGTCGGTGAGCGCGCGGGCGGGCGTGTGTTTGTGAGTTCACGCCGATAGATGGAGTGGAAAATTGGCCCGTTCCACCCCCCCTGCCCCCCCCCTCCCTCCAACCCTCCTCGGTTGCCCCGAACCGACCGACCTATTCTCCCGGTCTTTTGGTGAATCAGATCTCGCGTGGGTTGGGAAGATTCATGCCGTAATGCGGGAGATTGGCAAAAGGTGAGTTGGGTTCCGTCGTAGGGGGGAAAAAAATAATATATCCCGAATTTGATCAAATATTCCATTGTATAACTCCCCGAAAAAGAAAAAACTAAGAGAAAATACCCATTGAAGAGATCATCACGCTTCAACTGAACGCAAAGAATGTCGGGAACTTCAATGAGGAAAACGTCGTGTTTTAGGATAATAAACGTCTTTGCAGTTCAGCTTAAAAAAAAGACATCAAAATATCAGACAGAAAAACAGTAAAAAAATTGCGTGAAAAATTTTATCTGAGAGAATGGAATCTCGCGAACAATTCTTTCCCACCAAAAAGATCCAACGTCAATTCAGGCAAGCATTAGCCTGTCTTGCAAAATCCATATTTGTATTTTTTTATTTCAAACGAATGTGTAGCATGATATTCCCATTCGTTTTTCGACTCTGAGACATGCTTTTTCAGTCTTTGACCGCGCACCACTTGTTTCAACTTAATAAATAAAAAAGGGACGGCCGTTGGCGCAAAGTATACTCGCGATAAGTAAGTGTACCAGAATCATGTAAAGGGTTGAATATACCACATTCCTCTTATGTGCAGAGTTGAATAGAAATGAGTGAATAGAATTTTAATTACTGATGATGAGATTAATATTAATAGAGGTGATCCACCGTTAGGGGTAGGTTCTTTATCGACGCGGAAGTACCTATACTGATCTTTACCTTTTTTTAGATGTAAAGTCAGTGATAGAGGTTGATTCCTTCTTTCGGGTTTTCCGCCACGTTGGTTCATGTTGAGGACAATATTTCGCTGGCTGTCCCGCTGGCTTCCTCAGGTCCATGTAACAATTCGGTTCGGGAATTCGGATCTATTCCGTGCCCTGCAGCTGCGGCTCCAGGTACATTGGACAGACGTGCAGAGTAGAGGTGGGGATTTCGGTTCATTTTGTGGATTCGGTTCATGGGATTTGATTCGTGGCAATGATTCGGTTCTTTAAATCGTTCATAATGAACCGAATGAACCAAATCCACGAGTGAATCTCGAATCCATGTGAATCTCGAATCCGTGTGAATCTCGAATCTAACTGAATCTCGAATCCAACTGAATCTCGAATCCAAGTGAATCTCGAATCCAAGTGAATCTCGAATCCATGTGAATCTGTCGACTTACTGCATTTCAAATATTAGTGTGCGAAATAACAAACAAAAAGGTGAAATGTGATGCTCCAATTCGGAAACACAAGACATTTGACAAGGTGTTTCAAGGGTATTTACAGGGTTCTTATTGAACGATTTGGATTTGGCGGATTCGGAGATTTGCTATCAGAATCTTCCACACAAATCGTACATGTTAAACGATTTGGATTCGGCGGATTTGAATCTTCCATCAAATCGTTCATTTTGAACGATTCGAGTGGAAAACGTAGATTCAATTCATTCGGTTCATGCCATTGAATCGTTCATTCTGAATGATTCATTCATGAACGACACACCTCTACTGCAGAGCGCTCAAGCGCCGCATGCAGGAACATCTGAGAGCCGCAAAACAGAGACAGTTCCACCTTTCTGCCGTTGCGGAAATGCTTGAGAGGGACCGCAGCATAACATATTATTCCCGGAAGCGACGATCATCCACAAAGAAAAAAGATATTTCCCCCGTCTCATCAGAGAAGCGGTGGAAATCGCTGAAAACCGCGAAAACTTCAACAGAGACGACGGTTACCCACTCTCCGCTTCTTGGAAAGCACTTTTCCTAGAAGAAGGACCACAAAAAGGCGCGGAAACGACCCTACATAATACGACGCCTCCCGAACCGAATTGTTACATGGACCTGAGGAAGCCAACAGGACAGCCGGCGAAATATTGTCCTCAACATGAACCAACGCGGCGGAAAACCCGAAAGAAGGAATCAACCTCTATCTAATTGTAAGCCCCGCGGAAGCCTTCATCAGAACTAAAGTCTGTGATTATGTTGGTTCATTCTGCCCTCTAGAGTGTCTTGTTTGGATCTGTCTTAAATATCATTAATGACACTGTTTATGCCTACAATGAGTTGTATAGCCGATAAAACCTTATTTGATTAAGGCACACCGAAATTTGGTGCCAGAAAGAAAAATCCGAAACGGAGAAAAATTAACGTGTTAAGGCGACGCATCACCCCGTTCTACCGGTCGGATTTGTGATGATTTCCGACCCCAGATTTTTTGTTAAAGTCTTACGTCATCAACTTGAAATTTTTATAGTATAAATAACAGACCTTTGCCAAGGGAGGCTCGTATCTGAAATATGAAAATTTTATCCCGGAGCATAATTAAACCATCGGGAAAACGGCAAGATGTAGGGTATATTTTTATAAAAACTATTATTATTATTATTGGCATATCTAAAACTAATGTAGATGTATCAATTACTCCTCTATCGGAATGCTAAGTAACAGCCGTCACGGTTTAAAGATATAATCTGTAATTGGTATATTTCGACAAGCTACCTGAATGGTTTTCGGCCATGATGTGCTCGGACGGTGATACAATTAGTTCAGTCTTCTTTCACAGATCTAATATAAGCGCTGCCTGTACTTACGCGCCGGAGACTTGGCTACAATTTACCGACGACTGTTTGCCTTGTGCGAGAGTTATCCCGGAGTAGGAGACTCCTGACGCTAAAACGCCTCGATCGGGTGCGAGTGACGCCATCTTGTGGATTTTCGACAGAACTTTTCCTTACCAAAGGGTCCCCTTAAATCCCTGAAAATGCCAAAATAAATGGCGAAACGTTGAAAATTAACCATGAAACAAGTAATCCAAAACTTAAGATGCTCATTTGATATAACAGTCTTTTACATTTAAAGGTCTTTTTTTTCTCTAAAACTATAACAGTCCTAACCTCGGCGCACATATTGGTTTTCATGTCATCGACAAATCCAATTCTCTTTCTTATCCTTTTTTTTCAAAGCCCTTGCTTCAATCACGACCTTCAGGATCCTCTCGTTCCCCATTACCTGCTCGAGCAGCCCAATCAACCCACTTGCAATTTCATCTACATCTGTGAAATACCGTGCAAGCCACTACTGGGGATGTGGAATTGGGTGATTCCACAGCTGGCATGCAGCACTCATCCCAGCTGAGTTCAGAACAGCCCACGTTCGCCCGGATGCCAAGCGCAGGCGATAAGTAGTCAGGGTAGCAATACGCGGTCAGACCAGAAACTAGGAGAGTGTTACAGAATCGAACATGCCACCATGTAGTACTCTACTATGATACAACTAATGGTTAGTATTATTTATGCAACTGATGAATGGCACTACAAGGCACAAAATCATGCAAGAGGTATACATATCATGCCGTAAATATCATGCGAGGTTAGTTGGAAAAATAATGACGCTAAGGTATTTAGCACAAGTACAAAACCTACTCCACCTAGTTGGGGTTAAAGTATTCTAGATTTGATTTATCACAACTATTATGGTCACTTAGAGTGCAAGGAAAAAAATTAAATTCGACATCTACCAGTTCTGTCGTATATTTCCTTAGTCTTACACCTGCGATCGTTTCTACCACCTGGCTCTGCCAAAATATGTTGAACGTCCAGCAGTAAAAAGTCCGCATGAAACTTTCGTAAAATATTTAATCTGTATTTTTCCCTTCAATCTGGTGGAGGTTTCTACCGTGATTCCCTCAATAATTCAGTATTTCCTCAAGTACATTCTTATTCTCTCCCACTCTGTCGAGTATATATTTCCCCCGGACGCTATCCGTTCTTTCCATCGCACCTTATCCATCCTTATCCATATCCACATCGCTAACCCTTTTTTCTCAGTCTAGATGTCACTACGTTTACCAATCGATCTCAGATCGATCTGACGGGTGTGGTTAACGCAACGAGCTGGTGGGATCGATCTGAGAAGCGGGGCAATACGGTGCACTTGCTCGGCCAGCCTGAGATTTCAGATCGATCTGAATCAGCGGGTCTGTGGTGCTTATCGGTATATTTTTTGTTGTCATTAGGAAACAAATTATGAATTATGTTGTTAAATGCGTGTGTTGTAACCAGTGGTAACAAGACTGCGGTAATGGCGAGTGATCTGACATTGAGTATATCGTAGCACATCGCAATCCTACCTTCAATTGATCAATTTTGTTCACTCAGAATGCGACTGAAAATTTCCAACTCTGCCCTTGTTTACTCGCCGGGTCAATCGTGCTTCAACTGATAAATTTAATCGTTCACTATCGACATTTTCAGTTCGCGTTGGTAAACCAGGCAATCTAAGTCGGCCCGCTAGGAATTTTCAGATCGGTTCGATTTCGGATCTTATCTAATACCATCAATAATAATTCATAATAAAAAATAAAAACAAAAGAAGCAAAATATTATAAAAAAATTTAATTAACTTAACCTGTAAACACTGAAGCCTGCCGAAAATTCGGCGGTGAAATACATTGAGATTGCCTTGAAAAAAAAATCGGCCTGGACCGGGGATCGAACTACTGATCTTGGGTTTTCCGGGATAAAATTCACTATCTCATGACCTATGCTTCAGAAGAATTGTTTCCTAGAATTTTATGTGAAATTATACCGCGCCTAAACCCTGTGAATATCAAGCTCCAGTTGCGTTGGCATAAGCATCTCTGAGGAATGCATATGCGTCGTCATTCTTTGCGTTTTCTCGCTTGATGCATCCTTGGGTATAAAATCCCCTTTCCTCGAATTCACCCGCCTCGTATTCGATTTAATGTCTCGGAGCGAAGACGATCTCTTGGCCTCGTAATTCCTTTGGATTTTGGGTTCCGTGGGCTGCGACGCTATTATCATACTCTCGTATAAGTGGTACGTCTGCGCGTTTCTCTCTGTTTCGGACGTACTAAAAGCCCACCTATATAACGAACCCCTCGTATACCGCCCCCTACCCCCCCCGGAATATTGTGGAGGAGTCATTAACGAGACCTCCCTACCCTGGGTCCCCTGTTTTACTGGTGTAATATCTCCTCCGGCATCCCCTTTTTTATTTATCTTAGGTTCTTCTCTCCATCTCATAACCTCCACGCTGACATATCCTCCTGAATAGCGCGTTTTCTTTTAGAATAACCTCTCCATTAACTCTCCTTTATAGCGACATGCACCGTATCACGTGAATTGATCATGCTCAGAACGCTTTATAACGTACGGTTAGCACATACGATTTAAAAAAGAAAATTTTTGTCAAATAAATATTTCTCATACCTACCTACCGACATCATTAATTGGTTCAATCCTAAGTTTGGTTGACTGCAGCCCTCCACCCTTTCCAAACCTAAAGCTTTTAGGTTTGGAAACTTTTAGGCTTTAAGTTAGATTTAAAATGTCATTTTTCCCTCGTACTATTGTGAGAGCATAATAGGCAGCGTAGCAAAGGGATAGGTAGGTGAAATATAGTTAGAGAAGTCTCTAGTGCATGATGCATGTAATAACAACCAATAATCCCTTTCTTATTAAGTAGATACTAACCATCTAGCTCCATGTGACCCTATTATCTAGCATATCTCCCTTAAATATCCTACTTGCATGGCAATAGTGCATGGTTGGTGATCTTCACCCCCTGCCACACACCCGCGTGGTGGCTCGCAGGGTATTGCGTAAATGTAGATGTAGATGTAGGTAAATGGATGTCATTTTATGACAAGTCCGTTCCAGTAGATGGGAATTCCCGGTCCAGGCCGAATTTTTCTCATGGCAATTTCTTCAAAAAAAATTCACCCGCCATGTTTGAAATTCAAATGGCTAAGCACGGCATAAGTGCTGGTGAAGGATACTGACTCTTGGTTGTGGCTTCTCTGAAGTCCTCTTCTCCCTTGCGTTGCCATCTTTGATGGACCACAAGGGCCTAAGATCTAGTTGCCTTGTATCCACCAAAATTGCCATGGGAATTAGGAAGCCTGGATAGCGTAGTGGTCTGCGCATTGGTCCGGCAAACCAAAGGTCCGTGGTTCGTTTCCCGGTCCAGGCCGAATTTTTCTCATGGCAATTTCTTCATAAAAAAAGATTAAAACAGAGTTAATTAATTGAATCAACAAAGATACGACGCTAAAATATATGTTGCTGGATGCATAGATGGGAAATCTTCGGATTCAGCGCAAACTTGCAAATTTCAATTGAAAGCGGAAACTCGCAATTCAGGAATAGAGCTCGGAAAGGCAAATCGTGCATCTCAGATCGGTGCGCCCCAATGGGCCGGGAAACGCAGCGCCTTTAATGCAGGCTTTTGTAAATGGAAATTTACCCACTGGCTATCATAGAACTGTTCTAAAACCCTGGTGCGCGCACACCACCCTCTCACACCCCCTCTTCCTCCTCTTTACCCCTTCTCTGTCGACCCCGCCCCTCACCCACCCTCCCTTTAAAAACACGCAGGGCTCCATTAATCTCCCAACTTTACTCATCTCGCGCCTTTCTTCCTTCGCATCCTCACGTTCTCCCCCTTTTAAACCACATTCTCCTCCCGCCTCCCCCCTTTCCATGCTCCCCATGGACCTATTTCCCCTCATATCCCGCCGCTTCGCCCCCTCTCATTAGCCATCCCACGCCTCTCTCCTCCTACCCCCCTCTTCGCCACACTACTACTTCCCCTCCTGTTTACTCCCTCTTTCCTCCAACCTACCCCCCCTCCCCTGTCCCTTCCCCGTTTCTACCACCCACAGCTTCCCTCCCCTATCTCCCATTTCTCTCCACCCCGCTCTCCTCATCCCTCCTCTTTACGTCACTCTCCAGCCTCCCCCAAAGCCTCCCCCTCCCCGAAATGCCTCCTCAAGGATTCAATTATTCATTTTCCGAGTAGTTATCGGCCCGCTGCTAGATTAATGGGAAGGATGACGCGGTCGTTTTGAAACGGGATAGTAGGAGAAGTGTTAAAGTGGAGGGGGGGGGAAGGGGGGTGGGAGGCGGAGGCGTGAAAAAAAGAGGGGGGGGGGCGAGAGAGAGAGAGAGGCGGAATTCGACTTTCTTATTTTTTTCTTCAATTTAAAGTGTTTATTTTCCGTGACTACACATAAGCCACTAGTATATGGGATCCGTACGAGGAAGGTATGATAAAAGAATTAGAGCGCGTGCAAAGGAGATCCGCTAGGTTTGTTAAAGGCCGTTATGATAATTGTATTAGTGTTACGAGTTTAATGGAAGAACTAGGATGGGAATTACTATCAGAACGCAGGTTAAAATTTAGGTTAAACCTTTTAAGTAAATTCGAAACAGAGTTGTTCACAGATGACGTTAGATATATATTAAGAATCCCTGCGTATTATGCTAGGTTTGATCATATTAACAAAATTAGGGAGATAGATTGTCGTACCGATAGATTTAAAATGTCATTTTTCCCTCGTACTATAAGAGAGAACAATAGGCAGCGTAGCAAAGGGATAGGTAGGTGAAATATAGTTAGAGTAGTCTGTAGTGCATGATGCATGTAATAACAACCATTAATCCCTTTCTTATTATGTAGATACTAACCATCTAGCAGCATGTGACCATATTATCTAGCATGTCTCCATTAAATATCCTAGTTGCATGTCAATAGTGCATGTTTGGTGATCTTCACCCCCTGCCACACACCCTCGTGGTGGCTCGCAGGGTATCACGTAGATGTAGATGTATATGAAGCCACGGATGTAGGGAGCGCTAAGGAGTCCTCAGGAAATTATGCAGCCGTGTCAGTCTACTCTTCTTACGGCCAATCGCAAGAACATTTATTCATGGAATCAATATTAACGAGATCCATGGAGTTATAGATCTCATTAAAAATATTCGGTGTTCAGGAACACGTCTACTACAGGGTGGCGATCGTCAGGGAAACCGGGAAAACCTGGAATTGTCAGGGAATTTTGAATTTTTGGAAAAGTCAGGGAATTCTCGTGACAGTCGGGGAGAAACTGGAATAGGAATCTTGGTTTTTTTCTACCATTATGTTTATCGGCCAGTCTCTCCCGCCCCTCATTTCGCCAACTATTGTTCTCTCTTATAGTACGAGGGAAAAATGACATTTTAAATCTAATCAAACCTAGTATAATACGCAGGGGTTCTCAATATGCATCTAACGTCATTTGTGAACAACTCTGTTTCGAATTTACTTAACAGGTTTAACCTAAATTTTAACCTGCGTTCTGATAGTAATTCCCATCCTAGTTCTTCTATTAAACTCGTAACACTTATATAATTATCATAACGGCCTTTAACAAACCATTCCAAGCATTACATAGTCTTTTGGTCACATATAGAATTTAATGAAAGAAACTGAGGAATAATTTTATAGAGGCGATCATATAAAGTTGATTGATTATAACTCCGAACACAACTATTTGCACCCAAACATGGCAAGTACATAAGATTCTTAACATATAATCTCCAACCGCCGTGGCAGTTTGGGAGAGTTTTTAGGCTCACAACTCCATGTGTCATGATTTAAGTTGTCCTAAGGATAGGCACTTTCAGGTTCCTCAAGTCTCCCAACATCTCGACGATAAAACTAAATTAACCTGAAAAATCAGATTTCATATCACGCAACATCTCCATTAGGGCAGATTCTCAGTGGTACGAATTGATTGGATTTGATTCTTCACCTTAGTTTGGCTGATGTTTGATTCTTCGTGGTGAAATCATTCATCGTCGTTAAATCACTCATCGCAGTCTTTTTGGGTCTTCCATGGTTCATTTCGTTCGTTATGAATGATGTGAAAGAACAGGTCTTTGTCATGAATCAAATCGCGAGAATCGAATCTTCGAAATGGACCGAAATTCCCACCTCTACTTACTTTCTTACGGTCTTCTTTATTTTGTTCATTTACTCATTCCTGGGCCTTCCTCTGTGGACTTTTCCCTCTATTTAACCTCCGATTATGTTCCTCACAAACCCATTGTGTCCCAGGGTGTGTCCCAAATCCATCTGGTTCCTCTTTTCTGAATGGTGTTCCATATGGTCATTTTCTCTACTATTCTGTAAACTTCAACGTTTGTCATTTTGTCTGTCCATTTTTATCTTCAGCATCCTCCTCTGGACCCAAGTTTCGATGGATACTAGTATTTTTTGGTCAGATTTTCCAATGGACCACGCTTCCGATCCATAGAGTGCTTCCCTCCACACGAATGTTTTCACCTACTGTTTCCCAGTTTGTAGTCCATCTTCTTTGCGCTCAGCAGTTGTTTTTTTTCCATAATTAACTTCGGCTATTCTCCGCTTGCACTTCTTCCGTTGCACGTGATGGTACTCTAGACATAACATATTTTATTTTTTTTAAAGAGGTAAAATTGAATTCTAGCAGCTCGTATGGTGAGCTCCACCCTTTTAAATAAGAATTCTTTTGGATTATTTGAAAATTCATTCACATGTGCACGTAATGACCCATCCATACCACTCCGGCCTTATGTTGTTATGGATAAGTTTAATGAATTACCTGAGCTGTAAATATTGATGGGTAAACGTGGAAAAATTGATTATTTTTCTCGGTACGTATGTTTTTGATTTTATCTTGAACAGGAGCTCCTGCCTTCGCGGCGACCTCCCTTAGTCGTTCACCTACCTTTTCGGCCGATTTTTTTTCGGGAACGAAAGGAATTTCCCATACGCATCAGCAATGTAAATTTTCTCTTTCTCCAGTGTTCATCTCCTTAAGGAGGTTCCTCTGCCGCTCGGTGCGTCAAAAGCCGGTGAAAAATCCATCTTCTTAAGTGTTTTAAGAAGTCGATTTAAAAAAAATTACCTTACGTAGTCACCTATAGTATATAAACAAGTACTTAAAAACTTCGTGAATAAGGTGTATCGAAGCACTTAAAAGTGGGAAACAATTTTTAAAACTCATCAGTAGCTTATTTTGATCTCGGTTTCTGGCTGGCAACTCGTTGCCACGTTTAATTGCTCTGACAATAAATTTGAGCTCATCACCGCTATTTCGTGATCTGAAATGTGTTCCATAATTTAAAAATAAGTTTCAAAATATTTACATGGAAATGTAACTCCTTATTTAAATATAATGGGTAAAAATCATGTGTTAGAACGACTTGGCAACGGTGGTAAGTGCAACATTGCTCAATTACTGCGTTCACTTGTTTTCCTGCTCTCGTGTTGGCGTGTGCTTGAGTTTGTTAGTGACTGCTTTCCAGGAAATCGTTAATATTATACATATATATTTGTATGATACATTACTGTATTTATGTATTCATTTATATAAATACCCGTGAGTATTATAACATATCTTCAGATAACTTTCGTTTCCTTGGAAGCTATCAATTTCCTGCCATGCCGAGGGAACCCGGACAACATTACCGGAACAACGACAATTTCTAATACTTTTTTGTCACGGTATTAAATTTAGCGTCAATGCACAAAAAATCCAGCTCCACAAAGTTCATTGTAAATTCCCGTCTGCTCTAAAATCTCTCGTTTTGTCACGGCACAGCCGCACAGCGTTGCCGATGTGGAATCAATCAGCAGCGCTACATGTTAGTAACTACGTGATTTCTGCTATTTTTGTTGCAAAAATATGTTAATATCATTTAAACCAACCTGGTAAGGGTATATTTTTTAAATATTATCATGATTCTTATACTGTGGCGCACCTTATATCAGTTTTTGGTCAAAACGACATTTATATTCGAATAGTAATCTGCATTTCTTCTACTCATAGGCAAGCATTGCCATAAGATCCTATAGAAATTCTCTCATTTTAAAATGAGATTTCCGAGAAATATAGCGTAGAAAGACTAATTTTTTTCAACAGCAATTGATAGAGTGCAATAAGAAGGGCTTATTTTCAAACTTTCATGAAAATGACATTTACTTCGTTTCTCGGTGGAACCTCCTTAAGAGGACGCATCATACCCTTCGGTAAGGAAAAGTTCTGTCGAAAATCCACAAGATGGCGTCACTCACACCCGATCGAGGAATTTTAGCGTCAGGAGTCTCCTACTCCAGGATAACTCTCGCACAAGGCAACAGTCGTCGGTAAGTTGTACCCAAGGTTCCGGCGCGTACGTATAGGCAGCGCTGACATAAGATCTGTGAGAGAAGACTGAATTATTTGCGACACCGTCCGAGCACATCATGGCCGAAAACCATTCAGGTAGCTTGTCGGAAGATACCAATCACAGATTTCATCTTACAACCGTGACGACTGCTACTTACCATTCTGACAGAAGAAAGATTGATACACCTCCATTAGTTTAAGATATGTCAATAATAATAATAGTTTTTATAAAAATATACCCTACATCTTGCCGTTTTCCCGATGGTTTAATTATGCTCCGGGATAAAATTTTCATGTTTCAGATACTAGCCTTCCTTGGAAAAGGTCTATTATTTATACTATAACAATTTCAAGTTGATGACCTAAGGCTTTCTCAAAAAATCTGGGGTCGGAAATCTTCACAAATCCGACCTGTCGAGCGGGTGTGATGCGTCGCCTTAATCGGTAATTATCTCATGAGGCGGTTGGTGGCCGCTTAATGCAGGTGCCACTGTAATCGAACATCGTGCTTCCGCAGGAGGGAAGAAGCGTTATGAAGGGGCGCTGAGGAAGCGCGGTCTACATCTACATCTACACACTAGCCTGTGAGCCGCCGCATCGGTGTGTGGCAGGGGGTGTTAGGTCACCAGCCGTGTAAAGGTTTAAGTTTTTGGGATATGAAATGGTGTCATGCATTATGGGAGTGTGTTTAGTGGAGCTCACTTTTTATCATGGTCGCTTATTGTGCGCGGGAAGAACGAGTTTTTGTACCTATCTTTTCAGCAGTGTATTTCTCTTATTTTATCGCTTCTGTCGGACCTGGAGATGTAGTGAGGTGTCATGATAATAATCTCTGTGTCGCTCTGACACACACCAGTTCTGAATTTCTCAAGCAAGCTAAGCTTGTAGCCTCCGAGTCTATTGGGTCTCCCGCCTCAATCCTTCTACAAGCGGTGAAACTTTAAATGTTCGTTCGTAGCCGTTTTTAACGAAGCGTGCTGCTTTTCTTTATATCTGATTAATTTTTTTGATTATATCTTTATGACCAGGGTCCCATACGCTCGCAGCGTATTCGAGGTGTGGCCTAAACAGAGAGAAGTAGCATCTCTCTTTCTGTTTTTCATCCGTGGACCTTCCTATTATACGCTTAACAAAACCTAGTTTCTTTAATGCTGTGCCACATGTGTTTTGTTTTTGTATGTGTATTGGACAGGGGGAGAGGGGTAAAGGGTTACAGGGAATAGGCCTGATGGTCTCTCGAAAAACCCTTTAAAGGAGGGCAATCTGCAGACCCCCTCCGAAACCCTAGCTCGGGGGTCTCCAAACCTGAATAAAATCTTTTGGCGTTAGCATATTCAAGTCGTGGTCAGCGTCCGCGTAAAACAATGCTTTCTACGAGAGCGGTATTGACCTGGCATCTTGCCCTTTTGGCGCGATAGGGGGGGTGAGGCGGGAGAAAGGGTGGGGCGAGGAGGGGGGAGGAATCGGCGACACCGTAAAAAGCTTTGACTTTGGGGAAAAAATACGGCCGAATTTGAAATGCTCGTCCTTTTTTATGGTTGAAACTTTGGTCTGGATTGGTCCCAGCCGGTGGTTCCCCCTATCTTCGTGCCGCGAATCGACAAGGAAAATACAAAAGGTTACAATTGGTGGGGTGGGTTGGTTGGTAGAATGCTTGGATGGAGGTGGCCGACAAATCTGGTCATTAAAGATTGTCTGGCGGTTGATAAAGGGTGAATTTTGTTCAGGGAAATGGAGAAAGTATGGAAATACACACGGTATGCGCTCTTATAGTTCTCAGTATAAGGTCATCAGGTAGATCTCAGAAGCTATCAAGACATGAAGTAGAGTAGAGAGAGAGAGTAGAAGACGGTATACCGAATTTCAACACATAATCGTCGCAAATTTTATGCCAATTTTTTTTCGCCAAAAAGTAGGGTGCGACCATTATGAGGGGGAAATGAAAACACGTAATTGCGCCCGTATTAGTTACACGTAGGTCATTCATTACGCACTTAACTGCCTTTATTGCGCCTGTTGCCTTTGTTTAAAAGCGCTAGCGTAGTTATTTAATTGAAAAAGTTAATAGATAAAAATAGAAAATTCGCGAGACAAAATTATACCCAACTAGCCCGGGTCTCCACTACTCTGTATTTGTGAATGGCAGGTAGAAATGTATGTCAGGTAGAGTGCAGAATTAGACAAATTTTTCATTTTACCGCAAGTGTCGTGACGAACAGAATTAACATGCGACGATTATGCGATGAAATACGGTAGCTCGCGGCTCACAACGAAACACACTGTTTCCTCGGTGTTTCAGCCCCTGCCCAATAGGTAGCGCTTTTAAGACTGGGACACAATCAACTTGTACGTGTAACACACGGAGTAGTAGATCCTACTCCGTGGTGTAACGTTTGCCGTTAACGGGAATACGCGGAAAGATGGCTGACGGGAAAGTATAGCGAACGGACACAATCAACGTGTACGGGGAGTACGTGTACGCGAGAGATGGGCAACTTCCATCTCTTCCCGTGTCCCGTACGCGGAAAACCAATCAGAATAGTCCTGAGAATCCGGGAATGGGTGCCATCTGTCGGCAGATACATCCAACTGTTGAAGTTTGTTCTTGGCTAAGACAGCTTATTTACTTCCACACTTGTTTACACCTAATCTCTTAGCTGCGCCTGCGTTAGTCAATTGTCACTCCTGGCCTCGTTAACGTCGATTGTGACCGCTGACTTGCGTTGCCCGTCTCCCGTTGTCCCGTTTACGTCTCGCGTCACACGTACACGTTGATTGCGCCTCAGCTTTTAGAAACAGGTCGGGAGCTTGGTTGACGTGGGCTTGACATTATAAAAGACCTTCATCAGTCGCAGTAAATGATGTTCCCAGGCCTGAAGATGGCAGAATACCGGGAAAACCTGATTTAACATATAGAAAAATCTAGTGAAAGCAGAAGTCTAAAAAACAATATATTGCATGACTAATTCATTAACTTATTGATGCATTAAAATGAACTCTTGATTTAAGATTTATTTTCCAATGCCTCATAACGAGATAGAACATCTTGAAAAAAACATCTTGAGATTATTTTCAATGAATAAAATGGAGATAGCGATAGGGAAACTATTTCACATGAAGGTGTGATACCGGTTTTCAGAAAATAGAGACATTTTATTAAGACAAAAAATGTTTATTGTGATGTTGCAAGGAGATGTATTCGCTTCCATGGCTTAAAATGGCTTTCAACATAAATAAAAAATTGATTTAAAAAATGAGTAGGTACGAACATGCATCAAGAGATACTATGATGCTAACTTTAATTAAATGGAGAAAATTCCCAAATATATTCACTCATTAACATGATTCTTTTTGCTCAAAAGGTCAAAATTTTGCCCAAACTGGGTTGATAGTATTCAAAACATTCTGGTAACTACGCTATAAAATAATTATTTGTGATTGCATTTGCGGTTATTGTTGCTGTTGTTGTTTTTCAGTTTAGGAGTCAACTATGGATAACGTAATTGTTTCATTCTTCATTGCAAAGCTTACGTTTTAAATTGCGTATTTGTAACGAACAGGATGACATAGCAAAAGTCATTCAACCGTCTCAATGATTAAAGTGATAGGTTCTGTTTGAACCGTTCGAGATATTTCCGTTCTCGTATCCAAGGGGTCACGTGGCACAAACTCGGAGGGTTCGAGATTTGGGCGTATTTAAGCCACTTGAATACATTCGCACTCGAGTATTCCTCACGGTTTGCTACAGATAGATTTCTATATCCCGATTAGAGACACGTAAACAACATATCAGACGCTTGCCATAGCCATCCCTGCGGTTTAAACTCAAAGAAGCCTTCCGAACGTTCGTCGTTATATCACGCATCTCGTTTAGTTACTTATGCTGGTTTGAGCGAAATATCATTTTACCTAAAAATCAATGAATTTGGTCTCATTTTAATGAAAAATATCTCATCCTTCTATTGACCCCAAAAATTCAGCCCCTTATCACATTACTTTCGGAGATATTCGCAAAAAAATAAAATACCAGCCATTTTACATGGGTAAATGGTAGGTGTGTGTATTCCAGATAGCCATCATTTACAGAATGAGAAATTTCTAACACCTAGATGTCGTAAAAAAAACCAACAGCGTGTAGTTAGTATGCCTCCTCAACTATTTTTGAAAATTAATCATATTGTCACCGCAATAGGTTCTAAAATAATTTGGTGAGTGTGTGCTTGGAAAAAGGATTGTTCGTGTCGAATACATGGTTTAAACATAAGAGATTACGCGTGTATACTTGGAAAAGGGGCGATTGTTAAAGCATGATCGATTTCGCTGTGAATGATGAGAGATCGAGGGAGTTAGTGAGGGACACGAGAGTGATGAGGGGTGCCGAATGTGGGACAGGCCATTGTTTGGTACTCTCCAAAGTGAATCTGGGCAGAAACAGGGGGCCAAGTAAGAATTTTGCGGGTAAAAGCAGTTGAGAGTAAAAGTGGAGAGGTTGCTAGACAGTGAGGTAAGAATGCAGTATGAGTGCATGCTAGAGGATGCTCCAGCATGAATGGCGTGATTGGTATGTATGTATGTATATTGCACCTGAGTAAACGAGATGCAAGAGTCATGCAGGGGTCACGAGAAACGTGATGTTGGTTCTGAATGGCAGATTAAGGAAAAAGCGTTTGGGAGCAATGAAGGTAGTCCGAGCTAAATGTCATTTTACTTAGAAATCAATGAATTTGGTCTCATTTTAAAGAAAAATATCTCTCCCTTCCAATGCCATCAAAAATTCAACTCCTTAACTCATTGCTTTTGGAGTTATTTGCCAATGAATACCAGCCCTTTTACATGGAAAACGGTACGTGCATACACTCCAGAGAAACATTATTTACAAAATGAGGTATTTCTATCACTTAGATGTTGTAAAAATACTAACAGCCTGTAGTTAGTATGCTTCCTCAATTAGTTTTGAAAATTAATCATATTGTCACCGCAATAGGTTCTTGGATATCACATAAAAACCTCCCGTTTTGAGGGAGTTTAAAACGCACCGCGCGAAAATAATGTGTCAAGTTAAAGACTTATTTAGATATTTTCATTTGATTACTTACCATTTCTGTCATATAAAACTATATTATTACACCATTCATAATGAAATATTTAATTCACGTGTTCTACAGCTGGTGAAATCGAAACGTTTAATTCGAATATGGTCTCTATTATGACTAGGGAACTATCTCGCTCGGAAAACATAAATCGGGATTATCTCAAGCGTTTTACTCGCAGCATCCCTTGAAGAATGAAAGTTATTTTCAAGGAGGAATCTTAATTTTAGGCATGCCAGATAATCCGCCGTGATTTCAACGCATTTTAAAACGTTAGATTTATACTAACGAATGGAGTGAACATATTATCAGGTATCATTTAATGGAGATATATCTTGGATAAATAAAATTTTTGAATTTTAATGTTGTATTGCACTGCTTCGATGGCAATGCGATTGCATCCCTTCACGTATCTTTTTCATCTCAAATATCTCCCGCATTATATTGTTTAAAAACTTTTAAAAAATGCTTTAGATAGTGAGACACCTAATATATTGCTTCAGCACAGGTCGTCGATAACATAGCGCAAGTATTTAGGTTGAAGAAACAGACTTCCAGTTTTCTTCAAAGGTCGTAAACAACCCACTATAATGGATGTAGTAGTGTTGCCAAGGAAAATTTCAGCTGTTTACCTCCTTTGATAATTTTCATTGCAAACGAAGTGGTTATCAAATAAATTTATATTACAATATTTATTTTTAAAAACAGGCATCAAAAATATGCCGTGAAATGCTTTCAGCCTACATATGACTATACCCTTCTCTCAGTTCGTTACAAAATCATAATACCAAGTCCTGCCGGAATAGCTATGCAGGTTACAACCAGCATAAATACTGGCTCTCGTTAAGAGGTAAAAACTTCAGTTTAAGAGGACGCTTCAGACCCTTCGGTAAGGAAAAGTTCTGTCGAAAATTCACAAGATGGCGTCACTCGCACCCGATCGAGGCGTTTTGGATCAAGGAGTCTCTTCCACCAGGATAACTCTCGCACAAGGCAACAGTCGTCGGTAAATTGTAGCCAAGGCTCCGGCGCGTGAGTACAGGCAGCGCTGATATAAGATCTGTGAGAGAAGACTGAAATAATTGCTTCACCGTCCGAGCATATTATGGCCGAAAACCATTCAGGTAGCTTGTCGAAAGATACCAATTATAGATTCTATCTTTAAACCGTGACGGCTGTTATTTAGCATTCTGATAGAGGAGGAATTGATACATCTCCATTAGTTTAAGATATGTCAATATTAATAATATTTTTTGTAAAAATATACCCTACATCTTGCCGTTTTCCCGATGGTTTAATTTTGCTCCGGGATAAATTTTTCATATTTCAGATACGAATCTCTCTTGGCAAAGGTTTATTCTTTATACTATAAAAATTTCTAGCTGATGTGGTAAGACTTGAACAAAAAATCTGGGGTCGGAAATCATCACAAAGTCGACCGGTCGAGCGGGTGTGACGCATCGCCTTAATGCTTTGTCCTGTAACTTTTTACCCAAAAGAAGGATTTACATTAAATTTAAACAAAATTTACTCAAGGCTGCATTAAGTCTAAATTTACCCATTATAGCACATCAATATTATTATCAACCTTAAGGAATCAGTACTTCAAAGCTCAGGTTATTCCTTTTGATGACAATGGTTCATTGCGAGCTCCTTATACACAAAGTTTTTGAGGAGAAGAAGGGGGAGATGGGAAGAGGAGGAAGGGAACATGACAGGAAATTGATTTGAGATTGAGTGAGGGGAGTTGATTGTTGTTCAAGGGGCGAGTTACGTCTCAGAGGGGAGGGGGGGAGGATGGAAATGTCGGGGTGGGAGAGATGAGAGGGGGAGGGAACTATTAATTCAAAACGGTAAGATAAATGATTTTTTTAAGAGTAAAATAATTTTTTTTATGTTCTAAATATTCCGTTTTGTGTCCTTTACACCGAATGTGTAGGACTTTAGGCATGAAAATCACTCACGCGGTCTCCTATTAAAAAATTTATTGACTTTGCAAGTGAAGTTTTTCTTATCTGAAACATAAAAGTTTTTCTGGCAGTAAAATTAAGAGTCAACCGTGTTTTTACATTAATTCTTTGTCAATCAGTTAAATATTTTTTTTTCTAATTAGATTTCTACCTCATATGGTATTCTTTGAAGTGCACATTAGGATGACCACCATTGCTACACTTTTCACAGATAAACTTGGAGCTTTTACCACAGTAAACCGCACCGTCGATGGGTATTTATTTTACATAACCAGCGATCATACTCATCGTATCTTCCGTCTATGACTGCCTCCCTCACTGTTTTTGGTGTGAGTTATTTTGGCTGTGAATCGATTGACAATGATCCAATAATTACAATCTTTCTTAAAAAATCAATATGATAGATTTTGGAGTTATTGATTCGGAAAATATGCCATAAGTTCACAATACTGCTGTTCAGACCAAATCTGAAAAAGGCCAGTACCACTAGTTGGACCTAATACTCACACGATACGCAGCACATTGCTGATCAAATAAATCCACACCTGCCATGCCATGGTTGTAAATTTTTACAACTTGTGGTTAATTATTTTAAAAATCAGTTTAAATTATTTAACTGATTGACAATGAATTAATGTAAAAACACGGTTGACTCTTAATTTCACTGCCAGAAAAACTTTTATATTTTCAAGGAAAAGTTACTTAAATGCAAATGTATTCGTTAACAATGTAAGCAATAGTCTCCTATTTATTATATATATATAAATAAATTATTTTGAATGAAGTACGAATTATTTTCAGTCGTGCTACCCTTTCTATCGTTTCCGTTTAGATTGATATTGAATTTATCCCACCGTGTGTTAAAACACACGGCGTCTGCAACAGAAACTACGAAGCACAGATTTTTAAAAATTCCGGTGGATAATGGTTCAAAGAGAGCAGCATATTAAAAAAACAGCCTTAAAATCGATAAAAAATATCTTCGGGAAAGATTGGGTTAATGAATTAGCTTCTACTGATCATACAGTTTTAGTGGCAGGAAGTAAAGATGACCTGAGGCATCTTGTAGAAGAACTGATAACCCATGCCATGGACGAGTAGGGCTGGCTGAGAGTGAAGAAAAAAAAATGAAGTACCTGAGATTTGGAAGAAAAACTAATGAAGAGAACGATCCGCTAAGAGTAGGAGGCCAAATTAAATAAATGATTTACGGCATTCTAAGACCAAACGGGTGATCATTAATCATGATTAATGAAGATGAAAAAGAGATAGAGTTAAGAGTAGCAAATGCAAACAAATGATACTGGGCTCTGCGAAAACTCCTCAAAAGCAGTTATCTCAAACTGTTATCCATTAAAAAACAAAGTTAAATATTTACAAGACCGTTAAAAAAATCAGTTTCGCTCTACGGCTCAGAAATGTTGGCTTTAAACAAATACACGAAGAGGAAACTGATAACATTTGAAAATCACGTTCTTAGATCAATAACAGCACCAGTAAATGGAGGTGAAAGGTGGCGCATTAAAACAATAATAGAACCTAGAGATTTCTTTTTAGGGGAGGGCGCAGCTATCCTCCCCTCTCCCAGAAGCTCAAAACTAAACCATAGATATGTAAATAGAATCACTCCCCAACATCTACATCTACATCTACGTGATACCCTGCGAGCCACCACGAGGGTGTGTGGCAGGGGGTGAAGATCACCAAACATGCACTATTGACATGCAAGTAGGATATTTAAGGGAGATATGCTAGAAAATGGGGTTACATGGAGCTAGATGGTTAGTATCTACATAATAAGAAAGGGATTAATGGTTGTTATTACATGCATCATGCACTACAGACTACTCTAACTATATTTCACCTACCATGATGTAACATTAGCTGCTCCAACCCAGTTTTGATGCTGGAAATTCCTTAGGGCATCATAACTTCAGACCCCAACTGTGAGGGACAATTACAATTAGAATCTATCATCATCTTCAGCGCTACAGCCCGCGTGGGACCCTGGCCTTCTCCACAACTTTCTTCCTTTCTTCTTTGTCCTCCGCTACTTGTTTTTTTTTGTTTGTTGTACACATTGTACAATGTTGTCTACATTGTTTTTCCACATTTCGATTCCTGCTGTTTAGTTTATAATGATATCCCAGATGAACTTGATTTAAAACTTCAACGCCAATTAAATTCCTGTGTAAGATTTGTGTTCGACCTTCGAAGAGATGTACATATATCGCCATACCTCAATGAAATCGGATGGCTTTCCACTAAAAAACGACGAAAATATTTCCTCGCTGCGTTCCTTTACGTATTGTTTCTTTATAAAAATCCAGAATATTTACATAACCTTTTTAAAACTAAGCCTAAAAATACCATTATGACTACAAGATCAGATGCTAACTTAATCTACTATCCCGCTCATCGCACAACTTCTTTCCAGAAGTCATTCCAGGTTGTAGCATCCAATCTCTGGGATAATCTACCAGATGATGTTAAAAATACTCGGTTTTTGAAATCGTTCAAGGCAAAAGTCTATAACTTATTACTTACTGCCCCATAATAACTTATTGGTTAATTGGAGAAAAATGTGTATCTCTTATATTTCTTTGGCTGTTTGTTCTTTTCATCATGTTACTTATTGCTATTCCTAAAACTTCTTCCTCGTTGGTTCTGTGATTTGTCACTGGAACGTTGTGTATCATATGCTTTTCTTTGCATAATGTTGTTGTTGTTGTAGTAGTGTAGTGATGATATGATTTCTTTGTAAAATGGAACTCTTTTGTTATATTTTCCTGTTAGTTTATCGCTCACAATGAGTAAGTTGAGTTGATTTCATGATTTTATGTTTAATTAATTCCATGTTTAAATATACTCTAAGGATTTGTATAAGTAAATTGTATTTGTTCTTTGAGGACAAGAGTCCTAGAACAATAAATATCTTTCTTTCTTCTTTCTTTCTACTTTTCTACACCTCCGGACCCCCAGCTTCCTCAGATCCTCATCTACAACCTCCACCCGTCTTTTCCTGGGTCTTTCTCTACTTCTTCTTCCCTCTGGTTTTCCTTCTCAAACTCTTTTCACTACTCTTTCCCCACCCATTCTTTGCACACGGCCTGCCCATCTAATTCTCGATTTCTTAATCCCTGTTAATATTCCATCTTCCCCATAGAGCTGCTGTAATTCCTCATTCTTTCTAATCCTCCATTGTCCTTCTTCATTGACTGGTCCATAGATCTTCCGAAGAATTTTTCTTTCCCACCTCTGAAACAAATTCTCTTATCTCTCCGTCAACGTCCACGCCTCCGAACCATTGAGGACTATTCGCCTGATAAGAGTTTTATAGATTCTTTTCTTTGTAATTCTACTAACGGTTTTGGCTTTGAATATTTTTTGCAAAGAATAGTATGCTAGATTTCCTGCTGATTTGGAATCTACAGGGTACTGAAATGCAGAGAGAGCAAGTCAACAAAAAAATACAGTAGAACCCTGTCAAGAAGAGTTTTTCTTCTTTCTGCTAAGAAGAAAAGCTTTACATGAGTCGTAGATTTGAAAATTTCATAATTGGGAAACAGACTATGAGAGATGGCTGGTAAACACTTGTAGGATATCCACTGGCTCATTAAAGGTTAAGAAATTAATGCAAAATAGTATCACAAAAACTCCATCATGCAGTTTATTGAGTCAAAACGACAGGAGGAAAAGAAGGAACCAAGTGTTGTTTTTTGATAAACCTTTTACTCAAAGCTGCAGAGAATATTTCCACTTCTTTCAATTTTTTAAGGATGCATTCAAGAACACCAGAAACTGGGTGAAACACATTTATAGCCACACAGTAAGAAGGTAGATATAGATATATGTAATGTATTGTTCCTCAGATATTACATCCAATTCGAACAATAATAAAAAACACTAATACAAAAATATACAACAATGATCCAAAACAATATTGAAAATATACAATGATAATACAAAAAATTTTGAATGTACATACACAACAATAATACAGCTCATCCCGTGTTATAATTAATTGAAAAGGGTAAAGACATCTTATTGGGGGCACGTTGGATATAAATATAGTCTATTTTTTGATATGGGCAGCGATGAGGAGCCTTTGATTGTTTTAGGAAGGTTGTTCCAAGTTTGAGAGGCGGCAACGGTAAATGATTTTTGAAATGTGGAGGATCTGTAGTGTGGGACATGTAGATATTTAGGGTCGGCTCTGGTAACTATATTTGGCAGAATGGTTCCCTCGGGAAAAGAGCCAATGATGTACTGTGGGTCATCGTGCTTGAGTAGGGAACACATGAAGCAGGCCAATTTTAATTTTTTTCTTGTTTTTATGTGAAGGTAAAGTTAGTACACCCCCAGTTTCTTCCTTTTCTTCACTGAGTCGGATCTTATAGCTCTTATAAAATCAAGACGCCTAAGACGTCTACAGGCGAGAAGAAGAGACGATGCCGAAAGAAATTTCAACGGGAAGACCTGAAGGAAAAAGAGGATTGGGAAGACCCACACACAGGTAGTCAGACTGATATCAAGAAGACCAGAGCGAAGCAGCATCTCTCTTTGACTTTTTCATCCGAGGACCTTCCTATTATACTTTTAACAAAACCTAGTTTCTTTAATTCTGTGCCGCATATGTTTTGTATTTGTTATCCCCACAATATATCAGATGTTAGGGTAATCCCAAGATATTTTACTTTACCTGAAGATTATATGTTTACTCCACCTATATAGTATAGGTATGGCATTTTTTGTGATGACTTTCGCAGGAAGTGGACTGTGGTGCATTTTCTGATATTTAAATATTCTATTCAATACACTCCAGGAACTACTGAGGCCGAGGTTGTCCTTTACTCTTACTGTCTCAATATAGAATTTTCTCTGGAGGTCTATGGATCGTCTGGATGTAATAATTTTGTAAAATTCTTCCTATGTTTCCCGAGACAGTGGAAATATGGGGAAAACAGGCTCTTCCCAACGACTTTTCGAGATCTTCTTCCGGAGGCATATTTGTGTGGACGGCTTTCTGCGTCTGCTACCGTTTTCGCCCGGTGTATAAAGGTGGCCATGATGCCCTGCTTCTGGGTGGTGGTTACTTCTCCCATTTAGGAAGAGGTTAGTGTGAGTAGGTTTTCTGTACTCGCGTCGTCCAAGAGTACCATCAGGCTTCCTGTCAATCAGGATGTCCAAAAAAAGGGAGGCAGTTTCTATTTTCTTCTTTCGTGGTAAATTGGATATTGGGATATTGGATATCTCAATGTCTCGCGATTAGCGTTTCATCCACCTTTATATATGTGGACCCCAGAAGTCGAGAGTCTAAATGACATTTAAAAAAATAAGTTAGGTACAGGAATGGGATGTGAAAATATTAATCTCTTAGGTGGTAAAGAGATCCAAGTGATTTTCTTGACAGGTGATGCTATGTAGGGTAATGCCTCTAAACTAATTAATGGGTTGTACCAAACATTTTCAACTTTGACTTAAGAGGACGCATCATACCCTTCGGTAAGGAAAAGTTCTGTCGAAAATTCACAAGATTTTTCATTCGCACTTTCAATTCACTCGCACCCGATCGAGGATCGAGGATCAAGGAGTCTCTTCCACCAGGATAACTCTCGCACAAGGCAACAGTCGTCAGTAAGTTGTAGCAAAGTCTCCGACGCGTAAGTACAGGCAGCGCTGATATAAGATCTGTGAAAGAACACTGAACTAATTGCATCACAGTCCGAGCACATCATGGCCGAAAACCATTCAGATAGCTTGTAGAAATATACCAATTACAGATTCTATCTTACATCCGTGACGGTTGTTACTTAGCATTCTGATAGAAGAGGGATTGATACATCTCCATTAGTTTTAGATATGTCAATAATAATAATAGTTTTTATAAAAATATACCATACATCTTACCGTTTTCCCGATGGTTTAATTAAGCTCCGGGATAAAGTTATCATATTTCAGATACGAGCCTCCCTTGGCAAAGGTCTATTCTTTATACTATAAAAATTTCAAGTTGATGGCTTAAGACTTAAACAAAAAATCTGGGGTAGGAAATCATCACAAATCCGACCTGTCGACCGGGTGTGATGCGTCGCCTTAAGTTTTCTCTAAACAATGGTTTTGTTACTTAGACCAGTAACTTGACTTCTGGGGTCCTCATATCACTTTCGGCTACTATGGTGTTGGATTAAAAAACCTGCATTGTATAAATTCCTGCAATGTATGACCGCAAACTTTATGTAGTCTCCCATATCCGTCATATAATTTGCATCTCGCATATGGTTCCTTATTTTCTCTCCTTGAAATGGCGCTCCATTGGGGGAGCGAGGCAAAATTTTGTTTATTGAAGCGGGAGGGAAGGAGAAGCTCGAGTCTGAAATGAATAGGCACCCATGCGGCTCGTTTCTCAAAAATATTTACGAGTCCTCCAGAGGCAATCTTAAACGACTTATGGAGTTCCATTCGTCAGATTCTTCTGCGGGCACTCAAGTGATGAAAGTCTTTTTCTTTTTTGTTTTGTTTGAAGATTTTAAAGGAGAGTGTTCTGGGAATGCTGTGAATTTTCCTTCCGTCCGTGATTTCATTTCGTAACGTGACTCGGTATGTGTGAGCTTCGTTGTTTCGCATTCATCGGAAAACTTTTCATGAGTTGGTGTGGTTTCAGCTAATGATATTCCATTCTCTTGGGATGTCTTGGATACTTGGGGAGGCGACCGACAGCTAACGTCATTTGCGCCATAGGGGGATAGGTAAGGGAGGAAGGGTGGATAGAAACCCGGCGTCGGCATTAGTCTGCTCTGAACGATAGGCGCCAAGGTGACCACGGTTTAACGTCTCATCCGACAGGCGGAGTACTGTACTCGTAGTGCCCTCCACAGGGCACTCAAGTAGGGATCGGGTTTCCTCTGAAAAACATCCTCCTCCGCAGGCCTGGCCGTCCGTATGGTTAGCCAGTACTCATCCATTCTCTTTATCAAAAACTACTACTTTAGAACTAACCTGTTTCGTTTCATGTAAGATCAGATAAGATAAATTTATTGCTCCTCTTGAAATGCAAGTACAAATCTCTTAAGTACAAATAAATTGGAGCTTTAGGCAGCCTCAAAGGAACAAGCACCTGTATCGAGGCTGCCCTCCGTATATAAATACATGCAATTGCTGGTTAATGTAATACATTTAAAAAAAAATAAAAATGATAAAACTAAATTTTTCCGAACATATGTACAAATGAGGACCATATCATTTATGCCAATTTGTTAACAAAGAAAAATACACGCTTCTTTTTTACAATACACCAAGCTATATTTTATAAGCACTTAACATGGTTAATTACAATTTGGAACATAATACGAATTACCAATCCAACACAAAACTTCGATTTTTTTAATGGATAGTGTCCATTCCTTAAGCAGCTTTAGATTTTTTTAAAATTTGATTTTTGAAATTTTTAAATAGTCTGGCATATCATTTAATAGTTTGGGTCCTAAGTAAACAAAGGACCTCTTAAATAATGTAAAGTTTTAATGTCTTGAAGTAAGTAATTTTGCTCACCACTGAGAACGAGGAGAGACGATGAATGTCATGCATTCGTCTATGTAGGCATACTTTAAAAAAATAATATACTATATCCTTCGTGTTTCAAGTTCGAAAGGGCACCCCGAAGCGAGAGAAGGCTCTCACCCTTGGAAAGCAATTGAGGTCAGGCCGGCAGGTGGCACCGTCGTCGCCGTCGAATTTCTGCCGACATGCATACATACACACATACCTAACGCGCGCAACAGCAGAACATCGGAGCGACTGCCGCGCCCCAGCCCTCCGGGTGTGAGAAGGGGTGGGGGAGGAGGGACTTTGGGGGAGGAAGAGAGGGGTGGGAAGAGGGAGGAGTGGGAAGGGGGGGGGGTTGAATCTGTTAAGTCCCTCTAGCGATCGTTCCCACTTGGCGCCACGGGCCATTTGACGCGGAACCCGCGCTCTGATGAAAAAAGAAAAACGGAGAAACGAAAAACTTTCCGGAAATGACCAAAGTTCCGTTTGTGAATTTGTTACTCCGGATACCGACAAATTTCGGCGAATTACCAACACTCCTATCCTCTCTCTCTCTCGTCGGAATTGCATAAATTTGCATTCTAACTTCCACAACCACCTCCAAAAGCATGGGGAAGGGAGTGGTGGGTGCCAGGGAGGAGGTAAGAGGGAAGGAAAAACAAGGCAACATCCGTTTTCCTCAAACTCACCCGCGGGACCTTTGGTTCGTCACTGTGGCACCGCGAGCATATATAAACTTAAAAATGCTTACTTTTAAATTTTTCATGGTTCACCGGCACTATTCCTATTTAAATATCCTAGTTAAATAATAATAGTGATCATTCCAATTTAAATATTATTTATTGGAAATTATAATAATATACATTTGCTCCCAGGGGGGTTGTGCTTGAACCGGTCGAGATAATGTCGAAAACGCGACTAAGGAGTCACTTGGTATAACGACGAACGATTGGAGATTTTGTCGAAGTTTACCTCCTCAAATGGCTGTCTTAAGCGTCTGATATGTCGCATATTGTGTCTCTAATCGGTATTTAAAAATCCACTGACAGTATTACCGCGAGAAAATCCGGATCGGAAAGGCTGCGTGAAATTTTTACGAATGGTTCCGATACTCCTAAATCTCGAATCCTGGCAAAGTGATGGAATACCCATGTGCTATTTATTGCTCTATGTGATCATAGGAGGTGAGTCATTATGCATTGATCTAGTGCATCTTAAACTCAGGGAAGATTGAGTAGTGCATATCTAATTCCAAGTGAACTCTTGACTCTTAAGCTGTGTCCCAATTCGCCCTTTAGGCAGCTAAATCGGCAGATTTAGGGAGGACGCCATCTTGAAGTGTGTCCCAATTCGTTAGGCATCATGGGGTAGCGGATTTAGGTGCCTTTCTCGGGGGTGAAATTTAGGGTAGATGGAGTTTATCCTAAAGCCGCCTCCATATTGAATTTACCATCATGCAAAGCGCAGCATGCGTCGTACAAGGAAACTCGCACCGCTCGTACCCAAGGAAGTAGTTGAAAAGTGGCAAACATGGCAAGTGTTTTGTATGTTGTGAAAGAATTCTCTAGAATTTCGCAAACCAACACCCGACTACAAAAGAAAAATTTTACTTAGTACACTTAAATAAAACGAATTTAAATCCCAGAACACCTACAAAAACTTACATACCCCGAAAACTAACGAATCTCCAGACAACGAAATGGATGAAAAAATGTAATTTCACTTTCCAAATCTCACAACGCACCCGAAGGTAGCCACAGGCGTCAAAAATGTCTTTATTTCAGGTTTCATTTGTTTCATTCAGTCCTTTATTAATTACTCATATGTTTTTCATTCGTTTCCAGCTCAGTAGACGGCAACACTAGCAAAGGATGTCCCAAATCAAGCTCCCTTAGCGAAAGGCATCTAAATATTTAACTAGCTAACCGCATCCTCCCTAATGCCTAACGAATTGGGACACGGCTTTACTTACTTTAAGAGGACGCATCACACCCTTCGGTAAGGAAAAGTTCCGTCGAAAATCCACAAGATGGCGTTACTCGCACCCGATCGAGGCGTTTTGGTGTCAGGAGTATCCTACTCCAGGATATCTCTCGCACAAGGCAATAGTCGTCGGTAAGTTTTAGTCAAGTCTCCGGCGCGTAAGTACAGGCAGCGCTTATATTAGATCTGTGAAAGAAGACTGAACTAATTGTATCACCGTCCGAGCACATCATGGCCGAAAACCATTCAGGTAGCTTGTCGAAATATACCAATTATAGATTCTAACTTTAAACCGTGACGGCTGTTATTTAGCATTGTGATAGAGGAGGGATTGATACATCTCCATTAGTTTTAGATATGTCAATAATAATAATAATAGTTTTTATAAAAATATACCCTACAACTTGCCGTTTTCTCGATGGTTTAATTATGCTCCGGGATAAAGTTATCATATTTCAGATACGAGCCTCCCTTGGCAAAGGTCTGTTATTTATACTATAAAAAATTCAAGTTGATGACGTAAGACTTAAGCAAAAAATCTGGGGTCGGAAATCATCACAAATCCGACCTGTCGAGCAGATGTGATGCGTCGCCCTAACAATGATGGCTTCAGTAACTTGACGGTATAATACAGTTTAAAAGTTTACTAGGAATCAAACAATAGGTGTAACAGGTGATAATTTAAACAATAATTCTTTCGGACCGTAAGAACTGGCCATCAATGGATATCTGACGTTTCTTATGCAGTCTACCACTCTGTCAACTGAGCTACAGAAGGCGTTTTGGCTGCCAAGAAAATTGCGATAAATTCATCAGAAAGCATGCATCACCAGCAGCGAGTACCATTGAGTAATCCAACCCTTTAACGCACTTGAATCCCCTTCCTTGAAGATGCAATTCCAAAAAGCGGGGAAATTAAGCCGTTCTAATTTAGGAGCGGATAAATCCAAGAGACAATCCCGGTAAATTATTAGCGAAAACTGTTAATTTAAAATATACGTGGTACTCTGCGTGCGAAAATTTTCTCGGTAAGTACTTTCCGCAGGTCATAGCGTGAGCTTTGCTCTTTAAGTTGCCGAAGGCTGTGTAGGCGGAGGTTATATATGAGTACCAATTCGTTTTGAATCTCTTTACGGGTAAAATATTTTCCTAGAGACTTAATTCGTGAAGTGGAAGCGGCTGAAAATACGTAAAGTACAAAATTGTATTGTGTATCAAGATAGCAAATCTAGGATTAAAAGATTTATGGATCACATTTGCCGACTAAGCACGTAAATTATGAAATTTATCCAAGAAGTACGCAAATGACAAAGACTAGAAATTCTTGCATAAAAATCACTCGTGATATATTCCATTGATATGGAGAACTGAGAGGAGGCTCCTTCATTCAAAGTATGTGGGAATCAGTGTCCTTAAATCATTGAATTATGAACATCATATTTTGTCATGTGCTGAGATTTACCGTTTTCCACTAATCAATCTATAACCAATCTTAAATCCTACAATGTCTGAGCGATTGAAATTCACTTCTAAGTCAACGCTCAAGGTAGTTTGAGCGAAAAATCATTTTACTTAGAAATCCATGTATTTGATCTCACATTTAAGATAAATATCTTACCTATTCAATGACACCAAAACTTCTACCTCTTACCGCATTAATTCCGGAGATATTTGCCAAAAAATACCAGCCAATACGTGTATACACACCAGAAAGACATTATCTACAAAATGAGGTATTTCTAACACTTATATGTCATAAAAAAACTAACAGTGTGTAGTTTGTATGTTTTCTCAACTATTTTTGAAAATTAATCATATTGTATTTGCAGTAAGCTCTTAGGTATCATAAAAAACCTTCCGTTTCCATGGAGTTTCAAACGCACCACGCGTGAAAATGAGTGAAATTTAAGACTTATTTAGATCATTTAATCACTTACAATTTCTGTCAAGTAAAACTGTATAATTGCACCATTATGATTAATTTTTATAACGTTACCAAAAAATTTCCTTCGGGCCGGATTTGAACCAGCGACCTATGGATATCTGATATTCCTTCCGACTACAGTCCACCGCTCTACCAACTGAGCTACCGAAGGATATATCAACGCAAGTGAAAGTGATCTGTATCGAGCGGCACAGATTCGAAAATGAGAGGAAGGATTTCACAAATAAACTGTGGACAGCGGTAGGGAGAGGCAATTCGGGTGAAATAGAGGGCCCAGGTGGGAATCACTGTGTTTTCTCTCGGTCATACCGCGGAGGAAGGCGAATGTCCCCGGATATCGCGATTGCAGAAATTCTATGGCGCGTGATTCTCGAGAAATGACTGCATAAAAAGTGTTGGATCAGGACATGACGCAAAAGTCAGTTAGCTTTTATATTTTTCCCAAGATGTCCTCGATAGTATCCCGGCCTGTAAAAAAATTCTCAAAAACTTCGATCGTGTTCAGAAAGTTCATACTATCCTACGTATGCATTATATACTAACGCGTCGACCATGGGTATATTTCCCACAGTTGAAGCTCACTTCCTTGGACAGACATCTGCATAAAGCGTCGTGATGCAGCCCTTTCATTCGAAGTGTGCTATGTGCCAGATACATTGTGCCATCTCTTCCCAAAGAATAGCTTTTATCATGCCGCGTCTTAAGGCGACGCATCACACCCGCTCGACAGGTCGGATTTGTGATGATTTCCGACCCCAGATTTTTTGTTTAAGTCTTACGTCATCAACTTGAAATTTTTATAGCATAAAGAATAGACCTTTGCCAAGGGAGGCTCGTATCTGAAACATGAAAATTTTATCCCGGAGCATAATTAAACCATCGGGAAAACGGCAAGATGTATGGTATATTTTTATAAAAACTATTATTATTATTGACATATATATAACTAATGTAGATGTATCAATCCCTCCTCTATCGGAGTGCTAAGTAACAGCCGTCACGGATGTAAGATAGAATCTGTAATTGGTATATTTCGACGAGCTACCTGAATGGTTTTTGGCCATGATGTGCTCGGACGGTGATGCAAATAGTTCAGTCTTCTTTCACAGATCTCATATAAGCGCTGCCTGTACTTACGCGCCGGAGACTTGGCTATAACTTACCGACGACTGTTGCCTTGTGCGAGAGTTATCCTGGAGTAGGAGACTCCTGACGCTAAAACGCCTCGATTGGGTGCGAGTGACGCCATCTTGTGGATTTTCGACAGAACTTTTCCTTACCGAAGGGTATGATGCGTCCTCTTAACTGTGAGCATTGAAAAAAATCCTTTGGGCCGGATTTGCACCAGCGACCCATGGATATCTGATTATTTGGTCGTCTACAGTCCTCCGTTCAGCCAAAATTTTATAAAGCTCCGAGTAACTTAAATTCACAGTTAAGTCACTGGCAGAAGCAGCCCATTATTACACTGTGCTGACGACACCTTCATTAATACACGGGACTTCACTTAATGCACGCTGGATAAATTGACAACTATTTATTTCCATAAGCATAATTTATTAGAATCACAGTTCATCTACATCTACATACTACCCCGCGAGCCGCCGCATGGGCGTGTGGCAGGGGGTGTTAGGTCACCAGCCGTGTAAAGGTGTAAGTTTTTTGGAGATAAAATGGTGACATGTATTATAGGAGTGTATTTAGTGAGCTTAATTTTTATTGTGATCGCTTTAAGTTCGCGGAAAGAACGAGTTCTTGTACTTATCTGTTCGGCAGAGTACCTATCTCTCTTATGTTATCACGTCTGTCAGACCTAGATATGTAGTGAGGAGTCATAATATTATTTTCTATGTCGCTCTGAAAAATATCAGTTCTGAATTCATCAAGCAACCTTAGCCTATCGTGTAGCCTCCGAGTCTCGAGGGGCTCCCACCTCAATCCCTCTAAAAGTTGCGAGACACTATATGTACGCTCGAAACAGTTTTTAACGAAGCGCGCTGCTTTCCTTTGTATTTTATTAATTTTTTGGTTAAATCTATTTTACCAGGGTCCCAAATGCTCGTGGTGCATTCGAGGTGTGGCCCAACCAAAGCGAAGTAGCATCTCTCTTTGACTCTTTCATCCGAGGACCTTCCTATTATACGTTTAACAAAACCTAGTTTCTTTAATGCTACGCCACATATGTCTTGTATGTGTTAAGTACAGATGAGTGCATAGTGCACGTTGCATTTATGCACCTGAATATAAATCGGATCTTAGCGAACATGATTTTACCAATGAGTTACTAAAACTAATTGTGCTAAATTCTTATCCTTTGACTCATTCCTTATCTTCAGACTACACAGGTTTATTAGTAATTTTATAATCATTAGATATCAACATTAGGGTGTCCCTTATATGGGCAAAACAATATTTTGCAAAAACCTCAGCTCTCACCCCCTCAATTTTTTTCCCATTAGATCATATCAACTAAAAAAAACAAAATTTCATCTCATTATGGTGTCGTTAACCCGTGCCGAATTGAAATTCAAATTTAAATGGGAATTTCCATGGAAAATTGGGAATTATAGGAATTTTTCCTGTGGTAATTAGAGTAAAAGTAACTGATTCATAAACTTAATCTAAGTTTCTGTTAGAATAGAATGCATTTATGATTTTCAAAGCAAATATTTGGCATCAGATTACTAGCGGATACTTTTTTTCGATGCTTTCCTCCCGGAAAAATGGATATTTTGGGATATTTTTGGACATAGAACGACGCGAACTGTTTTGTTTCTTATCTAATATGAAAAGTCCCTACCAATCCTTCAATTACTCTTTCACCAGAGTCATTTAAAGCTCATAGCTTGTTAAGAATCATTTTCGGCGCTAAATCCGAGGTATTGGTTAACTACGAATGTTGATTAGCATTCATGAATGAAACTTGTAACCATCTTTAAGTGAGAAAATACACCTCTGTCCTATTCTCCGTTTTCTGATATCGTTTCCTTTTGTGAATAACGCTCAATATAATCGTAATTAATTATTAATTTTTCTATTACGAAGAATAAGATTAATAAAGAATGATCTTCACTCCATTAGTAATTTTCCTTGCTTCACCTATTTATTTCATCTGAAAGTACCACGGTATATTTCAGAAATTATGTCCTCGTTTATAGAACATTTGCAAACGCGAGGTCAAATAGGTTTATCCTGCTTTGTTTATGCTTGCATTTTTGAGGTCCTACAGCAGTTTTCTCTGCTCCACGTCAATTATTTTCCTAGCGAATAGGGTGTCCCTTATTTGGAAAAAAATGGAAAATCTTTGCGCTCAACCCCTATAATCCTCCCAATAGGTAATTTTCCCGCGAAAACAAAACGTCATTCCAAATGGACAACGTTCATTGCGCTTAATTTAATGCCGCACTTAAATAATAGATGGTGGGTTTTGTTGGATTAAGAAGAAATGTTATATTTTCCAAAGTTTACCAAATAATTCTGCGTATTTAGAATCATTAAAGTACATACATTTTATTATTCAGTCTACTTGTAAAAATTTTCTTTTCAATGTTTCTTTCTTACAATCCGGATGAAATTTCCGATGTTCTTGAACACAACGCAAAACGAACTGTCTCTGTTCTTCGTCTACTGTCAATAGCCCATGAAAATCTTTCATTCACTTTACACCTCTTTCCGCAGTGTCGTTTACAGCTTTTAAGTCCCTCACAGTATTTAGGCTGCTTAAATATTGCTTGCTTGTCTTCCACTCTTTAAGGCAACTAATATCCATTTGAAGGCGAGAGAATAGATCTCTGCTCTTGGATGAAACAAAATCGTCCCTTGTTTCCTCTGAAATGAATGTTGAACGAAGTGAAAGATTCGATTAAATTATGGAAAAGACATAAATACAAAAGGTTTAATCAATTAGAGGTCTTTAGTACATGTAGTCCCAGGGTTGTTAAACAAATTACCCATGTCAATGCATGATATTAATAGCATATCTGTTCTTAAAAAAAATCACTAAAAGAGTGGCTCATAGGCTAACATTGTTAGGCTCTTAATTGTCCAAAACGGTACACAGGAAAAAAATAGAGGCACTCCGGGAGTGCCGACAGAAGTGAAAACTTGAAATAACGTGAGCATTTTTGAATGTAGGGAATAATTTCTAATGAAGTGTTTTATTAATCAGTAGAAAGTAGTTTTATCTATATAATAAATTAAATATTCATTTATTGCGCTATTGTACACAATTATTTTACATAAAAATTGTACACTTCAGAATAATCAACTTCCATCCATTATTTCAACAACTCTTTCATCATCACCGCCATCATCATCGGCAATATCTAAAACTGATACAATAGGCTTATGGTAACTAAAGTAATAAACGAAAAATTTAGATTCGAGTTTGCTTAAATGTCTTGTAAATACTGCATCAATAGTAGTTTTATATTTCGTTGTGCCAAGATTGCGATCATTAGACATCGTTAAACCAAAGTCACTATTTAAAAATTCAATCAATGATAGATTTTTATCGTCTGCAAAGTTTATGTTGAAATCTCCACTCAAAATCATTGGCAAATCATCAAATCTTTTCCCAATTTTTTGTTCAAGCAATGCAGATGCATCACGAGAATAAATGAATAAATTTTCATACAAGAAGTCTCGTATCGCCCTCAATGACTTATCCGGAGAAATATAAATGGCAACCATAATAATGAACTGATTATTCTCAGAGTGGCAACGACATATACACATATCGCCAATATCAGAAGCAGTAGTATTAAACATGCTGGTGAATTTCGCATGCACATCCATATAATTTGAGCAATAATGAACTGTGTTCATATTTTGATAAATAGCTACTCCTCCTGCTGGACGATTATATCTTCTGAAACTTGGAACAAAGTTAAAATTTGGAATGTCCATTATTTCATCATTACCTCGCGTCACTCTTATGGGTATGGGTGACGGTGACGCGAGTCCAATGGTTTTTACCCATCCACAAGTACTATGTATATAGCGAGTATACTGTGTATATACAGAATATACAATTATACATATATTTAGTAGCGGTGATGGTGACGGTGACGGTGATGCGAGTCCAATGGTTTGTACCCATCCACAAGTACTGTGTATATAGCGAGTATACTGTGTATATACTGTGTATATACAGGTGACGGTGACGGTGACGCGAGTCCAATGTCTTTTACCCATCTACAAAAGTGCTCAACGCGACATAAGAAGTTTTCACTTCAAAAAATATTTTTTAACTAAAGGCACCTGCTGACAAGCCGCTTTGGCTTAGCAGGACCTCAACTGCACTATTATTTTTTTTCTTTTCACTATTGATAGAAAATAATTTTCTTTGTGATTGCACCAAAACATTGTAAACTTGGAACCTGCTGATAAGCATCAGCTTAGCAGGACCATGCTGGATAAAATCAACAATAATGAGCAGAAAAAAGAAAGTATAATTGTAACTGGGTAAGTTGTAATTTTTTAAAAATAGAGTTTAACGTTTGCCCAACAAAATAATTACAGGGCAAACGAAACAAAAAAGAAGAAAATACAAAACATATTGGAATCAATTGAATTTTACAGAAATTTCGAAACATATCAAGAAACTATATCATTTATCAATTTCCAAAAGAGACTTCTTTTTTGACATAAATCAATTATATCACAGTACATGTTCAAAGATCGGCACATTCTATTCAGTGGAGAAGTTTCACAGTAGTTTGACTTTACCATGCTCAACTTAAATTTCCTTGATAACCTCACATTGATACCAGGCACTACAAAATTAATTTTTCTAATTAAGTCACTATTTTCTCCAGTATTAAGTAAATTATATAAAAAGTGAGATAGATCTTTTGTAACCCATCCAAAGGGAAACTACAGCATGTAAGCTATTTGTAAAATAAAAATTATTATTATTATTATTTAAAAAAAATAATGAGAACAAAATGATACTTACTATATAGAGGTCCATTTAAATTTCCAAATCGAGGCTTGCATCTCTTTGGCATATGAAGATTCTCTCGGTCCGAATTTGCCACCATTTTGACTTTGGTATGTAAGTCTACATCCTCATCGAAGAGAGCCAAAATTGATATCTCTTCTGACAAGTGCCACAAATCGTGGCTGAACTTCTGCAAGGCCGCTCTTGAAACCGTAGAATCTAGGCTTTCATAGGATTTTTATAGTTTTTACAAAGCAGAGATCTTGAGATGGAGCTTTCGCAGCTGCACTACACTGAAGCCACGGTTTAACATACTCTGTTGCAATCAACAGGGATACATCCCTAAAGTCATTTATATCAGCGATAGTTAGTTTGAGCTGTGACCTTAGGAGTCACATTTTAAGAGAATAAATTCCTCTTGCCATCCATCGAGCTTGATGCGTTGCCCCAGGAGGACGTATTTTTAGCTTATTTTCAGAGCCTCCTCCTCCCAAAAATATCACTGAAAGCTCTACGAGTTCACAGCAATCTCCTCTTAGAATTTGTTTTTTCAATTCAGACTCATAAAAGTCAATAAGTTACTTAATATTTGATTCACTGATAAACATTTCTACATCTTTCCAACAATTTTGAAAAATGTTGGCATTCATTCCTTCCCAGTTTTTCCGAAAATGCTTGAAGAGGGGTATATCCGGGCTACTGGATATATCACGAATTTTACACTCAAATACACTTGGTAAAATTAGTTCCTAAATGTGACGACGGCATGGGAAAAATAATAATAATTCCCTCTCCAGTTTCTGTCCAAGGAGCACACAAGCCCCATTAAAGCGGCTGGTGTTTGAGGCAGTCGTGTCTCAGCAAAGATTTTGTGCATTTTTTTCTATACCCCAAAAGGTAGGCGCGTTTCGAACAGCGTTAGCTTGCTCCCTACCCGATGCATTCTCTAATTTTGGGACACCTATCAGCTGCTCATTGTCACCAAATGCAGCGACAATGGAGGGTATTTCTTCTTTGTGATCTCTTACATTTACTGCTGGTAACAGTTTACCATCCCAGTGCACGGAAAGAATTTCCGGAATATTACATACATACATACATACCCATCACGCCGTTCTCTTCCGGGGTAGGCACAGTCAAAATGTTTCACTCGTTGATACATAATTGTACACCTAACTCTGCTTCAATAATTTCCTCCATTCTGACCTATCCTTGCAAACCTCTTTTGCCTCATTCACCCCCATACACTGTTTCATACACGCCCTCCTGTTTTTAAGACTCCTAATATTCCTCCTCCCTAGAATTTCCTCAATCACATTCAACCAACCTCTCTCTCTTATTCTCTCCGGAATATTATACTTGAAATTACCTTTAATTGCTTCATAGCCTTCCCTCCTCGTCTTCTGCCTTATGCGGTGAATGGATGATTTATTTATAGACAGCTCTTCAGTGTCGTGACCAAGTACCTCTGCAATCGCCTGAAGAATGAACACAGAATCTCTTACACTTAGCTGGCATCTGTCAAAAGCAGCGACTAACTTTGGGGTAAGTAATGATATCTTTCCTACAGCAATTTTCATTGACGTGATCTTGCCCTTTGAAGTTGTAATTACTAGATCCTCGTCGCTTATGTCATCGGAACTTGTAATGTTTTCATCTGAATACTCAGACAATACACACGGATACGAAGTGGAAGCCAAATCCGTGACACACTGGTTTTTCTCTCGCCTTTTCTCTTCCTCACATTTTCTTCGCTCCACCCTCTCTTCTTTGTCAGCAAGATGGCGGTCAACTCCAGCAAGGTAGCCGACACGCCCTGGCTCTCTCTGGCGTAGTAAAAACAGCTTATCTTCTTCCAACTTGATGGTCTGCAGTAGAGGTGTGTCGTTCATGAATGAATCGTTCAGAATGAACGATTCAATGGCATGAACCGAATGAATTGAATCTACGCTTTCCACTCGAATCGTTCAAAATGAACGATTTGATGGAAGATTCAAATCCGCCGAATCCAAATCGTTCAACATGAACGATTTGTGTGGAAGATTCTGCTAGCAAATCTCCGAATCCGCCAAATCCAAATCGTTCAATAAGAACCCTGTAAATACACTTGAAACACCTTGTCAAATGTCTTGTGTTTCCGAATTGGAGCATCACATTTCACCCTTTTGTTTGTTATTTCGCACACTAATATTTGAAATGCAGTAAGTCGACAGATTCACATGGATTCGAGATTCAGTTGGATTCGAGATTCACATGGATTCGAGATTCACATGGATTCGAGATTCACATGGATTCGAGATTCACTCGTGGATTTGGTTCATTCGGTTCATTATGAACGATTTAAAGAACCGAATCATTGCCACGAATCAAATCCCATGAACCGAATCCACAAAATGAACCGAAATTCCCACCTCTAGTCTGCAGAGCATTGGCATGTGTAATATCAATTAGGTTGTCCAATTTTTGTCTGAATGTCTCCTCCCGTCGCTTATAAATATCTTAAATATTTTTGCCATCCTTTTGTAGCTTTTAGCCATAGCGCTGTGCTACTCAGCACCTAATTGGAATTGCGCTGAAACATTTGTTAAAGAGGATCTACGTTTCTTGCAAAAATGGTTTGATTTCAATGTGTTGGAGTTAATTGAAAAGACGAAGTTTATGCGTTATGACATCTGTAGTACAAGTATTTTTAATTGTAAGCTTGTATTTAATACTAAAAATTGTTTTTATTATGCTTGTAACTGTCCAGATAATGAGAGAGCGAATGAAATGAAATATTTGGGAGTAATTTTGGACAGTAACCTACGCTGGGATAAACATTTACTTACTGTAAACAAATGTCTTGGAAGTGCCTTGTCCAAATTTTACTTCTCACGAAACAAATGTCCACTTTCGGTCAAAAAAAAACCGTTTATCATGCTCTTGTTCATTCCAAAATCTCTAATGGTATAATCTGCTGGGGCAGTGCATACATGAACACATTTTAGTGTGCACTCGTCTTGCAAAAAAAAATAATTCGTGTAATATTGTCCAAATTGATGAGGAGATAAAGAGACGTGCGAATGCTGGAAGGAAGGTGGTAGGTAGCATGTGGAGCATATCAAGGAATGAGTGCTTGTCTAAGGAAGTGAAAATTGCCGTGTACAAAAGTGTACTTCTTCCCACTTTGCTATATGGTAGTGAAACATGGGTATGTTAGGTTAGACATAAGAGTAGACTAAACGCCGTGGGTATGAGTTATCTGAGGAATATTTGTGGCAAAAGTAGGATGGATAGGGTCAGGAATGAGTGGGTAATAAATGAATGTAGGTTAGATGCTCCAGTAATGGACGTGTATGAAAGGAGTGTGCTTCGTTGGTTCGGTCATGTTGAGAGAATGGATGAGAGTCGAATAACGAAACAGATGTATATGAGAGTAGAATGAATGGTGTGAGAGGTAGAGGTAGGTCGAGAAAGTTGTGGTTGAATGTGGTAGAGGAAATTCTTAGGAGGAGGAATATTAGGAGTCTTAAAAACAGGAGGGCGTGTATGAAACAGTGTATGGGAGTAAATGAGGCAAAAGAGGTTTGCAAGGATAGGTCAGAATGGAGGAAATTATTGAAGCAGAGTTAGGTGTACAATTATGTATCAACGAGTGAAATATTTTGACTGTGCCTACCCCGGAAGGGAACGGCGTGATGGGTATGTATGTATGTAAAATTCTTATGAACACTCATTTCCGTTGTTCGTGGCCCTCAAATTGTTGCCACTAAGGCATTTGTATTTATTTAAAGTCTTAAAATTGTTTTATGCCAGAAGTGGCAATATGCCGATTGTATCTGATAATTGCAAATATAATCTAAGGAAGGAGTCATGCATTGTAACAAACAGACCAAGATTAACTTTAGATAAACGTTACTTTCTCTATATGGGGCCAAAGATATTTCATTTATTGCCCGCTGAAATTTAAAAAAATTAAATTCTAAAAAAAAAATGTTTAAAACTTGCAAAAGACTGGCTTTTTTCTCGAGAAAAAATTTAACATTTATTTGGATGGTATTTCATTGTAACAAAACTTATGAAACAGCTACTGCGCTTATTTTTTATGGCATACATTTTTGTAATTTGCTGGTGGCTCAATTCTCAAGTCTTATAATCTTGGAGACCACCTAAAGCTCCCTCTTCTTTGCTGTTACCAGTTTGTGTAACAAAAATTTTTTGGGAGTAAATAAATTATTATTATTAATTTATATTCTAAATGCAATTAAATTACCTTCTGTGAACAATGATATACTGCTCTGGTTGAAATTTTGGCCTTTTACCAGAATATTATGCACTCACGAACCACAAGATTATCGCTTTCCTTTATAGTTAGTTTTACCTCCCGTATTTTTTAAAATAAAACTGCCAGCACTTTGTGATTTGCACAACTGCGTCCAGTTATTTGATGTTGTACGTCACCTATTTAAAACACACGTTCTTAAGCACTCCGCAACTCATGCGACATTATGTTGGAGACGCCATCTAGAAACACAAGTGCAACACTTGAAAACTAGCGAAGAACTACGAGGCTATTCAGCGCGGCCAGTAGGTATGGGCATTTTTTTCTCACGACTTTGCGTTCGATTCGGCACGGGTTAAAATGCTTTGATTTCAATAAAATTTCAAGTAGACACATTTTAGATACATTGTAACAAGATTGGGGGGTGAGAGCTCAAAAGTTTTGAAGTCGGAAAATAAGGAACACCCTAATCAACATACGTGAGCCATCATCTATTGTAGCCTTATCATTATGAAACCCAGGAGACTTGTTGAATTTACATCTTGTATCTTGTACGTATAACCTATATCTACATACATACGAGGTGTGTTCAAAAAATACCCGGAATGTTTAAATTTCGCGCGTTTGGAGAGTCCGATTGTCAAAAAAAAATTTTTATTGTGTTGGTATACATGCCCCTGAAGTTACGCAAACGCTATTTTGTACGCAAAACTTAATACAAATTCTTTGATCCATTTTTTTTAACAATCGAAAATCGCCGAGCTCATGAGAACACGTCTAACCTTAGCGGTTGCCACAGATAAAGTAAACAATGAATACAGCTTAAAATTGTGTCATACTTCAGGGGCATGTATACCAACACAATAAATTTTTTTTTGACAATCGGACTCGCCAAACGCGCGAAATTTAAACATTCCGGGTATTTTTTGAACACACCTCGTACATATCCATCACGCCGTTCCCTTCCGGGGTAGGCACAGTCAAAATGTTTCACTCGTTAATACATAATTGCACACCTAACTCTGCTTCGATAATTTCCTCCATTCTGACCCATCCTTGCGAACCTCTTTGGCCTCATTCACCCCCATACACTGCTTCATACACGCCCTCCTGTTTTTAAGACTCCTAATATTCCTCCTCCTAAGAATTTCCTCAACCACATTCAACCACAACTTTCTCGGCTTACCTCTGCCTCTCGCACCATTCATTCTACTCTCATATATCTGTTTCGGTATTCGACTCTCATTCATTCTCTCAACATGGCCCAACCAACGAAGCACACTCATTTCATACACGTCGATTACTGGAGCATTTAACCCACATTCATTCATGACCCACTCATTCCTGAACCTATCCATCCTACATGTCTACTGTTGACGGCTCTTCTTGGTGGAATAACATATCGTGGGAGAATTTAAAACACTTAGTAATGTTCCACAAACATTTATTTTCCCAACCGGTTTCAACGCTTACGCGTCATTTTCAAGGGACAATTCTCTTTGGAGAATTGTCCCTTGAAAATGACGCGTAAGCGTTGAAACCGGTTGGGAAAATAAATGTTTGTGGAACATTACTAAGTGTTTTAAATTCTCCCACTATCCATCCTACTTTTGCCTAGGGTATTTCCTATATCTGTATTGAAAAAAATGGTAATCTTTGTTCCGGTGCTGTTACTCGTAGAATTTTATTGGATTTAAATTAAGTTTTGACGGTGGAACTACCAGTAATGGCGACATTTTCATTCGATTCATGTGATAGGACCCGATGAATAGGACTTGATTGAATGTAGACGAAGTTGACACTTCCCTCAGTTAACAACCAAGATTTTGCACGCATAATAACTCTGGGTTAACTTTATCTTATACCACATCATAAAAAGCATCTGTAAGTTTTACTTGTCCATATAAAAATAATTCCGGAAATTGTTGGAATGGTGTCATACAATATAAATTTAAAAATCTCCCACCTATAGAATATTGCTCATAAACCTCTCAAAAAACCTGAAAATGAAAAGTAAATAACGATTTCTAAGTAGGGCTGATTGAAGATTTGAATTTACTCTACCCACTCAATGCATTTTTTTTTACCGCGGAGGACGGCGAATTTGAAGTTACACTACATATCTATTAAGTAGTATACCATACTCTTGTGTGACTTTAGTGGATCTCATTACAATGGGATGTTATCGTCCTCGCTTCGTTTCGACATTAACTTCACGCTGTGTAATAATGAGCCCCTTAAGTCACGAGTATGTCAATGCAATGTTAGAAACACTTTATTCATTCAACTTTTCAAAAATCGATTTTATTCGCAATGGGTCAAAACTAGTAGCATTTTTACATCAACTCATTATGCGTGCAATTATAAAAAACTACCGAGAGATAAGAGATTATTCTGTGAATAACAAAGAAATTAATGTTAATTAAGTTATATACAGCGTTCAAAGATAATCCTCGGTAAGTATTCGCAGATCATAGCGAAGGAATTGCATTTTTGAGCTACCAGATTCGGCTAAATATGAGTACCAATGCATTTTTAATACTTCACGAGTAAGCGATTTTCCTTGAGACTTTATTTAATGAATGGAAGCGGCTGACATTGCGGACAGGACAAAATTGTGAAATGTGCTGAGATAGCGGTACAATAGTTAAGAGCTTTACAGTTCACAATTGGTGAATTAGCTGGTAAAAAATGAAACGGATTCTGGAAGTACCCAAATACCAAGCCGTTGGAGTCTTTTTGAAATGCACTCTTGGTATTTCTCTGATAAGGACAACGAAAAATATTTCCTTCGGGCCGGATTTGAACCAGCGACCTATGGATATCTGACATTCCTTCCGACTACAGTCCACCGCTCTACCAACTGAGCTACCGAAGGAGTTATCAACGCAAGTGAAAGTGATCTGTATCGAGCGGCACAGATTCGAAAATGAGAGGAAGGATTTCACAATTCAGCTGTGGAAAGCGGTAGGGGGAGGCAATTCGGGTGAACTAGAGGGCCCAGGTGGGAATCACTGTGTTTCCTGTCGGTCAGACCGCGAAGGAAGGCGAATGTCCCCGGATATCGCGATTGCAGAAATTCTATGACGCGTGATTCTCGAGAAATGACTGCATAAAAAGTGTTGGATCAGGACATGACGCAAAAGTCAGTTAGCTTTTATGTTTTTCCCTAGATGTCCTCGATAGTATCCCGGCCTGTATCGTGGGAGCTCGGGGTTCGAATCCCCGAATGGGAGAGTTTTTTTACGCGAGGCATCTAAGATGAAATTGAAAATTGTGCGATTCAGTTCGAAAAAATTAAATGAATTTATTTTGAGCCACTCTCCTTATTAGAGCTATATTATTAATTAGAAATAACTTTGAATGTATTAACGTTTATAATTTTTACATTATAATCAATAAACATATTCAAAGGTAAGGCGGGTAACTCATTATCTCAAAAATAGTGTATCAGTTTTGGTTTTACAAAGCCTGACTTTTTGGCTTGTCAGCAGGTGCAAAATATATTTTAAAAATAAGTTTCAAAAGGATGTCGTTCGTTTTACAATAAAACACAAAATCGTTTGTGAACAAAAAAATTGTATTTACTTTTCACAATATTTTTACTCTAATGTCTATTTCTTTATTTCCCTCTTGACCTCATTCTGCGCAATTTATTTTATTCAATGTATTTGTCAACTTGTTGAAAAGTATTGATATCGTTTCTTCCAAATTCCTCTCCGGCTTAATTTTTAAAGCTAAATTTTTTATTTTCCGTCACTTTCATTTTTGCTTTATCCTGAGTTTTGTGCTTATATCTAAAATAATTATTATTTACTATCATATGCGTGTGTTTTTTTGTCCTTTTTCTGGATACCAAACTTTTTAAATATATCTTTTTCATTGAAGTTATTGCTGTTCCCAAGTTTTGTACTGAATAGACAATTAGAGACTGTAAAACCTGTTATATTCCTCGGAGTTAATGTGAACAATGTTCTCCTATTGGGTAATCATATCAGTGAAATTCTTGGGCTGGCGCATTAATTCGGTATTTCTTACAAGAATAATCGGCAAGGATGGCGATAAGCCAAAGGAAAGATATAATTCTCCTTTGTTAGACCACACTTGTAACATGCTGATAGAGTTTGGGATCTTTATGCCTTAGGCTTTAAAAACCCATTTTCAACGTGTATGGCGAAGATCGACCAAGATACGTAGACGGCCGAAATGAGAAATTCTTTAAACCGACAAGCCTTCTACAGATACTGACTGAAATTGAAATCAATTTTAGATCTATTGAAATAAGAATTAATTTTTCACAATATCATTCCCTATTTTATATCACTCTATTGTCTGATGTCGTCAGTTAGATTTAAAGAAATGGGCATGTTTCTTGGGCTACACATAATAACTAGAGGACCGTATCTTTCCCACATTCGGAGCCTGCTTCCTCGCTCATCTCTTTAAAACGATTTTTAACGTAGCTGTTCCATTCAATGTATGATGAGTTCCAAACGGAGAGACACTAACAAGCGTGGATAATGCCAGTTAAATTGTACTAGAGGAAATAAAAGCATAGAATAAAACAAGTATCAGACACCATTTTTTTCATTTCTTAAAAAAAAAATTCCTTCGGGCCGGATTTGAACCAGCGACCTATGGATATCTGTCACATTTTCCCTCTACAGTCCACCGCTCTACCAACTGAGCTACCGAAGGTGCTGATGTGAGTGTGAAAATTGCTGGTGAAACTCTATCGAGCGGCACAGATTTTTTTAAAAGGAGCCAGATTTCGCTTTCCCTTGTTACGTCATGCGCCCTTCAAACTGCCGTTACAATTCCCATGTGTCTGCGCCCTCTCGCTCTGCCTGCTTGCTTTTGTTTCCTGCGCCAGGTTTTCAAACCTATGGTGCGGTGAGGCATAACTTCATTTGGACGAGATGGGCGTAATATTCTAAATACATTTCAATTGAATAAACGTACACTTAGGTTTGCAGGCTCGATAAAGCAGTAATAATGAAAGGAACAAAAAAAAAAGAATCAACTCTTTTTGGAAAAACATATGAAATAGATATGTATTGTGTGATGAGGACGAACGGCGAAGTAATTGAACGAGAGGATGATTTTGAGTACTAAGGAAGATGATTGCGAAAGATGGACGGATGGATGAGGAGATAAAGAGACGTGCGAATGCTGGAAGGAAAGCGGTAGGTAGCATGTGGAGCATATAAAGGAATGAGTGCTTGTCTAAGGAAGCAAAAATCGCCGTGTTTAAAAGTGTACTTCTCCCCACTTCGTTGTATGATAGTGAAACATGGGTATGTCAGGTTAGACATAAGAGTAGACTAAACGCCGTGTGTATGAATTATCTGAGGAGTGTTTGCGTCAAAAGTAGGATGGATAGGGTCAGGAATGAGTGGGCAACAAATGAATGCGGGTTAGATGCTCCAGCAATGGACATATATGAAAGGAGTGGGCTTCGTTGGTTTGGCCATGATGAGAGAATGGGTGAGAGTCCAATAACGAAACAGATATATTATAGTGAAACGAATGGTGGGAGAGGTAGAGGTAGGTGGAGAAAGTAGTGGTTGAGGAAATTCTTAGGAGGAGGAATATTAGGAGTCTTAAAAACAGGAGGGCGTGTATGAAGCAGTGTATGGGGGTAAATGAGGCGAAAGGGGTTTGCAAGGATAGGTCAGTATGGAGGAAATTATTGAAGCAGAGTTAGATGTAGAAATTTTATGTAGGAGTGAAACTTTGTGACTGTGCCTACCCCTGAAGGGAAAGGCGTGATTGGTATGTATATATGTATGTACGATACGTATTCATATAATATTTGGAATATTTAAACTCACAAAAGAAACATGCCTTGCGTCATTCTCATAGCATGTCCTTTTCTCCCTCGTATAGATAATAATTGAGGTTGGAATTGGCAGTCAATTTTTAAAAAATCAATTTTTTATCAATCAATCAATCAATTTTTAAAAAGAATAATCAAGTATCATCATCCTCATCTCTTGAAAGACTTGACGCGCCTGGATCAGCTGATGGCACGGCCATGGAACGCGTGAGCGCGTGTCACATTCCGAACAATGACACGAGTCAGATCCTCCTCGTGTCGTCGTATCACCATCGGCTTTGTCGTTCACTCTAGGCATGACCGAAAATTTCGTCACTTTCACTCTGGGCGTGCGCGCTTCTCGATTTCCTTCCTTTCCTTCTAGAGTTCCACTGTGTGTGTATGTCGCCTTTGCTGAAGTTATGTTTCCGCCCAGCAATTAATGACGACCCGAGAACGGTAAGTGGGGAACATAGCTTTTTTAGAACTTACTTTTGGAAATAGAATGGCTTTCCCCTGAACAATTATTGCATCAAAGAAAATAAAATATCTAACGTAGAATCTATTTAATACTCAGGGGTCACCATCACTGAAGACATGTCATGTGGGAAACACATCAGGGAAATAACTAGTGGAGCGAACCGTAGATTAGGATTCATAAAAAGGGTTCTAGGCAAATGCGATGAGAGAGTAGGAGAAAGAAGCTATTTTACACTTGTCAGGCCTCATTTAGAATATGCCGCTAGTATATGGGATCCGTACGAGGAAGGTATGATTAAAGAATAAGAGCGCGTGCAAAGGAGATACGCTAGGTTTGTTAAAGGCCGTTATTATAATTGTATAAGTGTTACGAGTTTAATAGAAGAACTAGGATGGGAATTACAATCAGAACGCAGGCTAAAATTTTGGTTAAACCTTTTAAGTAAATTTGAAACCGATTTGTTCACAGATGACGTTAGCTATATATGAAGAACCCCTGAGTATTATGCTAGGTTTGATCATATTAACAAAATTAGAGAGACAGATTGTCGTACCGATAGATTTAAAATGTCAAAAAAAAATTTTCCCGCGTACTATAAGAGAGAATAATAGGCAGCGTAGCAAAGGGATAGGTAGGTGAAATATAGTTAGAGTAGTCTGTAGTGCATGATGCATGTAATAACAACCAATAATCCCTTTCTTATTATGTAGATACTAACCATGTGACCCTATTATCTATAGCATGCCTTCATTAAATATCCTAGTTGCATGTCAATAGTGCATGTTTGGTGATCTTCACCCCCTGCCACACACCCTCGTGGTGGCTCGCAGGGCATTACGTAGATGTAGATGTAGCTCTGGTTCGGATTCGACTCTCGTAGTAGATTAACCCAACTTCCTGCTCATACGGATCTAGCAATGCAGATGGCACCGAGGAGAAATCACACGGATAGGATAGAATTTAGAGCAAGTGGATTCCTTCACTTGTCTCGGAATAACCATCACGTGGAGACAGAAAAAGTACAACGGACATCAAGCGAAGAATAGCCCGAGCTAATAAGGCGTTCATAGGAAAAAGACAACTGCTGTGCTCAAAATATATAGGACTAAAAATTAGGAAAGAATATGTAAAAATATTCGCTTAGAGCGTGGCACTCTATGGATCGGAAACATGGGCCATTGGAAAAGCTGACCAGGAAAAGACCAGAAACCTGGTGCTGGAGGAGGATGCTGAATACGAAATGGAAGGATAAAATAAATAAATGATGAACTGAACAGAAGAGTAGAAGAGAAAAGGAACCAAGGAAACACGATAAGAAAGAGATGAACCAGATGGATTGGACACACTCTGAGGCACAATGAGTTCGTGATTTGAAGGTAAAATAGAGGGAAGAGTCCCCAGAGGAAGACCCAGGAATAAGTTCATGGACCAAATAAAGAGGAAAGTACATAGGAACAGCTGCCAGAAGGTAAGCCAAACATTAGATTGGGAAGGTTGGAGGGCTGCAGTCATCCAATCATAGGATTGTCAACCACTGATGATGACAAAAATGCGAGTTATCACCGATAGAAAGAAATTAGTCGAATGTTTTCGAGTCAAGAATTCGAAGATGGTTTTTACAGTGGTGGCGAAGAGGTGGGCTTTATCAATAGAGTACTCTGAAAATGTGATGAGTAAGTGGAAGAACGTTGTTATTTGTCAATCCTTAGGCTGCATATAGAATATGCTGCCAGTATATGGGATCCATATGAAGCGGGGTTGATATCGGAATTAGATCGCGTACAGCGAAGAGGAGCTAGGTTTGTGAAACGATGCTACGATAAGTTGGCTAGTGTGTCTGGACTGTTAGAAGAATTAGGATGGGAATCGCTATCACAGCGTAGATTAAATTATAGGCTTAACCCCCTAAATAAATTTCAGGAAAATCATTTTACTGACGACGTAAAACACATACTATTAACCCCCTCGTACTACGGCAGATTAGATCGCGCCAATAAAATTAGAGAGCTAGGTTGTAGATCCGATAGGTATAAAATTTCATTTTTTCCGCGTACCATTCGGGACCATAACAGCTGTGATCGTCATCATGAATAGTTCGAGTATTGACAATAGGCAGGCAGTAAATATTTCTCATTATATTCTCTATTCTCTTATTTATGCATGATGTAAATATTGATGTTCTCATTTTTGCATGATATATTGAATCTGTAGTAGTAGTCTTTGTATCCCTTGCATGTTGGAACGATTGAAGATAAAATGTTTCTTGGATATTAAATTTTTAATTGGCGCTTTGCATGTGTGGTACGCGGGTTTTAATGTAATGTCGGTGTTCTACCATATCATTCATGCATGCCTGGTGCGAAAGCACCCCCTGCCACACACCTTTTGGGTGGCTTGCAGGGTATGACGTAGATGTAGATGGTAATAAGGCATAATTCTAACTGAATACGTTGAGAGAGTGAAGTTAGTGATGAAAGAATAAAGATGGAAGGAGCACTTCTGTGGGAGAGGAATTCCATCAACTCAAAAATAAAAATAAAACTGAATTTTTATACAGATCTGCTTCACGCCAAAAATTCCCTAACCCCCGCCAAAAATGTAATCTTACTTCCGCGGTGCTGCAAAAAATTGTTGTAGTGCGCGAGAATAAAGCGAAACAAAATTCTTTAGCATGTTCCCTACCAATGAATTAGAGAGGAAATAATATTTTCATGAAAGTGAGAAGGTCGAGAGAAATGCCTGGAAATTTTTAAACTGAGTGGAGATTTATTTCGCTCACCTATTTGCTAGAAATGAAAGGAACTACCGGTTTTCTCCATTTTGATGCCGCCATTAAATTCTAATATTTGAGCGTATCAGTTCTCCCCAAGTAACAGGCCATCAAATTTTCCGGAATACAACGTTGAAGAATAAGTTTTAATTTTTTTTTTAAACCAATATATTGAGGTTTCATTGCAAGTTGTCTCACGCCAATTGAAGAGACCACTCGAATTCGCGTCTTTCCGAGAGTTTTTTTTTAAATCGGTAACCTGATCCAATATGATCGTTGGTTAAGTATTCCGTGAGACTGCTGAAACTGTAGGAATTGGCAAAGAATGCGTAAGGCTACGTGGTGTTCAAATCCCTGCAGAGGAGGATGTTTTTCAGAGGAAACGCGATCCCTACTTGAGTGTCTTGTGGAGGGCACTTCAAGTAGAGTACTCCGTCTGTCGGATGAGGCGTGGATTAGACGTTAAGCCGTGGTCCCCTTGGCGCCTTTTGTGAAGAGAAGGCTAATGCCGACGCCGGGTTTCCATCAACCCTTCTTCCCTTGCCTGTTCCCTATGGCGCAAATGGCCTTAGCAGTCGGTCGCCTCCCCAAGTTTCCAGTCCAATCCGATCTCCATTGGAGAGTAAGATATGAGTAGGAGTAACCATCATGGTTATTATTTCGGTTGCCAGGCGATAGTTTGATAACGCAATGCCCCTCCCCATCTACGTACCTCCATGGTTTAAAAAAAATCGAATCCTTAAAATTAATTAAAATTAAAACAATTAATGACTTAAAAACGAATTTAAAAAATCCTTACATAAACCATGGAATGATCTTGGAAATCACAGAATAATCTTAGATAAACCATGGAAAAGGTCTACAGACAACTTTGAACTTCATCTACATCTACATAATACCCTGCGAGTCACCACGAGAGTGTGTGGCAGGGGGTGAAGGTCACCAAACATGCACTATTGACATGCAACTAGGATATTTAATGAAGGCATGCTAGATAATAGGGTCACATGGTTAGTATCTACATAATAAGAAAGGGATTAATGGTTGTTATTACATGCATCATGCACTACAGACTACTCTAACTATATTTCACCTACCTATCCCTTTGCCACGCTGCCTATTGTTCTCTCTTATGGTACGCGGGAAAAATGACATTTTAAATCTATCGGTGCGACAATCTATCTCTCTAATCTTGTTAATATGATCAAACCTAGCGTAATACGCAGGGGTTCTCAATATATATCTAACGTCATCTGTGAACAACTCTGTTTCGAATTTACTTAAAAGGTTTAACCTAAATTTTAACCTGCGTTCTGATAGTAATTCCCATCCTAGTTCTTCTATTACACTCATTCATTCATCATTCATCAAACTCATTCAATTCATCGCATCTGTTTATGCGTTAGAAACCAACCGTTCCGACGCGTAAGCAGATGCATTTAAGTGCGCATAAACATATGCATCGAAACGCATAAACAGATGCAGTGAAGTGGGAAAGTGAAGTTTATGCGTTAGAAACCATGGTTCCAACTGATGAAGAGATGCATTGAAGTGCGATCGAAATAGATTTCTTTTTCGACACAGTTAATAAACTATTCAAAAGTTCAATCATTGACTCACGATCACCGCTCCTGACTACTTATATCCGAGATTAAGCGAGAGAGAATAGTGCGTGTACATACCTTTTTCGAATAGGATGATGTTGTCAACCCATTTCATTCGGTCCGGTTTGGACCCGCCCTCTTTGTGTATTCGCGTCGGTTATTCCTTACAGCGCTCGTGCGTTTCCGAAGGTCACGCGAACGCTCGGAGGAAATCTTTTGTATGTGGGTCGAATGCGAACCTCTCGTCTTCGCTGTGCGTTTGCTGGCTTTAAAAACACCGTCATCGTCTCAGTTGCATTGAAGCGGTCGTGGCCGCTGGACTATTTGGTCGACCCTTTCAGAATAGTTTTGCCTGGTTCGAACGCGTGGTTCAAATCGAGGGGAGAGCCGGAAGAAAAGAAGGCGTTATGGCGAGTTTCTCTGCGTAGGCATTTCGGCGAAGTGACATCTATAACTGTTTCCACGTCTCACTTGCGTGTTCTTGTTTTCCGTGGAGTGCAGTTTCTGAAGTTCAGTGCCTCGAAATTTTAAGTGTCTCCGAAATCCAAGCGAGTGGACTTGCCTGACAAACTTCGCGTGTTCTTCCTTCTCTCCGAGGGCAGCCGCAGTTTGAGAGCTACTACAGTCCTTGCAGCCGATTTCTTTAAAACCTTTGCGAGGCTCAAGGTAAGTTTCTATTCAGTTCCATAATACGTTTATTCCACAATTATACCGGAATACTTGTTCGGCGAAACCTGTGTTAAGCGGCCACCAAGGGACCCATGAGGTAATGGCCGCTTAATGATGTGACGGCTGACGGGAGGGAAATTTTTGCATAGCTCATGCAGTCAAACCTGAATTAAGCGACCACCTCAGCACCCATGCAATAATGGCCTCAAGAGGGGAGGGAAAATTTACGTTGCTTTTATGGAAAATTCACTTCATCCGCTGCCAAAAAAATTGGCCGTTTAAGGGAGGTGACCGCGGAGGCAGGTTTCACTGAACTTCCTCCGCTACTGTTTGTGAAGGCGATGGACAACTGATGTCGTTTGCGTCATCTAGGACGGGTGTGTAAAGTTAAGGCTCAAACGGGGAAAGGGGGGAAGTGCGAAGAGACCCCCGGGAGCCGTTATGAGGCCGGGAATACCGTCCGGGACCGACGTTTCCCGACGCGACGGGACTGGATGTTGACGTTTGCCAAGATTGCCAAACGCAACTCCCCCACCTCGGTAACGCTGGCCGATGCCACCCTTACAGGCGATAGTTTCAAGAGGTAGGTGGCAGCACTAGTGCTCGGCCTTACGAAAGGTCCTTATACCCAGGTCATGGCACGCACTTGTCCAATGTAATCCACCATCTAAGGTCTTAATTTTTGGCCTACTTTTGGGTGTAAGGACCTTGGCCTTACGTAAGGTCCTTCTACCTAGGACATGGCTCCAGTGGGCTTCCTAGCTTATTGATAGCCGGTTTTTTGTGGCGGAAAAGTATATATAAGTTCCTTCTGATGACGAAATATGAGCACGAAAATTATTATTTGCGTATATCTTCTTTGGCTTCGTATTTTTTGAGGAAACTGGCACAGAAATCGTAAATTATCTTAAATACTAAAACACCGTCCTTGCCTGGTAAGCTTGCGAGTGAAATTTGTCTGTTAAGTTCATATTTTGCCAACAACTGACGCATATTTATAATTAAGCACAATATTAGTTAGAGGTGGGAATTTTGGTTCATTTTGTGGATTCGGTTCATGGGATTTGATTCGTGGCAATGATTCGGTTCTTTAAATCCTTCATAATGAACCGAATCAACCAAATCCACGAGTGAATCTCGAATCCATGTGAATCTCGAATCCGTGTGAATCTCGAATCCATGTGAACCTCGAATCCAACTGAATCTCGAATCCAACTGAATCTCGAATCCATGTGAATCTGTCGACTTACTGCATTTCAAATATTAGTGTGCGAAATAACAAACAAAAGGGTGAAATGTGATGCTCCAATTCGGAAACACAAGACATTTGACGAGGTGTTTCAAGGGTATTTACAGGGTTCTTATTGAACGATTTGGATTTGGCGGATTCGGAGATTTGCTAGCAGAATCATCCACACAAATCGTTCATATTGAACGATTTGGATTCGGCGGATTTGAATCTTCCATCAAATCGTTCATTTTGAACGATTCGAGTGGAAATCGTAGATTCAATTCATTCGGTTCATGCCATTGAATCGTTCATTATGAACGATTCATTCATGAACGACACACCTCTAATATTAGTGACTTATTGATATACAGGGATCATTACATTGCGTTAGTGCTGGGAAATGAGCGGTAGGAGCGGAGCAGTTGTTTACTGGAAACCATTCGGTACCTCCGATTGCTCCGAAACGCTACGTCACGCAATGTTTCGGTGGTTTCGGAGGATGGTATTTTAGCATTTCTTATGAAGCTACAGGAATAAAATTTTAATGGAAGTTCTTATACGTCCGACGAGTCAGAAAAAAACGAAAACCCCAACATTTAGGCCTAGGTTCGAGCCCAGATAGGATTTCACGTTTAAATGCGATTAGATGATGAAAAATTTCCGTGGAGAATAATTTTCATTTAATTAATTGCAAGCACCCAATTACTAGTTATGAGGTATAACATCACGACTTCCACCGTCTGTTGTAAAATTTGTAAATAATGATTTCCGAAAGTATGTACTTCACTAAACATAATAATTATTATTATTAGCCTCATGCTAAATACAGAATGAATTGTTTGCTTGAGTCAAACGTCTAAAGAGCCTGAGGAGATTTGAGTTATATTTGGTTGAGCAGATTAATAATTACAGATTAAATAAGCATCCTCGATTAATAAACATTGCAATTATACGACATTATTCGAAAAAATCACATTGCAGACAGTCCAGAGGTCTTTCAAATCCTACAACCACTCAAAGCCCCCGCCCCGTCCTCCGAAACCTCCGTTTCCCACGTAACCTCCGCCAACAACCGCGGTAGTACCGGAGAAAACCGGAGGAGTGCTGTAATCGCTACTACCGATTCAATCACCGGAGGGCGCCCTCCGTTCCCAGCACTACATTGCGTCAACTTACACTGCGGAAGGTTACCCCAAAACACGAGGTGAATGATGGTTTTTGTTTCGTCGCCAGCAATATTTTATCGTTAATTTAGACCAAATAATACATCTTACAGCTTACGTACTCCTTTTATAATGAAAAGTTCAAAATTAGCTTCGTGTTAGTAAGAAAACTTGTTAAATGAACAAGGATTCACACTTTAGGTTACTCAATGAAGTAATATATCAGATGATTTAATGGTAACTTTTACAAAAAACCACAACTTAAAAACACACACACACACGACCCGGGATTCGACGCTTGAGCGTCATCTTCAGGTGCTTTTTTAGGGTATTCAAAGTCTTGGATATATAGCTTGGAAGGAGGGGGGGGGTTTGTGAGGATTAGGGTGGTGTGGATGCGGGTTGGTCAGGAACAGTGATTGGCGGGGAGTTTAGCGGGGGAGGGGGGAGGGAAATTCGGGATGCGACTGTGAGAATGGGAGATGAGGAAGGTTGCAAATACTCATTTAAAATCTTCGAATCAGGGTCGTATAAAGTCTTTAAAATTTCGAGCTGCTCAAGTGAGTCAAGCACACGTCTGTGGTTTGCAAAACATAAAATGTCAAGATTAAAATCGCTGTGGTGGTCATAGTTTAAAAGGTGTTTGGAATAATTGCTCTTGAGTTCACAATTATTAAAATAGGCTGATTGGTGCTCTTTGACTCTAACATTAAAGTTGCGGGCTGTTTGCCCCACATAAACACCTTGGCAGTCACCACACTTTAAAGCATATATACCACTTCTCTTCTTAAGATTGAACGGGTCTTTGCTTTTGTCGAATAGAGTTTTTAAGTTTCTTGGGGTTCTAAATGACACACGATATTTTTCTCGTGGGAAAACTTTGGCGATCTTTTCACTGATCGGACCTAAATATCTCAGAGAGCACCATTTTTGAGCAGTTTTGGAAGAAAGATCACCGAAGAATATTAAATTTATGGCCGCTTTTTTGCACTTTTTAACCACTAGTTTATCTATAAGGTGAGATGGGTATCCATTGCTTTGCGCTATTTGTTTAATAATTCGGACTTCTTTGTTGAACTCGAGGTGACTGAGAGGGACATTGAATAGGCGATGAATAAGGGAGAGGAAGGCCATCAGCTTTTGGGCGTGAAAATGCCTGGAATCTGCCGGAATAATATGATCAGTGTAGGTCGGTTTTCGGTAGATGGAAAATTGGTGCTGGTCATCGGTGATGGAAATACAGAGGTCAAGAAAGTTAATGGTCCGGTTGGAGTCTTTTTCGCATGAGAATGACATTTTTGGGTGGAGGCTATTTAAAAAATTGGTGAAATTATCTAGTTGTTATTTTTTAGTTGTGGTTTTTTGTAAAAGTTACCATTAAATCATCTGATATATTACAATGGAATACCACAAAGTTAAAAAAGAACTTGTATTATTTACTCAATGAAGAGTGACAGTGCCATTGAACTTCGAGTTCGACCCTAAATAGAGAAATCAGAGAGCGTAATGGGATCTAAAGGTCATCGAATGGGTCATGACCTGGATGCAAGGACCTTGCCCTTGCAATATCAGTGGTATAAATTGTGGCAACGTTGTAGAAGAGGTTTTTTTTTTTAATGGATAGTTAGAGCTTTCAAAATTTGGAGTCAATCATTTTAACAGTGTGCGGGAAATTCCCTATTTCTTCTCTGAGACAGGAATGCGTGGAATACTAAAGTGATGTCATCTGCGATCTTCACCACAATTTCCTCTTCCAAAGTCGTCTGCCAGGCTTTCAGTTGATCAATCGGCACTTTTATTTCGGTGAAAATTCACACTCAACTCAGTCATAGATGATGTGGATACATTCTTTCAACGGAATATCGGCGGATAGTTAAAGAGCAATGGTTTTGCATTTATTTCGACACATTTATTACGATAGAACTAAATTTTCATATCGGCGGAATTCAGGTTACCGAGGTGTAAACGCATTAAACCTGTAAAGTGAGAGAAAAGTCTTCAATACAATCAAACTGAAAGTTTAGACTAGAAGTAATAACATTTCATCTACATCTACGTGATACCCTGCGAGCCACCACGAGGGTGTGTGGCAGGGGGTGAAGATCACCAAACATGCACTATTGACATGCAACTAGGATATTTAATAGAGACATGCTAGATAATATGGTCACATGCAGCTAGATGGTTAGTATCTACATAATATGAAATGGATTATTGGTTGTTATTACATGCATCATGCACTACAGACTACTCTAACTATATTTCACCTACCTAACCCTTTGCTACGCTGCCTATTGTTCTCTCTTATAGTACGAGGGAAAAATGACATTTTAAATCTATCCGTACGACAATCTATCTCTCTAATCTTGTTAAGATGATCAAACCTAGCATAATACGCAGGGGTTCTCAATATATATCTAACGTCATCAGTGAACAACTCTGTTTCGAATTTTCTTAAAAGGTTTCTTTCTTTCAGCACATATTAATACGGGAATGGAATGAGCCTGATTCTACCCTTCAAAATCTATCTGGATTTAACGAGCTAACAGCCCCGTAAATTTAAAAACAATTACAGCGGGATTGCAAACAATTTCTGCAGAGGCAGTAAAATTAGTTTTGGAGGAAGACTAAACGTCGTGGGTATGAGTTATCTGGGGAGTGTTTGCGGCAAAAGTAGGATGGATAGGGTCAGGAATGAGTGTGTAATAAATGAATATGGGTTAGATGCTCCAGAAATGGACATGTATGAAAGGAGTGTGCTTCGTTGGTTTGGTTGGTTCGATGAAAACCATTCATGGCATTTTCACAGAAATTTCACTAAGAAACAACCAGTTTCAACGCATAGCTGTCATCTTCAGTTACAAAATTCCTCAGGTAGAATGACATAAATATCCAGTGTAGGGAAAGCGGGGGTAGGAGGTGAAATAGGCGGGGGTGGGAATAACGGGGTGTTCAGTGAGGCTGTTCAATTTACGTAATGACTTATTTCATCATTTTCACTGCACTCGGTAGCTCAGTTGGTAGAGCGGTGGACTGTAGTTTGAAGCGGTTCCAGGTATCCATAGGTCGCTGGTTCAAACCCGGCCCGAAGGAATTTTATGTATTCAACAATGAGGCCTAAATTTGGAATGTCTCGAAGAATCACTAAATACCTATGATTGCTATTTGATACACTTTCTATCAAAAAATAATATTGTAAAATTGTAGATAATGATAGGAAAACATTTTTACAAGCGTCATTCCTCCAGTTATATAGACTTCCGTTTTGTTACCGTTTTGTTCTTCAACCCTCTAAGGCCAGGAAACCGCAGCGTTATGCTTCACAGGCCAGAAGCACCGCTCATTAAATTGCGGCGTATAAAGGGAAATATTCCATGACCCTTCCAAAGCTTAATTCTCATGCGAATGAGGCAACTCATTGCCATATCATGTGATTTGATTATGATGTTATTTGATGATTTATCGTCCCAACTTCAGTATCTGGTTGCTTTACACTAAATTTAGTTACTAAACCAGCAGTCTTAAGTATGCAACTACCTAAATATGTCTATCTTTAGTGCATGATGCATTTAATAGCAACCAATAATCCCTTTCTTATTTTGTAGAGACTAACCATCTAGCTGCATGCGACCCTATTATCTAGCATGTCTCCATTAAATATCCTAGTTGCTTGTCAATATTGCATGTTTGGTGGTCTTCACCCCCTGCCACACACCCTCGTGGTGGCTCGAAGGGTACCACGTAGATGTAGATGTAGATCTGTAACGCTTTTTGGGGCTCTCCCGTAAGAAATACGCGTTGACTTAATTTTTCGTTTCGCAGCATAATGTTGAAGTAAAGGTCCAACCCCAACAAAATATATTAGATACATTTTTTCGGCAAAATAAATTAATGGATTATCTCGTAGGCTTCCGCGGATGCAGCTTTGACTGTTCCTTTTTTCGGGATTCATTCCGCGACGTATGATTTAAGAAAACAATATTTCGCTGGTCCTCCTGCCAGCTTCATCAGGTTAGCATCAGAAGCATGGCAGGAGGACCAGCTTCTTAATATTGTTTCCTTAAAACATACATCGCGGAATGAATTGCAAAAAAATGAACAGTCATCGAAATTAATGGATATTTATTTTGGTTGGTTGCCACGTTGCTATATTAACAAGATGCTGCTAAATGCAAGGGAGAGGCGGCCTATACAATTTTAAGGGAATTTTTGACAGAGATAATTCAAGGAGAACTTCGCCTTGTTTTAATTAAAAAATTTATGTGGCAGACCTTTTCTTTGGAGGAATTCTTGACTGGTTTCTTTTATTTTTTTATCGTATAGATTTCATGGAATTTTTAAACATCTGGTCCAGCGTTGGATGCGGATATAGGCTTGACTGAATTCCATCGCACCACGGCCGACATTTCTTTCATAGTCTGTTAACCATAGAGCCTCATCCTTTTCTTTGTAGGAATACTTGAGTGGTTTATTTTATTGTTTTATCATATAGATTTAACGAGACTCCCCAAACTGCTGGTCGAGCGTTTAATGCTAATATTGGTTTGACTAAATTCCGCCGTGCCACGGCTGGTATTTACATTCACAGCCCGTTAAGTATGTCAAATGGATTATATAGAAAATTCGACCGTTGATTTGATGACTCTTTTGATTAAGAGGTGCCATATTTCAGGAAAATATATTTCAGTTTAAGAAAATGAGGGCGAATTGGAAAAAGAAAACTTCCCGGAGGAATCGTTATTTATAGTTTTGAACTCCATACTTGATGCATTTAATTACAAATCCTACCCTTTTCATTATCTTCAATACGACGTTTTAATGATATGCGCGTAAATATTGCTCAGGTTTTACAATAAATGTCTGCTTTAGGCGGAAATCGGCTACTGTGATGGCTCTTGTTTTTTGGGAAACAGTAAGAGAAAGAGTTTGAGCCAACAAAATAAAAAAAAAAATTTTCTCCACAATGCATTATAAAAACTGGGAATTGAAAGAGGGTTTCATGGTTTAGTATTCTATTTTCCGGATTTTGAATTCAACAATGCACACCAAAGAAAGATGAGGTTAGGATCAAAATGATAATCAGAAAATTGAGCGACTGATAAACTAGTGACAACGTTATGTTTACATCTACATCTACGTGATACCCTGCGAGCCACCACGAGGGTGTGTGGCAGGGGGTGAAGATCACCAAACATGCACTATTGACATGCAAGTAGGATATTTAAGGGAGGCATGCTAGAGATCAGGGTCACATGCAGCTAGGTGGTTAGTATCTACATAATAAGGAAGGGATTATTGGTTGTTATTACATGCATCATGCACTACAGACTACTCTTACTATATTTCACCTACCTATCCCTTTGCTATTGCCTATTGTTCTCTCTTACAGTACGCGGGAAAAATGACATTTTAAATCTATCGGTACGACAATCTATCTCTCTAATCTTGTTAATATGATCAAACCTAGTATAATACGCAGGGGGTTATCAATATATATCTAACGTCATCTGTGAAAAAATCGGTTTCGAATTTACTTAAAAGGTTTAACCTAAATTTTAACCTGCGTTCTGATAGTAATTCCCATCCTAGTTCTTCTATTAAGCTCGTAACACTTATACAATTATCATAACGTCCTTTAACAAACCTAGCGGATCTCCTTTGCACGCGCTCTAATTCTTTAATCATACCTTCCTCGTACGGATCCCATATACTAGTGTTTCCCTTTTATCGTCCGTGTATCTTGCTCAAGGATCAAAGCTCAAGGAGCGAATTTTATTTATGGATAGATTTGCGTGAAACTTTGCGTTCATTTTCACATTATGCCTCATTTAGAATATGCCGCTAGTATATGGGATCCTTACGAGGAAGGTATGGTAAAAGAATTAGAGCGCGTGCAAAGGAGATCCGCTAGGTTTGTTAACGGCCGTTATGATAATTGTATAAGTGTGACGAGCTTAATAGAAGAACTAGGATGGGAATTACTATCAGAACGCAGGTTAAAATTTAGGTTAAATCTTTTAAGTAAATTCGAAACAGAGTTGTTAACAGATGACGTTGGATATATATTGAGATCCCCTGCGTATTATGCTAGGTTTGATCATCTTAGCAAGATTAGAGGGATAGATTGTCGTACCGGTAGATTTAAAATGTCATTTTTCCCGCGCACTACAAGAGAGAACAATAGGCAGCGTAGCAAAGGGATAGGTAGGTGAAATATAGTTAGAGTAGTCTGTAGTGCATGATGCATGTAATAACAACCATTAATCCCTTTCTTATTATGTAGATACTAACCATCTAGCTGCATGTGACAATGTTATCTAGCATGTCTCCATTATATATCCTAGTTGCATGTCAATAGTGCATGTTTGGTTATCTTCACCCCCTGCCACACACCCTCGTGGTGGCTCGCAGGGTATTTCGTAGATGTAGATGTAGATTAGCGATGAAAAAATTGAAAATATTGCAGGACACTGGTTTGCGTTTTTGTTAAGGAGGACCCTGCGCTTCGAAGTACTACGGGGTGCGGCATTATAAATTCCTTTTTTCAAAGCGCAATAAAACCCGTTTTATGAATGAGAAATTTGTCATTTGCCTTACCAGCACAGCAGTACGTATGTTGGCTTTTTATGTCTGAATGTTGGCCTTTAGGTCTTGTAGGGGTGTTGACACGAATCGGAGCAGAAAATGCTAACATACCCGCTGCTAAGGTTCATGACAAACGCCAGAAGACGTCTTATTCAGTGTATGGACAGCGTTACCTACCTGATATGATTTTCAAAACTGAGTAACGCATAACTTTAGATATGTACCTGCATCATCATAAAAAAATAAAAAAAGTCTCATTCATAAAATGGGTTTTACGTTTTGAAAAAAGGAAGTTATAATGCCGCTCCCTGTATTTTCATGTGAATCGCTATCATTTGCCTTGATGAGTAAATTTATACAAAGTGCTGCTTTTTAATTTTTTTAAATTTCATGCAAATACTCCTATGTGTAAAACAACCAATAATCCCTTCCTTATTATGTAGATACTAACCATCTAGCTCCATGTGACCCTATTATCTAGCATATCTCCCTTAAATATCCTACTTGCATGTCAATGGTTAATGTTTGGTGTTCTTCACCCCCTGCCACACACCCTCGTGATGGCTCGCAGGGTATAACGTAGATGTAGATGGGTAAGATCATATAGCGTGAAGCGTTAAACCGAAGCCTTTTATACATCACGAAAACCAGTAATTATGCTGACTCCAGCCTACATTGCCATTCCAGAAACATTTGGTTCATCATGATCATTTGATAAAAGAGCTCAAATCATCTCGTATGGTAGAAGGGCGGCTGTTCTAAGCGCCTCCAACGGCGAGTTGAAAACCTCTTCCCGTCAAAATGCCTTGGTTTCCATCCGGGCTCGTTTCCGCGCCATTTTCCCAATGCCGATCGCGCTCCGGTTTCCAACATCGAGCAGGTCGCACCCCGGACTTCTACCTCCCTGGTTTGAATGGTCAACTATTATCTCGGGCATTCCAGTGTCCACTTTCCGCCATTCCCGTCCCTTCCACTTCTCTTTCCCATTCAACCCCTCTCATTTACCCCCGCCCTTTTCGAACTTCTTCCCACTCGGTCAACTCGCGCCCTCTCCTAACTATTCTCCTCCCAACCCTCTGTCCACAGCATTCTCTCCAAGCCATTACATACCTCCCCTCCCTCCCTTGCGCATCCACGTGGGGAAATAGCAGCTGGTCGTATCCATTTCCATTTTTCCCTCTCTCGCCAATTATCATCTACACCAACATGCTCCTCGATGGCATCCCTCCCTACTTCGCCTCCCACTGTTCTCGCCCTCACCTCACTCCTTCTCGCCCCTCTTCCACAATGAGTTTGGAATCAAAGAGGTTGAAATTCAGTTGAGAGTGGGAGCCACTGGTCCCTATCTACATCTACATCTACGTAATACCCTGCGAGCCACCACGAGGGTGTGTGGCAGGGGGTGAAGATAACCAAACATGCACTATTGACATGCAACTAGGATATTTAAGGGAGACATGCTAGATAATAGGGTCATATGGAGCTAGATGGTTAGTATCTACATAATAAGGAAGGGATTATTGGTTGTTGTTACATGCATCATGCACTACAGACTACTCTAACTATATTTCACCTACCTATCCCTTTGCTACGCTGCCTATCGTTCTCTCTTATATAATATGATTCTTGCACCTATTCCATTACTTCATGAAATTTGAGTTCCATCGCGTGAACAGGTGCACGTAAATGAAATTTGTTTCAAGAAATTATTTTTCACTTACTTTTTAAAACTGCGGTCGCCGTCGCCCCCCGATTACCACTCCAATCAAAAATTCGAGCGAAATATCGTCTCGCATAGAAATCAGTGACGGTTCAGAAAGGAAACGCAATGGCAGGATCCGGAATTATTTTTTTAAGGCGACCGGTTTCGATAAAACCGGTCGCCTTAATAAAGAACTGTGGAACCTGCCATTGCGATTCCTTTCTGAACCATCATGAAGGAGTTTCATCGTGTTTTACCTGACACTATTGAATTAATCAAGAGGAGATCAATGGATTTGGTCTCATTTGAAAGAATTTGAAAGAAAAAAGAATTTTATGCCCAGTTTTCAGCGTTGCCTTCAACACTCTATTTATACTTACTCTATGGTAAAACTAATCAGAGGAATTCCTACTCTTGCAACAATCCCGTTCACAGCATGGGTTACGTTAGATATATATTGAGTACCCCTGCGTATTATGCTAGGTTTGATCAGATTAACAAGATTAGAGAGATAGATTGTCGTACCGATAGATTTAAAATGTCATTTATCCCGCGTACCATAAGAGAGAACAATAAGCACCGTAGCAAAGGGATAGGTAGGTGAAATATAGTTAGAGTAGTCTGTAGTGCATGATGCATGTAACAACAACCAATAATCCCTTTCTTATTATGTAGATACTAACCATCTAGCTGCATGCGACCCTATTATCTAGCATATCTCCCTTAAATATCCTACTTGCATGTCAAAAGTTCATGTCTGGTGATCTTCGCCCCCTGCCACACACCCTCGTGGTGGCTCGCAGGGTATCACGTAGACGTAGACGTAGAGTGCTGGATGATCTCCAGCGATTCCAAGGCGTCGAGTCTCTTCCAATTTCCTTGAAGGATCACCGGTATGAAGTCACACCTACGTTTTTGGTCCAGCAGGTGCTTGGCGAAATTCGACCGCACTCTCTTCCTTATCAAAACAATGTTTATGCTCATTCACTCATCTTTGAACACTTCTTTCTGTTCTCCCTATGCATATGACACCACATTTATTGCTCTTCAGAGAATACGCACCACTTTTTTTGAACGGGTTGGAAGGGGTCTTTGGCGTTGAAAAGAATGTTTTTTAAGGGTTGATGGAGTATAGAATGCAATTCTGTAATTATCCTTTGGGAAATAATTATCCTTTGGGAAAAATATCAGCCATTTACGCGGAAAATGGCGGTTGGAGGCACTCCGCTGATATATGATTAAAAATAAAAGAAATTTCTGACAAATATTGATAATATGTTAGAATAGAAATTAACAGTGTCGATTTTGTATATTTCCTCAACTAGCTTTAAAAAAACCAGAGCAACTAGCGAAGGTACCAAAATATCAGTTCATTACTGTATTACTTTCTCAGATTTCCAACAAAAAGTACCAGCACTTTTATATTTGAGAAATGGTAGGTACGTGTTGGTACTCCGGCGAGATATCATTTGAAAATGTTAGGAATATGTTGCATCTAGAGATTAACAGTGTGTAATTGAATATTTCCTGTAATAGTTAAAAAAAATTGAATCATATGGTTGCCGCAGTAGTTTTTTCAGAATCACAAAAATCCCCCCGATGTGAGGGAAATTTAAACGGCTCGCGTGATAAAAAAATGAGTCAAATTAAAGACCGATATTTTCATTCAGATACTTGGGAATTCGGTTACATAAAACTGTATTGTTGTACGATTAATGTTAGAGTATTTATTTCATGCTTGCTGCAGCTGCTGAAATTAAAACGTTACATTTGAATATGGTCTTCATTTTGACCAGGAAGTATCTTGGTCAGACCACCTTAAGGATCATTTTGACTTTTAGTCGAGATCCAATCGAAGTGGGAATCCACCTGTCCCAGACGGGGAAAAAGTGCCGTTTTCCTTGAAGGAAATGGCCCTCGCCCTAAGCAGCTTATTCGCTCGGGTCAACTTTTTTCTCCTCCCTGTCTCTACATCTTCCTCGTCCTTTTTTTTCCTCCTCCGCTTTTTTTTCCCGAGTCTTCGATTTGGCGGAAAGAGCGGTCCTTCGCCGATTGGCCCGCTGCCGGAACTGTGTGGTATTACGGCCGCAAGGTAACCGTCCAGTTTTTATTGGTTGGATTTCGTTTTCCGCGTCGTCGATTCGAAAATTGCGTCCAGCGGCTTGCTGCTCTCCAGATTTTTTTTTATATTTTTTAAAAACTTTTTTTTAAATTTATTTTTTTTTTAATGGACTGTGTGGCAGAATTTCCGCCGCGCGCCAGCCGCCGGACGATTCCGACGAAATGCTTTATCGCGTTCGGTGCTATAATCCGATCGCGCGAAATACTCGCGGCCCTCTCTTTATTGCCGCGAATCCGAACCGCGCGCGGATATAATTCCATCTCGGACTTAATGGGTGCTCCATGTATACAGAAAAAATATCGATCAAAATCCTCGACTCTTTCAATACTCGAGTCACTTTTCGCTGCGCCCTCACACGCGTGGCATCTGAATCTGGTTGTAATTAATTAGATAATTTATTAAAAAAATATTGGACAGTAAAAAACGATAGCTGAAATTGTTCATTTACTAGCTGACCCGTGCGAATATTTCGCACAGCATGAGGGTTCTTCCTGTTTCTTCCTTCAATCTTCCTGTTCTTCTACCTGTCGAATGATTCGCACAGTATGCAGCTTCTTCCTTCTTTCTTCCTGTTCTTCTACCTGTCGAATGATTCGCACAGTATGCAGCTTCTTCCTGTTACTTCCTTCTTTCTTCCTGTTCTCCTACCTGTCGGATATTTCGCATAGTATGCGGCTTCTTCCTGTTTCTTCCTTCTTTCTTCCTGTTCTTCTACCTGTTTCTTCCCATGGACAATTATATGTTATTTATGTCTGTGTTAAATTAACATAACGTAAACGGTCACACTGATTGCATGTAGAATGTAAACAATCTAACTAAACGATGTGTTAATAGATGGCACATCCTACAGTCTTTTAGGCACGTAACCATAGCAACATATTAGTTCATTATATTGTCAACAGATGGCACTGTCAATTTTTGATCGTTTTTTAACAAAAGCTTTAATTTTAAATTTTTTAACAAAAACTTTAATTTTAAACCATTTTTCTATTTTTTGTCAATAGCGAGGAGTTTTAGTTTTAAAATGATGTTGGAATCATTAATTTTGATGAAGAATTATGGGAGTTATGGCGTTGTGACAAAAAACACCTTTGAGAAATAATATATACGATGACGTTATGATAAATCAAGAGAATATGAAAATTTATATCTCAAGTCCGGCATGCCTTGTTTTTCCTATCTTTTACGAAATGTGAACTTTTTTGCCCATGATCGCACGTTTTTTTTAATTTATGAAAGCAAGCTGTACATTTACATTTTTTATGATTTGAACGGATATAATTTTTTAAAGGAGTTGCAGTTTTACTTTTTAATTTCATACATAGATAAATATGAGCTGTAGAACAAGTCATCATTAATTGGGGACACTAATACTTTTTCGTACTGACCCACTTTTCATCTTTCTTCACAAAATGTAAAATTACTCTCCAATCAAAATCCGAAGGAAACCAATTTGATCGAGAGAGGATTAAAACGTTTCGATTTGACCCTTTCTTTCACTCGAACTATTCGATTTTCATGCTTTCACCACCGCAGTACAATTGAGGTCTCTTGTTGTTTTTTTTCGAAAGGGGAAGGGCAACGCGGGGATATATGTCAACTTTTTACTCTCTAGGCTCTGATCGTATCGGGCGGCGCTATTCTTATTCCCGAACGTGTTCGAGAAACACTTCACGACTTACTCATCTTTATTCATGTTTTTTATTTTTTCTTACAAAATTTCGCGAATCATACGTATGATTTTTTTGCTGGTAAGGAAAAGAGTGAGTTTGGTGAGAAAGTATTTTATGGTACGAAAAGGGAGGAAAGTATGATAAAAGAATTAGAGCGCGTGCAAAGGAGATCTGCTAGGTTTGTTAAAGGCCGTTATGATAATCGTATAAGTGTTACGAGCTTAACAGAATAACTAGGATGGGAATTACCATCAGAACGCAGGTTGAAATTTAGGTTAAACCTTTTAAGTGAATTCGAAACAGAGTTGTTCACAGATGACGTTAGATATATATTGAGAACCCCTGCGTATTATGCTAGGTTTGATCATCTTAACAAGATTAGAGAGATAGATTGTCGTACCGATAGATTTAAAATGTCATTTTTCCCTCGTAGTATAAGAGAGAACAATAGGCAGCGTAGCAAAGGGATTGGTAGGTGAAATATAGTTAGAGTAGTCTGTAGTGCATGATGCATGTAATAACAACCATAAATCCCTTTCTTATTATGTAGATACTAACCACGTTACACTATTTTCTAGCATTCCTTCATTAAATATCCTAGTTGCATGTCAGTAGTGCATGTTTGGTGATCTTCACCCCCTGCCACACACTCTCGTGGTGGCTCGCAGGGTATCACGTAGATGTAGATGTAATATGCCCGTGCCGTCCATCTGAACCGAATGTATTGAACGTTTTAAATATTGTTTCTTTCGCAACTAAGCTCAAAAATTTCAAAAAATACAGGAAGAAATAGTTAAAATAGGAAGTAAAGTGTTAGTGGGCGGTTTTATCCCAAAAATTATGAAAAGACTTATATCTGAGCGAAATTGCCCGTCGACTTCCAGGCGCCCCGGTAAGTGCTGGGCCGTTGAAGGTGACAAGAGAAGTAGCAATCTGCGCTGATGGTGTCATGATGAAATTAGTTATCACCTAAATTCCTTCAGATATCACTTAAATATCTTCAGATCCGTTCCACGGTACATTGTATTTTAGAAGCCCGTTTGTAACAGCAGAAAATTGCATCATCATTTAATTCAGCAAATTCGCTCCAATTCCTCAAACAACTATGGTTGTTCAAACTTATTTATTATTGACAGAATTCAGAATTTCCGACCAACGCTGACCGATGTTTGTCATTTTCCTGTAGTTCTTGTGAGATAACGCTATAATTGTGCAGTTTTATTATGTTTTCCATTGATAATTAAATGGAAATCAGAACGCACTTTTTTTTAAATGTGGATTTTCCTTACATATTTTTGATATTTATTTAAATAAAATATATTCCGCAATGCCGCTGAAAACAATGGTAAAATCAAGTAGAACCAATAGCAACAATCAGACAATGTGTGTTTCAAGATTTTCTTGACTTAAATTTCATACGGATGGCGGATATTCTTGCATGATCATTTGAGTTCACAACCCTCAAAATCACGCCTCGAATTTTTTTTTTCGTGTATTTTTTTTTCCGCATTCCGCATTGTTCAAACTCCTTAATTTTTTTAAAAGAACTCGGCATGTTCGATTTTGACCGATGTTCGCGTCACGATTTCCAAAATTTTGAGTCTGCACGTGACAGCGGTAAATTGATTCCTTTTTTCTCGCAGCTTCTCTTGATTCTACCACTCGCAGTAGGAACACGTGGGACGTAAACGGCGTCCCTTTGGATTTTAATGCTCCTTTTTTCACGAGTGATCTTCGTGGCTACCCTGGGAATCCGGCCTAAAATGCAGAGCAGTTTGTGAAAAAATAGTTTTATAATAATTTCTTTAACACTTACAGGTTTCCCCGATTATAAGTGTTTTAATTTATCATTAGACGAACACAAACACCCATGTCCTGGGCATTGAACAATCTTACCCAGGCGGGACTCGATCCCGCGACCCTCGGGATAGTAAGCGAGGACTTTACCCCGCCGACACCGGGGCCGACTTTATGTGGTAAGTCGGCCCAAGTATATGCAGCACGTCACAGACTTGCTGCCATATGGTAGTCTGAGCAAGACATTTCTCTCGCAAGCATAAATAAATCCGCCTTCGCTAATATTCGTCATGCATTTTTCAGTATTTAATGAACAGATATCAGTTAAGTAAGATAAAAAAACTTGCTTTAATTTTAGACATGATATATAATTGAAAGAACGATCGTCTATTTGTCATTCTACTGGCTGATATTGGTCAGAAGTTACCTCTCTTGGTGGAAAACACGTAAAGACTTCACCAACTATCTGAAAGTTTCACCAACACGGAAAGAACCAAATCCTATTTATGGCATTCAGTTACGGGTAAGGCCAAACAACTAATTGGACATGGTTTCACTCTGGCCGCTGGATAGTATAATTATTAAATAAATTAATTTAACACTCAGTAATTACCTTGCACAGAGGAGTGCCTACCATCGCTATTCTTCTCGGCAAATGCCACAACTTCTTAGATCTCGGCCGTATTTTCGATCTTTCCCAGTTTATACCTAAATAGACAGGATAATGTGTTAAAGAATCAGGAAGATAATGCAGGAAAAACTACTTCAGGAAAGGATGGGGATATCTCGATTGAAATAGTTTAGGCGTATGAAGAGGAATAAACTCCACTTTCTCAGGCGAGATATTGTAGAACAGCATATTGAATAAAAGCTCAAACGATTTCGTACTGTCTACTAGTTTTTATTTCACCTCTTGCTACACGTGTTTCAACTGAATAATTGATAATGCACATTATAATTAGTCAGTAAGAGTAAATATTCAAATACATATATTGTAGTATGAAGAAGAAGATGGAAACTGACAACATTCCTAGATAGATATAAGAAATGGAAATTCGAGGGAAACGACCACGAGAAAGACCACGGAATAGATGGTTGAAAGGCGTGGAATAGAGCGTAGAGAACTGGAAGGAGTATTGGAAAGTAAGGAGGGAAGAAGAATAGTGGGAGTAGAGAACAAGTGGAGAGTATTGGAGTAGGTTAAAATTTAGGTTAAACCTTTTAAGTAAATTCGAAACCGTTTTGTTCATAGATGACGTTATATATATATATATATATATATATATATATATATATATATATATATATATATATATATATATATATATATATATTGACAACCCCTGCGTATTGTGCTAGGTTTGATAATATTAACAAGATTCGAGAGATAGATTGTCGCACCGATAGATTTAAAATGTCATTTTTCCCGCGTACTATAAGAGAGAACAATAGGCAGCGTAGCAAAGGGATAGGTAGGTGAAATATAGTTAGAGTAGTCTGTAGTCCATGATGCAAGTAATAACAACCATTAATCTCTTTCTTATTATGTAGATACTAACCACGTGACCCTATTATCTAGCATGCCTTCATTAAATATCCTAGTTGTATGTCAATAGGGCATGTTTGGTGATCTCCACCCCCTGCCACACACCCTCGTGGTGGCTCGCAGGGTATTACGTAGATGTAGATGTAGATGTATGGCATATGAAGCAGACTCCGCCAGTGCTGGAAACTGAAATAGATGATGACAATGCCTACAGAACATGTTTTGAGAAAACATGTGTTGTAGGGTAAAACAAACGAGAATTTTCAACATTTATTTTGGAGAATAAATGCGGTGAACGTGCCAAAATCTGTTGAAGAGCGAAAATAGTTGAATAAGTAATATAGAAACAGGCTTTTTTTATTAAAGAGATGGTCGAAGGTGGAATACTGGGAAAGTGAGGAAAAGGAATTGGGATTTTTGGACGGAATTAACCTTTGCGGGAGATATGAAGGGCTTAAGAGAGAGGACTCATAAGACCCATAAGGAGCTTTGGAGCTGAGTCCCGATTCATTTAAGAATTAAGTCTTGGACATGTTCCAGCGGCCTTCGGGGGCACTAAAGGCCTCGATATGAAAGATGAAAAATGGAAGATTCATTCAAAATGAATGAGGTCATGGACGTTTGATGATCGTCTTTTGCTGTCGGAGTTGTTTCCTCCTTTGATCTTAATATAGCCTTTTTTTACCGTTTACTCTCCAATTTCTGCGATGATATTTAAAGATTCATGAAGATGAAAAGTATACTCTTTACCCCACGGGATGAGATTTACTACGAGATGGCGTCGTGATAGAATTCATAACAAGTTCACCGAAGATGTTAAGAGCATATAAAAGTTTCCGAGCTACGAAAGTAGGCCAGATGGCTAGCATAAAAATGAGAAAAATACATGGCAGAACTTACGTGAACAAAAGGTTATTTCGTCTCCGAAATACAAGGTGCCACGATTGGCGTCAATAATGTAAATGGATATGATATCTGTAGCGTCGCTCGTAATGGTTCATTTGTCTCTGCATCGTAGTCATCATCATCACCCTCAAAAGGGTTCTAGGCAAATGCAATGAGAGAGTACGGGAAAGAAGCTATTTTACACTTGTCAGGCCTCATTTAGATTATGCCGCTAGTCTATGGGATCCGTACGAGGAAGGTATGATAAAAGAATTAGAGCGCGTGCAAAGGAGATCCGCAGGGTTTGTTAAAGCCCGTTATGATAATTGTGTAAGTGTTACGAGTTTAATAGAAGAACTAGGATGGGAATCACTATCAGAACGCAGGTTAAAATTTAGGTTAAACCTTTTAAGTAAATTCGAAACCGAATTGTTCACAGATGACGTTAGATATATATTGAGATGAGAACCCCTGCGTATTATGATAGGTTTGATCATATTAACAAGATTAGAGAGATTGATTGTCGTACCGATAGCTTTAAAATGTCATTTTTCCCGCGTACTATAAGAGAGAACAATAGGCAGCGTAGCAAAGAGATAGGTAGGTGAAATATAGTTAGAGTAGTCTGTAGTGCATGATGCATGTAATAACAACCATTAATCCCTTTCTTATTTTGTAGATACTAACCATGTGACCCTATTATCTAGCATGCCTTCATTAACTATCCTAGTTGCGTGTCAATAGTGCATGTCTGGTGATCTTCACCCCCTGCCACACACCCTCGTGGTGGCTCGCAGGGTATCACGTAGATGTAGATGTAGATCACTGGTCTTTCAATCCTAAGATTAGTTGACTGCAGCCCTCCACCCGTCCCTATCTAATTCTAGGACCCTTGCTTCCTAGTGGCTGGTTATATATTAGAACACTTTGTAATTTCCCCATGAATTTTACTTTGACGACCTAGGTTTCGTCGCTGTGCGACATCATCAGACGACACCACCTTCAGCCTTCTTCTTCTTGCAGATATCATTCCTTAGATTGGTTTGAATATAGACCTAAATTCCCATCTTTTCTGAGCTTTCATTTTCATTTCTTCGCAGAATGTTGCCCCGGCATCCTTCCTCACTTGCGCCAGATATTGTTCCCTTGGCCTCCCTCTCTGTATCGTTCCCCCCTCCACCATTCCCTCCAACGCACTCTTTACTAGACTCTCGCCTCTCAATTATATGTCCCACCAATTCTGCTCTTCTTTACACAATACTCTTCCATAGTTCATTCCCCTTCTCTCTAACTCTCTAGAACACCTCTTCATTTTTAACTCTGTCCATCCAACTGATTCCCAGCATTCGTCGATAACACCGCACTTATAAAGCATCCAGTCTTCTTCTTTCTTCCTTTGCAATGGTCCAGGTTTCACATCCGTATAGAGCAATGCTCCATACGAAAGCTTCTATCAATTTTTTTCCGTCTATGCCGATGTTTCTTGCGGTAAAAAGTTTTCTCCTCTTACACCAGGGTTGAAATTCGCTATGAAAAAAATCATTTGACTTGACCGGGATTCGAACCCGGATCTCCCAATCGCCGGTCAGGTGTGTTAGACCGGCTAACACACCTGACCGGCAATTAGGAGATCCGGGTTCGAATCCCGGTCAAGTCAAATGATTTTTTTCATAGCGAATTTCAACCCTGGTGTATATGCACCCGTGCGAGTGACTTCGTACCACATCATTTGTTAAATGCCATGTTTGGAAATTTTTCTCTTCTTGTTGAAAGCTCTTTTAGCCACGGATATTCAGTTTCTAATATGCCTTTTGCGTGACTATTTAATATTGCCCCCAGGTATTTGAATTCCTTGGCCATTCGTATGCTTTTGCCTTGTACACTTATTTTACAATTGACATGTCCCTATTTACTTTAAACCATATCCTTTGTTTTTTTTGCTAATTCTCATATTGTATTCCTTTCCCATTATATTTTATATATATTTCATTACACTCTGCGGTTCTTCTTCACTTTCTGCTAAGATCACTTTATCGTCCGCAAATCTTAGCATGTCCACTTTAATTCCTTGTGTCTTGACCCCTCCGCTTATCTTTTGAATAGCTTCTTCTACGTACAAGTTAAATAGAACTGGTGATAAGGCACAGCCCGGTCTTACGCCTTCAGTCTGACGAAACCTAGGTCGTTAAAATAAAATCTGTGTGGAAATTTACTAAGCGTTTCAATCTATAACCGTGAAGTCATTCCTTAAAGTTACACCTGAAACCATCACCTCCTAGTAGCTGTTTCTATGCACCTTCCTCTGTATTTGGTCCATGAACTTATTCTCGGGTCTTCCTCTGGGGAATTTTCCCTCTATTTTGCCTTCAATTACGATCTTCGTAAAACCCACTTGTGTCTCAAGAGTTTTCCCAATCCATCTAGTTCTTCTCTTCTGTATGGTGTCCCATATGGTGCTCTTCTCTTCTACTCTTCTGAATACTTCACCAGTTCTAACTTTTTCCGTCAGTTTTATCTTCAGCATCCTCCTCCAGCACCAGATTTCGAAGGCTTCTAGTTTGTTCCTCCTCTGCTTTTCCAATCCTTCCAATCCAATCCTTCAGACACATAGCTTCAGCGTCTAGCGTTAGTCAGCGAAGCAAGTGCCCTCTCCAAACACGCCAATGTTTAAAATACAAACTTGGGTAAATCTTTGAATGCATTGTTATAGTTGTTGGCAATTTTATAAAGTTTCAAAAAAATGCTTCGCATCGGTGCAGATATTTTTCAATCCAATGTCATTTTAACCTGTAGCCTTTGAGCTCATGAGATGTAAATACCCCGAAATAATTCGATCGAATGTGCTCAGATTTTCTTCAACACCCGAAAAAAATTCGTTTTTTGTAATGAAGTTGTTGTTAACAGACGCACGAAATTATTCGTTTCTTACCATTTAAATCGTTGCTAACAAACACACGAAATAATTCGCGTCTTATCATTTAAATCGTTGCTAACAAACACACGAAATAATTTGTTTCTTATCATTTAAATTGTTGCTAACAAACACACGAAATAATTCGTTTCTTATATTTAAGTTGTTGCTAACAAACACACGAAATAATTCGTTTATTATCATTTAAATCGTTGCTAACAAACACACGAAATAATTCGTTTCTTATCATTTAAGTTGTTGCTAACAAACACGAAATAATTCGTTTCTTATCATTTAAGTTGTTGCTAACAAACACACAAAATAATTCGTTTCTTATCATTTAAATTGTTGCCAACAAACACACGAAATAATTCGTTTATAATTATTAAAATTGTTACTAACGAACACGCATGATTCGTTTCTTATTATCACAGTATTTGCTGAGAAACATAAATTTGTCACACTTAAGTCTAATATTCGATAAGCACATTTGAACGTGATTTCGTCTACCGTAGAATAGAATAGAATTTACTTCAAGAACCTAGTCCTTCGGACTCTAGGGTCAACCAAATTACTTTTTTTTTTAGAAATAAACACACTCTCCCAGTTACTTTTACATAAATCACAGAAAAACAATTACAAAAATTTAAGAACATTAACACGGTGGATAATCTACCGGATGAAAAAACAACAGAATGGCAAAAAAGAAAGAAAAAAAAATAATAGTTTCACTCTCTTAGGTGCTACATTACATAGAAACAAATTATGATAATAATAATTATTATTATATTGGGCAATATATAAACCGTATATACCGTGCTGCACATCATCTACATCTACATCTACGTCATACCCTGCAAGCCACCCAAAGGGTGTGTGGCAGGGGTGCTTCCACACCAGGCATGCATGAATGATACGTTAGAACACCGAAATTACATTGAAACCCGCGTACCACACATGCAAAGCGCCAATTTAAAATCTAATAACCAACAAACATTCTATCGTCAATCGTTCCAACATGCAAGGGATACAAAGACTACTAATACATATTCAAAATATCATGCAAAAATAAGAACATCAATATTTACATCATGCATAAATAAGAGAGTAGAGAATATAAAGAGAAAGATTTACTGTCTGCCTATTGTCAATACTCGAACTATTCATGGCGACGATCACAGCTGTTATGGTCCCGAATGGTACGCGGAAAAAATGACATTTTATACCTATCGGTTCTACAATCTAGCTCTCTAATTTTATTGGCGCGACCTAATCTGCCGTAGTACGAGGGGGTTAATAGTATGTTTTTTACGTCGTCAGTGAAATGATTTTCCTGAAATTTATTTAGGAGGTTAAGCCTATGATTTAATCTACGCTGTGATAGCGATTCCCATCCTAATTCTTCTAACAGTCCAGATACACTAGCCAACTTGTTGTAGCATCGTTTCACAAACCTAGCTCCTCTTCGCTGTACGCGATCTGACTCTGATATCAACCCCGTTTCGTATGGATCCCATACACTAACAGCATATTCCAGATGAGGCCTAGCGATTGAAAAATAACGACGTTCTTTCACTTTCTCATCACATTTTCCGAGTACTCTCTTGACAAAGTCTAGCTTCCTGTATGCTTGAAGCTGTAAACTCTAGTCATAATATGATTTGATAAAGGGAAATAATTTTAATTTAGTACTTGTGTAATTGTATTACCGCTGCAATGGAGATTTTCAACACTAAAGAATATGCACTTAAATTAAATATCGTCAGAAAATTATTTATCGACCTGCTTAATACGTTGTTTAAATGTATTCTCAATGACCCACGGTTACCGCTCCAGCCACCTTAAGAATGCCGGAGTGCTGGGGGGTGTGAGGCGGCGCGGAATTCCCGCAGCCACAAGAGGATTAACGGCGGCTGCGGCCTAACCGGTGCGGCACTTCCTCTAGGGCGACATTTTTAGCCCAAGAAAGGGAATAAAGTTTTTCCTTCCATTCCGGTTAGGGTTACTAAATGATGCTGAGCCCAAAAAGAAAAAAAAAATGTTCTCTCACGAAATACAAGGGCCAATCCTTTTGTCTGAGTGGGTTTTTTATGCAGGTTGTGCTGCGGTTTTTCGCTAGGGAGAGGCGAAAAATCTGAAGGACTAGATACACTGCGGGTGGTAAAAAAATACAGCATAGCCACCGGGTCAAGTACTCAGAGGCTGTTGTACGTAATTTAATCAAGGAGGGAATTCTTACAAAAACCCTCTTATTAAACCCTCTGCTTGAATTCATATTTCTTTCCAAGTGCTCATAAGTTCTCAATCTGCCCTAATGGGTACTTGCCTCATAACTGAAGATATACTATAAGGTTCATCCAAAATTTTGTCTCGAGCAAAATTATGAACATCTGCATATTAACCTGAAGTTTTACATGATGTTAGGCAGGGGTGATTTATGACCAACGTACACTATAGTGAAAAAGTAACTTTCACCATCATACACTACACTACAGGTATGTTACCAATGCTACATAAACTATTATTATTGATCTATAGTTAGGGTTATATTAATGTATGTTTTAGGCGTTTTTGCTATTAACTATATATGTATATATATATATATACATATATATATATATATATATATATATATATATATATATATATATATATATATATATATATATATATATATATAAATGCACGTAGGATCACTTAAGTGACGAATATATAAAAGTTTGCCAGAGGAAGGCAGACGACAAACACAGAAAACAAAAAAATGATGAACACACAAAGTTTCTTGATATTTCGGTGCCACTAGCACCTTGGTCGCAAGAGCGAAGACTGAGAAGGAAGGGCCCTTCCTTCTCAGTCTTCGCTCTTGCGACCAAGGTGCTAGTGGCACCGAAATATCAAGAAACTTTGTAAGTGTGTTCATCATTTTTTTGTTTTCTGTGTTTGTCGTCTGCCTTCCTCTGGCAAACTTTTATATATATATATATATATATATATATATATATATATATATATATATATATATATATATATATATATATATATATATAACGCATATTACACTTGAATGACTAAGTTTTTGTGAGGCGGAATGCATCTGAGCGAGTGGTTGGGGCCATTTGGTGACCCTCGAGTGAATGATAATGGTGAAAATTTGGTGAGTGTGTGCTTGGAAAAAGGATTGTTCGTGTCGAATACATGGTTTAAACGTAAGAGATTACGCGTGTATACTTGGAAAAGGGGCGATTGTAAAAGCATGATCGATTTCGCTGTGTATGATGAGAGATCGAGGGAGTTAGTGTGGGACACGAGAGTGATGAGGGGTGCCGAATGTGGGACAGGCCATTGTTTGGTACTCTCCAAAGTGAATCTGGGCAGAAAGAGGGGGCCAAGAAAGAATTTTGCGGGTAAAAGCAGTTAAGAGTAAAAGTGGAGAGGTTGCTAGACAGTGAGGTAAGAATGCAGTATGAGTGCATGCTAGAGGATGCTCTAGCATGAATGGCGTGATTGGTATGTATGTATGTATGCATATTGCAACTGAGTAAACGAGATGCAAGAGTCATGCAGGGGTGATGTTGGTTCTGAATGGCAGATTAAGGAACAAGCGTTTGGGAGCAATGAAGGTAGTCCGAGCGAAATGTCGTTTTACTTAGAAATCAACGAATTTGGTCTCATTTAAAAGAATAATATCTCGCCCTTCAGATGACACAAAAAATTTAACCCCTTACCACATTGCTTTCGGAGTTATTTGCCAATGAATACCAGCCCTTTTACATGGAAAACGGTACGTGCATGCACTCCAGAGAGACATTATTTACAAAACGCCTGCCTGCTACCCTGAGGGTCGCGGGTTCGAGTCCCGCCTGGGTAGAATATTATCTGCCCAGGACATGGGTGTTTGTGTCTCGTCCATTGTTACTGTTATCCACCCGGCATAAATTGGCACATTGTGCTGTATTCGGGATAGTGAAGATAAATAAATAAATAAAATAAATAAATAAATAAATAAAATGAGGCATTTCTATCACTAAGATGTTGTAAAAATACTAACAGTGTGCAGTTTGTGTGTTTTCTCAACTATATTTGAAAATTAATTCGAGGCTCCTTCATTAGAAGTATGTGGGAATCAGTGTCCTTAAATCATTGAATTATGAATATCATATTTTGTCATGTGCTGATATTTACCGTTTTCCACTAATCAACCTATAACAAATCTTAAATTCTACAATGTCTGAGCGATTTAAATTCACTTCTAAGTCAACGCTCAAGGTAGTTGGAGCGAAAAATCATTTTACTTAGAAATCTATGTATTTGATCTCATATTTAAGATAAATATCTTACCTATTCAATGACACCAAAAATTCTACCTCTTACCGCATTAATTCTGGAGATATTTGCCAAAAAATACCAGCCAATACGTGTATACACACCAGAGAGACATTATCTACAAAATGAGGTATTTCTAACACTTATATGTCATAAAAAAAACTAACAGAGTGTAGTTTGTATGTTTTCTCAACTATTTTTGAAAATTAATCATATTGTCACCGCAGTAGGTTCTTGGGTGTCACAAAAAAATCTTCCGTTTTGAAGAATTTTCAAAACGCACCGCGTGAAAAAAATGAGTGAGGTTAATAGACTTATTTAGATATTTTCATTTGATTACTTACAATTACTGTCATATAAAACTATATAATTGCACCATTAATAATGCAATATTCAATTGATGTGTCCCACATCTGGTGAAATTAAAACGTATAATTCGAATATGGTCTGTATTATGACTAGGGAACTATCTCGCTCGGACTACCTTAAATAATCAGCTCTAACTGTCTGCTAGCCAGCATCAAAGTCTCCTTTGCATCCATTACGGTCTCCTGTTGAATTCGAGAAAAACGAAAATTTTAACCGGTCAGTTCTGTCATTTATTTTCCTGAATTTTGTCCTCAAAAATCTGATCGACCGTAGTGTGAAGTATCCTGAAGACGTTAGAGAAATTGCCTTTTGACCTCCTTGGTCTATCTGAACGCTACACCCCATTTAAATTCACTTAGTTCGGAGAGCTGAGAGCGATAAAACTGATGGAGTTGAAATAAGCATGGTTTTTACAGGAATTTTAAGGCGTGCTTTCATGTCAATTTTTTTGACATTTATTTTTAAATTCAATCAACCTCAAATGTGTAATACAGGGGTATTTAACTCGTCTTAAGTTGGAAAATGTTTAATACTGTAGTTCCACAGCAACGAGGTCATCCGTGATCTCTTTTGCTTAAGGTAGTCTTAGCGAAATATCGCTTTCCCTATGTCAATTAATCAATAAATTTGGTCTCATTTAAAAATCATCTCATCCTTCGAAGGATACCAAAATTTCAACTTCTTACGGAACAACTTTCCGAGATTTTTGACTTAAGATACCAGCCCTTATACAGGGTGCAGCATTATAACTTACGTTTTTCAAAACGCAATAAAACTAATTTTTTGAATCGGAAATGTATTATTTTTTTATAATGAAGATACATGTATAAAGTTTTGTTTTATCCAGTTTTGAAAGTCATATAAGGTAGGTGACGCCCCCCATTGTCCATACACTGAATAAGCCGATTCCTGCCCCGATGTTGGCCTTCAGGTCTTGTAGGTTCCTTGGACGGTTGAGATAAGTACGGAATACAACAAAAAAACCCACAAAAAACGTGAAGGCCAACATCATGGAATAAAGTGTCGACATACCCGCTGCTATGCTGGTAAGGGTGCTGCTGAGAGAGTACGAGAAAGAAGCTATTTTACACTTGTCAGGCCCCATTTAGAATATGCCGCTAGTATATGGGATCCGTAAGAGGAAGGTTTGATAAAAAATATAGAGCGCGTGCAAAGGAGATCCGCTAGGTTTGTTAAAGGCCGTTATGATAATTGCATAAGTGTTACGACTTTAATAGAAGAACTAGGATGGGAATTACTATCAGAACGCAGGTTAAAATTTAGGTTAAACCTTTTAAGTAAATTCGAAACCGTTTTGTTCACAGATGACGTTAGATATATATTGAGAACCCCTGAGTATTATGCTAGGTTTGATCATATTAACAATACTAGAGAGATAGATTGTCGTACCGATAGCTTTAAAATATCATTTTTCCCGCGTACTATAAGAGAGAACAATAGGCAGCGTAGCAAAGGAATAGGTAGGTGAAATATAGTTCGTGTCGTCTGTAGTGCATGGTGCATGTAATAACAACCAATAACCCCTACCTTATTATGTAGATACTAACCATCTAGCTCCATGTGACCCTATTATCTAGCATATCTCCCTTAAATATCCTAGTTGCATGTCAATAGTGCATGTTTGGTGATCTTCACCCCCTGCCACATACCATCGTGGTGGCTCACAGGGTATTACGTAGATGTAGATGTAATAGTGACGGTGCCTCTTTCTCGTGTAACTTAGAAATCGGCTCATTCAGTTGACGGGCAATGGGGGGCGTCACCTACCTGATATGATTTTCAAAACTGCGTCATACAAAACTTTTGATGTGTACTATATTATATAAATAAATTCCTATATATAATATTATATAATATATATATAATATTATATAAATAAATACCTATATTATAAAAAAATAAATAAATTCCGATTCATAAATTGAGTTTTATTGCGTTTTGAAAAAAAAGGAAGTTATAATGCCGCGCCCTGTACATGAAAAATGTTACTTGTATGCATTTCCATAGGGACCTTATTCAAAATGTGAGATATTTGGAATTTCTCGCTGCTAGATTTCGTAAAAAAATTAACAGTGTGAGTTTTGTATGTTCCCTCGACTATTCATGAAAATAAATATTATTGTCACCGAAACGATTTTTTTCATGATCACAAATAAACCTTCCCTTGTGGCGTTTAAAACGAACTGCGTTCAAAAATTAGACAATTTTAAGATTTAAAAGGATATTTCAATTTAATAAATTAGAATTTCAGTCAAATAAAAGTATATTATTGCACCATTAACAATGGGATGTCTAATCTATGCTTCCTGCAGTTGCTATAATTAGAACGTATAATTTGAATATGGTACAATCGGACTAGAGAATTACCTCATGCACCATATTTGCCCCATGTTTAATAATGAAATAGTGCGCTGAACGCATGGATTTTCTAATGTAGGTTATTTTACTGCGGAAGTTAAGAATCAATAATATATAAGAAAATATCTAACGTAGAATCTATTAAATACATGCAATTGGGGATACACATCAGGGAAATAACTAGTGTAGCAAACCATAGATTAGGATTCGTAAAAAGGGTTCTAGGCAAATGCGATGAGAGAGTACGAGAAAGAAGCTATTTTACACTTGTCAGGCCTCATTTAGAATATGCCGCTGGTGTATGGGATCCGTACGAGGAAGGTATGATAAAAGAATTAGAGCGCGTGCAAAGAAGATCTGCTAGGTTTGTTAAAGGCCGTTATGATAATTGTATAAGTGTTACGACTTTAATAGAAGAACTAGCATGGGAATTACTATCAGAACGCAGGTTAAAATATAGGTTAAACCTTTTAAGTAAATTCTAAACCGATTTGTTCACAGATGACGTCAGATATATATTAAGAACCCCTGCGTATCATGCTAGGTTTGATCATATTAACAAGATTAGAGAGCTAGATTGTCGTACCGATAGATTTAAAACGTGATTTTTCCCGCGTACTACAAGAGAGAACAATAGGCAGCTTAGCGAAGGGATAGGTAAGTGAAATATAGTTAGAGTAGTCTGTAGTGCATGATGCATGTAATAACAACCAATAATGCCTTTCGAATTATGTAGATACTGACCATGTGACCCTATTATCTAGCATGCCTTCATTAAATATCCTAGTTGCATGTCAATAGTGCATGTTTGGTGATCTTCACCCCCTGCCACACACCCTCGTGGTGGCTCGTAGGGTATTTCGTAGATGTAGATGTAATAGTGACGGTGCCTCTTTCTCGTGTAACTTCCACGTATAGGCTATAGGTAGAATAGATGTAATACATATATTTAATTAATGTCTATTACTAAATCCTCTCCCGCAGGTTTTGTATCCTGCACGAACAAGGATTCATATTGTAGTATCCTTGGATAATTGATACTATTAATTTGTAGATAATACGATATAATTGTTCATGTAGAAAATTTAACCATGCTTGACGTTACAAGTGGAGTGAGATGATAGTAATTGCGATAAATATAACTTAAATGCCAAGTCTAGTCCACGGAGCTATTAATAATTAGGTTTAAAAATAATGGTAAAAGGAAAAAACTGAAGATTTATCGGGCGTTGGTTTGTGGTAATATTTTGTAAACATAATGGAGAGGATTAAAAAACTCAGTAGTAATTTCTTCACTCTTTTTAATGAAAGCCGACCACAGTTTCGACGGTTTTGTGTCATTATCTAAACATCAAAAAATTCTTTATAAAAATATTTAAATCTAAGCCCTTGGTCATTTTTAAAATCTGTGACACAACGTGTCGTTATCGTGGTCGATTTTTCAAAAAAAGAGAGAGTGGAGAAAAATACCGAGATTTTTTTAATTCTCTTATCATCATGGATATAAAAAAAACTGTTGCTTTAAAATTAGAGTAGCTTCTAAATATTTACATGATACCTACCAGCCACTTCGATGGTGATGTGTGGCAGGGTGGTGAGTTATTGCCAGCGTGTATTACACCGTGTCCCCAAATAAAATTAATTTAGCCTCCTTAAAAACTCGGAGGCTACTCGCTGGGCTTGCCTTTCTTGAGAAGTTCAGAACCAGAGTGTTTCAGAGCGACACAGAGAATATTATCATGACGCCTCACTACATCTCTAGGTCTGACAGACGCGTTAAAATTAGAGAGCTACACTGCCGAACAGATAGGTAAAAGAACTCGTTCTTTCCGTGAACAATAAGCGATCACAATAACATTTAAGCTCACTAAATACACTCTTATAATTCATGTCACCATTTCGCCTCCCAAAACCTTATATCGTTACTCTGCTGGTGAACCAACCCCCTCTGCCACACGCCCATGCGGCGGCTCGCAGGGTAGTATGTAGATGTAGATCCATGAGGACGATGGCGGATGCAGTCATCGATACATTACCAATACCTAACTCAGTGGGAATCCCACACAGACTTTATTCAACAGATATTTATTGGTGTGTCAGGTTTTGATGCAAGGTATCGAAATTATTGGTGATGATATCTTATACCGAAACCAGTTGCACCGAACAAAAATCTGAGGACCTGTGCGAGTGCATTTCTTTCCTATCCGATCAATCCCCTCAGTTTCTTTCTCGTGCACCTCTCCACAGACGCGATAAAATAAGAGAGACACAATGCAGAACAGATAGGTACAAAAACTCGTTCTTACCGCACACAATAAGAACTGAGCTCCGCTAAATACACTCCCATAATACACGTCACCATTCCTCCTCCCAAAACCTTATCCACATCTTTACACGACTGTTGTCCTAGCACCCCCTGCCACACACCCACACGGCGGCTCGCAGGGTTGTGTGTAGATGTAGAAATGGCTCCTTAGAAAACAACGTGAAAGTTCTCCTCTTTAAGTGAAATTTCACCCGCATTCATTTCTCTATAGGCATGCCACCGATCCTTGAGAAAAATATGTACGAGGGTGAGTCAATAAATAAGTCGCAAAACTGAGTTGAGGCAAAAATAATTAAAGTAACTTTCTGACATTTATTTCACTTTTCCACATATTCACCCTGTACATTCAGGCACTTATCCCATCTCTTTACAAGTCCTTGAAAGCCAGCAGCAAAGAAGTCCTTTGGTTGCTGTCGCAGCCAACGTGTAACCTCATAGATTACAGCATCATCTGTATCAAAATGACGGCCACCCAAATGATTTTTTAGGGGCCCGGACAGATGAAAACCACTAGGGGGCTAAGTCGGGACTGTACAGTGGATGTTCCAAGCGTTCCCAATGAAATGTTTACGACTGATTCTGATGATGAAATGCTGACATTTGCGACTTATTTATTGACTTACCCTCGTATTAATGGGACATATAGAAAGGCGGCCTCAAGGCCGACACAAGAGAACTGACAGCGTGACGGAGAAGATCAAAAGTTTTGGGGTGGGACTCTCTCGACAACAGGAAGAAAAATCAACAGGCTTTGTACAGTGTACAGCATTGTCTAGGGAGACAAGGATCTGGGAGGAATTAAATGAAAACATGGAGAGACCTAATTATATTCGTAGAAGTGACCACCCATATAAAATAAAACCAAGGACACAAAAAGCTAACGCGGCCAAGTACTCGTTTTTAAATAGGGGCAATACATGATTGAAACCGGCTGCCTGATGAACGTTTTTGAGCCCTCAACCAAAACCTTAAAATCATTTAGAAGTAGACGTTTAGAATATTTAAGACAACATAAATTTCTATGGTGTGACTTATGTTAATCCATCTTTGTTATATTTTTCTTCTTTTTTTCCCTCTTCTTATAATTATGCGATCAGATCATTTTATGTGCATGCCCACTTTCATTTCCACCAGAAATTTGTCTATTTGCTATGCACATACATACATATATATCAATCACGCCGTTCCCTTCCAGGGCAGGCATAGTTAAAAATTTCACTCATAAATACATATTTGTACGCCTAACTCTGCTTCAATAATTTCCTCCATACTGACCTATCCTTGCAAACCTATTTTGCCTCATTTACCTCCAATCACTGTTTCATACACGCCCTCCTGTTTTTAAGACTCCTAATATTCCTCCTCCTGAGAATTTTCTCAACCACATTCAAGCACAACTTTCTCGGCCTACCTCTACCTCTCGCACCATTCGTTCTACTCTCACATATCTGTTTCGTTATTCGACTCTCATCCATTCTCTCAACATGGCCAAGCCAACGAAGCACACTCCTTTCATACACGTCCATCACTGGAGCATTTAACCCACATTCATTCATGACCCACTCATTCCTGACCCTATCCATCCTACTTTTGCCGCAAACACTCCTCAGACAACTCATACCCCCGGCGTTTAGTCTACCATGGAGAGACCTAAATATATAGGTAGAAATGACCACCCATGTAAAATAAAACCAAGAAAAACAAAAAAACGCGGCCAAGTACTCGTTTTTAAATACATGATTGAAACCGGCTGCCTGATGAACGTTTTTGAGCCCTCACCCAAAACCTTGAAATCATTTAGAAGTAAACGTTAAGAATATTTAAGACAACATAAATTTCTATGGTGTGACTTATGTTAATCCATCTTTGTTATATTTTTCTTCTTTTTTTCCCTCTTCTTATAATTATGCGATCAGATCATTTTATGTGCATGCCCACTTTCATTTCCACCAGACAATTGTCTATTTGAAATGTACATACATACATACCAATCACGCCGTTCCCTTCCGGGGTAGGCATAGTTACAAATTTCACTCATAAATACATATTTGTACACCTAACTCTGCTTCAATAATTTCCTCCACTCTGACCTATCCTTGCAAACCTATTTTTCCTCATTTACCTCCACTCACTGTTTCATACCGCCCTCCTGTTTTTAATACTCCTAATATTCCTCCTCCTGAGAATTTCCTCAACCACATTCAACCACAACTTTCTCGGCCTACCTCTACCTCTCGCACCATTCATTCTACTCTCACATATCTGTTTCGTTATTCGACTCTCATCCATTCTCTCAACATGGCCAAGCCAACGAAGCACACTCCTTTCATACACGTCCATCACTGGAGCATTTAACCCACATTCATTCATGACCCACTCATTCCTGACCCTATCCATCCTACTTTTGCCGCAAACACTCCTCAGACAACTCATACCCCCGGCGTTTAGTCTACCATGGAGAGACCTAAATATATAGGTAGAAATGACCACCCATGTAAAATAAAACCAAGAAAAACAAAAAAACGCGGCCAAGTACTCGTTTTTAAATACATGATTGAAACCGGCCGCCTGATGAACGTTTTTGAGCCCTCACCCAAAACCTTGAAATCATTTAGAAGTAAACGTTAAGAATATTTAAGACAACATAAATTTCTATGGTGTGACTTATGTTAATCCATCCTTGTTATATTTTTCTTCTTTTTTTCCTCTCCATGTGATTATGTGATCAGATCATTTTATGCGCATGTCTACTTTCATTTCCACCAGACTTTTGTGTATTTGAAATGTAATTTTGAATAATAATCATATTGTGTTATATTCTCCGCTGAATGACCTAGGTGATTGTTTGAGGTCAAGTACCTTTGCCTGGCAGCTGGTGAACCTCGCAAGACTCGCCGTTTTGTCGCAACTGGTTGAAAATTTTGCTATTAAAAAAAATAACTTGTCAACCTTTTCTTGGCGCGATTCGGGAAGATACGCACCTGCTCGCCTATTGTGCATTGCTTTTTCGGATGGAATTTGATATTCCGCGGTTCCCGCAGTCTGGATTCGATTCAACTGCGGCGAAACCCTCCCCCTTCCCGGCCTTTCTTCCCCCGCGCTTCCCCCTCTCCTCGGGTGGGATAATCCCCGGGAAGTTGGCAAGGTGTGCTTTATTGCGGGCGGGTTCAATTACGCGTAAACATCCCGGGGCCCTTAAGCGCGAGAGTGCGAAAGACTGCGCAATAATTCAGCCGCGATAAATGGTCCGCAGGATAAGGATCGTGTCACGCGATCTCTATTTTAAATTACGCCTGTTACCAAAACCTCTGGTCGTATGCCGCCGGGGTTCGCATTTTAAAGGTTGAATTGCGACTCTGCGTTCATCCAATCTGCATTCGCGTATCCCGTTAAAATCGCGTTATTTCCGACAATATAAACTTACCGATGTCATTCGTTAATGAAAACTTGTCGGGTATGTTGCGCGGGATCAGATTTCCCTTAGCGGACGTTTCTATGAACGACTCGCTCATCTCCTACAGGGTTAAAAACTGAACGAGGGTCCATTCTTTTGCCCTGATTAAAATGAGCGAGCTGCTGGTCGAAACGTTGTTTGTGGAAACTCAGACCCGGTGCCAAACCCGAGTAGATTTTCATGCTTATCATCCACAGGGAAAATCCTGCTGTCTTGCCTGAATTTTTTTTAAAAGTGTGACACGTCTGCTATGTCTTTTCAGTTGCACTATTCACCCCGTGAAATGCTCACCTATTTTACCCGAAGGGATTTGAAACCTCTCCCTATTAAATCGCAAATATTAGCAGATCCAAAGTCCTAGTTACCAGCAGAGAAGAAGGATCAGGGGGTCTGTTCCGTATATCCTCGGAATTTTCGAGTCTCGATAGTGACGAAATTTTGACGTCAGAGCCACGTAAAATTCAAAGGGAAGCATTTGAAATTTGAGATTTGTCGGGGAATTTGACGTCACATCCACGAATTTATCGATGTTCGACCGCGTCAATTCCTTACTGAATAAGGCTCCAGGAGGCAAGGATAATGTTTGACGGATAATTTCTACATCTACATACTACCCTGCGAGCCGCCAAATGGGCGTGTGGCAGGGAGTTTTGGGACACCAGCCGTGTAAAGATGTAAGGTTTTGGGAGGTGAAATGGTGACGAGCATTATGAGAGTGTATTAAGCGATGCTCAATTTTTATTTTGGTCACTTATTGTGTGCGGAAAGAACAAGAATGTGCACCTTGTGTTCGGCAATGTATCTCTCTTATTTCATCGCTTCTGTCAGACCTAGAGACGTGGTGAAGCGTCATGATAATATTCTCTGTGTCGCGCTGAAGCACGCCAGTTCTGAATTCCTGGAGTGGGCTAAGCCTAGCGTGTAGCCTCCAGGTCTCTAGTGGCTCACAAATCTGTAAGGGGGCGTAACCTATTTAGGGCTCACCATAGATTCCTAGGGTGATCTAGTGTGTTCGTCAGTAGCAGTTTTCAACGAAGCAGGTAGCTTTCCTTTGTATTTTATTCATTTTTTTGGTTCAATCTTTCTGTCCAGGGTATCACATACTAGCGGCGTATTCGATTTGTGGTTGTTGAAGACAATAGTTTTTTTTGTTTTCGTGAAATATGAATTCCATTCTTGCAAAAAGCTTTTCATAAGAACGAATTTTCCGAGGATACAGTTACACGAAGTCGCCATCTTAGTTTTCAGTCATTATGAAATAACTATGAAGAATTGATTCAATATTAGCTGATTATATGCATAGGTGGCGAAGCAGTTGGTTTCTATGATACGAGGAAGTTTGAAGCAGTCTAAGCCTAGCGAGTAACCACTAGCGAGAGTCTCTAGGGGCTCCCACCTAAATCCCTCTAAAAGCTGTGACACACTATATGTTCGCTCGTAGGATTTTTTTTAACAAAGCGCACACCATTTCCTTTGCTTTTTATTAATGCTGTTGGTTGAATCTTTATGGCCAGGGTCCCAAATGCTCGCGGCGTATTCGAGGCGTGGCATAACCAGAGCGATAGAAGCATCTCTCTTTTACTTTTTCATCAGAGGACCATCCTATTACACGCTTAAAAAAAAACCTAGTTTCTTTATCGCTGTGCCGCACGTGTGTGTTGTGTGTCTGTTCCCCATGATATCAGAGGAATATGAAATCATGTTTAGAGATATATCGTAGTTTACTATATTAATACTCTAGGTTTGAAGTCTCAATATGGTTAGACTTTCAGTTGTGTATATTAGTCGTTGCGAGGGCAACAGAGAACAATGTGTCGCGTAGGAGACAAGGGAGCAAAAGCACGACTTTCCTCCCACACATGAATATACTGTGCGTCCCATTGGTCGTGTGTCATTTTCGACCTGTAATTTTAGGCACTATATTTCATGCCATGTGGATGAAATTTGGTGCCTGGGTGGAAAAAGGTTGTAAGTTTTGTTGAGTATAAGCAAAATCTTATAAATTTGACCTTTTGACCCCAGAAATAAGGTCCAGCCAAAAATCCAAATTTTGCCTTGTGGGCTTTCAATGTAAAATTATTCGAAATACAAAAAAAGACAGAATTATTTTTCGAAACTTTCAATTATAAGGTTTTTTTGGCACGAAGAACACATTAGAAGAGCTTTCGAGTTCGAAAATGCAACCGTGATTCCTGAAAGGGCACAGTCAAGGTCACAGGAGTGACAAAAAGTGAATCGCCCCTACAAACCAGTCGAATCACAGGTTTAAAAAAGGTGCCAAGGTCAACGGTTAGGTCTTCAGATCCCTCTTGTCATCTCTTGACCTTCAATGGCGACTCATGGGTCAAAGGTCACAGGGATTATATAGTATATTATGGATTTAAATGTTTTGAGTCGCTGCCTAGCTTATGTGTTGCCACAATTTCCACATTTAGTTCACTCAGTCCTTGGCGCCTCTTAAGGCCTGTACACACGAAGAGATTTCTGTTGCCGGGCATTGCTTACGATACTGTCGGCGACAGATGTCGCCGTGTGTACGCCCATATCGCAAGACATCTGGTGGCATGCAAGGCAATCGCAAGCAAGTAGCCAGCGATAGAGCGTGTACCATTTTCCCTGCCATATCGCTACCTACATCCATAGCAACCACCACTTGAAAAAGTAAACAGCCGCGAGAGAAAGCAAAAAAAACAGCGATTTTCATCCACCTGAACAAATTATTTACAGCCAGAGAGTGAGTACATGTCTAAATATGCTTTGTAATTTGTCTAAATATACTTATAATTTGGCGGGTTCTCTTGAAAGAGTAACCAATATCGAAACCGGTCGTGGAAGTGCAACTTTAAACAGCGAGCAGTCGTGTCGGATCTCTGGAACTAGAAGTGTGTGATTTTGTTTAGAAAACTTTTAGCTACCGTATTGGGTTTATGACATTGGTGAAGTATATTCAGAAAGGAGCAGAGTAGTAGATTTTGGATATGATTTTCTGGTTTTGATGAATTATTTAAATATACTCTCATTGAGTCATGCGTGATTTCATTTCATTTTCGAACGTATGCTTACGTTCAATTGTTTCAACACCGTCTCGTGGCACGGTGTGTACTTACACAGAAGCGAAAGATATTGCTACCATAAATGTCGCCGTCCAATCATACCGGATCTGGCGCCAGGATATGCGCCACAGACCACACAAACTAAGGCGCCGTGTGTACAGGCCTTTAGAAATAAGTCTTCTCAAGTCGAATCGTGAATGGCCGTTGTTAATTGTTGTTAACGTGAGACTGTGGTGAATATTCATTGACGATTGAAGAGATAAGAACTACTTGATGATGTGAATAATGGCTGGCCATTTAATGAGAACTAACAGTTACTTTTTAAATGCTAGAGAGGAAATACCTACTACAGGAAGAGTGTAAGAGGCACATGAAACTTCCATCGTGAGTCCTTTCTCTGCTGTGTCGATCTTTTACTGTTAATTCACTGCTGCATTTTAATTATTTATCACCAATTGAGAGCCTTAGGAATCAGAAGGTATGATGTAACGTTTAAATGCTGGCGCTCCAGTACGCCCACTGCTTTTCTTTTTTTTTCTTTCACGTTCACCTGAACAGCCGCGGAGACCGCTGTTGGTAGAGAGAGGAGGTACGAGCTACGGGTCGGGCTGAGGGGCAGGGAATCAGTTCGTCCGTGAGCTCCGTTGCGAGCGGTTTCGCTAACGAGTCTCGTTTTTTTTTGGCTTTCGTTAGGTTTAGACCCCCCTTTGTATAGGCAGTCAGTATTTTCTGTTTTGTGGAGGTTGTTCCTTTTTCCTTCACCCTATCCTTATTCCTACCCGACCCCATTCTCGATGGTGAACAGGTGTTCGAGTCAACGAGTGGTTAAACCGACACTACCTGCACTGAGAGAATTCCTAAATTCTCATTTAATCTATTTCGTCCTTCAACCCTTCCCTCTTCCGAGTGCGGGCGGAATCCAAATCCCGTACTGGCGTCCGTTATCGACGATCACAGATGATGCGATTGATGATTGGTGTGATACATGGCAACTAGAATTAAATTTGAAGAAATGCGCGATTATGAATTTTTGGAAAAAGAATGGCTTTCCCCGGAATTATTATTGCATCAAAGAAAACAAAATATGTAAAGTAGATTCAATTAAATACTTAGGCGTCACCATCACTGAAGATATGTCATGGGGTGAAACACATCAGGGAAATAACTAGTGTAGCAAACCGTAGATTAGGATTCGTAAAAAGGGTTCTAGGCAAATGCGATGAGAGAGTACGAGAAAGAAGCTATTTTACACTTGTCAGGCCTCATTTAGAATATGCCGCTAGTATATGGGATCCGTACCAGGAAGGTATGATTAAAGAATTAGAGCGCGTGCAAAGGAGATCCGCTAGGTTTGTTAAAGGCCGTTATGATAATTGTATAAGTGTATCGAGTTTAATAGAAGAACTAGGATGGGAATTACTATCAGAACGCAGGTTAAAATTTAGGTTAAACCTTTAAGTAAATTTGAAACAGAGTTGTTTACAGATGTCGTTAGATATATATTGAGAACCCCTGCGTATTATGCTAGGTTTGATCAGATTAACAAGATTAGAGAGATAGATTGTCGTACCGATAGATTTTAAGCGTCACTTTTCCCGCGTACTATAAGAGAGAACAATAGGCAGCGTAGCAAATGGATAGGTAGGTGAAATATAGTAGGAGTAGTCTGTAGTGCATGATGCATGTAATAACAACCAATAATCCATTTCATATTATGTAGATACTAACCATCTAGCTGCATGTGACCATATTATCTAGCATGTCTCCATTAAATATCCTAGTTGCATGTCAATAGTGCATGTTTGGTGATCTTCACCCCCTGCCACACACCCTCGTGGTGGCTCGCAGGGTATCACGTAGATTTAGATGAGCCCTCCCGGGAGGAACGTTACAATGATCTGGATAGATTGGTGTGGATGTTAATGTGTAACCTACCATTAATGTGTAGCCTCGAAGTAGGTTCAACAATCTCTCCTTCATTTGTCATCAAAATGAAAGTTATTGACACGATTTCTCATCGATAAATGATATTGTCGGATCTTGGTTTTGAAATCTTCATAGTACTTGTATCATTCTTCTAATTCATTCCACCTTTTTCACCTCGTATAACTATTAAATTGCCGTCGGGCGATATTCGCGAAGTGCTAAGAAGTCAATTTTGCATTTGTACAATTAAATTTGGAGAGGAATTAAATATATCTGTAGACCGGACAGTATAATAAAAAGAGTGCAATTACGTCCCGCGTGTAGTACTACATTTTTAGCCACTGCATAATGATTACTGGTGAGTAAAACCGGCAAGACGTGATAATCTACGAGCTGTAGACTGTATTTACATTTGAACTGCCTTCTTTCATCAATAGACGGCGACTCAATCGAAAAAGTCGTTTGTTTACGGAATTCTAGGCAACAATTTTTGGCGATGAGTCAACAAACCTTACGCATATTCATGGGTTAGGCTTTCAGTAGTGTAAATTCGTCGTTGCCAGGGTAACAGAGAACAGTGTGTCGCGTATGAGACAAGTGAGCAAAAGCTAAACTTTCCTCCCGCCAAACAGTTTAGAGAAACGAACCGTCCGCTCAGGTGTGGCCAAAATGAATAAAAAATGGCCAACATACTTACTATGCTTACTGCTATAAATTATAACCGATTTTCCGACATATGTACTCAGATATGCGGATAATTTTTAATTTTTAATGAATGGACAAAATATGTATGGAGAATGCATATAAAATACGGAAGTGAGTGCTTATTTATGTTAAGTTATTGATGGAAAACGTAAAAAAATCACAAAATTAGTGCGTTAGCCCGCAAGTTCTACAGGAAAATGAGGGTCAATGGAGACGGCGGACTGGCTTCAGCTTCTAACATTAGACAGCATAGCAAATTTCGTCTCCATATCTCTCAACGAGTAAATGGGCGCTTGCAATTTTCAATCAGGTGGGGGGGAAGGGTTATATGATGATACTCTTTTAATAAGGAAAAAAATCAATGAAAGCTCTCGAGTCTGCGTGCTACATGCAAGCAAAGAAAAGTATAATTCTCGAAAATGAAATACGCGCCCCACGAGGTATGGATACCAGATAGTTCTAGTACAAACTTATATTGTATGTCATCCGGTTATTAACGACTTTTCAAAATATTATAAGCAGTATAGCGAAACGAACGTGGAACCACCGGAAGATCATCATTGCCTCATTTGACGGCATATAAGACGCTCTTCTACGTTAGATATTTCATTTAAGTACAGCATACTTAATAAGAGCTTACATGAAGAATTCTACTATATAAATTCGATCGGAATCGAGATTTTTAATATACTAATTTTCATATTCAATTTTTGTCTCCCAATCTTCTACATGGACTGCATGTTTTTTTAATGAAAACTACAATATCATGAAGCTTGGTTGGTTGAAATTGGTCATCAAAGCTACGGTAGAGGCCAGGAAAAAGTTGAAGAAATTATACCCAGTATTTAACAGTGCGAAAAATGGTATAAAGAGGACTAAATTAATGCACTTAGGATACCTAACTCATATATGTAAAGCTATCAATTGCAATATCTCGAAGCCTAATCGACTTTTTTAACTTTTCCGATTTTATCCCAAATTGACACAAGTCTAACCCACCCCTGAAACTGGCCCGCCTCGGTGAGTTCCAAAACTCGAATCGACACTCGGCCCAGCGACAATGGAGAAATATATCCATAGTAACGAAAGTGAAAAAATTTCGAAAATCCCAAATAAAAGTTTAAAAATATCAGTTTAACGGTAGGTAGGAAAGAATTGATTGCAAGAATAAGATTTTGCAAACATTCAGTCTCATATTTTTGAAAGAATCAATCTTGTAGCTCAATAATTTCATATTTTAATGAACGAAAGACAAAAGGTCCACACTAAAATTTTTCCCCATATAATCCCATGTAAAGCTATCGATTGCAATAAATCGAAGCCTAATCGACTTTTTTTAACTTTTTCGATTTTCCCCAACTCGACACATGATTCTAACTCCACCCTGAAAATTTCACCTACCTAGCTCGTTTAGAAATGCCCAGGAGTTTTGATGAGTCAGTTACTCGGTCAGTTTTGTAGCTTTATATATATATTAATTATATATTAATGATTTCTCTGGAGTGTTTTCTGACATGAAAAAAAAGGAGTCAATTAGTTTACTCGTTTATAGTGACAAACTCTTGCAATGCTGATTACCTTTCTCTCCAACTTATTGATTGACGTTTCTTAATAAGTACTGGGGTTCGCAGTGTCCCCACACTCGCTTTCAAACACCTGAAACGGATCTTACAGAGAGCTATTGATTTATAAAGCTTCGTTAAAATTTCCACGTCTCACTTTTTGAGGCACGCAAATCGCTTCTCTCTCCCAAAACACCGAAAAATACCCATCTAGAGATCCACAACTTGGTGATAGGGACTAGACATGGGAGTTTTGACTTGTACGGTTGCGTTGTGGGTAAATATCTCCGTACGTCGATTTTCCTTGAGTTTCGTCTATCTCTCTCTCCTCCCTTCACGCCTGGTACCCTCAACTGTCCTGCTCTTTCTTCCCTTCTTGATTGTTTGTCCAAGCGTCCCTAGATACCTCCTCTGTTGGATTCTTTACTCTGGTATTTCCAATTACGTGCCCCTAGAGACGGCTTTTGAGGCTTATTGTTTGATTGACCTTGCGGCCATCCCTTTGCAAAAAAAACTGTTGGATTTCAACAGTAACTGTTGGATTTTAACAGTAACTGTTGGATATTAACAGTTAAAGTTGGATTTTAACAGTTACTGTTGGATTTTAACAATTACTGTTGGATATTAACAATTAAGGTTGGATTTCAACAGTTACTGTTGGATTTTAACAGTAACTGTTGGATATTAACAGTTATAGTTGGATTTTAACAGTTACTGTTGGATTTTAACAATTACTGTTGGATATTAACAGTTAAGGTTGGATTTCAACAGTTACTGTTGGATTTTAACAGTTACTGTTGGATTTTAACAATTACTGTTGGATTTTAACAGTTACTGTTGGATTTTAACAATTACTGTTTGATATTAACAGTTAAGGTTGGATTTCAACAGTTACTGTTGGATTTTAACAGTAACTGTTGGATATTAACAGTTATAGTTGGATTTTAACAGTTACTGTTGGATTTTAACAATTACTGTTGGATATTAACAGTTAAGGTTGGATTTCAACAGTTACTGTTGGATTTTAACAGTTACTGTTGGATTTTAACAATTACTGTTGGATTTTAACAGTTACTGTTGGATTTTAACAATTACTGTTTGATATTAACAGTTAAGGTTGGATTTCAACAGTTACTGTTGGATTTTAACAGTAACTGTTGGATATTAACAGTTATAGTTGGATTTTAACAGTTACTGTTGGATTTTAACAATTACTGTTGGATATTAACAGTTAAGGTTGGATTTCAACAGTTACTGTTGGATTTCAGTTGGACGAAATTTGCATCAAGGTGGAGAGTAAGGATAAGTCATAGAATTGGTAGTGTAACAAGGTCTATGGGCTGAACCATTGTTAGTCGAAGAAAATGTCTGAAAATGAATAAAAAAAGGCCCAACGGGGTGAGATTTCCGCTCATCGCGGTGCAGGCGCCTGTTTGCGAGTATTTCGCATTCAAGTGTCGTTTTCCTGTTTTGCTTCTGGACGCCTGGATCCGCCCGGAACGGCCTTCCTTCTACCTTCCCCTTATATATCTCTCTCTCTATGCCTCCCCTAAATCCTAATTGCTGCGGCCATTACTCAGCTGCTGCCTACGTTCCGGGCATTACGGCTGACCCGGTTGCTGCAAGCTTAGCCATTTGCGGATTATGAGTTACAAGCTCGTAATCCACTTGAACCCCCGCAGAGCAATCGTATTAATCCGACGGAGATTTACGTTCGGGTGAATCGTTCTCATCTTCCTCTTCTCCTCCTCTCGCCTCCTACCCCCTTTTCATGGGGAACTGCATGCTCAAAATAATAACTCACCCGGTCGCCGCCTCCGCCTCCGCCGCCGCTCGCGCGCTGCGATCGATGCCCATGAGTCCGTGGCCGTGCCACAGTCACTGTGATACGCGTTCCCATTATTTTCCCGACCCCGGAAATATCGCGCGCCGTGACGAATATGTTTAGCGGTGATAGGATGGGATTTGGAATCGTGATGTGATTTATTTTCTGCAATTTGTTTTTTGTATTAATGAAAACGGAAATAACGAGGGTGAGGTCAAAAAGAGATATTATTCCATATTAACACGTCGACGGGGATAAGAACGATTATTTTTTCGGTGACGTGCGAGGGGCAGAATTACAATGAGAACATTTCCGTTAGTAGCAGAAATAGCCTCTGCCAATGAGATAGATGGAGCTGGCAATGCTGGACAATGCTAACAGCTGATGCCAGTCCGCCATCTTCGTTGACCCTCATTTTCCTATAGCGTTTGCGGGTTTACGCACTAACTTTGCGATTTTAAAATGTTTTTCATCGTATAACTTTCTAGAAACCTCCATGCACTACTTCTATAATGTGGATTCTCCTTACGTATTTTGTTTATTTGTTTGAATAAAAAATCATCCGTATTTCCGATGAAAGCATATTGCAAATTTGAGTAGAACCTATAGCAATAAGCAGCCAATATATGTTTCAATAGTTACTTGCCTTTAAATTTCAAATAGATGGTGAATATACTTTCTTTACATCCGCTAATTCGTCCATTCCGTCGTGCTATCCATTGTTAAGTAAGGAATGAGTAGAGGTAAACAATATGGTTGTTATTTCGGTTGTCAGGCTTCAATTTGATGACGCAGTGCCCTCTCCATTCAACTCAATGTTAGAAACTATTTGAAAGGCAATGATGTGGATTTAAGTTAAAGTTACCTATTATTGTTATTTTATGAATTGATTATTAAAAAGATCGAGATATTTGATTCAACGTTTTTTTTTTGCGTCGATAAATTTCTCTTGATACCGATTGTGAGTAGATTATATATACTTGTCACGATACCAAATTCCATCCTCATTAGTTTAAAACATAACGTGAGAATCATATTTTATTTTGCTTTTGGTTATTCCTGCATTTTGTCACTGATATACTGCCTTGACAGTAAATGTTTGTCTATATCACACTGATCAGCATAGAACAACGGGCACCCAGTGACAAGCCGTGGAGACTCATCAGGACCTTGTTAATCCCTGAATTTCGTCGTGAACATTGCAGGCGAAATGGAATTTGGTCGGGAATAGGGATGCCACATTGAAATCAATGTATCGGACTTGTCGATTTTAATGGACGAGACATTGAAAACATCGGGTGGTAAAATAATCCGATGAACGTTGACTGAGCGGCGAGTAATTTTATAAACATCGATATATCAACTACTCTATATTTTGTAGTCGATGCGGCATCCGTAGTCAGGAGTAGAGCTTTGTCGTTCATGAGTGAATCGTTCTTTATGATCGATTCATTGGTATGGGCCGAATGAATTGAATAACGTTCTTCAATCAAGTGGTTCGTGAAGAATCGCAAGAACCAAAAGAATTGAAAAGAATCAAAGAATTGCTTGAATCTGTTGAATCGGACTGTGGACGAGAAATCGCGACAGATCTAAGGGTTAACATGTAGTAATATCTTCGGTGGAAAATTCCTGAGCAAGCAACTAATGTATTTTTATTAAATTTCATCTTTATAGATTGCACGAGGGGAATTTCATGCTTTAACATTTTTGGACGCTTTAAGGACAAAGTAAAACTGCCATACTTCGCAACCATTACTTTGTCCCCGACATATCCGAGTAATCACATCTTCGGTGGATGTCGTTTTCATTCCTCGTATTCAGTCTGCTCAATCGCTAGTGGTTCACGAAGTCATTTGGCTCATTATGAACCATTTGAAAGAACGACTCATTCGCATGAACCAAATCGCATGGATCGAATCATAGAAACGAATCGAAAATCCCAGCTCTAGTCAGGAGTTGCCCCCTATGCGTGCTGATCCCTAATTAGTTAATCCTCTTCGACAGGGTCTTCTGTACATCCACTTATCATACGAAACATAACAGGTAAATGTTTTACTTAAAATATCTGAATTGGTATTATGTTATCATATATCGGCATTCGTCATCGAGCATTAAAAATCGGCTTGTATTTAATTTAAGTTGCTTCTGTGTAATTGATGAATATTCAAACATGTAAATGAAAATTTTCGCGAGTTGACTTTGTGGAATTGAGAAGATATACTTATTTTAATAAGCTTTGCATTGAACCCTATTTTCTCGGATGCGACATTCGACTATAGTCTAATGCCATACAGTAATGGCAACCATAGAAACTAATTTCCAGCTCGGCGAACAGTGGCGCCATGTGGTGGCGTGCAAGTAAAAGTTGAGTCCCAACCCGTGGCCAAGGTTAACGGGAATACGCGAAAAGATGGCTGACGGGAAAGTATAGCGAACGGACACAATGAACGTGTACGGGGAGCACGTGTACGCGAGAGATGGGCAACTTTCATCTCTTCCCGTGTCCCGTACACGGAAAACCAATCAGAATAGTTCTAAGAATCCGGGAATGGGAGCCATCTGTCGGCAGATACATCCAACTTTTGAAGATTGCTCTTGGCTAAGACAGCTTATTTGCTTCCACACTTGTTTACACCGTGATCTCTTAGCTGCGCCTGCGTTAGTCAATTGTTATTCCGGGCCGCGTTAACGTCGATTTTGACCGCTGACTTGCGTTCCCCGTCTCCCGTTGTCCCGTTTACGTCTCGCGTCACACGTACACCTTGATTGTGTCCCTGCCTTTAGAGTCATCTAGATCGCTATATAATGACTAAGGAGTGATGGTTTGGTGTTGGTGAGGGAGTAGTGTCGAGAATCCAATCTAGAGGACTCTCTTCCAGCTCATCGGGCGCTATCATGGAAGAAGATGGCGCTATCACGGACGGTTATCCATAATGTGCATGCTCGCGTTACCGTCATCGTTCAATTGGGCTCTCAGGAGCAAAAGCGCCATCGTTGCTCTTCAATTATTGCCAGGTGCATTGAACGGTATTCGTCGATGGAGTGCGCTCTTAGGACCAGTGGGTATCTTTGCTTTCGTTATAGACAACGGGAGCGCGAGAGAGGCGTCCGTGGCCACCACCAAGAGTGGCGTAAAAATTGTCTCATGATTGCCCTTTTTCTCCGGAGCGTTTTTTTCTCTCGCAAATCTTTTCAACGCACTCAGTCAGTTAAGGTTGTTGGACGATTTTCGTCAAGATTTTTTCCTATTGAAATTTTGCATGCGTGAAATTTGTTTGTAATTTCAATGATAAAAGCAAAAAAATATTGTAACAATTTGGTTTTTGGAAGCTTTATGCTATTTAACTCGTAGATTTATGATACTTTATCAATATTTCGTAAACACTAATTCGATGAAATATGTAGGTTTGTTAAATTAACATACCAGGTAAAACATAGCAGTGTTACCAAATTGTTGAGGGAATCAGGGTGGGAACCTTTATCCGATCGAAGGGAGAAATATAGGTTAAATATTTTACGAAAGTTTGATGTGGGCTATTTTTTTGCCAGGCGTTCATATACATATTTTGCTAGAGCCTATCTATTATGGTAGGAACGATCATAGGAATAAGATTAAGTAAATAAGACTGCAGAATAGGATGGTCGAAAAATAGGCCTTGTGTTTTCAAATTTTTCACGCCGCCCCCCCCCCCCAATTTGATGACGAAAGACCAGAAAACTATTTTTGCAAAATATCAGCTCCATACGACCGGTAGAAGCCGCGCCCCACGCATTTTAAGTTTTGGCATTAACGCCCTTAAAATCTCATAGGGTAGGTGACACGGATGAGAAAATTTTTTTCCTTCATCCTCGTTGGCACGCTTTATGGGTTGGGAATCGGCGGTATATTTACCAAGATAGTTTATTATGTATGCTTAACTGACAAATAAAAACATCATCCATTATGGATGCTTACCTCTTTTATTTTTTGGCATTTACAAGATCGAGTTTCTCTTTTTCTTTCTCATTTTTATAACCAACCCATTCCCGTAAAGCGTGCCTAAGAGGAAGAGGAAAAAGAATTTCTCATCCGTGTCGCCTACCCTATGGGATTTTAAGGGCGTTAATGCCAAAACTTAAAATGCGTGGGGCACGGCTTCTACTGGTCGTATTGAACTGATCAATATCAGCTAATACTGTATTATTATAGCAAATTAACCGAATAGGTGGCGTTATTGCCTTCATTTACCCTATATCTTTCAAGAGGAGTGAATTATTATGTAAATTCCGGTTACCTGTTTACCCAAATGCTATTTCTTTGCAGAGCATAGAGAGGTGGGTTATTATAATGGTCGTGCTGTTTTCGTGTTGTGATTGGTGTGCTATCGACTGCAATTGGTCGCAGTTATAATACCTTCATATTTTTCAAACGTCTTTGGGACTGAGAGGCTGGACTAAAATTTTGCGAGTGTGAGCGAAGAGGACGTTGCTCGTCGCGTGACTTTCCAAGGAGCCAATCAGGGTACCGTAAGCGTGGAGCAGAGCCTCAAAAATTCCATCGCCCCCAGACTTCCGTTTCGCGAACTTCTGTGATTCTGCTTTGCTCTGTTGCCGAACCTCAATCAACTCGGTCTATCCTATCGTGGTCCACGCGATTTTCCCGGCTGAGTGAGAAGTTTTCTCGGCAACGCACAGCTAGAACACCCCCTCCCTCTCTCGGTGGCGGTTCCCTGCCCCCCTCGGCAGCGAAGGCCTTCGAACAGTTCCGGACTAGCAGAAAATGCTTCCAGCCCCACAAATTTTAGTCCAACCTCCTAGTGACCGAGACATTTGAAAAATATTATTACATGGTGACTAGACGCCGACCAGTACCATAGCTTTCGTGGCCTATTCCAAGGGGGGTCGCGACGTGAAATGACGCGAGAAAGAGATTGAAATCGCTTGGGGAGAAAGAGATTGAAATCGGTGTCAGCAAGTGTTAAAACAGAGTTGAAAATAATTCATAGTAATAATTCGTGCGTTTCAGCGAAACAGCTATTTATATCGTTTTTAACGTAGGATTGATCACATACATGAATGAAGGGAGATTGGGCGATGCGTCTACGTGTTGAAATGGCATTAACCTGCCAAGAAACCAAATCGGGTAACATGCAATGTTTTTTTACTTTCATCCTGTACAGTCACTTCAAAAAGTATCGCAACACGCTAGACTAGCGGATCGTATAGGTCGGCTGTCGAAGCTCGAATTACGTTGGCTATCCTGGGCCGTCTCTGGTAGTTATGAGAATTTGCAGGTACACTTTTTATTGTCCTTGAGACAAAGCGCCAGGTTAAGTGAGACTGCATTATGGGAGAGCTCTCGTTCAGAGGAGGGGACAGACTTGCTTCTAGAGTGGCCTTGAGGATGTATTCGGTCAAAGAAGTAAGAAGGGGAATGTGGTGAAAAGGCAATATTGAATGGTGTTGAGTGATTATGCGAGTGAAATCGGGGGAAGGTCAAACGAAGAGGAGCCAAATGCACGTAAACACGAGCTCCAACCTATGCACGAAGGAGAATGGGCACTGCTATCGACTAGGCTATGCGAACTGGTGAGCCTTTCGTGCATTACAGGCTGATATTTTAAGTTGCCCGCCTAATGGAGAATTATGATATCTATTGACTCTTGACTCGGCGCCCGCCTCTCACCAAGCCCACCATCAGAGCGCTCTGGGTTGGGCTGGTTTCGCGAAGAGGAGCTCTTTCCATTTTCGTCTTCGTAAGAGATCTGCCGAGTATGATTACGATGCCTCTGAGTTGCGAATGCCCTTCCTTCCCGCAGTTCATTCATTTCAAAGTCAGCTTTCCAACGCGGATGAAGTCGATAGCACTGTCGGTGTTTAGTCCCACTTGACTTAGAATATATATCGTAATGTACCCGACGATTCTCATAGTCACCGAAGACGACCCAGGATGGCCAACGTACTTTGAGCTTCGGAAGCCGACCTATACGAACTGCTAGCGCAGTGTGTCGCGATACTTTACGAAGTGACTGTGCATGTTAGTTATGCGTACACTTTTTCAAAAGTTCATGGAAATCTGTACACAAGCCAAAATCCCTCCAAGTATCTTACGTGTTTATGGCAGGGGATGATCTATCACCAATACGCATTACGCCGTGCCTTATTAGAGTTAACGCTTCCCTTATTGAAGGTAATTGCTTTTAATGTATTGTGGATATTGTGAACCACAACAATTTATGCTTTAGCATGAACCATAATTTAAAAAATTGATGTGAAGCGAAATGTCATGGGCATGCGCCACCTTTTACTGTCCTGCAAAGCTGAAAGATAGTATTAACTGGATCATTGTTGGTCCTGGGATATTGCACGTTTTTTGTTTTCATTCATTGCCAGCTATTCACGAGCAAACAAATAGGTATTTATATTTTTATCCTCACATATTATATTTCTGGGACGGAATTTCAAAAAAGACAATTTTATTTTAAATCTATTATTTTACTTAAAAATGTTTGTTTTTGCCGTTTCAGTTTAATATTATTAGCTTATTTGGCTTAACACCAGCGATTACTGTTTCCTGGTCTGGAAAACAGACAATCAATTATTAGTTACGGTACAATCAAAACATTTTATCTTGAAAACCGCTACATATGCGGATTTTTTTTAATTCTCGAGGTTGAAAATATTGAAATAAACTCGTGAATTTTCGCTAGTTTATGTCTTTTAGCTATAGGTATGCTGCCAATGTTAGAGATGCTATTTGTGTTAATACGCTTAAGGAATTAAAGGTTATGAGGTAATCGTTATGACTTATCTCTTATTAGATAATAATCATAATCATTACAATTGATACGCTTTATTCATTGCAATAATGCACAATTAATGCAATTCATACAAATTTATTAAATCCACGAATGCCCATGAGACTCGAACAGCGATGTAAGAACGCCATTATTGCCCAAAAATGGGTGAGTTTCGTAAATGCCACATTCATCGCTTACTTCCGTCATTTGTTTGGGAAAAGCCGGAAGTCATGCGCGAGGAGAACAATGCGAGGAGAATAAGTGGCGTTGCGATTCGAGATATCGCCACACTCGCTACTTCCATGGAAGTCAACTTCCATGCGTTAAGCCGACTTTAGGGAGTCGATCTGCTAATTAGCTGCTCAACCTATGCAATAATATCGAGTAAACTCAGAAGCATGTATTTGTTTACCTCTTACACGGGTGAACGCATGTGTGACTTTATCTCACACTAGGATCTATAGCAATTGCATTCATTATATTTCGCTCAATATTAATTGAAAACATGGATATTCACAGTATAAATGCACTACTTCCGCCATGTAATGATCACTTTATGCGCAGGTACTCGAGTTGATGATTGAATTATACCTGGCAGTGATTGACTAATGAATGCAGCATGCCCGATTTCTAAAAGTGCCCATTCAACCGGTGTCTTCCCTCGGCTAGTTAAAATTACCAAATCAATCCTACGTCAACTCTGTTATCCAAAAGCTTGTGTTTCGCATTGCGGCTAAAAAGTTTCTTTCGGGCCGGATTCGAACCAGGGACTTCCTGGATGGCTGATGTTCCTTCCGCCTACAGTCCACCGCCCTATCAGCTGAGCTACCAAAGGATGTTTCGTTTATGACGAAAGTCGTCTGGAAATCATGATAAATCTCGTTTTCTGATCCAAAAGCGTGTGTTTCGCATTGCGGCTAAAAAGTTTCTTTCCGGCCGGATTTGAACCAGGGACTTCCTGGATGGCTGATGTTCCTTCCGCCTACAGTCCACCACCCTACCAGCTGAGCTACCGAAAAATGTTTCGTTTATGACGAAAGTCGTCTGGAAATCATGATAAATCTCATTTTATGATCCAAAAGCGTGTGTTTCGTATTGCGACTAAAAAGTTTCTTTCGGGCCGGATTCGAACCAGTGACTTATATATAGCTGATGTTCCTTCCGCCTACAGTCCACCGCCCTATCAGCTGAGCTACCGAAGGATGTTTTGATTATGACGAAAGTCGTCTGGAAATCATGATGATATCATTTTATGATCCAAAAGCGTGTGTTTCGTATTGCGGCTAAAAAGTTTCTTTCGGGCCGGATTCGAACCAGGCACTTATGGATAGCTGATGTTCCTTCCGCCTACAGTCCACCGCCCTACCAGCTGAGCTACCGAAAAATGTTTCGTTTATGACGAAAGTCATCTGGAAGTCATGATAAATCGCATTTTATGATCCAAAAGCGTGTGTTTCGTATTGCGGCTAAAAAGTTTCTTTCGGGCCGGATTTGAACCAGGGACTTCCTAGATAGCTGACGTTCCTTCCGCCTACAGTCCACCGCCCTATCAGCTGAGCTACCAAAGGATGTTTCGTTTATGACGAAAGTCGTCTGGAAATCATGATAAATCTCATTTTATGATCCAAAAGCGTGTGTTTCGTATTGCGGCTAAAAAGTTTCTTTCGGGCCGGATTCGAACCAGGGACTTCCTGGATAGCTGATATTCCTTCCGTCTACAGTCCACCGCCCTTCCAGCTGGGCTACCGAAGGATGTTTTGTTTATTACGAAAGTCGTCTGGAAATCATGATAAATCACATTTTATGATCCAAAAGCGTGTGTTTCGTATTGCGGCTAGAAAGTTTCTTTCGGGCCGGATTCGAACCAGGGACTTCCTGGATGGCTGATGTTCCTTCCGCTTACAGACCACCGCCCTACCAGCTGGGCTACCGAAGGATGTTTTGTACGAAAGTCGTCTGGAAGTTATGATATATTTCATTTTATGATCCAAAAGCGTGTGTTTCGTATTGCGGCTAAAAAGTTTCTTTCGGGCCGGATTTGAACCAGGGACTTATGGATAGCTGATGTTCCTTCCGTCTTCAGTCCAGCGCCCTATCAGCTGAGCTACCGAAGGATGTTTTGTTTATGACGAAAGTCGTCTGGAAATCATGATAAATCTCATTTTATGTTACGCACGCTGCACGTAGTGACAAGCGGACCGTATCATTCCTGCAATCGGAGCTGGCTCTCACGGTCGCATCTCTCTTAAAAGCATTGAAACGCAAATTTATCATTCAAGGTGTAGGGAATTTCAAGCGGAAAGAGAGACTAATGAGCGTGGATCATGCCATTTAAATTGTACAAGAGAATAGTAATGCCTATAATAAATCTCTCTTCATTAGTGAAACTTGAAAAAAAAATTTCCTTCGGGCCGGATTTGAACCAGCGACCTATGGATATCTGAACTTTTTCCCCACTACAGTCCACCGCTCTACCAACTGAGCTACCGAAGGATTGGGGTTGGTTGCGAAAAATGGCATATGAAACTTCATTGAGCGAAGCAGATGGGAAAATCTCTAATGGGCGCTTTCTCCCGTTTCTTACGAGCAGTCAAGGCAACAAACCGTACACCTCCATGGACATGTGTTTCCAATGTTTCCCCTAAGTTACATTACGTAGATATTATTCACCCTCAGTGGAAAATGAAAAATATACTTTTTTTGAATGATTAGGGTACACTATGTTTTTCCGTAGTGAATTTTATGACTTGAGACAATGGTTTCGACGATTAACGTCATCATCAGGTGAATATACGGTAAATGTCCGCTTCCGTCACACACCTTTCAAAAATTGTTTTCGACCCTTTTCACATAGCGTATCACAGCGAAATTTTTGTGACAAAAACTAGAAAGATGCCGGTATGTAGTAAAAATGTTATTTTGGGGGAATAAGTAATTTACGATAAAAAGGAACTTTTCAAAGCTTGAGGTGACGTTTTTCCCGGCCGCCATTGCACTGTTTCCACTTTTGGTCGCAGCGTGGCGCGACAGTCACTGAGTTGCGTTTACCCACTAAAATCTCCTGTTCCATGTTAATGAGACGTATTTTCTAGAAAAAAATCTCCCTCGAGACGGTTGGTGATTAAAAGGGTGGAAATAGGTGGTGTAGGCATAAAGAGACGTATATTGTAGAGGTGAAGTTACAAATATCCCTCTGTCTGAGCTTTCGCGAAACTGAGAAAATGGCGTCGAAAAAGTCGGAAAAATGACGAAAATTGGTCATTTTCTAACGTGAATATCTCAAAAACCTGTGGCTCAACAACTTTGCTGTATCTTTTGTTTTGTACTGTGATTCTTCAAGAAGTAAACTATGTCACAGTCATTATCCTTAATATCACCAATTTCTGGGAATAAGTGTTTGAAAGGTGTGTGACGGAAGCGGACATTTACCGAATATACATTTGGTGTTACAACTTGTATGTACCAGAGGGAGTGGGAAGGGGACTGTAGAGCTTTGGGGGTGGAAGGTGGAGGGTGGAAGGGAGGGGGGAGTGGGTGAGTAGGGTTGGGTGGGGGCTTCCCAAGAGGGTGAGCCGAGGGTGTGCCAAGGTAGAGGGGTTTTTGGAAGAGGGAGATGTTGAGGAGGAGAGAGCGGGAAGTATACAATAGATCATTTACAATGTCACAATTAGGATTCAGAATACTATACCGATTTCAAAACATCGTCATTTAATGGTAGTGGCTGACGAAGAAGGTTCATCCATTCGTGTCTAACTCAAAAAGACTTGAGAATCCTTACCCTCCGAAAATTCAATTCCTGGAATTTAGCTTATCCATGGTTACCGATTTTTTTGTGCGTGAAAAGAGGAACATCAAATTATCTGCGTATTTTATACAATGGATACTCCAAGCACAGCATAAAATTGAAAAGGCTTCCAAGCCATAGTTACCTGGAGATATAACGAATAACGTTTCAGAATTGCCTCGATGAGATTGAAAGAATATGTTATCAGAAATTCGTGATAAGTGAAACATTTTCCCTAAGCTCAAAGTAGGCTCAATTTTCCTTGAAAATTTAGTCATTTTACTAAAGACAATCGTGGGAGAATTTAAAACACTTAGTAATATTCCACAAAGATTTATTTTCCCAACCGGTTTCAACGCTGACGCGTCATTTTCAAGGGTACAATTCTCCAGAATTCTCAAGAATTGTACCCTTGAAAATGACGCGTCAGCGTTGAAACCGGTTGGGAAAATAAATCTTTGTGGAATATTACTAAGTGTTTTAAATTCTCCCACGATATGTTATTCCACCAAGGAGAGCCGTCAACAGTTGACATATTAATAATAATAATAATAATAATTTATTCCACTCCTTAGAGAGTATACAAGCATAAATAAAACGTAGGGAATACATTAGTGGAATATAGGTACCCCATAGGTTAACCTGTTTTGGGGTTACCATCTTTCACATTATTACTGAGGCAGCGGCTGGAAAAAACAAAAACTCACAAAGTATAACAGTTTTTACGTTTAGTATTTAACCCTAAGTGCACAACAGCTTAAACTTCTTTACATTTACACATATTTATAATAAATATACCTTTGGATACAAATAAAAATACATCAGTACAATACATTAATGAACAAAGATTACCCAAGACCTTTTATTAGGTCTTCAACTTTCTCTTTAGTGAATAGCTATTTTCTTATGCTACTTAAAAACTGAGGAACGGAGACTATGTGTGACAATTTATCTGGGAGGGAACAGAAAATCTTTGGAGCAATGTACAAGTAACTCTGTTTGAATGCTTCATTACTTGGTTTAGGGATAATTACACCAGGTTTTAAAGACAATCTATTACGGTAAAAATGATCTCAAACATAATTATTGAAGTAACATACACTTAGATAACTCTAAAAAAGATATTCGTAATGATCGTACTTTTTTCTAAACTCCTTCATTGTCGTCACCTTAACTTGAAACCAAATTTTTAAAACATTATTGGGACGATAATTGTGGAAATCGTCATGTTCTGAGACATCGCAGCTCGTGTAATACATGTAAATCAGAGGAAAATTGCGATTCAGTATCAATGCCAAACTCTGGGATTTGATTCCGCGCCATTCATTTCTGAAATTCAAAATCTGAAAACGTCTGTAATGACCCAGTGGGGAAAAGTTGGTGCAAAGGACATGCAAAGAACATTCTATAGTGCAGCGTCTTTGGTGCAAAGAATGTCCTTCATGAACGTCCAAAGAAGTATCAAATGGCGCACTATCCAAGTGCAAAGAACATTCTCCTGCAGTAGTGCAAAGGACGTTCTTTGAATGTGCATCGTGCACTATCCCTGACCAGATCCTTCAGTATGAAGGTGCAAAGATGCTTCATAGACTGTACATGGTGGTCGACCTTTTTCTGACATGGTGTTTTGGATGTTCAAAAGATATGCACGGAGCACCACCTAAGCCCAGCTGGGGATTTACAATGTGCTAAGGACATGCATTTTGGTTCATTTTTGGATGTTCACGGGATGTGCTCCGAGCACTACCTAAGCCCTTCTGGGGATTTACAATGTGCAAAAGACGTGCATTTTGGTTAACTTTTGGATGTGCTCCGAGCACCACCTAAGCCCTGCTGGGGATTTATGTATACACGCTATGTGTAGGTACTTACACCACTACTAATAAAAGAACATAGGGTCCAATTTCTGAATTCTCTGAAACAGAATTAATGTACGAACATTCAAGTTTTTGCTGGTTTATATGGAAATATACCATCAGTTCACTGTTTTTTTAACGATCAATTAGAAGGCATGTTCCACACTCAGCATTTCAGGACATGAGTCCAACAGACATCATTCAAACAATGTGCTAAAACAAATATCATTGTCGTAGTCCCCCATGGATGTTTCAATGAATGTGCTAAGACTGTTCACGTTGTACATGGGCAAAGTTGGTGCAGCGAAGAACATCCTTTGCACGTCTTATGCATGTCCATTCTACATTAATGCAACGCTGCACAGACTTTGAATTACTTCAAACTTAATTCTGCACAAACTTTCCCCACTGGGGATTACTCTAATAATTTGTTGTGTTTATATTTTTTGTTTTATAATTATATTTTTTGCTGTTGTATTTAAGTGTTTTTAGTATTTTAATACACATTTATTGGTATTTCCAATGCATCCTGTGAAATCATTTAATATCTTCCTTTCCAAATTTGAACGTATTTTATTATGAACCTATATTTAAAATGCGATTTTAAGAGTATTTTCTCTGGCCTCGCCTAAAAACCTATTGTTATTCGTGGGACACCCGAGCTGCGATCATCGTCCCAGGCATTCGTCAAACCGGACGTTGGTTTTTCTGCTGTTCTCCACACCACTCCTCGACCAGCTAACTCATTCCTTCCCGCGTAAATTTCATTTCTACGGGCCCAGTAATTTTTTCCTGAAGTTTTCTGCCCTCGATTTTCCACTATAGTAATTCCACTGCTAATTTTCAAAAGGCTGGGATTCCGCTGAACGGATTCAGTGAGTTTACGCCCCCTTCTCCTTATAATATTTTTTATTAAAAAACTTCCTTTCTTTACCATCAGTCTTCATTAATGATTCTCTCCGTCCAGCCGCAGGGAAAAGGCGAGAATGTTAAGAGTCCATGGAGATACGAGAGCGGCTTGACGTTTTTAGGTGCATTATCTTACTTTTAAATTCATTAAAAAGGCAATTTTTAAGCCCTTGACCCGATGCGATTTCCTGACTGGATTTTGTGCAACCCCGGGGCAGTCCTTTAGTTTGTCGCCCTCTATCCCTTTTGGAAATTAAGAAAAAACAAAACACTGTCACACCGCGAGCATAAAAACTCGCTCGGATAAAAGAACGATGGCTAAGTAAGTTGTTTATTATTTTTTTCCAGCGGGAAGTAATATTTTCCTTTCGCATTTCGCATCGTTTATTCATTCCCGACCGAAATAAAGCAAGAAAACTTTTCGTTTCCTTGGGGCTAAAAGCGTCGCCCTAGAAAAAAGCGCTGCCCGCCGCCGCCGCCTCCTGGTGGGGGTGGCGGGAGCGGGAGGGATCGCCGTCCGCTAATTCTCCCGCGACACTGCAGAGTCGACCGCAGCGCCCGTCGCGATAATTTAGCGCGTTCGCGTAGCGATTGGGTCTCTGATAAACGTTTAATCCAAGGTGCAGCGGGCAGAGGCGGCCTTATCTCCCCCCCCCTGCACTTCGCGGGAGATCTCTCCGCGGGGATGGACACTGCATGAGAGACCCATTGCCACCGCGGTGAGGTGAATTCTCTATCGCAGCTGGAGAAATTATGCGGACCTCAGTTACAGTGCCCGAGTGATCAAGAGTGGATGCCTGTGTCGATCCTAAGGTTGTCGGGAGCGATTTCCGTTTATGTGCATACTCGGATGAAACTAAAGCATACATGTTCATGTTAGTGGTATCAATAGACGTAGATGTTAAAAAAATTAATCTCTTCGATAGTTTTTTTTTGCCATTCAATACTATTTTTTACCCGCATTCCAATGGCAAAAGAAAAATACCGCGGTAATTTGATTATGTGTTCAAAAGAGTATCCTCCACACGCGAAATAACACATTTCATAGTTTTATCACAGTCTAGTGACAGTCGCTAAGCCTTCAGCTGACGCTGGCAGCGCCTCTATCCGCCAGAGAGTAAAACTAACCCTGCGCTTCAAAAGTACTTACTGTTTTCTTAATATATACAAAATTTTGCTGTAAATAATAAAGTTAGGCCAAGTGCTGCATGCATACAAAGTATTCAGATCTTCCGCAAACACGGCGGTGAGATAGAATGAAATTGCCGTGAGAAAAAAATTGGCCTTAACCGGAAATGGAACCACGCACCTTTGGATTTCCGGGCCTATGGGCAGACCACTACGCTACCCGGAAATCCAAAGGTCTTTGGTTCCACTTCCGGTCACAGGCCGGTTTTTTTTTCTCGGGGTAATTTCATTTTAGTACTGCCTATTAGTGTTTTGGTGTTAGTGTTCAGTACTGCATTTTGTACTGTTTTTTTAATTTCATGCTCATACTCCTTTGGGTAAAATTTCAAAGCACAAATCGCGAAACCGATGCCTTTATAATGTAACGAAGGTCTGTAATCTATATTTACTACAGACTCCATTGCTTTTCTGTAAGATTCGAAATCATGATTTTTAGCGAGGTGAGGGAAGGATATAATTACCTTCAGGCTTAAAACATTTAACGATGAATATCCAATACCTAAAAATAATATACATTGAACATTATATTTGATAAGCAAGGTAAACAAAAAGCAGACGTTTCCCTAGGCAACCGTGCCATATTCATCACAATATGTCGGTTATATGCTTCGACAACAACCGGAATGATGTTATTTAAACCTAAATACTCCATAGATTTTCTTCAGGATTAGATATCATGATTTTTAGCGAGGTGAGGGAAGGGCATAATTACCTTCAGGCTTAAAACATTTAACGATGTATATTAAATACCTAATTATGATATACATTGAAAAATATATTTGATAAGCAAGGTAAACAGCAGAAGTTTTCCTAGGCAACCGTGCCATATTCGTCACATTATGTCGGCTATATGCTTCGAAAACAACCGGAATCATGTTATTTAAACCTAAATACACCGTTGTATTTCTGCAGGATTTGAAATCATGATTTTTAGCGAGCTGAGGGAAGGGCATAATTACCTTCAGGCTTAAAAAATTTAACGATGTATATTAAATACCTAATTATGATATACATTGAAAAATATATTTGATAAGCAAGGTAAACAGCAGAGGTTTCCCTAGGCAACCGTGCCATATTCGTCACAATATGTCGGCTATATGCTTCGAAAACAACCGGAATCATGTTATTTAAACCTAAATACTCGTATTATATTATCAATCACCTAAGCAGAAAAATATGCGTTAGGTGTCTCAATATCTATTTATGTTATAGAAGTTTTCGAACAGGTGGAAATTGAGATTTAAAAAGTTATGTGAAGAGATGCCGTCGCCCTGCCATGTAGGCAATGTTTTTAAGCGTTGAAATTCATCGTTTTAAAACCAATATGTCTTCTTTAACCAATGATCCGGTAATAGTTTTACACCATTTAAAAATTGAAGTTTCTAATTAATAATTTTAGTTGAGCGGAAACTATAGGTACTGCTTCAAACAGCATTATTGTGTACCTATATTGAGTTATTGAGCTGTTAATGATTTGATTTTTTTTTCTAGATATCAATATTTTCCTTTATATGCACTCAGTACATTAATGATATGATTTTTACATAGCGCTGCAGTATTTACCTCCAGAAAATCTCATCTATTGCAAAATTGAGGTAAAATTATTCTACTACTTAATGTTCTCGGAAAGACAGGTTAGTTGCAGTTTTACAGTAACCATTTACAATTAACATTCAATCGGTCGCCACCGCACGGCGCCACTGAGCTCCGAGCTGCAAGATCACTGCAATTGTTGTCGTGAGTGTTATTACTAGTCTGTGGTATTATTAATGTTTTCCTTATAATATTAATTATCCAAAATATTCGGAAAGCATTACCTTTATAGGAGTTTACGCCTGAATTTCTAATACAGAGCCGAAAACTTATGTCATAACATGATATCATAAAGGGTAAAAATATGAAGTAGAACTCTTGAGTCATGTTTTTAACTATGTGTATGGTGACATTAAATGATTGAAACATGGGTTAAAACGCGGCTTCCTGTAAAATTAGCGGACATTTTTTTGTCCAGATTAAATTGTCATATCTCCACGAAACTTGCGTCACATAAAGAAGAAAACATTGCGCACTTGTGGAATATTTTTACTTTAGTATTATGTTAGTCCTACTGGAAATTGGTCATAATTAAAACTAGAGAAATGCCATTTTCACTATTCAAAGTGGCCATTTAAAACTCGCGTACCGTCCCACCTCAGCACCACTGTTTCACTCCACAGACCCGCAACCTTGTCGGCTGGGGAAAGTGAAGGGCATATTTTATAGGTGAAATTGGTGAATTTCCCTCTACCGGAGCTTCGGTGAAGCTAAAAAAAATGGGAGTTTCTCACAAATCAATGTCAAGTTGGGAAAAAATCGAAAAAACGAAAAAATTCGATTAGGTTTCGATTTATTGCAATCGATAGCTTTACGTGGGATTATATGGGGAAAATGAAAAATTTTAGAGTTGACCTTTTTTTTCTTTCGTTCGTTAAAATATGAAATAGTTGAGCTACAAGATTGATTCTTTCACAAATATGAGGCTGAATGTTTGAAAAATCGAATTATTGCAATCGATTTTTCCCTACCTACCGTAAATCAGAAATTTTTTAAACTTTTATCTGGGGTTTTAGAAATTTTTTCACTTTCGTTGCTATGGATATGTTTCTCCATCGTCGCCGGGCCGAGTGTCGATTCGAGGTTTGGGACTCAGCGAGGCGGGCCAGTTTCAGGGGTGGGTTAGACTTGTGTCGATTTGGGGTAAAATCGGAAAAGTTAAAAAAGTCGATTAGGCTTCGAGATATTGCAATCTATATCTTAACATATATGAGTTAGGTATCCTGAGTGCATGTTATTTCGTCTTATTTATAACATTTTTCCCACTGCTAAGTACTGGGTATAATTTCTTCAACTTTTTCCTGGCATCTGCCGTAACTTTGATGACCAATTTCAACCAACCAAGCTTCAAGATACTGTAGTTTTCATTAAAAAAAAACATGCAGTCCATGTAGAAGATTGGAGAAAAAAATTGAAAATGAAAATTGGTATATTAAAAATCTCGATTCCGATCGAATTTATATAGTAGAATTCTTCATGTGAGCTCTAATTAAGTATGCTGTACTGAAATGAAATATCTAACGTAGAAGAGCGTCTTAAATGCCGTCAAATGAGGTTATGATGATCTTCCAGTGGTTCCACGTTCCTTTCGGTATACGGATTATATTATTTTGAAAAGTCGTTAATAACCGGATGTCATACAATATAAGTTTGTACAAGAACTGTCTGGTATCCATACCTCACGGGGCGCGTGTATTTCATTTTCGAGAATTATACTTATATTTGCTTGGTTTTAGCACGCAGACTTGAGAGCTTTCATTGTAATTTTTCCTTGTTAAAAGAGTATCATCATATAACGCTTCCCTCCCCCTGATTGCAAATTGCAAGCACCCATTTACTCGTTTATATATATATATATTGTCAAATGGTTTTTGTCTGGAGATAACTGTAACCTTCCCTCGGTTTGTTAAAAAAAATCTTGATATCAAATCATACATAGAATAGCAATGGAGGCTGAAGTCAGTATATTTACTGGCTTTCGTCACGAGGTAAAAGCAACGGTTTAACGCTTTGTTGTATAAGATTCTACTCAAAGAAGCATTTAGGTACATTAAAATTTAAAAATGTATAAAAGACTGAGCCAAAGTTTACTCATCACGGCAAATTTTATTAATCTTAAGGAAATGGTTATTTGAAGCGCAGGTTCTTCCTTTAAGGGAATCGAGGTGAGTTTTGTTATTCAAATAAATCGTTTTGAGTAAAACATGATAAAGAAAGACACTTGTCCACTTTCCACGCTTTTTATTTTTTATACCCATGTTATCATAAAATAAAGTTGCGGCTTGTAACCTAGTCTTCCAATCTATCACACTCGAACGAGGTATCATCAAATCTTTCTAATTATCTCTTCATATCAGATAACCATCGCTCTACCTTCCGAGATACTTATCGTCAAGGCACGTGAGCTGTTTCCCTTATAATATCTCGCGGCCGAGCATTCTAATAGGACAATATTTAAAAAAAGCGAGAAATTTCCGACGCACAGACTTAGTCACAAATTAAACGTTTAACATTCTTCGATGCTTTCATGAAAATAAAGATGAAGCATTACTGCTCGCTGTAATTAACTTTATAAAAAAAATTCGGTTCCAAAGACCTTTTCGGCTTATAAGGTATAACGTAAGGGTTAAATAAAATCATTAAATATTTATGAAGTGAGGTTTTCTAGGGCTTTCGATTGGGTAAGGTTCTCAATCTCCACCGACGTTGAAGATCAACAGCCTTTCGGACAATGGAAAAGTCTTCCATTGAAATGCAGGGGGAAGTAAAGAACCGACCCCAAACGGAAGCCTGAGGAAAATTCAATTTTATCACTCACCGGGATAGTAGGAAATCAAACGCCTCAATCACTTGTGTTTTTTCAGCATTCACCGGTATAAGGTATGTTTTGTTGAATGCCAGAAAAATTCCTCCCGCTTTTGTACACTGCCAGGGTCCTATCTACCTCCAGTATTTCATTTTTTGCTTCGGCATATGATCTACCCTTCTCCATGCCGTCCATGGAGACGAAAAACCAAAAAGAATAACCCTTTGACTTCTATTGCTAAGGAAGCTAGTAAGAAGATTTTTAAAATTACCAGAAATGTTAAATCGTTCGCTGAGTTTGTAAAGGAGGAGGCTATGGTTGATGGAGTCAAAAGCTTTGGAAAAATCTAGGAAAATGGTATCTAACTGAGTTTTATTATTAATGGAATTTACAGCATTATGTAGAAAAACAGCTAAGTCGTGTCGCTCGCCTTTACCGAGGAGGGCGCGGTCAAAAATGGTCAATTTTTTGCCAGTTTTGTCATTTTTATCTCTCCGATACGATAACTGGCAACTCTACCGGAAAAAAAACCTGTCCCCATCTTTCGAGCACCGAACATTGAAAAGAGAATTTTTTTGATCTTTCCCCATGGGAACCGAGGGGAAATATACTTAATCCCTATCAGTCGGAAAACGCAATTTCTGACGTCATGCCTTTTCATCCTCGTTGATTAGGTATCAGTCGCTACCGTGCGCGTCCAAAAAAATCTCAAATTCCTGTTCTTTGTCTGTCTTAGTCGAAAATAAATAATAAATAAACTGATGGCGTGTTTTCGCTAATTAAAAAAAACAAAGTTAAGGTGGAAATCAAACAGATTATTCGAGGGATATATTTTTAACGAACACTTTTCCCAGCCATGGACTGGGTCGTTTCAATCCAAGGGTGAAGGGCCGTTACCATGGGAGGCGACTGCAGGGCTATATATATATATATATATATAGCCACATATATATATATATATATATATATATATATATATATATATATATATATATATATATATATATATATATATATACACATATATATACACACATATATATAGATATATATATATATATATATATATATATATATATATATAGTCACATATATATATATATAGTATATATATGCATATATATATATAGTCACTGTTCAGGCTATATATATATATATATATATATATACGAGTAAATGGGTGCTTGCTGTTAGCAAGCAAGGGGGGTTTGTACATAATTTTACACTTTAAGTATCGAAAAATGAATGCATCATCCTTACAAAACCAACGAAAGCTCTCAAGTCTGCGTGCTACATGCAGGCAAAGAAAAATATTATGGAATTCTCGAAATTAATTTCACGGTCAATGAGGTACCTGACAGTTCTAGTGCAAATCATATTACATCTTATCCAGTAATTAACGACATCAAAATACTATAGTCAGTGAAATGAAAGGAACGTGGAACCACTGCAAGTTCAACATAACTTTATTTGATGGCCTTTCTACGTTAGATATTCCTTTCAGTACAGCATACTTAATAAGGTCTAATATGACAACTTTATAATAGAACTTCGATCCGAATCGACAATTTTAATATGCTAAATTTTGTGTTAAATTTTTCTTTTTCAATCTTCTACATGACTTGCACATGCTTTTGAATGAAAACTAAAATATCATGAAGATTGGTTGGTTAAAGTTGGCCATCAAACCTAACGTAGAGGTTAGGAAAAAGTTGAAGAAATTATACCCAGTACTTAGCAGCAATGTATTAATAGCACCTGTCCATTTAATGATGCCTATATGGGTGCTTGAAATTTGCAAGCAAGGGTGGGGGGAGTGCTAGACGATGATACTCTTTAAATAAGGAAAAAAAATGAAATCTCTCAACTCTGCGGGCTACATGCAAGCAAAGAAAAATATAATTCTCGAAAATGAAATACGCGCCCCATGAGGTATGGATACCAGACAGTTCTAGTACAAACTTATATTGTATGTCATCCGGTAATTAGTGACTTTTCAAAATACTATAATCAGTACACCGAAATGAACGTGGAACCATTGATATATTATCATAACTTCATTTTACGGCATATAAGACGTTCTTCTACGTTAGATATTTCATTTCAGTACATCATACATAATAAGAGCTCACATGAAGAATTTTACTATATATATTCGATCGGAATCGATATTCTATTATACTAATTTTCATGTTCAATTTTTTTTCTCTTCCAATCTTCTGCATGGACTGCATATTTTTTTAATGAAAACGACAATATCATGAAGCTTGGTTGATGGAAATTGGCCATCAAAGGTATGGTAGAGGCCAGGAAAAGTTTGAAGAAATTATACCCAGTATTTAGCAGTGCGAAAAATGGCATAGAGAAGAGTAAATTTCATGCATTTAGGATACCTAACTCATATATGTAAAGCTATCGATTGTAATATCTCGAAGCCGTATCGACTTTTTTAACTTTTCCGATTTTACCCAAAATCAACACATAAATATAACCCTCCCCTGAAACTGGCCCGCGTAGCTTAGTTCCAAACCTTAGTGGACACTCGGCTAGGCGACAATGGAATAAATCCATAGCAACCAAAGTGAAAAAATTACTAAAATCCCAAATAAAAGTTTAAAAATATCAGTTTTTCCGTAGGTAGGAAAGAATCGATTGCAAGAATTAGATTCTTCAAACATTTATCCTCATACTTGTGGAAGAATCAGTCCTGTAACTTAATTATTTCATATTTTAATGAACGAAAGAAAAAAGGTCTACACTGAAATTTTTCGTTTTTCCCGTATAATCCGATGTAAAGCTTTCGATTGCAATAAATCGAAGCCTAATCGACTTTTTTAACTTTTTCGATTTTTTCCCAACTCGACACATGACTCCAACTCTATCCTGAAAATTTCACCCACCTAGCTCGTTTAGAAATGCCCAGGAATTTTGATGAGTCAGTCAGTCAGTCAGTCAGTCAGTCAGTCAGTCAGTCAGTCAGTCAGTCAGTCAGTTTTGTAGCTTTATATATATTAATTAATAATTAATATATATATATATATATATATATATATATATATATATATATATATATATATATATATATATATATATATATATATATATATATATATATGGCCTGAACTTATATATATATATATATAAGTTCATCCATTCACTCAGACCGCTCAGCGGCAAATATATGGAATTTTCGCATTGAGACTTCAGTTATTGTAGAACTTAACTAATAATTACAAAATATGAAAATGGTAAAATGTCTTTCTGCTTGAGGCTTTCGCAGCGCTGTAGGGGTGATCAGGTTGTGAAATGCTCAGAGATCTATTTTCACTGTTGCTGCCATTATTGAACGTTCTCAGCGCCTTCAGAACCCGATCTGAAGATGTGGCGAGCATTGGCCACGATAGTCCTCGTCGAGATAACACCACGCAGCGAAACCTGGAAACCATGGGAGTACCTGGTAACATGTCTGATAAATTTTGAAATTCAATTCTCTGGGAGTTTTCACACAGTTCACCCTGTTTTTCGCGAATATTGCATTTGAATTTGATGTCTAATTTCTATATTTCCCCACTCTTTGTACCCATATCCGCCTTTATCATCATGTTATTTCGAGTTCGATTTGAGAAGTAAATGGATGGGAAAGGTATGGCTTTTGTTGTTCACAATCAATGGAAGGCATTTTTAATTAAGTGTTTTGGATATGGATTAAATTAAATATGAGCCATTTCTTGGTTGGGTCACCTTAAAGTTTGAAAACATAGTTTTTAAACTTCCCGAGAAGGCAATAATATGATACTGGTCGCAGCGTTTATGAGTGAATGGTAACACGTGGATCGGAGGCATTGACCATTGGAATAGCAGACAGAATTTAAAATTCAATTCTCTGGGAGTTTTCATATGCATTTGATGTATAATTTCTATATTTCCCCACTCTTTGTACCCATATCCACCTTTATCATCATGTCATTCCGAGTTCGATTTGAGGAGTAAATGGATGGGAAATGAATGGCTTTCGTTGTTCACAATCAATGGAAGGCATTTTTATTCAAGTTTTTTGGATATGGATTAAATTAAATATGAGTCATTTTTTGGTTGGGTCACCTTAAAGTTTTTAAACAATGTTTTTAAACATAGGCATGGACCATTGGAATAGCAGACAGAAAACCTTTGAAACCTGGTGCTGGAGGAAGATGCTGAAGATACAATGGACAAAATCAGAAATGATCAAGTGTATCGGAGAGAAGAAGAGGAAATGACCATATGGAACACTATACAGACTCACAGTGAGGCACAATGGATGTGTGAAGAACGTAATTGAAGGTTAAATAGAGGGAAAAGTCCCCAGAAGAAGACTTACAAGGGGAGTGTCATAAAGCCGGGTCTCAGATTTTATTCAAACTAAGTAGTTGTACAGACCGCTGTATGTGGTTCATGAATCACCCCACACATATAGGGTTATATAACCAATAGTTTAAACAAAAAAGGCCTTTGAAAATTTCAAAATTCCCTTCAGACGGGCCACCTACATAACTGACAAGCTGGACGCGTGACTGACGCGCTCGTCTCCGGTCTAGAGACACGGGTTCGATTCCAATACGGGGTATATTTCTTCCGCTGTTTTTATAGTTTTTCTTTTACGGCATACTACAATGCGCTCAAGATTTTTTTATATTTTTACTCGAAATATTATCTTTGCGCGAGGCAAATTTTTCATTTGCATACACGACGTCAGGCTTAGTCTCTTTTTTTCGGTCGAAGGCAGCATTCTTATTATGTCACTTTCTTATCTTTTCATGACGTATTTTCATTATTCCTTCATGCAGATGATTTCCATTTTCTATAATTATTTTATAATATTGTCTTCATATTTTTACAATTCAAGCATAATTCTTAATAATATTAAAATTTTTCGTAGCTTGTCAGTCATGTGGGTGGCCCGTGTAAAGGGAATTTTGAAATTTTTACAGGCCATTTTCGTTTAAACTGTTGGTTATATAACCCTATGTGTGGGGTGATTCATAAACCACATACAGCGGCCTGTACAACCACTAAGTTTGAATAAAATCTGAGACCCGGCTATCTGACACTCCCCTTGTTAGGGATAAGCTCGTGGGCCAAACAAAGAAGAAAGTGCATAGGAGGAGCTACCAAGAGGAAAAGGAACTAGCATTAGATGGGGAAGGGTGGGGAGCCGCAGTCAACCAATCTTAGGATTGAATGACCAATGATGACGGCATTAAATGACCGTCGGCGCATCTTCTCTGTGGGACCGTCGGTGACATTTGTTATCCGAACCTGTTCTCCCGACGTCTCAAGATATTGTCGGAGAGTCATTTATTTATCTTAGAGATCTTCCTCTTATTCCTCAGTCGATATCGTGCGTTGAGTGTTAATGGACTTAATATCGTGAGTCTCCCAAGGCCGTCAGTAGCTGTCCATCGCCTCTCAAGTCATCTATAACGAGAAAGAAACAGAGAGATAAGAATTATCCACAGAGGAGACTAAGGAATATCATCTGATCAGGTAAAATCGAAAGTCATCAGATTGCTCAGCATAATATTCATGCTCTGATTTACGCCACAGGCGAAAGGGAATTCTTTCGAAGAGAGGATGAGATTTATATGTATTTTTTCGGATGATCAATAACTGGGTATGAGTTATATCTGAGGAGTTTTATCGGCAAAAGTAGGATGGATAGGGTCAGGAATGAGTGGGTAATAAATGAATGTGGGTTTAATGCTTCAGTAATGGACGAGTATGAAAGGAGTGTCCTTCGTTGGTTTGGCCATGTTGAGAGAATGGATGAGAGTCGAATAACGAAACAGATACATGAGTGTAGAATGAATGGTGTGAGAGGTAGAGGTAGGCCGAGAAAGTTGTGGTTGAATGTGGTAGAGGAAATCATTAGGAGGAGGAATATTAGGAGTCTTAATAACAGGAGGGCGTGTATGAAACAGTGTATTGGGGGTAAATGAGGCAAAAGAGGTTTGCAAGGATAGGTCAGGACGGAGGGAAATTATTGAAGCAGAGTTACGTGTACAATTATGTATAAATGAGTGTAACTTTGTGACTGAGCCTTCCCCGGAAGGGAACGGCGTGCTTGGCATGTATGTACGTACGTTTTGAAAAATCAGAGAACACCTTATATGAATTTGCTAGCGTAGAAATGCGGACGATTTCATATTTTTTCGGAAAGCAACCCACTCTTTGAATTGTAAATTTCAAGCATTTATTCTCCTCCTGGTTTTCCGACATCGGGAGATTCCGGGAAAAGTTAGCAGTGAAGATATTCTCCCGCGTGACGCTCCCAGCAAACTTTTATAATTACCCAGGCATATTTCATGAGGTGCTTTCTTCCTCGTGTATTTCACGGAAAAATGCGATGCGAGCTGGACTGCTATCGCGAGATTGTACTTCATTTGGCTCTTTACGGAGCATGGGAGCTTCACTCCGTTTTATTATTTCACGTCCTCTACCACTCTACTTTCCTAGAGGTTGGTTTATTATATTTCTGTCACTTAATGGCCTAATATGTTAATTGAATGTATCATTTTCATGATAATTAATCACAAATTTGGTGTACATCGATGTAAACGTTGCCTGGTGTTACTAATTTACTGTTGCTATGATTTTGTCATCGGCGTCCTTCTTATAATTTAACGTTGCGAGCATATTGTCATGATTAGGTTTTGTAAAGCGTATAATATGAAAGTCCTCGAGTGAAATACTAAAGGAGAGATGCTACTTCGCTCTAGTTAAGCCACACCTAGAATATGCCGCGAGCATTTGGGACATTGGAAATAAATATTTTACCAAAATACATGCATACATACATGCATACCGATCACGCCGTTCCCTTCCAGGGTGGGCTCAGTCGCAATGTTTCACTCATAAATACATATTTGTACATCTAACTCTGCTTCAATAATTTCCTCCATACTGACCTATCCTTGCAAACCTCTTTTGCCTCATTTACCCCCATACACTGCTTCATACACGCCCTCCTGTTTTTAAAACTCCTAATACTCCTCCTTCTAATTTCCTCTACCACATTCAACCACAACTTTCTCGGCCTACCTCTACCTCTCGCACCATTCATTCTACACTCATACATCTGTTTCGTTATTCGACTCTCATCCATTCTCTTAACATAACCAACGGGGTACAACACTGGCCAAACCAACGAGGCACTCTCCTTTCGTACATGTTCATTACTGAAGCATTAAACCCAAATTCAATTATTACCCACTCATTCCTGACCCTATCCATCCTACTTTTGCCGCAAACACTTCTCAGATAACTCATACCCACGGCGTTTAGTCTACTCGTATGTCTGACATACCAATGTTTCACTACCATATAACAAAATGGGAAGAAGTACACTTTTGTGAACGGCGATTTTAGCTTCCTTAGACAGGCACTTATTCCTTGATATGCTTCACATGCTACCTACCACTTTCCTTCCAGCATTCGCACGTCTCTTTGTCTCCTCATCTATCCGTCCATCCTTTGCAAACTTCTTACCTAAGTACACAAAATTATTATTAATCAAATGCAAACGTAAGTGCGCGCTTCATTGAAATCTGCTACGAGTGAACATTAGTGTTTTTTCACATCTTTTAGAGATATTAAGGTGGGAGCCCCTGGAGACTCGCAGACTACACGCTATGCTTTACTTGCTTGAGAGATTTAGAACTGATGTGTTTCAGAGCGACACAGAGAATATTACCGTGACGCCTTTGACATTACCATATAATGTGTTCCTCAAGGAAGTGTGATTAGCCCTATTTTATTCATTATTTTTATAGATGACCTAAGTTCTAGAGTTAGCAGTAAATTAAGATTATTTGCAGACGATACAGTTATCTACCGTGAAATAAGCGAAGACGCGGACTTTGAATATCTGTCATCGGACCTTAAAAACGTTCATTAGTATTACCAGGAGTGGGGGTAAGAATTAAATATCAGTAAATGCACCACAGTTCACTTCGAAGCGATGCGAAAGTCATCACAAAAATGCCCTGACTATACTTTGTGTGGATTAAACATAAAATCTTCAGATACAGTAAAATATCTTGGAATTGCTTTAACTTCTGATATATCGTTGGGATTGCACGTACAATACATTTGTGGCATAGCATTAAAGAAACTAGGTTTTGTTAAACGTATAGTAGGAAGGTCCTCGGATGAAAAAGTGAGAGAGAGATGCTACTTCGCTCTTGTTAGGCCACACCTTGAATACGCCACGAGCATTTGGGACCCTAGTCATTGAGATTTAACCAAAAAATTAATAAAAGAATAAGAAGAGCTGCACGTTTAGCGTAAAAAACTGCTACTCGCGAACATACAGTGTTTCACAACGTTTAGAGGGATTAAGGTGGGAGCCCCAAGAGACTCCCGCTTGGGCCTACTCGCTAGGCTTAGCTTGCTTGAGAAAATCAGAACTGTTGTTTTTCAGAACGACACAGAGAATATTATCATGACGCTTTACTACATCTCTAGGTCTGAAGGAAGCGATAAAATGAGAGAGATATATTGCCTGAACAGATAGGCAGACAAACACGTTCTTTCCGCGCACAATAAGCGACCACAGTAAAAACTGAGCTCCATTAAATACGCTCCCATAATACACGTCACCATTTCACCTCCCAAAACCTTATCCCTTACATCTTTACACGGATGTTGTCCTGACACCCCCTGCATCATGCCTTTGCGAAGGCTCTCTGGGTCGTATGTAGATGTTGATGTAGACTAAGTAAAGAATCACTTTTTACCCTCTACAGCGCTGTCTTGACGTATGGTTTACTCCTTTAAGTGATTTAGAAACCCTATTTTTTTCTTAGAACTTCGACCAAGTATCCTAGGGCTTTATCTATTTGAAACATATTGTTAATGGCAGTTTTCATAGGAAGGGTTTCATATGTAATCCTATCCATAACCTATAACTATGGCCTTATATTGAATAAATACCAGTTTTAAAGGAATGATTTTTCAAACATTTTCTTGGAAAAACAGCACACATGCTTATCATCTCCTCGTTAACCTCTGTAACTCCTATCTGCTTTTGAATAATTGCGTAATTTCATCAATTTATTGAAATATCTCTTTACATATTGACGAATTTCATGTGAGAGTTTTACTATGATACAGTCAATGTGATTCGATGTTGTGCGAAGAAATTCTTTATTCGAGGAATCCACGACCTTGGAGAAGTTATGGAAATTTTTTTTTTTAGCTCTGGTGAAACAACGGAATGGCTTTCTTATAACTCCGAGGAATATCTTCTACCAGCTGACCCGTGCGAATATTTCGCACAGTATGCAGCTTCTTCCTGTTTCTTCCTTCTTTCTTCCTGTTCTTTTTGCCTGTTTCTTCCCATGGACAATTATATGTTATTTATGTTTGTGTTAGAGATACATAACGTAAACGGTCACACTGATTGCATGTAGAATGTAAACAATCTAACTAAACGATGTGTTAATAGATGGCGTCTCCTACAGTCTTTTAAGCACGTAACAATAGCCAATAAAGATGGCACTGTATTGTTTTTTAACAAAATCTTTAATTTTTGATTTTTTGACAAAAACTTTAATTTTTAACCATTTGTCTATTTTTCGTCAATAGCGGTGAACATAAGCTTGAAAACGATGTTTGGATCATTAATTTTGATGAAGAATTATGGGAGTTATGGCGTTGCGACAAAAAAAAACACCTTTGGGAAATAATATATGTGATTCCTCGGAGGAATTCAGAAGTAGTGTGTTTCTGTGCATCACACAGAATATTCTAAATATGGAATTCAAGATTTTTCTACCCACACAATGGTAATAGGCTGAAATCATGGATAATTATATGTTTATGCTCTACGAAGTAAAAGAAACAAAACACGGTTCGGCTTTTAGGAGTTCTATGTTAAATTGTAAATATAATTTTTTACACTCCACCGGTCAGTTCACAGATCAGTTTATTGCACAATCCGGACTTGGATGCCTGGAATCATCATCAGGTGCTCTCCGACTGTAAGTCTGAACTGACTGAAAGTCGAGTCTGTGAGCACCTGAATATGAAAGCCGGGCATCGAAAAATCCTGATCGTGCAATAAATTGATCTGTGAACTGACCATTGGAGTGTAAAAAGTATTTGTACTAATTTATCTTACGGAGAAATCTTTAAAAATTTTTTCCTGGACCAAAATGAATATTGTCCGATGGTGTTTCATCAATATGGAGACTGATCTATGCACTACTTAATGTAACGGTAGACCATTAAATGCATCCACAAAATGAAATCTGCTCTACAGCATGTAACATTCTGACCACTTAACACTAGAACGCCCTCGGTGATCCATTTTGACCCAAACATGAATTGTGTAGTAAACATGGAAAAGGATGCGAGTGCCAAAAAAATTTTAAAAATTACTTTTTCGGTGGAAAGCGAAGTACAAGCCAAGCGTAATAAGATAGACAAGGTAGTAAGTGTCGGAAAATTTTTCCCCAGTTTGTAGGGCAGTCGGAAGATGTCAGCACCGTGCAAGAGCCGTGCGGGGTTGAAGCGGAGAAGGATGTGAGTCCACCCGCCATGATGTATGTTCCTTGTCTATTAATATGCGTGGGAATTTTGACTAATGTTAAAACTCGATTTTCAGGTAGATTTATCATTGAGAAAGGAGCAGGAGGTTCAGAAAGTCAAGACTATGCGTAAAAGTCATCAAAATATCTTTTGTACTTATTATAATGTATCCTTGTAACATATTATAACATTGAATTAATGGTATACATTAAAAAGCAATAATACTGGACTTTCATCCTTTTGTTAAAACTAACCCTTCACTTAGATCATTTTTTTTAAAATAAAGCAAGGCACTTGAATCTTTTTCCACAAAAAAACAGATGGCACTCATATCTTTATCCATTTTTTTTTTGTTTCCACTTATATATTTAAAAAAAATTGTACTATATGTTATTCCTATTGCTTATCTATTTTTATAAATATATAACAATTTTTGTAGTAAATATTCAACGTTTTAGACTTATTTTATTGGATACTGAAAATTTTAGTTTCTGGCACTTGCAACCTTTTCCATTTTGACTACACAATTTAAATTCATTTCTTTATTCCATTTTGAACGAGAGCAGGATTTCCTTCCGTGACTCTTAATTCATTTCAACATGCTTTTATGTCCACAAATTTTCATCTCCCTGGAATAATCCATTGATTATTTTATTTTAGACTTTACCTTTAACGCCCATAAGGATCGTTTTGATCCAGACATATGTTTGCACTGTAGTGCACTTTGCTTATTAATAGCAACCAAACTTAGTTATAGATATATATATAAGAGTTATAGATAGGTATGAAATAATGTGAAAGGTCTTCGTAGTTGATTGAACTATGCCATTTCATGAAAGGAAAATTGGTAAATGTCCGCTTCCGTCACACACCTTTCAAACACTTATTCCCAGAAATTGGCGATATTAAGGATAATGACTGTGACATAGTTTACTTCTTGAAGAATTACAGTACAAAACAAAAGATACAGCAAAGTTGTTGAGCCAGAGGTTTTTGGGATATTCACGTTAGAAAATGACCAATTTTCGTCGTTTTTCCGACTTTTTCGACGCCATTTTCTCAGTTTCGCGAAAGCTCCGACAGAGGGATATTTGTAACTTCACCTCTACAATATACGCATATACGTCTCTGCATGCCTACACCTCATATTTCCACCCTTCTAATCACCAACCGTCTCGAGGGAGATTTTTTCCTAGAAAATATACGTCTCTACATGCCTACACCACCTATTTCCACCCTTATAATCACCAACCGCCTCGAGGGAGATTTTTCTCTAGAAAATATACGTCTCATTAACATGGAACGGGAGATGTTAGTAGGTAAACGCAACTCAGCGACTGTCGCGCCACGCTGCGATCAAAAGTGGAAACAGTGCAATGGCGGTCGGGAAAAACGTCACCTCAAGCTTTGAAAATTTCCTATTTATCGTAAATTACTTATTCCCCCAAAATAAAATTATCACTAGATACCGGCATCTTTCTAGTTTTTGTCACAAAAATTTCGCGGTGACACGCTATGTGAAAAGGGTCGAAAACAATTTCTGAAAGGTGTGTGACGGAAGCGGACATTTACCGGAAAATTAAAAAAAATTGAAAAAAATATTAACTGATACTAAAGCCGTAAGTAGACATATCAATAAATCATCAATATTGTCAAAATTATTAGTGTTCTAATGTAAAAATATCAATGTATGGAAATAAGAAGAGTTTTAGTTTGTAGAAAAACTGTTGAAATGGAAACTTTATCGTGCAAATTGAGGAATTACTTCATTAATTACGATGGGTCAAAATGACCCGCTAAGGGCGTTGAATGATGCTGAAAAGTACGGGCGTCCTAGTGTTAACCAGGCTAAGTTGAATGGTGATTGATTATGTACAAATTTTCTCTGATTCGTCAGTGTTTCTGTACCTTTCGGGTCACATAAACTTCCTGTGCTCATACAGATGTGTCTTTTTTTGCTCTATTTATCCGGGTAAGGAGGAATACAAATATTTTTTCTACTATTAAGTTGCGCTTTTAAAGCGTGAGGCTGAGCGCATGGTGGAGAACGAGACACACTAAACGCTATCCCCAATTGCATCTGCTGCCTTAATCTCTTCCGACCCCTTCGCTGGATGAAATCTCCGACGTGAGTGAATGACAAGACAAGCGCTGTGGGGCTTTATTTGAGCTGGGGGAAAATATTGACATTGATATGGATACCTCTTGACTGGACCAGAGTGGGATCGGCGTCGAGAAGTCGTGTTTCCTCATCTCAATCACAGCCGATCCGATCTTCTGTCGCAATTATTTGCTTTGGGAGACAAAATGGACGGCCAGATTTTTCTCGGAATCACTTACGCGTTGTAAGTGGTGGCAGTTTGTAGATAGCAGACGTTACTTGTGCTTCGTGTCCAACCCAATGCTCTAATGTAAGAGCAAATACGGCATTTCACTCGGTTTTGATAATTTATGGTTAAATATTTTCTCAGCATTGGAACCGAAATTAAGGAGGGGTACCACCGTGACTTTAAAAGTCGACACATATTCTAAATTTTAACATAGTATCGCATAACTGGCATACGACATCCCGTTTTTGGTTTGTGAAGAACATAGTTGAAGGAAAAATGTAGAGAAAAGTCCCCATCGGAAGACGCAGGAATGATTTCATGGACCAAATAAAGAGGAAAGTACGCAGGAAGAGATACCAGGAGGTAAGGGAACTTGAATTAGATAGGTAAGGGTGTAGGACTGCAGTCAGCCAATCTTAGTATTCAACAACTAATGAATGATAGTCCTAAAGTCGCAACCAGTGACGACGTGATTTCTATTTATCGCAAGCCCTGCAAGTCAGGCGACATGCTTACTGCCAACAATCTGCCTCATCTTTTCGGAGTGAAGAACGGAGTTCAGTTTGTAACTCTTTTGTCGACTCCCCGCGGCAATATAGCCAATGAAAGTGGTTCAAACACACATAAAAAACGAATGTTGCTGCAGTCAACCAATTATAGGATTGAACGACCTATGAACGATCCTGTATTGCAATATGATACCCATAATCCATTGAAAACAAAATTCAAGTCGCGTAATTTGTGGAGCATTCTTAAAATATATAATTAATGAACACCATTTTCGGCCACAAAATGACTGACTGCAGCGCCATTATCTAGAAATTCCCTCACTAGTTTTTACTTATTGCAGAAATCAGCAAGTAATTTTAAAAAATTAGGCGCTAATATTCCTATGTGTTATTTTTTGGTTAATTTCTCAATTGCATTCGATTCGGAATTTGTATTAAGTAGAAAGATAATAGTTTACCCCAGGTTACTCCCATTTTCGTATTTTTCACCGTGTAATATTTAGTTCGATTAGCGCGAAACACAGTGAGAAAATGTGACTTTTTTGTGGTTCATATCTGATAGATGACGTGTTTGCAACTAGTGATATCCATTTACAATGAAGTTCCCGATTAGACGCGCGAAAAAACTTTGAGAGGATTGTATGCTATATCTCAAAGGTATCTCTCAAAAGAGGGCAATTTTTTACTATCCGCTCGCCTTTTTCGATTTTGGAAAACTATTTGACGGAGGTGGAAAACAAGAGAATTGGAATGTCCACCTGATAGGATTCAACTTCATTTTATGAACTAGATTTACAATTGTACAAACTCATCTTCATCATCATTCGTTTTTAAAATTATATATATATAAATAAATATATATATATATATATATATATATATATATATATATATATATATATATATATATATATATATATATATATATATATATATATATATATATCTATATATATATATATATAACAGAAAAAGGAAATAAATTTAGAAATATAAGCTAGCAACAAGGCGTTGAGGTGGGGGATGGATAGATAGGTATATCAGTGGACACTCACAGAAAGGCGATCCATGGCGACGCCGGTGTCCACTGCTCTCGAAGCTTTCGGGTGAGAACCCTTCCTCAGCGGGAGAAAATCTTCTCCCGCTGAGGAAGGGTTCTCACCCGAAAGCTTCGAGAGCAGTGTGGACACCGGCGTCGCCATGGATCGCCTTTCTGTGAGTGTCCACTGATATACCTATCTATCCATCCCCAACCTCAACGCCTTGTTGCTAGCTTATATATATATATATATATATATATATATATATATATAACTGCACTTAGGATCACTTAAGTGACGAATATATAAAAGTTTGCCAGAGAAAGGCAGACGACAAACACAGAAAACAAAAAAATGATGAACACACTTACAAAGTTTCTTGATATTTCGGTGCCACTAACACCTTGGTCGCAAGAGCGAAGACTGTATATATATATATATATATATATATATATATATATATATATATATATATATATATATATATATATATATATATATATATATATATATACTCATATAAATGTTTATACAGAAAGGTAGAAAGAAAGTGGATAGGAACACGTAAAATTTACAAAGACAATGGTGGTGTGAAGATGAAATGATGGCCGATTCCAAGCAGAAAAAATTCGACTGGACCGGGAATCGAACCACGGACCTTTGGATTTCGCGTTTGTTGGATATTTGCCGCTGTGCGGTCTGAGTGAATGAGTGAACGATTGTATGCCCTGAACGGGTCATTTCCTACTTGGGTTAGCGTACCCCGAAACGCCTGTTCTATATCTTTCACCACTGTCTGTGTGCTTGAGTTATTCTTTCATTTCGCCTTCTGTGTGTGTCATTCCTTCTCTGTCGGTGGGTGATAAGCAGCCCGCGCGCCATCTATTGGCCGCTCTCGTGGGTCATGCCCTGGGGAGTGTTTGTTCATATAAACCCCCCGCCGATTCCAGCAGTTTCTTAGTAGACTGGGTAGCTTGGTGGTCTGAGCATTGGACGCGAAATCCAAAGGTCCGTGGTTCGATTCCCGGTTCAGTCGAATTTTTTCTGCTTGGAATCGGCCATCATTTCATCTTCACACCACCATTGTCTTTGTAAATTTTACGTGTTCCTATCCACTTTCTTTCTACCTTTCTGTATAAACATTTATATATATATATATATATATATATATATATATATGCAGCATCTCAGCATATATATATATATATGCTGAGATGGAATTACAAAACCTTCAGAATTATGTGGGAAAGTCTGTACAGCTGCATATACTTCTGGCAGCTTTAGCGCACATTAGCGCCATTTTGCGATTTATACCCCCCTCTGTGCCGTTAATTTTGTAAACCAGCGCCATCCTCGGGGAACTAGGAAGCGAGAAATGGGATTACAAACCAGGACGAACCCATGCATTTCGGGAGAAAAACACTTGGTCCTTTGATTGAAATTACTTTTGTCCCGCTAGATTACAGATTGAAACCTCTGTGGAGTGAAATAAAAACAGAAAATCTCCAAAAGCCGTAAACAATTGTTTTAAAGATTTTTGGAGATTTTCTGTTTTTATTTCATTGCCTAGCCGTAAGAAGCTCACCCCATCCTTGTGATGGCTTTCCTCTGTGGAGTGGTTTGAATTCGAGGTAAATGTCCGCTTCCGTCACACACCTTTCAAACACTTATTCCCGGAAATTGGTGATCTTAAGGATAATGAATGTGACATAGTTTAGTTTTTTAAGAATCACAGTACAAAACAAAAGTTACAGCAAAGTTGTTAAGCCGCAGATTTTTGAGATATTCACGTTAGAAAATGACCAATTTTCGTCGTTTTTCCGACTTTTTCGACGCCATTTTCTCAGTTTTGCGAAAGCTCCGATAGAGGGATATTTCTAACTTCACCTCTACAATACACGTTATGTACGTCTCTACATGCCAACATCTCCTATTTCCGCCCTTATAATCACCAACCGTCTCGAGGGAGATTTTTTTCTAGAAAATATACGTCTCTACATGCCCACACCTCATACTTCCACCCTTGTAATCACCAACCGTCTCGAGGGAGATTTTTTTCTAGAAAATATACGTCTCTACATGCCTACACCACCTATTTCCACCCTTATAATCACCAACCGTCTCGAGGGAGATTTTTTTCTAGAAAACACGTCTCATTAACATGGAACGGGAGATGTTAGTAGGTAAACGCAACTCAGCGACTGTCGCGCCACGCTGCGATCAAAAGTGGAAACAGTGCAATGGCGGTCGGGAAAAACGTCACCTCAAGCTTTGAAAATTTCCTATTTATCGTAAATTACTTATTCCCCTAAAATAACATTATCACTACATACCGGCATCTTTCTAGTTTTTGTCACATAAATTTCGCGGCGATAAGCTATGTGAAAAGGGTCGAAAACAATTTTTGAAAGGTGTGTGACGGAAGCGGACATTTACCGAATTCGATATTTCACAAAGTATGTTGCGCGAGGCAGGAGTGTATCAATAACTGCTGGTGCCATCATTCTGCGAACTAATTACCTCCGTTTTTTTCCTCAAACAAATGAATGATTGAAGTTAGCAAGAAATGTCGCATTTTCGAAATTCACCCAATAGTATCTGTGCGCCACACTCCTTCATTTCCACTGTTCATTGTTTCGACACGTAGCATAGATCGTTGGAAAATTACTCATCAGATCACCACGGAATAATGAACACCTAATGTTTCAACTGTTGACGGCTCTACTCGGTGGGATAACATATCGCGGGAGAATTTAAAACACTTAGGATATATTCCACAAAGATTTATTTTCCCGACCGGTTTCAACGCTGAAGCGTCATTTTCAAGGGTACAATTCTCAAAGTTCTTAGGAGGTGCGCCATATAAATTTGCTACCAGAGCGAAATAACATATGAAATATATATTTAATAATGACCCAAAATCAGGTTTTGCTAAGCATAGGTATAATTGAAACTGGTCACCAATGTAATTTTAAACCTAAGGTTTTACATGTTAATGACAAAGGTTTTAAACTGGACTTTTTAGAGAATTTTGAAATTAGTATGAGACAAGGTGTCCCTGATGTTGTGCTTTTAAATGACTGTTCTGTTTTTAAATATTCTCCGTTCACCTCTGTGCCACACCCACAGCCCCTTTCCTCATCTCGACGGTTGCTTCCTCGCAATACCCTCGCCCTCCCTCCCTATCTATCCTTTTTACTTAACCTCCCCTTCCCCCCTCCCCCCCCTTTGAGGATTGGATATATATATGTGGCGCACCTCCTAAGAACTTTGAGAATTGTACCCTTGAAAATGACGCGTCAGCGTTGAAACCGGTTGGGAAAATAAATCTTTGCGGAATATTACTAAGTGTCTTAAATTCTCCCAATGTACACCTAAGTTGCCACGGCGACTGGAGGCGCGGATGTAGCCATAAGTGGAAAGTACTCACTCAAACATGGTTATCTTAATTTAAATTACTCTTTTTTTTTCGTTACTCATCATTACTCCTTCGGTGGCTCAGCTGGTGGAGTGGTTGACTACTGTAGACTGGATTAAAATCAGACATCCAAAGCTCGCTGGTCCAAGTCTGGGAGCGAAGGAAGTTTTTTGGTGCAAAATATTTCTGGCTGCGCCCCTTATCGAGATACGTCTTCGGTAACTTTGTTTTTTTTCGACTTTTTGTTCCAATCCTAGTAAAGAAAGCCATTCAATCACTAAGGCAAGTGAATACCAAAGTTTCCACGGTGGTTGTAGCCCAGCATTGAGAAAACAGGGGAAAGCGATCATTCAACAATGTTTTGCTCGGTATAGTTTGTCTCTTCGTCTCTGCTCGTCCTCATCGTATCTTTCAGTTGCTCAGTTGGGAGAGCGCCGCACAGTGGTCTGAATACCCTCATTTCCTGGACAAAAGTCCCTTTTTCGAATATTATGCATGTTCCTCAAATTGCTACTGCAAGAACCTCATGAGAAGTCGGACATCCCTCAATCATTTGAATCAGAGGATGAAGAAAGTTAATGCTTCGTTTTGTCTTGACATATTAAATTTAAATAAAGTTAACTTTTAAAAAAGTGATCTGTTTTCATTAAATGCGCCTGCAGAATAGTTACCCGCAGTTTGATATCGCATGCCCACAACGTTTCAGCGAGATTTTAGATAAATAATATTAAAAACTTGAAAGAGGTGCTAAATGTTGTCTCGTGAAAGTAAATGAATTTCTAAATTCATATACTTTCTGTCGCAAAATCCCACATTCCTAGAAATTGTGAATTCGATGCGACTATTTTACCCCTTCTCCTAGGGAACGAGGGTCTTTCAACATTCGTCACGAGTGACCATGATAACCTCCTCAATTGAAAATGCACAGCGATGCGCATCTAATTCTTTCAACAATTGATAGAAGAGATATCATTCTACATACGCAACTAAAGCAGAACGTAGTGGAAATTTTGTAGCTCAAATTTATTTTTAGAATGCCGATTATTGACGGAGGCCATATGAAGCTCTGCTTTATAGCTTATTTCTAATCTAACACGACGTATAGCTTATGATCACAATGCTTAAGTTCCAAAGAACCAACTGTATTCAGCATCGTTCAGGGAATCACACCCGATAGCAGAGGAGCGCAGCTAGAATATTGCTAATTTCTCTGCCTGAAAACAAGCAAATCACGATCCTTCTATTCTCAGGTCTGTAGCATCGGAGCAGTTGAAGATGGACATAAAAAATTGTTTGTCTTACTTGGGATGAACATTTAACTACAATTTGAGGAACATGCATAATATTCGAAAAAGGGACTTTGTCCGAAAATGAGGGTATTCAAACCACTGTGCGGCGGCCTGTAGGCGGCAGTAAAATTAGACGTCCGCAGGTCGCTGGTTCAAATCTAGTGCGAAAGAAGTTTTTGACTTCTTTCGCCCTGGAAAGTTGTGAGACTCAAATTAGCTAAAACCTTACTTATCCCTCATATTGATTACTGTTCGTTGGTAATGTCCAATATTTCAAAATCTCAGACATCCAAACTGCAAAAAATACAAAACTGTGTAGTACGTTATGCGTGCGATGTAGCATTTAATGAGCATATCACACCGTATTACTATGAATTAAAATTTCTTAAAATTGAACAAAGAAGAAAATTGCAAATGGGTGTGTTTATGCACAAATTATTAAAAACTGAGACTCCTTCTTACATTTATCAGCCATGTAAAGATAATTTGGTCAAAAAAAACAGAAAACACCAGAAATAATAACAAATTAATTGTACCCTGCCACAGAACATCTATGTATCATAACTCTTTTTGTAAATTCATGCATTGTATGGAATTCTATTCCGCAAACGCTGAAAAAGATCAAGTCAACCGAAATATTTCAAAAATGCTTGCTGTCTTATTACCTCAGTGATGGTTAATATTTTGTTAAATATCTTGGATTGAATTCATGAATATGCTACCTTTGTGATTGCTACAATGTATCGAGCATGGAATTGTAACATTTGTTATGGGCAAGTGCTGTGATTTGATAAGATTCTTGTAAATAGTGACATGTTTTCTATGTGAATGTTATTATTTTTTGCCTGATTTTGTAATTACTTATGCCTGCTCCGAAGGAATTCTTTCCTAGAGCCAATAAATCTTATCTTATCTTATCTTAAAAAAAAAGAAGTTTTTGCGCAAAATATTTCTGACTGCGTCCCATATCGCTCGAGATACGTCGTCTGTTAATCAGGTTTTTCGGCTCTTTAATAATAATAATAATAATAATAAACTCGTTTATTGTTCTAGGAGTGAACTCCTTTGGAACATAGAAATGAAATACAGTGGTGTGCAAGACAATTAATATGTGAATAAGCCAATCAGGAAACAAAAAAGGGAAGTTATCATATAAATTGCTAACAATAGACATATAAAACATTATCATTTAGCAATGTAGAAAAAGAACTGAAGCCAATAAGTCTTATCTTATCTTAAAAAGAAAGAAGTTTTTGCGCAAAATATTTCTGACTGCGTCCCATATCGCTCGAGATACGTCGTCTGTTAATCAGGTTTTTCGGCTCTTTACTCTGATCGCCTGAAAAAAATAATGCGATCACCTGATTATTGGAACACCTAAGTTGCCACGGCGACTCGAGGCGCGAATGAACTCCTTAAAATTTTCTTCTCTGTACTTCACTCTCGTTTTCGTTTCCTTCGGTAGCACAGTTGAACTGTAAACTTCGGTAGCACAGGTGGACTGTAGTCGGCCTTGAAATCAGACATCCGTAGGTTGCTGGTTCAACTCCGGCCTGAAGGAAATCTTTTTTTATATTTCACATTATTTCCTGTTATTATATTTACCGATTACGAGGGTAGCCTTTTAAGTGTCGGGAATAGAACGTTCCTTATCACCTAGCTACTATAAATGGTGTTTATAAACAACTTTTTGAGTTGGTTAATGCCCATGCAAAGTTTCATTAAGATCGGCCTGACAGTTTTAAAACGGTGGCGTGTCAAAGTTCCCAAGTCGCTGTACGAGATGGAATTAAGTCATGAACAGTACCGCACGATAATTTTCTATAACTTTCGACGAAGCCTCAACCAGCAAGAATGCGTCGCAGAACTTTTTGTCGTTTTTGGCGTAGAAGCACCATCAAAGACAACCGTTTATCGCTGGTATGCAGAGTTTCAGCGAGGACGCTCTAGCCTCAGTGACGAACCGCGTGAAGGGCGACCAAAAACCGCCGTCACTCAAGAAAACGTGGATGCTGTACGTAACATGGTTCTGGAAGATCGTCACGTTACATACCGTGAGATTCAGGCATCATTGGACATCTCAGGGACCTCAGTTTAAAAGATCTTACACGAAGAGTTAGGTGTTAAAAAATTGGTTTCCCGCTAGATATCGCACCTCCTCACAGAAGAACAGAAAGCAGCCCGAGTCAAATGGTGTCGAAATGGGGTCTGCAACGATTCAACTCAGGAGCATCAAAGCACGTTCACAACATCGTAAGTGGTGATGAATCATGGATCTATAGCTACGAGCTTGAATCAAAGCGCCAATCTTCAGTATGGGTCTTCCAAAGTGAACTCAAACCGACAAAAGTTGTTCGCTCTCGCAGCGTTGCCAAGAAAATGGTCGCATCGTTCGTAGCCAAATCAGGGCATGTAGCGACGATTGCTCTTGAAAATCAAAGAACAGTTAATTCTCAATGGTATACGACCATTTGCTTGCCAGAAGTGATCGCCGGGCTTCGGAAAGATAACCCAAATCGACGCATTACGCTCCATCACGACAATGCAAGCTCACACACCGCTCGAGTCACAAAGTCGTTTTTGGAACAGCAAAACGTCGAAGTTCTTGATCATCCTCCATATAGCCCGGACTTAAGCCCCAATGATTTTTTCACATTCCCCAGAATCAAAAATATGCTACGGGGAAAGTCTGAAGAAGCGGTCGATGCCTACAAAACAGCCATTTTGACTACCCCTACTTCGGAATGGAATAAATTCTATAACGACTGGTTCCATCGAATGCAAAAGTGCATTGACTATCGCGGAGAGTACTTTGAAAAACAATAAAAAAAATTGCGTTATTGTATCTCTTATAGCTTTCTTCATTCCCGACACTTAAAAGGCCTCGTACCTTTCGATATTAAGTACTTGTGGTCGTCAAACGGGCGATTCCACGCAAACTCAACTAAATGTTTATGCACTCGTGGCTCGACCATCTCCGATTTTCACGATTTTTGACACATGGGAAGATTATAATAAGGAATGACGATTTGCCAAATATTAGCTTTCTGTAAATATAAATGTCAACGTTATGACACTTCAAATATCACTAATTAGCCCAAATTGGCGCGCCGCTGCTCCGAACGCTATCGCCAATAGCTGACGATCTAGCTGTCTTTTTTTTTTAAATATAACGACATTTCCGTGGTTAAAAGATATTTATCTTTGTTAGCTATTATAGTTTGGCTTCCTAGACCTATACTTTGAGCTCCTAGATGACTTTAATTTTTCCAAATTTTTTAACAAATTTGATCCCTGTGTAGTGCCTAATATCTCCTAAATTTATCACAAGATGTGGTCAAACTTATTTTTTTCGAACAGCAAGGACACAGGACTATAATTTAGCAGCATAAAATTTCATTTGTGGCATGCAACCACGGCACAATGGAGCAACGAAAACAGAAAGATGAAAATTTTTTACTACTTTTGGCGCTTAAAAAAAGCGATGTTTCCCAACTCACTCGTCAAAAACACAAAAATAGTACGAACGTAATATTCCAGACGAAATGGACGAAATGATCCACCAATGTTATTCTTGTCATTGAAAGATAAGGGTTTTAGCTATTGTGTATTGTATATATTTTTCGACCAAAAGTGAGTTGGTAAACATCGCTTTTTTTGGACAACATGGATCAGAATTAAAAAAAAGTTGGAAAAATAAAAGCCATTTGGGAGCTCAGAGTATAGATCTAGGAAGTTAAACTTTAATAGCCAACAAAGACTAACATCTTTCAATTATAAAAATGTCATTATATTTTCAATTTGACCGCTAGATCGACATTTTTTGGAGATACAGTTTGGCCTTGCGGCGCGCCGATTTGCGCTAATTACTGATATTTGAAGTGTCATAACATTGACATTTATAATTACAGTAGGCTGAGACATGATAATTGACAAATCGTCATTCCTTATTGTATTCTCTATATCTGCCAAACATTGTGAAAATCTGAGATGGCCACGGTCTTGCTTGAGTTTGCGTGGAATCGACCAAATGCCTTTTCCCTCTCCCATCTTCATTCCATATCCATCTAATTTCCGAGTGCGTGGTAATTTGCGATGGTTGCGTCTTCTACATGAGGTCCTATTTTTCTCATTTACAGTGGTTGCCATTTCAATTAATTTCCTGGCTACCGGTAATATTTCGACCTCTTAACAAAGCCATACTATTTCAATTGCTTGGTCCCAATTACGTGATTTTTTTTTTAAGATTTGCCTCACGGGTCTGAGATTTCCTTAAGTGACCATCTAATCTTGAGGCTCCTCAGCTCCCTCTTAAGTAATCTGTTTGCAATGCTTCTATTGGGGAATTAAAAGGAATTTCATAAAGAAAAAAAAATGTTTTTTTTTGTGTGAAGGAAATGTTAAAGGAGACTCTCAGCGCGCTAAGTTACGCTATAGACAGAACCGTCCAAAGATTTGACCCATATTTTACAGAACATCGATGAAATATGACGCTCATGCGTACATATTCGAGGTGTCGGTCAAAACTCGACACTGATTTTAAAAAAAATGAAGACAGCAAGCCGTCGTTTATGCGAGAAATGAATTTCTTCCCGCGCGATCCTCCCTTCTACGCTGAAAAACCATGATAAAACGACCCTGATAGCGTGGGGCCTTATTCAGAATATGACTCAACCTCGGCAACGCCACGACAATGCCGCGGCAGTCTCGATAAATCTCAAGGTCGTTAGATATCTCGATTCTTCGCCTCTTCGAGTCGATATATCGATGGTGCAACGTATCGAATATATCGACCCTGGATAAATCTCCACGTTCAAATTGCACCATTTGAATGTTTGAAGTCTTTGACGCAAAAATGTTGTCTCTTTCAAGGCTCGGAAACCCCGAGACGCGATTTCGAGTAACCCCTTAAAGGAAGGACTGGAAATTCCATTTCGCGGTGTCGCATTTTTTTAAATCGAATTTGCTGTCGGTAACTACTCCTAACTTTTTTATTGTTAACTCAAGTCTTCGCCGTGCCTTCTCTGTCCTTTGTCAGGCAGCAATAAATTTTTTCGACCTCGGTAGCGTCACAACTTCGATACTCTCGATTTTGAGTCCTTTCTGTAGTACCCCGATCGGTAGTCAGTTGTCCAGGCAACGGGAACATCGGCCCGCAAGTTGAGACAAAGGCAGGGACACAATCAACGTGTACGTGTGACGCGAGACTTTGACGGGACAACGGGAGACGGGGAACGCAAGTCAGCGGATACAATCGACGTTAACACGGCCCGGAGTAACAATTGACTAACGCAGGCGCAGCTAAGAGATCAGGTGTAAACAAGTGTGAAGATAATAAGTTGTCTTCGCCAAGAGCTATCTTCAGCTGTTGGATGTATCTGCCGACAGATGGCTCCCATTCCCGGATTCTCGGGAATATTCTGATTGGTTTTCCGTGTACGGGACACGGGAAGAGATGAAAGTTGCCCATCTCTCGCGTACACGTACTCCCCGTACACGTTAATTGTGTCCGTTCGCTATACTTTCCCGTCAGCCATCTTTTCCCGTATTCCCGTTAACGGCTCACGTTACACGTACACGTTGATTGTGCACCAGCCTTAAGAGATAGCTTTGACATTGCGATAAACCTGGATGGTGATGTATGGGAATCAGTTCTTCTGCACCTAAACTTGAAGCTTAGGCAATTTTTATTGCATTTTTTTAGAACTTTTTTACAATTTTTCGAACGCAGAATATTAATTTAGTCACCTAAATGCCAATATAATAATAATAAAAATATTATAAGACTATGGCCCAAAAGCGGTCGTATTTAAACAAATATCGCGCTATACACTACCGCATACCCTATGCTAATACATGCTGTTAGAATTTGATTCCCTTCTTTTAAACTTTCATGAAGGGAGTTGTAAACACTAGCGGGTCAGACACCATCCGGTTATGGGCGGAAAGTCGGCAAACTCGACGCATTACTAAACGATGCAACATTTTTATGACAAAATTAATCCTTGCCAAAGCTATGAATCATGATAAATCAATTAGTTGACGAAACAGCTACATTAGAAGTGACTGGTTATCCGTAAGTTACAAGAGTGACTTTTGTCCCGCTAGATTTGTGATATTAACCACTTCGCACTCTGGCGAGGTAAAGTGCTTCGTCAACCCTTGAAGGCAGTCTGTGCGAAATATCATTTCACCTATCAATCAATAAATTGGTCTCATTTTAAAGAAAAATATCTCACTCTTTCAACGATGCCGAAAATATCAGCGCCTTACTGAACTATTTGTTGACGCTCTTGACTAAATATGACCGCCCTTTTTCTTGGGAAGAGATACGTGTATGCACTCCGGAGAGATCTTTTTTTTAAAACAAATGACGAATTACAAACGCCAAGATCCCATCAAAAAATTAACAGTGTGCGTCGTTTGTAAGCTTGCTCTACTGTTTTTTAAAATAAAACTTATGGTCACCGCCGTAATTTTTTTCAGAATTACAAAACGCTTCCGTTGCGATGGAGATTATAAAGCATACCGCACGAAAAAATTAGCCAAGTTGTATTTTTTACTTACTTATTGAGAATTACAGTCACATACAAGTATATTATACCACCATTAATAATGCAGCTAGAGCTAGGCGGATGCTTCGAAATCGAATCGAGTCGTCTCGAATGAGGATTAATTCGATTCGGGTCGCCTGCGAATCTGGATGCTTCGAGAGTGAATGATTCGTAACATTCGAATCTGATAGATTCGTCTTCGAATCGTTGCATGCGTTCAAACATGGCGCTCATTCCAAAAATGGTGCGCCGTCCGTTTAGAAGATGTTTTCCTCACGCGGAATGAAAATTGAAACGACCACACGTTATTCTGTGCCATTCTTTGTGCCACTTTATAGAGGTATAAGCTGGTGTAAAGCCCTGAAATATATTGAAAATCTATATCACTTTAACTCTGCATAAACTTAGGCATTTCGTTTGGAATTCGAATCCGATTCGCGAGCAAATTTTTTGTAGGGTGATTTGATTCGCAAAACGAATATTTGAAAAAAAAAGTTCGTTTCGTTTCGATTCGAAATTCGTGTGGGAGATTCGATTCGGTTCGATTCGAAGTGAAAATCCCTGATTCGCACAGTACTAAATCTACATCTACATCTACGTGATACCCTGCCAGCCACCACGAGGGTGTGTGGCAGGGGGTGAAGATCACCAAACATGCACTATTGACATGCAACTAGGACATTTAAATAAGACATGCTAGAAAATAGGGTCACATGCAGCTAGATGGTTAGTATCTACATAATAAGGAAGGGATTATTGGTAGTTATTACATGCATCATGCATTACAGACTACTCTAACTATATTTACCTACCTATCCCTTTGATACGCTGCCTATTGTTCTCTCTTATAGTGCGAGGGAAAAATGACATTTTAAATCTATCGGTACGACAATCTATTTCTCTAATCTTGTTAATATGATCAAACCTAGCATAATACGCAGGGGTTCTCAATATATATCTAACGTCATCTGTGAACAAATCGGTTTCGAATTTACTTAAAATGTTTAACCTATATACTAACCTGCGTTCTGATAGTAATTCCCATCCTAGTTCTTCTATTAAACTCGTAACACTTATACAATTATCATAACGGCCTTTAACAATCCTAGCGGATCTCCTTTGCACGCGCTCTAATTCTTTTATCATACCTTCCTCGTACGGATCCCATATACTAGCGGCATATTCTAAATGAGGCCTGACAAGTGTCAAAAAAGCTTCTTTCTCGTACTCTCTCATCGCATTTGCCTAGAACCCTTTTTACGAATCCTAATCTACGGTTTGCTACACTAGTTATTTCCCTGATGTGTTACCCCCATGACATGTCTTCAGTGATGGTGTCGCCTAAGTATTTATATCGATTCTACGTTACATATTTTGTTTTCTTTGATGCAATAATTATTCCGAGGAAAGCCATTCTTTTTCCGAAAATTCATAATCGCAGCATATATGCAGCATTAAATTCATGCTTCCTTCGGCTGCTGACTTTAAACGTAAAATTCGAGTATGGTTAGGGAACTACCTCGCGTAAAGTACCTTTAGTGCGACGCATGGGCTCCATTTGTTTTCTGCGACGGAAGGGAGGGAAAGACCGCTGACCTCGTTGCTGAGAATCGGTAGGAGTGAGAGAGCGGGGAATAGAAGTGAAGAAAAGGAGAGCGAAGAGGAAGGCACAAGGGGAGGGAGGGTAAACAACAGAGAGAGAGAGAGAGTGAATGGATGAGAGAGGGGGGTGAGTAAAGCAGAGGGGAGGGGTGAGAAAAAAATGGGGAAATTTGTGCGCCGGCTGAGCGAGAGGGAGAAAGGGAGGGAATTCCTAAGCAGCTTCGCCGCGCTGGCTGGTGGTGAGGGGAAACCGAAGGAAACACCACTTGGGAAAGTGCAGAGGGAGGACGGCGGGGAGAAGGAACTTGGTTAGGGGAGGGTCCCCCTCACCAAGTTCCCAAGATCGTTGGTTCAAGAACAGTACAAAAATCTTTGAATTCTTCACTTTCCACGATTGAGAATGCCTGCAGGTCTCCGATGGTGAATATTCGTAATCCCCGGTCAATTTCCTCCTTTTCATCGCTTTCTTTGCCATACGTCGGAGTCGTGTTATTGGCTATTCCGCCCAGGCCAATTTGTCCACCGTGGCATCGACAGAGATGATCTAGGAGGTTTGGAGTACCCCCTTTGCCAGTGGAGTAAGCTGTCCTTGCATAAGGCGCACTTTGCCCGCTTAATCTCTACTAAATGTTCGAGGAAATTCCACACCTCCGATTTCCTTTTGGGCATTCTTGAGAACTTATCTGACGACTTCTTAAAAAAAGTGAGGCCTCAAATTTAGATTTGTTACGGTGGTAATACGACCGTAGATCGATCCGTAATCAACGACCATTGCGTGAAAGAAGAGCTGGAAAATAAATTGCGTCTAAGCCGTTTACTTCGTAGTACCGTGGACTTCGAAAGACGTATAAGTCATAGGACGGAAACCCGTCTCCTTTTATACCATCGGCATCAGGCAATCGGCATCAGGCAATCGGCATCAGGCAATGAGAGTCAAATTTTGCTGTGATTTTTGGACGTATTATTGGTAAATTTTGGAAATAATGCCTTTAAAAAAATTTATTCTTGCATGTAAATATTTATTTTAATTTTTTTCGGAATACTTACAAAGATATTCGTATAAAAATGGCGACGAACGTCGCGGAAAAACGACTTGACACATTGGGAAAGGAGTCAAAAATGACCAATACGGAATGATTTCCAACAGTCACGCTATATTTATTATACTAAATCACAATTATGATTACACGACAATGAGGCCCGCAGGATAGCAAGCCGAAACTTGACGAACGATGCCTGCTGACGAGGTACACACTTCGGTGGCCGGCAGAGGAGAGGGCCGCTGCGATGATACGTCCGGTCGGCGCAGTCAAAAGGAGGGGAGGTAGCTCTGGATCAGTGGAGAAGGGGGGAAGTAGGGGAACTGTTTGTCCAGCCATTGGTTGAGAATGGCGGCGTAGAGGAGCGCTATTGCCACAAAGTTCCGAAAAGAGGACGCCAGATGCGAATCCACTATAAAAGTAGAGCACCTTGTTCTTGTCGCGCAATATCGCCAACAACGCGCAATATCGCCGACAGTGCGCACTTTGAAATCTCCCTACCGCAATGTCCGCGGCGAAATTATGGCCCAAATTTGTGCCGAAAATTCGGCACAAGATATTTTATGTTCATTTAGAGTTCGCTGAAAACACGGCGCATCAATATAGCGCGACCTTGGGACTCGGCGCAGGCAGTCATGTTTGACTCACCGCTCCGAACACCTCCGTATCCTCAGATTACCTCCGTTACCATGCCTCGCCTCCGACCACGGGTTAATTTATAGGATTGGAAAGTCAACAAAGAAATGCGTACCGATAGCGTTCGGTTTCTTCTTTTCGCCGCATGCTGTCGCCACCGTCGCTTGGTGCGAACTTCTTATGCGTTGCAACGGAAGTGTCTACTTTAAAGACGTTAAAAAAATGATATTGCGACCCTAGGAATGCTGAAACGAATGCAGAATATACCTTAAAATATTACTGAATTTTCAGGTCTAATTCCCTGCGATAAAAATGAATTTATACTTGTTAAAAGCGTTAGTGATGATATCAAATATCTCGCAGCTATACTGGCATTCATGAACAAAATAAACGACTATGGTATTAGGTTTGTCACAAATCCTGCCACCAAAATTTAAAGAAACGCTAAGGAATTGCTCTGCCTGGTTCTCAAGCGCTCTACGTTCCAAATGAATAAGATTAATTTTCCTGCCAGTTAGCGCACGTTTCAAGACGTTAGGTTAAATGACGAAGTATCTATTTACGGCACATATAAATATAGCGCCTATAGCTACGTAATTTATACCATTACAACTGCTATTGACCACTTCAATGCGTTATCAAAACATAAACAGGACGTCTTCAATTTCAGTGGTTAGCAGTGGAATCCCTTTTATGACAAAACCACGTATTATAAAAAGACGCCTCCGACTGACGCCCGGCCTCCGTCGGTAGTACCGGAGGCACCCGGAGAAATCGCTGTGATGGCATTCAACGATTCTATCACCGGAGAACTGCCTCCGGTTCGCAGCACTAGGGAGGTATAGCAGCGAAAGGTTGGCGCGAGAGGGAGGGAGGGCTTCTCTACACCTACATACCGGGAACTGCAGCGTAAATTGCTGATTTTAATTTGGCTCCAAGAAGCGAGGCACAAATAGAATAGAATAATATTTTAAGATTCCGAGACGATTACGTCCCTTCGGAACACAAATTTTGAATACATTGTTTTGGAGTCAAATGAGTAATTCCACTATAGGTTACTGATGAACAACAATACCTGATGCCCCTATTTTTTACAAAAATTACCATACCACAAATACGATCCTGTGATGAAACAAGTTTGTCCAACAAATGCGCATTAACATGCGCAACACTTTTTTGCTTGAAATGCATGTTGCAGAATATGGAGAAAAATTATTACATCTACGAATTACCGTGCAAGCCACCACTAGGGTCGATTCCACTTATTATATATCCTACTTACATGGCAATAGTGCATGTTTGGTGATCTTCATCCCCTGCCACACACCCTCGTGGTGGCTCGCAGGGTATTACGTAGATGTAGATGTAGATGTAGGGTGTGTGGCACGGGGTCATTCCACGCCAGGCATGCTGCACTCACCCCAGTTCAAATCAGAACCGCGCACGTTCCCCAGAATGCCAGGCGCAGGCCAAAAGCAATCATTGCAACGGCATGCAGTCAGACCATAAACCAGGAGGTTGATACGTAGAAGAACATGCTACCATGCGGTACACTAGGTACTCAAGGTATAACTACTGGCTAGTGACATTAATGCGACAAATAAATAGCAGTACAAGGTATTATGACATGCAGGAGTATATCATGTCGGAGATTGCATGCGAGGTTAGTATCTAAAATTCATGTTAAGATGTTTAGCACTACTGAAGAAACATATTTAATCTGGTTAGTATCCTAGAACTGATCTATCACAACTATTATGGTCCCTTATTGTACGTGGAAAAAAATGACATTTTAAATCTATCGGTTCTGCAGTCTATTTCCTTAGTATTATTCCTGTGCTCGTTCCTAACATATTAGTTTAGCTCTAGAAAAATATTTTGAACGTCCAGTAAAAGATGGTCTACATCAAACGTTCGTAAAAATTTAACCTATATTTCTCCCTTCGATCGGATAGAGGTTCCCACCCTGATTCCCTCAACAATTTTTTAGCACTACTAAGTTAATCATAACAATTTTTAACAAATTTTTATTCTTTCTAACATGTTTCATTACAAATATTTTTTTCTGTATTAAGGACGTAATGTAGCCTATAAGGCATTGAGCCTGTGTTTAGGCTAATTTCAAAATCATTAATGCGGAAAAGAACACATCAAACCATGATTAACAACACATGAAAAATATACAAACAAAATAGGTGCGTAAAAAAAAGAAATATTACCACTGTGCTGTATTAAGAACTTACAAAAATAAGGAAATTGTACTAAAAATGCAATTGAAAATGCAACATAATTATTACATACTAAGTTTACCGACCCTTTGCAATAAGGTTTCTATATCATCAAATGTCAACAACCATTTTAGAATCAGTCTTTGATACCTATTGAAATGGGTAGATTCTTTTTTACATTATTTGGCAGGAGATCATACAATTTGGCCCCCATGTACAGAAAACATCTTTTATAAATTGTGAGATTAGGTTTGGGTGTAGAGACCCAGAGACCTCTTCGAAAATTAAACATGATATCACTCCCTAATAAAGATGGACAATAACCACTACGTAAATAAAATATTTTCAGTAATTTATAGCAGTACAAGTACCTCAGTGGGAGTATTTTTAATTCATTGAACAGAGGACGGGAGTGTTCATAGCGATTTTTTTGTAATATAAGTCTTGTTATTTTTTCTGTATGAAATCTATCTCTGAAACTTTGTAAAGGTTCCATATACTAGCTCCAAGTGAGGTCTCACGAGAGAAAAATAACATCGCTCCCTTACCTTCTCATCATACTTAACTAGAATTATTTTGATAAATCCCTATTTACGACTTTCCTATCCACACATTTCATGTATATGCTTCTCCTACGACAAGTCCTGAGTAAGGGTCACCCCTGAGTACTTAACCGACTCTACATTAATTAGTTCGGCTTGATTAATTGAGTACGTCTCGTTGGTTATATCGCTTTTCATGCAGTTTCACGCGGCTCCTTTTCCATTTTAGCGAAAAACCACGTAACACTACTTTCTAAAATGGCCGCAAAACTAAACGAGCCAAAATATCAGTGTCAAATTTGATAAACAGATGGTAGCACACTGTAATGCAAACTCCTGCCTTGGTAACGTCTTTTGTCTTCAAACATGGGTACTTGATGAAAACACTCGTACAGAGGTTGAACAAAAACAATTGATCGTGCTTTTATCTCATCACCGCACGCAGCGAGTTGTTGACCATTTTAAATAGGGAAGACCCCCACGCTATATGGTATTTTCACAGCGTGAAAGCTAAAAGAAGATATATAAATATTATTTTTGGTCCATTATAAGAATATCTCCATGTAGACTTCCAAAAACTTCGTGGGGTGCATCTGATTGAAATACGACGCCAGAAAATACATATTGGCTTAATAATTATTTAGGAGATTATGCGCTCAATGATCCACGGTTTCAGCCTCCAGCCACGCTGAATGGCGCACGTGATCTCCGAAGTGGATCGACTTTCCACTAGAGGTGGGAATTTCGGTTCATTTTGTGGATTCGGTTCATGGGATTTGATTCGTGGCAATGATTCGGTTCTTTAAATCGTTCATAATGAACCGAATGAACCAAATCCACGAGTGAATCTCGAATCCATGTGAATCTCGAATCCATGTGATTCTCGAATCCATGTGAACCTCGAATACAACTGAATCTCGAATCCATCTGAATCTGTCGACTTACTGCATTTCAAATATTAGCGTGCGAAATAACAAACCAAAAGGTGAAATGTGATGCTCCAATTCGGAAACACAAGACATTTGGCAAGGTGTTTCAAGGGTATTTACAGGGTTCTTATTGAACGATTTGGATTTGGCGGATTCGGAGAATTGCTATCAGAATCTTCTACACAAATCGTTCATGTTGAACGATTTGGATTCGGCGGATTTGAATCTTCCATCAAATCGTTCAATTTGAGCGATTCGAGTGGAAAGCGTAGATTCAATTCATTCGGTTCATGCCATTGAATCGTTCATTCTGAACGATTCATTCACGAACGACACACCTCTACTTTCCACAAATCCGGTCAACCAACCATGCAGCCAAGAGATGGGCGTTCGTAAGGAATGAGAAAGTTCGGGGGTCCTGGAGGAGGGAAGGCCCGCGTGTAGTTTTCAAAGGCTGGGAGGAGGGTGTGGGTGCAGAGGCGAAAAGCTTGAGTTTTCCTTCCTTCCATCGGAGTGGGTGCCATGCAGTCTGGGAGACAAGAGAAGAGGGGCGGGCGGGCGGCGGCCTCGACTTTTGCCCTCCCCCCTTCTTGGGCGGGCGGTGGCGGCGACAGATCCCGCTAATGGCCCGACACTTAAAAGAAGGGAACCACCAGGGGGGTCGAGTCGGGTCTCCTCAGGCAGGGAAAAGAACCGTGAAACCTCCCTCTTTCCTTGGCCCTTTCTCGTACGGGAGTCGGCCCCCTGCCAGGGGCCTTGGGGGTGTGTGGGGGGGGGGGTGGGGGGGCGGGATACGGAGGGGGCGGGATACGGAGGGGGCGGGGGGAAGACTGCAACAACCCCCCTCGGCCCCCTGTAACGGAGAGATCGGCATTCGCTCTAAAAAAAAGAGAGAGAAGCGGCGACGGATCCTTGTGGGAATGTTTTTTTGCGTGCATTTCCATGGAACTTTTTTTTTCTTTTCTCTGAAAACAGAGTCAGGAAGAGCAACTGAAGGTGTCGCGGATGGTGCTGAGTGATGAAATTCAGAGAAATCTGTTTCGAGGTTACTTATTATTTTAGAGAGGATGTGATTAGGCTCGCCATTATCCCCTTGTCATCATCCAGAGCACTTCAGTGCGAAATCCCGCGGAGGAAAAAAAAGTTCGCCTTTATCGGGACTACAAAAAAAAGAGCCCGGATCTCTCGACTAGGGATTGGAAAATCGACTTCGATTTTAATCGAAAATCGATAATCACACTCCGATTTTCGATTTAATCGTAGTCGACTTTTTGTTTTGAAAAATCGTTCAAAATCGATTCTAGCCGATCGATTTTCGATTTTTAGCTTGCTACAGCATTTGAATTTTGCCGCCTCGCTTTGCTCCGCGCCGCGCTATTTCACTCTGCATCGCTGGTGGGGGAACCTTGGTGGAGAGGCAAAGTGCTTCGGACACCGGCAGGTTGGAGTTGCCAACTGTAGGGCTGCGGATTTTTATTACAATAATTCCAGTCTAGGCGGGGACTCACGCTCAAAAGTAATACATTGTAGACCGCGAGACGAAGATTAGAAATGATAATACGCGTTGACATTGTGTCTTTTTTGCAAACGTTCTCTCAATAAATCGCTTCAGAGCACTCGTCTTCTTCAAAGTAGATTCGCCCAGTCCGAATATCGTTTCTACGCATGGGCTACTAAATTATATGTAATTTACTAGTTATATTACCTATATGTATATAAGTATCTGGTATGGATTATTACTTTCCTGCATACCTTATTAATATCTATAAAATAATATATTGTATTAATAAATTTAACCTTATTCAGTTCTTATCCCTAGTGCTTCCATTAACCCATATTTCGCATTTTGTTAGAACAGCACATCCGTATTTCAGCAGACAATTACTTTACTATTTAAAAATTTCGATTTTTCGATTATTTTGGGCACAAAATTGAGTTTTTAGAAAATCGATTTTAAAAACCGAAATCTAAAGTCGATTAATCGAAAATCGATTCTGGATTTACATTTCCAATCCCTTATCTCGACACATTTTGACCGATTTTAACCGATTTAACCGATAGAGGAGGAATCTGCCCTTCGAAGTACTGTTTTCCTCAGATACATAAAATTTTCTGTAATGAATATGACTAATAAATTCAGGCTTCACTTTGTGGAACCTCTCCATATCGGAAATCAAAGTATTCTAGTAAGTATTGGTGTTGGAAGGCTAGGTGTTTGGCAGGGGATGACTGATTACCAACATGAACTACAGTGAAGAAATTTACTTTCACCAACATGCACCACAGAATGGGTATGCTACAAATGCTACAGAAACCACAAAACTAATCTATTATGTAACTTCGTAAACGTGAACCAAGAGTCATGCAAGGAACATGCTAAACATGGTGTTAGCAATACTCGGCAGATTTTGAAACATGGATTAGGGGGTATACGAAATTAATCACCTACACTACCTACCTGTCAACTAACCTACTTCTAAAGGCCGTTTTACACGTGGCACGAAGTTGCACAACTTAACACTGCATTAATTCCGCAATCTGTCGTGCAATAATTATTGCGATAACGGATGCGTGACTGCTTTACACGGTGGTCGTAAGCATGCATTCACTCGTGAATTTCAGTCGTATGATGAGTACGCTAAGAGAGAGTGTTTTGTTCAAACAGGAGAGATACGATATTCTGTACACGACGTAGTTGACATTCAAGCCGTGTCCCAATTCGTTAGGCATTAGGGAGGATGCGGTTTGCTACCTAAATATTTAGAGGCCTTTCGCTAAGGGAGCTTGATTTGGGACATCCTTCGCTAGTGTTGCCGTCTACCGACCTGGAAACCAATGAAAAACGTATGAGAAAATAATAAAGGACTGAATGAAACAAATGACACCTGAAGACATTTGACGCCTGTGGCTACCTTCGTATGCGTTGTGAGATTTGGAAAGTGAAATAACATTTTTTCATCCATTTCGTTGCTTGGAGATTCGTTAGTTTTTAGTTTTCGGGGTATTTAAGTTTGTGTCGGTGTTCTGGGATTCATATTCGTTTTTTGTAAGTGTACTAAGTAAAGTTTTTCTTTTGTAGTCGGGTGTTGGTTTGCGACATTCTAGAGAATTCTTTCAATTTCAGACAAAATACTTGCCGGCCATGTTTGCCACCTTTCAACTACTTCCTTGGGTAAGAGTTTCCTTGTACGACTCATGCAGCGCTTTGCATGATGGGAAATTCAATATGGAGGCGGATTTAGGATAAACTCCATCTACCCTAAATTTTCCCCCCGAGAAAGGTACCTAAATCCGCTCCCCCATGATGCCTAACGAATTGGGACACACTTCAAGTTGGCGTCCTCCCTAAATCTGCCGATTTAGCTGCCTAAATGGCGAATTGGGACACAGCTTCAGTGAAAAATAAGGTTGCGGTGATTGTGGGATTCTGTGATATTGACATTGAGTCTCTCTCTCTCTCTCTGTGAGAGAAATAATGGATCAGGAGAAGGCTGCATTGATTGCTGCAGAGCTAGCAGTAGTGGGAATTATTATCGGGGCCGCAGAGCTCATAGAAAGGCGTATCTGTAGGAGAATAGCCAGAAGAGCTCTTTGGATGCAGGAGTGGATCCTTAGGCGAGAGGAGGGAACAGGCATTCTTAATGTGGTTCAACAGGAGCTGGCTGTAGAAGGTAGGAATGCCTACCGCAATTTTATGCGGATGACAGAGGAACGATTTGACGAGCTATTAAATATCTATCTAAATAAACAACAATATAAGTAACTGTAAACATCCTCCCACGCAACGAATAACTGTAAACACCCATCGCTCAGGTTATCGAACCTTTTCCGTCAGTCAACTTCCCGTGAACTTATATGTCGTTGATTCAGCGACCGCTAGATGGAGCGCTAATCGTACAAATTGCAAGAATGCGACCACTGAATTAGATCAGGGGCTATTCTGACGTCTCGCATTCATGCATTCGTGCATGCGTTCTTGAATTTTGCCGCCGCTTTACACGATGCATTTTTGAAATTCACGATCGCACATACATTAGCTTGTGCAATTACGTGCCCCGTGTACAACGGCCTTTAGTGTCATCGCAGCCATTATGGTCTCCTATCGACCGTGGGAAAAACGACATGTTAAACCTATCTGTTCTACAATCTATTTCCCTTGTTTTACTTTCATGATCTGATCCACCGTAGTATGTTGGAGATCGTAAGATATTGAAAACTTCTTCAGCAAATAAATCGGTTTTGAATTTACTTAAAACATTGAGTCTAATTTTCAAACGACGGTCTGATAGCGATTCCCATCCTAGTTTTTGCAAGAGGTCAGTTACACTAACAAGACTATCACAACAGCCTTTCACATATCTTGCTGAAGTTTTCTGCATGCGTTCTGACTTCGTTTTGAAGGCTACCTCATGGCGATCCCAAACACCAGCAGCAGAATACCTAACATGCAGTATAACAAGGGAGAAGTAGATGATTTCTCTAACTCTATCGTCGCACTTTCCCGCGTACTATAAGAGAAAACAATAGGCAGTGTAGCAAAGGGATAGGTAGGTGAAACATAGTTACAGTAGTCTGTAGTGCATGATGCATGTAATAACAACCAATAATCCCTTCCTTATTATGTAGATACTAACCATCTAGCTCCAAGTGACCCTATTTTCTAGCATGTCTCCCTTAAATATCCTAGTTGCATGTCAATAGTGCATGTTTGGTGATCTTCACCCCCTGCCACACACCCTCGTGGTGGCTCGCAGGGTATTACGTAGATGTAGGTTTTATCAAATACCAATTTACGATGAAAATCCCATTTAGCACAAGAAAAAAGTGTTCTCTACCTATAGAGGGTCGAGGGTCGGGGTTACATAGAACAGATCTATCGCAACTGTTATGGTAACTTAATGTACGAAGAAAAAAAATGACATCCTAAATTCATCGGTTTTGCTGTGCATATCCTTTATCTTAAGGCGACGCATCACACCCGTTCGACCGGTCGGATTTGTGATGATTTCCGACCCCACATTTTTTGGTAAAGTCTTACGTCATCAACTTGAGATTTTTATAGTATTAAGAATAAACCTTTGCCAAGGATGAATCGTATCTAAAATACGAAAAATTTATCCCGGAACATAATTAAACCATTAAGAAAACTGCCAGTTGTAGGGTATATTTTTACAAAAACTATTGTTATTACTGACATGTCTTAAACTAATAGAGGTGTATCAATCCTTCTTCTGTCAGAATGCTAAGTAACAGTCGTCACGGTTGTAAGATGTAATCTCTAATTGGTATCTTCCGACATGATACGGTGACGCAAATAGTTCAGTCTTCTCTCACAGATCTTATGTCAGCGCTGACTGTACTTACGCGCCGGAGAATTTGCTACAAGTTTCCGACGACTGTTGCCTTTTGCGTAAGTTTTCCTGGACTAAGAGACTCCTGACGCCAAAACGCCTCGATCGGGTGCGAGTGACGCCATCTTGTGGATTTTCGACAGAACTATTTCTTACCGAAGAGTATGATGCGTCCTCTTAAGGGGGCTCACTACTTCTCAGATTCTCCTCGACTGCTCGACTGGCTTCTCCCCTCCGAGACCTGAGTGGAATGGGAAAGTCCTAATCTTCTTGTCGAGGGGGGGAGTAGTTAGAGGAGGGGGTGACGGCAGAGGAGGTGGGGGCAGTCGGCCATATGCCGTGACTAGATCGCGAAAAAACACGAAACATGCGTTAGAATTTTAAAGTCTGAGGCCTTATAGTGACAAGCATAATAAAGTAGATGACACCAAATTAAATACCAAAGACCATTATGTGATCTTTCTACGTGATGTTTCTTTTAGTGAATAAAAAGGGCAATGAAGAGGTCTGAAAAATGACTGAAACAGGTCACTGAAAACACTAATTATCATTAATATGTCTAGTGAAGTGAACAATGTATCTCAATGAAAGCTCAGATACATTCTTTCCTAACAGAAATGTGAAAATTTAAACTTCCTACACGAAAAAATAATAGGGTGACAATTAAAATAAAAGTGGTCTGCAGAGGCGATTTTAGCTGAGGTAGTGAGCCCCCTTAAGCCTTTGACAGTATCTGCTGTACAAGTTTGGCTGAAACAAAACGTGTTGAACGTCCGGCAAAAAACACACTACATCAAACTTTTGTGAAAGCTTTAAACGACATTTTTACCCCTGAATCATTGTCATAGGTTCCCCGATTCGGTTACATTGCTAAATTTATCGTAAAACTTTTAACAAATCTTACTGCCATCCGCTATATTCGATCTATATCTGAAACCAGAACTACTTCGGAAGGTTCGCATCACGGAGTAGGATATCCTACTCCGTGGTTCGCATATGCCCGCGACCGACTCCAAGTGAGGTCTCACGAGAGATATATGATATTCTCTGTGTCACTCTGAAACACACCTGCTCTGAATTTCTTAAGCGATCTTATCCTAGCGCGCAGCCTCCTAGTCTCTTGCGGGCTCCGACCTAACCCTTCGCTCGTATCGACCAAACAGATGAGGTGAGACCTCGGTGTCCATTACGTCTCATCCGTTCTTAAAATTGATTTTCTGGAATTTTTAAAAAAATAATTGTCGCGTCATTTTTCAAAATAAATATGTACGCTTGGCAACGTTCATGGAAGCGTACTATTGGATTCTATTATTTTCCGCATATAATACGCAGTTACACGTTCTGAAAGACGAATTTCGTTGCACGTATGAAAAAAAATTTCATTTTCTCCGTTTTGGATAAATGAATATAATTTTCACAAAAAAACTGATGCATGGGTAAACCCAAAGGGATGTTACCGTTTCAGGGAATCACGAATTTCTGCAGGTTTCGAAGGTTGCTGGGCTGTTATCGGCTCCTGGCGACGGACCTAAGGAGGAACGCATTAAAATACAGTTCCAAGTTTGTGTCTTGCCGTCAACTGATTTAAAAGTGTTCGTAAATTAGCCGTCGATACAAACGGGTGCATTTCAAAGAAATGCGAATCTGACCGCGCAGTAACGTTCGCGCCATCAACCGCTGGTGGTCGCACAATTGTGTGAAATTCACAGAGGAAAAACTCATTCGCCTGCACTGGGACTCGAACCCAGGCCCCCTCGAGTTTTCGCATCAAATTCTTCCGCCAATTATGCTGCCGATTTTTCTGCTGTGAGTTGCGCACAGCTTAAGCATTTCGTCTGGGGAAAACGTTTATTTGAGATGACACGAAAAGGTTGTCTTCAATATTTGCTGAAACGGATAGGTAACATGCGATACTGATGCCCGTATTCATAGTCGTATTCCTAGGGGTTACCTGGGTATCCCCTAGCCAGGTAACACCTAGGGGTCCCCTATGCTAAGCGATTCATAAACCTTACCTGGGTAGCACCCAGTCAGGGGACGCCTGGGTAAGAGATGTGGCAACAATCCCACGCAGAAATACATATGAACGGTTTCGCTGAATGGTTCTCGATGTTTTCGATGCTCATTTCTCACCGTAACCAACCATGCTATAAACATTAATATACTATACTGTTACAAAATGTTGATGAAAAATGATTGAAGGAATATGAGAGAATGTTAACAATATTACTTGAATATTTATGTAATATGAATGGCGAGGAATATGAGATTGGTTCAGTGAGTACCCGTGTTTGTAAACAGAAGACGTTACTATGGAAAGTTGTTGATATTATCGTGTACTGCCATTAGTACCGAAGTATCCATTCGTCCCACGCGTGGGCAGCAGTATTGCGTTAGGGGAGCTTTGGGTAAGCTTCATGCCTTACCCAGGAAATCGACGGCCTGAGGGAGGGTTAGGGGACAACAGACCCCTGGGTAACGACTTAGAATACCATTTCTGAGCCAAGGGGCTCCCCCACACCTGGGGGACACCCAGGTAACGACTATGAATACAGCCCTAATGCCGTGTCCCAATTCGTTAGGCATTAGGGAGGATGCGGTTAGCTAGCTAAATATTTAGATGCCTTTCGCTAAGGGAGCTTGATTTGGGACATCCTTTGCTAGTGTTGCCGTCTACCGAGCTGGAAACGAATGAAAAACATATGAGTAATTAATAAAGGACTGAATGAAACAAATGAAACCTGAAACAAAGACATTTTTGACGCCTGTGGCTACCTTCGGGTGCGTTGTGAGATTTGGAAAGTGAAATTACATTTTTAATCCATTTCGTTGTCTGGAGATTCGTTAGTTTTCGGGGTATGTAAGTTTGTGTAGGTGTTCTGGGATTTAAATTCCTTTTATTTAAGTGTACTTACATAAGTAAAATTTTTCTTTTGTAGTCGGGTGTTGGTTTGCGAAATTCTAGAGAATTCTTTCACAACATACAAAATACTTGCCATGTTTGCCACTTTTCAACTACTTCCTTGGGTACGAGCGGTGCGAGTTTCCTTGTACGACGCATGCTGCGCTTTGCATGACGGGAAATTCAATATGGAGGCGGATTTAGGATAAACTCTATTTACCCTAAATTTCACCCCCGAGGAAGGCACCTAAATCCGCTCCCCCATGATGCCTAACGAATTGGGACACACTTCAAGATGGCGTCCTCCCTAAATCTGCCGATTTAGCTGCCTAAATGGCGAATTGGGACACAGCTTAAATCTTCTCTCCTGTTAGTCGGAACTGGGCCGGCCAAGGTAGAGTGTCAATGAACAAATAGACGGCATAATATTGTATAGTCGGACCTTTGTTTACTCCATTGATTCTTCATTTTCCAAAGATAAAATCTTCTTGACACAACTTCTGTTGGATGATTGCATGTACACCTCCGACTTTCTCTCTGTAATTCTCAACAATCGCTTCCAATCAACAACCCCTTAACTCCCTCACAAGAAAATCAACATTCAACAATCAATTATAAAAGTAAGAAAATTTTAAATAATAAAGTATAAATGATCACCATATCATAATATCTTTAAATAAAACATTACAATGAATGAAACGAGAACGAATCAAGCAGCATGCGCTTGATGAAGGGAAGGATTCCAAACGTTAAAATAAGCACCACGCATCCATGGGAGACGTTTTAAATTAAAACTACACGACGGTTGCTGTTATTCGCAATTACTCCCGCCAGTGGGCCCTAGCGGAGGCTTTTGGATGGGAAAGGAGTACGCGGATGTGACACAAATCGCAGTGCGGGGAATGACACGGACAACTTTGGATCGATTTGGCTCTGGTGAATCGGTTATAGTCACGTAATATTTCTGGATCTGACGGAGAAAAAAAAGAAAAACGCATTCACGTGAAAACGGAAATCGAATGGAAAAATTATAGGTTTCCGGGTAAATGTTTGTTTTTGTTTCGTTGATTGTCGATGATTCACGAATGCTGCATTAATCGATCTTATCGGAGGGGGAGGAGAGAGATTATAGTTGATCGGTGACCAGTCACGACCATTGAGGCGTATGGAGAGGGGACTACGTCATCAAACTGAATCCTGGCAACCGAAATAACAACCGTATTGTTTACCCCTCCTCATTCCTTACTTAACAATGGATAGCACGACGCAAAAATGGACGAATTAGCGAATGAAAAGCAAGAATACCAACCATATGTTTGAAATTTAAGGCAAATGACTCTTGAAATATATATGTTACTTAGTGCTATGGATTCTACTCGATTTTATAATAGTTTTCATAGGGAATGCGGAAAAGTCTGATATTATGCGGATGACATCGACCAGTCCGATACATTGATTTCAATGTTGCATCCCTACTCCCGACCAAATCGCCTTTCGACTGCAATGTTCGCGACGAAATTCAGAAATTTCAAGCTCCTGATGAGCATCCAAGGCTTGTCATTGGGCGCCCGTTGTTCTATGCTGATCGGTGTGATATAAACAAACAATTACTGTCAAGGCAGTAGGAGCGAGATAGTTCCCTAGTCATAATAGGGACCATATTCAAACTATACGTTTTAATTTCACCAGCTGAATGACACATGAATCAAATATTACATTATTAATGGTGCAATAACATAGTTTTACATGATCGAAATTGTAAGCAATTAAATGAAAATATCTAAATAAGACTTTAAATTGACTCATTTTTTTCGCGTGGTACGCTGGAATCTCTTTCAAAACGGAAGGTTTTTTGAGATACCCAAGAACCTGCTGTGGTTACAATATGATACATTTTCAAATATAATTGAGAAAACATACACACTACACGCTGTTAGTTTTTTTCACAACATATAAGTGTTAGAAATACCTCATTTGGTAAATAATGTCTCTCTGGAGTGCATACACGTACCTACCATTTCCCATGTAAAAGGGCTGTTATTATATGGTAAATATCTCCGTAATTAATATCGAGAGGGGTTAAATTTTTGATGTCATTGGAAGGGAGAGATATTTTTCTTTAAAACGAGACCAAATTCATTGATTTCTAAGTAAAATGATACATCGCTCAAACTACCTTAAGGCAGTATACCAGTGACATAATGCAACAGAAGGGCAGGAAGAACGAAAAGCAAAATACAATATGATTCTCACGTTGTGTTTAAACTGATAAGTAGGGATATGGTACCATGACAAAAGTATATATAATCTACTCTAAATCGGTATCAAGAGAAATTTATCGATGCCACAGAAACATTGAACCAAATAATTCGATGTTTGTAATAATCAAATCAGAAAATAACAATGGTAGGCAACTTTAGACTTAAATCTACATTATTGCCTTGCATATAGTTTCTAACATTGACTTGAATGGAGAGGGCACTGCGTCATCAAACTGAAGCCTGACAACCGAAATAGCAACCATATTGTTTACCTCTTCTCATTCCTTACTTAACAATGGATAGCACGACGGAATGGACGAATTAGCGGATGTAAAGCAAGAATATCAACCGCATGTTTGAAATTCAAGGCGAATAATTCTTGAAACATATATTGGCTGCTTCTTGCTATAGGTTCTACTCAAATTTGCAATATGCTTTCATCGGAAATACGGATGATTTTTTATTCAAACGAATAAACAAAATACGTAAGGACTATCCACATTATAGAAGAAGTGCATGGAGGTTTCTAGAAAGTTATACAATGAAAAAGATTTTAAAATTGCAAAGTTAGTGCGTAAACCCGCAAACGCTATAGGAAAATGAGGGTCAACGAAGATGGCGGACTGGCTTCAGCTGTTAGCATTGTCCAGCATTGCCAGCTCCATCTATCTCAATGGCACAGGCTATTTCTGCTACTAACGGAAATGTTCTCATTGTAATTCTGCCTCTCGCACGTCACCGAAAAAATAATCGTTCTTATCCCCGTCGACGTGTTAATATGGAATAATTTCTCTTTTGACCTCACCCTTGTTATTTCCATTTTTATTAATACAAAGGCAAATTGCAGAAAATAAATCACATCACGATTCCAAATCCTATCCTACCACCGCTAAACATATTCGTCACGGCGCGATATTCCCGGAGTTGGAAAAATATAGTATATATAATCTACTCTAAATCGGTATCAAGAGAAATTTATCGATGCCGCAGAAACATTGAACCGAATAATTCGATGTTTGTAATAATAAAATCAGAAAATAACAATGGTAGGTAACTTTAGACTTAAATCTACATTATTGCCTCGCAAACAGTTTCTAACGTTGAGTTGAATGGAGAGGGCACTGCGTCATCAAACTGAAGCCTGACAACCGAAATAACAGCCATATAGTTCAACCCTTTTTCCTCCAATACTTTCCTGTGACTCGTTTGAAACAATTTTTCTCGGAGTAACTCAGATTAAGGCTGTGTCCCAATTCGCCATTTAGGCAGCTAAATCGGCAGATTTAGGGAGGACGCCATCTTGAAGTGTGTCCCAATTCGTTAGGTATCATGGGGGAGCGGATTTAGGTGCCTTTCTCGGGGGTGAAATTTAGGGTAGATGGAGTTTATCCTAAAGCCGCCTCCATATTGAATTTCCCATCGTGCAAAGCGCTGCATGCGTCGTACAAGGAAACTCTTACACAAAGAAGTATTTGAAAAGTGACAAACATGACCGGCAAGTATTTTGTCTGAAATTGAAAGAATTCTCTAATATTTCGCAACCCAACACCCGACTACAAAAGAAAAATTCTACTTAGTACACTTAAAAAAAACGAATTTAAATCCCATAACACAGACACAAACTTAAATACCCCGAAAACTAAAAACTAACGAATCTCCAAACAACGAAATGGATGAAAAAAAGGTTATTTCACTTTCCAAATCTCACAACGCATACAAAGGTAGCCACAGGCGTCAAATGTCTTCAGGTGTCATTTGTTTCATTCAGTCCTTTATTAATTACTCATATGTTTTTCAGTCCTTTCCAGCTCGGTAGACGGCAACACTAGCGAAGGATGTCCCAAATCAAGCTCCCTTAGCGAAAGGCCTCTAAATATTTAGGTAGCTAACCGCATCCTCCCTAATGCCTAACGAATTGGGACACGGCTTAAGGTTTCCGACTTTTAAAGGACTCCGTAGGTCAATTAAAGACTTCTCGAGGGGGGGCGCGACTCTCGGAGGGAGGGAGTTGTGTATTTTTTTAATCGGGCATTGTAGGGAGAAATAATTAAAAGGAAGCCAATTTTCTTTGGCCGACGGCGGCAATTCAATTCTTTGCCTTTGCCTTCCCCGAAAGGGAGCGCGTATAAATGTAAAAAAGTTCCCATCCCTCGCCATACTTGATTAATTCTCACGTTTATCGCCATGCGACACCAAGTTCAACTAGGAAATGAAAACGCGCAAAAGGGTATGATATTGTTTGTTTCAGAAAACGATGGCGCGGGATTAGACCTTAAAAGAGTTCGGCAATAGTACAAATATCGCAGGGCGCAAACTTCAGTTTTGCGTGTTTTATGAACACCGCGATGTCTCAAGACGTGAACAAATTTCAACAAATGTTGATCCAATTAAGTTTTTCAAAATTATATTTTTTTCAGTGACTGAATAACATGCAGGAGTTCAGAAAAAGTAGGACCATCACGCGCGCTTTTTAGAAACGAATTACCTGAATGTATATATCTACGAGTGTTACACTTTCGTTGGTCGTTTTTCCTGTAGTAAATTTGCTTCCGTTACTAGCGATGTAGTGAGGCGTCATGGTAATATCCGCTGTGTCGCTCAGTGGCACACCTGTTCTAAATTTCTCAAGAAAACGAAGCCTAGCGCGTAGCCCCAGATTCTCTGGTGGCTCCCACCTCAATGCCTCTGATAGCTGTGAGACACTATGCGCACGCTCGTGGCAGTTTTTAACGAAACGCGCAGCTTTTCTGCGCATTTCATTAATTTTTTTGGTTGATTCTTTAAGACCAGGATCCCAAAATGCTCGCGGCATGTTCGAGGTGTGACCTAAACAGAGCAAAGTAACATCTCTCTTCTACTTTTTCATCCAAGAATTTGGCCCTAAGGAGGAAATTATTATATGACGGAGCGAATTTTCTTCGGCTAACGGCAATAATTAAATTTATCGACTTCTCCTTTACGGAAAGGAAATGGGGATGTACGATATATACTTAAAAATTTCCCGCCTTTCGATGTTTCAATCATTCTCGCGTTTAACATCATGCGACTGCAAGTTCAACTTGAAAATGAAATAGTGATGAAAGGTATGATTTTGTTTTTCATGGCAAAAATGGGAAATCTTTTACATCTATAGAAATGTTTTTTTTTATATTCCCAATTCAATAGAGGTTGAGTCTTCCGTATTCCGCGGTTTCCACCGCATTGCTTCATTTTAAGGACACTTTTACACTTGTCAGGCCTCATTTAGAATATGCCGCTAGTATATGGGATCCGTACGAGGAAGGTATGATAAAAGAATTGGAGCGCGTGCAATGGAGATCCGCTAGATTTGTTAAAGGCCGTTATGATAATTGTATAAGTGTTACGAGCTTAATAGAAGAACTAGGATGGGAATTACTGTCAGAACGCAGGTTAAAATTTAGGTTTAACCTTTTAAGTAAATTGGAAACCGATTTGTTCACAGATGACGTCAGATATATATATTAAGATCCCCTGCGTATTATGCTATGTTTGATCATATTAACAAGATTAGGGAAATAGATTGTCGTACCGATAGATTTAAAATGTCATTTTTCCCGCGTACCATACGAGAGAACAATAGGCAGCGTAGCAAAGGGATAGGTAGGTGAAATATAGTTAGAGTAGTCTGTAGTGCATGATGCATGTAATAACAACCAATAATCCCTTTCTTATAATGTAGATACTATCTAGCTGCATGTGACCCTATTGTCTGGCATATCTCTCTTAAATCTTAAATATCCTACTTGCATGTCAATAGTGCATGTTTGGTGATCTTCACCCCCTGCCACACACCCTCGTGGTGGCTCTCAGGGTATCACGTAGATGTAGATGAATCATAAGTAAAATTTAGATATACATTCAAACATGTATTAGGCGAGCCCCACCCGACCAATGATATAATATCCGTTTAAGAAGGTGACCGCTGAGGGGAGGAAAACTTTAATGAAAACGTAATGTAGATGAAGGACGATATTTCGCCAGCTATCCTGCTCTGCCCAACTGCAGGATAGTTCAATCCTACTGGATATACGGCGAAATACCGTCTTAAAAATGAAACAACGCGGTGGAAACGTCGGGAAACGGAAGATTTAACCATCATCCAAGCTCCTTGCAAGCCTGAATCACAGCCACATCCCAATCCAATAATCTATAAGTAGTTCTTTCATGAATGCAGGAAATTTAAAAAAAAATTTTGCCATGAAACAAGTTGGGACGACCACCCGGAAGACTTGGGGGTTGGATGGGAGGTATATTTAAACAAAAGTGATTTTTTTTTCTCTCCAAATCACCTTTCGTCTACCCCCACGCCTACCAAAAGTCTGCGTCACCTAAAATATTAAAGAATAAAAACTGGGAGAACTGTCGTGTGTTTTTGAATTAGTGCGACCTCACGTACCACATCCATTCCGCCCACAGTTTTCAACGGGAAGGCGGGAGTTACGTTGGGCATGCCTGAAAAACCCCTCCGCTCCGCCCCGCTGCTCCTCTCCGTTGATAACCGTAAGATAACATTCCGGCCTTCGTCACGTTTTCGCTTCTAAGAGCTCGTTCCGTCTCGTTTAGGATCCAATAACTTTTTTTTTTTGGGTCCCGTTTAAAAAAAGATGTGCATTCTCCCTTTGCAGTTGCGCCAGTCGTCATTGCGTGTCTGTGTGTGTGTAGGACGAAAAAAAACCTGAAGGAAGAACTCCAAATGGTTCTCAAAAGGGAAGCTGCAGCTGTCAGTAATGTCTTCTTCCCCTTTTTTATGCCGTTTTTCACTTGTCTCTCCACATTATGGTGTAAAGAAATGCATATACTGAATTGCATATATTTGAATATAATGGAACGCATATATTTGAATACAACTTGTCCCCTAAAAAGAGCGGAACCTTTTAACATTCGTGAGTAGGCAGATATGGGAGACATTATTTTTTTATTTATACCCGAGTAGTCCTTGCCTACGTGTTTTTTCATCTACATCTACAACTACGTCGTACCCTGCAAGCCACCCAAAGGGTGTGTGGCAGGGGGTGCTTCCACACCAGGCATGCATGAATGATTCGGTAGAACACCGAAATTACATTGAAACCCGCGTACCACACATGCAAAGCGCCAATTAAAAATCTAACAACCAAGTGGTCAATCGTTCCAACATGCAAGGGATACAAAGACTACTACTACATATTCAAAATATCATGCATAAATAAGAACATCAATATTTACATCATGCATAAATAAGAGAGTAGAGAATATAAAGAGAAAGATTTACTGTCTGCCTATTGTCACAATTCGAACTATTCATGACGACGATCACAGCTGTTGTGGTCCCGAATGGTACGCGGAAAAAATGACATTTTATACCTATCGGTTCTACAATCTAGCTCTCTAATTTTATTGGCGCGATCTAATCCGCCGCAGTACGAGGGGGTTAATAGTATGTTTTTTACGTCGTCAGAGAAATGATTTTCCTGAAATTTATTTAGGAGGTTAAGCCTATAATTTCATCTACGCTGTGATAGCAATTCCCATCCTAATTCTTCTATCAGTCCAGACACACTAGCCAACTTATCGTAGCATCGTTTCACAAACCTAGCTCCTCTTCGCTGCACGCGATCTAACTCTGATATCAACCCAAGCCTTTGAGTCTCTAGGGGATCCCACCTTAATCCCTCTAACAGTTGTGAAACACTATATGTACGCTCGTAGCAGTTTTTAACGACACTTCTTGCTTTCCTTTCTATTTTATTAATTTTTCTGTTAAATCTTTATGAGCAGGGTCCCAAATGCTTTCGGCGTATTCGAGGTGTGGCCTAACCAGAGCAAAGTGGCATCTCTCTTTGACTCTTTCATCCGAGGACCTTCCTGTTATGCTTTTAACAAAACCTAATTTTTTAATACTGTGCCACATATGTTTTGTATGTTTAACCCTTACGATATGTAAGAAGATAAGATAATACCAAGACACTTTTTACTGTATCTGAAGATTTTATGTTTACTCCACCCAGAGTATAGGTAGGGCATTTTTGTGATTACTTTCACTGGAAGTGAGCTGTGGTGTATTTTCTGATATTGTTTTAATCCCCCACTCCTTGCACCGCGAATGAACGTCCTTCAGGTCAGATGACAGGACTTCAAAGTCCACGTCTTCGCTTATTTCAGGGTGGATAATTGTATTGTCCGCAAATTATCTTATTTTACTGCTCAATCGAGAACTTAGATCATTAATATAAATAATGAATAAAATAGGGCCAATCACACTCCTTTGGGGAACACAGGATGTGACGTCAACCATATCAGAGCTAAAACCATCAATAAATACTTTTGGTTTTCGATCAATGAGAAGGTCCCTTATCCAGTTCACTATTTTTCTATTGACTCCGCATGATTGCATTTTACAAATGAGTTTTTGGGAGGAACCTTATCAAATGCCTTCTTAAAATCTAGGAATATCGCATCGATTTGCTTAATCGATTCACCTGATTTTAGGATATCATGAAGGAAGAGCGAAAGCTGTATTTCGCAAGACCTGCTCTTACGGAAGCCTTTCTGACTGCTATATTAAAAAAAATTAATTACATAAATATATTCTCAATATATTCACAAGTATAGTCCTGCTAAGCCTATGGCTTGTCAGCAGGTGCTTTTATTAATTAACAAATATATTCACTACACTGATCCGTCAAAAACTTGGATGTAAGAATCGTATAGTTAGAAGGGTGAATTATTTTTCTTTAAATGAGACCAAACTGATCGATTTCTATGTGAAATGATTTTTCACTGAAACTGCGTTAATCTCTCCCTTCTTTGCCTCCCATTCCGTCCGCCTTACCTTCTCCATCCACCTCCATACCCATGTTTTTAGAACAATATTAATTGTCATGTGTTGTCAGTATGCACCGCGAGACAAATAAATCACGTCAAAGCTTGAATGCAGTGAAACCTGCCACCGCGGCCACCTCCCTTAAGGGGTCACCTCTTTTACGCGGCCGTTTTTTACGGGAATGAAATAAAATTTCCCATACATGTAGGCTGCGAAAAAGTTTTCCTCCCCTCAGCGGTTGCCTTCTTAAACGGATATTATATCATTGGTCCGGTGGGGGTCGCCTAATACATGTTTGAATGTATATCTAAATTTTACTTATGATTCATCTACATCTACATCTACGTTATACCCTGCGAGCCACCACGAGGGTGTGTGGCAGGGGGTGAAGATCACCAAACATGCACTATTGACATGCAACTAGGATATTTAAGGGAGAAATGCTAGAGAACAGGGTCACATGCAGCTAGATGGTTAGTATCTACATAATAAGGAAGGGATTATTGGTTGTTATTACATGCATCATGCACTACAGACTACTCTAACTATATTTCACCTACCTATCCCTTTGCTATTGCCTATTGTTCTCTCTTACAGTACGCGGGAAAAATGACATTTAAAAATCTATCGGTACGACAATCTATCTCTCGAATCTTGTTAATATGGTCAAACCTAGCATAATACGCAGGGGTTCTCAATATACATCTAACGTTATCTGTGAACAAATCGGTTTCGAATTCACTTAAAAGGTTCAACCTAAATTTTAACCTGCGTTCTGATAGTAATTCCCATCCGAGTTCTTCTATTAAGCTCGTAACACTTATACAATTAATGTAATATAGGCAATGATTGTAATATTCAGTGGTAAAAAATAGTTTGCAAACCGTTAATTTTACTGATAATACTTCATGCTCCTTACAGTGTCCTAACATTTAAGAATAAAATTCAACTGTGGTCTATGTAATGACTGGAGAAACAATTTTGCAGAAACTACCTCAGGGATAATCCCAGAATTTCGCTGTTTACTCAGTAGCAGTTGTTATTTGGGGAAATAAACTCATAAATTGCATTCCCGGACGAGGAAAACCGTTGCGCGGGAAGGATTAGGGATATTTTTTGTGCGTCTTCCTCGACGAGATAAACCCCCGCCAGGCAGGAAACGTTTTCAAGTTCCCCGACTCAATTGAGAAGGAAAGGTCAAAAGACTAAAACTGATGCGGCGCGGGTTATTTCAAGAATCCTTTTGCGAGTGAAATTGCCTCTTTTTTTTTCATCAGACGGCAACGTGTAGCTCATCCTTTTGTCCCGCGGAGAGTTTCCTGGAACGGAAAAGGAAGTAATTGCGTTCCCGCGCCAAGCATAAGGGATCCCGAGCTTTTCTCTCCAGTGATTGAATACGGATTTGAAATCGAAATTGTTATCCCGATTAATAACCTGAAGCCTGAGGATTTGAATTTCACAGTGCGAGTGAAACAGGTAAAAGGTTATGGATCTGGCAGCAGACAACGTGAAAAAATATGAGCAGAATTACGGTTGTTGGAGCGAAATGTCATTTCACCTGGAAATTTCAGTGGATGTCGTCTTTCTTCTTAAGAAAAAAATACCTCATCCTGCCTATGATTAAAAAAAAAATATCAGCACCTTTCCGAAATACTTTCCGAGATTTTTGACGAAAAAATACCAGTCCTTTTACATGGGAAACGGTACGTCTATACGCTCCATAGATCATTTTTATAAGAATGAGACTTTTCTGGCACCTAGATCTTATCAGAGAGTTAACGGTTCGTAGTTTGTATGTTTTTCAAATATTTTTGAAAAGAGATCATATTATCACCCGAGTATTTTTTTCCAAATCGCAAATGAAAGAAAACTTTCCGTTGTGAAGAAGTTTTAAACGTACCGCGTGGAAAAAATGAGTCAAGTTAAAAACTTATATGATTATTTTTTATTTAATTACTTAGTATTCCTGCCATACAAAAGCATTTTATTTTTAACGTTTTAATTTCAATATTTAAGCCATGCTCCTTACAGCTGCTAAAATTAAAACGTATATTTCGAATATGGTCTCCATTATGACTAGGAAACTAATCTCGCCCAAACTACAGACGGTTGGAGCGCCGGAAAGTTGGACGGTTGGAAAGTTAACGGCATGAAATTTGAAATTTAAGCGTAAACCGTGTATGAATATGTTTATTTTATTCGTCTTGATACCTTGATATTTAATTGGATATGCGATAATAATATGAAAAGTATGTTTACGCTTTTAAGAGAAAAACTGTTCACATGCCATAGAATTGTTTTAAAATATATTTAGAGTGCCAACAGTCCACGTTTAAAATAGCATTAAATTTCCCAGAAACCAGATTGAAAACTTGCAATTTTTTCGCTTCTATTGGCACACGTTAACATATAATGTGTTCCTCAAGGAAGTGTGATTAGCCCTCTTTTGTTCATTATTTTTATAGATGATCTAATTTCTAGAGCTAGCAGTAAGTTAAGATTATTTGCAGACGATACAGATATCTACCGTGAAATAAGCGAAGACGCGGACTTTGAATATCTGTCATCGGACCTTAACAACGTTCATTAGTGGTACCAGGAGTGGGGGTAAGAATTGAATATCAGTAAATGCACCACAGTTCACTTCCTGCGAAAGTCATCACAACAATGCCCTGACTATACTGTGGGTACTGACTAAACATAAAATCTTCAGATACAGTAAAATATCTTGGAATCGCCTTAACTTCTGATATATCGTGGGGATTACACGTACAATACATTTGTGGCACCGTATTAAAGAAACTCGGTTTTGTTAAACGTATAATTGGAAGGTCCTCGGATGAAAAAGTGAGAGAGAGATGCTACTTCGCTCTTGTTAGGCCACACCTTGAATACGCCACGACCATTTGGGACCCTGGTTAAATAGATTTAACAAAAAAATTAATAAAAGAAAAAGAAGAGCTGCACGTTTAGCGTAAAAAACTGCTACCAGCGAACATACAGTGTTTCACTACTTTTAGAGGGATTAAGGTGGGAGCCCCAAGAAACTCCCGCTTGGGGCTACTCGCTAGGCTTAGCTTGCTTGAGAAAATCAGAACTGGTGTGTTTCAGAGCAACTCTGGAAATATTATCATCACGCCTTACTACATCTGTAGGTCTGACAGACGCGATAAAATACGAGAGATACACTGCCGAATAGATAGGTGCAAAAACTCGTTCTTTCCGCGCACAATAAGCGACCACAATAAAAACTGTGCTCCATTAAATACACTCCCATAATGCACATCACCATTTCTCATCCCAAAATCTAATCCCTTACACCTTGATCGGGATGCTTCAGTAAGTAAACTTTTTAACATTAAGTCTATGGATACGGATGTCAAAATATACTCGGTATTGAATTTTTTAAACTATTCTCCCGACTAGTTCAACGGGGGAATTATAACTCCCGGCTGGAATAAAAAGGCAGTATTTATCTAAATTTTACAGAAATGATGGGTGAACTTCCTTCGTGATCAAGTGAAAAATGTGCTGAATGTAGCCGAAAATATCGTGAAGTCTTTCACCGTTCGTAGACGTGAAACTTACGGTTTTGCAAGAACTTTGATAACTTCTCTCGAAAGATGTAAATGACTCCATCACGGTTTCGACAATTTTTCATTGACATTAGGTGAAAATACAACACAGATTTCTGTACAATCCATGGTAGGGGGAAAAAAGGAATGGGATGGGGTAGGCGGTGGGCGAAGGTTAGGAAGAAAGGGGCGCGAGGAGCCGGGAGCAGGTTAAGGTGTGGTAAAGTGCGATGGGGTTGTTAAGCCGTTTTCGAACTTGGCAAGTGAATAGTTAACTTGATATCAAGATTCCTAGGCAAGCAAAGTGAAATTCTTACCAGACACTTTCGTAGCCCTTTTACGATGGAAGAGACGTCATGCGGCCTTCATCTCGTGAAACATACGAAAAGCGCCATCCGTGTCCATAATTATTGTGGGTGATTAAAGTGGATTACTTCTTAAAAATGCTTCCCAACCTTATATGACAAATTAAAAGAGAATATTATTTTATAAATCTTATTGATTATGAATAAAATAATTCTCATATACCATAATATGATGATTAACTATTACGCTTCGATTACTTGGGGCTGCCAAAGTGGACGACATATCGCTCAGTGTATTTCACCACAATCAACGTCTTTATGCACAAAAATGCGTTATGATATTTTTTGCCTACATGGAAAAACACGTTACAATATATTAATGTATTACACTCCGAACAAAATACCTATGATCTTCGACTATTGACTGATAAATACGCGCGTTGTAACTAGTATAATTAACCTGAAAACAAATTATATTTACTTATTACTTATATTTACTATTTACTCAAATTATATTTATCAATGGTTCGTTATTCCCCTTCTTTGATGAATACAGTGAAAACCTCTCCAATGCTCAACGTTATTAACAATTGTGATGTTCGTTAGGTAAAACTAATTCTGCCAATGAAATTATGGCTACCTGAGAGTACTTTCCATCGGACCATAATTCTTTCAACGAGATCATTTTTTTTCCTTCCAGAGCAAGGAAATCAGAATATGTAGGTTCAATGAAGTAAACAAGGACGGAACATCTACAATGTATGGAATAATTCACAGAGCCATTAGGCACCAAATCTTTCAGTATATTCACATTTGAAAATCCTTTAAATTTAGAGAATTCATCGATTATTCCGCAAAAACTAATAGACATCACACAAATACACGTAGTAATGATAAAATAGTATCCATTTGAAAGTTTCTTCACTTCTATTTTCCATACAAGCCCATGTTATCACACCCCGAATCCTAACTTAATACCTTGTAAGCATAACAAGTTTGCTTTTTCATTGACTAGGTATCTCGACTAGGTATCTAGACAATATGGCGTCTGCGGTCACTTGAATTTGACGTCATATCCGCTCAATGAGTACTAGGTTCCAAGGGAAGATTGCTTGATTTGCCAAGTTCGAAAACGGCCTTGGTCTTAGCACTCCCAACCCTCTCTTCAGGTTCCCTCCCCTCCCCCGCCATTAATTTGTATATCCACTGAAACCAATTCAGTATTATCCCTGAAGATGACACAGAGTTTCGAAACGCTGCTCGTGTGAATGAAATCTTAAATAAAATTTAATGAAATTCAAATTCAAGATAACTATTTCGTATAATAATAAGTAATAAATAGAATTAAATAATGAAAAGACTACGGATGAATAAGTATTTGAAATAATATATTCATTCATTCATCAGTCAAAAATCCGAAGATTGGTTTGACGCAGCTCTCCACTCAATTCTCCTATTAGCTAGTCTTTTAACACCTACGAAGTTCTTCTGTTTTAAATCCTTCATCACCTGCTCAACGTGTCTCATCCGAGGCCTTCCTCTGCCGCTCTTCTAAAATGAAATATATGTAAATAATAAAATATAAAAGTGGAATTATCAAATAATTAAAAAAAAATATATTCCGTTTGAATTTAGTGTTTTCCCGTTTGATCGTTGTCGACGAGAGGGGGCGTTCCCAAATCGATAACCATGCCTAGAAAAAAAATTTACAAGGCATTGTGCAGACACTTCAGGCATGGTGATGGAAACTGCAATTGATCGGGAACTTCGTCGCGATAATCCTGACTCAACTCAGCGGAAATTCCCGGTAAGCCCCATCTTTAAGCGCAGACACGCTGCAAAAGCCTACGTTTCATTCCTCAATATCCACCACGTATTTGCATCAATTTCCGAATTCATCAAGACTCATGATTTTTTTTTTTTAATAGTACTTGCAGAAAATAAGGGTTGATGGACGCTAGTGAAAATCCATTCCCTGTAGCGTACTTTTGAGGTAGCCTGACTGGCACAATGTAAATTTTGACGCGAAACTCTATGCTTTATTACGCAGGGGCCTGAAGCTGCGCCAATTTCGACAGCATAACGACTCCGAAAACAAATCACGGCAAGCGTTCTCGCGAACGGCGGAGGAGAACCACTGCGATACCAAAACGATCGCAAATGTCAAGGATCCGCCTCAGGAATTTTGGAGACAAAAGTTTCTTTTCCTCGTTTTAGTGAGTAAGAAGTTACTTTCACGACGCGCTGCACGTATGGAAATTATATATATACATATACATTTATTTTTTTTTGAAACTTCTGTGAAAGTTCTGAAGAGAGAAAGACGATGAATATTTTTTTTCTCGTCGGAGAGCTCTTACTGCGTCCGACCCTCTTATTCTTTTGTTTTCTCTCTCTCTCTCTATTACTAAAAAAAAAAGGAAGTGGGGGAGGAGTTCGAGTCGGCTTGGTTGTTGCCACGGCGACCTATTTCGTTTATGGGTTGGATTTTGGGGAGGAGGGGGGGGGGGGAGGGAGAGATGTGGTACCGCAGCGGGGGGGACCATCAGCCCCGCCCCCTCCCCATTCCATCCATCCCGACCCCGGCATACATCCGAACCATGTCCCTGGGAACTCCATGGGCATCGAGGAGGGAGTTCTCTTGGACGAGCCTTTCGGGGGAGGAACACGCGGTATAAGGAGGGAGAGAGGAAACAAGGGACAAGGTGGGGGGGGGGGGTCAAGGGGAAAGGTGGCCTTTTGTGCGAGATGGGGACCGTATGTGAGTGTGTGTGTGTGTTGGGGGGGGGGGGGGCAGGAGGAGGGCTGGGAGGGGGCAGGAAAAAAAGGAGCGCGAGACCCTAGGGTCATTGAATCGATATCCCCTTTTTAGTCCATTTCGTTCCCTTTCCCCTCCCTCTCCGCAGTGGGCACACGTTTCGTCCGACCCACTTGGAATATGCACCTCTCCATTCTCTCTTGCTACGTAGTTTTGAGGCACGAGGCGGCCGAATCTCTGCCGTCGTTTTTTATTCCTCGTCCGTATCTGACAAAAAAAACCACAGGACATGAAATGATAAGGTTGGTTCCGACGTGAAATGACTTTAATTCTGTTTGGTTCATATCCGGCCTGTTTACAGAAGAACGCGTAATCTTTATGGTATGATGAACTAAAACATGTCCCACTTACCTTTCCACAAAAGCTAAGAATACATCTACATCTACGTAATACCCTGCGAGCCACCACGAGGGTGTGTGGCAGGGGGTGAAGATCACCAAACATGCACTATTGCCATGCATGTAGGATATTTAAGGTAGACATGCTAGAAAATAGGGTCAGTGTTTATTAGTTACTACAGTAGATTATTAGTTTTTACAAGTAATTGCAGTAGTTATTACAATAAAATATTAGTTACTACAGTATAGTACAGGTTAAATCTACATAATAAGGAAGGGATTATTGGTTGTTATTACATGCATCATGCACTACAGACTATTCTAACTATATTTCACCTACCAATCCCTTTGCTACGCTGCCTATTGTTTTCTCTTATAGTACGAGGGAAAAATGACATTTTAAATCTATCGGTACGACAATCTATCTCTCTAATCTTGTTAATATGATCAAACCTAGCATAATACGCAGGGATTCTCAATATATATCTAACGTCATCTGTGTTCAAATCGGTTTCGAATTTACTTAAAAGGTTTAACCTATATTTTAACCTGTGTTCTGATAGTAATTCCCATCCTAGTTCTTCTATTAAACTCGTAACACTTATACAATTATCATAACGGCCTTTAACAAATCTAGCGGATCTCCTGTGCACGCGCTCTAATTCTTTTATCATACCTTCCTCGTACGGATCCCATATACTAGCGGCATATTCTAAATGAGGCCTGACAAGTGTAAAATAGCTTCTTTCTCGTACTCTCTCATCGCATTTGCCTAGAACCCTTATTACGAATCCTAATCTACGGTTTGCTACACTAGTTATTTCCCTGATGTGTTTCCCCCATGACATGTCTTCAGCGATGGTGACGCCTAAGTATTTAATAGATTCTACGTTATATATTTTATTTTCTTTGATGCAATAATTATTCCGGGGAAATCCATTCTTTTTCCAAAAGTTCATTATCGCATTCCAAAATTTCATTATCAATAAGGTCAATGTTGGGAAAAAACGGAGATACGAGTGCGCGAAGAGACGTGCAAAATTCCTTAGACCTGGCTGAAAAACTAAATGAATGTAGCCGCGAAAGGTTGAACGAACTGCGCGGCCGAATACGATTTTTACCGCCATTGGAATCATAACTTAGACAAAGAGATGAGTGAAACCACCTTAGCTCATGAAATTTGTGGGTAAAACTAGTGCGAGTTGGTATGTTGAGGGATACATTGCCGAACAGTTTGGTACAAAGAATCGTTCTTTCCGCGCACAATAAGCGACCGCAATAAAAACTGAGCTACACTAAATACGCTCCCATAATAGACGTCACCATTTCGCTTCCCAAAATCTTAACCCATACGTCTTTACACGACTGGTGTCCTAACACCCCCCTGCCACACGCCCATGCGCCGGATCGAAAGGGTAATTTGTAGACGTAGATGAAGAGACTTTACGCCGGCTGAAGTGCAATTCGTTAGCAGAATAACTGATGGAAGGAGTCTTGGGAAAATATCTTTAGATCATAGAAATAGAAATAGAAAATAGTCTTTATTGTTCTGGGACTTTAAGTCCCCTGGAACATAGAAAAGAAATAAATACATGCCATAACATAAAAGATTACAAAAAACAAAGCAATTTTACATAGGTAATCAGTCATGTTTCTCTTGAACATAGAAATTGTCATAGAGGTTCTAACATTTACAGGTAAACGATTCCATTACTTGCAGGAGGAAATTAGGAATGAGTGCTCAAATAATAAGGCATGGAATTTAGGGACTAAAAATAACTCAGTGACACGAGTTGATCTTTTTCCTGTATCTACATTACATATATAATTTTCGTACAAATAGGTGGGGTTTTTGGATTTAAGGACCTTGAACACGTATGAAGCCTTTTGCAGTTTTCGGCGTTTATCCAATTTCAGCCATTTATTTTTTTCGTAATAAGGCGTGACGTGTTCATCATAGCGGATGTTGAAAACAAACCGCAGACAGGAGTTTTGAAGACGCTGCAGCTTAATGCACAGTTCTGAGTTAACATCTGAGAAAATGATTGAACGATAGTCAAAATATGGGAATACCAGAGTTTGAACCAGCTTCTGGCGAAGTGAAATTGGGAGCAGATGCCTGAAGTGCTTCAATTGGTACATAGTCTTATACACATTGTTAGATATAGCTTTAACGTGCTCCCGCCAGCTCAAGGTGTTATTTAAATGAACCCCGAGACTTTTCACTGAAGTCGAGTAATCTATAAGGATATTCTGTACTCTTATTTTGGGAAGGCCACTCATTGAGATGAAGTTCAGATAGGAAGGACTACCAAATATTATTGACTTAGTCTTGTCAGGATTCAACTTCAGCCGATTAACAGCTAAACATTTACAGATGGATTGGATATCTTTATTGACCAATTCAACAGCATTTTCTAATTCCTTTGGGTGGGATTCGAGATAAATCTGCAAGTCGTCTGCATAAAGATGGTATTTGCAATGAGATATGGTGCTAGTGAGGTCTTTTATATATATAGTGAACAATAGGGGTCCAAGAATTGAGCCTTGCGGGACTCCCCGGGGAACAGAATCATAGAGGTCAGTCGAGAGTTTGATATGGAGCTTGAAGACGTAACCTGGACCGTGGAGGGAGAGAGAAAGAATGGGGATTGATTGCTTGGCGTTTGGATTTGGGGTGTGGCAAAGATTGGGAGAGCTCTCAATGGTGGGAAAACGAGACTGGAGACTGGGGGGGTGGGGGGATAATGTTTTCGTGCGATTGAGGGAGCGAGGGAGGGTGGGAGGGCTTCTGGCTGCCCGGGAATATTGGGAAAAGGAAGAGCAGGTGGCTGGAACAGGTGATTAAAAGGCGTTTGGAATTCTGCAGACCGTTGTTGAAAGAGGAGAACTGGGAGTGGGAAGGATGTAAAAGGGAAAAGATGGGCATGATATCTTCAAGGGAAAGGAAGAGGTTTTATACGAGGGTTGACCAGAAAGAAAATGCCTCACATCTTCCTTTTTCTCAAGAACTATTTATTCCACAAAAGTGGAATTTTTATGTAATTACTGGCAGGTAAAACATCATTGCAGCAGGTAAATTTTCGGGAATTATATAAATAAGGCAACTGCATCGGAAATTCTTCGGGAATTATATAAATAAGGTAATTGCATCGTTTGGTGTGTGTATATATCTCGAAAAATATTTAACGTCCTTCCGAACCACATTAAGGAAGAAAAACACGAAGGAAAATTTCTTAAGAAAGTAAAAACTTTGTTATTACTTATAAAAAACATCGAGGTTTTGTTTCGTAATTTACATGAAATATTTATCGAATTAAATGTAACAAATTAAGTGATATTGTAATATCATTGTTAAAGTAAGTTCACCAGATCTTGTATTTATGTGTCTCTTTTTGTAACCACTATTTAATTCTGTATATCTCCGAGTCTTTTTCCTATTTTGAAATAGTTTCTTCACTGTATTGTGAACGTTTTATCGAAAATTGTGAACCATTTTGTTTTTTGCTATAGCTTTTTGCATGGTTTATTTGTCAGTAGCCCCAACACAGGATATTTCTCAGGGGTTATCTATTGTGATACCACTCTGTAATTCCTGAAAAGGAATTAAATTATTGTTAAATTATAATATAAAAAGGTAATTTTTTGTTTGAAGGTAAATATAGAAATTCATTAGTGATTATTATATTTATGAGTGATTAATGGCCAAAAAAGAAGTACAAATATTCCTTGTTAGTTGTAAATTTTTTGTAACTCATCCAAAGGAAAATTACAGCGTGTAAAACTATTTGCAAATAACATTTAATTTATTTATAATAGGCAATACTAAGGGGATTCAGAATTCGTTTGGACGTCCGGCCAGTGATCTCCCGTTCGACACCGGGAAAGTTGTATAAAAATTGCATCCGAAATGTTGGATGAAATGAGAAGGAAGGTAGTATTACCAAAATTTTACATGTTTTCGTAAAAAGGTTTAATTTATATAAAAACAAAGAACTGCTAATTACACCTAGCATCCGCAGATGAACTTTTGGGGTATAATGGGGGAACATCCCATCTCTTAAAGAAAGGAGTGATGGAGCGATAGTTATGACGGACCGAAAGAAGCGATGGACCGAAAAGAACGAAGGATTGAAATGAGGGAATGATTGAAAGGAACGAAGAATCGAAAGGACGGACGGGCCGAAAGGAATGACGGACCGAATGTAACGACCGACCGAAAAGAACGAATGACCGAAAAGAACGAATGAACGAAAAGAACGTATGACCGAAAAGAACGAATGAACGAAAGGAACGAATGAACGAAAAGAACGAATGACCGAAAAGAACGAATGACCGAAAAGAACGAATGAACGAAAAGAACGAATGACCGAAAAGAACGGATGACCGAAAAGAACGAAGGACCAAAATGAATGGAAGGATCGAAAGGAACGAAGGATCGAAAGGAACGAAGGATCGAAAGGAACGGTCGTTCCACAGGAGTCGGTCCTTGGTCCTTCCGTTCAATCCATGGACCCGTTCCTTCGCGAACGACCCACCTATTGTCGGCCCCGGTGACGGCAGGGTAAAGCCCTTGCCTGCTAACCCGGGGTCGCGGGTTCGAGTCCCGCCTGGGTGAATTTTTATCCATCCAGGACATGGTTGTTTGTGTTACGTAATATGAGTTATATGTAAGAGAGGGCTTGAGAGCCCTAATATCGCCCAATAAAGACTACATTATTATTATTCTCCAAACACCCTTAAGAGCCGGTATACCATTGCCGCGACTCACCACTAGGATTTATATTCGGTGTATACTGACACACCTATCTGTATTGCTGATCGCCTTTAAGGATAACCAACTCGCTAATAAACGGAAATGACAAAAATATTTGAAGGTGCTTCTCCACAGCCCTTGTTTCTGCCACTTGTGTTACCTAGAAATGGCATTTTCTGACAAATTCTGAGGCATGTTATTGACCAGTCTGTATACTTAGAATGTAATTTTATGTTTTCGATAAGGGATGAAGAGAGAAGGGGTTGGGTAGACGAGAATAGAAAACAGAAGGGCAAAAAAAATAGTGGAGGGAGTTTGTTCAACGCTAGGTTGAAGCAAGCATTAATACATGTAGCTTTTTTTAAAAAAAAAAGAAAAGCGCCCTTCATTTTTTTATAACTTTTTATGTTTTTTCGCGTCGCATAAAATTACATTGTATATTGAATTCCACATTTTGTGATCAATTTAAAAAATCAGAGTTGATGGGAATTGGGTGGAAAAAAATGAGATAATAAGACTTCTTCCGTATCCGCAGACATTTTGTTAGGGTTGAATTGATGCGTTAAAAAAACTTTTGTCTCGAGCATCGAGGGTGAGGTGGGTAGGGAAATATATGGCACAGGAACCAGCTGATTCTTTTTTTCTGAAATACACTTTCTAAGTCCAGTTTAGCCCATACAAACTTGGATAAAATGTTTCCCTTCATTCTCCCTCCACACTCCCTCTTTTCCCTTATCTCAAATAAACCGGGGTGTAGTGGGGAAATATTTGGCACAGCACGCAGCTCCTTTTTCAAATACACTTTGTCGGTTCAGTTTATCCCGCAAAAAACTTTTGTAAAACATTCTCCACCATCTTCCCTCACCACTATATCTTTATTCCCTTATCTAAACTAAAAACCATCACCTTGTTGCCAATAAATTCCTGCCGTTACATATTTAGAAACAGATAGCGAACGGTTCGAGAAAGAATGTATGAAATTATAATAAAATCATTTTTGAATTTACCGCGTAAATTTTAAAAAATTAACAAACGTATTTTTTGAATATTTCAGATTTACCGCATAATACGAATTTTTATATATATCGTAAGTTCAAAATTAACAATTTTAAAAAATTCCAATAAAAACATACATTTTGAATTTACCGCGCATAATTTGTTCTGTGTTTCTGGATTTGAAAGCACAGAAGGCGCGCATGCGCTACATAACAGTTCACGAGACAGCTGTCTATATGTATATGTATACACTAGCGATACAAAGTTTTTCTCCACGTGTTTCCTTTTTTTATATTTCTACAATATATAATTGTAAACACTTCACATTTATAAATTAATTTTATTGCACAACATTCGAATAAGCTACTCAAATTGAACGTATTAAAAGAAATTGAGTTATACTGTACTAACCTTCACTATTCTTGTATCGAGTACACTCTCCTGCACGAGTATGGACTATTATATTATCCGACACAATATTTGTAGCAACCCAAATTGAATGAACTAAACCGTATATTAGATATATATAATGTAATATGAATAAAATTATAATATAGTTTATTTGACGGTGACGGTGACGCGAGTCCAACGGTTTTTACCCATCCACAAGTACTGTGTATATACAGAATATACAATTATACATATATTTAGCAGCAGTGACGGTGACGGTGACGCGAGTCCAATGGCTTTTACCCATTCACAAAAGTGTATATACAGAATATACAATTACATATATATTTAGTAGTGGTGACGGTGACGGTGATGCGAGTCCAATGGTTCGTACCCATCCACAAGTACTGTATATATAGCGAGTATACTGTGTATATACAGAATATACATAATTATACATATATGTAGTAGCGGTGACGGTGACGGTGACGCGAGTCCAATGTCTTTTACCCATCTACAAAAGTGCTCAACGCGACACAAGAAGTTTTCACTTCAAAAACTGCCTGTCGGACAACAGAGGGCAACACTCTAGCATGCATTCCCTCTGTGGTCAAAATAGGGTACTAAAGTAAGGTGGGAATACAAAACACAACTAATGAATGTAACAGCATAAAAACTATCCTCAGGAAAATTCCCCGAAATTTTAAATTATTTGAAAACCTTTTCAGAGTTTTAATATTTTGCCATGTAGCATGGCCTCATTTAAAAACATGCGAGATTGAAGGAAATATCTCCCTCTGAAGAAATAAAGAAAGATGAGGTTGAAAGAAAATAGGATTGCTTAATGAATATATTTTAAATTCAGATCATACACGTCATGGGATCAAGTAAATTTTTTAATGGCTAACGAACAGATTTCAATTGAATTTGATAATAGTTTATCAGTAGAAAAACGAATTTTTGCGATCCTCTTAACATCGCGGTAGGGAAAACAATGTATTATGACTACACAAGTATATTTTAGGTCACCTACTAATGTTCCAAATGCACGAAGTACGTAGTTTCAGTAAAGTAGTTACTATTAAATGATGAATGAAAGTTATATTATTAACTCCTACAGAATAATTAAGAAAGCCTTTGATCGCTACAAACAAGGAGAAGGAAGCCTTAATGACACTAAGTAACTGCTAAGAGTTGTACCGTGAACCTTTTACATAGGCATAGCATGTTATTTTAACATGGTTTGCCATACAAATTAGATCCTTAAGTGCTGTAAAATCTATATCTAATAAATATAATATAGTTTATTTGACGGTGACAGTGACGCGAGTCCAATGGTTTGTACCCATCCACAAGTACTGTGTATATAGCGAGTATACTGTGTATATACAGGATATACATAATTATACATATATGTAGTAGCGGTGACGGTGACGGTGACGGTGACGCGAGTCCAATGTCTTTTACCCATCTACAAAAGTGCTCAACGCGACATAAGAAGTTTTCACTTCAAAAATCGACGGTTTTTAATCACGTTAATGCAAAGCTCAACGCTCAACAGCCACGTTAGTTTGACCGTAAATGCTAGTCAAGACGCCATATTTCCCATGACCACTCCGATGAATTTCCCGCGACGCGCACAAATCTTTCGTTTCTCATTATTTTTATGAGCTTGTCCCATTATCGATTCGCTCGAAGGAGGTCGTAGCGGGAAATTAGGGTCACGCCAAAATTTCCTTTAGAGATAGTAGTGGAGGAATAAGAACTTCAAAAAAGAATCCGTAAAAAAGTTCAAAGTTTTGTTATTTCAATTGGCAAAGGGCGAGTAACAGCTCACGGAGTTGAAGGAGGAAAAACTGCGACGAAGGAAGCGCAGGGGTGAATCCTTTTCGAAATCGGAAAATTGGATTAAAATCGTTCCATGAGAGTCCATCCGAGTATTTAGAGAGCTGTTATGGACGATAATGCTATTAGGTCCCAGTCGGAGTAATACTACGCGCAGCTGTGGAACAGCACCGTACTAGAATATCATAAAAGTTAAAAGTACGGTAAAATATTTCTTTATACTTTCCTATAAAAAGGTTTTCCTATGCTTTAAACATCATGAATGTATATTATGCATTCGAATGTTTGGAACCGTTGCCTAGGTAACGTGTTGCCTCGATTTCCACATTTAGTTCACTCAGTCCTTGGCGCCACTTAGAAAAAAGTCTTCTCGAGTCGAATCGTGAATACCCGTTGTTAATTGTTGTTAACGTGAGACTGTGGTGAATATTCAATGAAGATTGAAGAGGTAAGAAGTACTTGATGCTGTGAATAATGGCTTGCTATTTTTGAGACCTAACAGTGACTTTGTAAATGCTAAAGAGGAAATATCTACTACAGGAAGTGTGTAAGAGGCATATGAACTTCCGTCGTGAGCCTTTCCTCTGCCGTGTGGATATTTTACTGTTAATTTACAGCTACATTTTTTTAGTTAATTACCTGTTGAGAGCCTTAGGAATCAGAAGGTATGATCTAGATAGATTGATGTGCAACCTACTATTCATGTGTGGCCTCGGAGTAGGTTCAACATTCTCTACTTTATTTGGTGATGCTTTTTGATTTTTTACACTCCTAAGAGCAGGAAGTGGCTTACAATGAAGGATTAAAAAAGATCGATATGGATGCTCAATTTCTCATCCATCGATGATATTGTCGGATCTCGGTTTTGAAATTCTTGCAGTACTTGTATCCGGATTTTAACGCATTCAACTTTTTTCGCCTCGTATTATTATTGAATTGCCGTAGAGCGATATTCACAGAGTGCTAAGAAGTTAATTGTACACATATGTGATTAAATTTGGAGAGGAATTAAATATATCCGTAGACCGGACAACATTGAAAAAGAGTGTAATCACGTCCCGCGTGCAGTACTTCATTTTTTATCCACTGCATTCTGATTGCTGGTAGGTACAACCGGTAAGACGTGATTATTTACGATCTGTAGACTGTATTTACATTTGAGCTGCCGTCTTTCATCTCTATGCGGCGCCACAATCGACAGTGTTGTTTGTTTGCGGAATTCTTGGCAACAGTTTTTGGCGACGAGTCTGCAATCCATATGTATATTCATGGTTATAGTGTTGTTTAAGGATTACGTCATGAGAAGGGGGGGAAGGAAAGGTGAGGTCAGGTGAGGAAACAATTTACATTTGAGCTGCCGTCTTTCATCAATAGACGGCGGCTCAATCGAAAAAGCTGTTTCTTTACGGAATATTAGGCAACAGTTTTTGGCGACAAGTCGAGAATCCATAATTTATATTCATGTTTTTATTTATTATTTGAAATACTTACCATCAACATCCAAAATTACGAAGGTATCCGTGAATAGATAATGGAAAAAACCAACCATGTTTAAATCCACAGAGGTTTTTAATGGTTCAACTAGTTTCAACGCTACTGCGACATCTTCAGATACAAGCATTAAAACCATTAGCCAGTGGTATAAGTACCTACTACAAAAGCAGGGTGGAGAGGGAGAAGGGATAGGGGAGGGTGGTGTATTGACGGGGGAGGAGGAGTTAGGTGTATTCTGGGAAGAGTGGTGTGAGGGTGACAGGTCAGTGAAAAAGTTTAATTGTGGTCTCGTTTCATGAAATAAGATAATTTTAAACGTCTTATCGTGTACACTAAACAATACTGATAGTTGGATGTTGACTTATTTCCAAACATTACATTTAACAAATGATGTGGTACGAGGTCACTCGCACGGGTGCATATATGTACACCAGGGTTGAAGTTCGCTATTCATGTAACTGGTTAACGCACCTGACCGGCAATAGGGAGATCCGGGTTCGAATCCCGGTCAAGTCAAATGATTTTTTCTTAGCGAATTTCAACCCTGGTGTGGATGTTAACTTCTTATGGATGTTAACGAACATGTAATGGCAGAAATCAACCGCTAGGTAGTACAATAAAAGCATCTACTTATTACCGTGCAAGCCATCACAGGGTCGTTTGGCAGGGGGTGACTAATTACCAACATGAATACAATGAAGAAATTTACTCTCACCAACAAGCACCACCACTCCTTCAGTATTCTACAAATGCTACAGAAACTACTAATATAATCCATAATGTAACAATGAAAACGTGGCACAATAGTAATGCAGGGAACATGCAAAACACGGTGTTAGCACTACTCGCCAGTTTTTGTAGTACGAATTAGGGTGAAATTGAATTAATCAGCTACACTACCTCTCAAGTTACCTCATTCAAAGTCTTTAAGGCAGCCATAATTGCCTCTTATCGATCGCGGGAAAGCATATTGTGATTGAAACTAGGACGTCAGGAAGAACAAAGCATCAGCAGTGGAAATATTCTCTAATAAAACAGATCCAATTAGAGCCACACAGATCGATGACAAAGGCGGGCGATAGTTTTCTTCAGGCCGTGACAGAGGGAAGGTTTTTTGGGCTAGCGGGGAAGAGGGAGCCAGAGAATGGGTTTCATTAACGGGATGAAGAAGTGTAGGACGCAAGCTGAAGATGGATATGTAAAAGGATAGGACATACACTGAGATGAAAAGGGGTACAACACTAGATATAGGACTCAGCACATGTTAAAACAAGGAGAATTTTATCGGACTTCCACTAATCTACATCTACATCTACGTGATACCCTGCGAGCCACCACGAGGGTGTGTGGCAGGGGGTGAAGATCACCAAACATTAACCATTGACATGCACCTAGGATATTTAAGGGAGACATGCTAGATAATAGGGTCACATGGACCTAGATGGTTAGTATCTACATAATAAGGAAGGGATTATTGGTTTTTATTACATGCATCATGCACTACAGACTACTCTAACTATATTTCACCTACCGTACGAGGATCCGTACGAGGAAGGTATGATAAAAGAATTAGAAGCGCGTGCAAAGGAGATCCGCTAGGTTTGTTAAAGGCCGTTATGATAAATGTGTAAGTGTTACGAGTTTAATAGAAGAACTAGGATGGGAATCACTATCAGAACGCAGGTTAAAATTTAGGTTAAACCTTTTAAGTAAATTCGAAAGCGATTTGTTCACAGATGACGTTAGATATATATTCAGAACCCCTGCGTATTATGCTAGGTTTGATCATTTTAACAGGATTAGAGAGATAGATTGTCGTACCGATAGATTTAAAATGTCATTTTTTCCGCGTACTATAAGAGAGAACAATAGGCAGCCTAGCAAAGGGATAGGTAGGTGAAATATAGTTAGAGTAGTCTGTAGTGCATGATGCATGTAATAACAACCAATAATCCCTTCCTTATTATGTAGATACTAACCATCTGGCACCATGTGACCCTATTATCTAGCATGTCTCCATTATAGTTGCATGGCAATAGTGCATGTTTGGTGATCTTCACCCCCTGCCACACACCCTCGTGGTGGCTCGCAGGGTATTACGTAGATGTAGATGAGGCATAAGGAGAATGGAGGAAGTGCGGTGGACGGAAAGGAAGACCGACGAGGAAGTCCTCGCAGAAGGTCGGCGAGGAAAGGAAACTTACTGGAAGAGATTAGGAAAAGAGAGTGCAGGCACTGCTAGTAGTTCATATGTGGCGAATCAACGGACGGGTATAATGACGCTGAAACTCTCGCGACTTTAAGGTAGAACAAACGAGATAGTTCCCTAGTCATAACAGAGACCATATTCGAATCATACGTTTTAATTTTACCAGCTGTGAGACACACGAATTAAAAATTGCATTATAAATGGTCCAATAAAATAGTTTTACATGACAGAATTTTTAAGTAATCAAATGTCTAATGAAAATGTCTGAATAATTCTTCAGCTTGACTCATTTTTTTCACGCGGTATTTTTGAAACTCCGGCAAAAGGGAAGGTTTATTGTGACTCCGATGAATCTACTGCGGTGACAATATTTTTTCAAACAATTTAAAAAAATAGTTGAGACATACACTACCCAGTTTTGATTTTTTGACGAGAGCTAAGTGTAGGGAATACCTCATTTTTAATATAAGGGTCTCTCTGGAGTGCATACACGTACCATTTCCCATATTAAAAGGCTGGAATTTTTAGGCAAACATCTCGGAAAGTAATGCGGTAAGGGGTTGAATTTTTCATGTCAATGGAAGGGTGAAATATTTTTCTTGAAAATGAGATCAAATTCATTGATTTCTAGGTAAAATGATATTTCGCTCATACTTCCTCAATGTGTTACGGGATGTATTAACAAAAGGAATTCGGCAACATCAGTATTTACCTCATTTCTGCGTTTGTTATTGTGATGTTCCTGATAAATATAAAAACTGATATGAAAGGTGGTTTCTTTATAAGATTACGTCACAATTACTCCGTCTTTACCCTTTTCTTCACTTCAACGATGTCTGTAAAGGGAATTGCCTCACGCAACAGTGCAGAGCATACGCAAGCTGATTGGTCAGACTACATTCGCCCCGTCGAATCGTCCTCCTGTCCTCAGTTGCCAAATTTATCGATCCTTTAGTCGTTTAAAATTGAATTACAGCAGAAAAAACCTTGTTCTGCCTTCAGGGCGGGGAAGAGGAGGGAAAGGAGGGGGGGCAGAAATATGGGTGGTCTCTTTCCCTGCTCTGGGACAGTTAAAAAGTTAGGGCTCATTTTTTTTTTGATACGTATCTCTGGACACAAGTTTTATCATCACGAATAATTCTCCAGTTTGGTGCTGACGAAGAGTTCTTGGCCAACAAATGGAAAAATAATATATATAGACGCGATTCCACCCAAGTGGTTTTTAACTTTTTTTTTCGCACACGCGCGGTGATATGCGAACCGTGTCGACTGAAGTTTTTATTGGTGACTCATGTATAAAATCCATTTTTTCGACGGAAGCATCGGAAGGTTATTGCTACAAGGCTATTTCTCACGATGGAGTCCCTGCACGAATGTGAAGCACATGGCAGAAATTTTGGAATGGGTATCAGATGCGTTAAACATACAATCAGTCCCTCATAAAAAATTTAAGAAATCACTTTCATGTACACACACTTTCGCACGTTGCCTTTGTTTTCGTATTGTGTCCACAATTTGACTAAAATATCCCTTTGTATGTGTGCTGGATGGATTTCTATAAATTGAACGGTGTTACGCATGTGACGCCAAGCGTAGAGATGTCTATGTGATTGTAAATTGTTTTGTTCTTCCGCGTGAGGTATTTAATCGCATGCTGCTACACGCCTGTGCGACACAATGGGCTTGTGAAGAACGTACTTGAAGGTAAAATAGAGGGAAAAGTCCCCAGAGAAAGACCCAGGAATAAGTTCCTGGAACAAATAAAGAGGAAAAGGATATAAGAAGAGATACCAGGAAGTAAAGGCTGGGACACAATCAAAGTGTACGTGTAACGTGAGCCGTTAACGGGAATACGCGGAAAGATGGCTGACGGGAAAGTATAGCGAGCGGACACAATCAACGTGTACGGGGAGTACGAGTACGCGAGTGATGGGCAACATTCATCTCTTCCCGTGTCCCGTACGCGGAAAACCAATCAGAATAGTCCCGAGAATCCGGGAATGGGAGCCATCTGTCGGCAGATTCATCCAACTGCTGAAGATAGCTCTTGACGAAGACAACTTATTTACTTCCACACTTGTTTACACCTGGTCTCTTTGCTGCGCCTGCGTTAGTCAATTGTTACTCCGGGCCGCTTTAACGTCGACTGTGTCCGCTGACTTGCGTTCCCCGTCTCCCGTTGTCCCGTTAACGTCTCGCGTCACACGTACACGTTTATTGTGTCCCTGCCTTAATGGAACCTGCATTTAATAGGGAAGGGTGGAGGGCTGCAGTCAAACCAACCTTAGGATTGAACAACCAATAAGTGAAAATGTCTGTGAATACATGCATAAGATTTTTGTTACATTGCCCCTGCAGACGTGACGCATTGACACGGGTGCCCTATGATCAGACAACTGCGCTATTTTGAGTTAAATATAAAATTTCCCACGGTCAAGTCCATTCTTCATTGGGCAAAAAGTCACATGTCCGATTTAATTCTAATAAGTGAATATCTTATCAATATTTTGCTAACAACGATAAAATACTGTGAATTTTTATTTATTTTGTTTTGTGCCCCCGTAGTATAAGTGTTACGAGTTTAATAGAAGAACTAGGATGGGAATTACTATCAGAACGCAGGTTAAAATTTAGGTTAAACCTTTTAATTAAATTCGAAACCGACTTGTTCACAGATGACGTTAGATATATATTGAAAACCCCTGCGTATTATGCTAGGTTTGATCATATTAACAAGATTAGAGAGATAGATTGTCGTACCGATAGATTTAAAATGTCATTTTTCCCTCGTACTATAAGAGAGAACAATAGGCAGCGTAGCAAAGGGATAGGTAGGTGGAATATAGTTAGAGTAGTCTGTGGTGCATGATGCATGTAATAACAACCAATAATCCCTTTCTTATTATTTAGGTACTAACCATCTTGCTGCATGTGACCCTATTATCTAGCATGCCTTCATCAAATATCCTAGTTGCATGTCAATAGTGCATGTTTGGTGATCTTCACCCCCTGCCACACACCCTCGTGGTGGCTCGTAGGGTATTACGTAGATGTAGATGTAGTGCTGGTACTCCAGGGCACAGAAAGTTTCCACCAAAGTTTCAACTGAGCTATGTAATTCCAAGTTTGCTCATATTCAGACTGTTGACATTCACTCATTAAGTTTCACAACAAAAACCAATCGTTTTCTGCTTAAAGTAGAATATAAATCTGGATTTGTGATTCTTAATTGAAAACCAATCGGATGAAAAGTAATTGAACACCAGACTTTCAAACACGGGCTATTTGATTTCAACGCACCGGAAACCGTGCCTTATTTACGCATACAATCTAGTTTAAGCGCTGTGTAGGCAACGAAAAGTGTGTAATTGAAATTAACTAATGACTGTTCCTTTTTTCGGGATTCATTCCGCGATGTATGTTTTAAGAAAACAAGAATATCTCGCTGGTCCTCCTGCCAGGTTCATCAGGTTAACTGAACTGACTTCTTAGTCTCGCTCGTCTTTATATTTATATATATATATATATATATATATATATATATATATATATATATATATATATATATATATATATATAATCGTTCACTCATTCACTCAGACCGCACAGCGGCAAATACTCACATAAATATTTATACAGAAGGTAGAAAGAAAGTAAATAGGAACACATAAATATATATATATATATATTTATGTGTTCCTATCTACTTTCTTTATTTATTTATTTATTTATTTATGAGTCTGGACTCCCATTGTTGCCGGAATTTAAATTTGAAAAAATCCGTTTTAGACTGCTACTCAACTTGTAACCGTCTTCTCGGTTAACGTTCTCCGGTCTCTTCGCAATTTCTATAGCCTCCCAGATTAATCTTGGGTAATAGCGTATTTCCTTAGCTATTAATCTTGTCTTCTCAAAGTTGAAATTATGAGTGATGATGTTGATGGTGTTCGGCTATGGCAGAAATGCGATAATTATTATTTTCAATTGCCCGTTGATGCTCTAGGGGGCGTATTTTTAGGGCTCTGCATGTCTGGCCTACATATGGTTGTCCACAGCTGCACAAAACTTCATATATTCAATTCGAAAGCTGGTTATATGGATACCGTGTATTACGGCGTTTAAAGCGAGATAAAAAGCATGCAAGGGCAACAAATTTTGTACTTTTATCGCAATTATGCACTTTGAATGTAATTGCAGGGTAGATCAGGACTATTTGAGTACTGGGTCATGTTTATACATTAAGACTAACTCGGAAACTATGCGTGCGAACGCTTGGAAACTCAAACTAAGTCTGGCGCCCGCCACGCCCCTCCGCTCAACACACTGATGGTCGTCTCCTTGCCTCCGTTTGGGAAAGAGTTTGCTCAGAGTATTTTTTTTAGCCAGTTAGTGATATCCTTCGGTCTTATTTCCCTATTAGCCTAGAGTTAACCAACTTAACTAAGGTATTCAATGTTGTACAGTGTTGAAGAGCAATCATTTGAATACAATTTGATATGTTCGAATTGGTTGTAAAATTAAATTGAACAACTGCAGGTCAGGCTAGATGAAAAATTTGGCGACGGAGCTGGTGCGTACAAAGAAAATGACCAAAAAAAGGGCGAAAGACGTAAAAGTGGTCAATAATTACAGATAAATATACACACACATACATACCCATCACGCCGTTCCCTTCCGGGATAGGCACAGTCACAAAGTTTCACTCATAAATACATATTTGTACACCTAACTCTGCTTCAATAATTTCCTCCATCCTGGCCTATTCTTGCAAACCTCTTTTGCCTCATTTACCCCCATACTCTGCTTCATACACGCCCTCCTGTTTTTAAGACTTTTTAAGAGTTTTGAAGAAGACGGACTAGTTCCGAAAGCTAGCTATGTAAGTGTGATCGTCTCTTTTTTTGTGTATCTATCTCCTCCATTCTATCAACATCGTGTGTTCATCGCCGCATGGCTGACTCCAATCCATCAACGTATATATATATATATATATATATATATATATATATATATATATATATATATATATATATTCACATAAATGTTTATACAGAAAGGTAGAAAGCATCTAACCCACATCCATTTTTTACCCACTCATTCCTGACCCTATTCATCCTACGTTTGCCGCAAACACTCCTCAGATAACTCATACCCACGGCGTTTAGTCTACTCTTATGTCTATCCTGACATACCCATGTTTCACCACCATAAAACAAAGTAGGGAGAAGTACACTTTACCACACGGCAATTTCCGCTTCCTTAGACAGGCGCTGAATAATTACAGATGACCATGAAAAAACAGCTTTTTAAGAAGACATTGGTGCTGCAAAAGAGAAAAAATGAAACGTTTACCTAGAGCCTTATTGGTATTTAAACCCATGAGTAAAATGGATTTGATGGATGGAATGGAAACAAATGGACTGAAGAAGGCTGTATTTGAGGAATAAATTGTCGTTGAACTAGCAGTAACATTTATGACGATGATGGACACTTTTGAATGCTTTCGTAATTCATACAAGGCTACGTAAAGCACGAATTTCCTCACCTAAGCCTAACGCGACGTTATTCAAACGATGTTTTTTGTTAATAGCACCTAAAGGGTATAATATATTGCCTGTTTCATTATTTTATTAAAAATCCTATAAAAAACAATGACAAGTATGCGATCTTGGTTGTTTACTCAAGAAAACGTAGAGGACGTTTTCTTATGACTGTAATATTATTTGATAAATGTACAGTAATTTTAAAATGCTGTATTTCCTTCACATATGTGTGCATAACCCATTCTATAAACGATGGTTGTCATATTTCAGGTTTACCTTCAAGGTTACCTGAAGTTACTCCCCGATAAAAAACAAATATATTATGTTGCAAGAATTCTCTTTTAGGAGTGATAAACAAACATTATTATTATTATTCATAGGCGTCTTTATACCATGAGAAAAGTTTTCTGAATTGACCCTAATAGCCTTTATGTGCAAGTGCGAATGTGCTCCGGCCCGCGTACCAACTTGCCTCGCCTAGGGGGCATGTTGGTACACATGTTTTGTTTCAGGAAACGCCATTTTTAAAACTTTATCTACAATGATATTTTTTTACCTATTTTTTTGTACATGCCGTGTATTGTTTTAGGAATCATTTTGTAAAAACTTTACTCAAAATGATTTTTTTACCTAACGTTGCTATTTATTGTAAGTGAATAGTATATCAACACGCTAGCATAATGGTTTCATTCAAAACAGTCATAGTAAAAAAAATAGTAAATTCAGAAGACAAAAGTTCTCCCAATTAGCCCCGGTCTCTTTTACTAATAAGCGAGTTACAACCATGACAGAGTAACGCTATAGGCCTTCTATTAGCAAAGCATTATGAAGATTTTTTCACACTATTGCCCTCTGCGCGAGAAAACAATATATAATATAAGATTTTTTTTTAGAGTTTAATCGAGTTTAGCGCTTTTTTCTCCACCAAAAACGTTTAAGCATAGTGAAAAATATTCACACAATACATAGCGATGATCCCCGCCTGTGGATTTTCTTTTTTTTTCTCAAATTTTTACTTTCTTCAGCCCGCCATGAGACAGTTGATGGCGGTCGCCTATTTTCTTTCTTATATTGAAGAGAGTTTAGGCGTAAATATTACGTAGACTTAAATCGATTGGGTAGGTTGGCTTTCTCGGTAAATGAATGCCTGTCTCTTTGCCATAGGAGAGGCATCGATCAATATGCCCACGTAACAGTTCCGAATATAATGCCCTATTTCCATCGTAAGCTAAGATGAGAATTACTTTGACCAAAGATATAAATTTACTACTTGAACTTTTTTTACTACTTGAACTTTTTTTACTACTTGAACTTTTTTACCACTTGAACTTTTTTTACTACTAGAACTTTTTTTACTACGTGAACTTTTTTTTACTACTTGAACTTTTTTTACTACTTGAACTTTTTTTATTTATTTATTTTTTTAAATTATTAAAGTGTTTATTAAAGTGGGTCAATTCTACATAAAATATGTTTAAAAATACAAAATACAAGTCCATAGTTCCCTTTGGATGGGTTACAAGGCATTTGTTATATCTTGGGTAAGCATTATGCTTATCAGCAGGTTCCAGGATTATCGTATCCAGTAGCATCAATTTACATCTTTACATATATACATTTAAACATAAATAAAATATAACCAGCCTTATTTTCATACATACATATAAGTATTATCCTCCATAAAATCACTAAAACATACAAATATTACAGTTAAATCTTTTTGGCATTGCACGCACATATGACAAATGTAAAGCATCAGTGCTTGGATTAGCATTTCCAGTTGCATCAATTTACCTCTTTACATATATACACTTAAACAGAAATACAATATAGTCACTCTTACATTCATAAATATTGCCCTCAAAAAAATCACTAATACATAAAAATATTACATTTAAATCTTTTTGGCATTATATGCACAAATGACAGATGTAAAGCATCAGTGCTTGTATTAGCATTTCCAGTTGCATCAATTTATCTCTTTACATTAATACATGATAAATGAAATTCAACTTTCTAAATGAACTTTCCGAATGAATTTCTCTGTAAACCCAATGATAAAAACCTCACTCGGAGAAATAATTTTTTGAAGATGAATATTTTTTTGATATGTCAATGACCTTGTTAAAAATTGCATTCACCAAAATTTAGATGCATACAGCTATGTTTGAATTGCACTATATAAAAAATTATACGCTATAATATGCAACCTAGTGTCCTACGTAATCTTTCTTACTACTTAGAGCAGTTTTTTCTCTTTAGTTACGTTACAGCTTTCACGACCTTTGCTTTTACTGAGTAGTTTCGACCAAGTGTATTTGCATAGGACTAGCAAATGCTTAAAACCACATATCCCCTACCACCTCCAAAAGCTAGCATTTACTTCTGAAACTCACAATAAATATTTTAGCAAAGGAAATAAAAATTATCGCTGATGACATGTTTCGAAACGCGGAGGAACCTCGTAAAGATTAAACATTATTTAACGATTTTGTTTTCCTTCGGTCGTGTAACATAAAACTACTGAAATGACCGCGATAATATTCAGACCGATACACATATATTTTTTTTAAGCCTGAATTCCTCCGGACACAAGTGGCCTCACTAAAAAAAAAGAGAAAAGAAAATCCGTGCCCAAACAAGGAAATCTTTTAAAATGTATTCCAGATTGTGGCAGTTCAAAAGGAAAAAAAATAAATATGTGAGAGGAAAAAAAATATATTTTTTTTCTTTTCTCTAAATGCTTCCGGTCAGTGCGGAGGTGTTGACATTTGCGTGATTCTTGTTTACAGAGAGAGAGGGCAGTGGAGAGGGGTGGGAGGAAAAGGGGAACGGGAGTGGGGGTGGGCTTTAAGCGGAGGGCGGGGGGAGGGTGGAAAGAGGGGGAGTAGGACGGGGGGGGAGAGAAAGAGAGATGGGGTGGGGGTTTGAGAAAGGAGAAACGTGTGCTGGTTGAAAGATTGAGTCTCTCT